>CM077115.1:497377113-498726112 GCA_039619475.1 Icerya purchasi | reverse complement strand
TTGGTCCAATAAGCTATTTACCTGTCTGTTTACTTCCTCTTTTAAGGCTTCTGGATGCCGATAATTTTTTGAAAATATTGGCGGAGAATCGCCCGTATTTATTTCATGTTCAAAGTTATCAGTACACGAAAGATTATTATTATTTATCTGTAACAGCTCTTTATACTTTAAACATAATTTAATTAATACATTTTTTTCTTCACTATTTAGATGTTCCAGACGTAAATTCTTTATTAATTCTTTATTTTTTACGTTAACCTCGGGACAATTTACTTTAAAATTATTTTCATTCTTTAGTAAATTTGTGGGTCTTAAATTTACGTTAAAATTTTTTATTACACGTTCTTTGTCGGAAGTGTTTAAAATTGTTGTTACCGCTTTTCCACTGTTATTTACGCGGACAACAGATCGAGCAAGAAACACACCTTCCATTGGTGATGGTTCGTCGATTATACCTTCTTTTATATTGCTGTTATTAATGTTAACCTCTATTACCTTTTCGGAACGAGGAGCTAAGATAATATTACAATTATTTGAATTATTTCCTTTTTGTTTCCGAAATAAATTATACTTTTTACCATTAAGAGTCGCAGTAGACTCGGAAAATTTTATCTCTGCTTTATGTTTTGTTAAGAAATCGACGCCCAACAATCCATCGCAGGGAATGTTGGTGACGTCGTCGACTATATAGAATTTTACGTTAAAATTTTCATTGAGAGTTAAATATGTATAGCCGATTGTTTGTACAAATGAGCGGGTACAGATGCCGTTAAGTTTGATGATTACGTTATCATAGTATACGGTACCCTTTCGTAAACTATTCTTTTTTATAATAGAGACGCTCGCTCCGGTGTCTATAATAAAATTAAATTTTTTGTTTACCGATTGTTCAGAGAAAAAATTGATATAGAATGCATTACTGTTTACACAAAACGTGCTACATTCTTCCTTTCTTACGTTAAATTTTGTGACGCCTTTAAAATTTTTTAAATCCTCCTCGGTTCGGCATCGGTAACCGAGTGGGGTTTGTAGTTTAAAGAATTAACTTTTAAATACCGACAATTCTCTGCTAGATGTCCGGTTTTCTTGCAATGCTTACAATAGCGGTTATCAGGAGGCTTCTCAGTATACTTATTATATATTTTGTTTTTGAAACGCGGGGATCGATTTTCGACTTTTTGCATCTGTTCCTCGCGGAGAGCGATCGACAGATATTCGTTTAGGGTGGGCAGCTCTTTCTGCCGTATTATTCGAGATATGTCGGCATCACAGTGTAGCGTGAAGCGACTTATGGCCATGTCCTTAATCATTTTGATTTGGCCTTGGATGAGCTTGTCATCCGATTCGGGTTCTAAGTTGCAGAGGAGACGAGCCATTACACAATCTATTCTGGTGTAGAACTGCGTTATTGACTCGCTAGGGGATTGCTTAATGGTGACTAACTCTTCTAAGAGTTGAGAGTAAAGTTTTTTATCTTCGTATAGGGTTTTAAGCTTTAGTTTTAGGTCGTGCCAAGAATTGAACTCACAGTGTGCGAGATGTGCCTTGGCATTACCACTGATTTTACTCACAACGAAGTATAGTAACGGTATCCTTTGACTCTCGTGAGCCAGAGCAAACGCGTTATTTACATTTGAGATGAAGTCGTTTAATTGACTTCGGTCTCCTGAAAATTCTCGGGAGACTAATTTAGCTAAGAATTCAATGGAATATAGAGGGATATTTTCGCTTTCAGACTGACCTCTAGTTTGCGGCGCCATAACGATATTACGAAAAATAACAAAAAGTTTATATATGTATCAAAAAATATAAAAATATAAAAAAAAGGTACGCCAAGAAAAACAGGGACAGATAGTAAAAGAATTAGAAATTATTTAGGAAAAATAAAAATATAAATACCAACTACGTAGGCTCCGAACGTAAAGAGCTGGACCTCAAACGTGTTTGCCACGCCGCTGTTGATATCCTACCGACTGCGCCAATTTTGAGATGTTGTATTCCCGACGGAGTTACTACGACGACGATCTAATTCTCGAGTTAACTGTATTTTAATAAAGAGACTAACTGAACTTAATATCTCGTTTATTATTATAAACTACGATAACATCGGAGACGTCGCGATTACGCGAACTGATCAATCACCGATAATCCTAAGTCCTAAATTACCACCGATTAAAACAGCCAAAGATAAACTTTAGTGTCAACCGGGCAGACTGGATACGGTATCGAACAATTCGGGTAACGCCCAGGATACAAATCTAAATTATCAGTAAATAATTATATCTTATATAGCAAGCGCTATTGAACGGTACGTGACAAAAGGGAAAATACATAAGCTCGGTTGTTTATTAATCGGACGTGACAAAAGAAGTAAATAACGAACCGATCGCGCTGACAACGGTTAAATTAGCTTACATCAGCGTATTTGTAAATATTAGTGCCGCGGCGCATCGAAACGGAAAGTTATGACGGCCGGAACACAACAAACGAAATAACTTGATCAGCAACGAAATGTGAACGCTGCAGTGGCTGCTGCTAGTGATCGTGATCAATTTTTAACCAATAAATATCGCGCATACCTTCTTATAAAGTAATTTATAAGGAGGTTCTATTATTTTGACCCGAATCAAAAATGCTGCCTAAAATAGTGCACAATCGATAAGTTCATTCCGTAGTTAATATATCTTTAAGAAAAATTTTATTACTGGGTTTTAAGAAGTCTTTTCCATTAACACTGTCTAACTCTGATATAATATCTGTTGCACCTTTGTCACTAGATTACAAAATACCTTCTCAGTTAAAGAGAAGATAATGAAGGTTTCTGCAATTCAATTTTTAAATTCCTTAGTATCCTACTTTAATTGACATAAAGTTCCTATGTTAAGTAAATTATAAGGGAAATAGTAAAATGCATTTCAACTTCACAGCCACCAATCTCTTCATCCAATTCGTACAATTTTAGAAATATGCATTAACGTTTTAAAACTGAACATTACATTCAAAACCACGTCTACCATTCCCCAAAAAATCTACCACCATTAAAATAATATAATTATTATTCGGGAAATAATAATAAAAAAAAAAAAACCGGTGATCGATTAACATGCATAATGAAGCTTGCAAAATGAAAACGGATATTAACCAGGGAATAAGAACAAAGTTTGAGGAATTATCTCTGCAAAAAATGGAAATAAAATGTAACTGAACAATAAATTTGACAAAACAATCGTGTAAGAAATTAACAAAGTGCAGTGGAAATATTTTGAACATAAAATAAAGTCTAGAGAAATTGATAAACGGCCAAAGGAGATCATATTAAAGAATACACAAACAAAATCACAAAACAAAGATAGATCTTTTCAGAATACAGTTCAATTCACATTTAGTTTAAAAATCGCAGTAATAAAATAAAATAAAATTTCTATGAAATATCGAGAAAATCGACGGTGGACCATGTCATAGAAACTGATATGAAAAATGGGAAATTATCACTGTTGGCGTGGACTTCCACCGTGAACAATATGTGCAATATACGAAGTAATATTGAAATGCAGATTGATGATAATTCAGCGATTAACTACTCGAAATGTATTTAAAACGTTAGCTAACAGGACGACTTATAAGGTGTATAAATATGCAAGAAAAATAATGTCGTATATTTGATAACAACAAGCAGTAAATAAATTTTCTTCTTCCAGTCAGCTTTTTTCAGTTTCTTCATTTTGTTCTTTGTATATGTATGTATTCCCCTGACCTTTTCTACTATATAGGATATTGCGCGATTAGTAGGATGCCGAAAGGATTTATCAATACAATTTATATTCGTTCGAGATAAAATGTCCATTAAAAAAAGAGTAATAACTCTTCTAATGTAATTGACGCAAACTAAGAAATTCCAATATTCGGGGAAATCTCCGTCGAAAATCATATATTATTGCAGTCGAAATAAGAAATAAGGAACAGTGAATGCGCTCTCGACTACTAATAATAAATGATGAACCATGGTCAATCGGATGTACGATTTGGAAACGACAAAGATGCAGATACAAGATTGTCGAAAGCGGTTCTGAGACACTGAATGAAAAAGACAATATAGCACATAATCATCGGATTGCATACTGTAAAATCAAAAAAGTACGATAATTCTACCAACATGTTTAAAATGTCAAATTTGTAGAGTATTCGGAAGAGCTAGTTCGACCACACGTTGGTACTGAAATTTTTAATTTCAAACATATATTTGAATGCCAAAACCGGTAACATACAAATTTAACGAGCTACAATTACAAATAGCCTTTTAGGTGAGTACATCAATCATTATCCATTTCAAATAATATCACATATGGAGCAGCCAGTAAAAAACACAATATAAATGAAAGAGAATTAGCTGTGACATGTCCGCTGAACCGCTCAGAAATTCATTTTGAAAATTTAAGCGAGGAGTTATGATCTGCCGAAATTGTAAATAGGTGAATAGATCTCGGTTCGGTTAAGACACCGGAGAATAAAAATCAAAAATTCAGGTACCTACACAAAATAATCGAATTTTTTTTAACATCAGCACAACGTTTCACAAACGCAACAGGAAAACCAGCTTCGTAAACAATTATTAGTCTAGCAGACAAAATGTGAATGAAAAATATCGTGGAAATAAGAGCAGCCTTAGAACGCTTAAAAATATCCGAACATTCGAAGTCCAAACGATACATTTTCTTAAATGAACAGAGTGACATACAAAAACTCAATGAAATTCCATTCATGCAGGCCTAGCGAAAGTCAAGGGAAACATGTTAGATTCTGCGCGAACTTAGGATCCACCAAGAAAATGATCGAATGGAACAATATGAAAATTATACATTTGTACGCACGAATTTGATTAGTTTATTCAACTAAATAAGTCTACTATAACGGATATTGCAAGGTTAGTAAGATGTCGAAAGGCATTATAGTTTCAGCAGTAGAAGATATATTCGTTCGAGTTAAAATGTCCAATAGAATATTCAACGAAATATGAGTTTAAAATTGAAAAAGAGTAAAGATTATAATTCTTCCAATGTAACTGCGCAAATCAAGAAATTCAAGAAATTGACAGAAGCATCAGACAAAAAGGAAGAATGGCTGAATACATTTATGAAAAAAGATTGAGTAACTACAAAATAAACACGATGAATTTTTAACATACCGGAAAATACACCTTAAAAAAGACGTATAACTTTTTTAAAGATCGAGAACGGTGATATCATAATGAATACAGTTGCAAACGTAAAAGTATTGGAACGAGATGTAGCAACTATATTCAACGATTAGGAAGGGGTAGTACCGCAAGAGGAAATGCATTACCGATCTTGGAATCAGAATAAGAGCTGGCAATCAAGCAAGCTAAAGTATGGAAGATGGTAAGATCAGATGAAGTACCAGTGGAGTTGCTAAAAATGTTAGGTCCTACGGAGATCAGTAAAATTACTTATTTTTTTAATGAAATCTATGGAAATGGGAAACTACTGAAAGACTGGCTAGAATCAAGATTCATTGCCTTACCAAAAACAACAAAATCCATATAGCTGTGATGAATATAGATTAACAAGTCTTATGAGCCACGTTTTAAAAGTATTTTTCCCGAATAATTCATCAACACATAACTAAAATATGTGAAGAAAACATAATGAGGAATCAGTTTGGTTTTTGTAATGGAATGGGTACAAGAGCAGTATCATTTTGCATGAAAACATTAATCCAGAAACAACTGGAGTTCCAAAAATCAGTCTATATTGGTTTTATAGGCTACGACAAAGCATTCAAAAAAATACGACATATGGAATTAATTAACACATTAAGAAGTATAGGCATCAGCTAGACTGATAATAGAATTACGGAAACTCTTCATGAAAACCAACATCCAAACATACTAAAAGACGAGCAACTAACTGTGCAAATATCAGCACGACGAGAGGTCAGGCAAGGATGTGCACTGTAACCGTTACTGTTTAATTTATATTCAGAGGCAATTTTTGCTTAACCCTTAGAAGGACGTGATGAAGGAATAAATATTTCGGGCGAACGAATTTCAGTAATTCGCTTTGGTGCTAGTGCGAAATGCAGGAAACCTACAGAGACTACTAGATTTAGTTACCTTCGGAAGTGCAAAAAAAGGAATTAGTATAAATACCAAAAAAAACAAAATTCATGGTAGCCTCAAGACAACCTGATTCAAGTGAAAAACTATTTCTGTATGGTAAAGAAATCGAAAAGGTAGAAGAATATAAATATTTACGCGACCGGATAACAAAAGATAATGATCCTGATATGGAAATACGAACTCGTATTGAAGTGGCCAGGGATATGTTTATGAAATTTAAAAACATCTTTTGTAATCGGTAGTTATGTATTGGGGATCAAGAAAGTATTACGATGATACGTGTTCAGTGCTTCTATATTGGTGCGAAACGTGGACACTGTAAGAAAGTTCAAAATGTGGCGTTACCCAAGAGTGTGGAAAATACCGTGGACAAAAAAGATGAAAAATGAAAATGTGCGAGAACTAATAGAAACTGACCGAGTATTAATAGCAATAGTAAAAAGATAAATGACAAATTTTTTCGGACACTTCACGAGAGGTGAAAAATATAAATTGTTACAGACAATAATAATGGGTATGATGGAACGAAGAAGAAATCCGCGAAGAAAACCTCTTGGCTAGATAACATCAAAAAATGGATCGGAATTAAGAGAGCAGAGGATTTATTCAGAATAGCAAGAGGCCGGAACCTATTACATCATGTAGTCAAATCCATGCAAGGTGATTAAACAATATCCGAATCGGGTGACACGAGAAGAAAAAGAAGAAATTTTAATATTCATGAAAATCGCTACACAAGATCGTACATTATTAGAAATTCATTCGAAATAAAAATTAAAAACTTAATTACAGTTATCTCGGCTAATAATAAATGATGCAGTATAGTCAATCGGATGCACGATTTGGAAAAGAAAAAGATTCAGATACAACATTGTCGAAACCGGTGCTGAGACACTGAATGAAAAGGGCTATATAGCACATAACCATCGGACTTCATACAGGAAAAAACGCCGGAAAATCGGATAGTAACGATAATTCTACAAACTGGTTCATATGGGGAGAAATAAGTAGAGCATCCAGAAGAGTTAGTTCTACAACAATGTTCGTACTGAAATTTTTAAATTCAAACATTTATTTGAATGCAAAAATCCGTGACATACAAATTCAACGGGCTACAATTACAAATAGCCTTTAAGTGAGTACTTCGATCATTATCTATTTCAAAATGATTAATATCACACTAGTCATTGCTTACATAACTCGTATCACTGGAGAGATCAATGAAAATAGTAGCAGACGACGCTATTCCCGGAGGCAGACCTCCGACCCAGAACATAATAAGTTCTTTACAAGATACCGGTATTAGCCACAGGTATGATACATCACCTAGAATAACGTTTATCCTAGCAGAGTTGAATTCAGCTGAATAAACTAATATAATTTTTTCTTTCCCTTATAACGAAAGACCATGAAATAGAGAAAATCATTGCAGCTACAAAGATAATAGGGGATTGAAGTATTCACTGAAAAATATGACACAATTAATAACTGACAGGGACAACTGATATAGCTTGTCGACAATGGAAAACAATGGAGGAGAAACAAGACGATCAACAAGAGCCGCAAGTAAAATGTACTGCACTGCCTTTTAAGGGAACCAATACGATCACTGGAAGACTTTGAAACAAGTAAAAGCAGTTAAATTATAACGTTGAAACAATTAATATATGTGCAGTTGTGATGAAATGGAATATGATGTGCTATGGGTTCAAGTAATTTATATTTACTCATTTCCTCTTCTTATAAAAATCTCGAAAGTTTGGTGTTGAATTTCGATTAAATAATTTTAAGCAATTATCCAAATCGTTCATTACGGATATGGTCAAAATTAAAAACCATGAATCTTTTCGTAAAGATGTTTAAATTAGACCAAGTCAGAGCGCCATGATTCATCCTTTAGTTAAATAATATCAACACAGTCATAGCGGGCACAGGAGACCACAATATCATGTGATAAAAGCAGCGACGATAGTTGGCAACTCACATAGACAGACTTAGATGAAATATCGTAAGCCGATTACGTTGCGTGTGGACAAAATTTCCTTTCAACATCAAAGCAAGACAATTAAATGTGTAATTTATTATAAATGCATCAAAATTTCTCTGAAATTCCTAAAGGTGGATCGGTTGGATGAGTGAGAATCAAGGCAATAGAACAGAAAATGCATTTGCTGGTTCTTGCCGGCTAACGAATTCAAAAGTTGTATAAAAAAACCGAAGAAATACAAAATTTAGGTAATCACAAGAAAATAGAGAATACTCCACGGACGAATTTGATATTGAAATTTAGGCGGCCCAAAATTGCACCACACCTCACAAAGATTTACCGGAAAATAGAATTTATAACATCCTATTGTTCAGGTTTGAAATGTTTCACATAATTAATGTAAAAAACGAGAAAAAATGAAATCCCAAGGGGACTGGTAGCATGCTTCCAATGTATCGTCGAGAGCAAGAGTTCCATATGTGTTATAATTTATGAACAAAATGGAATTCCCGAAAAACAAAAAGAATACCAAGAATTCAGAAGGTACTTTCAATTTCCATTGTAAACCATCACTGAAATATAAATACAACGAATTTATATTTGCCGGAAATGCAAACATAGTGCAAGCTACAAAGACCTAAAGTGCAGTTAATCACTGTCCAATGAGCATGAATACAAAAGAACAGTTTAAAAAAGACAAAAAAGTCCTACGAAGTGGGGAAATTGTAATCAGTTTTGGAAAAATCATAAATGGAACTTACTGTGATTTTTTTTAAAGAATCGGCAGTACATGCCTGAGAGTTAAGTAGTAGATTTCTGGTCCAACTAGCATCGTACTCACTTCTTTGTCTTGTGTTTTACTCCATTTCGTTACCTTCATTTTCCTTCATTCATTTTCAATTTTCATTCCATGTGCAACAGCCTGTTTAGTTCATTATCCATTATTCATTGTCACGCAGTCTCCGACTCAGCGGATAGATTTGGAGCTACGTTATTATAGATTCTTGATAATAAATAAAATAAGACTCGAAGATGGCAAGCAACAGTAAAAGGTATGTTGCCTATTAACTATTCTTGTTTAACATTTTTTTGTAAATGCTGACTTGTTAAATGTCTGAAAACATTCGAAATAAACGAACTAAATGGTATATCGTGTAATAGAAAAATAAATAAATACGAAAAAAATTGTGTGCGTCAGTCGAAAACTAAGGGCGTTGGAAGTGAAATTTTTTATGGAATGCAAGAACTGTCAAAGAGGAAACAAAAGAAGTACAATGAAGTAAAAAAATATATACTTCAATGTACTTTTTTTTGTTTCCTCCTTTAAAATTTATTGCATTCCATAAAAAGTTTCACTTCTAACTCCGTTAGTGTTCGACTGACGCAGATTTTTTATATGTTGATTTTATTTATCATTTTCATTAACAATTATATACAAATTTCCTAATACCTAGTTTAAAGCATTTTCTCATTTCCACTAGTTAACAGTTGCACTTTTTTCGTTTTTTTATTGTGACTCCTTTGGAAAGTTTTTCAGCTAAGTTTCTATGAAGATCTTTGCCAGGGTTACTGTCTCACCTCTCTCGTATCTTCCTTTTTCGCGACCGCACAATGGATGTGTTCGCGGGTCGGCGGTTTATTATTGGCAGTTTTAAGTCCTTCACTTTGTTTTATAATGACCTGTTTATGCGAGCGAGTCCGTCTGATGTACCTGACCCGACCCTTCTTTTTTCTGGCCGCTTTGCTGCCTAAAGTAGCATTTAACTTTTCTTTTCACAGAAGTATTGTCTTCCAAAATATTGCAGTGAAAATAACAACCTTTTTGCTTGATTCCACTGAACTGCCCTAAATTTATGGAATGTAGAGTTACCAATTAGTTGACAGGAAATACAAATATAAAGAAACAATCGAGGAATTATAAAAGTAACGTAATACATTAACCCGAATGAATTAGCATTATTGATTTAAATTAAACAAACGAAAAGAAAAAGAAAAAGAAAAAGCAAAAAGAGAAACAGAAACTGGGCGATTATTCTCGGCATTTTCTTTTTGTGCGGATCTTCGTATACTTCGTTTGTCTCTCTGGCTCTACATTCGAGTAGCAGGCATTAGAAAAGGACAAATAGTTTAACAGATTTTGTTAAACCTGGTTACTGTGCACATTTTATTATGCGTTGTAAAAAAAAAAAAAAAAAAAACAGGAACAGAAACGCGGTGATTATTCTCGCCGTTCCCTCTTTTCATAAACATTTTTTTTTTTGTCATTCTCACATCCGTTAAAGAAAACGGGCATTAAAAAAGAACAAATAGTTTAACAAATTTTGTTAGTTCGACAAGTTTACTCTCTATCTTAAAACCCGTAGTGCTCCATAAGAAGTTTCATTTCAATAATAATAATATTGGTGAAAAAAAAAACTATGTATTTTTTTTTTTTTTTTAATATAAAATAATATTATTTTATATATTATCTTTTGGACGCGCCAGCGGCTTTGACTCAACAGCTACAGAAATTAAGGAAAGGGTTAAATAGAGAGAAGATTAGAAATAGATCTTAGGAAAGATTGAAATACAGGGATTATATTTGGAAATGGAAAGGAAAGGACAAAGGAAGAAGTATAAGGAGCAGGAAGACCCAGGGCTAAGATTTTAGAGTACAAAACAAAGCGCTCAGAATCAAGGGCAAGATATTCAAAGAAGATGTGGTTTGCATCAGCTAAAGGTATACGAAATATTGGGAATTAAACATATGTATCAAAACTATTAATAAAAGAAATTTTACCATTCTTCAGTTCAGCATTCCTTCATCTATTTAGTCCATTTCCCGTTCCTCTAATCCGATTACATGCATGTTAAATTCACGTAATTCATCAGATGTAGTCGGTCCACCGGTTTAATGTGGTACGTTAATGGTAAATATGCATATAAAAACAAAATAAACAATTCAATTAGATAATATTAAAAAATAAATAAAACAGTGATAACCAAACAAAATTATTAATATAGGCAAAAAACACCAATGGAAAAAAATGAAATCCACTTATAAAACACACAAAAAAAAAATTTAATTTAAACCTAATTTTAAAAAAAAAACGTAAAAATTGTTAAAATAGGTAAACATTATAAACATATAAAATAAATTGAATATATATATATATAAAAACGCAGTTTATAAATGAAGAATAGAAAAAAAAAAAACAATTAATAACTTTCAGGGTGACAACAGTGAAAGAAAAATAATAAGCAGAGAAGAAGAGATGGTTTGTAAGTGGTATTCCGAAGTGATCACTTACGATTTGAATAAACACAATAATTACTAGGCATGACCTGGTACTAGGATAGTAGAAAAAAAATCTTTCACAAGGATCACTGCCGCAAAAAGTTAATTAGCAACAGGACATTGATGATTTTGTGTAACAAGGTCCGTTATCCCACAACGTCTAGCTAACAAACTGCCTCGTCACTACTGGAATCATCTTGAGATTTTTTGTTAATAGCCACTCTTTCGTTACCTTTTATGAAGGCTTACAATATGGTGTATTCTATCCACCACCATCAGGAAAACACACGAAAGCGGGAAATCAAGGAATAATTGAAATTTCAATATCTATCGAAAATGGTTATAAACCAAATTGTATCACATTTTACTAACAGTATACATATATATCGCCAGGACGTGCAATAACTCTCTTTAGCTAATGATAGACCATAATTGAATAACCCGTAGTATGGTTTTTTGTAATTAAGTATTTCTGGTTTTATGTCTGGCATTTTATTTATTATAAAACGAATACAAAAATTCGTCCAGGCTGCTCAGTATATTGCGAAACTGGCTGAATAATGTCGTAAAACTGCGAGATGAATAAAAGAATAAAACAAAATTTTCAGCTGAACGTCAGTAATGATGCGGATAAATAGCAATTGTTTAAACCACTTTTATGCATTTATTATATTTTTATGGTGCTTATTTACCAACACTTAAATAGACAATAACCCAAGAAACAGAATGCATGGCATGTAAAAAAAGAATAGCATGCGAAATGAAATGAATTTAAATTAGATTGTAACAAAAAACATATAACTACAATAACGGCCAAGCTGAGCACTAACTGCGGTTTATTCTATTTTTCTTTTATTTCTTTTATTTTTAGTATATGGGAACTTTATTATCGCAATAATTAACTTAAATTTAATGACGCTAATAATAACATTTATTTTTTTTGATTAATCCTGGGGTATACTTATTATTCCACCGCTGATATATTCAAAATTTTATCTTAAGAAAGAAACGAAATAGTTAAACTTTGTAATGCAAAGATATTTCAGTTAGAATCTTTACTATGCATTAACAGGATTAAACACGAAATTAACACCAGCACGAATTCACCCCCTACATCATGTGTCCCCGTCTTTCGCGGTTGTTGTAGTAGTCAAAATTTCTGTTAAAAATAAAAATAAAACAAAAAACATCAAATGATCGCGCTTCATTCGGTTGCTAGAAAGTTCAAAAATTTCCGTTTAAATTAAAAATACAAATAATAACATCAAATGAACGTCTGGAATTCACTTCTCCTCCCCAGCACTCTACATTGCACTCATTAACTGCTGGAATATTCAAAAATTTCCGTTAAAACCGCGGGCGTGCTTCCAAAGCCCCCACTCGCATAACAGCACACCCGCAACACCCACTTTATTTCGAAAATATACAGCTACGAACATATGATTAAATATTTAAGTTGATCATAAATTCGCATATACTAGTTTTTCCGTGCAACTTAAATGGGATGTCGATGTTTGTTTCTTTTTGTATATATATAAAAATTTCGTTCCGAGCCATTTGGCGAGTTACTAAAAATTTTTAATTGCGGAAACATAATTATTTTTAATTAATATTTAATAATCGATTTACCGCGGCTAGTTTTTGAACGCAGAGCATTGCATTAAATGTGAATTCCATCGCTGACCAAAGATAATAAACTGAACACAGCAGCTAGAAATTGCACACTGAACATATCGACAAAATTTCAGCGCCTTAAACGCAGAAAACTCCGTCACAAATAGATTATGAATGAAACGGACCATGGTAATAGTTGACGCTCATTTATCACTCTGCGCCCACTCAACACACCACGCCCCAGATAATTTCAGTTTCCTACAACGCCCACTTATCAGCTTCGTACAGAAAACGAATCACTCTAGCGGCCAGTACAACCTATGAGCTGACACATCGAAATCGACCCGACATAAATGCACCACTGTGTTTACAACGAATCATCAATGCACTTACTGTGAATGGTCAGCCTACCGTCAGTTCGGAGTTGCCAAGCTGTTTTAGTACCGCCCCCATTGATCTGCAATGACGCTAAGCTGATACCAAGGCGATTAGGTGACCACCGACTCCAATGCTATTTAGTACGTTCGTTTAATTTATAATATATTGAAATTAAATATCTTCAATTTTATATTTCGTATAAGTTGAAAGTATATTCAAAAAATTTCTCGTTTTTTCTTTTTAAAACTAATGTGCGTAAACAAAAGTTTATAAGAACAGAGCAACGCTTCGTACATTTTTCTAAATCAGACTGATCGGTAAAAAGGTTCAGCAGCCATTGAAGTTTCTGAATAAAATTTTTATTTTTACTTGAATTACAAATTATGTAGTATAACAAAAAAGCGTTAAAAACAATTAAGAAAACAAAATATACTAAAACAGACCTCTAATACGTAATAAAATAAATAAATTACTGAAATACGAAAGCAGTTCAAAAAGACGTATCGGCAGTAAATGGATGACCATAGCACACTTCCCGAAACTTTTCTCACTTCGTATAAAATGATTTAATTTTACCGTATTCTACTTTTTTGTCAAACGTACAATTTTTGGTGATTTTTTTAGTAATTTTTAAATTTTTAGATTCTTGGGATATTTTATAAACGTATTTTTAAAAAATTAGATTAGTTTTAAAAAACAGTAAATAAACGTTATTTAAAATAGTCAAAAAAGGAACATCGTTATTTGCGCTGTTTATTACGAATATTTGAGATTACGTCATTTCTAAAAATAGTACATGTTTTCATTTAGGGGCGGATCTACTTAATGGTTTTTTGGGCTGTAGCCTAGAGCCCCGTGGATCCAAAAGGCCCCCAGCCCCCGTTAAAAACAATAGACGATCGATATTGTGAAGTAAAAAAAATAATATCTAAAATTAAAATTCAGAGGTATATTTAACTCTAATTTTTCAAAATTATTTTTACATAACATATATCTGCCTGCTTCAGAATCTACTTTAAAGGGTTGACATTTAACCTAACTGTGATAAAATATTTTTCAAAAACAATATAGTACATATTACATATATAAACCTACATTTATACTCTACATATATATATATATATATATATATATATATATATATATATATATATATATATATATATTAGTAAGGTATTCCGAGAAGGATCAAGAGAAAATAGAATCCACCTAGAAAGAAAATGAAGCGACCTGTAAAAAATTAACAAAATAAAAAACTGTCAATTAGATAAGCATATAAGCATAGTTTAGTTTTCTGCTTATTAAGCAATTCCGAATTCTCGACTCAGCCACCTGGTCCATCTTTTATATGTCGCTAATTACTGTTAATATCAAGCAGACACAGATACGCATGGAATTGTTGAATTTGCGTTCATTGGGTGAAGTAATTCGTCTGGGGTATCTTTTTACGAAGCGAGACCACACCGACGATTTAAATACTCTTATAAGAAATGCCGATTGCGCGCGCTTTTTGGTTTAAATGTGCAGGAAACGATGACATTATGAAAGTTTTCAAAAGTTTCAGCGAAAATGAGGATGAGAAAGTTGATTCCCGAAAAGAGGTACAAAATTTATTTAATAAACTCGCGAAACTCGATACTGCTATTGTGATTATTTTTTGGGAAGAAATTTTGGAGATTTAATTTAGTTAATAAAAAAATACCGAGCCCTGGTTTAGATATTTATGAAGGCAACAAGTTAATTGTGTCATTCAAAGAGTACGCGAACAACATCAGATCAGAAGCTAAAGGAATACGAAGAGAAAGCTAAAAAATTGAGCGCATTTGAATTTTGGCTCATTTTAAGAGAGCAACATGAGCCCATTTTCTCAAAGACATTCAAAGCGACGCATAGAAGTCGCAGCAGCAGCGGCGTCGTCAGTGAGTGGCGAATGGTGAAGGAATTTATAAAAGGGAAGAAAAGGAAGAAGAAAAATGCAAAAAATTTGGTTGTCCCAAGTTTTTGATGATTTGTTTCCTATTTTTTGTTTGTTTTATTTTCTTAGCAATGCGAAACCAATTTGCTGAATTTATACTTAAAAACAATAAAAATTTTAGGCTCAATGCGCATTTTAAATTATCCGCAACCGGCCAAAAATGGAAAAAAGAGCATAAAGAATTTTTCATGCTTTTCGCATCCCCCTCATTTTGACTACACACTTTATTTTTCACACTATTTTTGTGCGTCGTTCGAGTTGGTTCGATTTTGGTTTTTGATTTTGGTCTGCTTCTTTGTTCGTTATTATCTAATTTTTATGAAATCTGAAAAAAGGAGCGAAACATAAAAGCAAGAAGAAAACGACGAAGAAGCACGTTGCAGGTATGTTTTTTAACTTATTTTCTTCTTGTACGTGTCGGTTGGTTTGTGCATTTCTCTCTCGAGACCCTTTTCCGTTCCCCCATTCCTCTGTCGGCTAGAAGTTGGCTTAAAAATTAAAATTTTGATTATTATAATTAAATAAAAGTAAATATCCTTTTGTCCCTTAAACGTCCGATGTGCATTATAATGCACATCAACTTTGAAGTAATTTTTAAATACCTCCGTGTTAAATTGATATGAAAAAATTATAATAATATATAATATTATATTTTGTTTTAAATATATCCAAATTTGGGATTTCTGTGCATACTCAAAAGCTTTCTGTATAATTTTCGTAAATTTCAATTTACTAAAATGATAAAATTTTTCAGTTGTAAAATATGCCTTGAAAGAATGTTAACTTTGGTAACTTTTTTTGTTAATATACAAAATAAAATGTAAAAATTCAAATATTATTTAAAATAATAAGCGTATTTTTTTCGCTGTGTAAGCATTTAAAGATCATGTTCCTTATAATGCACACCAGTCGTGATATAGAAACTTTGCGTTATTTAATGAAAGTGTCGTACAGTTCGAATATCAGCCATGGAATGACGGAAATCATCACTTTTTTCCTATGTGGTGACGTTTGTAGTAAATATACGCGTATTTACAATTATAAAGAAATATTTTCAAAGCATTTTTATTTATTTGCGGATAGGACTGCTATCATCAGAAAGTGAACACTGCCAGAAATAGTAACATTTATACAAACCTTTTATAACATAAATTAAGTTTCTCTGTTATAACAAATTTTTTCATAGAGACTTTGGTTCTTTGCGCGGTGATGTCCCCTATTTCCCCCCCGTGGATCCGCCACTGCAACTATTATTGTAAACATTATTAATGTTCACCGTTCCCATTTCCCTCTTATATCTTTTTTAGTAATAGAAAACACAACCTAAATTGTTTTCTTTGTGTTTAAATTGTAAATTACGATTATGGCGCTATGACGCCGAAACATGTCGTTTTGAATCATTTTTAACGTATAAATATATTTCCTGAAAAGCAGGTTGTGTTTTCTATTACTAAAAAATATGGTAAACACTGTCCGAATTTTATAGAACTGAAACATTCAGGCATTGATGGAAATGTAGCTGTCGACCTCCTTGCCGAAGCTGCTGCTTCTAATTGAAATTTTATTAGTAGGGTTCCAACACACAATATTCTTCTTCCAACTAAATCTTGCCATCCTAGACTTTGGCACTCTGTTTATGTTTCTCTTTTCGCTAATCTTAATTCTTTTTATCTTTTGATTAATCCTGTTCCTTCTCCTCGTCCTTGGTTCTATGAATTCCCTAGTTTGCGTCGGTCCATAATAACTTAAGTATCTCGCCTCCGTATCTCGCATAGTCTCCTTCCTTCTTCTCTAAATCGCTTTTTCTTGGCTACATCTCCTTTTTGTTCATTGGATCCTGAAGGTTTCCAGTATGTTTGTGATGCAAATCACGTGCTCTTCGAGTGTTCTGGTTTATCTCGCGAGCGTGAGTTACTTTATTATCATCTTTTAAAGCTTAGTCTTCCTGCTCCTTTCAACGCCTCTTATGTTCTTTCTCTACCTATTCTCTCAGTTGTTCCTATTCTAGGGGTGTTCCTTGATTCCATTGTCGACAAAATAAAAATATAATTTCTATTCTATTCCATGTATCTATTCCATTTTGCTGGGCTAATGCTTTCTGGTAGCAATCCCAAGGGGGGTAAAAAAAAAAAAAAAGTACTGAAAACATATGTAACGTTTATTCTTCCGCTAGTTACTAAATTTTTCAAAATTAAAATTGTTTAAAAATTATCTTAAAATTAAATTTAAAATTTACTCGCCACATGTTAAATCATTGAATAACTAATTAAATAATTCTGTTGACGTTAAAAACAATTTTTCTCAGCAAAAAAAAAAAGGAAAAAACAGATTGATAATCTTTTGTTTATATAAATGAAATAAAATTAGTTCTTTAACTTCAATTTTCAACAATATTTATCTACATACTGATAAGAATTAACTATGTCCCTGTTCGGGTACCATTTGATAAGAATTAACTCTCTTCACTGGTCCCTGTTCTTAGGCGACATTTGTAACTGATTCGTTCTTTGAACTTAAATTTTTGTCCCTGTTCCGGAAGCCATTTGTAACTGACCAGCTTCCGATGATGAATGAAAAAAAGAAAAAAAAATAAAATAAAAAGAAATAGAAGTTCCGGGCGCCAACGTTACTTCAGGTGTAACGTAACCGTTAGCTCGTTCGGAAAGAGCTTTAGGCTTTCCTAAGGTTTACACGAAAAAGAAAAGGTCTCCGCGGCGGAGATGTCACGAAAACGTGTCCTTATAGCGAAAAATAGAAAAAAAGAAAAAAACACAACAAATCTTTTGGTAAGATGTGTAAACTGAGTTATATTTGATTTAAAACGAACCGATATAAATTTTGCCTTAAGCGGCCAAAGCAGTGGAAAAAGATATAAATTTTGCCTCGAACGGCGCGTAGCTGTGAAAAAACGAAAGTGCCCACGGGCCAAAGCAGTCGAGATCTGCCTGCGACGAGCAGCAAGCGAGAACTCAAATTATAGTAAGAAAATTGCCTTAACGGCGCGTAGCTGTGAAAAATACAAAAAAAAACGAATGTGCCCACGGGCCAAAGCAGCGAGATCTGCCTGCGACGAGCAGCAAGCGAGAACTGATCGGCCCGAATTCACGGAGAATTCGACCACGATCTTATTGCACGGCCATTTTGCCTAATAATAAAAAATATATATATATAAAAAGAATGCGCCACCGATTTTTCTAGAACATTCTGAAAATCGGTGGAACGGCGGGTACCCTGCGTCGGTTTTTTCGGGTTCTAAGAAAAAACTTCTCACGCCTCGACGTAGCTCGAATCGCATCTCCGACGCACACAACGCCAGATCGGACAAACAGCGGACGAACCACCCTCATATAATTAACACACACATATGCACGGATCGCCAAATTGGCGCCGTGCACATTGGCAATTCCCACGAAATTTGTCGATCTAGCATTACGGTCGGAGAATGCTCAGTTTGCACGCTGCCCGAAGAAACCGGAGAAATAGAAATCGGAGGCCTGAGAAACTGTCAAAATGCGGAGAAATGAGGAATTTAGAATTTGGAAAAGAAGTAATCATTATCATTTTTTAATTCGGTACAGCGTGATAAATATCGAAAGTCATGGCGGCCGAATCCGTCACACTGCCCCACCCTTATTTTCATCCAAAACAGAAGTTTTGGATAAGAACTCAGGTGACCCAAGAGCGACAAAATTCGGACCACCCGTTGCCGAGCTACGGAGTCCCGAACAGATCTCCACCATCTAACCCACTCATATACACCGCACGTTACACATTATTAAATTATGGTTATACCACTGAGACCAAATCCAATCAAAACAAGATAAACAAAAAAAGTTTGATAAAAAAAATTTTCGAATAAAAAATTTCTTAAGGGTAGTAAAAAATAAGGGTTGAAAAAAATTAAGGGTTGAACACCTAAGATAAGGCCCAAATGGTCCTTAACAAATGATAAGAAAATTATTAAATGACATCATAGGACGAGTACCATATTGAAATTGTGCACCGTGCGTTTTGTTCGTGCTTCTCTAAATTGACGAAGCCGAAGCGTTTTGACGGTGACTGACATGATAAAGGATGAGTGGAATCGCTTGCCCACCGTTCGTTCTGTTCGTACTCCTCGAAATTGACGAAGCCGAAGCGTTTTGACGGTGGGGAGCGCTATAAAGAAATTGAAGAATGGAAATGAGTGATAAGGAGCTTGAGGAACGAGGAGGGCAATGGCCTCCACGCGAATGAACTCGGCGAACCAAGTGACGGAGAGAACTGATTCAACGATACAGGCTGGATTACCTGCGATCGAAGTTAAATGATTGACTTGAACTGAATTGAGTAGGAATGAAAGAAATGAATTGAAATAAATGAATTGAATTTAAATGAATGATCTTGGGGTTGGGAAGCGTGTACACCAGGTACATCATGAATTCGGATGACCGGTAACAGGGCGGTATAGGGAGAACATGAATTACAGTATGGCTGAAAAGCTGAAACTTAAGGAATTGACGGAGGAATTCACCACCAGGAGTGGACAATTGATCGAGAAAGGATTTGAACGTCATTAGTTAATTTTAGGAATTAAAAAAAAAATTGACAGCATTCGATATCGCGGGGGGATACACGGGCACTGGAAAGATTGACAGATTAGGGGTTCTTTTTATATTTGGGTGGGTGGTGGCCACCTCGGAAATAGTGAGGAGACCGCCCCATCATGAAGCCAGCACGTGATGACTTGACGCATCACGCACAGGGTTTTTCGTCTTTCTAATCGATGAAGGAGTGGTCAAGAATACATTTGTTGTAAGGAAATCCTGATTATAAATGGAAATATAAATGATGAGGATTCCCGCGAGTTCAGCGGCCCTAGGCACGAAAAGACACGGGAACACATAATAAAAAAAAAATTTTCGCATTACATTATTTACTTACAAGAGAGAAAGACTCGGCAGATTCAGCCGGTCTTCCGTTGGATTAATAAAAAAAATTCCCAGACACCCAATGACACAGCGCGTGGAATACGTGCAACTGAGACGCCCCACTTATATTGGTAAAAACCGGGACGGAGACGCTCAGCCACGTACTATACGCGGAACCCCCATTATGGCCTACGCAGAGGAGATTTACACCCCCAATGACACCCCCTGATAAGAACATGGCGCGGGAACGTACGAACTGGGCCACCCGGCATCTTTCCGGCAGTGTACCACAGCGACGCCGGCGGGAACGTACGAACTGGGCCACCCGGCATCTTTCCGGCAGTGCACCTCAGCGACGCCCGCGGGAACGTGCGAACTGGGCCACCCGGCATCTTTCCGGCAGTGCACCACAGCGACGCCCCACACGGATCCTTTCCCTCCTACCTGGCCTACCCAACCTAATGGTGGACTTGACTGGGACCCCCGTTATAGACACCCCCTGAGTGCGATCACCATCTTATTTCATGGGACGCAATGAATGTCCCCTCGGCGTCACGAACATCCAACATATTCCAACCTTCTGCATAACTTCATGACCGATCGGACCGCTCGAGGGACATGAACTTGGCTTACCTAGAGGAACCCTCCAAAAAAAACGGTGGGGCCCCCTACTCAGCACATCTAAACTGACGACGAACATCCCTCTTGATCGGGGAGCCAACTGTGAACCGGGCATCACACCGGTCTTCGGATTCCTTAGGCTCCGGAGCTGCCTTACAAGCCTTCTACGGCGCTTGTCACCGAATATGACAGGAGTATGAAGAATAGAACAGGAACACTCAACAGGATTACAAAACAAAAAATGTATGAGGATAGACAACTGGAATTACACTTAACCAGACCATTGAAACTCGCGGGGAAATTTAGAGAAAAAAAAAAAAAAAGTTTAGAAAAATTTAAGAAATCGTAATTTTAGGTTTAATTTGAAGGGGCCTGGTGTACACGTTATTCATTCACGCTCCGACCTCCGGAACTTACAAACACGAGTGCGTAAGCCCGGAGAATCGCACAATTACACTCACACACTGTCCCAGTGGCAATATAAACGGAATTAGCGTATTAAATGATCGTATCAAAACAAAAAATGTAAAATGTTTAAGGCGCGTAAAATATATCGACCAGATGTCGAATAATAACATTTGAAATGACGAAGAAATTTAAAAAAATTAAAAGCATATCTATAAAGTGGTTAAACACATGTTAAAAAAAACATAACTCAATTGGTTATAAACTACCCTACCATGATAACATCTAATGATACCATAAACGAAATATAGAGATAAAAAAATAAAAAATAAAAAATACCAATGTTAATAAACATCGATCCGAAACTGGATCGCAACCCATATAAAAACAAAATAGTAAACAAAAATAGCAAGAATGCCGATTATAAACGACAAACAAAAACAATAAAATATAAGAAGGTTCGCTCGTGATCGTCGACTCTGTGGAACACCACCGCGCACACTTGACTCCAGGATAATAAAACGTAAACAGAGAATCGAAAAGGAATATGAAAAAGAGGAGAATAGCGACCACCGGCACGACACCGAAATTCTATATATTGTCCGGCGTCACATGTTTTTATGAAAAATGTTATTAAACACGGAAGGAGAGAAATTATTCAAACAAGGAATGGAAAAATACAAGATAAAGAAATAGCAATCGATAACAAATTAGTAGGATATGAACACTAAAAAAAAAACAAAATTTATCATTATTAGATCGCGATCACAGACAGAAATCTCAGCCGAGTGACTTTAACATATTACCATACTTCCCGGCACCCTTGGCGGGCGTAGCGTCGTGATGCTTATTATTCTCGGTAGCACAATTGGCTATACCGAAGTTGTATTATTTGTTTTTGGCGAAGCCAAAATCTTTTCCGCGTGTTTTGTCGAGGCTTAAATCCAATGTCGTGGCCGCATACGTTTTATGTTGTCGTCCATTACACCGAAAAACTCGCACGTCAGAAGGGGAATAAAAATAAATAAAAAAAAATACAGATCCCGCTAGAGTACCAGGTATCCATTTTCTACTCGACCGGACCCATCGTGTGTCGCTAAGGATGGAAATTGAAGAAAAGTAAGGAAGGAAAGAAGGAAAAAATGAAAAAGGGAATAAAAGAAGAAAACAAAATCGATGCTTGTAGAAAAGGAAATGATAAAGGATTCCTAGGAAAAATTAAGTGGAACACAAAGATTTGATAACACCTCGCCATGAGTAACTAATCCTAGTATGGTAACACCAGTTAACGTCTACCAACAACTAGAAAATTCGACCAAAGTGGCAAAAGGAGAAATCTGCGGATGATAGAGTCAATCGGAAGGAGAGAGAAAGAGAGTAAGGAAAGAAAAAGAAGAAAAATTAAGAGTTAAACAACCACGAAGTCAAGAAGCCACGACGACGCCCACAAAGTAACGGCGACCGACAAAACAAACAAAAAAAATAAAATATATAAAATAAAAGGTTATTGCGAGAACCAAGAGAACTAAAAAAAAATATGGCAATAGTTTCCCTAAACAAAAAATGTAAATGTAGGCGACCAAAACCAAAATATGGTTAAAAAAAAAATAAGTCCAGCATACTAGTTTGGATCAAATATGTAAAAAATATATAAAAGAAATAAAAGGGATTACCCTAGACAAAATACATAAAAAAAAACATATAAAATCTATTTACATGTATGCATCCATCGCTCCGTAGTTCACCATGCACTCCCACACACCTAATGCAGGTACAAGAGGTAGCGGATATGAGCACAAGCACTAATGTGGAACGACAGCGTTCACACGGGTAACAAGTTTTTATTTCATAGCAGGAAAAAAACCGAAAAAAAGCTGCGCTCCGAAGCGTGTTTTACGCCCAGACAAAGTATTAAAAAAAAGTACATATAAAACATAACATGGCGCGAACATAATAATGCATAATTTCGTAAATTAGAAATATAATATATCCTCATCTACACCTCACATAAACGCGAGAGGTTATAGACCAGAGCGGTAAGTATGAAAGTAGAGGTAAACAAAAACAAAACAAGTTTTTTAAACGGGAAAAACTGCAAAAACCGAAATCCGAAGCATTTCGCCCAGATGAAAATATAAAAAAAAAATAAAAATAAAATAATTTGAAATAAAATTCTGAGCGAGTACACACATAAGTCGAGCTCTTTCTCGCACATCGTATACCTTCTGCCTTATCAAAACCAAATGTACACATAAACAAAACTCTCCGCGCAATTGGCAGCAAACTGACAACTAATCCTTACATTCAAAATAAACACAGATCTCAGAGCACTCCAGGTCGGCAAAACATCGCAACAAAATCTTTGAAAAAGCGCACCAAAATATAAAATCCAACCAAGCAAAACAGAACAGAACAGAACATAGCAAACCAAAGCAAAACAGAACAGAACATAGCAAACCAAAGCAAAACAGAACAGAACATAGCACACCAAAGCAAAACAGAACAGAACATAGCACACCAAAGCAAAACAGAACAGAACACAGCATACCAAAGCAAAACAAACCAAATCCTCATACTAAGCCTTTCTAAAACAAAACAAAACAGAACAAATCCTCATACTAGACATTCCTCACCTCACGTCTATCTGTACTCATCTCAAACTTCAAAATCAAAAATATACCTCACGTCCTAGACGAGTTTTGACTAAATTTATTTTATTATTAATGTGTATTAGTGTTTTTTAATTAAATTTTTTGACGTCGTTGTCCTGAAAAATTTGGCTAGCTGATTTAATTATTAATTATTTACGCCGATACTTCCACAACCGGAGATGGTAACGGGAGCAATGTCCCAACCGACGAGAATTATTACTTACCTTTGAACCTTTTATGTATCCGGACTTCAAATAGTTAAATTTGTACTTGGTTTTCTTAGTTTTGCGTCTATTATTAGGTTTATTATTCTTATTTATAGATCTTCCGATTTGGTACTTAATTTTTTCAATTTTAGCTTTATTTGCTCCTTTTTTCTTGTGACGTATATTCTTGCTGACTTTTACATCTTTAATATTATTTGTAAAATTTATTTTAACCGGATCATCGCGATCGTCTTGATTATTTATATTGGTCTGATCGCTAGTGTTGCTATTATCATTACTATTAAAATTGTCATTATCATTATTATAGATCCTACACGTATTATTATTATTATTATTATTTTCGACATCTTTGTCTTCCCTACTTTTATCGTCATTATTATCATTAACATCATTATCGTAACTATTTTTAAGATCATTTATATTGTCATTAAGCCCCTGTTCCTCGTCACTTTCCACTCGTTTCTCCTCATCCTCCTCAGACATAGTGATGCGCTCAACTAACTCATTCTCTACCTTTTCACTTTGCGTCGGCTCACCGGAGACCGCAGATCCATCTCCAACATTTTTAAGATCTTGATCATTTTCATAAATTTTAACTTTAGGTATTTTATTGAGTTCTTCTTCGACTTCGATTTTAGGTTTTTCAAGTTCTACATCTAATTTATTTTCTAAAAGATCGAATTTATTAATTAATGGGGAATTGTGTTTATTCAATTCTTCCAATTTATTATTTATCTTTGTGTTACTTTCCTCCAATTTATTATTAATTTGTTTTAAGTTATAATCCAATTTTTTGTTAATGTTTGCATTAATTGTATTTAATTTTTCTTCGAAATTATTAATTTTTTCCTCGAAGTTATTGAAATTTTTATTGTGTTCTTCGAATTTATTATTTATTTCGTCTTTTAAATTTTTATTATTTTCTCTCATCTCTTCTTTTAAATTGTTAAAATTCTTGTTATTATCTTCCGTATTTTTTTTATTATTTTCTTTCATTTCTTCTTTTAAATTATTGTTATTTTCTTCAAGCTTATTTATTTTTTTCTCGAGATTGTTAAAATTTTTATTATTATCTTCCGCGCTTTTTTTATTATTTTCTTTCATTTCTTCTTTTAAATTATTATTATTTTCTTTCGCTAGACTTTGCATGAATTTCTTTAGTTCTTCAATAGCCGATGGAGTTATGGATGTCTCCGGGTTCACCGGGGCACGACACGTCTCTTCCGAATTTACCTCCGAACTAGCCTCAGAAATACGATCCGATATCTCATTCTGCATATCCTCTTCACTTTCATCCATTTCACGATAATTTCCCCTGGTCACCACCACTCTGGCTAAATCCTCGTTCTCAATTTTTACGCAGGGTAATTAAAATAAAAAATAAGAAAATTCGGGCCTAACTATCGAAAATTAAATATTAAAATTTGAATAAAATAAAATAATTTCAAAACTCCGGTTCGTTAAAAAAAATATTTTGAATAATTCTTAACGCGAGAAAAACAGAAAAATAAAAAAATAAATTTTTAAAATTTTGAATGAGTGAACCACGAGAAAATAAAACGTATTTAAGCTATAGCAGGCCGAGGAGAGAATTAAAATAATATAAAATCTTATCTGTTTCCGCTTGGCAGATCCTTCTCCGATGAAACCGCTGCTTCCTTTTTCGTATCAGGTAACGTATCTATCCATATACTATCGAGTCCCTGTTCGTTCGGGCCGCCATTTGTTACTGATTTACTATGTCCCTTTTCGGCCGCCATTTGATAAGAATTAACTATGTCCCTGTTCGGGTACCATTTGATAAGAATTAACTCTCTTCACTGGTCCCTGTTCTTAGGCGACATTTGTAACTGATTCGTTCTTTGAACTTAAATTTTTGTCCCTGTTCCGGAAGCCATTTGTAACTGACCAGCTTCCGATGATGAATGAAAAAAAGAAAAAAAAATAAAATAAAAAGAAATAGAAGTTCCGGGCGCCAACGTTACTTCAGGTGTAACGTAACCGTTAGCTCGTTCGGAAAGAGCTTTAGGCTTTCCTAAGGTTTACACGAAAAAGAAAAGGTCTCCGCGGCGGAGATATCACGAAAACGTGTCCTTATAGCGAAAAATAGAAAAAAAGAAAAAAACACAACAAATCTTTTGGTAAGATGTGTAAACTGAGTTATATTTGATTTAAAACGAACCGATATAAATTTTGCCTTAAGCGGCCAAAGCAGTCGAGATCTGCCTGCGACGAGCAGCAAGCGAGAACTCAAATTATAGTAAGAAAATTGCCTTAACGGCGCGTAGCTGTGAAAAATACAAAAAAAAACGAATGTGCCCACGGGCCAAAGCAGCGAGATCTGCCTGCGACGAGCAGCAAGCGAGAACTGATCGGCCCGAATTCACGGAGAATTCGACCACGATCTTATTGCACGGCCATTTTGCCTAATAATAAAAAATATATATATATAAAAAGAATGCGCCACCGATTTTTCTAGAACATTCTGAAAATCGGTGGAACGGCGGGTACCCTGCGTCGGTTTTTTCGGGTTCTAAGAAAAAACTTCTCACGCCTCGACGTAGCTCGAATCGCATCTCCGACGCACACAACGCCAGATCGGACAAACAGCGGACGAACCACCCTCATATAATTAACACACACATATGCACGGATCGCCAAATTGGCGCCGTGCACATTGGCAATTCCCACGAAATTTGTCGATCTAGCATTACGGTCGGAGAATGCTCAGTTTGCACGCTGCCCGAAGAAACCGGAGAAATAGAAATCGGAGGTCTGAGAAACTGTCAAAATGCGGAGAAATGAGGAATTTAGAATTTGGAAAAGAAGTAATCATTATCATTTTTTAATTCGGTACAGCGTGATAAATATCGAAAGTCATGGCGGCCGAATCCGTCACAATACTTATATGTTATATTATTCTGCGGAAAATCGAAACGCCACTCCATTATACTAGGAATTAATTAAATGTAACACAATTTTACCGTTTTTTTTTCCCCCGTCACGTTATATATCTGCAACTGTTAACTGTTTTAATTCTTATGCGTCTTTACTGTGGAAGTTATTTCTTGAAATTATGATTGCGTTTTTGAAATGATCTGTAACTTAATATAACCAATAATAAAAAATAGATGTAACATTTAAAGTACAAACTTTGCGATATCAGTATGAAAAGCGTATACATGGAGTACGGTTCGAAGGGTCCGAACCCCCTACACGGAGAAAATCTATTTTAATATAACAATAAGGTCAGAATAAAATTAATTTTAAAGTGAAAATATTTATTTGCCAGACATATATATTAAAAAATCTGTCTTTTGTTTCTATATGTGAAAACAAAGCATTCATAAAAAAAAAACTATAATTTTTTTGACCCTCACGAATGATAGACTTCTGGTTATAAATTATAATTAAAATTACGAAGAAATGATTACTTGCACCACGAAATAGCTACCCTTAATAAAGCATATTCGTATCAGCAATTTAAACAAATGACTTCTGCAAACATTAGTTCACTTTGTTTGCATTAAACCAGTGCTTCTGAAAAATAATTTTTAAATAAAATATATTTTAAAAGTACGCCTTGAATAATGATAAAGCTTCACTCCTGCACCTCAAAAAAATAAAATAAAACAAATAAATATAAAAACAAAAACAGCAAATGATTTAAATACTTTTAAAAATAAAAATTAAGAGCGAGGAGTAAGGGATTTAATATGCACAAACACACATTATCCAACAAAACAATATAATAAAATTCATTATTTGCCTATTGAGGATGAATATAAGAACAATTGTGGAAACTTCTATGGAGTTTGAAATGACAAAAACAACTGTAAAATAAACATATATGATTATAATTATTTAAAGAAATTTAAAAAAATTCATACGTAATTTTTAGTTATACATCTTTTAAAATTATTTTTATTATTAATATTCCTGTAGTATTCTAAATTCGCAATAACGTAATTTCATTTTCGAACATGATAATCGGGAAACTTCACTAAAAAAATTAACTTTATAGTAAAAACGTAATTTCACCTACCTCTTTCGTAACTATTAATTTCCGTTAAAAATATTGAATTTAACAATCGTCGTCCTTAAATTGCCATTCGCCATTTTCATATAACGCACCGGTGTACAAGACAATATTATTTCTTTTTTGAAATATCTTAAAAATTTTCCAACATACGATTGCGGAACAATTTTCAACCGAAGACCCCCACCACTTTTACTTCATAACACGCGGCTGGTAAAAATTTAATAGAAAATTAAAAATTACGTATGAAAGTTAAATAATTTGGTCACTGAAAATTTTAACATATGAATATAAATGTAGAAAAATAAACGTGAAACCGTCTATGTGAGGATTAAAAGAAGCAGTAACGTACACAATTTTTTAACAATTAAAATACCATTTAAAAGAATAAAACGTGACTAAACCAGTGGCGGCTCGTGACAAGTAAATCTGGGGGGCTCTAATGTAAAATTACAATAATTTAAAAAGTGTAATGACATAAACTTATCTTGCTTTTTTGTCTACATTTTAAACTAAATAAAACTGGTTTAATGCATTCAAGTTCTGATTTAATTTAAAAAAAAGATGTGAATGCATTTTGTATTCAGATTGAAATTTATTAAATAATATTTTCTAATCTTTTCCTTATATAATGTACAATCCTTTGCGTTGAGTAAGTTTCACTGTTGACGTGTCCACAAAAAAAAAAAAAAAAAAAAAAAAATTACATGTGGCATAATTTTGTGAAATAAGGTAAGCCAAAATATAAAATCCGGGTCTTCTAAGGTTCTTCGTAAACTATATATGCTTCCTTGCATGTAATATTTTTATTACATTTTTCTTCTAGTTCTTCGAAATATTCTATTAATTTTTCTCGATTTTCGAAAACAATATTCACTGTACGCATATTATAGTTTCAACGTGTATTCTAGGTAATTTACGATTTACAATTTCTTGCAGTAGATCACATCTATGAGCAGAATTTGAAAAAAAAACTTGCTACAGCGGACAAATTTGAAAAAAAGATTTTAATTTTAGAATCCTGGCTTGTTGTTTTTTACATAATTAAATTCAACTGGTGCGCATAACAATGAATAAAATGATAGTATTTATATTTTTGTTTTATCTTCGCCTATACGCCATTTGTAGAATCGCTCATTATGCTCCATCGTAAGTTTAAGTAATTAGCTTAAAAGGTTTGTCTCTCCAATTAATTTATCTAATTCAGTTTCTAAAATGTTGAACGTTTGAAAAATCACCGTGTAAAGCAAGTGTCGACAAAAAGCAGTGCTTCTTGCATTCAAAAGTAACAAAATCCAGATCGCAAAATGTATTATTTAAAGAAGAAAAGCAAGGATATAAATAGAACAAAAAAAGCAGCAAATTAAAACAGTGTGCTTCACCGGATAAACGGACGACGCAGCGCGCGACGCCGATCTATTGTTAAAACCGGCTATAATCACGTGTAAAATTGACGAGGGCTCACTTTTCGAGAGCCCTCAGACGCCTTTAAGTTACGCTCGGGAAACTTCGGCTTTATTCGTTTTTCGTGTGTATTTTATATTGTGACGGATTCGGCCGCCATGACTTTCGATATTTTTTCACGCTGTACCGAATTAAAAAATGATAATGATTACTTCTTTTCCAAATTCTAAATTCCTCATTTCTCCGCAGTTTGACAGTTTCTCAGGCCTCCGATTTCTATTTCTCCGGTTTCTTCGGGCAGCGTGCAAACTGAGCATTCTCCGACCGTAATGCTAGATCGACAAATTTCGTGGGAATTGCCAATGTGCACGGCGCCAATTTGGCGATCCGTGCATATGTGTGTGTTAATTATATGAGGGTGGTTCGTCCGCTGTTTGTCCGATCTGGCGTTGTGTGCGTCGGAGATGCGATTCGAGCTACGTCGAGGCGTGAGAAGTTTTTCTTAGAACCCGAAAAAACCGACGCAGGGTACCCGCCGTTCCACCGATTTTCAGAATGTTCTAGAAAAATCGGTGGCGTATTCATTTTTATATATATATATTTTATTATTAGGCAAAATGGCCGTTCAAAAGGATCGTGGTCGAATTCTTTGTGAATTCGGGCCGATCAGTTCTCGCTTGCTGCTCGTCGCAAGCAGATCTCGACTGCTTTGGCCCGTGGGCACTTTCGTTTTTTCATTGCTACGCGCCGTTAAGGCAATTTTTTTCTATAATTTGAGTTCTCGCTTGCTGCTCGTCGCAGGCAGATCTCGACTGCTTTGGCCCGTGGGCACTTTCGTTTTTTCATTGCTACGCGCCGTTAAGGCAATTTTTTTCTATAATTTGAGTTCTCGCTTGCTGCTCGTCGCAGGCAGATCTCGCTGCTTTGGCCCGTGGGCACATTCGTTTTTGTATTTTTCACAGCTACGCGCCGTTCGAGGCAAAATTTATATCTTTTTCCACTGCTTTGGCCGCTTAAGGCAAAATTTATATCTGTTCGTTTTAAATCAAATATAACTCGGTCTACACATCTTACCAAAAGATTTGTTGTGTTTTTTTTTCTTTTTTTCTATTTTTCGCTATAAGGACACGTTTTCGTGACATCTCCGCCGCGGAGACCTTTTCTTTTTCGTGTAAACCTTAGGAAAGCCTAAAGCTCTTTCCGAACGAGCTAACGGTTACGTTACACCTGAAGTAACGTTGGCGCCCGGAACTTCTATTTCTTTTTATTTTATTTTCATATTTTTTTTTTATTCATCATCGGAAGCTGGTCAGTTACAAATGTCGCCTAAGAACAGGGACTAGTGAAGAGAGTTAATTCTTAACAAATGGCGTCCGGAACGGGGACAAAAATTTAAGTTCAAAGAACGAATAAGTCACAATATGCGGCTTGGAGGCTCAAATATTCTGAGCCCACGTACTATATTATTGGTTGTTAATATCATGTGATCAAAAAATCAGCTGTTAACGACCTTGACAGTATACTACACTACGAGTAGATCGTACAGTTCCAGCGCAGTAAGCATGAACCCGACAACTGTTATCGAATGTTTCAGCTGTTCGTTTAACAAATCGCGCAAAATGCGGATTTTGCAATTATTTTTAAAATGCACTTTTGCAAAAAAAAATTATTTTGAAATAAAATTCGTAACACTGATTTTTTTTCTTGAAGTAATTAAATATTATGTATTTTTTGAAAACACACAGGGAGGCTCGCGCCCTTGAGCCCCCTAGGGCGAGCCGCCCCTGGACTAAACATCCAAAAATAATACAATTTATGAGAAAAAAATCTGTAGAAAAAAACTACGGTTAATTAAATTTGTTCAATTATTTTTCAAACTGTGTAGTAAAGTTTTCATGTCACAAAATCAAAAGCCTCTTTTTTTTTAAATAAAATTTTTGTCGCTATTAATATGAGATTTGTAGATTCTATTCGATATACTATTTTAAACATTTAATCTTTATAACAAAACGCATTATATTTCAATGATGAAAATTTTTCGCAAATTTATATGTATATATACATATATGTATATTATAATCAATATTAATTTATAATTTTATAAAATGTACAATTTAAAAAATAGGGACCACTTTCTTTTCTCTTCAAATGTACATTTCAACCAAAAATCGTTACCTCCTGCAAAACCCAACTCGCAGTTTTTTCTAGATAATCCAGTACTAAATATTATAATTTTGCATATTGCGTAATAAAATTTATAAAATTTGCCAAGTCATTAATATAAAAGGCAAACTGTTATATTCAGGGCACCAGTTCGTTTTGCGCTGTTATAGTTCATATGGATACGTACGTCGTCACTACCTTTTAGTTCATTTCAACTTATTTCATATTTCATTGCAAATTGAAGAAAAATATTAATTTATTTCAAAATAATTAAAATTAATTGTTCTTACAATAGTTCAAAATTTTTGAAATTTTTTTTCCCACTTCATTCTTAAAATATTTCAAATTCACTCACAGCTGTGGATGGCTAAAAATCCAAAAGCTGAAAGCGGACAGCCGATAAATCCAAAAGCTGAAAGTGGACAGCCTATAAATCCAAAAGCTAAATTTTGACTACATTTGTAATTTAATTATTGGATACAAAATTAAAAAAACATGTTTTTTTTGTTTTAAAATTTTCACTTCACTATTTCTAAGATATTCACAAAATTCTAGCCACTAAAAAATTTTTCAGCTAATTTTATTTTAATTAGAAATTTTAGAACAATGTGATTTTGGTTTCCACGCCTGCTATGATATTGATCTTAGGCCTGCTACAGATCGCGTGATTTATTGTCACATTTATTACATCATGTCATCGACCGCTCATTTGCATGTGAATAGCCCATCGCGCGTGTTATCTTTGTTATCATTGTCGCACCGGTTGTTATCCTTCGGAGTTTCAAAGTTTGTGTTTTTATTTTTTTTATTAATTTTTAAGTATGCCCGCCGAAATTGAATTGTGCGACGCGTCGTGTGAACCCACATTTTACCAGTTAATGCGGTATACGGAAGAAGAAATAGTCAATTATTACATCAAACATCGGGTTCTTCCGTATTTCAGGTTAAATTAGTTGAAACCGATTTTTTTCGCTTTTTTTTTATACCCCATTTCTTTCTACCTACTTCTGCGCTATTTCTTTTTTTACGAAGTTTTCGTTTCTTATATACTTTAGGGTTTGCTCGGCGTGTCGATATTCATTCTATATTATTTTAACGTAATTTTTAATATTTCCTTTTTACGACTTATTTTTACATCACTATTTACGGCGTATGTTCGTTACTTTTAAAATATTCCCTCCTCTCTTCAAAGTATTTCGCCTTTTCCGCACCATTTTAAATATGTCCGTTACCAACGTATTATTTTTCCGGCAAGTTTCACTTTTCGCGGTATTTTTTGTAGTTACGTTACTTCGCCGTGATGTTGATTTTTGGTCGTAATTTTAGTTCGTTCATTTTCGCTGTTATTCATGATGTGTGTCAGTTCACACACCGTGAATAACATCGAAAATGAACGAACTAAAATTACGACCAAAAATGAACTGGTGCCCTGAATATAACAGCTTACCATATAAAATATTACAATTTAAACTTCCATTCGATGTTTATATAACGAAAAATTATACAATTCATTGATGACAATTTTTTATATGTATATGTGTGTATGATATATTAAATCGTTAATATATTGTTCTTTTGCTTTAATAAAATGTATAATTTAAAAAATATATACCACTTATATTAAATGAATATTTCAATCAAAATGAATCATCACGCAGAAAAATCTATTACATCCGTAAAACCAAACTCGTAGTTTTTCTTAGATAATTCGATGCTAAATGAATAATTAAAATATATTACTGAAGATATGGGAACTCACATATCAGCACAAAAGAAAATTGAATTGGAGGAAAGAATAAACACAGAATACGAGTTGAGGGGAAAACTTTCATTCCAACTGCCGTTAGCAAGAATAAAGATGGGAGAGCAAACGGATAAATATATTATAACTCAGATGTTGAATAAAATACCCAAAGAAATAATAGAGAAGAAAAAAATAGGGGAAAGAAAAAGGAAAATAAAGAAATGGCTTCAGGAAGAAGAAAATATAAAAATAATAATGAACATAAAATAAAATGACAAAGCGCAACAAAAAACTAGAAAAAAAAAAACTTTGAATATAGAAGATAGAAATAGATTATTAATTATTGATAAGTAAAATAGATAGATTAAGACTAGTAAATATTACACGATTATGTATATGTATGAGTTAATTTAAGATGGTAAAGTGTTCAATAGGATAATTTGTCGACAAGCGTTTTAGCTTAACGAAAGTTTTGTATGTAAAAAATAATAAATACATATTTTTCAAAAAAAAATCAAATATTCGCAGTTTTATACAACTCAAAAACGTCATAAATATCTACATATCAACTTACCACTTCCGGTAAAGTGCCGGTACATCAGTCATACTACAATACGAAGCGGCACATGACGACAACTCTAACTGGACACGGATTAACAAACACGGACAAATGTAGCTCTACCCAAAAATGAACAGCTAGTTGAACAACGAAAGAGAAGTTTCGAATGACCGTCGAAGTTCTAGAAAACATTTATTTTGTACGATCATCAGTTGATGTGGAGGGTGCAGTGGGTGAAGCGGCTGTCGGCGGTCCGGACAGTGTTACAACGTCTATGAAAAAGAAGTTGGAATGACGAACTGCTTATCTGCAAATTACGAGAAGCAACCTTGAGTCGATGATCGAACGAATGTCGACTTTTTAAATAGAATCCGCATGGAACCTTACATTATAGTATTCGTGCATTAAAGACGCAAACTAAGCATTTTTAATACCATCTATTCGTTGTTCTATTGTAGCCCATCCGATGCTTTATTTTGTCGGTACCACTTGCGCACTAGAATCAACTTCATGACTGCGGATAATTTTGCGAATACCGTGGTTGTCAATGACGGGCGGGAGTTAAGCAAACACCAGCAATTTATTACAAACGAAACTTTTTTTTCTATTTTCTTACATCGATCACTCCACTAATGTTACATCCTTTTCTGATGTTAAAAAAAGCGGATTAATGTAGAAAATAAAAAAGAAGAAAATATTCGGTATTTTAGATTTTTTTTATTTAAACTTAAATACGTCACAGATAAAAAAAAATAATCATGAAACTGGGAAAAATAATTTACAAAAATTACAGAAAATATCAGTTTCTAATTTAGTACTATACAAATTTAAATTCATATCTTACACGGAATACTTAACGCTTGATACATCACGCTCGATTAGTTTGCCGTATACACGTGATAAAAATTATTTTTCGTGTTTATTTATTTATTTTTTTCAATGCAATATCTGAAAAATAAATATTCAAGAGCGAGATATTTAATCCTGCACGATACGTTATGTTACAGTAATAAACAACATATAACTATCATACTGTTTAGCGTTTTCAAATTTTCTTTCAAAAAACTCAGTTACACGGAAATCTTCATTCTTATTAGTGTGAAATATGACATATATAACTGGAATTTACTTTTAAACCGCGTAAATTAAAGATCTTCCGACTTTTAAACAATTATTCGACCTTCCCGAAAGAGTAAATTTATTTAATAACTATCGTATGTCATTAGTTTTGAAAATAAGTAAGTACCGATCCTCTTAGTGAGTATTCCTAAAAAGAAAAAATGAAACAGTACTTTAAAAATATAAACGCGAATAGGAATTTTATGGAAATATCACAATCGGCTTGTGCTGTTTAAAATTTAAATGTTGTACCTTATGTTTTATTGTGAAAAAATATTTTATTCCCGGTTTGTTTCAGATAGCTGACGTGGTAGCGAGCGTATTTGCTTTTAAAAAAGTGTATTGTTAAGATGTAATTGAGAACATTTTAAGATGTTATTAGTGTAGTGAGCTCCATGCCAGCGTTTTTTTTGTTTTTTTTTTTTTGGGCGTCGAAAATTCAACCCATCGACAATTTAACATAATTAATTAACTAATCAACGCTACACATTAATATTACATTGTACTATATAATTATATAATAACTTGTATACTGCAGCACTCCCGGTGGCCAGGAGAGAATTGACACTACATGGCAGAGGGATCTGGAAATTTATTATTGAGTTATACAAAATAATTCTTTGCGCCGTGTGAAAATTGCATTCGAAGATAAGGTGGTCAGCGTCCGCCACTTTGTCCGAGTCTAGTGGATGTTGGCAATAGGGAGAAGAGATTAAACCCATGTTGTACAAAGAAGAGGGGAGACGGTTTACCCCCAACCACCGGAGGCGACATAAGGTAACAATGTACGATCTGGTACTCATCGAAACAGTCGTAATGTGGTTGAACCAAGGAACGTTAGGAATATTAGGTTGAATTCTTTTGTACTGTTGCGCGCAAAATGGATTTGCCCATGTAGCTTCCCAATATTCTTTTTGAGCATATCTAATGAGCTCGAATAGGTCTCTGTTTGGAAAGTATGGAACTAAACAACTATTCATCCATGTGTCTTTGGCAGCCATGTCTGCCACTTCGTTACCGTAGATATCCGTATGTCCTGGTATCCAAACAAAGTTAACTACTACGCCGGATTCAGAAAGGGACACTACTAGGCTTCTGATTTTATAGAGGTATGGATGGGATTTTGTGTTGAACGATAAGAGTTTCAAAGCTGATAAGCAACTCATAGAATCAGACATGATAATGATATTTTCAGAGAATATATGTGAATTTAAAAAGGACAAAGCCTTGAAAATCGCAGCACATTCGGCACTAAACACAGAGGTAAAACGAGGAAGAGAGGATTTTTTAATTAAGTTAAGACATGGTATAGAAAAAAGCAGCACCCGCAGAATTCGAAGATTTAGAACCATCAGTAAAAATCGGTTGGAAATTCGGCCAATGGTCCGAAATTATCGCATTGAATACTCTGCTAGCGTTGTGCCTATTAACGAACTGAAAAGAATCCAAATCTACCTGTAACTTAAAGCAGTTATGTAAGTATGGGTATTTAAAGATTAATGAAGGATACGACGGTATGGTAATAAAAGAATATTTCTGAAGCCTAACCGCACTTAAAGATAATAGAGGCATTTTGGAGGCTTTAAATCTCCAATTGTTTTTAACATTCAAATAGGATTTAAGTAAATTGAAGCTGGCTGGAGGACAGTATTTCATAAGAAACCTGTCTGCTAGGTACGATGATCTAACAGAGAGAGGAGGGATCTTGGTTTCAGCTTCCAAAGCAGCGATAGAAGTAGGTGAGCAAACACCAATTATAAGCCGTAAACATGTGTTCTGTATCCTCCCTAATTTGTTACGATTGGTTGCTGAGGAATTATGAAAGAAGTAACAACCATAGTCTAAAATACTGCGATAGTATGCTTTGTATAACTTTTACTCATTGTGCAAGGATCGCTACCCCAATTGACATTACAGAGGGCCTTGAGTAGGGGTAACCGTTTTAGAAGTTTGTTATACATGTAATGTACATGATGGTTCCAGTTTAATTTAGAATCGAGAATAAAACCTAAGTACTTATGTGCCGACAAAATGGGGACAGTAGCACCGGCAATATACACAACACTGTGAATTGGGTTAATTGAGCGATATGAGAACACTACTGCTGAACATTTTGAAGGAGCAATCGACAAACCAAGATCATTTAGGATATTGCAAACTCGTATAATATCGCGATTAAGCAAGGTGGAAGCTTCAGCTAGGTTTCTACTGCGACTACAAAGAACAATGACATCAGCATAAGATAATAGAAAACCGTTATTCGCCAATTCTAAATTAAGGATTTTTAAGATATACAAGTTAAATAGCAGCGGGCTTACACTGATCCCTGACATGAACCAGTGTAGACAGTTCTGTCTACTGGCCCTTGTGTGGGGTGTTGGAAACACAACGTTTTCTCCGAAAATAAACTGTGTATTAGGTTTGCAAAGTTCTTAGATATGCCTAATTCCACTAGTATCTTAGATAAGATGTCCAATCGAACATTATCAAATGCCCCCTTGGTATCAATGAAGCACTTAATTTAGAAGAACCATTCTTATTTGTTTTACTTATAGTACATTTTTTTTCTTTTATTTTCTATTTACAAAACAAAGATACGCTACTTTTTAACGGTAAAAAAGGTAGGGAATGACGCAAGTGATTGAACATTTCCTTACTTAGCCGTTAAGCGTCACTACGTTTGTTTCTATTCTATTTATGTATATTTTAATGGCGTTCATTTTAAATTCAAGAAAACGTAAATTATTCATCTGTCATAAATGAAACTGTCTGCAACGAGAACGGGAACTATAGTTCTTTGATTTTTTTTATTTACCGCAAAAATGGTTGAAAAGCATCGAATTAATATGACAAAACTTGTAGAAGAAAGTCTGAAAAAAACAACTGTTCTCACTGAAACACATAAAAATCACGTATAGGAGGTAGAACAGAACATCAGGCAGTCTAAAGAGATTTTCGAGATATTCATCTTCGGCCGGCAGCAATTCAACACACGATAAGATCACTCTACGACGAGTTGAACTGCAGCGAAACAATATTGATCTATTGTTTATATTTCTAGATACAAAAACGGATTTATCATAAAGTAAATGTACAGGTAAAACACGGAATCACAGCTAAGCTAATTACTAAAAGAAATTTACAATTTTAACTTTTGTCTCTCCCTCTCAAAAAAAAAAAAAGTAAATACCTACATATATTATAAAAATGAATTATTCGCGAACCACCAATCAGTAATTTTGCGCCCCAACTACAGAGAAATTATATCCATTTTCTGTTTTGAAGGGAAGTGGAGCAACTATTTTGCACACACCGATTTTAAATTTCGCATTGCTAGCCGAAGTCCTAAAAACGTTCACCAAAAGTAATAGGCTCTTCCCCTCACACGAATCGCCAACACCGATGTGTATATAAGACTGGCGTTGACGTGTTTTGTAAAATTTTTGCTATATACATATAAAACACAGCTACCATTTTATACATGTATTCAGTAATATTCGTTTTCGTTTTCGTTATCTTGCTATTTTATATGTAAATAATCCGTAGAAACTTTTAGTCTGCTTTGTTTATTTTTTGTTCAGCCGGGTACAGTAATAGTACAAATACAGAGAATTCGTACGGACTTTATTTTTATTTACTTTTTCCATTTCATCTTTCGCGTTTTAATACACATTTACAAAGTATTAGAAAATAAGTGTCAATTTATGTTCAAAAAATACGTAGATTTACTCAGTACAAGCATGCGTGTTATTAATTGTACATTGTAGTTAGAAAAAAAAAAAAGTATCGAATATTGTCTTTTAGTAAAACACTAATTAATTATATAGTTTTCTTTCGGATGCATTTTATCATCCGAGATATAAGTACACCCGTTTATTGATTAATATTTCAATTATTATCTCCATAAAAAAAAAACTTTACCGACTATTTTTACAAGGGTTCGAAATTTCAGTTTCCATGATAAGGAGATCAATGAAAAGTTATATAATCATTAAACAGGAAACCGGTCGGACAGAACTTTACATTTTTATTATTTTTGTCAGTTTTACAAAGTGTAATTATCTAAATTTAGTTAATGTTTAATTTTTTAATATTTTCAAAATGTTTTTTGTAAATCGTGAATTTTTTTTCCTGCAATCAAAAATAACAAATTACGTAGTTGCGACACGCGGTATATTTTGTTCATTACAAATAAGCAGATTACAGTGAATTAGAACTTTGAAATATTTAACAATAATTGTAAAAGCTAAGAGTGTATAAATTTATACACAGAAAAGAATAAAAAAATTATAAAAACCGTAATTTTAATCCGTTGTTTAACTTGATGAGTTCGTGTGCTATTCAAAAGAAGTGTTATTTTCTTCTATTTTTTTTGAAAAAAATTAAATCTATAACCATTTCATTTTAGAAATATCCGGTTTATTTACAGTTTGCCGTTACAGTTACTAACTAATGCCCAATATATAAGACTATATTTTTTTCTCTACAGCGTATTTATCGAAAATATTGAAACACGCGTAGAATTCAAAAACATCGATCTTGTTGTTTTTCTTACAATTTTTACGAAAATCCGTTAATAAACTACGGTACTATAACTGATAAAGCTATGGATATTTCAAAGAGAGATTTCTTAAATTAATTTGAAAAACAGAGACACAAAAATAGGTTAAAATTATTTAAGAGACATGAATAATGTAATAAACTTACGTTAAATATGTGTACACATGTACATACTAAATAAGCGAGAAAACAAAATCATTAAGTACAGTATTTCTCGCAAGAAATTACTGATAGCAGAGAATAGATGTTTTAGAGAGATGTAAAAATAAATTTGGTAGTCTCCTTAATTCTTACCAACACAAATGATCATATTTAGCGGATGAAATTTAAATAATTCGTAAAAAGATCTGAATAAAAACTTTCACTCGCTCACGCTGAGACGATCCACGTCAAAAAAAATCGGGCCCTCATTAGAAAACTTGGATTTGATTATTTGCATTAGTTTTTTCCGCAAATGGCACATTAACAGATTTCCTCTATGCACCGATTATCCATTTGACGCTTATGTTTGGAATGTGATCGTGTTCTTCTACGCGTACGTTTCCTTTTAAGCTCTAACGTAGTAAATATTACAATACCGTGTTCACGTCGAGTACTTCGTAACAATCGGAAACATATGCGTTATGGAGCGTTGTTCATTATTATTGCCGCCTTTATTAATATAAATTGCTGTATAAATTTTAATATCTGACATTATGACATGTCAGTTTTGTACCGCAGAAATGGTTAATTTAAATAGCTCCTATATAGAGAAGAAAAAAAAATCCCAAAAGTTGTTAAACATAGTAATGCCTTTTTTTTTTTCTTTAATTTTTAACGTCGTTGTTCGCTCTACTTCATTTTAATTTATATGACCGTAGATAGTAATGTATTTATTTTTTAAACTTAATCGCACTTTTCTCGTAGATTAAAAATTCGGTTCGCTAAGTGAATTTTACTCCTGTACAAAAATTTATAAAATTTAACTATTTATTTATTTATTTATTTACTGATGGATGTTAAGAAATACCTCGCTCTTTTAATGCTCCAAATTTGGAAATTTCGGAGAGATTCATTAAGAAGCGTGCAAGCAAAGAGGTTACTTTTTTATTTTTTGAACAATAACTCATCATAAATGTTGCTGAAGTTCAAATTTATAAGTCGTCGTCAAAGAGAAATAATTAATCGGTTCGAAAATCTGAAAAAATCCGTTTATTGAAAATAAAGCAATTATCAATTTACTTTCTCTTAATTTTGGATATTTACGTTTAAAAAAATGCTGACGAATAATTTTTCAGAATTTAAGAAGACAACGAAGATCACGATCTAAACTTTAAACACTTCTCCTGTAAAAAATTTAATTTTTGGTCATAAGGTTTCCGTTTTTTCATTTGTGATAATAATGTCCAACCTGCAGGTCTTTTTATAATCTGCAAGTGGAATGAAAATATAACATACATTAAGTTTGTTCTATTTCTATTAATATACCAGCCTACAGCTATACGACGTATAAATTTAGTCAAATTATATTTTATCGATTTTTCGATTATGCGTTTTAGAAAATACATTGTTTGCCTCCTTTTCTTCGTTAATTGTATAAATCACTCTTTTAATGTGTGCAATTTCGGTCTATTAATCATTTAAAAAAGACCGTTAGTTTACAGGACATGTAATGAAATTAATTCCTTTGTGTCGTCGCCAAACGCGGATGGGTGGTTTTAAATTTATCGGGATTTTTCGAAGCTTTCGGTGCCTTCAACAAAAAATTTCCCTCTGAGGGGGAGGGGTCAAACTTTTTGAAAGCTTATTAGAACGATTTGAAGAAAATGCAGTTGTACAATTTTTTTATTGACATTTTCCTATTATCCTATTATCCTGTTATCCTATTATCCTGTTATCCTATTATCCTGTTATCCTATTATCCTATCATCCTATTATCCTATTATCCTATTATCCTATTCATAACTTGATGAAAAAATAAAAAGTAAACAGTTTGAAAATTTAATGAGATTCTGAAATATACTTAGAATACCTACTCGTACTCATGTGTAACAAGCATTAAAACTAAAATAAAAATTCTTTCTTAAGTAATTTTGACTAATTTGCGACTAGGTCGATTACTTCATTGGAGTCAACATTCAGTAAAACGTTTTTTTCGATGCTCATCAACATAAACCTAGATAGCAAGTTTTGCTTTAAACTTGTCCATAAACGATTTTTTATGTACCTTAATTTTGACAAACTGCGCTCGCATGAGACTTGAGTCACTGATTGCATCTTCAAATATTTATAGGCTAAGCCTATATTTGAATAAGCTGTTGTTAAAAGGTTATATTTTTCCAACGTAGAAAAACAACATACAACGCAATTTCTACATGCTGTTTTTGAGTCACATTTTTTGAAATCAATCTTAGTTTCGTCTTTCAATTCTGAATCTATTGGATCTATTTCTTCGTCGCTGAAATCGTCGTCTAAATTTACTGTTGGAACATTTTTTACGGATTCTGACAAATTTTTCTTTAAAGTGGACCAATTTTCGGCGAGATATATTAGCTCATTTTTTAAATTTTCTCCCGGGGATTCCTCATCAAACATCTTCAGAACGTCACTGAGTCTCTGCCGGCAAAAGTTTGTCATTTATATCAGCGAAATTTCTGCGATCCAAGAAGGCAAGTGTATGGTACATCTTTTTTCGTCGAAACGTTCATTGATACTGGTTACAGCAGTATCCAATATCACATTATAGGTATCAATTTTATACATTTCATAATTGTCTTTTGTTACATCACAGGTTTTCGAGTGCAATTCATCATCGCTTGTTTTTCGTTTTTTAATTCGTTTCATTGGCAGTTCGCTCTCAACAGAAACATTAACGTTTTTCTCTTCAAAAATAGAATTCATTTTTTCAACAAAAGTATCGGCAGAATCCTTAACTTTTTTGAAGTCCCTTGAAAACGAAGTTACTTTTCCTTTGTAATATTTTACCAATTCATTACATTTCGTAAAATATACTTCGGAATTTTGCAAATATTTTAATAAAGGAGTAGATATTTCAAAAATTCTCAAATATATTTGACTTGTTTCAAATTTTAATAAATTTTCTTTCAAATTACTAGCCTTAAAACGTGCATCGGCTGCAAAATGGGCATCATTTTCAATTTTTAAAAGGGATTGTATCACTGAAATATATAACGAATTTTTTGCTGTCACCAATCTTTCCAAAAATTTTCTCCACTGACACATACTCGTATTTGCTTCTTCAGCGAGTTTCATTTATTTTTGATAAAGTCTTTTTACCATTGTACTTTCGCCAAACATTCATTCCCTGGTATGATTCTTTAAAATAACTATCTCGTTAAGAAGTCCAAACAAATTAATTGCAGGCGTCGTATTTTTAGCTATATCGGTAATAAATAAATTTAAAACATGTGCATAACACTAAACATTCAATATTTTGGTTTCTTTCTGCAACTATGCAGTAAAACCACTGTAAACACCTTTTATATTGGCTGCACCATCAGTTTGCCGCACCTATACATTTTTTTCACATCAATTTTATTTTCCATAAGAACTTGTTTGAATTGCTCACATAGATTTTGACCACTTGTACTTGTAGAGTCGCAATCAATCAAATCGATTACCCGTTCTTTAATTTCATTATCTTTTACGTATTGAATTACAATGGAGCATTGCTCTGTAACCGAATTATCTTGTGTTGTGTCCATTTGCACTGAATACATGCCAGCTTTATTGATTTCATCGGATATCATTCTTTGCATTAATGTTTTCATACTCGAAATTATGTAATTTACCGTGGTTTTTGATATTAGAGTTATAAAACCAGTTCGTTTTTATTATCAGTTTCGTGTGACTTTTTACTCACTGCAATTGCTTTGTCGAGATGCATTGGCGCACCGAAGGGGGTGCTACGGGGCTGTAGCTCCCGCCAGGGAGAATAAACGGACACCGTTAATAATGGAAAAATTGTTGACAGTAAAAATATGTATTTGATAAAAATATAAAGTGTTTTTAAATAACACATTTTACACAAAAATAAATATATAAATGAGAGATACAGATATACCAAACATGTTTCACCTCCGACTTTATATTTTGCCATATGCTACTCTTTTATAGCTCCCCTTCCCGGGGACAAATCCTGGGTGCGCCAGTGTTGAGATGTACACTCAAGTTTTATCATATTCACGTAAAAGTAGCAGTAGTTGTAGAAAAAAATACCGTGATCTAATTCGGGATTCTCAAGAAGATAGGCAGCCTCATTTCTGTAACCACGATAGGCTATAACACATTTACCTATCACTTTAAGGACACTCTGATAATTCCTAAAAGTACATCTCGTTTAAATTGTACTTGTTCTTGTCGCAAAAGCAAATTTTCACGCGGAAATAAATTTTTCACATCAGCATTATTTTGATATAATAAAAAAGCGCCAACATTGGCTTCGTGTTCTTTGCATTTTTCATGCTGCTTAATTCGATCATAGTGATGCTTAAAATAGACGGTTAATCCTTCTTTAAAAACACCACATTTACTAAAAGCCAGAATCAATTTTGAATGATTAAAAACATAAATGAGAACATAAATATATCATAGTTATTTATCAAAATTATAATAGGGGAACGTCGGGTAGCTTCGGACGGCGAGTACCGCGGACATTTAAATTTCTAAGAAACTAAACATGTAAAGCGTTGTTCTGAATTATGCGTCTTCTAGAGTAAAAACAAATTCAGCTCGGTTGCGGCGTGGGCACCGATAAGTCAACCGTAAGAGGGTGTTTTGTTCCCACTCAAAAATTTTCATCGCTCCTGACAAACTCCATTGAAGATCCTCAAGTACAACAAGAAAGTCTGTTTAATTTTCTTTTGTTTAATATTGTTGGAAATAGTATAAATTTACAGGTTTTAATAGTATTTGTAACATTTCTTGTACAATTTAAGAGATGTATTTTAAAATGTTGCACGATAATGATCGGGTACCCCCCCCCCCGGACATCTTTTTATGTTTTGAATTTTGCAATATTATTTTAACAATCTTCAATTGTTTTGTCAATTTGCTTATTTATGGAAAGTATTTTTAACAAGTGTTACTATTATTGCAGGAAGACCTAAAGTATGACGAAATTTTAGGGAAGAATAAGTGAAAGAGGAATATGGGACAACTATGTCCGGTGCTACCCGCCGTTTTTTGTATCGCCAAAGAAATATGACCAAAGCATAAGTTCATAATAAAGACGTATTTTTATTTGCAATTTTTTTAAGCGTCCGAAGCTACTCGACCTTCCCCTATTTATTTTAAAACCAAAAATGGAACTGGAACTTTAAACAATTATGTATTTTTAAAAATAAATCGTTATACAGGAAATATTTACAATACATAAATGGATGTAGTATTTTTCGTTGGCAGATTAAAAATTCATTTTAAAAATACGATAAGTAAAAATATTGACAGCCATCGAACATTAATAATATAGTACGATGAAGTAGGCATCAGTTTAGAACCAACGAACAGCGATATGGTCCCAGTGCCGTTTTCGTTCGTTTTTTTATATTTTATACCTGCAAACTTTCGGTGCGCAATTCGAGTGTGGAGATTACTAGACCTTTTTTTAACCGTCGGGCAAAGTAAACAACGGCGCGGAATTCGAGTGTGGCTTGCCGAAACGCGTTCTGCTAAAACTGTTAATTTGGTTGCCATAGTGAACAAATTTATTTACTAGAACATCGTTAACAATTTTTGAAAAAACACGATATTAGAAGGTAAAAATTGAATCGAATTATTGTCAAAACAGTATTTACAGAAAAATGATTAGAAGTCAATTTTCCTATGAATCAGAGTAGCAGCTATCCTGCCCTCAAAGTTTATTTACTATTATCTTCTTTTACGTACTTAATCAGAGAATTTCATCGAACTTTTTCCAGTAGATTTGGGAAGCTAAGAAACTACGATCAGCTGTTTGAGTTTGTTCACTCGAAGATAACCCGATAACTATGATTTTCTAGTCTATTGTAAGGCATGTGTAGTTAATATCTCTCGATAGCCTATATAGCGAACGGAAGCAAAACTCATGAGATGTTGAAAAATTTGAAATAGATCAGACTTGAAATTAACAGCTGATATTTAAAGGAATGTGTTGAGTAACGATGTTTATGCCCCATTCGGCCTAAAATAAAATAATATCAAAATAAAATCCTACTATATTTATATATTCTTTCAGTAACCGTTCTAAAACTAAGAGTTCAAGATTGCTTCATAAATTAAAATATATTAAGAAAAGAAATAATTCACTATGGTCACAATAAGTTTTATTGAATATATTATAAACAGATAGAAATGAAAAATATTTAAAATGCATGTTAAAATTTTGAATTTTACAAAAAGCCGGTTATACATATTTCATCCTTTTCGGTTTGAAACGAATGCAGGATTTCCAGTTGTACATAATTCCGTGACCGTCTTCTAGACCAGCAGATTTGAATTAAAAAGCCACAATTGTATCTGTAATTAAAGAAAATAGGCAAAGTAAAAATTTGTCTCACTACGAATATTACTGAATTACACGAAATAAAACAGGTCTTTATCTCAATATTAACAAAGTTCGAAAATAATATTCGAACGTCAACTGAGCTGTATGTCGTTTTTAAAAGATCGTTCATTACTGCCACTTTGAATAATGAAAGTGTTTAAGAGCTAGCCAATTCCTTTGATCTTTAATTATTGGTTAGAGATCAAAGGAATTGGCTAGCTCTTATTTAAATTTCTAAAGTAATTAAGGAGGACAAAATTAGGTGACTTATTTGCACTTAAATAAGTCAAATCACTGCCGAAAATGACGGCCAATTCATTTCTTTAATTCAGTGATTCTCAACATTATGCTTTATTGTGGTTCGGGTGTAAACCAATAAAAAACTTGATTCCTTGATCGGTAATAAGTTAACTGTTTGACGGACCACTTTCACATTAAAATAAGCTTTTCGCCATAAAATTTTATAATGTAACGTCACATTCACGTTTTTCGCTATATTTTGTTGCTAAGCAACATTTTAAAGTCCTCAATTAATGTTATCGATGCATATATTTTAATTTCTTTATCCGTGAAAAAGATATAATGTATTGTTCGTACGTCGTTGTGAAATCATTTTGGAATCGCGATGTTATTAATTATGCGAAATGGTTTTGTAAGGTGAATATTAATTAACTGTCCTGATAAAGTTGTTTCAATTTCAATCAAGTGAAAAATCTGTTCGGAAGAAGAAGAAGTTGAAGAAGAGCTTAGTAATGCAGAGAAACTCTACTTTAACAACTTGGATGATCAATATCAACTTGCTCATAACAGTGATGAAGAAAATCGAGATGAAATTCGTACTCTCAACTCTTCGAATAATTTCGAATTATCTATACTAGATGCAGTGGGAGAAAAAATGTTTCAAAATTTTTGAAGAACCTTGTTGTAATCGAAAATGTAATGTTTCAATACCGCGAGGAGATATGATCGAGAAATCGAGAAATAATTTTTTAGAATTAGATAAAGAACAGCAATATTTGGTCATATTGAGCTAAATTAAATCAGGTAGAATAAGTAATGTTTTAGATAAGGTTCATGAAAAAATCTGCGGACAAAAAAAATATGGAAAAAGAAAAGAGGATAAATTGCAATTTGTCACCGCTTTAAATTATACACTTGTTTTTATGAACTGTTTACATAGATTTAATTTGAATAAAAAACTTGAACAGCGATGTGTTGTTGACAGTTTAATGTTTTTCCTGAAATACGAATAATTCGTGACTTTTGACAGGGAACCCGGTATAACCTGCAAGCTCTGAAAATTTCTACAAAAAACAGTTTTTACCTGCCTGGGATAAAGTTAAACATCCACGGCTGCATAACCAGTTTGTCATACACATTAAAGCCAACATAAAATTTCCGTTGATTCTTCTAACCAATAGTTCCAGATACCATGGGTAACTGTATCTGTAATTAAAGAAATTATACGCAGTGTCATTGAAAGTTTATTCTACATATTATAATTCGAATTGAAAAGTTTTTCAACATTGACATCATATTGATTCTTTGATTTTCCCGCTGCGTTTAAACTGAATAACAATGTTCAGTCAACATAAACCTTCCAGTTATTCAACATGACTGGTTAGATTAAAATAATATTAGTACGACAAAATAAATCGCATATGGCAACTCGGACAAAAAATACTGGATGATTTTAACGAAAAACACGTGAATGGTAACCAGACAGCGAATCATGTTTTCCGTGCTCGTAAAGTAATTTCGTTTCCATTTGTTTTATCTATATATCACGAAAATTATACCAACCGGAATCAGTTTCGTACGTGCTACCAAATCTCGAATTATATCAAATTTTTGGACAAAGTAGTGGTAACATTTTTCCCAGTACAGTAAAATAATATTCGGAATAAGTTTTATTGAACATTTTCGTTTTTTTACCTGAATGAAAAGTCTTCAAAAGTCTACTGCACCATTATTCCAAACTGCATAAAATCGTTGCATTTGTTTCTTCTTCAACATTCTAGAAACGTTGAGCTGCAGCTGTAATAAAAATAAGTGCAGGGTATCTGTCAACGTAAGTCGCATGTTGAATATTTTTTTATCTATTACTTCGTCTAAAAATATTCGAGTAGTAATCGCACTCTGTTATATTTCTGTTAATTCGATCTTCACATAACTCTACTTACCCGCTCAGATCTGAAATGGATCTATATTAGAGCTAGCATTGATAATTTTTTGCGACCATTTTAACGTTCCGCATCTGCAATCAAGAAACTAAGTGTAGTATAATGATGAAGTTTTGAGAATTCTTCTTTGTTACCCTAGTGGAAACCTTCTGAACGTCAGTTCCACTCTGGTATTACACAATGGAGGTTATAATCCGACCAATGCAAGAGCGTTCTGCAAATGTATACTTTTCAACACCGCTGTCTAAAGTAGTTTTCTCGAAATCACGTTCGAGTGCATCTATAATGAAAAAAATAAATAAATATGTTCAAAATAAGTTATACTAAATATATTCAAATACCTGACTTTGAAAATACTCAAACTTGACCACATTCTATTAATTTCCGTTATTTTGAACTTCAGTAAAACCGATAATACCACTAATATTTGAAACGGAACAATATTGAAGCTGAAACTATTGGTAATTTTCTGCAATCGTTTCCCCGATTAGCTGTTCTAGGTTGAGCACTATCACCGCATCTATAATTTTAAAAAACATACATAGCCACATTCTATATGAGTTTTATCAGAAATTCGTGCTTGTTACCTGAATGAAAAGCATTTGACCGGTTACCACACTATTCTTCTAATCCGCAGTTTAAAAATTGCATCTGTAATCGGAAAGAAAACTACAATATCGCAAATATATAAAGCAATTTTTTATTAATAGACGTGAATATTACGCGAGCTGAAAAATATCGGAACATCAACCACATTTTGTATTTCGATCATTTTCTGTCACATCGAACTCTAAGCGGCTATGCTACTCCGCTGCATTTGAAACAGAACCACTGTTTTCTAATTGCATATCTTCCTGTGACCTTTCTCCGAATCTGAAATTGTGAACAGAATTAGTGTATCGAAAATATTCCAGTGTTAACTAAATTCGCAAAAACATATTCCAGCAAAGTTTTGTATGCTATATTTTCCTACCTATATTTAGAATTACATGCTTCACCACGTGTTAAGCTTTGAAAGTCGTTCTTCAGATTCACAGGTTACAGTATGCTTTGAAACCGTATTGCCCCTAAAACGAAACACACAAAATGTTACTCAGTTCAAACTACACCGATTCACATTTTTATTGTCGCCTAAAGTATATTCAAGACAATTCCAAATAGCGCTACTTCGCAAGTAATAGACTTTAAAGCTGTCCGTAAATTTCACAACATTTCTTTTTTTTCTTTTTCGCTAACATAAACTTTTACCATTTTCAATGCATATTTCCAGGCATTCACATTTCTCTAGTGCCGAGATTGCAACTACTGTCGCTTCATCTGTAATTTTTGAGACAGTCAGACGGTATCTTTAGAATCACCTAATTTTTTGGTTAACGTATTACTAACTGTTAAGGTTTACTTTAATATGTACGCACGACAACTGAATTTATTATTATCCAGTGTTCTTTCGATATTTATATCTGATGGCGTTAACGTTTATGTAAAAATTATTTGATAACCGTTTTATTATTTCTGTTGTAAGCAGGTCATCAACCATTTGTGCTTCTTGCCATATTTGTCGTCATTTATACTGCCTTTGGCTTCATGTAGAACGTCGTTACAAATGAATGCGGTTAATGACTGGCCACTTCCGAGATAGGTTACTAAACGTTGATTTCAAATACTCCTGGAACCAGACGAAATAAACGCAGTATCCATGTTCGAAATATTTGATAAATTATAAGCTACTACGCTTATGAAAATTATCGGTTATTAAAAACGAAATTTTTAATATAAATAGCACAATTTTCAGACTTACGATCTCGTAACTCCTATTAATAAATTTAAACTGGAGAAACAGATCACTTTTTTGAGCAACAAAATCTTTTCCGTGCAATTATACTATCAAAATGCCTCACCGAATTGTGAGAATAACGCACCACCGGACATTACGGACGAAATACTTTTGCACAAGACTGACGCTAATAATAGAATTTGTCCAATGTTCTACAATCCTTCCAAAAAATAAAAGAAAAAAAGAGGTAAAAAAGAAGTAGTTACTTACAAACGGGCGGGTCATGAACACGAAGCAAATAGTATATAACACAAAATCAATACGATTTGCATACAAGAAACTGAAGTAAAATCTAAAAAAACAAAGCAATTTGCTTAATAAAATTTAAAAAATTAGTTTTGATCATTGATAAAAATAATATTAACGAGCTACAAGCAAACTAAAAAATTTCATACGTAGTAATAAAGTGATGAGACAGCGCGCGGACGGAATACATCTATCAGAAGGTACTGATTCTATACATACTTACGAATATTTCATCTTCAAAAAGTTCTCGAACAAAAGTTGGAGCGTTGAAAGTGGCTGCTCGTTGATTCGACGATGAAAAAACTGCAGTTTACAGATGATCTTGAAACGTTGGGGGTGTGATGAGCTGCATTGTTCCCGAGACGCAGTTACTTCTAACGCAACACCTGAAACAAATTAATGGAGACGCAAAAAGCCTACTCCTACCTACGAAATAAAATAGACTAAATAATTTCGTACACCAGTTAGGACTCTAAACGTATATTTTTCAGACCCATTTTTTACATATATTACCGGGGATACATGTGCGATTAGATACGAATTCTAGTTCTAAATAATTAACCGTCGTAATTCGGAGCGTTGAACTGCTATTCGCTGTTGTCGATGATGATCCTGAAGCGTTGGTACGATGAGCTGTTTCGTTGGTAAGCCACTGCTAAATTTACCGCAACACCTGAAACAAATTAACGAAGACGCAAAAAGCCTATTCCTGCCTAAGAAATGTAAACGACTAAATAAATTCATACGCCAGTTATGCCTCTAATCGTATATTTTTTAGACCAAATTTTTACTTATATCAGCGGGGATACATGTGCGATTAGATACGAATTCTACTTCTAATTAATTAACCGTCGTAATTCGAAACGTTGAACTGCTATTCGCTGTTGTCGATGATGATCCTGAAGCGCCGGTACGATGAGCTGTTTCGTTTGTAAGGCACTGCTAAATTTACCGCAACACCTGAAACAAATTAACGAAGACGCAAAAAGCCTATTCCTGCCAAAGAAATGTAAACGACTAAATAAATTCATACGCCAGTTATGCCTCTAATCGTATATTTTTTAGACCAAATTTTTACTTATATTAGCGGGGATACATGTGCGATTAGATACGAATTCTACTTCTAATTAATTAACCGTCGCAATTCGGAGCGTTGAACTGCTATTTGCTGTTGTCAATGATGATCCTGAAGCGTTGGTACGATGAGCTGTTTCGTTGGTAAGCCACTGCTAAATTTACCGCAACACCTGAAACAAATTAACGAAGACGCAAAAAGCCTATTCCTGCCTAAGAAATGTAAACGATAAAATAAATTCATACGCCAGTTATGCCTCTAATCGTATATTTTTCAAACCAAATTTTTACTTATATTAGCGGGGATACATGTGCGATTAGATACGAATTCTACTTCTAATTAATTAACCGTCGTAATTCGGAACGTTGAACTGCTATTCGCTGTTATCGATGATGATCCTGAGGCGTTGGTACGATGTGCTGTTTCGTTGGTAAGGCACTGCTAAATTTACCGCTACACCTGAAACAAATTAACGAAGACGCAAAAAGCCTATTCCTGCCAAAGAAATGTAAACGACTAAATAAATTCATACGCCAGTTATGCCTCTAATCGTATATTTTTCAGACCAAATTTTTAGTTACATTAGCGGGGATACATGTGCGATATACGAATTCGACTTCTAATTAATTAACCGTCGTAATTCGGAACGTTGAACTGCTATTCGCTGTTGTCGATGATGATCCTGAGGCGTTGGTACGATGAGCTGTTTCGTTGGTAAGGCACTGCTAAATTTACCGCAACACCTGAAACAAATTAACGAAGACGCAAAAAGCCTACTCCTGCCTAAGAAACCCAAACGACTAAATAATTTCATACACCAGTTATGCCCCTAAACGTTTATTTTTCAAGCCCATTTATTACTTACATTAGCGGGGATACATGTGTGGTTAGATACGAATTCTAATTCTAATTAATAATGTTATCTGGGACAGTTCGGAGCGTTGAACTGCTGTTTGCTGTTGTCGATGATAATCCTGAAGCGCCGGTACGATGAGCTGTTTCGTTGGTAAGCCACTGCTAAATTTACCGCAACAACTAAAACAAATTAACGAAGACGCAAAAAGCCTATTCCTGCCTAAGAAATGTAAACGACTAAATAAATTCATACGCCAGTTATGCCTCTAATCGTATATTTTTCAGACCAAATTTTTACTTATATTAGCGGGGATACATGTGCGATTAGATACGAATTCTACTTCTAATTAATTAACCGTCGTAATTCGGAACGTTGAACTGCTATTCGCTGTTGTCGATGATGATCCTGAGGCGTTGGTACGATGAGCTGTTTCGTTGGTAAGGCACTGCTAAATTTACCGCAATACATGAAACAGATTAACGAAGACGCAAAAAGCCTACTCCTGCCTAAGAGACCCAAACGACTAAATAATTTCATACACCAGTTATGCCCCCAAACGTTTATTTTTCAAGCCCATTTATTACTTATATTAGCGGGGATACATGTGTGGTTAGATACAAATTCTAATTCTAATTAATAATATTATCCGGGACAGTTCGGAGCGTTGAACTGCTGTTTGCTGTTGTCGATGATAATCCTGAAGCGCCGGTACGATGAGCTGTTTCGTTGGTAAGGAACTGCTAATTTTACCGCAACACCTGAAACAAATTAACGAAGACGCAAAAAGCCTATTCCTGCCTAAGAAATGTAAACGATAAAATAAATTCATACGCCAGTTATGCCTCTAATCGTATATTTTTCAAACCAAATTTTTACTTATATTAGCGGGGATACATGTGCGATTAGATACGAATTCTACTTCTAATTAATTAACCGTCGTAATTCGGAACGTTGAACTGCTATTCGCTGTTATCGATGATGATCCTGAGGCGTTGGTACGATGTGCTGTTTCGTTGGTAAGGCACTGCTAAATTTACCGCTACACCTGAAACAAATTAACGAAGACGCAAAAAGCCTATTCCTGCCAAAGAAATGTAAACGACTAAATAAATTCATACGCCAGTTATGCCTCTAATCGTATATTTTTCAGACCAAATTTTTAGTTACATTAGCGGGGATACATGTGCGATATACGAATTCGACTTCTAATTAATTAACCGTCGTAATTCGGAACGTTGAACTGCTATTCGCTGTTGTCGATGATGATCCTGAGGCGTTGGTACGATGAGCTGTTTCGTTGGTAAGGCACTGCTAAATTTACCGCAACACCTGAAACAAATTAACGAAGACGCAAAAAGCCTACTCCTGCCTAAGAAACCCAAACGACTAAATAATTTCATACACCAGTTATGCCCCTAAACGTTTATTTTTCAAGCCCATTTATTACTTACATTAGCGGGGATACATGTGTGGTTAGATACGAATTCTAATTCTAATTAATAATGTTATCTGGGACAGTTCGGAGCGTTGAACTGCTGTTTGCTGTTGTCGATGATAATCCTGAAGCGCCGGTACGATGAGCTGTTTCGTTGGTAAGGAACTGCTAATTTTACCGCAACACCTGAAACAAATTAACGAAGACGCAAAAAGCCTACTCCTGCCTAAGAAATGTAAACGACTAAATAAATTCATACGCCAGTTATGCCTCTAATCGTATATTTTTCAGACCAAATTTTTACTTATATTAGCGGGGATACATGTGCGATTAGATACGAATTCTAGTTGTAATTAATTAACCGTCGTAATTCGGAGCGTTGAACTGCTATTCGCTGTTGTCGATGATGATCCTGAAGCGTTGGTACGATGAGCTATTTCGTTGGTAAGCCACTGCTAAATTTACCGCAACACCTGAAACAAATTAACGAAGACGCAAAAAGCCTATTCCTGCCTAAGAAATGTAAACGACTAAATAAATTAATATGCCAGTTATGCCTCTAATCGTATATTTTTCAGACCAAATTTTTACTTATATTAGCGGGGATATATGTGCGATTAGATACGAATTCTAATTCTAATTAATAAAATTATCCGGGACAGTTCGGAGCGTTGAACTGCTGTTTGCTGTTGTCGATGATAATCCTGAAGCGCCGGTACGATGAGCTGTTTCGTTGGTAAGGAACTGCTAATTTTACCGCAACACCTGAAACAAATTAACGAAGACGCAAAAAGCCTACTCCTGCCTAAGGAATAAAACCGACTAAATAATTTCATACACCAGTTATGCCCCTAAACGTTTATTTTTCAGGCCCATTTATTACTTATATTAGCTTTGATACATGTACTGTTAGATACGAATTCTAATTCTAATTAGAAATATTATCCGGAACAATTTGATGCGTTAAACTGCTATTCGCTATTGATGGTGATACGTATTATTTTCCGGGGTTGGAATGTTGCAGAACTGATTACACGGCAACACTCATTTGTGTTCCTGATCCAAACTACAAAACGAAAGCGCTCAACCCTTATTTGCTAGAATCCGACTATGTCGTTTAGGCCCCTATCGCGGTTTCCTTCGAGGCTAATATTTTCCGACTAATCGAATTTTTATATTCGTCCGGGCTCATTTTTACGCTCATGTGCGCTCACAAAATCCCTCCCCATATATGGCTGTTAAATTACTGCCCACCCCGATTTCCATTATCTTTTTAAATTATCTTCCATTCGATATTAATTAAAAGTTTGTACGTACCTTTTTCTGATTTCTGCTTTTTCCTGCTTTACTGCCGATGTAAGTATTACTTGCGCAACGTAGCTCTTAAAATGAACTAGAGACGTTAAGGTATGGGTTTAAGAATGGGTTTTCGTTTTTGTTGTTTCCTTTTCGAATTTGGTTTTAAAAATTGGTGGCGGTCGTAGCAGTATTTTTAGGTGGTGCGATATCTCAAAATGGCGCCTCTCCTAATATAACACTTAGCGTTCTTTCTATGCAATTGCTTATCCGCGATTATGCTCTACATAGTTACGTAAAGACAAAAGCAATGTAATTTTTTATGTATAAACAGTATCAGACCGACCAAACATCTATAGGCATATTGCAAATGGTAATCACTTTAAAATAAAAGAACAAGTAATTTGATAAAAGAAAACCTAGACGCTACCTTTCTATCTTTTGCGCTTGCAAATTTTTTAATGAAGTCGAAACAATTTAACTTCTGGACAATGGCACTTTCTATAGACAAAATTCCAGGATCTGATAGTCTTTACTGAGACACAGTAAATCGCAATAAACTTTTATAAGCTTTAATTTACTGAAATTTCGTTCTCCTTTAGCAGCAATTACAGGTACAGTCAGCAAGACACGAAGCGCTGTCCACACGTTCAGGAAAATATCGTGCCAATCATTTTGTTTTATAAGTCGAAGAACTTTTAATGGCTCTTCTGGTTGAAAAACTTTCCAAATTATGTCAGCATACTTCAAAAAACTACCAGGGAAACAAATAAGCTGAGGGAATATCCAATAGACCGTGTGGCGATAACGTATAACAGTTTAAAGGAAATAATGAACGTCAAAGTAAAAAAAGGAGCGAACATAGAGACAGATCATTATTTATCAATAATCAAAATTAAATTCTTACCGGGAAAGAAACACACTTCGCAAAAACCTAAGACAGCACAAATCGATACAAGAGCCTTGAAAGTAGATCAATGTGAATTTGTGCGAAAACTAGACAAGGAATTGGGAAGTATGGAAGTGATGAAAAATGTAATAATAACGACCGCCCGAGAAATAGCATCTCTAAAGAAATTAAGAAAAGTTAGATGGTGGAATGAAATTTGTGACGAGGCTATAGAGAAAAATTAGAAGCTTGGAAAAAATGGTACTCCACCAAACAGTGAAGACTACGAAACATCGAAACAGCTAGGATAATTAGAGGAGTCAAAAGAAAGTACGAACGAGACGAGCTGTTAAAGTTGGACGAAGATTTTAAACATAATAATACAAGATCATTTTATAAAACTTTTGAAAACCACATTTGAAAATACCAAGCTCCGAACCTATATTTCAGAAAAGAAAGTGGAGACCTGACTGTAAACAACAAAGAAAACTGAAAAATTAGCGAACTACTTTAAGAAACTATTAAATTGCAATGAGCCTAACCGTAGATTCGGAAAGAAATCACCAGCAATCAAACACGACGACTCGAAACCTCCCACTGTGGAAGTGATCACCGAAATTATTATATATAAAAATTTGAAAAATGAAAAGGCTCTAGAAGAAGGTGGAATAGTGGCAGAGATGTGAAAACTAGCGGGCGATAGCACAATTAAGAGTCTGAAAAAACTGATGAAATATATGTGGGAGACGGAAACTATCCCGGACAGCTGGCGAACAGCGTTAATACATCCAATTTACAAGAAGGGCGAAAAAACAGATCCGAATAACTAGAGGGATATCATTGTTACAAACAACTTAAAAGATACTATCTAAAGCTTTACACAAAAGGCTAGAACAGATAGATGCTGAACTACGTGAATATCAAGAAGGTTTTAGACGGAACAGATCATACACGAAACAAATCTTTAACCTACAGTGTATTATCCGTTACAGAAGGCTATGAAGTAAACGCATGTTCATCACATTTGTGGACTTCAAAAAAGATGATTCAATAGACAGAGAATCACTCTAACTAACATTATAGAAGAATTCGGAGTAGATAACAAAACATTAATTTTAATTAAGCAGACTCTCTAAAGAACACAAAATCGAAAATAAAATTTTCGGAAGAAGGGTCCAATTCGTTCAAGATTAAAACTGGAGTAAGGCAGGGAGAGACGGGCTCTCTCCGCTGCTCTTTAGCTGCGCACTCAAAAAAGTGATTAGAGAATGGAGGAAAACGAACCAGAAAGGTGGCATATCAAACCAATTACGATCGGTAGAAATAAAGATTTGGCCATGGACTCTGATGACCTGGCGTTACTGGCGGACAGCTTTGATGATGCGGTTAAGCAAATGAACAACTAAAAAGAGGCGGGCGAAAAAGTAGGTTCAGAGATATCGTTTGAAAAAACCAAATACATGACCGATCTAGAACATTCCCCGAATTGGATGGGAACAAAGTATGGAAAGATACAAAAAATACGGAAATTCAAATACTTGGGAGGTGGTTTCGGTTGATTTTGGCATCGCACCACCCTAGGACCGCCACTGCTAAAAATTTAGAAACTTACCACAATATCGCGAAAAAAGAGCAATTTTATTCTATTTCGAAATTACCTCTCACTTTATTTGCGAGGAGAGTTAAATTAAATAAAAATTTATTTTATATTTTATTACATTGTTTTAGCGCATTTTTTTTTTTTAATAATTCAAAGAACACTTAGAACGGATTATTGATTAATGATTTTTTTTTTTTTATTCCGAAAATCGATGCAATCGGCGGTAATGAAAGTATATTTAAGAAAAGTTCTTTTATATGAAATACTTCATTCCTATAGGATAAATCTGAGGCCGTGAAATTGTAAGATATTTTGTTTTAGGTTCGAGCACTACATTACGCAAGTAATTCCGCAAACTGAAATCTGAAAACCACCACCAGCTTAAATTATAAAAACGAGCGTCATCTAAGTTTTTTTTCAGTTGCAATCAAATTTAGTTTTCAATTTAGAAAACAACATGTGTACAATTAACTCCATTCCGCATCTATTGTTGTAACTATACATTATGAGCTTAAATGACGGTCGTTACACAGTAGAACATCGAAGGCACGCTGGAAGTGATAAAGATGGTTGAAGAAATATGTCAATGCGTAAAATTCTAGCACCAAGTATGTGATGGTTCATGTTGTTTGTAGCAATAAGCGATAGAAAGCAATTTAAAAAATGAGAAAATGGTTAAAATAATCAAAAATTATTCGAAAAATCTTTTAAAAAAAATTAAATACTGCTTTTGAACCTAAAAATTTACGCTTTTATAAATTAAGACGTGCTTTTCGAAATTGGTATAAATTTTTACATTATAGAAAACAATAATTTAAAAAATTTATTTTTTGAAATTTGAAATTTGTTAGTAATACTCGCAATTTTTAATTTGAGTACGAAAAATTTGAAATAGCACGCCACATTTCATCAATGCATCGGGGTTATTACCGATGAAGTGGCAAAAAGCAAACAATTGAGGGAAAAGGCGATGTTCTACTGCCCCCATACCCGACACCAGTCATGCTAAGTAATTGTGCAGTCACTTACCGACGATGTCTGCTACATAATTTTACCTGCAACTGCTGCACGACCGGACGGAAAAACGCACTAATGATGAGACGATGCGATGCGACGCGATGTGAAACGTGGAGCACGATTGGCCTTCGCTGGAACTTCGCCCTTTTGCATGAGTGGCTGAAAAATAAATTGTTAGTAACTGCAGAGCACGGTCATGTCCGATTATAATCATTCCATTTTAATCTCAAGCTGTCGCATGTCTTGGTCGTGAAATTATCGGAGTCTTGCTATCCCCCCACCCAGTAATCCAGTCAAATGCCACAAAATCCCCCCGCCTCTTGACGTATTAAAAAAACCGGTACTGAATCATACGGGCTCGCTCTGCAGTGTGTGGTGTGTATTTTATAACGTAAAAGAACATACCTGGAAAGATGATGACTTACAAAATGCTGCGATGCGATGCGGTGTGATGCGATGCGATGCGATGCGATGCGATGGATATTCGTCGGATGAAGATTTATAACACTGAAGTGCTCCACGTTTCGTCTACAATTTTTACGCGATATATCACAAAAAACGAACGCGAATACGAACGTCTGATTGGAACAGATTTCCGAGATCATAAATTGAACGTCAATATTCTTGCTTCCGGCTAAAAAAAGTGAACACCACTCTGGACCATCAAAACAGATTTATATTTTCACAAAATTGAACCCTCCTTCAGTCAACTGCGGATTTTCGGTTTTTCTTCCCCATCTATATATCGAGAATAGCACAGAATTCATGAGGTAAATCCCAACATCTTTAATCGACCGTCTGTTCTTAAAAATGAAAAATACGCATTAAAACTTTTCGACCTACTAATCAAGAAAAATTGTTCGTTACTATTTTATTATATACATACTTGTTTACTATCGCTCAGGTGTAAATTGAGCTGACTCAAACACAAATTAAATTACAACTATATGAAATATAATCGGTTTGAAATTAAAGGTTTATTCACATTTTCAGCCTAAAAATTTAATTTTAGGCAAACAATTTCAATTTTTCCTGCTAAGATTTTTGTAAACAAGATTCTTCGATAAATTTTGTAACGAAATTGTTTTGAAATTTGTACAATTTTCCGTTATAAAATGTATTCGTTAAAAAACACTTGTTTTTATATCTCAAGATTAAGTAGAACTTTTTTATATATTTCCTCAACAAATTTGATCAAGAATATTAATAAAAAATTTTACTTAATTGTAATAAAAATACGGGAAAAAAATGGAACAAAAATAATTTACTTCTTCGTTGCACGACAGTGCAATGTATTAAAAGCATTTCAAAAATTTTTATTTAAACTGAAAATGTTAAAATGGAAAATTATGAGCCAGGTAATAGAATCATTGGTTCAATATACAGTATAAAAGGTTTAATTTTTAATAGGAGGAATAAAATGCAAACTTTTGATTTAGTGATAAGAGCATATTAAACGAAATCTTTGAATTTTAAGAATGAAGGATTAAAATTTTATGCATATTCAATACTGATTCGTTAAGTTTTTAACGAGTATTCATTAAATAATCGTGTATACTGCAAGCGAAGCTGAAAACATTTTATTGTATATCATTATTCATAAGCTTACACCAACTTTTTAATTGTTGTGAACATTCTTCTGTAAGTTCATGTTGCCCATTCGTAACAATGTGAACAAAAATGGTTAACAAAAGTAAAATGAAATATTTTAATCAATTTCTTCGTTAGTTTTATTGCGAATGTTTTGGATTTAATCTGAGATGCACAGGACCGTTGAAATTTTATGTACATTCGTATGAATATATCCCATTTTGCTGCAACCAGAATTATATATAAAATTCTTTTTTGTATAGTTTTAAAAATACTCAAAAATGCGGCCTAAAATGCACGATGAAGACAATTCTCTGCGCGATGTTATATAACATAGCAGCAAACTGGGTTACATAATCCGAAAACGTCCGAAATATATTACAATATATTCTTAAGATCATGTTGAACCATTTCGCTTAATTTTAATTTTACGGTATATAAATATTTGATGTAAACCAATATATATACATATATATATATATATATACAAAATAGAGTAAAAAAAATTAAGCTTTATAGAGTTGGTCTCGGGAAAGAAAAAAAAAGGCGAAAGAATGTATCGTTTAATTGCGGAAAAATTACAAGTTCGAATTTGATCGCATTCGAAGTTTATTTTATCCTTACACGGTATCAACGAAACCTTAATTCTTCAGCGCGCTTATACTGCATTATAGGTTATTTCTATAGCGAGACAATATCGGAAAATTTCAAGACAACTTCGCTCTCAAAGAAAAATTACGAATTAATATTTACTTTTTTTAGCTTTTAAACATTAATATCTGGACATGTTTTCACAAATTACCGAAATGACATTTGTTCATTTTTAAATCTTCAAATGAAACAAAATCTCATGATTCGATCCATTAAATTCTTTAACCCTTGTCACGTATTAGCCAAAGAGTGTTAAAAGAACTACAAAATTAATTTGCAACGGTGTATTTCACTTTTACTTTTGAATATTAAACCAACTATTTACCCATTTTATATGAATACATTTCACAACATGGTGCAACCAAAATTACGTAAAATCATTTTTGTATGCTTTTAAAAATATCTAAAAGACACTGCCTAAAAAAACGAAAAAATTCGTTCAACCATTTGTCGACATTTTTTATTTATGCATCTCCAAATCAAACTTCTAGAATTTAACACGACATTTACTTCAAAGGAAGAAGTAGGTTACGTAGTTAGTGGCGTATGTTTTGATTGTCGGTTCGGATAAAAATTTTACTCCCACGTGCACCGACTTTAATGACTATGCATTGGAATAGCGCGGTAGTACAATGTACGACTAATAAAAATTAGCGAAAAAAAATTGAATATTTAACAAAAAAAAACGTGAAAATATGTGGACCTTTTAGATAATCTTTTTGTACACCAATCTAAATAGCAATAACCGATTAAAATATATCAGTTTACCATAGAAGCTGAAGTTTGGAAGTATCATCAGTGTTTCTTATAATAGTGTTATTTAGCGTGAAATTATTTAGAGGCATGGAAATTAAAAATTACTTGCATACGGTTTTCAGATTTAAATTAAACATAATGGTCTAACACGATCTTACGAATGTATATAAATAATACAGCGACGAACGTGTATAACCTATTTCTTTTTTCTAATAAATAAAACCTTATTACGAGTTTAAAAGCATGCCGATAAATTTATGAAATATTATATATGTGCATATCTTGGAAATTATTCAAGAGAACGGGAATTAAAAATTATTTACTGTTTTCCGATTTAAATTGGGCAAAATGGTCGCGATTTTAATTAAACAAACAGTTTGGACATGATTTTAAGAACATATAGTAATATATTTCAGGCATATATTATAAAATTTGTCGAGTACATAATTTATATACAATTTGCTCTTGTACATTATATATTGTCGCGTAAGAAAATGAATTTAATAAATTCGTTCAAATTTAAATACCTATTTATATTTAAACCTATATTTTTATTCTATTTTCAAATAAAAACATTAAATTTTAACGCTCGACTAAACTGGTTTATTTTCCATTCAATAAAATATTGCAAAATTTATCAAAAACTTTATACAAAAATGAACAAAAAATTGAAATCTACAAATTGAGTAATTGCGTAAAAAGTTAAAAGTAAAAAATAATGTCACCTTAGGGTATATATTTCTGAAATATAATTCCAAGTTAATTTGTCGTTGTTTCCACTTTCCCTTTTTTATCCTATTTTAAAATTTTCAATACATACAGTAACCGAAAGGCTATAGCCGGGTTTATATTGGAAATCTGCCCCCGCCGGTTTTTCGACTTGCACTCAGGGAATTGTTTTGACATCAAATAATAATTCAGCCAAATCTTCAGCTATTTATCTCATACAGATCTCAAGTATTTCTAAAAAACCGTTTTTTGATTTTTTTTTTTTTCAATAGTAAAATTCAAAATAAATGAATAGCGATTGTTTCCCTAATTCTTAGGACTAAATGACATAAAAAAATACTATTACTATGAATCTCAGGTGGAAGTCGATTTTTAAGAACAGAAATAAAATTAAAATCAATTTTTTGACCGCATTTTTTGAAAAGTTTAGAACAATTTCTTTATAGTGGTTGCTTGATTATAGTTAACCTAAAAATAATAATCTGTTTTATTTCTGTTCTTAATAATCATCTTTCCACCTGAGATTCATAGTAATAGTATTTTTAATGCCTTTAATTATTTGAAGAAGAGCATTTCTTAATTATCTAAATATTTTTAATGAGTAAAATGTATTTTTCAGTTGAAAAAATATTTTCTATATTTATTTCTCTACCACCAATAAAGTTTTGGTGTGTTTGAACACGATATTTTAAAAAAATAATTAGTTTTTATTTCATTATGTGAAAGGAGTGAAAAAGACATTTTCTGACAAAATTTGGCGGTGGACACTTCAAAATCGAGCTCAAAAAATTGATTTTAATTTTATTTCTGTTCTTAAAAATCGGCTTTCCACCTGAGAATCATAGTAGTATTATTTTATGGATTTTCCTTCTAAGAACTAGGAGAAAAATCGAAATACATTTATTTCGAATTTTAATATTAAAAAAAAAATAAAATCAAAAAAAATAAAATATCGCAAAATATATCAAAATTCTTTTTTCTATAAAAATGCATAAAAATTAAGATCTACAAATTGAGTAATGGGGTAAAAAGTTAAAAATCGTAAGTAAAAAATAATATAACGTCACTGTAGGGTATACATTTCTGAAATTACGAGTTAATTTGTCATTGTTTCCACTTTTTTTTATCCTATTTTAAACTTTTCAATACATACAGTAACCGAAAGGCTATAGCCGGGTTTATATTGGAAATCTGCCCCCGCGGGTTTTTCGACTTGCACTCAGGGAATTGTTTTGACATCAAATAAAAATAATTCAGCTAAATTTTCAGCTATTTATCTCAAAACGGTTTTCGAGTATTTCTAAAAAAACTTCGTTTTTTGATTAATTTTTTTTTAATAGTAAAATTCGAAATAAATGAATAGCGATTTTTTTTTCCTAATTCTTAGGAGTTTAAAAAAAAAAAAAATACTGTAGGTGGAAAGTCGATTTTTAAGAACAGAAATAAAATTAAAATCATTTTTTTGACTGCGTTTTTGAAAAGTGTCAAACGCCAATTTTCGGCAGAAAATGTCTTTTTTACTCCTTTACCATCAGAATTTTTTTTTTTTTTAAATGGTGGAACATAATGAAAAGTAAAAATTAATTTTCAAAATATCGTGTTTAAACACCAAAACTTTATTAGGGATAGAGATATATAGAAAATATTTTTTCAGCTGAAAATATACATTTTACTCATAAAAATATTTAGATAATTAAGAAATACTTTCCTTCAAACAATTAAAGGCATTAAAAATACTATTATTATGAATCTCAGGTGGTAAGACGATTTTTAAGAACAGAAATAAAAATAAAATCAAGTGTTTTTTTTTTTTTTATGGCCCGGCTTTAGTTAACTATCAAGCCATTTAGCCACCAATCATTTAATATAACAATACTGCCAACTAACGAAGGATACAATATTTAATTGGGAAAAGGTTATAGACAGACAACCATGGCCGTAAATGTTCAACATTACCCACGGAGGCTGAATAAAATCTTTAGAGAGGAGAAATTGGCCAGACTGAGTCCAAGGTACATTACCTGAACTTGCCTAACCAGAAAATTAAAAAAATAGGAATTACAATCATCATACACAATAATTATAACAAACAATCATGGCCACAAATGCTTCAGCATAGTTCACGAATGTCTGTACAAAATGATAAAGGAAAAAACTGCCAAAGTCGAGTCCGAGAAGCGTTGGATTTTCCGAACATGACGGAGCATCAAGAATTAGGATAATGGAACACGTATCATCAAGAGTTGCATAGAGTAATTAATTAATAAAACAAATAAGTGTATGCTGTTAAATTTGGATTAATATAATAAATTTAAACAAAATATACAGGACCTGGTTGTTCTGGCACAGAAGGCTATAAATGGTATACGGAGGAAAGAACCCAAGAGACATTAATTGTTCATAAAACGATCTACGGTAATGTTCATATTTATTACAATAACAGCAAATGATTAATGCCCTCCAAGAAAAATATACATTTTACTCAAAAATATTTAGATAATTAAGAAATACTTTCTTTCAAACAATTAAAGGCATTAAAAATACTGTTATGAATCTCAGGTGGAAAGACTATTTTTAAGAACCGAAATAAAAATAAAATCAATTTCTTGACCGCGTTTTTGAAAGCCGGGTTTATATGGGAAATCTGCCCGGCGCTTTTCAATTTGCACTAGGGACTTGTTTTGACATCAAATAAAATAATTCAGCCAAATTTTCAGCTATTTATCTCAAACCGTTTAAGTATTTCAAAAAAGACCTCGTTTTTTGATATTTTTTTTAATAGCAAAATTCAAAATAAATGAATAGCGATTGTTTTCCTAATTCTTAGCAGAAAAATACAAAAAAAATACTATTACTATGAATCTCAGACGGAAAGTCGATTTTTAAGAACAGAAATAAAATTAAAATCAATTTTTTGACCGCGATTTTGAAGTGTCCACCGCCAAATTTTGTCAGAAAATATCTTCTTCACTCCTTTTCACATAATGAAATAAAAACATACTTTTTTCAAAATATCGTGTTTAAACACACCAAAATTTTATTGGTGGTAGAGAAATATATATATAGAAAATATACATTTTACTCATAAAAATATGTAGATAATCAAGAAATGTGCTCCTTCAAATAATTAAAGGCATTAAAAATTTTTAAAATTTGGCTGAATTATTTTTATTTGATGTCAAAACAAAACCCCAAATGCTAATTGAAAAATCCGCGGGGCAGATTTCTCATATAAACCCGGCTTTCAAAAACGCGGTCAAAAAATTGATAATTTTATTTCTGTTCTTAATAATCGGCCTTTCCACCTGAGATTCATAGTAATAGTATTTTTAATGCCTTTAATTATTTGAAGGAAAGCATTTCTTAATTATCTAAATATTTTTATGAGTAAATTGTATATTTTCAGTTGAAAAAATATTTATTATTAAGAACAGAAATAAAATTAAAATCAATTTTTTGACCGCGTTTTTGAAAAGTTTAGAACAACTTTTTCTTTATAGTGGTTTGCTTGATTATAGTTAACCTAAAAATAATGATATAACCATTGTTTTAATTGTATTAATTTAATAATAAGACCTGCCGAAATATTGCGGCTATTTTTAAACCAAAAAGTTAATGCTGTAGTGAACAAAGATAGTGACAAAGACTAGAGACGTAAAAATACGTTTTTCATATATATCTAAAGCGAAATCATTTCATTTATTGTAAATAATGATACGTTTTCTGGAAAATAAATGACTTTCATAATTTTCATTTTTATTTATTAACCATGTAAAATTATAGCTAATATCACAGAAAAATTATTTTTATTCCGACGAATTATTTTTATGAGTAACCAGCAAAAAAGTTTTGGGGCGTTTAAACACGATATTTTGAAATAAAAATTGTTTATTTTTTTCCATCATATTCCACATTTTTAAAAAAATAAATAAATTCCTGAGTGTAAAGGAGTAAAAAATACTTTTCGGACAAAATTTGTCGGTGGACACTTTTCAAAAACGCGGTCAAAAAATTGATTTTAATTTTATTTCTGTTCTTAAAAATTGTCTTTTCACCTGAGATTCAGAGTAATGGAATTTTTTTATGGATTTTACTCCCAAGAATTAGGAAAAACAATCGTTATTCATTTATTTTGAATTTTACTACTAAAGAAAAAAATAAAATCAAAAAACGAGGTTTTTTTTTGAAATACTCGAAAACCGTTTCGAGATAAATATATTTGGCTGAATTATTTTTATTTGAAGTCAAAAATTGAAAAACCCGCGACACCCTCTTGACTTAAAAATAGAATAAAATTTCAGTTTTAAATAAAAATAGAAAACTAGATTTTACGAATTTCGGCTAATTTATGTAATCGCAAAACACCGAAAAAAATTATAAATCCAGAAATGTTACAATATACTTAATTCGTAAAATCATTTTAGATCACTTTATTCAAAATCAGGAAAACAGTATGTAAATAATTTTTAATTCGTTTGCCTCTAAATAATAATTTCGCGGTATATAATGCGGCACAAGAACCAATCCATCCATGCATACAAAGAGAAATAGAAAAAAAGAAAAAACATTTAAATGCGAAAAAGTGACTGATATGAATTTTGGCCGCATTTAGACATAAACAAAATGAATTCTTCACTACATTTCCTGCATTTACTGAACGCTACTTTTTTACGAAATATCAATTTTCTAAAAAACATTACGCTCGTGCATTAAACATTTTCAAAATCTGTAGACAGAATTATCTTACATACTCATGTGAACATACACCGTAATATCTTAAATTTGAAAATGGCAGAAAATCATTTTCATACGAGTACATTATATTGAAATAGCTCCTTTTAATTAAAACATATTGAAAAGGTCGATAATATAGCAAGTGTTATAAAGGGATAATTAAACGAATTAAAAAAGAACAAAATACAATCGAATTATTAAAAACCAATAAAGTTAAATGAAAACATACTGCGGATGAACAGAACGAAATTTACCTCCCGTATCGACTGGATCACCGAAGTATCTGTATAACGCAAACGATCCACACAAGCATAACACGTATCGGTTTGTGTTGCGGTAATTTTTATGAAAAGTCTTAAAATAATCTGTAATCGAATAAATTAATCCCAACTTAATATTAAATTTAAGAGAAACAACGAAGTTCCGTAAAATTGTAGAAACAAATTAAAATGGTATTAACCAAATCAAAAGATAAAAACTTACCTCACCCTCGGCGCAGGACTACGGAGGAATCGCTTCGACACATTTTGAGAATAGAAAGGCGAACGTAATACGCATATATGTATGTAGTTGTTCAACGGTTCGAGTTCGAAAACGGAATGAGAGCGCTGAAAATTTTCGATCACGAAGTTAACGTAGCGAACAATGCTTTTCGAACGGTCGCATTCGGTAGTCGCGGGTTTTCCGATTACGCGGCCATTTCGAGCGCTATATCGGATGATCGGGCGTTGCCTGGCCAGTTTTCTAACCAATAAAAAGGCTGGAAAGCAGCTAGCAGCGACAGCATGCCTAAACGAAAAATATCGACCTTTTTCGAACGCAGCACTTGGTTTTCCCAATTACCGATGCCGTCTGACTGTTGCCGCTTTTACCCATTCTCTGCGATAAAACAACAAAAAAGAACCGGACAACTTCCCCTTTCGTTTTCGTCTATCAATTCCTCCGACACAAAAGTGCGTTTAAATTACGGCGACATTTCGTATTTTCCCGTAGAAAATAAGAAAAAAACGGAGCAACGTCATTTAATCGTTCTTTCTTTTTTTTTCGGAATAGAATTTTTTCTTTATTTCCGAATGGTTAATATGACTCATAAAACCTTTTATTTTCATTTTATTTCGTATTTTCCATTACTCGACTGACGATAAAAATTAAAAAAGCGAACAAACATTTTTCTTTCTTCTCTAACGATGCAGAATAGAATAGTTTTTTATTTAAAAATTTAGAAACGGGGTATTATGGGATACTTAAAAGAAGCATAGTTCCTCCGATGCACATTGTGCCATTCAGTTAATAAATAAATTATGCCCGGATCATAAAGCTCAGACGGATGACTTACAATATTTTAATTTTAAATAAAATTTATTATTTTGTAGGCATATTTCGTTATATCGCACGAGAATAATGCTGTATTTTGGCTCCGTTGTTATTTTTGGTTTATACCAACCAACTTCATAAATTCGATAAAAATTCGACAGTTTTTGCTTATGGGGATGATGATCTCGTTATCGAGAGCTGCAACGTCCATGAAGCCGGAAAATTTGCAAAAAGATGTGAATAGTATGTCATGATAAACATCTAACTTTTAATATAAAAAAATCGAAGGCCTTATATGTACATATATAAGAACGCCCAGTAGATACAGAACATATAAACCATCTATTACAATGCATAAAAATAATTATTTACACAACTGCTTGATTTCTATTTCGAACTGTGGGTGTACACAACTGGAAACGACGTAAGACGTTAAATATTTAGGATTAATTATCGACAGAACATTATCTTGGGACAAGCGTGTTATAAATTTATTTAATAAAATTAGGCAAGTGCTACCGGCACTTTATAAATTGGCTCTTTCAATACTATATGGTAGTTTGCGGTTGCTTGAATATAAGACAACAAGTATATATCAACAGCTACGAAGACAAGAAGCAGGACAACGAGGAGTAATAGGGAGGTATATTTTATTCGACCGAAAGGCATAAATAGTATAAGATTGATAATGCGGATGAAATAGTTTTAATTAAGCTGCTAGAACGAATCCCAGAAGATACAATGCAAAATGAAATAGGAACTTGGATAGTATTATTTAAGCAATGGTTGGTGTGGATAACATTAGTAAGTGACATTAAGTTAGATAAATTGGGAACTGGCTGCGGCGGAGAATCGACCATTCGTATTCGTCGAACATGTAGAATGGAAGTGGTTGTATGATGATAAATAGTTCCGTTTTTTGTTTTTTTTTCTTACTTTTATAACTATATAATTAATTGTAATGAAATATTGTAATTGATCTTTTGAATAAACGATGATAAGCGTATTGGGCACCCACAGACTGCCCGTAATAATAAAAAAAAAAACGCAAATAAGAACAACAGAGAGTGATGAAAATGAAAGAGGGGATGCAGCGCTATAAAGAGAAAGAATAAGTTTAGGTAGTTCGAATTAAAAGAAGGAAACGATCGGACAATAGAGCGGAACATATGGAATAGATGTGGTCAGAATTATATTCTTAATTATGACTGGGAAATGCAGAGGACAATAAAGAGAGTCTCGCACATAGAATGCCGGATATTTTTTAGCCTGTAGAATGGACTGCAGATTTTTTTCAGACTTTTTGTCTTGTAATTTTATAATATACCGCTCGGCTTTACCCCGGCTTTTTGAAGACTATATAATATTAATAATGATATTTTTAAAAATAGTTAAATCATTATTTTATTGATTCAAACAATAAAAAAAAAAAAAAAATGAAAAGTTGACAATATTCTAGTCGGAGGATTTCATATGTGCATATGCGTTTTCTACAAAATATCAAATTTTCTTACGAAGTCCTAACTACTTTGGAAATGGAACATAGCCTATAACTACTTGCTGTAGAGTAGCTTTCAAATGGCCGGAGAATTTTTAAAATCAGTCGAGTAGTTTTTCCGCGCAATAACACTCTTTAGATATGTGTGTTATGTGTGTCTGTGCTTGTGCGCATGGCTTCATATGCATATACAGATATGTTGCGTATATATACATATATGTATATATTGATTATAATGCACAGTAAACAAAAAATAGATCTTTCTCTTAACAATCGCAGTTTTCATCATTCTATTTTTATACCTTTTTGTGTCGAAATTGGATTACAGACAAAATACTGTGTCCAACTAGGACAACCGATCATCGATATCAGTCGCGTCGAGTATGTAACAAGCATTTGTAATTTTAATCTTGCGGAGAAAATTCGTGCAAAACATTAATACTAGGAACAGAAAATAATATGTACATAAATGATGACTAGTCGAGTTGCTACAAGACTGCTGGCAATTTCGGCTACGTCAGTACGTCCGAAGAAAAAACTTACATACACATATTCTTTATAAATGTAGCTGAATTGTAAACCGACCTGTGGGACACTGTAGTGGTAAAAGACATTTCGCTGAGTATAGGAATATTTCATTTTAGTCGTTTTGTCGGTTGTCAAAAATTAGTGTTTCGCCCCTACCCTTTTTTTTTTTTTTTGTATAATCAATTTCATTGGGCGCGACACTTCAAACGCAATGTTATTTATTGTCTGCGATTTCAAAAGTTAGTTGGATATTCAAATTTTCACTTCGTCACTTGTGTCTTTTTCTGTCTACATAATTCAAATTGATATTCGCTAATCAGGAACATAATACGTCAATTGATATCTGAACATTATATATGTATGTACATACATTAGGTTAAATGTTAATTCTAGTATCGAGAACTTGTTCGTTAACGAGTAAAGTTTTTATTTTCAAAATAAATTGAAATCATAAGCATTAACTATTTTATAATTATTTTTGTCTAATTGCTTTTATTCTGCTATATTTGTATTTATATTATTTTTATAAATTAATAAATTAATATACTATCTGATGTGTATGTGGACAGAGTACTCAATCTGACTGAGAAAGAATTAACATTACATCAGTACATGCCGAAATATGCTCTCTGCGTATATACATATATATATATAAAACATATATATATATATATATATATGTATATAATGTATTATAATGTGTACATTACAAATGAAACGGTACTATTTATGATTTTTGCCCTCAGAGATTTTTTTGAATCAGTGGATTAAAATTATCAAATTTTTAAATAGATTAAAGTTTTCTCCTTTTTATGATTTAACCCGATATATTTAAATATTCACCTACACTTTTCTTTCGTGAACGGCCGACCACTTTAAACACAATATTACGCATATCGAAAACGAAAACGAACAATGATGATTGATTAACCTAAATAAACCAAATAAATTTGTCGGTGGTGATCCGTGATCCGTGATCCATTGATAATCCGGTAGCTTTCAGGTGGCTGAAGTTTTTAATTGATGAGGTGTGAAATACTTAATATTTTCCGAAGAATTAACTTTTGCAGAAGATGCGAGAACAATTCTGGCTCAAAGCTGTATGATAAGAGTCGAAAGTTCGTTTTTATAAAAAGAGTGTCATTAAATATCAACTGCGACTTTAGCCTTCTTTAGCGGAAACGAAATTTTATCATTAACTTGGATAACTGTCACCAATTCGTTGAGAGGAGACCAGGTTAAACGATTCTTTTCGAACGGTAAAAAGTGACTCACCAAAAATTAGGTAATTTTTCTAGCCAAATGTGAGCTACGACTCTCTCCTTAAAAAACCACCGTCCGATCTTTGTTTTTCATTTCTTCTTCCTTTCCGCCCCGTGATCACTGAAATTTACCCAATTAGCGTATACCACGCTTCTTATTGCGGTCTGTGATGATCCGACCAACAACAAAATATCACGTAAAAGTAAAGCAGTCTAATACCAGAGCATCGGGTACTCACACTTTCTTAATTTGAATAAATTCTTGCAATTACTTTAGGATATAGGATTAGACAATAATTGATTATATATATATATATTAAACCGATATTATTACCAGAGATTTAATTATATTAAACATAGGAAATTGTTTTAAAATATACTCTATAGTCGCAGGAATATTACAAGGTTCTGTGTGAAGATCTGATTTGTGGAATGTAGTTTTTTGAAACGTTTATAGCATTATGTTACCACTACACAAGTGGAAATGATAACGTATATAGTCGATATAGCGATAATAATCGCTAATAGAACATTTAACTTATTAAGGAATAAAGTAATTCAAGTATATAAAATAGCAGAAGAGTTTTTCAATAAATTTAGTCTAAGAAACACTGAATTTTAACGATATATGATCGATGATCGTGAATTTGTTTTCAATCGTTTTACATTTTTCTCTGTTTAATATGCAGAAAAAACACCCACAATTTTCCACTATATTCCTATGAGAATATTTTTGCCAATTGTTTCGTGGTAAACATTTATTGTTCATACGGTTTTGTGTTCAAAATAGAGTTAACTTCAGATTCTAATATTAATGAAATTAAATTTATACTAGCTAAAAGCACAACTTTGTGACGGCTTGCGAATCGTGTTGCGTGAAATATATATCTCTAAAAGGAAAATAATTATATTTTATAGGTCAAAAAATATTAAATCAAAATACCTTTATTGAGGAAACAAACATTTAATCAAAAATTTAAACCAAATAATACCAATATCTTATAAATTAAATTTCCTCGGCCCGTAAGGAGCAAAGATTTCCTTTAACCGTTCCCATTCCGTTCTATCTATCGCTATTTTTTCAAAGTGCTTATAGTTTAGAAATTTGTTTAAATCGTCTTTCCACCTACACTTTTGGTGTCCCGCTTTATGCTTATGATGCGACAGATACCAAAAAGTGACCCTATAAGTCCAGCGGTTGTCTTTTAGTCTTATTACGTGACCGGCCCATTCCCATTTTCTCCTCCTTACAAGACTTACTACGTTTACGTTCTTACTCAAGGTGCTTTTAATTTTTTCTAATCTAACTCGATCGTTTTTCCTCACTTTAAGAATTGATCTTTCTATTGCATTCTGCGTTGTCCTAAGGTTGTTAGTTGTTAGACTATTCAATGACCAGGTTTGACACCCGTAGGTTAGCACTGGTACCACGCATATATTAAAAATCTGACTTTTTTGTGTGTTACTAAACGGGCCCTTGAATATACTCCTAAGCGACCAATACTTATTCCATGTCTTTGTTATTCTTAAGTTTATTTCTTTTTCCATATGGTTATTGAATGAGAGCACCTGGCCTAAATACGTCGCTTCGTCTGTTACCTCTAATTGGGTATTGTTAATTTGCATTGTGGGGTGATCTTTGTTTTTTGTTAATATCCTAGTTTTCTTATTATTTATGGATAGTCCTGCTTCTGACCCTACGCCATCTAGTTCCAGTAACATCTCTTTTAGTTCCTCTAAGGATGCAGCGAGAAGAATTATATCATCGGCAAATCGTAGGTTTGATAATTTGGTGCCATTAATGATTATTCCCTTGTCCTCCCATCCCAACTTCCTAAAAATCTCTTCCAGTGCACAATTAAATAAAATTGGTGATACTGGATCCCCCAGCCTAACCCCCTTGTTAATAGAAAAGTAGCGATCTGTATTATCCGTAATTATCCGTCCCTTTAGCCCTCTTATAATTCCTGAATTATCTTCATCAGATTACCTGGGACCCCCTGATTATACAATGCTTTAACAATAAATTCGTACTTTATGGAATCAAACGCTTTGTTATAGTCTATCAGGGCTAAATGTACATTAATTTGGTATTCATTACTTTTTTCAATAATTTTATTTATAGCGTACAATAGGTCTATTGTTGAAAAAGTCTTCCTAAAACCAGCTTGCTCTATTGATTGTTGGCTTTCAAGAAAATGCTTTAATCTTTTTTCTAATAATTTTGCAAACAGTTTTGAAATGCTCATGCCTGATAGGACGTTCGTTTCCGATTTTATGACGGTCACCCTTCTTATATATTATTATAATATGCGAGTATTTTCATTCTGTTGGAATGGCCCCTGATTTTAAAATTTTATTATATAGTAATGTTAAAGACGTTATTAACATTTCCCCGCCCAGTTTTATCTGTTCGTTTGATATTCCGTCGTGACCTGGACTTTTATTAGATTTTAGTTCCTCTACTAAGACCTCTATTTCTTTAGCTAAAAATTCTAGTTCCGGGCCCCAGTTTACCCCCTCGAAGCTATGATTTCCTTTTTATTTGCGTTTTCGTCTTTGTATAATTCATTATAGCAGTTGGTTATCAGCTCGTTTATTTCTTTCCTTTTTTTTTGTCCTTTTGCGTTTTCGAAGTACATGTTCCATGGAACCCCCGTTCTCAGCTGCTTTTGATTTTTCCTTATATTTTTGCTACCTTCCAGTGTAGCTCTTATTATTTTGGTTCTGTTTAGTTCTCTATTCTCTCTTATTGTCCTTCTTATCACTTTGGAAATTACATTTAATTCAATTTTGTCCTTACTTGTTTTATGTTTAATACGCATTAACGCTGCTCTCTGCTTCTGTAAATTACTTATACTAGCGTTGAATGAAATGTTTTTTGTGCTATCTACGGGGACTTGGCGAGATAGGAGTTTAGCTAATGTTATTAAATTCGAGATATAATTGTATAACTCATTACTATCATGATTCTCTAGCTGGTTATCGTTTAAAAGTAGCTCCGCTAATTTGTTTTTAAATATCGCAGGATTCTGATTATTGTGTTTGTTATTTCTATTCCTCAATTTGTTTTGGCTCTTGGCTAGTCTTATTGTGACCGTGATTAATCTGTGGTCCGTATAAAAATTAAAATATTCCATACCGTGGATTTCGAACTTAGATATTCCGTCATTACCTACCGGAGTAATTACATAATCTGTTAACACTTTATTCTCCAAGTTTGGTGTAATCCACGACCAGCGTCGACCTTTGCTTTTTTTAAAGAGACTATTAACTTTTTTTAAATTAAATTGTTGACAAAAACGTATTAATCTCCATCCTCTCGCGTTTCGCTTGCCGTATCCATACTGTCTCAACGTACCTTTTTCACCTTTTAATCTCGAGCCGACTTGACTGTTCCATTCTCCCATTATTAATAAACTATTGCCCTTAAGACTCAATTCATTAGTCGAATCTTCCAGAATTTCGTAGAATTCGTCGACCTCTCTGTCGTCTGCGGCAGAGGTAGGAGCATATATTTGAATAAAAATTAATAGAGTACCGCTTATCTTTAACTTCAAAATTGCCAGTCTACCAGTACGTCCTCTTAACTCCTCGACCTTATTCTTATAATCCGGCTTTATCAAAAAGCCAACCCCTCTCTGTCCGATATTATACCCAAAATGGTAGAGCAGATTACCTCTTTGCGTAACTATTATTTTCTCTCCTGCTGACGAACCTAAGACTTTTATGTCAATTTTCGCGAAAGCTTCTTCTAGCCCTGAAAGATTATCTTCCTGTCTTAGTGTCCGAACGTTCAAAGTACCAACTTTTATTACGCGATTATTTTTACCAGTAGCTTTAGATTTATTATTACTGATATTATTAATGTTACCGCTAACAGCTAGGGGAACGGCTAAAGGAAAATTGGTGTACTCACCCTCGGTTACCAGCCTTTCTGGGTGAGGAGTGTTCACGCTCTTGATGGGCCTAAGGAATGGTCAGTTGCTATTTTTATTCTGTTTTTGCTTTGAAGCGTCGCTGGTGGTTTCGATTTAATCAGTATGAAGCTGTCTAATCGGCTCTGTTCTTGATGGTGTGAGCTACCGCATGCCGCCTGATCCAAGACCGGTAAGCACTTGACGGCTTCTCGCCGGTCCGCGCCAACCGCGCTCCTTGTCGATACGTCCATCAGCTGATCTAGCTCCGCCATGCTGTGTACTCTTCTACTGGTACCGTTTTCTTGCTGCTTGATGTAGACGATGCCCGATTAACACCATGCCGCTGTCAGCTCGCCTCGCGCACAAAACTTTTTCGCTGACGACAGTATTTGACGTGTATCTTTACTTAAATCTGCGTTTATAAATATCGGTAGCGACGGTTCCAGCTGAATATCTCTGCCGTATAGTTTACGATTCCTACCATTGCTAATCAACTTTGATACTTTATCAAAATTATTTAATTTTGCGATAATCGGGGCTGGTACGCCTTCTTTGCGCGTCGGTAAACGATGAGCCGCTTTTATATCGTAGTCATACAGAGTAACGTCCAGTCCTGCCGCCACCTTACCAATTACGTTGCGAACATTTTCTCCCTCTTCGTAAGGAATGCCGTGAATAATCGCATTATCTTTCCTCGAATATTGCTCCATTTTGTTAAGTTCATATTTTAGAACTTCGTATTCTACTTTTAACTTTCTTTTATCTTCCTTTATAGTTTTATTTTCATTGTTCAGCTTATTTAAATCTACCGTAATACTATCTATTTTAAAATTTGTTGTATTACACAACGTCTTTATACCTTTTATTTCAGCAAACATTTGCTCGAATCTGTTAAGTAGTTCGCTGTCCATACTAGCATTTACTGAAATAACTTCCGACAAAATTATACACTATACTTATCGATTAATCACAAGTAAAAAGAACGCACGCAACAACGACCGCCACTAACACTGTTAAACGTGAACCCATAAAAAAAAAAAAAAAAAAAAAACAGAAATTACTAAAAAAATTACATCGAAAAATCATAAGTAAAAATGTGAAGCATAATAAACATAATCTATTATCTTCAGCAGTTTCAAAGTGAAATATCTCCAGCAATTAATCGGTAACTTTTTTTATTTTTCAATTATAAAAATAAATACTACTATTTTTATGTGAAAATTTAACATGCACTCCTTTTGGAAAATACTAAAAACGTAAGAAAATGGAATTTTAGTGTTGTTATATAATATTAATACATATGTGTAAAATATATAAGTGAATTTAATAGTTTAGTCCAAATAACATAAAAAGAATCACGCCAACTATCGGACATACAATACCTTTAAAACCCCCTGAAATAATATAAAACAAAAGTATGATACATACAAGAACTAAGTATAGCATGGATTACATAAGAGAAAAATAATTGATTTTATTACCAATAATCTAATAGAAAATATATTAGTAAAGGAAGTGATAGTTTTATTTTTAAATAGGCGGGTTACTGATTTTAATAGACCATTAATCTGCTCTTAATAAAAATAGTTTCATTATTTGCATGAATATTTTTAAAATTGAATAATGAAAGTTACCGATTAATTGCTGGAGATATTTTGCCTTGGAACTGTTAAAGATAATAGATCATGATTATTACGCTTTTTCTCCATTATAATAAGATTAAAAAGTGTACGGAGTCATTTTCCAAAATCCGAAAATAATAGAATATATTCCGAAATTGCGATATTTCAATTTGAAAGAATAATTATTTATTAAAAATAGTATAATGTAAATAGCTATGACAAAAAGTTAGCACAATGCAGAGTTGTAGTGCAATTATGTAGGTACAACAACAATAATGTGGTGGTTGTGTTTTTTAATAAATAATTATTTTTTCTAATTGCAACGTCACAATTTCCAAGACATTTTTGTCGTTCTACGCCACATTTCCATTGAATTCGATTTTTTTTTTCTTACGCTGTTAAACGCCAATTTTTGTAATTGAGCACACTCGCAAAACGTATTATGTTTTTGCAAATTTTTTCCGGACCTCTATTCTAATGCTCCTATTTGTTAAGATTTTTTTTTTACTATTAAACACAAGTTTGACTTGTCTTTTAACACGTCTTCTATGCTCCTATTATTCTTTGTTGTTCCCGGGTAAAGTGTTACTCTTACTTGTTCTAATTTTTATACTTATCTGTTTATTTTCTGCATTTCTACTAATCTTCATTACTTTTGTTTCTTTTTTATTAATATTTATTTTTCACTTAGCTAGTTCTTCTGACAAACCTGCTAGCATCTTATTCATATTCTTCTCCGAATCCGCTAATAGAGCAATATTTTCCTCGAAACGAATGCGCAATGGGTTTGAATCCTATTTGTTTTCACTCCTTTCGATTTCTTTTTCATCTTTTGAATTGGCTCTTCTATGCTTTCGTTAAATAGATACGATGACAGAGGGCATTCTTGCCTAATTCCCCTCCTTATTTTAGCTTCTAGCTTGTGCCCATTTACATCTATTATCGTTCTTTGCGACACTTATATAGATTTAATATTAACCTTCTATCTTTTCAGTCTATATTCCTTTGGGTTAATGTTCTAAATAATGTGTTCCAATCAATGTTGTCGAAAACTTTTTCTATGTCTAAGAAGGTTATATGTGTTTCTTTGTTCACCTCCGATCGTCTTTCTAATATGAATTTCAAAACAGTTATCGCTTCTCTGATCCCCTTTTCCGTCCTAAATCCAAACTGATCTTCTCCTAGGCTTTCTTCAATTTTCCTTTTTAGTCTATTTTTTATAATGTTTAAAATAAGATTTTCGAAGCGTGCGACAATAGCGCAATAGTTCCGTCATTTGCGTATTCATATCTACCTCCTTTTTTTTTTTTTTTCTTTTGGTAGAGTAATCGTTTTGCTTTCTATAAAATCCTCTGGTAGTATACCGTTTTCATAGCAGCTCTCTACTATCTGAAAAAGGCGCTTTTTCCACTCTTGGCGTTGCATATTTTAAAATTTCCGCCGGTATTCTATCTACACCTACTACTGCTTTCTTTTCTTTTAACAAGTTCAGTACTATTTCGAATTCTCTCATGTAAATTTTTGGCCCTTTTGGATTTCGATCTACTATACTTTCATCTCCGAGATTCCTCACCACCATATAGCTCTGTTCTATATATTCTTTCCAGCGATTTGCGATGTTTTCAGTATCAAAAAGAATTTTTCCTCTCTTATCTCTAACTATTTCGCTTTTAATTCCTTGCCTTAGCTGTCGGGCTTTAACTTGGACATAGGTTTTGTCTATTTTCAATAACTATTGAATTTCTTCATATTTCTCGTTTAACCAGCTCTCTTTTGCTCTCCAGCATTTATTCGTTATTATAATAACTTCGTCTGTTTTTGTACTTTACGAAATCAGGTTTTTTGAATTTGTTTCTTTGCTCTGTTAGTTCTAAAATTTCTTTATTCATCCATTGTTTCCTTAGTTTTAATTTCTGATGTCCTATAAACCTTTTCATTGTATTTCTTAGTTTATTCTTTATCGTTTGAAATATAATGAAAAGGTTTAAATGACATCAAAAATTAAAACCAAGGAAATAGTGCATGAATAAAGAAATTTTAGAACTAAAGCGTAAGATAAATTAATTAAAATGACGAGACATTTTATACCGATTTTAAATAACTCGAGAACAGATGCGTCGTAGATTCTGCTCCAATTGCTGAACTAAAAACAAAGGACGCATTTCGTAATATCAGTAAAAAAATGTATTTTACTACATATTGAAAAAATAAAATACGCTTCAATTCTTATTGAATTTTACGTAAAACTTTTTATATTCGATGAATTTTTAATCTTCAAAAATTCTTTTTTCTTTTCAGAACGTCTGTTTGCCTTCGACTTTTAGCTCTCAACTTCCCCCTATACAATACGCCTGTTACGATTTTGTCACTCTGTTTATTAACTATTAAATACTATTTTCTATCACTTAAATTCTGTATTTCCTAACCTGTTAAGATTCCTCTCTTTCCCCTACTAATTGTATGTAAGTCAGTGCCTTTTACTAACAAATCAAAAAAAAAAAAAAAAAAAAAAAACTTTTTTTTTAATATACATATGTATGTACATATATACAATTAAAGTAATTTTATTTACAAGTGGAACGATTTTTATTGTTATAAGTAAACGGTGCTTCTGCTTGAAAAAAAATGACGATGTTCCCTAGCATAGTAGTAGTTTTACAATTTACATGTGAGTGCCTCTTTGAAGCATCGATTTTTTTTTTTTTCTTTGAATATAAACAGAACACCATCGTCGTCGCGTTAATTAGAAAGAGGAAAAATTTGATTTGTTCGTTTTTCAGTTTTTATAATTTTATCAAATATGGATGGACAAGAAAAAGGGTTATACAACATATGGATTTTTGAAATAACTACATACATACATATATACATACATACATATATACATACAAACATACAGTGAGTAACGAAAATATTCGGACACCAGGTAATTTTTTCATTTTTTGATAAAAAAGTTGTATTTATGCAAACTTTTTGAAAAAAAAAAAATATAAGGGTATGTTAGAACAGAGCGTAAGGTAATAAATTCAGCAAAAATCATCAATAAAACCACTGAAAAAATGAATAATGTAACGTAATACGCTTTCAAACAGCAACAAAAATATTCGGGCGCGTACGTACGTCGAGCAGTGTTGGGTTTTTCCACGAGACAACGATGCGCGTTCACCGGGGGGTGAGTCATTTCATACCAAAGGCAACCTGTTCAATGAACCGCTGCTGATCGACATTTGACATTTTACACTCGCGTTTACGTTCGCTTTGAAATTTATTAAAAAAAATGCCTCGTAAAGACAATAACTCGTCTTTTGAGCAACGACAGCTGGTGATTCGTAATCATAGTAAAGAATTTTCTGTTCGTAAAATTTCAATGTTATTAAATATGAGAAAAAACACTGTCACGGCGACATCATTAAACGTTTTGAAAAAGAAGATCGGATAGACTCAGCTCCACAAACAGGTCGGTCACAGAAATTGTCGACACGTGATCAACGGTTCATAACGAGTGGCGGGTAAAGAAAAATCCAGCAATTTGTGCGCCTAAATTATCCTACGAAACTACTCGAAAGACTTAATATTGAAGTTCACCCACAAACGATGCGTCAAACAATTAAAAAGAACGGCTACAATTCGAGAGTCGCGCGAAAGAAACCTTTAGTCAGCGAAACAAATCGAAAAAAACGTTTCAACTTTGCAAAGCAACATGCGCTAATCGTAATGTAAATTTTTGGAAAACTGTAATTTTTACTGACACGAAAGTAAATTAAATGTTTTCGGAAGTGACGGGCATCTAAAAATTAGGAGGAAACCAAATACAAAGCTTAAAAAGTACAACCTGAACGCGACAGTCAAACATGGTGGAGGAAATCTTATGGTATGGGGATGTTTCGCCGCGTCTGGGGTCGGTAACTTGGAGTTTATCGAAGATAATATGAATGTGGATACATACGTCGACTTTCTGAAAAGAAATTTGAAATGTAGTGCCGAATAATTGTGTCTGGAAAACAATTTCAACTTCTACCAAGATAATGACCCTAAGCATAAATCGTACAAAGCGCGGTCGTGGCTATTGTACAACAGTCTGAAGGTCATGGAAACACCACCTCAATCACCGGATATCAATCCCATCGAAAATTTGTGGAACCACTTGAATTGAAAAATTCGGAAAACGAATATTAAAAGTAAAACACGGCTAAAAATAATTATGGAACAAGAGTGGCGAAAAATTTCAACCGAATTTACAGAAAAATTAGTTGAATCGATGCCCAGGAGGATGAATATTCAACAGAAAGGGTTACCGACAAAATATTAAAGGTAATTTTAAAATTGAATTTTTGAGTTTTGTCGAAGCTGTCCGAATATTTTTGTTGCGCCTTAAATAGACTATTTTTGTTTTGTTTCAAATTTCCGCTTGTTATTATTATTGCGCATCGAAAGTTTTTACTGTCTCTATTACCTAATGCTCTGTTCTAACATGCCATTACATTTTTTTTTTTTCAAAAAGTTTGCAGAAGTACAACTTTTTAATCGAAAAATGAAAAAATTACCTAGCGTCCGAATGTTTTCGTTGCTCACTGTACATGTATGTACGTATATTTAGTATTACTTAGGAGACTCGTAATTGCACTCGTTTAATTTTTTTCTCGAATATAAAAAAGCGTAAAAGCCGCATGATTTAAAACATCACTTTGTTTTTTCTTATAATGATCACAAAAATGAACGTAGATTTGTCGAGTTATTTTTTCAAAATCACACAATTCTAAAAGGGTATTCATAATTGGGAAAACCACGCAGTACGATTGAAAATAAACGGCGTTTTTCATTACGTACGTTTATATTACTTCTACCTTACCTTTTTTTTCCAGAGAACAGCGTAGCCTATATGGTGCATTCAATTAGCGTTGTGATTGGAAAACCCACGAGTAACAATCGAATGGGCCTTTATGATTTTTGAAAAACACACAGTAGGTTTTATGCTAACGTCGTGATCAAAAATTTCCATTACTTTATTCCGTTTTTTGACTTCTGCTTTTATTTTTTATCACAAAATACGTTCTTATAATTCGTTTGAATAAATTCAGAACGCTAATCGAATGAACAAATAAAAGTTTAACACATTAGCGAAATTTAAAATTTTCCCCTGACTTTAAAAACAAACGCCTGTTTATTATAACACTGGCGCCGAACTGTGACTTTACCGTAGTTTCATCGTGGTTTTACCGTGGCATTACCATGGCGGCAGTTATTTTTTTTTTTTTTTTTTTGGTCCCCAATTCGTAGTACGATGGGGTAAATATATTTAGAAAATTTATATAAATAACAGGTCTATCCTGAGCTCGTCCATTTAAGTTTATGGAACCCTGACAGACTGTTTTACAATGTTAATAATAATTAGTATATATAAATTTAATATTAATACAGGTGTACATGTATTTTACTCTGATTTGATTTATTTCGGCTATTGTAAAACTACTGAACATATTGTAAATAGCTTAGTTACTAATTGATCAAGGCTAATATTGCTAAAATCTGTATTACTAACAGCCGGAAAGGATATGCTTAATATTATCAGGAAAGTTACACGGTATATAGTTGAGTGTGCAATTTTATGTTTATGAAAATAATCTTTAAATAGACCGTGTCCAGTAAGAAATTGGACATTAAAAAAATTTGGCGTAAAAACTTTATTATGTAGTCTTTCATCTATGGTTGGAAAACATTTTTTAGCTACACCGTTATATTGGTCCCACTGCGTCTGAAATTTATTATTATAATACTTATCTAATATATATATGTAAGTGTTTAAACTGTTTAAGCGTTAACGAGGTTTGTTCGTGTATGAAGTAAGGTCGATGATACTGTACGTTATGAAATTCATGATTTAAATTTATATTATTTTTTATTAAAAATATATGTTAATATGTTTCTGTATTTCGTAAGTTAATGGTTTAATATATGCAATGATAGTGCTTGCCATGTAGCTGGTAGTTCTATAAGCTTTAATAATTTTTATTGCAATAGTTCTCTGAAAACTTGTTAATATATTTTGAAATCGTTTAACTTTTAAAATGTCTATATATTGAAAAGAATTAACTCTCTTCACAAGTCCCTATTCCGGTAGTCATTTGTAAAAGAATCTCACTTCCCGCAATAATGAAAAAAACAAAAATATACAAAAAAAAATTCTGGGCGCCAACGTTACTTCTTCCGGTGTAATGTAACCGTTAGCTCGCTCGGGCAGAGTTTTAGGCCTTCCCAAGGTCTAACGAAAAAAAGAAAGGTCTCCGCGGCCGAGATGTCACGAAAACGTGTCCTTATAACGAAATAAACGAAAAAATTTTTTGTCAGAGGAATAAATCCAATTATATTTTTTAAGAAAAAATAATATGTAAACCAATTATAAAACAAAAAGAAAACGACAACGAATATTCAAAAAACGGTACAACAATTTGCCTCTAACGGCCAAAGCAGTAAAAAAAAATGAAAATGCCTCTCGGCCAAAGCAGTGAAAAAATAGAAAATGCCTCCCGGCCAAAGTAGTGAAAAAATAGAAAATGCCTCGAAGAAACCGGAGAAATAGAAATCGGAGGCCTGAGAAACTGTCAAAACGCGGAGAAATGTGGAATTTAGAATTTGGAAAAGGAGTAATCATTATCATTTTTTAATTCGGTGCAGCGTGATAAATATCGAAAGTCATGGCGGCCGAATCCGTCACAATATATTACACTACCATAAAGTATGTTAGGCAATATTACGCTTTTATATAAGGTTAGTCCCTTCTTGTAATTTAATCGGTTATTATTATTATATAATTTGTTAAATATAATTAAAAATGTATTTATTTTTTTAGTGATATAGTGAAAATGATTATAAAATTTTAAGTTATTGTCTACTATTATACCTAAGTATTTGGTTTGACTAACCATGCTAATATTTAATCCGCATTGGAGCAAATTTAATCCTTTATCCTTTAAGTTTTTGTTAAACAACATGTAAGTTGACTTAGATTTGTTAATATTTAAATTGTATTGTTCTAACCATTTCACGATTTCTGTATAAATCTGGTAAACTTTATTTTCCAATACATTTTCATTCTTATCGGCTGTTACTATTGCAATATCATCTACGAAAGTGAATATGTTTACATTAGTGGGTAATCTAATGTTATACATTTGAGAGGAGAAAACTATGTTCCACAAGTACGGTCCTAAAACAGACCCTTGCGGTACTCCCATAACGGTTTCTTGTTTTTTTGAATAATTACCGATTTGTAATACAGTGTAGCGATTTTCGAAATATCGGTTTACAATGTTCAAAATGCCATTATGTAATCCTAGTTCCTTTAATAATGCAAGGAATCTATTTAAATCTAAACTGTCGAAAGCCTTTGTTATATCAGGAGTAAGTAAGCATGTACGGTAATTTTTATGTTTGTATATTCTTATTGTTTGAAAAATATTGTGTATAGCCAATTCAGATGATCTACCTGGTGAGAATGCGCCATACTGGTTATCATTTATTATTCCGTTATTTTCTACAAATTCTTTTAATTTATGAAGAATACATTTTTCATAAATTTTACTGAAATTAGATAACAATAGCTCTGTATGAAGTAGACGAGTTTGGATTTTTATTAATTTTAGGTATTATAACTGTTTTACTTAATTTCCATTCTTGAGGATAATAACTATATTTAAATTACCATGGCGGCGGTAAAACGTCTGTCGTGGTGAACCGTAATATACCCCTGCGAGTAATCATTACGGTTTTTCCCGACGATATCTTTTTTAATGAAGTGATGGATTTCTTTATTCAATTGCTCTTCAAAATAAATTTCAACTATTTTTACATTTCGTCTTCTGTTTTACTCATTTTTCGTACTTTTCCTTATTTTGTTTAATAAAGATGGTAGAATCATTCCCTTTTTTTCACTTCCGATATCGATTCCGAATACAAAAATTGTTGTTTCGCCGACACTGCAAAAACTACAAGCTGCCTGTTTAATGCACTACATATAAAAGCGGTGGCCGTGTTGGGTTCAACGTGTGTGGGTAAATACAAGAAACAAAGCCTAGGCATGAGCGATGTCCTTGGCTTAACAAACTAGCCGAGCTCGATGCTGAACTATTTTCGCTTATACTAGACCAGACACGTGCTAGCACGTAAAAAACACGTGTGATCTTTAATATACAAAATAGTCATCATCGTACATATGTATATAACTCGTCGTTTGTCAACATTCCGGATTTCGTTCTTTTTTTTTTTATTGTATTTTATTGAACTACAAAACTAACATTCTCCAAACATTTACTTCGCGTTCCCACCTTGTCGTCTGTCGGATTCCGATTTTAATCGGGTGTCGGCGCCTCTGTTCACACTAGTCGGCTGTCGGCCACGACCGCAGCTGGCGCCATTAAACGACAGTCAAAAAGATTCTTCTGTATACGATGGACGTCGACGAAGCTTTTGTTGTGATGTATTATTTGTGGAGGAAACGAAAGACAGCTAAAAACAGAAGATATTGGGTGCACCCAATTCTGAGGGAAAGATTTACTTTGGGAATATTTCAGAACTTAATAACTGAACTAAGAAGTGACGAAGTTAAGTTTTTCAATTATTTTAGAATGACAATAAATACATTCAACGACCTATTGTCTCGAATATCAGGGAGCATACACTATCAAAATACAAGTTACAGAGACTGCATTTGCACTGAAGAAAGGCTGTCGATATTTCTAAGGTAAGATACCTAATTATATTTAATGTTTTTATAAAGGAAAATATAAAATAATCGGCTATTACTTCGTACTTATTTATTTTAAGAAATAACAGAATTAATAACATGCTGACAAACTTTAAAAATCATCAAAATCTAATTCCGAATCTTGAGAAGTTGATGGTTGGGACCAAGTTGAAGCAGGTGATGGTGGCTCGACAGAATGGCGTGTCCAATAGCCATATCCACCTGATTGGAGCGTGTTTTGGTTTCCCGGTGGATTATTCTGGCTTTGTGATGAATATTCAGATCGCATGTAATCTCGTGACTGCGGTTGCCAACCGTAGTTTGATGAGTATAAACGATTTTCACGCTTCTTTTTTATATTTTGTGCTAATGACAGCACGCCTGATTGAAACTCTAAAGTTTCATCATCATCAAAAGACATAACACTCGGTAGAATACCTTTGAAAAATGAGAGCATTGGATGATCTCCCTGGTGTGTTGATATTCTGCTATCTAAAAACTGGCAAATTTTTTCATCTAGGTCCGTGAGTTTTTTCTTTTTACGATGACTTGGTAACGATTCCTCTGGATTTGTATCAAATGACTTGTTTGCCTCTGAATGTGCATCTGTTGGACGCTCGCTCACAGAATCATGTGTGCGATTGGGCTCAGCAATTTTTTTTAAAAATTGCATTTGCTCTTTATAAATATACGGCTTAAAAGTCTTCGCCCCAGCTCCAGATTTTTGAACTTCATTTTTACAAGCCCTCATCCATGCATCTCGCAAATTTGCCCACCTGGCAGATACTAGTTTACCTGTAAATAAAATAAATATAAAAGTCAATATTTAACCTACTTTCTTATTTTTCAGGTATTGTGCATCGGGCTGTTCCTTCAGAGAATTGCACTACAGTTACAGAGTAGGTGTGTCAACTATTAGTAAAATCTGCAAAGAAGTGAGTCGTACTATCTGGGACACATTAAGATACGAATTTATGAAATTGCCTGATACTGAAAGTAAATGGTTGGAAATTGCACAGAGTTTTGAAATTAAAGCCAATTTTCCACACTGCCTTGGAGCCGTTGATGGTAAACATATGAGAGTTGTAAAACCAAATAAAAGTGGCTCAATGTATTTTAATTACAAACATTATTTCTCATTTGTTTTATTCACCGTTGTTGATCCGGAATATCGTTTTATTTTTATCAGTGTTGGCTCATACGGAAAAGAATGCGATTCTTCGATATTCAAAGAGTCGACTATATGGAAAAAAATGAACGAGGGTAGTTTAAATATACCAAAAGCGAGGCCTCTACATGCAACATTACAAAAAGAAATGCCGTATGTTTTCGTTGGCGATGAAGCTTTTCCTTTGTCAACAAATCTGCTGAGACCTTATGGAGGCACTCATTTGGATAACACGAAAAAAATATTTAACTACCGTTTGAGTCGGGCCAGAAGGTACGTTGAATGTGCGTTCGGTATTTTAGCCAATAAATGGAGATTATTTCATCGACCATTGGATGTCCACCCAGACACGGCCATCGAAATTGTAAAAGCGTGTACAGTATTACATAATTTTATAAGGGAAAAGGACGGGCTTAACTTCGAAGAGATACAGAATGCTGCAGATAATCCGATGCAACAAGGACTGCAAATCGGTAATCCACGAGGTGGACCTATTACAAATGATATACGATCTGAATTTGCGAACTACTTCGTTTCAACAGTAGGCATGGTGCCTTGGCAAAATGAAATGCATACCTAAATTAATCCGCATTTGTAATTTTATTTAACATTTGTATAGCTACTTTCTATTACTTAAATAAAATACTGCCACTTACCATACTGCTGTCTTTCTTTTTCATCGTTCTTGTCGAAATCTGGTATGAGCTGGCAACAAACTTCTCGCCAAGCAGCTAGCTTTAAAGACTTATCTTTATACTCATTTACAGTCTTGTCCCAAAGAACTGGTCTTTCCTCAACAAGCGATATTAAACCTTCAGAATTTATATTTAGTACAGCCATTATTACGAAGAACAATACAACAACTCTGCTTGCGCACCAAAATGTGTATGCGCGATGCGAGCGAGCGGCAGCGACGCGCGGGCGGCACAGGGGGTCCGGCACGGGCGGGGTCGGCCCGACAACCAACAAATGTGAACAGCGCCATTTGCGATCATATGCGAGCGTTGATCCGACACGTTTATTTTCCGAACGGGAGGGCTGACAAAACACACGATAATTTTTGTCTGATCCGACACAAAATCGTTGTCGGACAAGTGTGAATAGCTTCATATAAAATGTTCCGCCGCTACGACACACGATAAAAAATCGTCCCGACAGACGACATAGTGGGAACGAAGTGTTAGACTGTGTTGCAAGTAAAACTCGTTCCTATCTTTTTATCCTTTCGCCTGTATTCAGAAAGAAAATAAAAACATTTATACTCCCCAAAAAAAAAAAAAAAACCAAAACCTCTGTGAAAAAATTTCTTATAACAGAGAAACTTAATATATACCATATAAAAGATTTGTATAAACGTTACCTATGGATTTAATTATAACTAATATTTAATATTGTTTTCTAGTAAAACTATTAATGTTACGTTTTTATTTCACTTTAAACCCAACTGTGTCATTGATCTTTTTTTATTTATTTTTAATTTTTATTTTGTAACATAAATTAAAATAGTTCAATGAGAAATATATGTACAATATTTATAATTACAGTAACGAAAAAGCTCGAATGACGCTCGTTTCGATATTTTATTATTACAGAGGTACGCAAATTATTTTAGGACGGAATTACTTGCGCGTTATGAAATGTTTCAACTTATGTACATTTCTATAATAGCCTGTTTTAAGATTTTCGGACAGAAATGAACTATTTCGTGCAAAAGAAGTTGAGAATATATTTCCCGGTACGGTTTATACAAAAATCGATTTTCGAAAGAAAAAAAGTTTCAGATTGAAACACATTTACACCGTTCAAAAGTTACTTTGAAAGAATTTATATAAAAATAAAAAAAAAAACACCAGTGAAAGGATAAATTAAATTTTTTTTTATATTTAGTTTTTCCCCAAAAGTGACCGAACATTTTTCCGACTTTGAAATTTCATTTTGTTCTTACTTTAGTCACGGAATTGCTCGAAACGCTAGAAAAACTTTTTCACTATAAAACCCTACATATTGTCTCTTGAATTGTTTCGTTGCAAATTATTCCGCAGTTCTATAATGAATAGATTATCTTTCTAAATTGTCCAGATAGTCTAATTGCTAAAGCGCTTAGCTTCCATTGCGGAAGTCTCGGGTTCGATACCGGGCGACGACAGAAATTATTACGAATAATTAAATTAAAATATTGGCAGCTTCACGTGGAAGGCAATGGCAAACACGCATACCATCATATGCGTGTTAGTGGGTACATAGCAGGCACATACGGGACTTTATTTTTATCACGATAAATCAAACAAGCACAGTATCAGTTGCAAGTGTAGCCTTGCGTGTGTACACTCGCGGTGCATGTAACAATCTAGTACACTATGCCAACGGTGTCGTCAGCCGATGAGCCAGGGATGAGGGGTAAGATGATAGAAAAAGGATATAAGTTATAAGAAAAATAAAATTAATAATTTGTAAAAGCTTAATATTTTATTAAACAAGAATAAAATCTTATTTGAAACGTAATTTTTGTAGGTTTCTGGCAAATTGTTCTACTACTTTATTGTAACAGTCTTCTAAATTGTCCGTGATTACGCGCCTATGAATACTCATGATTAAAAAGTTCCGAATCTCCAGGGGGCAACGCCTTCCCTTCCCCTCGATGACGACCATGCACTATGCCTATGTTTATGCAGCTGAAATGTACAAGTCGCCGACGCTCAGGAATTAAGTACCTATGGGACTCTATGATAATGCTATTATGGAATTCGTTTTTCAAATTTTTAAAAGCAATCGTGAAAGGAATAAACACATAAATAAATAAAAAGTAGAATAAATTAATAAAATAAAACAAAACCGGCCTTTATATTTTTTAGTAGGTTTCTTTATTACGCGAGTAATATTGGAAAAAAGAAGAAATCAGATAAAGTATGTACAAAAATTTTCAGTTTTTACTGAACGATAAAAAAGTTAAGAAAGTAACGGTAGACGCGGTGCATATCGGTGGTTCAGCGCGCCAATAAATGAATGGTCGTTATGGTCAAGAAGTAAAATTCGGCCCGGTAATGGTAACACATACAAAATGAACCCTGTCAAACATAAAAATTCGTTAGGTAGAACGGAGACTTTATGTGTTGATGTAGTATCCATTTGATAAGGGCGAAGAGGTATTTGTTTTTGATAATCTCTTTCAGGTGTAAACATGACCAACTGCGGCAATAAGCCAAGGCTGCATCATTTATTTCTATAAAAAATGGTAATTTTTTATCATGTCTAACGAGTAGCGTTCAATGTTCCCCCCGGGCTTGTTGTAAAACATGCAGACGAAGAAATATTCGTAATTAAATGTAGAATTCGTATCTACCAATAGAAAGATGTATTTCCAAAAAATTTATGTAAGAATATTCGACTAAGAAATAAACGATTAGGCGCATAAATGTAATAAAAGCTGAGTAGGTTTCTATTTTTTTTTTTATAATCTGTGAGAGCTCTTTCGTGTTTCTCCCTTTTTTAACTGTGTGCGATTAAAAACCGCCTTCGTTCAGAACGCCGAGACGCAACGTAACAAGGGACTGTGTTACCCAAACTAGTCGGTGACTTATAAATATATAATACCTACATATATATGTATGTACAGTGAGCAACGAAAATATTCGAACACTAGGTAATTTTTTCATTTTTTGATTAAAAAGTTGTATTTATGCAAACTGTTTGAAAAAAAAAATGTAAGGGTATGTTTAGAGCGTAAGGTAATAAATTCAGTAAAAAAAAAAAAAAAAAATCATCAATAAAACCACTGAAAAAATGAATAATGTAACGTAATACGCTTTCAAACGGCAACAAAAATATTCGGACGCGTACGTACGTCGAGCAGTGTTGGGTTTTTCCACGAGACAACGATGCGCGTTCAACGGGGGGTGAGTCATTTCATACCAAAGCCGACCTGTTCAATGAACCGCTGATCGACATTTGACATTTTACATTCATGTTTACGTTTGGTTTAAAAATTATTTGACAAAAAAATGCCTCGTAAAGGCAAAAACTCGTCTTTTGAGCAACGACAATTGGTGATTTGTAATCATAGTAAAGGATTTTCTGTTCGTAAAATTTCATTTTTATTAAATATGAGGAAAAGCACTGTCGCGGCGACATCATTAAACGTTTTGAAAAAGAAGATCGGATAGACTCAGTTCCACAAACAGGTCGGTCACATAAATTGTCGACACGTGATCAACGGTTCATAATGAGGTAGGTAAAGAAAAATCCAGCAATTAGTGAGCCTAAATTATCTACGAAACTACTCGAAACACTTAATATTGAAGTTCACCCACAAACGATCCGTCAAACAATTAAAAAGAACAGCTACAATTCGAGAGTCGCGCGAAAAAGACCTTTAGTCAGCGAAACAAATCGAAAAAAACGTTTCAACTTTGCAAAGCAACATGCGCTAATCGTAATGTAAATTTTTGGAAAACTGTAATTTTTACTGACGAAAGTAAATTCAATGTTTTCGGAAGTGACGGGCGCCTAAAAATTTGGAGGAAACCAAATACAAAGCTTAAAAAATACAACCTGAACGCGACAGTCAAACATGGTGGAGGAAGACTTATGGTGTGAGGATGTTTCGCCGTGTCTGGGGTCGATAACTTGGAGTTTATCGAAGGAAATATAAATGCGGATACATATGTACGTCAACTTTCTGAAAAGAAATTTGAAATGTAGTGCCGAAAAATTGGGTTTGGAAAACAATTTTTAGTTCTACCAAGATAATGACCCTAATCATAAATCGTATAAAGCGCGGTCGTGGCTATTGTACAACTGTCCGAAGGTCATGGGAACACTACCTCGATCACCGGACATCAATCCCATCGAAAATTTGTGGAACCACTTGGATCGAAAAATTCGGGAAACGAATATTAGAAGAAAATACAGTTAAAAATAATTATCGAGCAAGAGTGGCGAAAAATTTCACCCGAATTTACAGAAAAACTAGTTGAATCGATACCCAGGAGGATGAGTGCTGTTATTCAACAGAAAGGGTTACCGACAAAATATTAAAGGCGATTTTAAAATTGAATTTTTGAGTTTTATCGAAGCTGTCCGAATATTTTTGTTGCGCCTTAAATAGACTACTTTTATTTTGTTTCAAATTTCCACTTGTTATTATTATTGTGCATCGAAAGTTTTTACTGTCTCTATTACCTAATGCTCTGTTCTAACATGCCCTTACATTTTTTTTCAAAAAGTTTGCATAAATACAACTTTTTAATCAAAAAATGAAAAAATTACCTAGTGTCCGAATATTTTCGTTGCTCACTGTATGTAATTTCCGAAAAAGTTTTTTTTTTTTTTGCTTTGTTTTGTTTTGTTTAGGCAGCATGTGATAACAATAGGCTAAAATGTTCCCAATGAGAAGCCATTTCTGATTTCGAAATATACCCGAAATTTGTGGGATTTTTAAATAGTGAAGTAAATCAGTACTTGTAAAAACGTTTAATATTATAAACGCGAAAAATAATATTCTTATAAATGTATAGAGCTATGTATATATGTATATGAAAACAATTATAATAGCGACTATAATTAAAGGGAAATATTGTAAGAAAATTATTTTTTTCCAAACGATATTTTAGTATACATATATTAATGAAACTAATTTTAGTTTTTAGCGCAATTTCTTTCAGGTGAATTTTAAAATAAAAATCCGTGTACAAAGGAAGAAAATGTGATGTTGCTTGAACGTATTATCATAAACAGCGGTAAATTTCGGGAATATTTCGAAACGAAACGCATCCGCATAGGAAATATTTTTTTGTTTATTTATTTATTGGTGAATAATAACATAAATACATAGTAATTGAAACATAGCCATGAGTATCTCAGTTGAATGAACACCCCATGGATTGGAAACAATAAAAAGAAAATGAAAAAGACAAAAATTAACCGATATAAAAATTAAAATAAAATTATATATTAAATGAAAAATCTTCAAGATCCGAATATTTGGAAGCCATGATAAAATTCGCCGCGTGCAGGAATTTTGATAAATTATCGTTGTTTAATGGAAAACAATTTACGTCTTTAAACAAGAATTTCCATTTGGCGCACTCATTAACGATATGGGTGACAGTTTCAGGAGCATCTCCATAGGAACACAAATCGGTGTCTGCTAGATGGAAACGGTGCAGATAACTTTGAAATCTACCATGTCCAGTGAGAAATTGCGTCACATACGTATTAATATTATTAATTTTGATTGGATTGGTTTTAACCTCGGGTACAAAACTAAATGTTAATCTTCCAGTTGAGCTATTGTTCCAGCTATTTTACATTTCAATAAATCTATTGTTTAGATCCAACTCCAAATTGAGATTATTTAACCCTTTGAAATACAAGATTTTATGCTCCAATACGGAATGCAGTGGCAATTGTCCTGCTATTGTTCGCAACGCATCACCGGAAGTAGTTCTATGCGCGCGGAGAATAAACAAAAGAAATTTCCTTTGGGATTTAACTAGTACTTCCTGAATGCTTTTACGCTTTAAAGCCTCTTCAAACATAAATACGCAGTACGTGAATAATGGAACAACTAGCATATTAGCAAATTATTAAACGGTGTTTAGTGCTCATCCCATACGTGCGTCCAGACACGGAGTGCAATTTATTTAGAACCGTTGTAGCTTTACTGGACAAATTTTTGAAATGTTGATTAAAACTGTAGCGACAGTCTAATGTAATACCAAGATATTTCAGTGATTCGACGATATTCATTTTAAAGTTCGGTATAGAGAGATGTAGGGAATTGTAGTAGTCCCTTTTTCGTTTCCTGTGCATGATTAATAAATTAGTCTTGTTTTCGTCCAACTGTAGAAGATGTTTTTCCATATAGGTTAAAATATTGTTGATTGTAATCTTGAAGTATTTACAAATGGAGGGACGATGGTTAGAAGTGACCGCGAATGCTAGATCATCTGCATAGAAATATCTGGTTACTGCCGACGGGAACTCCATCAACGATAAGTCTGAAATATACAAATTCCAAAAAATCGGGCCCAAAATCGATCCTTGCGGGCATCCGCGAGTAACATTTCGAAAATATTTTTGATGTTCGTAAATAAATTGAATAGTTCTGGAATCTAAGTATTGTCTTAAAATTGAGATTATTCTATAATCGAGCCTGAGTGCTCTAATTTTGTGGAATAAGACTGGCCACGAACAGTTATCAAAGGCGCCTTTAATATCCAACGTCAGCAGGCCGATCGCAGTCTTTTTACTTAACACACGCTCAATCTGCTTAGATAATTCGCCAAAAAGCACAATCGGTCTGTACGAAGATGGAAGACTAGGACTACGTCCGGGTTTTAGCACAAAAACTGTCCTTCCTGCTCGCTAGGCTTCCGGGAAGACTCCGAACCTCAACAGAGCGATGAATAAGCTCTGAAGTAAATTAGGATAGTGGAAATTCAAGATCTTCAAACATTTATTCGTCAGCTGGTCTAAGCCAGGAGCTTTATTTTTAGTCCGGCGAAGAATATCCTTAATTTCCGCTTTGGAAATAAATAGTTCGCTGTTAAAACTAAAGCCGCTAAGGTTAAATCTCTGGAATTCTTGCAACTTGTATGAGAAGGTTTCGTCCCCATTTGTGTTTGAGTTTATTTGATAAAAATGATCAAGAAGGGCCTTTATCTTTGAATCCTTATCGAAAATTTTTTGATTATTCTGGTCTAAAAAATACGAAGGAATCTGTAACTGGCGTTTATTTTTGAAAATAGTCTTGTAAGGAAGGTCCCATAGTTTCGAATCGGAACAAAATTTTTTCCAATTTTTGGTTTTCGCGTTTCGCATTTCTTTATTAAAAATTTTTCGTACCAAATTCATAACCAGGCGCGCATTGTGATCATTAGCTCCCCGCTTGTGTGAGCGTTGAACCCGTTTGCGCAATTTCCTTAGAATTATTCGTAAAATCTCTAAATTAATATTCCACCACGAATTCCTATTTAATTGAATCGTTTCAGTGCTGCTACTAATAATATCATGAAGTGTGTTACGGAAATTTTCTAACATTATTTTCAGTTGGTGGGAATCATTAGCAGTTTTAAAATCGTAGTTTAAGTGCGAATGTTCTACAACGATTTTATTAAATTTCTTATAATTTATAATGCGATGCGTTAGGCTATTAGTAATATTCATTTTTACTGATAATTTAAACTGAATCGGACTGTGGTCTGAATAAATTGCTTTATTATCTACCTTCCAGTCACTGATTACGTTAGGTCGACCGTGGATCAAAGTCAAGTCAATAACGCTGAAACCATTGGCGTTAGAAAAAGTAATTTCATCTCGTTCATTGGCGACAAAAAGATTATTACTAAGAATAAATTGTTCAAAAATGTTAGATCTTCTCGAGTGAAAAGCGCGACTGTCCCAGATCTTATTTCGGACATTAAAGTCACCGCATAAGATAATCGATTTCTTCTGGTGGAAAGTAATAAATTGCGATAACAAATCTAAGAAGTTAGTTAGATCTTGTGAAGGCGGAAAGTAACAGGAGATAATAAAAATTTCTTCCAATTGAACTGCCACGATATATTCGCAACGTTCGAAGAATTCTACCTCTTTAAATGGTAATGCTGAGTTAACTAAAATTGACACGAACTGCTTTGTAGTTTGAGTATAAGCATTGGTAATATCTGGGATTACCTTTTGAATAAGATACGGTTCTGAGATACACACAATATCTTTGTTATCCTTCAATAAATCGAAGTGTAGCAAATTATTACCAGCACGTGAATGATGTAGGTTTAATTGCATTACAGAGAGGAAATCGAAATTATTATTCTCCATAACAAGTGTTGTTATCTAAAATTGAATGAATTCTTTTCGCAGTTTCGCATTTGTAAAGCTGGTAATACTTATGGTCCAGACTGAAGTTCGTTTTTCTTTCTACATTTGAAAAGTGACAGTTTGGACAATGTCCACGATCAATGATTTAGGAAATATTTTAGATGCTTCTGAAAGTAATGGAGACCGACCGTTCATATTACACATTTTATATGCCGCTCTAACTCAAAAACGCTGAGCGGTTAAAATCCGCACCAATGCAACAGGGGGTTCCGTCTCGACTACTACACGTTTTGTCTGTTTTTGGCTCAGAGTTCATAATACATTTTGTAACGTCAGTTTTTGTCTTTAGCAGTCTGCTATTCGTTAGTATTTATGTTCAATTCTATGGTAGATGACATTGATGACACTTTACGTCACCCGCACCCTTTTTAGAAACGAAATCGGATGTATTTTTTAGGTTATCTTTAAACTGATATTTGAGATATCGAAATAATTCAACTGGTAAATTTTAGGTCATGATATACTTCATAATTTGCGTAAATTTCGCTAAAATCCGTCCAGTCTCTTTTGAATTATATTTTCAGAATATACAGCCGAAAAAATTTTCGGCAACAAATAATTTACGTATCAATATCAAATAAAAAATATAGAAATGTTTTAAATTAGCTCTTAATCGGACAGAAAGGCTAATTTTAATTACATACAATACATAAATTAAATTTTTTAATTGTTCCCGAATTATTGATGACGTACGAGTATATTAGGAATTAAAATTTGCAAAATGTTAATAGTAATGTAGGAACAAAAAATTATACACGTAAAACGCGTCTTGGTGAACTGTCAGTATAAACATTTCACTACTTCAGGTGCCTCTCAAAAAACGTTTTGCTTTGTCGGCTGTCAAAAATCAGCTTCGTCCCTCCAAAAAGAAACTATCGCGGTTTTAGTCACATTCTTCGGCTACTCAAGATATTATCAAGTGTACATTGATGGTGCATGGAAAAATGAAACATTAAAGCGTTTAACGTGCAGTTTATTACGATCAATTTCAACTCGTTTATTGCAACGAAGTTCTTTTACGCGGCTTGGCGGTAGGAGTGAACTGACAGAAATCGACATAGAACGAAAAAGCGCAAGACCTCCTCCAAGCGACCTTCACTCTCTTCTCTTTCACTCAGCCTCTTCCTATTATATATGGGTGTGTTTGTGCGTGTGCGTGCGAGTATCGAGTTTCGAGCAGCAGCATTGGGTCAGCTATATAACCTCAATTCTAAATGCGTGTAAATTTTATTTAAACTTATTTTTTGTTTTAATTCGGGCGGGATTTATATATTGTGTGTCATTTTTTATTGTATACTTTATGAATGACTTTTATACTTGTATATCTACCAAAAAGTGAAAGGAACTTCGTACCTACTGGGTGTCCAAAGACACCACTTCTTTTTTTTTTTTTTTTGATAGTTTTTGGTACTCATTAGTCCGCTTCTCTAGTTATTTCAGTATTGTTTCGACGTTGATAGTGTTTTTTTTTTACGTTATTCTTGTACTTTCTGTTTTGCTTTTTAATGACCCTTTTTTTAACGAGTTCTCCATGTTTTTCCCCATTTTTCTGTTTTTCACGACGGTGACAATAATATTTTCGTCATTATAAAGAACGCAATTATTAACTCTAATTTATGCGTAAAAAAATCCAGCTCTCATATATTCTACAATCTTACTCGCTAATTTTACTCTAACGTCGTTTTGACGGTAACAACATGTCGATTTTTCTACATCCACCTTATTGTTCGATTTTCTTGACTATAATATTCTTTTAAAAAAAGGTAGACTTTTTTTGTGAGTACACTGTAGTAAACTTTAAATACGCGCATTTCTTCGACAGCACTGAAGATGTCTACGATTCAATGGTGTTTCAAAGAGAGCAATCACTTTGAAAATGATTTGAACATATACAAGTTGAAACAATTTTATTTATAATACGTCGCGTCAGTAGCCCACTACTAACCTACTACAAGAATACTTTTAAAATAAAAATATGATACACATTTACCATTTTTTAAGTGCGTCAATCTTTTCGTTTACCCAGCCTTTAGCTACATACACATGTACATCCGATTTATTTATTGGAGAACTAAAGTGCTTCACGTTGTTTGTAACGCGACTATAGTCATATTAAAAATCAAACACAGCGTAACGTCTCTAGTTAAAATTCGCAAGAACGAACATTTTTTCGATCGAAATTAAGAACAGAACGCTATACGTCAAATCGATTTAAGCAGTAAAATGCTACTTTATTATAAGAATAACGTTCTTCGAATTGCTTCGGAGATGATGTCATGCGTGATCGTACCGCGTGTGGTACATCGTAATACAAGATTATATACTATATCGTGTTCATTTTAAACAAAACCCTTGTGTATCGCGCCATTCTGATATTCTGTTGATCGAAATTAATTGAGTTCATAATGTCACAATGACCGCATTAGTACAATAAACATTTCATCCGGAAGGAAATCAAGAAGAAAAAAAATGCAGAAATATTAACTGTGGCATTGAATTAATCCGGATCCGTATACGGTTTCTAGATATGATTTAAAAGGGTTTTTTTTTTGGTTTATTAGCTGTTGTAATGTCGGAAAGTTTTCCTCACAACTTCACATTTTTGTAAAAGCCATCATTTTTCGTACGGAAATAAATTTTTCAAAAATAGGATTAAAATTTGGATAATTCGAGAAAATCATTTTACCAGTTTAGATCACTCGTATTTTTAAAAAATATATATTTTCTGTAGCAATTTTAGTCAGTCGTTGTTTTTAAAAGATATACGATTTTTAATGACAACCGAGGAATGTAACTTATCGATAAATCGCTATTAAAGTTTAATAATAAATATTTGTTACAATCGCTTATTATCTCTCTTTAAAGTATGGAGATTTTTGCCAGTCGACGAAAGTTTCGCGAGCCGACGAAAGTTTTGCGAGCCGACTAAAATGAAATGTTCACATCGGTTGCAAGACGCGTTTTACGAAACCAACGATCGACATTTCGTTTCGGCAATGATTTTCACCGTTTGACAATTCGATTTAATTCATAAAGAATACGTGCACATAAGCTTTTTTTATCAGCTCTTTCGTTACCGGTAATGTTTTGCAAGCATTTTAATCGCGACAAATTTTAGGACATAAATAATCATATACTACTCAAGAATATTTCCGTCTTTATATTATTTCCGCTCTTCTCGAAAATGATTTTAATTAAGGCTCAACAGGTTTTAATGAAAATTACGTAGATTATAAATTACATCCTAAAATGTGTCATATTTGAATTGTATCAATATTATTCATGATAAACGCGAAAATGTATACAAGTCTTTTTTTATTAAACTTATAGCTCATTTTATCTAGCAAAAAGACTGTCAAACTACGATATTCATGAAAAAATATCTATTCCTTTTATGTTTTTATTTATAGTATATCATTATTAGATTTATTAATTACTAGCTGACCCGGCGAACTTCGTACCGCCCCAGAACCAATAAATATTGTGTTAACTTATCAGCAATCAATACTCAAAAAAAATTAAGTTCAATAAATGTACAAAAATCAAAATGAAAAGTATTTTAATTACATTGAAATAAGTGTAATTCACGTGGCAGCAAGGCATTATCCCCCTTAATAACAAAAATCAGTATAAATTTACTTTCAAAAATTAAAATAAACTACTTTTTGGAAACATGCTTTTTCGAGCTATATCATCAGCTAACAACACATAGTACACACTCAATTTATATACTTTTTAATAAAGTGTGTACTCTGTGCAGTTAGCTGATGATGAGCTATACACGAAAAAAACGTGTTTCTAAAGTAATTTAATTTCTTAAAGTAAATTTATACCCCTTTTTAGGATTTCGTACCCATATAATATACGGAATCCCAATAAGAGGGTTCAGAAACGAAAAAAATATTCTATTATATAATAGCTCGGAAACGGTTTGACTTATCGGAATCAGATCATAAATTACAATCAAACTTCTCTATCTATGACAATTTACAACTTTAAGCTGACCGATTATCCTGGTCGGCAAGAAACCGTCTAGAATATATAATATAGAATTTAGAACGACCTCAAAAATCGCCCTTAAAAAATTCATAACTCATCATCAGATAACCGTTTAAAATCGAAATTAAAAATATAAAACAAAACACAACAGCCCTTTCATAAAATTTAAAAATTACGATTAAAAAATTATTCGAACTCCCCTTTTGAGCCAAAAATAGCAAAAAAAATGAATTTTCTTCATAATTTTTTTTTTAAATTTTGTATTCTGCTATTCGGGACAGACACAAATTCAACAAATCAAAGATCATAAAAATCGGTCCAGCCGTTGATTTAACTAACCCGACTTTGTTTTATATACAATGCCTGTCCCACAGGAAGTGAGAGTAACTTTGGTCTAAGTAGGCACCTACTCACAGCGCGTTCGCTCCGGGTACATCTTAAAGCCCATTTAATTATCTATCGAATGCAACAAACCGGGAGTTTCAACCTCCCGGGGGTTCGCCCTGCAGCATCGATTTGAAAAAAAGTGTTTCGTCGACCGCCACCGTTTTTTTAGACAAAAAAATTACAACATTTTGGAAGAAACTGTATTTCAAAATTTTTACATAAATTATTACCCATCTTCATTATTCATATTAATCTTCTCGAAATAGGCACCTCTCGCTTGTAAAGGTCGCTTTAAACTCGCCGACAGGTGTTCTGTTTAAAATGGTCTGTACCGCATTCACGACTTCTTGATCGGTGTCGAATATTTTTCGAAATCGCGCTATGCTATCGAAATATTGTTGAATTACCGAGTCGAATATCATCAGGATACGCTTCTTTTTTTAATAAATCTAACGTCTCTTTAGCCGTTTTTTGCAACCAACAATAATAACGAATCACATACCGCTGTTCTTGCTCGATACCTTTCTTATCCATGTTGACAACACAAAACTGCACGTGGTTTTCACAATTTGCGCCTTACTCTTTCGACTATAAAAAACGTAATAATGCTCGAAGAAACGTTCGGTTTGTTGCATTTGACAGCTGATGGAATGCCCTTTAGGATTATCTGAGTGCGAGACCCGTTACGATGCGTTTTCAACCTGCCCACTCCGCTTGAAAAAAATTGTAAAGGTTGACAAAACACTTTTTTTTTCAAATCGATGCTGTGGGTGTAGAGGCGAGGTATGAACTTCCGGTTTGTTGCATTCGATAGCTAATTAAATGGGCTTTAAACACGCTGTGAGTGGTTGCCTACTCACACCAAAGTTACTCTCACTTCCCGTGGGACAGCCATTGTATATAGATAGTAGACCCGGCCACGCGTTGCTATGGCTCAGTTGTAATACGTTGAATTAATATTATAAAACTAATGCTTACTGATAAAGATAAAAACGATTTAGCCAATCTAAAAACACACAGGATTGAGCCTTCGAATTCACTTTCCGGATGGTTGGAAAATGTTTTCAATGACTGCACATGTTGATTTTTATAAAAATATTTCTATATGTTTTTTACGGGCATTTAGCAGTTAAAGTGATAGACGTCTTTTTATATGTAGCTTTTTTAGAACATCTTAAAATTTTTTTTCTTGCTGAGATAAATAATAAATCACAATATTTATACGACTGAAATATGAAATTGGCACTCACCGCACAAATGTGAATATATTCATACAATATTACTGAAAGTTGCGAAAATACCGAACACATTTTAAAAACGAATACATATGGATAATATGCGAGTATCGGACGGGCAGATGAAGCACATTTACCGAAACGAAAATACAAATAGATCTGAATAACTCGGAACACGAAATACATGCAAAAAATGGTTGATGCGCTTATTGTAATGTTTCCGGTCAATCTTTCGATTTCCCGTCGGTAATTAATTTTTCGGATCAAAGACCTTTCAGTTGTATAAATGTCTCATTATTGGGAAAATCTCTTTGTGCTCCTCAAATTTCTTTCGTTACCTGATTGCCGGACATGTGTTTCATTTTTTTTTGTCATTCTCGCGGTACTTGTGAAGTCGGGTCGTTTATTATTTTCTTTTCTTTTTCCCGATTTAGGGTATACCATGTTTAAGAGAAATGCAGACCGGTTTGCACTGTACTCGCTAAACGACCATTCGCCTACATTGTTCTGCTACATCTTTTGATTATATTTTTAGTTTATCGTTGCGACCATTTAATGACGGAAAATTTAGTCCGCTACAACTCACAAATGTTAGATGCAAGCACGTCTGTGATCCAACCAATTTGAAAAAATTTCCGACTAAATTACTGCAAAATGTAATAAGAATATACTGCACATAAGGGGAGTTTTAAAATGTGCACAACACATTCTCAGTAATTCACTTTCACAAACAAATATATAAATACTCAAAACATTTAATATCTGCATATAAATAGGCAAAGCCTTTTTTCGTTTATTAACCGATTTTCTTTTTCATTTTTTGTTTGGTAGCTATTAAAAAGCAGTTTTCTTTCTTATTTTAATATAAAATTTGTACAAAAAAAAAATAAAAAAAGAACTGCTTGTTACGATACTTTTGATTCAATTATGTTGTTTTTTTTTAACTGCATGCGTAGCGCATGATTTCCGTGTCGTCATTAAGCGACCTCCCGCTGATCGGCTGAGAGTCAAAAACCGACACCCTTTTTTTGCTTATTCGTTCCTCGCCATTTCCAGGTATCTGAAATTACCCGCTCGCCTGTTTGGCCTACAGCATGTTTTATTGCTTCACGTATTCTAGGCGAATTTTGTAATTTCCGTGCAACTTTTTAAAATTTATTTTTCTAGGAACCTAATTTAAATTTTAGCCAATATTTTAGAAAAAAAAATCAGCTAAATCGGTCGAGCCGTTCTTGAGTTACACTTTTTTGCGAATTGTGCAATTTCGGTGCGATTTTTTTAATTTTTTTTTTTTTTTTGCAAACCTTCTCCTAAGAACTACGAATACAACAAAAAAAAAATTATTCAAATCGGTTCAGCCGTTTTGAAGGAGAAGCGAAACCCACATAAGGCAACTCATTTTATATATAAGATATTGTATCGTATACAATAATAATCACGGAAAAATTAATTTAAATGAATAAATAAATAAATGCATAATTGTTATTACCAAATTAAATGAATGATGAATGACTATGGAAAAACTTTGAAAAATTTTTAAAATCACTTTAAATAATTTAAATACGCTGAAAATGTTTACTTCAACGTTTACAGAACGAAGACACAAATTCAAATGATCGAGGAATTTGAATTTTCTATAACTAACCACCCTCAAATTTAACAGGTTTCTTCGATGCATATACCTACAGAAGTCGCTTTCGCAAATTTCGTAGAAGATCGGCATTGTAGCGGTACATTTACAACGATTAGCCTTACAATGTGACCGGACGGAAAAGATACTTCCGAAAAATGGTTCTTTATGACCCTTGAAGGTTGCGGTATAATATTCGTTCTTTTGTAAACCGCTTTGTGCAAACGATGATGTCGGCAAGGGACAATGAAGAAAAAAGGATCTGGTCTTTTAGAGGACAGTCTTTTTTTGTTCACTTTGTTAATTGTTCATCGATAGTCAGACCCATCTTCGTTATTTTTTACGATGACACTGATGCGACCGAGGATATATCCTTCTTTCTTACACATATACATATACATACTCTCTCACTCACTTTTCATTTTATGAGACTTTAAAGCTTTTACAGTGAACTTTCCCAAAATTTTCTTTCACACAAACCTTCTTCTGGCAATAACGAATACAATAAAAAAAAAAATTAACCAATTCGGTGCAGTCGTTCGCAAGTTATGGGCGTTCATACTAATCGACGATTCATTTTTATATACATATATAGATTCATTTTTTTATCGTTTGTAAAGAAACTTTAGTGTTATATTGCTTATCACCGACACTTCACAAACAAGGATAATATGTTCGTCGTGTTTTTTTTTTACGATTCCATACATATACAATGTATCAATAACTCATGAACGACATGACTTATTAAATTTCAAATTTGGAACATAAATTACAATTAAAATTCTCTTTAAAACGATCTATAACTTCAAGAAGACCGATTACCCTGGTTGCAAAAACCCGAAAAAACCCGTTAAGAATATATAATATATGGTATTTAAAACTTCAAGAATCACATTTAAAAAATTATAACTCTTCATTCGATAAATCTATAAAGGTGAAATACAAAATATAAAATTAAATGCACGAGTCCTTTCATAAAATCAAAAAATTACGGTATAAAAGTTATGTAAATGTTCCGAAAAGTTCAAGAAAATGCGAAAAATGACGTCCCCCCTTAGCGCTACGACTATTATATCTAAAATTTTTGAACACGGCTAAAAATATGCACTTCCACGTATATTTCGCTAGTTTAGAACATTCGAGTTTCCAATTTTAAAATTCGGCGCTTGATTTTGAAAAAAATATATGTATCTTTTTTTCCAGACATGTGATATATTGTTGGAAAGATCGCGCTATTTGACAGGAACGAGCTCATAAGTCGTTTCCTTAATTTGAAATTAACGAAAAGTTCAAAAAAGCTCGAAAGATGACGTATATCCCTTTTTGAACGACGCGAGTATCATAGTTAAAAATTTTGAACAAGGTTAAAAATATGCACATTCCCGCATATTTTTCCAGTTTCTAGCATCCGAGTTTCCATCGCCAAAATTAGACCTCGAGGAGGTCGGAATCCCCAAAATTTTGAAAAAAAATTTTTTTTACCGCTCATGTGAATATATCAATTAAGAGATCACTATTTGTCGGGAACGAAACCGTATTTCATAGTTTCGAGATGGCGATAATTTCAAAAAATCGTAAAAAACTACGTTCCTCTTCTTCTTTGTAGCGGAAAAATCAAATTCCTTTGTTTTGAGTTTAGTATTATGTAAATATAAATTATATAGTGTTATCGTTAACTTACATGCGGAGTAACCCTGAGCGCATGAAACATCACGCTTGACGAACTTGTTTTATTTTATTTATTTATTTTGTATTTTGCTACGTATAACTGTGCAGACTGATTTCAATGATTCTTCGTTCATGCAGAAGTGTACCACCGGTAAAACAGTGATACCGACCTCAAAGTTTGTTGTAAAAGTTAAAAAACGAAAACGCGCTAAAAGTAAAAGATAATTAGATAAAAGGTAATACATTTCAGGGTAATATACTTAACAATCTTATGATTATTCTTCGACAACATTAACTTTCCGGAACTGGCAATAAATCAAAGTGGAGTAAATGTTCATTACTCAGCTTACAGAAAGTGAATGATTATACTATTATCATATGTACTCATTAATAAGTTTTTAATTATTGTTGCAATTTGAATTCGATGTTGACTGCAAAAAATTCATGTTAAGCGCTTACTTTTTTTGTAAATGCTATTAATAGACTTATATTTGTATCACAAGCGAAACAAATTAATTAATAAAATACAACAAAAAAGTATTTCAGTAAAATAACACAAAAGTAGCCCTGATGAGAAGGGCTGTTTCTAACAAAAAGTTCAATTGATCAGGAAATCGTGAAGGTGACAGAAAAAAAATGGAAGGAATAATTAAAACGAGACTAAATAAAAAAAAGTGATATAATAGAAAAGAAATAATTAAAAAATGTAAATATAATTGACAAAATACAAACAAATAATGAAACGAGCAAAATTAACGACACTATGCACTAATATATGTACTACTTATAAAATATTGAAAATAAAATAAAGAAGACAAAATAAATGAAATGAATAACAAAAAAAAAAATATTTTGGTTGCCCTTACGTTTGTTTTGCAAACTCGGAACAAAATTTGCTCGCAGTACATGCCTGATTCTTAACTGTTACGTTATTTCTGTCATCACGATTTTTTTATTTGTAATTACACTATGTACTAGATTTATATTCCCTCTACTCATAGGCGTACCCAGGGGGAAATTTGGGGGTCCCCCCCATCCCGAAATGGATTTTTACGTTGCTGTATTGTCGCTTTACGGTCGTAAGATGTCTTGGTACAAGGCATTCTGACAGTACAACTATGTATTAGTGTAATTTATTCTCAAAATGAAAACGAACAGAAATAATCCTAATCCTTACGAATTTAGAACTATTGTACAAGAGATAATTAATAAAATATAATTACTAAGTAAAATCCTTTTTTCTATCAAGAGTTTGTTTTTTTTAAATGGATCGACCTCCCCCCCCCAACTGGCCTAGGGCTGGTGATTTTAACGGATATGCGGATAACTTGGTTAACCACAGTATCGGTTTAAACCAAGTGTATTCGGGTGAAAACCGGGTTTGCGGTTTTCACGGGTACGGTTAACCGTTTGAAACGATTACCCGTATTAATCGCGATTTCGGTTAACCGTATAAATCAGTTAATCGTTTTAACAGTTACATAATAAAATTAAAAAAAAAAAATTAAATATATCGTTAGAACTATAATTTTTTAATTGTTCTTACAGGCATTTAATAAATTATAAAATTTTATTTTAACATATAAAGGGTTCAGCCGGTTAAAGGGGGTAAAAGTACCTTTTAACCAAACTTTATAAAAAAAAAAGTATAAATCTAGGGCATGAACAAAGTAGTTGATGCTGAAAGTTTCAGACCCCTAGTCCTACAGGGGGCTGCTGTAGTCACCATTTTGCGATTTTCGGATTTTTTACGATATTCCAGTCATTTTTCAATCGATTTTAAAAATTCTTGTTGAAGATTAAAGATAATGGAAAATTTATAACGGTGAATTTTTTCAGATGCTTAGAAACATTCAAAATTTTTAAAATGTCATAAAATATATTTTAAAAATTCAGTAACGATGAAAAAAATTTATAACATGTATTGTAGTGTAAACTATCTACTGAAATTTTTTCATATTTTTAAACGTGGTGCAAGAAGTTCAAAAAAATAAAAACACGAATTTTTCTCCGAAAACCCTATTGAAATTCAACTAATAACAACGGAATAAATATATGTATGTATATTACGTATTTGAAGATAACAAGTTTTCCTGAATTTTGTCGGATTGTTAGAATAAAGAATTGTAGAGATTCTGCACGAATTTAAAATTCCCATAATAGCAAATTAGGTAATACAATGACAAATTATGTAGCATATATTTTGTAATTTGCTTCCAGTTGAAGTTTCAGAGGTTTTTCAGTCAAAAATGCATGTTCTCATTTTTTTGGACTTGTTTCATCTGTTCCAAAAATCCGAATGATTCCATACCCAACTATTTTTTTTTTGGTATCTTGAATTGAAAATGATATTAGAATAAAACTCTAGTTTAAAAAAATAAATCGTCAAAATTCACTTCCAACCACTTAATACAACTTTTTTTCCCAATGCGTTAGGAATAAATCACGCGGGTTGGAGCGGAGTGTCTTTTGTAGCATAGCATCTGTTGCATTGCTGTTGATGTCTGCAATCTGCAGGTGTGTGCGTTTAGGGGCATCGCGGCTACAGTGACTCACACCCGCGAGCAGTGCGCCTACGCGACTGATTATGAAGTAAGGGTTTAACTTACCGAGTTGCGGTTTTCCCGTAAATAAATAATTTTATGAAACTACGATTGATTGTTATTAAATGACGAAGCGGTAACAACAAAACACGAGCTATTTTAACTAAGTCCCTCTTTGATATTAATTACACAATAATCCAAAAAGAAACGAAAAAACGATTATTATTATTATTATTATTATTATTATTATTATTATTTAATCAACTTTGCGATTAATACGAATAACCGTTTCGTACAATTAGCCGAATCAGTGAAAACTGTAAAACCGATTTTCACCCGTATCATCAGTTTTTAACTGAAACCGCGATTACCCGGTTATCCGGTTTTTAACAGCCCTACTGTGTAAGCCTATGCCTCTACTGCTTAAAATAATATTTAAATCTATTTAACTTATTTAATTAATTTAATATAATAATACCAATAACCTTAACAAAGTAAAAAATGCACGATGAAGTTATCAACGCATATGTACAACTAAATGGAATAAACATATCTTTATCTGGATATCGCGAGTAATTTTGTCGCGAATTTAAAAAAGTTATATACGAATTTACGGAGCGATAATAATTTTGCTCCAAATCGGATAAGTGAATATGGAAGCGCGAAAGTACATATTATGCTTATGTGTAGTTTGCCGTATGTTCGGTGAAACTCGAACTCCTTTCGATTTGCAATATGCTGAATAATCATTTCCTAAAATTGCTCGTCACTTTCCTATTTCATCTACAATTTGGTACAGCGATAGGGTGCGTTGTTGCCAGAGAAAAATTTACTTCTTGTTCGTAAAATCATTTTCGTCATTAAAAGTCATTAATCATGTCAAAATAAAGAATTTGGCTCGCAAAACCGGTGCGCCCATTTTAAGTGATAAATAATTTAATTTTTTGAATATTTTTTTTCCAAATTAAGCTTGAAAAGGAGATTTCTTGAACCCAAACAATCACCTCCTTTTGGTTACCGAGATTAGATATTATAAGTACAGTTTACTTTTTCTACCAGCTTTCCCGTCGAATTATTTTAGTTAAATGTGCGATCTTAATTTTATTAAATAGATATTAGTATTGATTCTTTTGATAGCCTAAACATCCAACACTTACCCGAAAGTATTGTAAACTCTCTTTTTTTTTTCTGAGCATCGTGAAAGAATTATTATCCTAATTATTATTGGCTGATTTATACAGATGGTGCTAAATTCTGTGGACCCAATGAAAACGTTCAAGCAGGATTTACATATTACATTATTCAAGGTATTACAGAGCAGGGATTTAAGTTACCTTCAGAGGCTTTCATCTTTATAGCTTAGCCTCTTGCTATATAGAAGGTAATTGCGTAAGGCCTTGCAGTTTGAACGGAAATTTAAATTGTTTTTATATATGCAGCTTGAGAGCTCTTTCTTGTCACTTCAAAGTAGTAAATTCCAATATAGTTGTCATCCAACAATTTATCAGATCGAAAAAACGTGTTCTAACATTTCAAAACAAGGAATCATTAAGTTTTGCTCGATTCCCGGTCACCGTGGAATTTTATTAAATGTGAAAAGATCGATTGCGCAATTATTAAATTTCCATTTATTCCATCTTCCGAATTAAAAAAAAATAATAAAACGGATCGGCTATAGGTGATGTACGAAACAATTAAAGTGTTCGAATAAATATTTGTGGTATAGCTATCTCTTCCGTCCGACACCTTAGTTTTCTCACGTTAGTAGTGTTCTGTATATTTCACACGTAAATCTGTGGCGGTTTAGGCCAGACAATTCCAAGATAGAATTTTAACTTTTCTAGAATCTACTGTTGTCTAGGTTGCAATATTCATTTTACACGTTACACTTTAGAGAAGGTATTAATCATTTATTATTCAACTATAGACGATTTGACATCAACAGATGTGCGATTTTTAGGGACCTTTCATGCCTTGTGAATATCTTCCATATTGTATTTTGTATCTACTTTCTACTCTCCACTAACGAGCTATTACTTTTACTTTTAAATTTATCGCGTAAAATTAAATTATTAAATGGTTTTTTTTTTTTTAGTTGTATTTTGTGTCCTCTTCTCAATCATTGAAGTAAAATACTTTTTGTTAATATAAGAAGTTAAATTTCGTTGTATTCAGTTCTTTGTTTAATTAATATTTCTTGTATTTTCTTACTTAATTATTCCCAGTTTGGGGAAAAAAACAAAAAAAAAAACAAAAATTCTGGCTATTCGATTTTATATTATTATAATTTTACTACTGTATTGGAATACTTTTATTTACCACGAATGTGAAGCGGACATATCCCCGTTTATAAAACTTACATTATTAGGCACAGTGGCGAATTCTCTTGTACTTCTCTCGTCATGCGGCAAAGTTCCAAGGTAAATTGAAAAAGAAAGAAATGTTTCTCTAGCGGTAAAGATTAATTTGATTAAAGAGGTAAACCGGTTTTTTGATTTGGTCCTATTTCGCCTAATTCCCATTTTGCGTAAAAATGAAACGGCACAGAAAAAAAAAAATAATAATTGAAAAAAATTAATTTGGCAACGCGGACATGTTTGGTAGGGCAGGAAAAAAAAAAAGATAAAAAAGCGGCCGGAGAAACGAAAGCGATTGACGAATAATACAGTTGAAAAGTGCACATTTGCGATTTTTGGACGCGCGTCACTGTAATTGCCATCGCTGGATGGTATAGTATTCGTAAAAATGCATACGACGGATTAGTATATAGTAAATTCCCGGTTATTTTTTTATTTCTCAGGGTAAATAATTCGAAATCTAGTTGCAATTCCATCGTAAATAAATAAACCTGTACATCGACACTGAAATTATAAGTATCGATTGTTGGGACGCGAATTCAAAAAAGTTAATGCAAATTCAGCATTTTTCGAAAAAATAACTCCACACCTGCTCTACAATTTCATTATTCCTTGTTTTATACGCGACAAATCACCGCATACTGACTGCTTCATACCATCAAGCCATAATTTGTTGTGGCTTTCGTACACAATACCGTACCCGAAGGAAACTGTTCTATCTTAAATATTATACATTGTTACTTGCGTATAAAACAAAATTTCCGAGTCAGTTTCGTGTAATAATGATTATATCGCTTATAAAAACAATATATATATGTCTAATATTTGTAAATTTAGATATTTACTGTAAATTACGTTTTAAATGAAATAATGTTATACAGATTTCGGTAACAGCGAATAAAAAAGTTGTCGTTCATTAAAATATTATTTTCCTGTTAATTTGCTATATACTTTTGAAGTACATATATTATAAAATATTTGGTTAATTACATAAATAGTAACCCCTTTTTAATGTTACATCGTAATCTAGTGGCGATTTGTTGAATTAAGACATTTTAAATAGTAAAACGGAAGATTGCATAATTAACTCCTTCATGACAGAATCGTATTTTTTAAGAATATTGACTTGTGACAAAAAGGGGGGTACCCCCTTCACCACGGTTAAGTGAAAAATGTTGTTTTTTTTTGTTTTTTTTTGGGCATGCTCTTCGTTTAAGTGGAGAGGACAATATGGAGAGAAAACCAACGAAAAACGAAAACAGGAGGAAGATAATATACTATGGCTTAAGAATTTAGGCGAATAACGGAGACAATAACAGAACGACGAAGTGAAGGAAACAAAGAGAACTACGGCAGAGATCGCCGAAATAAAAATTAAATAAGGGAGATTGACAAAGGACATTACACATATGTAAGGAAAAAACGAACTGAACCGAAGGGAGATCAGAGATAAAATAGGGGTTTTCCTAGGTACAAAACGCCAGTTCCTAGAAATGGAAAGATAGGAATGAATAAGAGTAGAGGACGTGAGTAGGAGATACTTACAAAATTAGTAAGAAAACGATAGGCCAAATAAGATGCGCGAATAGAAAGGGGTGGTGTACTAGATTCGGCAAAGGACTGCTGGAACTGGAGAGGATTTAAAAGCACCAAGGTATAGACGAAGGCAAGATTTTTGGATTACATCCAATTTAGAGAGTCGTTGGTTAAAGTATAAAGTGAAGAACAAATCCCAATTTTAAAAATTTATATTTTTTCAATGTTTCAAAAACCCCCAAAAAACATTATTATTGTTATTTTTTTTTTTTTTTTTTATATTCTATACGTAATTATTGAAATTACTTGAAAAAATTCATCAGTATAATAAATTTTAAGTAGAATTTTTTCAAGGTCCAACAGTAACCATTTAGGCTTCTAGAAAAGTTATTTACACTTTAAAATACGATTATTTTAGAGGTATTTTTAACAAGATGCGCCAAGTCTCTTGTAGAACAGAAAAAAAAAAATTCATAACTGTATTTTTAAGTTTTTTTTCACGTTGTGCGACATCATCTAAAAATACAAAAACCGCTTATTTTCCGCCATTTTTCGATCGATTGTGGACTTATTTTCACTGCTGATTTACACTATTTTTTTTTTTTAAAATCTTTTTTTCGAAAAAATCAACGCGAGCATTTTAACACTGACCTTTTTTCTTTGTTAAAAATATAATTTAAATCGAATAAAAGTAAAGCGAAAACAAATATGGAACTATTCAAGCTATACTTCGTTTTTAAATATTATCGTTTCTTAATTTTCTACAAGTAAAAATTAATAGATTAGATATTATCCTATATGTGGACGACTCGAGACATACATGTAAGAACATTTACAATATATTTTTTTTTGATATGGTCTCTTTAATTCTTTTATTACATATTTCGTGCTACAAACGTAATCGTTTTTTTTGTATCTTCTGGTTTTATTTTTAATATTTTTGTTCGCTGCCTTTAATACTATGCTAGTTTCACTTAGTTCCTTTTAAATGTTACTCAAATTTTTGGTTTCCTTCCGATGTTTTTTTTCATCTATACGCACAACCTTAATTTAAGTTTACATTATCATGAGTTCCTTTTATACATACATACATATATGGTGATTTTGACCAACCGGTCGTATTGTTGTCATAAAGTTTATGTAGAATTTTTAAAAAAAAATGTTCCATAATTTCTTTACCACGCTTAACTGCTGCGCCTAATTCACAGCTGCGTATTCATCACAGTTTTTATACATATATAGGTATATATTTATATCTAATATAATTTCGAAAAAAAAAAAAAAAAAAAATACCGACTTGAAGATTTACTCTACGAATTTAATGAGAACGTACTAAAAAGTAAAAAACAATTATTTGATAAAAGATAATATATTTTAGGGTAATGCACTTAAAGATTAATTAGGGTTATTTTTAAATAAGATTGGTGCAAGTAATGTTAATAATACAAATAAGAACCAACTCGGACACTTTTAATTTCGTTGATTTCATCCATATACAAAAACACCTGTTAAAATCTTTCGATTTTTTTTTTCCCTTTTGTATTTCGTGAAAATTGTTTACTTTGTAATAAAAGGAATAGACGCGATTTTTATTTTGAAAAGTTCATTCCGTGCCCATTCGCGGCCGTTGATTATCTTTTTTATTTCTTTATTTTTCGATATTTATTTCGGATTTTGCTAATACGCCGACAGAGATACTCGAGTCCCCCCATGTCCGTGGTGATATTTTGCGAGAGAAATCGCGCATCCGTATATATTGCAATAAATCTTTCGGTGATTTTGTTGTATTTGATAATGTTTACTTTTTCCTCTTTTCATCCTAACGGTTACCCGAAGAGACCACAACAAAAGCCTAATGCTCGTAAAGGTTAGCTACGATCAGTTTTAGGTCATCGAATGAGTCCAGGGAGTCCGACATGTTTGGATCCAGCAGATTAGGAACCTAAAGAAGAATCCAGTGCGAGCTTCTAGTCTGGTAGAGATAATTCAGATTTAGCGGTGTCCATATGGCCGGGAAACTGAACGGTTACAAAAGTACTCTAAATAACAGTGACTTTTTAATATTGTCACTAATGTAACGCCACGTAAATCACGGATTGTGTCTTTTGAAAAAAAAACAACAAAAAGATCGATAATTTCGAATCGTGAAAAAGGTATATCACAGGTGACAAAATAGCTTTTTTGTTGAACTTGTCAAAAAGCAATAGTTTGTAACATAATTAAATGTTCCCGGAAAGAAAACAGAATCGAAATTATTCGTTAGGAGAGCTATTTATCGTCCAAATGGTAGTAAAAAATCTGGAAATAAGTGTCCCAAAATTGACTGCTCAGCCATACGTACGATTCGAAAAACTATTTTTGGCCAACCAATTGGTGGAATTATTAAAAATAATCGTTATAATTCACGAATTATTAGATGTAAACCGCACATCACCCCACTGAATAAAACAGAAAGTGTCTCGATTTTACTGAAAAGTATAGTTCGGCAGCTGAAACGTTTTAAAAGGACATTATTGACGAATTAGAATTTAATATTTCCGGAAGAACAAACAAACTTAACGAAAATTAAATACAGATTTAGAAATGAAAAAAAAAATTAAAATACAATTGTGAAACACGGTGGCAATTATCGTTTGGAAGTATTTTTCTGTAAATGGTATTGGTCAGCGTCGGTATTTATAAAGGCCAATAAGACGACGACAGATATTATTATAGACAACAGCTGTAAAAACATCTTTGTCAAACCGCTAAAAAATTTGTTATTTTGAGTTCGTTTTATGTTACATCAAAATAATGACCGACAACACAAAGCGCATAAAACGAGTTATAAAAGTATTGGAAACACCGCCTTAGTCACTGGACCGTAATCCGATTTAAAATTTGTGGCATTATTTGTATAGAAAAATTCATCAAAGACCCCAGTTTTCAATCAATCTCAACGACAACATCGACCTACAAGAAGAATGGAATAAAAGGTCTTTTGGATTATCCGAAAACCTTACATTTTAGCAATGACACGACGATTAGTAACAACAGCTTTATTATTACAAATAAACATCGTTTCGGTTCATCTCGTCCTATTATTCCGAACTGGTATTTGTAGAGGTTTTTTCTTTTCGTTGTAGTTGCGTAATTTGTTTTATTATTTTTCATTTTTAAATATGTCTGTTAGAAGATTTACGGTTTAGATATACATACATATATGTTTTTTTACATTTACATTAATAAAACTGTTTCATTTAATGATCGTAATTCATTGTATTTACCGATACTCGAATTCTAATAGTTCAGCGGTATCTGATTTAAAAAGAATTTTTAATTATATTCCTTTTTATTCCGATTTCCGAGACGTCTTTTAATTTAGCTGTTGTTGAGCGTATCGAGAAAGCTTACTCCGCTGAAATTGAAAATGATCGTGATGCGAACAGATGATCAACTCTGGTGGGGTAAAGGCTGTGTAGGTGAGTTTGTGCACGTGACTGGCAATGTAAGTGTGGCGTGATCTTCAGCTGGTGCGTGTCGAATCTACACGGTTACTTAAGTGCGGTGGTGGTGAGCTGCGGGTAGATCTATGTAAAATCCCGCTTTTTCGGAGTAAGACGGACAGCTGCGAATCGAACGAATTCGTCGCTAATAGACTGTGTAGGGTTTTTTACCAGTTTACCCCGCACCATCATCGAACCGGTTGCTAATTTGCTTACCGTGCAGTACCAGTGTTGTATTCCATTGTGGTCCTATTTATGTAGGTGCAGTCTTATTTCTATTCAAAAAGGTATGAAAAAGGATTGATAAAAACTGCTATTAGGTGAAAAATCTTCTTTTTTTTTTTTTATTTGCTCTGCATTATAATCAGTGTATTATACAGTGTACCATATATACACAAGCAAAGAGGATTCACTTCGCTTCTTCGAAATTCACTTAAAAACTCCCCTAGACCGAGTTTGAAAATTCTTTTGCTGTTCCAAAGCTACTCTCTACATATATTCTTGAACAACAAAATCATTAGCTTTTTCAGTTGTTATTTATTGCTGGCTTCCAAAAAGAAGGAGGTTATGCGTTCGTCGCTTATGTTCCTTTTTTCATGTCTGTTGGTTTATAACTTGTACTCATGTGGAACGGTTTTAACGTTCCTACCATTCAGCGATGGTACCACGTGAATACTAATGAAAATCGATCAGCAAAAATACGCAATAGTCGTTAAAATAAACGTTAAAAAAAAAAAAAAGTACGGTTTCTTCAGATAATTTTTGAATACAACTGACGCGATTGAATTAAAATACTATCAGTTTACCATCGACAAGGCATTAAGGATGTTAATTACCACGCAAATGTAATTTTGAATAATGAAAATGAATTTTCATAGAATTATTTACAAGTTTGTCACTTTTGAAAAAATCGATTTTTCGAAAAACAAAAAATTCAAGATGTCACGCTAAAGATTGTGAAATAAGGAACTTCACTAAAAGAATAATTAAATTATAGTTTAAAAATACTAAAAAATCACGCTTTTATAGCAATGTGAACTAAAAAGTAAAAAATAATTTTTAAATATAAAGATAATATTCAACAGTGATGAAAATCTCCCAAGTCAGTATATTTTGTAAGGTTTTCTAATAAGCTCAAAATGAGAATAAACACCAAATTAACTTTAATGTAAAAGAAAGTGTGGGGTGCTTTTGATATCAATTGTTTATAACTTTTCTTTTATTTTTTAACTGTTTGTAGGTCGATTTAATTTGTTAAATATAGTAAGCACCCCACGCTTTCTTTTACATTAAAGTTAATTTGTTGTGAATTGAGCTTATTAGAAAAAACTTAAAATATATGTACATATTGACTTGGGAGATTTTCATCACTGTTGAATATTATCTCTATATTTAAAAATTATTTTTTACTTTTTAGTTCACATTGCTATAAAAGTGTGTTTTTTAGCATTTTTAAACTATAATCTTATTTTTTACTTTTTAGTTCATATTGTTATACACGCCTGTTTTTTTAGTTTCTTTAAACTATAATTTTATTTAACATTTATTCTCACTAAAGTGCCGCAAAATCTCTAATTGTTTCCATCCGACTATTTGACTGCTATCTCCCCTACGTAAACACAAAAATATACATATATGTAGCCTTTTTATGTTCGACTTGTAATTTCTCCGATTCGTCCTTGGTCCGACTATCAAGTTTAATAAAATAAAAAGCGCGTAAATTAAATGACTTAGCGACATCTATGAAATCAGTTTCGAACTATATCAAGTTTTTGATAAACAAAGGACACTGCACTTACCTTTATGTTTGTAACATGTTGAAAGGGTTATTGCTTTTCTTTTTTTCCTAATGATCCTGGTCAGGAGATTAGGAAAAAATTATGAAATTATTGAATTGTCATCCAAAATGAATACGTATGTAAATTTTCAAATTATTCAGACGTCGAGAAGTCAGTGAAAATTGATTTGTAAAATTTTATTACTCACTTATATATGTATTACACACTTACACACAGGTCAAGATAATAAAAGCGTGTTAAAAAAATAGCGACATTTAATAAAAATGCACTAAAAAGCGAAAAATAATTATTCGATAGAAAGTAATAAATTTCATAGTAATAATAATGATATGATCCTTAAGCGGGATAAATACTTATTAGAGTCAGCACCAAATTCAAATTGCAATAAGAATTAAAAACTGCATTAAGTATTCAATAAATTATTTCTAGATATTGTAATTTCAATTTAGTGTCCACCCCAAAAAGTGAATGCTGTATAAGAATGATCATAATATTACTTTGAGGTATACATTATTCTGGAACGGAATATTTTTTATCAAATAATTGTTGTTTACTTTTTAGTGTATATTTATTTAATTTTTACAGTAAATTTTGAGTCGGAATGTTTTTTTAAAAAATCTTTTTATTTCACTTCCTTTTATTTCTTGAATTAATAAAATAATTCTAATTATTATCAATATTATTATATGAGTTCTTAATTATTTCTTACTCGGACAAAACCGAGTGTTCCAGCTGGTATATATATTAATAAAATTAATTTCACCATTTTAATCGAATTCACGAATTTCATGTTTGAACGTTATAAAAAAATGCTATTTTCTATAACGTTACAATAAATTTTATACGCAATATATAGAACTTATGATTTCAATGTAATTTCCAGAAATAAACTTAATTTTAAACCATTAAAATATGTACACTTTTTTTCTTTGGGATATGCACACTTAACAAGTAATAATCTGCGCATAAAACATATAACAGTGAAAAGAACTAATCGCAGATTTCACATGATAACGAAAAACAAAACGGAAAAAATGATGCGATTGAGTACGCAAAAAGAAACGTATTGCCAAATGTTTTTTTGCATTCTACCATCATCGCACTCCAGCCGATAACAGTTATACGTATTGTTTTAAATATTTCCTCTCCACAAAAGTTTGTACATTATTATTATTATGTTGTTCTTTAGCGGTCGACTGACAAAGAAAGTGATTTAAATTGTAATTAGAATATCAAATTTCAGATAACCTATCGATATATTTCAACTTTCGCTTACCGTATTGATTTTCTAATTAAACCCGCATACTAAAGTCTCTAAATAGAATTAAATGTAATGGTTTCAGTTTTTGATTATATGTCGTTTTCATTTCATACATTCTCCGATAATTTAAATTAGGCTTTTTTTTTTTTTTTTTTTAATATTATTTGGGTTTGTCAGCAAGGACATTAGCCCAAGAAATGGGAGTAAAGAAAAAATCAGATTTTTATGCGGCGTGAAACATTCAACAAGAATATAGAATAAATGCAGCGCAATAGGGAGTAGGAACATTGCTTGATAAAAGGGAGGAGTAAGGCTTATTTATTTTGCGTCACAGTTTTATTTTTTCATCTTCTTTTTAATTTTATTCTTTTATTTCAATCGTTCGGATTACGTATTTTTCAATTGCCTTTTTTCTCCCCGTTACATTCTCCCCGTGATTTACTTTTTTCCATAGAAATTTATTAACCTGATTTTTCAAATATGGTATATATTTTATTCATTTAATTTATTATTTATGCTACATATTTCTTTTTCCTATGCGCATTTAAATAAATGAAAACCATTGAAAAAATTACGAACACTTTCAAAAAAGACAATGCACACGGTGTAAATCACAATTTCAAATGATATGCGGTTCAATTTTCCCCAGTACTCTACTCCTCGAAATCACGAAAAGTGTCGTAAGAAATAGGTTTTTTTTCTAGCATCATCATTCCTTGTAACGAACCTGTTGCAGCGCACTCTCTCTCTCACCCATATGTATTCTTTCTCACTCATCCCTGATCGGAGATTGAAAAAATATTCGGACAGCTTCGACAAAACTCAAAAATTCAATTTTAAAATTACCTTTAATATTTTGTCGGTAACCCTTTCTGTTGAATATTCATCCTCCTGGGCATCGATTCAACTAATTTTTCTGTAAATTCGGTTGAAATTTTTCGCCACTCTTGTTCCATAATTATTTTTAGCCGTGTTTTACTTTTAATATTCGTTTTCCGAATTTTTCAATTCAAGTGGTTCCACAAATTTTCGATGGGATTGATATCCGGTGATTGAGGTGGTGTTTCCATGACCTTCAGACTGTTGTACAATAGCCACGACCGCGCTTTATACGATTTATGATTAGGGTCATTATCTTGGTAGAACTAGAAATTGTTTTCCAGACCCAATTTTTCGGCACTACATTTCAAATTTCTTTTCAGAAAGTCGACGTATGTACCCACATTCATATTATCTTCGATAAACTCCAAGTTACCGACCCCAGACGCGGCGAAACATCCCCATACCATAAGATTTCCTCCACCATGTTTGACTGTCGCGTTCAGGTTGTACTTTTTAAGCTTTGTATTTGGTTTCCTCCTAATTTTTAGATGCCCGTCACTTCCGAAAACATTTAATTTACTTTCGTGTCAGTAAAAATTACAGTTTTCCAAAAATTTACATTACGATTAACGCATGTTGCTTTGCAAAGTTGAAACGTTTTTTTCGATTTGTTTCGCTGACTAAAGGTTTCTTTCGCGCGACTCTCGAATTGTAGCCGTTCTTTTTAATTATTTGACGCATCGTTTGTGGATGAACTTCAATATTAAGTCTTTCGAGTAATTTCGTAGGATAATTTAGGCGCACTAATTGCTGGATTTTTCTTTACCCGCCACTCATTATGAACTGCTGATCACGTGTCGACAATTTATGTGACCGACCTGTTTGTGGAACTGAGTCTATCCGATCTTCTTTTTCAAAACGTTTAATGATGTCGCCGCGACAGTGTTTTTTCTCATATTTAATAACATTGAAATTTTACGAACAGAAAATCCTTTACTATGATTACGAATTACCAGCTGTCGTTGCTCAAAAGACGAGTTTTTGCCTTTACGAGGCATTTTTTTGTCAAATAATTTTTAAACCAAACGTAAACGCGAGTGTAAAATGTCAAATGTCGATCAGCAGCGGTTCATTGAACAGGTTGCCTTTGGTATGAAATGACTCACCCCCCGGTGAACGCGCATCGTTGTCTCGTGGAAAAACCCAATCACTGCTCGACGTACGTACGCGTCCGAATATTTTTGTTGCCGCTTGAAAGTGTATTACGTTACGTTATTCATTTTTTCAGTGGTTTTATTGATGATTTTTGTTTTTTTTTTTTTTACTGAATTTATTACCTTACGCTCTGTTCTAACGTACCCTTTCATTTTTTTTTCAAAAAGTTTGCATAAATACAACTTTTTAATCAAAAAATGAAAAAAATACCTAGTGTCCGAATATTTTCGTTGTTCACTGTATATACATATATCAGTGGCAGATCCGGGGGGGGGGGATAGGGGACATTTCCCATCCCCCCCAAAGATCTAAAGCCACTATGAAGAAATTTGTTATAACAGAGAAATTTAAGATTTGTATAAATGTTACTTATGGATTTAATTATAACTAATATTTAATACTGTTCTCTTCGATCTTTTGCCTTTCTTATTTATTTTTAATTTTTATTTTATAATGTAAATGAAAATAAATCAAAGATAAATATATATATTTTTTGTACTTGCTCACAAAGAAAGAATTCACGTCGGATTACTAACAAAAATAAAAAAGAAGTAAAGTTTAATAACAATGCTATCTTTCTTACTATTCAAATTCTAAACTACCATTTTAGCTAGAATTTTATAATTTTTTTATTTTTTACCTAAAAATAAAATAAAATTTAAATTAAATTGTAATAATTACGTATTTTTAAAACATTTTTAATTTTCTAAAGAGGTCGTTATTTGATTTTCTTTATGAAACAACGTATTTCCCAAATCTATTGCCTTCCACAAAAGATATTACGTAATTATATAACTTCCCCCCCACCAAATTTTCTCTGATAATGTCAAACCATAGGGCTTAAGCTACAAATTAACGTGTCTGAAATCAAACAAACCAAACAATATTCCACATTTCACAAAAAATAATGGCGATAAAATCACTAATGTGACAGAGAATCTAAATTACTCCCTGTTCTTTCTTTTTCTGTTAGACAGTACTGACAAATACAGCAACAAACAACGGACTCCTCTTGATACTTCCGCATGAAATAGCATTATAAAAAATTCAGAAAATAACAAAGCTGCTAGACCTGACAATATTACAAATAAGACACTAAAATTAATCCAAAAGATCTATCTAAAACTCCTTCCACTCCTATATCTAACGAAAATCATCTCCTTAAACTATTTCCCTAAAACCTGGCACGAAGCAAATGTAATCCTACTTTATAAATCAAACAGAGATGCAACTCTCATAATCTTCTATCGCTCAATATGTGTTTTAAATACTGTAAGCAAAATTTACGAAAAGCTTTTAAAAAAGTAAGATAACTTGTCATCTGAACTTAACAAAGTTTTTAGATAAAAGACAATTCGGATTCGGACAAGGTCTGTCCACAGAACATGCTGTGAATTATGCGATCGGCAAGATAGCAGCAGCCTTAAGAAAAAAGTACCCGGACAAGACAATCTAGCTTAAATGGTAAATTAAACCGAAATCAGTCACATTTGCGTCTTTCAGAAAAAATAAATAAAAAATAAAAAAATACAATAAAAATATTATTGTCTACTAAATAAGTACACGACACATAACCCACCAGATCATGCAGCATTAAGTTTCTCAAGCCGGCTATTGTTTCTTTAATGAGACTAAAACTTGGTCATTTTCTCCTTCCCTCTTCTCGCTTTTCCTTTTCTCTTTCACCTTCTCCCTTTTGTCTTCTCCACTCTACTGATCTTCCCTTTATATGTGACCCCAACCGTATCCTTTTTGAATGTCCTGCTCTTTTTCCCGAGTGCTCTCATCTATACGCCGAACTCTTGGTGTTGGATCTTCCTACCCCTTTCAATGCTTCCTTTATCCTTTCCTTCCCATCTTTAGCCGTTATTCCCCTCCTACTCTCCTTTATACTCTATACCTCCAATCGCCTCAGAATCTGAGTAGGTGATCTAAGCTCATGTAGTTGGGTTAATGCTGGGCATCGAACCCATTTAAAAAAAACCAAAAAAAAAAAACAACAAAAAAACCCCGATATAAAAAAAAAAATTAAAGTTTATTACTTAAGTTTTATTTTAAGAGGGTTCTAAGTCAAGATTAAGCCTAACGGCGGTGCTTGGTTTGGCGCCTTTGTACGCAAACTCGTATTGTAAAAAAAAAGCGCTATTGAAATACAGTTCTTAATCAAAAAAAAAAAATCCCCCCCCCCCAAATGTCTCTCTGGATCGCCCCTGCATATATTGATTGATTAATATATACAAGAATTGCTCATTTAAAGATATATATATATATATAAAATACATATACTTATATACCGATGTACATACTGATTGTACTGCAGAGCAAATAAAAAAAGATTGTTCGTTTAATAGCAGTTTTTGTCAATATTTTTTTTATATCTTTTTGTGTAGAAATTGAATTTTACCGAATTAAGACTGTGCCCAAATAGGACGACACGGTATCCGGTATTAGGAGTCTAGCTTAAATCTAAATGATATGACATATTTACTTAACAGTTTTGTAGCTGCAATTAGCAGATATGGAACAGAGCTTTATGTAAGTATTTGCAGAAGTAATCACCGACGACGGATTAGTTAACAGTGGAAGATAGCTGGTGCGATCAACATCGAAATATGTATCGAATGTTTTTAGACGTTACACGTCTACGAAAGGACGTACAGAATTCATCTTCCGGCTGGTCTGCCAAGATATCTTATAAAAAGCGATAGCAATCATCAAAATCGCATCACAGCAGCAACTCCTTCTGTAACGGATATTATTTTTTTCCCTTCTTTTCGTTTTCTCTGCCTTCTTCTTGTCTTATATTATCAGGGCTGTTTATGGTTTTATTACCAGCGGCTTAAAGAAAAAAAGAAAAAAATTACGTTGCTTTAAATAGTTCTTAAATATACGAACCTTGTTGCCAGCGCTTTCAGCACTGACGATGTTTAAAAATTGTTTTACTAGAAAATATGCTAATGATTTTGCAACTAATTTTATTTATACTTTAAGGAAAAAGTTCAAAACTCCTATTCCTTTTTCTTCTTCTTTTTTTTTTTTTTTTATTTATATTATAAGAGAAATGATTCGCGACTTGTAAAATAAGTAGAAACACTGTAAATGGCCTTAATATTTAGAAAACTGATGCGTTATGAATCCTAAAAATACCGGATAATAAACATGAAGTACATGATTGTAATTGTTCTTAATCTATACAATAATAGTTTTACATGAAATGACATTATAGAGAACGGATGATATAAATCCATAAATGTAATTCAACTACTAGAATGACATAAACATGCTTATAGAAAAACTACATTTATCACTGACGTAACCCAGTATTGACTTCATTCTTTTTTGAAATATTTACGTAGATAAGTAATTTTTTCTGTTACGAAAACAACAACTTTGAATACAAGAGGCTTAAACTCGTTTGGGCCTTTGTTATTGAATTATAAATTATAACATCATTATACAAAACATTAAAAAACAAAAAAAAAAGTTCACATCAGTCGAGTAAAAACAACTTCAGGCCATCACACCTTCACCTCATCAAAGCTTTGTGTGGGCTTCGCATCGGACACACAAAATACTCATATGGTCACATTTTGTCCCGACTCTCTGTTCCGCTATGCTCCTCATGCGACGCCCCTTTCACTGTTAGCCATTTTTTCGTTCTATGTCCGTTACTCCAAAGCCTGTGGCTCAAGCACAAATTACCGCCTAAACTTAAATCTCAATTACAAGACGATCCTGCAGCTATCATATCCCTTCTATCCTTTCTTAAGGGGAGGTTCTCATCTGGAGTCCCCAAAACGACGTAATTTTCTCGAATTTTTTTCTAATAGAGGGAAATAAATTAGACACTCAAACTTTTTGTCACTTGCTTAGTGTGTTATAAACTACAAAAAAAAATAATTTTTTAATAAAAAATATTGCGACAATAATTTTTGACATGCCTTGTAACGTGACCGTCTCAAAAAAAGGTACCTTCCTGTTGTCCACTCCAGCACCTGCAAAAATGATCAAAAAGCAATAATCGAAATTTTTTTATAAACTATATGAGTGTAGTTGGAGCCCCTACTAGAATCATCCATGAAAGTCAAAATTTACCAAAATGGCGGACGTTTGAATTTTTACATGCAGTTTTTCACGATTTTTTGCTCTTTAAAGTACTGTAAAAAAAAAAAAAAATTATGCATATATCATCTTGATTGTAGTAGGGGCTCCAATGACTTAAATCTACTTTAAAATGAAAAAAGAAAAAAGGCGATCCGTCAAGTAGTTTTTGAGAAATCTTGGCCAACAGTTTGAAAAACACGATTTTTCAGGAAACGCGATTAAAGATTTTATTAACGATTTTTCTGTGTTGACATAAAAAAAATGTACCTTGTGGCTAATCAGCGATTCCAGGGCCATACATCAGTCCTTCCTCAAGTTCATATTGCTTTTGAAGGGTCCTTTGGTCGGCTTTTTTCGAAAGTGCAGCTGCTCTTGCTCCCTCCAACAAACTGTTCTTAGCCGCAGTAACACGTTTCATATCAGCTAAGTGGGCAAAATTATTGGCTTCAAGCCCAACTGTAATTCCTAAGATGCCCATAATTTTTAACAGTGTTGTATATCCTTCATTAAATAAACTAGTAGCGATGTAAGCGGCAATTTCTACAGTCTTGGCACCGCAGTGAAGTTGTTTCGGAGCGAGATTCCAGACGCAAGGGTTCACTGACTTGTTTGAGTTTTGTGTGTTTCCTCCAGTGTAATGCTCCATCAAATCATGCAATAACAAAGACTCAAATATAGGCTTGATTGCATTTTGAACGTTGTCTGCAAGAGTTGGTTTGCGCTCAAATAACTTAAGAGTACCGTTGGCTTCTGCTACGCGCCATTTACACCAGCTATCCTTTCCGGCCGGACAATATTGGTGCTGCGAATTTCTATCGGTTGAGATATTATGGTAAAAGGCAGCCCACACGGCATCCTTCATTGCCCCTGCCGAATCTGGATTTCGTCGAATCGTCAATCCATAATATGTTGTTAAGTTACAAATTACTTTATCAGTCAATTTACCTATACCTTTACCTCCGAGATTCTTTGTTTTCTTTTTTAAAGCCCTGAGACGAGTTCCCAATCGTTTCTGGACATGGCCCACGCATTCTTTTTTTCTTACTATGGGGTCGTCGTAAGGATTTACATCTAATATGACCTTAAACGTTTTCGTATCGCCATCATCAATGTATGAGTCATACTTTATACCGAGTAATTCTTGAGAACGAGATAACATTTCTGTGATTGCGTCCACTTCCATTTTTCCGGAACTACCATGATGGTTTGCCGTGCATGTCTCTTCATGACTTTCTTTCCATAAACTAAATCTGACGGTTCCTTCTTTGCTTTTTTTTATTGGCACTAACTTGACAGAAAGAAGATTTCACGCAAACATTAAGAACCTTACTGGTATTTTTTCCGATAACCGTGGCAAAACCAAGAGTCGTACCTTCAAATTTTTTCGGAGTCATAGCATACATGCGACATCTGGTGGTACTTTTGGTAACTCTACTTACCAAACCACCACGTACAACATCATATACGCGCTAGGTTAGTACACAGCAGACACACACGGGACTGCGCTTGTATATCGATAAATCAAACGATTAATAATCACTTCCGAGTGTAGTCTTGCGTGTGTACACCTGCGTTGTATATAATAATTGCCTGGTACACAGCTTATATCTGTACAGCTAAAAATGTACAAATAGGTTGCCCACCAACCGAATGGTTGAGGAGATAATGATAATGAGTATGTTTGTTGGAAAAAATCATCGTAAGCATTTTAACTGACCTTTTCTCGGCTAAAATGTAACTGAAACCAAACAAAAGTAATGCCAAAAAAAAATATGGAACCTTTCAGGCTGAGCTTTTTTACATGTTTCTTAATTTTCTACAACTAAAAATCATCTTATATAATACATATACGACTCCAGAGACATGGATATATAAGAACATTTAAAATATATATCTATTTTTATATGGTGCTTTTAATTCTATCTTCATTTTTATTAATTTCATACTTTCTGCTGTAAACGTGATCGTTTTTTTTATATCTTCCAGATTTATTTTTAATTTTATTCACTACCTTTAATACTATGCTAGTTTTACTTAGTTCCTTTCAAATGTTACTCAAATCATCGTTTCCTTCCGATGTTTTCAACCTTAATTTACGTTTACATTACCATAAGTTCCTTTTATATCAATGAACGCTGTAATAAACAATGTAATCTTTAATTTTTTTATAAAAATTGTTATAAGTGAACTTAAAGTAACAGTTCTTTTGGTTTTAATAAAAACAAAAAAAAAAAAAAAACAATAAAAATTAAAAACTAGAAAATAAGTTTATTAACTTATAAAAAAATTAAAGTATACTATTAGATAAATAAAAGTTATTTATTCGGTTATTAACTATTTAAATACACTTTCTGCTTCCTTTCCTAAGACCAAGAAGATTAAGAAAAAGAAAAAAAAATTATTTTCCGTTCGTTTTTCTTTTTTTTTTTAATTTGTAATAAAGCATTTGTCCGCTTACAACTCAGTATTTTTCTTTCTTTTCAATGTTCATGTTACACTATATATCAATAAGGCTTTTATATACTGACTGATAAGGCGGGTGGGATTTATACAGCACTGGACATGGAATGGAATAACTCGCAAATATTAATCGGAGTCGTCGTTTCGTGTATATTTACAATAAACATTTTTAGCGGTATTTTTTCACTTTTGATTTTCATATAAACACTTTTGTTGTTTTTGGAAAAGAAAAGATTAACAGCGGAATCAAATAGCAAAAGAAATGCCGCGTTTAGTCTGTTTAAAATTCGACAATGATGACACGCTGTTGCCAACACGAAATCATTCGTACGTTTGTCTGTTTTTTTTTTTTTTTATTCGCTGAGTAAGCGAAATACTAAATTTAGGCGAAATGAGAATTAGGCGAACTGAGAATTAGGCGAAACGGGAATTAGGCAAATGGGAAGTCACCATGCGGGCGTACCGCCGTTCGGGAGACTAATTATTCATTTCGAAATGATTTGCTAAAAGAAGACTAATTCATTTTGCGAATAAGAAATAAATTGTTATTTTCAAAGTAATATTAAAATTATAACGGTCCCTCTTCTGCGTTAATAGAAATTATTGAAAAGAGTAGGATTGAGAGAGGAACCTCGGGGGGAAGACCTTGATAAAATATCACCTTGAAAAAATAAAAGGAGCAACAAAAATATCATTCGGAAGTCATAAAATTCGCATCAAAGAGTCAAATTGAAACGTATTAATATTTCGAATGTTTTAGCTTTGATAACGGCTTCCAAACGATTAGGCATCATTGACGGAACTGCTAAGTTATTGAGGCAGTCTCCGGCGAAATTCGTTCCCTTTCTTCCTTAAGGGGTAACGCCACTCTAGCGATTGAAAAAAAGGTCTATTTTTGATAATTTATTGTGGAAGTATGGGAAGCAGGACGGAATTTCTTTTTAGACAGCGCATGTAGCATATGTTGAAGCGTGAAAAAACAATTTTTTATTATTATTTTGTTACAAAATGGCGACGATAAAGCCAATTTTCGAAATCATATTTTTTTGAAAAGGCTTGGCTGGAGAAAAGATTTTTTGCGACCTATGAGACATGGAACAAAAAACCAAAAATTTTCTTAATTTACATACTATTGCCTACAGAAGTACGTAGGGATTTTATTTTAAATCAATTTTTGTAAAAATGGTGCACTTTGGAGAAAAAAACTCGATTTTTGGCCAAAAAATACGTCTTAAATTGTTTACAAAAAAAAAAAAAAAAAATTACATCAGATCGAAAAACGGCTACGTACATCTATAGAGAATGTAATTGAGAAGCTACTGTCAAAATTTCAAATAGATCCATGCAATAGTATTCGAGTAATCTTTTCTCCCAGTTTGAAAAAAGTGATTTTGAGGAAAACACTTTTAAAGTTTTGCGAACACTTAAATCCTTGACACTTTTTTTTTACCTTTTAATCTGCGATACCTGATCCATACATTTAGACACCTACTTCAATGCTCGCCTTCTCTTCTTCCTTCCTGAGCGATTTTATGGAAAGCCAGGTGTTTTTAGCAGCGTTCGTAAGTGATCCCTCTGAAAACTTTATGCTGCTCTCGTCGGCTTCCACTCAGAAATTGTAACAGTTCAGCCCGATTTTCATGCCCAAATTCTACATGATCCTCATAATAACTTGATAAGCCGCCATTATACATGCCTACAGCAATGTATACAGCAATATCAAGTACATGTTTGCCACTAGATACCGATTTCAGAGCCATAGACCATACGGTCTAGTTGAAGCTCTTATTGCTATTTTGCGTAAAGCCGCCTAAACAACGAGTAAGCAATTTGTCTCGACTAATTCTTCGTAAATGGGCAAATTCGCTTTATAAATTTGTTTGCAGAGAGCTGGCTTATGTTCATAATTTATATCACCATGTGTGTCCTTTGCCACGGGCACCGTGAGTCTTCTCCGCGCGGGCATTTATCATGCACAGGATTGCCGTCCGTCGATAATTTTTATAGTTTAGAGTTGCGTAAATGTCATTCCGCATTTTTCCCACAGAATCATGATTTCTACATATTGGCTAAACCATAATAAATCGACAATTCGTCAATTAGTGTATCAGTAAGTTTACCTTTTCCGCCGAGGCCTTTTGTTTTTTGTTTTTTTTTTAAATTACGAAGAGGAGAACCTATTCTTTTCTGGACATGATCGATACACTTCTTCTTGCTCACAGTACAATCTTTATAAGGCTTTGCATGATACCTTTGAAAGTTTTTGAATCGCCGTCGCAGCGATTCTGAGCGTTGGAATATTTCAATAACAGCATCCACTTCCATTTTACCCGTTGAGCCGACGTGGTTTGCTTGACTTTCTTTTTCATGAAATTGGGCCCATTGTTTGTACTTTTCGGTATCACGTTTCTTCTGCCAATACTCACAAGCCTTGCAGTACATTTTGAATTTATCAAAACATAGACAACTTTGCCAGTAAACCATCCAATGAGTGAGACAAATTTATGACAGTTGAAGGAAATGCAACTACAGAAATTTATCGCAGACTGTGCGCAGTATACGGTGCAAACAACGTTATGACGCGTAAGTGTGTGTACGAATGTATCACGATTATGGCCGGCAGTCTAGAGGAGTGTGGTTTTGCACGATAATACGCGACCGCATGCGTCTGTTTTCATCCGTACGTCCCATCGGCTCAATGCACACTCCGAAGCGCTGCGGCAAAATCAAAAATTAGGCTATTTAAACAATTTTTTTTCACTATAAGACAAATTGAATATCATTTTTGAGACCCTAAAGTATTGTTTAAGCCAAAAAAAAAAAAAAAAAAATGTTTTTTTCAAAATTCTAGAGCGGCGTTACCCCTTAAGACGTTCTTTCAACTGATTTTTATCTGAAATCGGAGTTTCGTAAATTTTTTTTTATCCGAGTAATCATCTTATAAGTTCTCAATCGGGCTACAATCAAACAGGGTGGTCATCTAACCGAGAATAAGCCGGGAATTTTATTGCAAAAACGGGAAAAAAGTAAACATAGCCGAGAACGACGATATTTTTAATAAGAAAAAATCGTTTGAAGCGAATGTACTTCACACACTCAAGAATAAATTACGAAGTTCTCTATTTTACTCATATAAAATACGACGCGCTGCGGCGGTAGAATGTTACTAATAGCAATAAAAAAAAATTGACTATTCTTTTTGTATAATTCTAGTAATCCGGAAATCGGGAGGATTTGGATCGGGAAACCCGGGAATAAACTGGGAATTTAAAAATTATATTCGAGTGACCACCATATCAAGTGATTGCCTCGATTCTAACGCTTTTGCGCAGTTCCAAAGTAAACGTCTTCTGAACTTCGGATCATTGTGCTGGTTAAATTTAAACAACTTCGATATACCTAATTTAGCCACTCTTCGAAAAAACGCAACACGCTTCCTCTAGTTGTCGCAAAATTTCTTTGATTCTAAGAATTATTCTGTACAAAGTTTGCACCAAACTATTTTTCGTTTGCTATCGCTTCCGACAATGTTCAGCTAAATCATCGGTAAAGATAACGCGTCTAATGTATTGGTGTACAATTTTTTTACAGATTCTAAGCGTTCTTTTTTTCACTTCCTTTAGAAATGTTTAAGGTATATTTCTTATAGAGTTCTTGAATTATACTTGTTCTTTTTCAACAGGTGAAATTTTTTCCCCCGATTCTCGTATCTATCATGAATCGCCCTCCACTTGAATAGATAGTTTCGATGGTCTTCCTGTTTGCGGAGTAAAGTCAATTCTAGCTTACTTTTCGAAACACGGTATATCGTCATGCTAGAATTAAATTTCGCCCGAATTTACAATGCGATACGGTCGCACTACTGATTTTTTCGTTTTTTTTGTTATGGTTTGATACGTGCAATTAGTTATTTTAACTGTGTTAGGTCAAGCGTACTCTATCATTTGTTTAATACGCGTGTCTAAAATTTAAACAAACACTTATGTACATTAGGTAAAAACACAAAATATACCGCATCCATAACGACTGTAGGTTCGTTTACTAAAATTTTTCATTTATTTAAAAAAAAAAAAAAAAGTAAATAAACAAAAAAATCGTTGCGATCATGTAGCATCGCAAATTTGGGCAAACTAAAGCCTGATTCAATTCCAGCCAGTTGGTAATTCGTTTTTCTGTTACCTTTGTCAGCGTTTCCCCGTTTCCTTCCTCTTTATTTCGTGCAAAGTATCATATGATTAGTAATTTAAAATTAATGTAAGCGACGCTAGACTTTACTTTTATTAGATCGCTAAAAATTATCCGTGACCATTATTCGAATAATAAAAGATATTATTAACTCGTCACTCGTGTCTACAATTTTTTATTTGACATTTATTCCCAAATTTCATTTTAATCCGCCATTTATTTTAAACTTTGAAACGTTGCACAATGCTTTTGCGATGTAGGTTTGTACGCTGTGCGTGTATGCCGAAATGTAAAATTATGGTATGCGGTTTCCAGTTTAGATCCAAAAAGTTTCGTTAAAATTGTAAATAGACTCAACATTTGAAATAGTTTTCTTCCTATTCAGCGTGTTCATTGAAAATAATGAATAAGCAATAATTCCCCGCTTCGTTTTTGTAATAATATATTTTTACAAATTTTTCTGACAGCCGTTAACTTTTTATTCCAAGTAATATCTAAGCTGTCGTCGCGATAGCCTAGTTGCTAGAGCGCTTGACTTCCGACATGGAAGTCACGGGTTCGATCCCGAGCGACGACGAACTTATTACAAGAATTAAAATAAATAAATACTCTACTAATAATCACGTGGAAGGCAGTGGCATCCCACCACGTACACCATCATATGCGCGCTAGGTCAGTACACAGCAGACACACACGGGCTGCATTTGTATATCGATAAATCAAACGATTACTAATCAGTTTCGAGTGTAATCTTGCGCATGTACACCTGCGTTACATATAATAATTGCCAAGAACGCTGCCTGTTCTGTAAAGCTAGATTGTACAGATAGGTAGTCTCGACGCTCGTAATCGAGCTAACGAACAAATAGAAATAGAATATCTAAGCAGCAAATTTCACGAACGTCGGATTTTAAAAATTAATTAAAGTATGTAAAGCGGTTCTATTTTGATGTTAATTCAAACCGGTGTTAAAATATTCAATTACTACGAAGAAACCGTTTTATCGAACTCATCTGTAGCGGTGTTTATTCGAAAAGTGCACGTGCCATCGGCACGCCGATGGATTATTAACGAAAATTACGTCTCTTATTATACATTTTAAATGCACTAATTGAGGACTATGTATTTTTGTTAAATTAGAAAATTTAAAGTAGGCCAAAAAGTGAAGCCAGTGCAATGAAAAAAAAAAAAAAAAAAAACGAAAACATACTTCCGATGTTATATTAACATCACATCAACATGGTAGAAAAGAACAAACCGAATTACGGTCATTGAGTAGAAGATTCAGTTATAATTTAGATGGACGATAACAATTCGCAACTGTGAAATTTTTATTAACAGCATTATTCGTGCGATATAACGAAATATGCCTACAAAATAATAAATTTTATTTAAAATTAAAATATTGTAAATCATCCGTCTGAGCTTTATGATCCGGGCATAATTTATTTTTTAACTGAATGGCACAATGTGCATCGGAGGAACTATGCTTCTTTTAAGTATCCCGTAATACCCCGTTTCTAAATTTCTAAATAAAAAACTATTCTATTCTGCATCGTTAGAGAAGAAAGAAAAATGTTTGTTCGCTTTTTTAATTTTTATCGTCAGTCGAGTAATGGAAAATACGAAATAAAATGAAAATAAAAGGTTTTATGAGTCATATTAACCATTCGGAAATAAAGAGAAAATTCTATTCCGAAAAAAAAAGAAAGAACGATTAAATGACGTTGCTCCGTTTTTTTCTTATTTTCTACGGGAAAATACGAAATGTCGCCGTAATTTAAACGCACTTTTGTGTCGGAGGAATTGATAGACGAAAACGAAAGGGGAAGTTGTCCGGTTCTTTTTTGTTGTTTTATCGCAGAGAATGGGTAAAAGCGGCAACAGTCAGACGGCATCGGTAATTGGGAAAACCAAGTGCTGCGTTCGAAAAAGGTCGATATTTTTCGTTTAGGCATGCTGTCGCTGCTAGCTGCTTTCCAGCCTTTTTATTGGTTAGAAAACTGGCCAGGCAACGCCCGATCATCCGATATAGCGCTCGAAATGGCCGCGTAATCGGAAAACCCGCGACTACCGAATGCGACCGTTCGAAAAGCATTGTTCGTTACGTTAACTTCGTGATCGAAAATTTTCAGCGCTCTCATTCCGTTTTCGAACTCGAACCGTTGAACAACTACATACATATATGCGTATTACGTTCGCCTTTCTATTCTCAAAATGTGTCGAAGCGATTCCTCCGTAGTCCTGCGCCGAGGGTGAGGTAAGTTTTTTTATCTTTTGATTTGGTTAATACCATTTTAATTTGTTTCTACAATTTTACGGAACTTCGTTGTTTCTCTTAAATTTAATATTAAGTTGGGATTAATTTATTCGATTACAGATTATTTTAAGACTTTTCATAAAAATTACCGCAACACAAACCGATACGTGTTATGCTTGTGTGGATCGTTTGCGTTATACAGATACTTCGGTGATCCAGTCGATACGGGAGGTAAATTTCGTTCTGTTCATCCGCAGTATGTTTTCATTTAACTTTATTGGTTTTTAATAATTCGATTGTATTTTGTTCTTTTTTAATTCGTTTAATTATCCCTTTATAACACTTGCTATATTATCGACCTTTTCAATATGTTTTAATTAAAAGGAGCTATTTCAATATAATGTACTCGTATGAAAATGATTTTCTGCCATTTTCAAATTTAAGATATTACGGTGTATGTTCACATGAGTATGTAAGATAATTCTGTCTACAGATTTTGAAAATGTTTAATGCACGAGCGTAATGTTTTTTAGAAAATTGATATTTCGTAAAAAAGTAGCGTTCAGTAAATGCAGGAAATGTAGTGAAGAATTCATTTTGTTTATATCTAAATGCGGCCAAAATTCATATCAGTCACTTTTTCGCATTTAAATGTTTTTTCTTTTTTTCTATTTCTATTTGTATGCATGGATGGATTGGTTCTTGTGCCGCATTATATACCGCGAAATTATTATTTAGAGGCAAACGAATTAAAAATTATTTACATACTGTTTTCCTGATTTTGAATAAAGTGATCTAAAATGATTTTACGAATTAAGTATATTGTAACATTTCTGGATTTATAATTTTTTTCGGTGTTTTGCGATTACATAAATTAGCCGAAATTCGTAAAATCTAGTTTTCTATTTTTATTTAAAACTGAAATTTTATTCTATTTTTAAGTCAAGAGGGTGTCGCGGGTTTTTCAATTTTTGACTTCAAATAAAAATAATTCAGCCAAATATATTTATCTCGAAACGGTTTTCGAGTATTTCAAAAAAAAACCTCGTTTTTTGATTTTATTTTTTTCTTTAGTAGTAAAATTCAAAATAAATGAATAACGATTGTTTTTCCTAATTCTTGGGAGTAAAATCCATAAAAAAATTCCATTACTCTGAATCTCAGGTGAAAAGACAATTTTTAAGAACAGAAATAAAATTAAAATCAATTTTTTGACCGCGTTTTTGAAAAGTGTCCACCGACAAATTTTGTCCGAAAAGTATTTTTTACTCCTTTACACTCAGGAATTTATTTATTTTTTTAAAAATGTGGAATATGATGGAAAAAATAAACAATTTTTATTTCAAAATATCGTGTTTAAACGCCCCAAAACTTTTTTGCTGGTTACTCATAAAAATAATTCGTCGGAATAAAAATAATTTTTCTGTGATATTAGCTATAATTTTACATGGTTAATAAATAAAAATGAAAATTATGAAAGTCATTTATTTTCCAGAAAACGTATCATTATTTACAATAAATGAAATGATTTCGCTTTAGATATATATGAAAAACGTATTTTTACGTCTCTAGTCTTTGTCACTATCTTTGTTCACTACAGCATTAACTTTTTGGTTTAAAAATAGCCGCAATATTTCGGCAGGTCTTATTATTAAATTAATACAATTAAAACAATGGTTATATCATTATTTTTAGGTTAACTATAATCAAGCAAACCACTATAAAGAAAAAGTTGTTCTAAACTTTTCAAAAACGCGGTCAAAAAATTGATTTTAATTTTATTTCTGTTCTTAATAATAAATATTTTTTCAACTGAAAATATACAATTTACTCATAAAAATATTTAGATAATTAAGAAATGCTTTCCTTCAAATAATTAAAGGCATTAAAAATACTATTACTATGAATCTCAGGTGGAAAGGCCGATTATTAAGAACAGAAATAAAATTATCAATTTTTTGACCGCGTTTTTGAAAGCCGGGTTTATATGAGAAATCTGCCCCGCGGATTTTTCAATTAGCATTTGGGGTTTTGTTTTGACATCAAATAAAAATAATTCAGCCAAATTTTAAAAATTTTTAATGCCTTTAATTATTTGAAGGAGCACATTTCTTGATTATCTACATATTTTTATGAGTAAAATGTATATTTTCTATATATATATTTCTCTACCACCAATAAAATTTTGGTGTGTTTAAACACGATATTTTGAAAAAAGTATGTTTTTATTTCATTATGTGAAAAGGAGTGAAGAAGATATTTTCTGACAAAATTTGGCGGTGGACACTTCAAAATCGCGGTCAAAAAATTGATTTTAATTTTATTTCTGTTCTTAAAAATCGACTTTCCGTCTGAGATTCATAGTAATAGTATTTTTTTTGTATTTTTCTGCTAAGAATTAGGAAAACAATCGCTATTCATTTATTTTGAATTTTGCTATTAAAAAAAATATCAAAAAACGAGGTCTTTTTTGAAATACTTAAACGGTTTGAGATAAATAGCTGAAAATTTGGCTGAATTATTTTATTTGATGTCAAAACAAGTCCCTAGTGCAAATTGAAAAGCGCCGGGCAGATTTCCCATATAAACCCGGCTTTCAAAAACGCGGTCAAGAAATTGATTTTATTTTTATTTCGGTTCTTAAAAATAGTCTTTCCACCTGAGATTCATAACAGTATTTTTAATGCCTTTAATTGTTTGAAAGAAAGTATTTCTTAATTATCTAAATATTTTTGAGTAAAATGTATATTTTTCTTGGAGGGCATTAATCATTTGCTGTTATTGTAATAAATATGAACATTACCGTAGATCGTTTTATGAACAATTAATGTCTCTTGGGTTCTTTCCTCCGTATACCATTTATAGCCTTCTGTGCCAGAATAACCAGGTCCTGTATATTTTGTTTAAATTTATTATATTAATCCAAATTTAACAGCATACACTTATTTATTTTATTAATTAATTACTCTATGCAACTTTTGATGATACGTGTTCCATTATCCTAATTCTTGATGCTCCGTCATGTTCGGAAAATCCAACGCTTCTCGGACTCGACTTTGGCAGTTTTTTCCTTTATCATTTTGTACAGACATTCGTGAACTATGCTGAAGCATTTGTGGCCATGATTGTTTGTTATAATTATTGTGTATGATGATTGTAATTCCTATTTTTTTAATTTTCTGGTTAGGCAAGTTCAGGTAATGTACCTTGGACTCAGTCTGGCCAATTTCTCCTCTCTAAAGATTTTATTCAGCCTCCGTGGGTAATGTTGAACATTTACGGCCATGGTTGTCTGTCTATAACCTTTTCCCAATTAAATATTGTATCCTTCGTTAGTTGGCAGTATTGTTATATTAAATGATTGGTGGCTAAATGGCTTGATAGTTAACTAAAGCCGGGCCATAAAAAAAAAAAAAACACTTGATTTTATTTTTATTTCTGTTCTTAAAAATCGTCTTACCACCTGAGATTCATAATAATAGTATTTTTAATGCCTTTAATTGTTTGAAGGAAAGTATTTCTTAATTATCTAAATATTTTTATGAGTAAAATGTATATTTTCAGCTGAAAAAATATTTTCTATATATCTCTATCCCTAATAAAGTTTTGGTGTTTAAACACGATATTTTGAAAATTAATTTTTACTTTTCATTATGTTCCACCATTTAAAAAAAAAAAAAATTCTGATGGTAAAGGAGTAAAAAAGACATTTTCTGCCGAAAATTGGCGTTTGACACTTTTCAAAAACGCAGTCAAAAAAATGATTTTAATTTTATTTCTGTTCTTAAAAATCGACTTTCCACCTACAGTATTTTTTTTGTCTTTTACTCCTAAGAATTAGGAAAAAAAAATCGCTATTCATTTATTTCGAATTTTACTATTAAAAAAAAATTAATCAAAAAACGAAGTTTTTTTAGAAATACTCGAAAACCGTTTTGAGATAAATAGCTGAAAATTTAGCTGAATTATTTTTATTTGATGTCAAAACAATTCCCTGAGTGCAAGTCGAAAAACCCGCGGGGGCAGATTTCCAATATAAACCCGGCTATAGCCTTTCGGTTACTGTATGTATTGAAAAGTTTAAAATAGGATAAAAAAAAGTGGAAACAATGACAAATTAACTCGTAATTTCAGAAATGTATACCCTACAGTGACGTTATATTATTTTTTACTTACGATTTTTAACTTTTTACCCCATTACTCAATTTGTAGATCTTAATTTTTATGCATTTTTATAGAAAAAAGAATTTTGATATATTTTGCGATATTTTATTTTTTTTGATTTTATTTTTTTTTTAATATTAAAATTCGAAATAAATGTATTTCGATTTTTCTCCTAGTTCTTAGAAGGAAAATCCATAAAATAATACTACTATGATTCTCAGGTGGAAAGCCGATTTTTAAGAACAGAAATAAAATTAAAATCAATTTTTTGAGCTCGATTTTGAAGTGTCCACCGCCAAATTTTGTCAGAAAATGTCTTTTTCACTCCTTTCACATAATGAAATAAAAACTAATTATTTTTTTAAAATATCGTGTTCAAACACACCAAAACTTTATTGGTGGTAGAGAAATAAATATAGAAAATATTTTTTCAACTGAAAAATACATTTTACTCATTAAAAATATTTAGATAATTAAGAAATGCTCTCCTTCAAATAATTAAAGGCATTAAAAATACTATTACTATGAATCTCAGGTGGAAAGACGATTATTAAGAACAGAAATAAAACAGATTATTATTTTTAGGTTAACTATAATCAAGCAACCACTATAAAGAAATTGTTCTAAACTTTTCAAAAAATGCGGTCAAAAAATTGATTTTAATTTTATTTCTGTTCTTAAAAATCGACTTCCACCTGAGATTCATAGTAATAGTATTTTTTTATGTCATTTAGTCCTAAGAATTAGGGAAACAATCGCTATTCATTTATTTTGAATTTTACTATTGAAAAAAAAATAAAATCAAAAAACGGTTTTTTAGAAATACTTGAGATCTGTATGAGATAAATAGCTGAAGATTTGGCTGAATTATTATTTGATGTCAAAACAATTCCCTGAGTGCAAGTCGAAAAACCGGGGGGGGCAGATTTCCAATATAAACCCGGCTATAGCCTTTCGGTTACTGTATGTATTGAAAATTTTAAAATAGGATAAAAAAGGGAAAGTGGAAACAACGACAAATTAACTTGGAATTATATTTCAGAAATATATACCCTAAGGTGACATTATTTTTTACTTTTAACTTTTTACGCAATTACTCAATTTGTAGATTTCAATTTTTTGTTCATTTTTGTATAAAGTTTTTGATAAATTTTGCAATATTTTATTGAATGGAAAATAAACCAGTTTAGTCGAGCGTTAAAATTTAATGTTTTTATTTGAAAATAGAATAAAAATATAGGTTTAAATATAAATAGGTATTTAAATTTGAACGAATTTATTAAATTCATTTTCTTACGCGACAATATATAATGTACAAGAGCAAATTGTATATAAATTATGTACTCGACAAATTTTATAATATATGCCTGAAATATATTACTATATGTTCTTAAAATCATGTCCAAACTGTTTGTTTAATTAAAATCGCGACCATTTTGCCCAATTTAAATCGGAAAACAGTAAATAATTTTTAATTCCCGTTCTCTTGAATAATTTCCAAGATATGCACATATATAATATTTCATAAATTTATCGGCATGCTTTTAAACTCGTAATAAGGTTTTATTTATTAGAAAAAAGAAATAGGTTATACACGTTCGTCGCTGTATTATTTATATACATTCGTAAGATCGTGTTAGACCATTATGTTTAATTTAAATCTGAAAACCGTATGCAAGTAATTTTTAATTTCCATGCCTCTAAATAATTTCACGCTAAATAACACTATTATAAGAAACACTGATGATACTTCCAAACTTCAGCTTCTATGGTAAACTGATATATTTTAATCGGTTATTGCTATTTAGATTGGTGTACAAAAAGATTATCTAAAAGGTCCACATATTTTCACGTTTTTTTTTGTTAAATATTCAATTTTTTTTCGCTAATTTTTATTAGTCGTACATTGTACTACCGCGCTATTCCAATGCATAGTCATTAAAGTCGGTGCACGTGGGAGTAAAATTTTTATCCGAACCGACAATCAAAACATACGCCACTAACTACGTAACCTACTTCTTCCTTTGAAGTAAATGTCTTGTGAAATTCTAGAAGTTTGATTTGGAGATGCATAAATAAAAAATGTCGACAAATGGTTGAACGAATTTTTTCGTTTTTTTAGGCAGTGTCTTTTAGATATTTTTAAAAGCATACAAAAATGATTTTACGTAATTTTGGTTGCACCATGTTGTGAAATGTATTCATATAAAATGGGTAAATAGTTGGTTTAATATTCAAAAGTAAAAGTGAAATACACCGTTGCAAATTAATTTTGTAGTTCTTTTAACACTCTTTGGCTAATACGTGACAAGGGTTAAAGAATTTAATGGATCGAATCATGAGATTTTGTTTCATTTGAAGATTTAAAAATGAACAAATGTCATTTCGGTAATTTGTGAAAACATGTCCAGATATTAATGTTTAAAAGCTAAAAAAAGTAAATATTAATTCGTAATTTTTCTTTGAGAGCGAAGTTGTCTTGAAATTTTCCGATATTGTCTCGCTATAGAAATAACCTATAATGCAGTATAAGCGCGCTGAAGAATTAAGGTTTCGTTGATACCGTGTAAGGATAAAATAAACTTCGAATGCGATCAAATTCGAACTTGTAATTTTTCCGCAATTAAACGATACATTCTTTCGCCTTTTTTTTTCTTTCCCGAGAGCAACTCTATAAAGCTTAATTTTTTTTACTCTATTTTGTATATATATATATATATGTATATATATTGGTTTACATCAAATATTTATATACCGTAAAATTAAAATTAAGCGAAATGGTTCAACATGATCTTAAGAATATATTGTAATATATTTCGGACGTTTTCGGATTATGTAACCCAGTTTGCTGCTATGTTATATAACATCGCGCAGAGAATTGTCTTCATCGTGCATTTTAGGCCGCATTTTTGAGTATTTTTAAAACTATACAAAAAAGAATTTTATATAATTCTGGTTGCAGCATAATGGGATATATTCATACGAATGTACATAAAATTTCAACGGTCCTGTGCATCTCAGATTAAATCCAAAACATTCGCAATAAAACTAACGAAGAAATTGATTAAAATATTTCATTTTACTTTTGTAACCATTTTTGTTCACATTGTTACGAATGGGCAACATGAACTTACAGAAGAATGTTCACAACAATTAAAAAGTTGGTGTAAGCTTATGAATAATGATATACAATAAAATGTTTTTAGCTTCACTTGCAGTATACACGATTATAATCCTTCATTCTTAAAATTCAAAGATTTCGTTTAATATGCTCTTATCACTAAATCAAAAGTTTGCATTTTATTCCTCCTATTAAAAATTAAACCTTTTATACTGTATATTGAACCAATGATTCTATTACCTGGCTCATAATTTTCCATTTTAACATTTTCAGTTTAAATAAAAATTTTTGAAATGCTTTTAATACATTGCACTGTCGTGCAACGAAGAAGTAAATTATTTTTGTTCCATTTTTTTCCCGTATTTTTATTACAATTAAGTAAAATTTTTTATTAATATTCTTGATCAAATTTGTTGAGGAAATATATAAAAAAGTTCTACTTAATCTTGAGATATAAAAACAAGTGTTTTTTAACGAATACATTTTATAACGGAAAATTGTACAAATTTCAAAACAATTTCGTTACAAAATTTATCGAAGAATCTTGTTTACAAAAATCTTAGCAGGAAAAATTGAAATTGTTTGCCTAAAATTAAATTTTTAGGCTGAAAATGTGAATAAACCTTTAATTTCAAACCGATTATATTTCATATAGTTGTAATTTAATTTGTGTTTGAGTCAGCTCAATTTACACCTGAGCGATAGTAAACAAGTATGTATATAATAAAATAGTAACGAACAATTTTTCTTGATTAGTAGGTCGAAAAGTTTTAATGCGTATTTTTCATTTTTAAGAACAGACGGTCGATTAAAGATGTTGGGATTTACCTCATGAATTCTGTGCTATTCTCGATATATAGATGGGGAAGAAAAACCGAAAATCCGCAGTTGACTGAAGGAGGGTTCAATTTTGTGAAAATATAAATCTGTTTTGATGGTCCAGAGTGGTGTTCACTTTTTTTAGCCGGAAGCAAGAATATTGACGTTCAATTTATGATCTCGGAAATCTGTTCCAATCAGACGTTCGTATTCGCGTTCGTTTTTTGTGATATATCGCGTAAAAATTGTAGACGAAACGTGGAGCACTTCAGTGTTATAAATCTTCATCCGACGAATATCCATCGCATCGCATCGCATCGCATCGCATCACACCGCATCGCATCGCAGCATTTTGTAAGTCATCATCTTTCCAGGTATGTTCTTTTACGTTATAAAATACACACCACACACTGCAGAGCGAGCCCGTATGATTCAGTACCGGTTTTTTTAATACGTCAAGAGGCGGGGGGATTTTGTGGCATTTGACTGGATTACTGGGTGGGGGGATAGCAAGACTCCGATAATTTCACGACCAAGACATGCGACAGCTTGAGATTAAAATGGAATGATTATAATCGGACATGACCGTGCTCTGCAGTTACTAACAATTTATTTTTCAGCCACTCATGCAAAAGGGCGAAGTTCCAGCGAAGGCCAATCGTGCTCCACGTTTCACATCGCGTCGCATCGCATCGTCTCATCATTAGTGCGTTTTTCCGTCCGGTCGTGCAGCAGTTGCAGGTAAAATTATGTAGCAGACATCGTCGGTAAGTGACTGCACAATTACTTAGCATGACTGGTGTCGGGTATGGGGGCAGTAGAACATCGCCTTTTCCCTCAATTGTTTGCTTTTTGCCACTTCATCGGTAATAACCCCGATGCATTGATGAAATGTGGCGTGCTATTTCAAATTTTTCGTACTCAAATTAAAAATTGCGAGTATTACTAACAAATTTCAAATTTCAAAAAATAAATTTTTTAAATTATTGTTTTCTATAATGTAAAAATTTATACCAATTTCGAAAAGCACGTCTTAATTTATAAAAGCGTAAATTTTTAGGTTCAAAAGCAGTATTTAATTTTTTTTAAAAGATTTTTCGAATAATTTTTGATTATTTTAACCATTTTCTCATTTTTTAAATTGCTTTCTATCGCTTATTGCTACAAACAACATGAACCATCACATACTTGGTGCTAGAATTTTACGCATTGACATATTTCTTCAACCATCTTTATCACTTTCAGCGTGCCTTCGATGTTCTACTGTGTAACGACCGTCATTTAAGCTCATAATGTATAGTTACAACAATAGATGCGGAATGGAGTTAATTGTACACATGTTGTTTTCTAAATTGAAAACTAAATTTGATTGTAACTGAAAAAAAACTTAGATGACGCTCGTTTTTATAATTTAAGCTGGTGGTGGTTTTCAGATTTCAGTTTGCGGAATTACTTGCGTAATGTAGTGCTCGAACCTAAAACAAAATATCTTACAATTTCACGGCCTCAGATTTATCCTATAGGAATGAAGTATTTCATATAAAAGAACTTTTCTTAAATATACTTTCACTACCGCCGATTGCATCGATTTTCGGAATAAAAAAAAAAAAATCATTAATCAATAATCCGTTCTAAGTGTTCTTTGAATTATTAAAAAAAAAAAATGCGCTAAAACAATGTAATAAAATATAAAATAAATTTTTATTTAATTTAACTCTCCTCGCAAATAAAGTGAGAGGTAATTTCGAAATAGAATAAAATTGCTCTTTTTTCGCGATATTGTGGTAAGTCTAAATTTTTAGCAGTGGCGGTCCTAGGGTGGTGCGATGCCAAAATCAACCGAAACCACCTCCCAAGTATTTGAATTTCCGTATTTTTTGTATCTTTCCATACTTTGTTCCCATCCAATTCGGGGAATGTTCTAGATCGGTCATGTATTTGGTTTTTTCAAACGATATCTCTGAACCTACTTTTTCGCCCGCCTCTTTTTAGTTGTTCATTTGCTTAACCGCATCATCAAAGCTGTCCGCCAGTAACGCCAGGTCATCAGAGTCCATGGCCAAATCTTTATTTCTACCGATCGTAATTGGTTTGATATGCCACCTTTCTGGTTCGTTTTCCTCCATTCTCTAATCACTTTTTTGAGTGCGCAGCTAAAGAGCAGCGGAGAGAGCCCGTCTCTCCCTGCCTTACTCCAGTTTTAATCTTGAACGAATTGGACCCTTCTTCCGAAAATTTTATTTTCGATTTTGTGTTCTTTAGAGAGTCTGCTTAATTAAAATTAATGTTTTGTTATCTACTCCGAATTCTTCTATAATGTTAGTTAGTGATTCTCTGTCTATTGAATCATCTTTTTTGAAGTCCACAAATGTGATGAACATGCGTTTACTTCTTAGCCTTCTGTAACGGATAATACACTGTAGGTTAAATATTTGTTTCGTGTATGATCTGTTCCGTCTAAAACCTTCTTGATATTCACGCAGTTCAGCATCTATCTGTTCTAGCCTTTTGTGTAAAGCTTTAGATAGTATCTTTTAAGTTGTTTGTAACAATGGTATCCCTCTAGTTATTCGGATCTGTTTTTTCGCCCTTCTTGTAAATTGGATGTATTAGCGCTGTTCGCCAGCTGTCCGGGATAGTTTCCGTCTCCCACATATATTTCATCAGTTTTTTCAGACTCTTAATTGTGCTATCGCCCGCTAGTTTTCACATCTCTGCCACTATTCCACCTTCTTCTAGAGCCTTTTCATTTTTCAAATTTTTATATATAATAATTTCGGTGATCACTTCCACAGTGGGAGGTTTCGAGTCGTCGTGTTTGATTGCTGGTGATTTCTTCCCGAATCTACGGTTAGGCTCATTGCAATTTAATAGTTTCTTAAAGTAGTTCGCTAATTTTTCAGTTTTCTTTGTTGTTTACAGTCAGGTCTCCACTTTCTTTTCTGAAATATAGGTTCGGAGCTTGGTATTTTCAAATGTGGTTTTCAAAAGTTTTATAAAATGATCTTGTATTATTATGTTTAAAATCTTCGTCCAACTTTAACAGCTCGTCTCGTTCGTACTTTCTTTTGACTCCTCTAATTATCCTAGCTGTTTCGATGTTTCGTAGTCTTCACTGTTTGGTGGAGTACCATTTTTTCCAAGCTTCTAATTTTTCTCTATAGCCTCGTCACAAATTTCATTCCACCATCTAACTTTTCTTAATTTCTTTAGAGATGCTATTTCTCGGGCGGTCGTTATTATTACATTTTTCATCACTTCCATACTTCCCAATTCCTTGTCTAGTTTTCGCACAAATTCACATTGATCTACTTTCAAGGCTCTTGTATCGATTTGTGCTGTCTTAGGTTTTTGCGAAGTGTGTTTCTTTCCCGGTAAGAATTTAATTTTGATTATTGATAAATAATGATCTGTCTCTATGTTCGCTCCTTTTTTTACTTTGACGTTCATTATTTCCTTTAAACTGTTATACGTTATCGCCACACGGTCTATTCGATATTCCCTCAGCTTATTTGTTTCCCTGGTAGTTTTTTGAAGTATGCTGACATAATTTGGAAAGTTTTTCAACCAGAAGAGCCATTAAAAGTTCTTCGACTTATAAAACAAAATGATTGGCACGATATTTTCCTGAACGTGTGGACAGCGCTTCGTGTCTTGCTGACTGTACCTGTAATTGCTGCTAAAGGAGAACGAAATTTCAGTAAATTAAAGCTTATAAAAGTTTATTGCGATTTACTGTGTCTCAGTAAAGACTATCAGATCCTGGAATTTTGTCTATAGAAAGTGCCATTGTCCAGAAGTTAAATTGTTCCGACTTCATTAAAAAATTTGCAAGCGCAAAAGATAGAAAGGTAGCGTCTAGGTTTTCTTTTATCAAATTACTTGTTCTTTTATTTTAAAGTGATTACCATTTGCAATATGCCTATAGATGTTTGGTCGGTCTGATACTGTTTATACATAAAAAATTACATTGCTTTTGTCTTTACGTAACTATGTAGAGCATAATCGCGGATAAGCAATTGCATAGTAAGAACGCTAAGTGTTATATTAGGAGAGGCGCCATTTTGAGATATCGCACCACCTAAAAATACTGCTACGACCGCCACCAATTTTTAAAACCAAATTCGAAAAGGAAACAACAAAAACGAAAACCCATTCTTAAACCCATACCTTAACGTCTCTAGTTCATTTTAAGAGCTACGTTGCGCAAGTAATACTTACATCGGCAGTAAAGCAGGAAAAAGCAGAAATCAGAAAAAGGTACGTACAAACTTTTAATTAATATCGAATGGAAGATAATTCAAAAAGATAATGGAAATCGGGGTGGGCAGTAATTTAACAGCCATATATGGGGAGGGATTTTGTGAGCGCACATGAGCGTGAAAATGAGCCCGGACGAATATAAAAATTCGATTAGTCGGAAAATATTAGCCTCGAAGGAAACCGCGATAGGGGCCTAAACGACATAGTCGGATTCTAGCAAATAAGGGTTGAGCGCTTTCGTTTTGTAGTTTGGATCAGGAACACAAATGAGTGTTGCCGTGTAATCAGTTCTGCAACATTCCAACCCCGGAAAATAATACGTATCACCATCAATAGCGAATAGCAGTTTAACGCATCAAATTGTTCCGGATAATATTTCTAATTAGAATTAGAATTCGTATCTAACAGTACATGTATCAAAGCTAATATAAGTAATAAATGGGCCTGAAAAATAAACGTTTAGGGGCATAACTGGTGTATGAAATTATTTAGTCGGTTTTATTCCTTAGGCAGGAGTAGGCTTTTTGCGTCTTCGTTAATTTGTTTCAGGTGTTGCGGTAAAATTAGCAGTTCCTTACCAACGAAACAGCTCATCGTACCGGCGCTTCAGGATTATCATCGACAACAGCAAACAGCAGTTCAACGCTCCGAACTGTCCCGGATAATTTTATTAATTAGAATTAGAATTCGTATCTAATCGCACATGTATCCCCGCTAATATAAGTAAAAATTTGGTCTGAAAAATATACGATTAGAGGCATAACTGGCGTATGAATTTATTTAGTCGTTTACATTTCTTAGGCAGGAGTAGGCTTTTTGCGTCTTCGTTAATTTGTTTCAGGTGTTGCGGTAAAATTAGCAGTTCCTTACCAACGAAACAGCTCATCGTACCGGCGCTTCAGGATTATCATCGACAACAGCAAACAGCAGTTCAACGCTCCGAACTGTCCCGGATAATATTATTAATTAGAATTAGAATTTGTATCTAACCACACATGTATCCCAGCTAATATAAGTAATAAATGGGCCTGAAAAATAAACGTTTAGGGGCATAACTGGTGTATGAAATTATTTAGTCGGTTTTATTCCTTAGGCAGGAGTAGGCTTTTTGCGTCTTCGTTAATTTGTTTCAGGTGTTGCGGTAAAATTAGCAGTTCCTTACCAACGAAACAGCTCATCGTACCGGCGCTTCAGGATTATCATCGACAAGAGCAAACAGAAGTTCAACGCTCCGAACTGTCCCGGATAATATTATTAATTAGAATTAGAATTTGTATCTAACCACACATGTATCCCCGCTAATATAAGTAATAAATGGGCTTGAAAAATAAACCTTTAGGGGCATAACTGGTGTATGAAATTATTTAGTCGTTTGGGTTTCTTAGGCAGGAGTAGGCTTTTTGCGTCTTCGTTAATTTGTTTCAGGTATTGCGGTAAAATTAGCAGTGGCATACCACCGAAACAGCTCATCGTACCGGCGCTTCAGGATTATCATCGACAACAGCAAACAGCAGTTCAACGCTCCGAACTGTCCCGGATAACATTATTAATTAGAATTAGAATTCGTATCTAACCACACATGTATCCCCGCTACTGTAAGTAATAAATGGGCTTGAAAAATAAACGTTTAGGGGCATAACTGGTGTATGAAATTATTTAGTCGTTTGGGTTTCTTAGGCAGGAGTAGGCTTTTTGCGTCTTCGTCAATTTGTTTCAGGTAATGCGGTAAATTTAGCAGTGCCTTACCAACGAAACAGCTCATCGTACCAACGCCTCAAGATCATCATCGACCACAGCGAATAGCAGTTCAACGTTCCGAATTACGACGGTTAATTAATTAGAACTAGAATTCGTATCTAATCGCACATGTATCCCCGTTAATATAAGTAAAAATTTGGTCTGAAAAATATACGATTAGAGGCATAACTGGGGTATGAATTTATTTTATCGTTTACATTTCTTAGGCAGGAATAGGCTTTTTGCGTCTTCGGTAATTTGTTTCAGGTGTTGCGGTAAATTTAGCAGTGGCTTACCAACGAAACAGCTCATCGTACCAACGCTTTAGGATCATCATTGACAACAGCGAATAGCAGTTCAACGCTCCGAATTACGACGGTTAATTAATTAGAACTAGAATTCGTATCTAATCGCACATGTATCCCCGTTAATATAAGTAAAAATTTGGTCTGAAAAATATACGATTAGAGGCATAACTGGGGTATGAATTTATTTTATCGTTTACATTTCTTAGGCAGGAATAGGCTTTTTGCGTCTTCGTTAATTTGTTTCAGGTGTTGCGGTAAATTTAGCAGGGGCTTACCAACGAAACAGCTCATCGTACCAACGCTTCAGGATCATCATCGACAACAGCGAATAGCACAGTTCAACGCTCCGAATTACGACGGTTAATTAATTAGAACTAGAATTCGTATCTAATCGCACATGTATCCCCGTTAATATAAGTAAAAATTTGGTCTGAAAAATATACGATTAGAGGCATAACTGGGGTATGAATTTATTTTATCGTTTACATTTCTTAGGCAGGAATAGGCTTTTTGCGTCTTCGGTAATTTGTTTCAGGTGTTGCGGTAAATTTAGCAGTGGCTTACCAACGAAACAGCTCATCGTACCAACGCTTTAGGATCATCATTGACAACAGCGAATAGCAGTTCAACGCTCCGAATTACGACGGTTAATTAATTAGAACTAGAATTCGTATCTAATCGCACATGTATCCCCGCTAATGTAAGTAAAAATTTGGTCTGAAAAATATACGATTAGAGGCATAACTGGTGTATGAAATTATTTAGTCGTTTACATTTCTTAGGCAGGAATAGGCTTTTTGCGTCTTCGTTAATTTGTTTCAGGTGTTGCGGTAAATTTAGCAGGGGCTTACCAACGAAACAGCTCATCGTACCAACGCTTCAGGATCATCATCGACAACAGCGAATAGCACAGTTCAACGCTCCGAATTACGACGGTTAATTAATTAGAACTAGAATTCGTATCTAATCGCACATGTATCCCCGTTAATATAAGTAAAAATTTGGTCTGAAAAATATACGATTAGAGGCATAACTGGGGTATGAATTTATTTTATCGTTTACATTTCTTAGGCAGGAATAGGCTTTTTGCGTCTTCGTTAATTTGTTTCAGGTGTTGCGGTAAATTTAGCAGTGGCTTACCAACGAAACAGCTCATCGTACCAACGCTTTAGGATCATCATTGACAACAGCGAATAGCAGTTCAACGCTCCGAATTACGACGGTTAATTAATTAGAAGTAGAATTCGTATCTAATCGCACATGTATCCCCGCTAATGTAAGTAAAAATTTGGTCTGAAAAATATACGATTAGAGGCATAACTGGTGTATGAAATTATTTAGTCGTTTACATTTCTTAGGCAGGAATAGGCTTTTTGCGTCTTCGTTAATTTGTTTCAGGTGTTGCGGTAAATTTAGCAGTGGCTTACCAACCAAACAGCTCATCGTACCGGCGCTTCAGGATTATTATCATCGACAACAGCAAACAGCAGTTCAACGCTCCGAACTGTCCCGGATAATATTATTAATTAGAATTAGAATTCGTATCTAATCGCGCATGTATCCCCGCTAATGTAAGTAAAAATTTGGTCTGAAAAATATACGATTAGAGGCATAACTGGCGTATGAATTTATTTAGTCGTTTACATTTCTTAGGCAGGAATATGCTTTTTGCGTCTTCGTTAATTTGTTTCAGGTGTTGCGGTAAAATTAGCAGTTCCTTACCAACGAAACAGCTCATCGTACCAACTCTTCAGGATCATCATAGACAACAGCGAATAGCAGTTCAACGCTCCGAATTGCGACGGTTAATTAATTAGAACTAGAATTCGTATCTAATCGCACATGTATCCCCGCTAATTTTAAGTAAAAATTTGGTCTGAAAAATATACGATTAGAGGCATAACTGGGGTATGAATTTATTTAGTCGTTTACATTTCTTAGGCAGGAATAGGCTTTTTGCGTCTTCGTTAATTTGTTTCAGGTGTTGCGGTAAATTTAGCAGGGGCTTACCAACGAAACAGCTCATCGTACCAACGCTTCAGGATCATCATCGACAACAGCGAATAGCACAGTTCAACGCTCCGAATTACGACGGTTAATTAATTAGAACTAGAATTCGTATCTAATCGCACATGTATCCCCGTTAATATAAGTAAAAATTTGGTCTGAAAAATATACGATTAGAGGCATAACTGGGGTATGAATTTATTTTATCGTTTACATTTCTTAGGCAGGAATAGGCTTTTTGCGTCTTCGTTAATTTGTTTTTCAGGTGTTGCGGTAAATTTAGCAGTGGCTTACCAACGAAACAGCTCATCGCACCAACGCTTTAGGATCATCATTGACAACAGCGAATAGCAGTTCAACGCTCCGAATTACGACGGTTAATTAATTAGAACTAGAATTCGTATCTAATCGCACATGTATCCCCGCTAATGTAAGTAAAAATTTGGTCTGAAAAATATACGATTAGAGGCATAACTGGTGTATGAAATTATTTAGTCGTTTACATTTCTTAGGCAGGAATAGGCTTTTTGCGTCTTCGTTAATTTGTTTCAGGTGTTGCGGTAAATTTAGCAGTGGCTTACCAACCAAACACCTCATCGTACCGGCGCTTCAGGATTATTATCATCGACAACAGCAAACAGCAGTTCAACGCTCCGAACTGTCCCGGATAATATTATTAATTAGAATTAGAATTCGTATCTAATCGCACATGTATCCCCGCTAATGTAAGTAAAAATTTGGTCTGAAAAATATACGATTGGAGGCATAACTGGCGTATGAATTTATTTAGTCGTTTACATTTCTTAGGCAGGAATAGGCTTTTTGCGTCTTCGTTAATTTGTTTCAGGTGTTGCGGTAAAATTAGCAGTTCCTTACCAACGAAACAGCTCATCGTACCGGCGCTTCAGGATTGTCATCGACAACAGCAAACAGCAGTACAACGCTCCGAATTACGACGGTTAATTAATTAGAACTAGAATTCGCATCTAATCGCACATGTATCCCCGCTGATATAAGTAAAAATTTGGTCTGAAAAATATACGATTAGAGGCATAACTGGCGTATGAATTTATTTAGTCGTTTACATTTCTTAGGCAGGAATAGGCTTTTTGCGTCTTCGTTAATTTGTTTCAGGTGTTGCGGTAAATTTAGCGGGGGCTTACCAACGAAACAGCTCATCGTACCAACGCTTCAGGATCATCATCAACAACAGCGAATAGCACAGTTCAACGCTCCGAATTACGACGGTTAATTAATTAGAACTAGAATTCGTATCTAATCGCACATGTATCCCCGTTAATATAAGTAAAAATTTGGTCTGAAAAATATACGATTAGAGGCATAACTGGGGTATGAATTTATTTTATCGTTTACATTTCTTAGGCAGGAATAGGCTTTTTGCGTCTTCGTTAATTTGTTTCAGGTGTTGCGGTAAATTTAGCAGGGGCTTACCAACGAAACAGCTCATCGTACCAACGCTTCAGGATCATCATCGACAACAGCGAATAGCACAGTTCAACGCTCCGAATTACGACGGTTAATTAATTAGAACTAGAATTCGTATCTAATCGCACATGTATCCCCGTTAATATAAGTAAAAATTTGGTCTGAAAAATATACGATTAGAGGCATAACTGGGGTATGAATTTATTTTATCGTTTACATTTCTTAGGCAGGAATAGGCTTTTTGCGTCTTCGGTAATTTGTTTCAGGTGTTGCGGTAAATTTAGCAGTGGCTTACCAACGAAACAGCTCATCGTACCAACGCTTTAGGATCATCATTGACAACAGCGAATAGCAGTTCAACGCTCCGAATTACGACGGTTAATTAATTAGAACTAGAATTCGTATCTAATCGCACATGTATCCCCGCTAATGTAAGTAAAAATTTGGTCTGAAAAATATACGATTAGAGGCATAACTGGTGTATGAAATTATTTAGTCGTTTACATTTCTTAGGCAGGAATAGGCTTTTTGCGTCTTCGTTAATTTGTTTCAGGTGTTGCGGTAAATTTAGCAGGGGCTTACCAACGAAACAGCTCATCGTACCAACGCTTCAGGATCATCATCGACAACAGCGAATAGCACAGTTCAACGCTCCGAATTACGACGGTTAATTAATTAGAACTAGAATTCGTATCTAATCGCACATGTATCCCCGTTAATATAAGTAAAAATTTGGTCTGAAAAATATACGATTAGAGGCATAACTGGGGTATGAATTTATTTTATCGTTTACATTTCTTAGGCAGGAATAGGCTTTTTGCGTCTTCGTTAATTTGTTTCAGGTGTTGCGGTAAATTTAGCAGTGGCTTACCAACGAAACAGCTCATCGTACCAACGCTTTAGGATCATCATTGACAACAGCGAATAGCAGTTCAACGCTCCGAATTACGACGGTTAATTAATTAGAAGTAGAATTCGTATCTAATCGCACATGTATCCCCGCTAATGTAAGTAAAAATTTGGTCTGAAAAATATACGATTAGAGGCATAACTGGTGTATGAAATTATTTAGTCGTTTACATTTCTTAGGCAGGAATAGGCTTTTTGCGTCTTCGTTAATTTGTTTCAGGTGTTGCGGTAAATTTAGCAGTGGCTTACCAACCAAACAGCTCATCGTACCGGCGCTTCAGGATTATTATCATCGACAACAGCAAACAGCAGTTCAACGCTCCGAACTGTCCCGGATAATATTATTAATTAGAATTAGAATTCGTATCTAATCGCGCATGTATCCCCGCTAATGTAAGTAAAAATTTGGTCTGAAAAATATACGATTAGAGGCATAACTGGCGTATGAATTTATTTAGTCGTTTACATTTCTTAGGCAGGAATATGCTTTTTGCGTCTTCGTTAATTTGTTTCAGGTGTTGCGGTAAAATTAGCAGTTCCTTACCAACGAAACAGCTCATCGTACCAACTCTTCAGGATCATCATAGACAACAGCGAATAGCAGTTCAACGCTCCGAATTGCGACGGTTAATTAATTAGAACTAGAATTCGTATCTAATCGCACATGTATCCCCGCTAATTTTAAGTAAAAATTTGGTCTGAAAAATATACGATTAGAGGCATAACTGGGGTATGAATTTATTTAGTCGTTTACATTTCTTAGGCAGGAATAGGCTTTTTGCGTCTTCGTTAATTTGTTTCAGGTGTTGCGGTAAATTTAGCAGGGGCTTACCAACGAAACAGCTCATCGTACCAACGCTTCAGGATCATCATCGACAACAGCGAATAGCACAGTTCAACGCTCCGAATTACGACGGTTAATTAATTAGAACTAGAATTCGTATCTAATCGCACATGTATCCCCGTTAATATAAGTAAAAATTTGGTCTGAAAAATATACGATTAGAGGCATAACTGGGGTATGAATTTATTTTATCGTTTACATTTCTTAGGCAGGAATAGGCTTTTTGCGTCTTCGTTAATTTGTTTTTCAGGTGTTGCGGTAAATTTAGCAGTGGCTTACCAACGAAACAGCTCATCGCACCAACGCTTTAGGATCATCATTGACAACAGCGAATAGCAGTTCAACGCTCCGAATTACGACGGTTAATTAATTAGAACTAGAATTCGTATCTAATCGCACATGTATCCCCGCTAATGTAAGTAAAAATTTGGTCTGAAAAATATACGATTAGAGGCATAACTGGTGTATGAAATTATTTAGTCGTTTACATTTCTTAGGCAGGAATAGGCTTTTTGCGTCTTCGTTAATTTGTTTCAGGTGTTGCGGTAAATTTAGCAGTGGCTTACCAACCAAACACCTCATCGTACCGGCGCTTCAGGATTATTATCATCGACAACAGCAAACAGCAGTTCAACGCTCCGAACTGTCCCGGATAATATTATTAATTAGAATTAGAATTCGTATCTAATCGCACATGTATCCCCGCTAATGTAAGTAAAAATTTGGTCTGAAAAATATACGATTGGAGGCATAACTGGCGTATGAATTTATTTAGTCGTTTACATTTCTTAGGCAGGAATAGGCTTTTTGCGTCTTCGTTAATTTGTTTCAGGTGTTGCGGTAAAATTAGCAGTTCCTTACCAACGAAACAGCTCATCGTACCGGCGCTTCAGGATTGTCATCGACAACAGCAAACAGCAGTACAACGCTCCGAATTACGACGGTTAATTAATTAGAACTAGAATTCGCATCTAATCGCACATGTATCCCCGCTGATATAAGTAAAAATTTGGTCTGAAAAATATACGATTAGAGGCATAACTGGCGTATGAATTTATTTAGTCGTTTACATTTCTTAGGCAGGAATAGGCTTTTTGCGTCTTCGTTAATTTGTTTCAGGTGTTGCGGTAAATTTAGCAGGGGCTTACCAACGAAACAGCTCATCGTACCAACGCTTCAGGATCATCATCAACAACAGCGAATAGCACAGTTCAACGCTCCGAATTACGACGGTTAATTAATTAGAACTAGAATTCGTATCTAATCGCACATGTATCCCCGCTAATGTAAGTAAAAATTTGGTCTGAAAAATATACGATTAGAGGCATAACTGGCGTATGAATTTATTTAGTCGTTTACATTTCTTAGGCAGGAATAGGCTTTTTGCGTCTTCGTTAATTTGTTTCAGGTGTTGCGGTAAATTTAGCAGTGGCTTACCAACGAAATAGCTCATCGTACCATCGCTTCAGGATCATCATCGACAACAGCGAATAGCAGTTCAACGCTCCGAATTACGACGGTTAATTAATTACAACTAGAATTCGTATCTAATCGCACATGTATCCCTGCTAATATAAGTAAAAATTTGGTCTGAAAAATATACGATTAGAGGCATAACTGGCGTATGAATTTATTTAGTTGTTTATCTTTCTTAGGCAGGAGTAGGCTTTTTGCGTCTTCGTTAATTTGTTTCAGGTGTTGCGGTAAAATTAGCAGTTCCTTACCAACGAAACAGCTCATCGTACCGGCGCTTCAGGATTATCATCGACAAGAGCAAACAGCAGTTCAACGCTCCGAACTGTCCCGGATAATATTATTAATTAGAATTAGAATTTGTATCTAACCACACATGTATCCCCGCTAATATAAGTAATAAATGGGCTTGAAAAATAAACCTTTAGGGGCATAACTGGTGTATGAAATTATTTAGTCGTTTGGGTTTCTTAGGCAGGAGTAGGCTTTTTGCGTCTTCGTTAATTTGTTTCAGGTATTGCGGTAAAATTAGCAGTGGCATACCACCGAAACAGCTCATCGTACCGGCGCTTCAGGATTATCATCGACAACAGCAAACAGCAGTTCAACGCTCCGAACTGTCCCGGATAACATTATTAATTAGAATTAGAATTCGTATCTAACCACACATGTATCCCCGCTACTGTAAGTAATAAATGGGCTTGAAAAATAAACGTTTAGGGGCATAACTGGTGTATGAAATTATTTAGTCGTTTGGGTTTCTTAGGCAGGAGTAGGCTTTTTGCGTCTTCGTCAATTTGTTTCAGGTAATGCGGTAAATTTAGCAGTGCCTTACCAACGAAACAGCTCATCGTACCAACGCCTCAGGATCATCATCGACAACAGCGAATAGCAGTTCAACGTTCCGAATTACGACGGTTAATTAATTAGAAGTAGAATTCGTATCTAATCGCACATGTATCCCCGCTAATGTAAGTAAAAATTTGGTCTGAAAAATATACGATTAGAGGCATAACTGGCGTATGAATTTATTTAGTCGTTTACATTTCTTAGGCAGGAATATGCTTTTTGCGTCTTCGTTAATTTGTTTCAGGTGTTGCGGTAAAATTAGCAGTTCCTTACCAACGAAACAGCTCATCGTACCAACTCTTCAGGATCATCATAGACAACAGCGAATAGCAGTTCAACGCTCCGAATTGCGACGGTTAATTAATTAGAACTAGAATTCGTATCTAATCGCACATGTATCCCCGCTAATTTTAAGTAAAAATTTGGTCTGAAAAATATACGATTAGAGGCATAACTGGCGTATGAATTTATTTAGTCGTTTACATTTCTTAGGCAGGAATAGGCTTTTTGCGTCTTCGTTAATTTGTTTCAGGTGTTGCGGTAAATTTAGCAGGGGCTTACCAACGAAACAGCTCATCGTACCAACGCTTCAGGATCATCATTGACAACAGCAAATAGCAGTTCAACGCTCCGAATTGCGACGGTTAATTAATTAGAAGTAGAATTCGTATCTAATCGCACATGTATCCCCGCTAATATAAGTAAAAATTTGGTCTAAAAAATATACGATTAGAGGCATAACTGGCGTATGAATTTATTTAGTCGTTTACATTTCTTTGGCAGGAATAGGCTTTTTGCGTCTTCGTTAATTTGTTTCAGGTGTTGCGGTAAATTTAGCAGTGCCTTACAAACGAAACAGCTCATCGTACCGGCGCTTCAGGATCATCATCGACAACAGCGAATAGCAGTTCAACGTTTCGAATTACGACGGTTAATTAATTAGAAGTAGAATTCGTATCTAATCGCACATGTATCCCCGCTGATATAAGTAAAAATTTGGTCTAAAAAATATACGATTAGAGGCATAACTGGCGTATGAATTTATTTAGTCGTTTACATTTCTTAGGCAGGAATAGGCTTTTTGCGTCTTCGTTAATTTGTTTCAGGTGTTGCGGTAAATTTAGCAGTGGCTTACCAACGAAACAGCTCATCGTACCAACGCTTCAGGATCATCATCGACAACAGCGAATAGCAGTTCAACGCTCCGAATTACGACGGTTAATTATTTAGAACTAGAATTCGTATCTAATCGCACATGTATCCCCGGTAATATATGTAAAAAATGGGTCTGAAAAATATACGTTTAGAGTCCTAACTGGTGTACGAAATTATTTAGTCTATTTTATTTCGTAGGTAGGAGTAGGCTTTTTGCGTCTCCATTAATTTGTTTCAGGTGTTGCGTTAGAAGTAACTGCGTCTCGGGAACAATGCAGCTCATCACACCCCCAACGTTTCAAGATCATCTGTAAACTGCAGTTTTTTCATCGTCGAATCAACGAGCAGCCACTTTCAACGCTCCAACTTTTGTTCGAGAACTTTTTGAAGATGAAATATTCGTAAGTATGTATAGAATCAGTACCTTCTGATAGATGTATTCCGTCCGCGCGCTGTCTCATCACTTTATTACTACGTATGAAATTTTTTAGTTTGCTTGTAGCTCGTTAATATTATTTTTATCAATGATCAAAACTAATTTTTTAAATTTTATTAAGCAAATTGCTTTGTTTTTTTAGATTTTACTTCAGTTTCTTGTATGCAAATCGTATTGATTTTGTGTTATATACTATTTGCTTCGTGTTCATGACCCGCCCGTTTGTAAGTAACTACTTCTTTTTTACCTCTTTTTTTCTTTTATTTTTTGGAAGGATTGTAGAACATTGGACAAATTCTATTATTAGCGTCAGTCTTGTGCAAAAGTATTTCGTCCGTAATGTCCGGTGGTGCGTTATTCTCACAATTCGGTGAGGCATTTTGATAGTATAATTGCACGGAAAAGATTTTGTTGCTCAAAAAAGTGATCTGTTTCTCCAGTTTAAATTTATTAATAGGAGTTACGAGATCGTAAGTCTGAAAATTGTGCTATTTATATTAAAAATTTCGTTTTTAATAACCGATAATTTTCATAAGCGTAGTAGCTTATAATTTATCAAATATTTCGAACATGGATACTGCGTTTATTTCGTCTGGTTCCAGGAGTATTTGAAATCAACGTTTAGTAACCTATCTCGGAAGTGGCCAGTCATTAACCGCATTCATTTGTAACGACGTTCTACATGAAGCCAAAGGCAGTATAAATGACGACAAATATGGCAAGAAGCACAAATGGTTGATGACCTGCTTACAACAGAAATAATAAAACGGTTATCAAATAATTTTTACATAAACGTTAACGCCATCAGATATAAATATCGAAAGAACACTGGATAATAATAAATTCAGTTGTCGTGCGTACATATTAAAGTAAACCTTAACAGTTAGTAATACGTTAACCAAAAAATTAGGTGATTCTAAAGATACCGTCTGACTGTCTCAAAAATTACAGATGAAGCGACAGTAGTTGCAATCTCGGCACTAGAGAAATGTGAATGCCTGGAAATATGCATTGAAAATGGTAAAAGTTTATGTTAGCGAAAAAGAAAAAAAAGAAATGTTGTGAAATTTACGGACAGCTTTAAAGTCTATTACTTGCGAAGTAGCGCTATTTGGAATTGTCTTGAATATACTTTAGGCGACAATAAAAATGTGAATCGGTGTAGTTTGAACTGAGTAACATTTTGTGTGTTTCGTTTTAGGGGCAATACGGTTTCAAAGCATACTGTAACCTGTGAATCTGAAGAACGACTTTCAAAGCTTAACACGTGGTGAAGCATGTAATTCTAAATATAGGTAGGAAAATATAGCATACAAAACTTTGCTGGAATATGTTTTTGCGAATTTAGTTAACACTGGAATATTTTCGATACACTAATTCTGTTCACAATTTCAGATTCGGAGAAAGGTCACAGGAAGATATGCAATTAGAAAACAGTGGTTCTGTTTCAAATGCAGCGGAGTAGCATAGCCGCTTAGAGTTCGATGTGACAGAAAATGATCGAAATACAAAATGTGGTTGATGTTCCGATATTTTTCAGCTCGCGTAATATTCACGTCTATTAATAAAAAATTGCTTTATATATTTGCGATATTGTAGTTTTCTTTCCGATTACAGATGCAATTTTTAAACTGCGGATTAGAAGAATAGTGTGGTAACCGGTCAAATGCTTTTCATTCAGGTAACAAGCACGAATTTCTGATAAAACTCATATAGAATGTGGCTATGTATGTTTTTTAAAATTATAGATGCGGTGATAGTGCTCAACCTAGAACAGCTAATCGGGGAAACGATTGCAGAAAATTACCAATAGTTTCAGCTTCAATATTGTTCCGTTTCAAATATTAGTGGTATTATCGGTTTTACTGAAGTTCAAAATAACGGAAATTAATAGAATGTGGTCAAGTTTGAGTATTTTCAAAGTCAGGTATTTGAATATATTTAGTATAACTTATTTTGAACATATTTATTTATTTTTTTCATTATAGATGCACTCGAACGTGATTTCGAGAAAACTACTTTAGACAGCGGTGTTGAAAAGTATACATTTGCAGAACGCTCTTGCATTGGTCGGATTATAACCTCCATTGTGTAATACCAGAGTGGAACTGACGTTCAGAAGGTTTCCACTAGGGTAACAAAGAAGAATTCTCAAAACTTCATCATTATACTACACTTAGTTTCTTGATTGCAGATGCGGAACGTTAAAATGGTCGCAAAAAATTATCAATGCTAGCTCTAATATAGATCCATTTCAGATCTGAGCGGGTAAGTAGAGTTATGTGAAGATCGAATTAACAGAAATATAACAGAGTGCGATTACTACTCGAATATTTTTAGACGAAGTAATAGATAAAAAAATATTCAACATGCGACTTACGTTGACAGATACCCTGCACTTATTTTTATTACAGCTGCAGCTCAACGTTTCTAGAATGTTGAAGAAGAAACAAATGCAACGATTTTATGCAGTTTGGAATAATGGTGCAGTAGACTTTTGAAGACTTTTCATTCAGGTAAAAAAACGAAAATGTTCAATAAAACTTATTCCGAATATTATTTTACTGTACTGGGAAAAATGTTACCACTACTTTGTCCAAAAATTTGATATAATTCGAGATTTGGTAGCACGTACGAAACTGATTCCGGTTGGTATAATTTTCGTGATATATAGATAAAACAAATGGAAACGAAATTACTTTACGAGCACGGAAAACATGATTCGCTGTCTGGTTACCATTCACGTGTTTTTCGTTAAAATCATCCAGTATTTTTTGTCCGAGTTGCCATATGCGATTTATTTTGTCGTACTAATATTATTTTAATCTAACCAGTCATGTTGAATAACTGGAAGGTTTATGTTGACTGAACATTGTTATTCAGTTTAAACGCAGCGGGAAAATCAAAGAATCAATATGATGTCAATGTTGAAAAACTTTTCAATTCGAATTATAATATGTAGAATAAACTTTCAATGACACTGCGTATAATTTCTTTAATTACAGATACAGTTACCCATGGTATCTGGAACTATTGGTTAGAAGAATCAACGGAAATTTTATGTTGGCTTTAATGTGTATGACAAACTGGTTATGCAGCCGTGGATGTTTAACTTTATCCCAGGCAGGTAAAAACTGTTTTTTGTAGAAATTTTCAGAGCTTGCAGGTTATACCGGGTTCCCTGTCAAAAGTCACGAATTATTCGTATTTCAGGAAAAACATTAAACTGTCAACAACACATCGCTGTTCAAGTTTTTTATTCAAATTAAATCTATGTAAACAGTTCATAAAAACAAGTGTATAATTTAAAGCGGTGACAAATTGCAATTTATCCTCTTTTCTTTTTCCATATTTTTTTTGTCCGCAGATTTTTTCATGAACCTTATCTAAAACATTACTTATTCTACCTGATTTAATTTAGCTCAATATGACCAAATATTGCTGTTCTTTATCTAATTCTAAAAAATTATTTCTCGATTTCTCGATCATATCTCCTCGCGGTATTGAAACATTACATTTTCGATTACAACAAGGTTCTTCAAAAATTTTGAAACATTTTTTCTCCCACTGCATCTAGTATAGATAATTCGAAATTATTCGAAGAGTTGAGAGTACGAATTTCATCTCGATTTTCTTCATCACTGTTATGAGCAAGTTGATATTGATCATCCAAGTTGTTAAAGTAGAGTTTCTCTGCATTACTAAGCTCTTCTTCAACTTCTTCTTCTTCCGAACAGATTTTTCACTTGATTGAAATTGAAACAACTTTATCAGGACAGTTAATTAATATTCACCTTACAAAACCATTTCGCATAATTAATAACATCGCGATTCCAAAATGATTTCACAACGACGTACGAACAATACATTATATCTTTTTCACGGATAAAGAAATTAAAATATATGCATCGATAACATTAATTGAGGACTTTAAAATGTTGCTTAGCAACAAAATATAGCGAAAAACGTGAATGTGACGTTACATTATAAAATTTTATGGCGAAAAGCTTATTTTAATGTGAAAGTGGTCCGTCAAACAGTTAACTTATTACCGATCAAGGAATCAAGTTTTTTATTGGTTTACACCCGAACCACAATAAAGCATAATGTTGAGAATCACTGAATTAAAGAAATGAATTGGCCGTCATTTTCGGCAGTGATTTGACTTATTTAAGTGCAAATAAGTCACCTAATTTTGTCCTCCTTAATTACTTTAGAAATTTAAATAAGAGCTAGCCAATTCCTTTGATCTCTAACCAATAATTAAAGATCAAAGGAATTGGCTAGCTCTTAAACACTTTCATTATTCAAAGTGGCAGTAATGAACGATCTTTTAAAAACGACATACAGCTCAGTTGACGTTCGAATATTATTTTCGAACTTTGTTAATATTGAGATAAAGACCTGTTTTATTTCGTGTAATTCAGTAATATTCGTAGTGAGACAAATTTTTACTTTGCCTATTTTCTTTAATTACAGATACAATTGTGGCTTTTTAATTCAAATCTGCTGGTCTAGAAGACGGTCACGGAATTATGTACAACTGGAAATCCTGCATTCGTTTCAAACCGAAAAGGATGAAATATGTATAACCGGCTTTTTGTAAAATTCAAAATTTTAACATGCATTTTAAATATTTTTCATTTCTATCTGTTTATAATATATTCAATAAAACTTATTGTGACCATAGTGAATTATTTCTTTTCTTAATATATTTTAATTTATGAAGCAATCTTGAACTCTTAGTTTTAGAACGGTTACTGAAAGAATATATAAATATAGTAGGATTTTATTTTGATATTATTTTATTTTAGGCCGAATGGGGCATAAACATCGTTACTCAACACATTCCTTTAAATATCAGCTGTTAATTTCAAGTCTGATCTATTTCAAATTTTTCAACATCTCATGAGTTTTGCTTCCGTTCGCTATATAGGCTATCGAGAGATATTAACTACACATGCCTTACAATAGACTAGAAAATCATAGTTATCGGGTTATCTTCGAGTGAACAAACTCAAACAGCTGATCGTAGTTTCTTAGCTTCCCAAATCTACTGGAAAAAGTTCGATGAAATTCTCTGATTAAGTACGTAAAAGAAGATAATAGTAAATAAACTTTGAGGGCAGGATAGCTGCTACTCTGATTCATAGGAAAATTGACTTCTAATCATTTTTCTGTAAATACTGTTTTGACAATAATTCGATTCAATTTTTACCTTCTAATATCGTGTTTTTTCAAAAATTGTTAACGATGTTCTAGTAAATAAATTTGTTCACTATGGCAACCAAATTAACAGTTTTAGCAGAACGCGTTTCGGCAAGCCACACTCGAATTCCGCGCCGTTGTTTACTTTGCCCGACGGTTAAAAAAAGGTCTAGTAATCTCCACACTCGAATTGCGCACCGAAAGTTTGCAGGTATAAAATATAAAAAAACGAACGAAAACGGCACTGGGACCATATCGCTGTTCGTTGGTTCTAAACTGATGCCTACTTCATCGTACTATATTATTAATGTTCGATGGCTGTCAATATTTTTACTTATCGTATTTTTAAAATGAATTTTTAATCTGCCAACGAAAAATACTACATCCATTTATGTATTGTAAATATTTCCTGTATAACGATTTATTTTTAAAAATACATAATTGTTTAAAGTTCCAGTTCCATTTTTGGTTTTAAAATAAATAGGGGAAGGTCGAGTAGCTTCGGACGCTTAAAAAAATTGCAAATAAAAATACGTCTTTATTATGAACTTATGCTTTGGTCATATTTCTTTGGCGATACAAAAAACGGCGGGTAGCACCGGACATAGTTGTCCCATATTCCTCTTTCACTTATTCTTCCCTAAAATTTCGTCATACTTTAGGTCTTCCTGCAATAATAGTAACACTTGTTAAAAATACTTTCCATAAATAAGCAAATTGACAAAACAATTGAAGATTGTTAAAATAATATTGCAAAATTCAAAACATAAAAAGATGTCCGGGGGGGGGGGTACCCGATCATTATCGTGCAACATTTTAAAATACATCTCTTAAATTGTACAAGAAATGTTACAAATACTATTAAAACCTGTAAATTTATACTATTTCCAACAATATTAAACAGACTTTCGTGTTGTGCTTGAAGATCTTCAGTTGAGTTTGTCAGGAGCGACGAAAAATTTTGGGCGGCAGCAAAACACCCTCTCATGGTTGACTTACTCGGTACCCACGCCGCAACTGAGCTGAATTTGTTTTTACCCTAGGAGACGCATATTCACAACAACGCTTTACATACGCGACGCGTTTAGTTTCTTAGAAATTTAAATGTCCGCGGTTACTCGCCGTCCGAAGCTATCCGACGTTCCCCTATTATAATTTTGATAAATAACGTATGATATATTTATGTTCTCATTTAAGTTTTTAATCATTAAAAATTGATTCTGGCTTTTGAAATTTGTCCGTTAGCTCAACTTTCAGTAATCTAACATACTCCTAATTGCCTATATTTGTGATCTTTTATCTTTCTAGTTTCAAAAGAATTACATTCGTGATTAAAGGTGTATATTCCCTCTTGACACAGCGACAACTAAAATTTTTCTTTATTTACAAGTTATTATTTTTAATAAAATATTTCGCTTTCACATACATTAATGTGTTAATTCCATATTACCATTAATGTTGAGCAATTATCAGTGTTGCCGATTTTATTACGAGGATGAATGTTTCTGGAACAGTTGGAATTCTACAAAACCGCTGTAAAATAACAATTTTCAAACACATCTTTTTATTTTCTATGATCAGCTAAGTGGAGCAGTTAAAAACAGTCGAATTATTGTTATGTACCATTGCAAGCCAGATAATTTTTGTTATTTTTTATGACGAAAATTTATGACGGTTACACATTTAAATGTGAAGTGAAAGAGTATTAAAGTGCTCCTTCAGAAAATGCATAACGTTCGAACAACTCTTTTAATTCCTGAACGCTAAAAATCGCGCAAAAAGTTTAGAATAAGAGAGTATGACGAATTTAAAATTACCTAAAAATCACTTTAAAATGTATAACTCGCCAAAAAAAAAACTTTCTAAGCAAACATTAGTCAGCTGATTTTCTATTGTCACTGCATTTGTGTATATTGCACAAGGTCATAACTTGACAGTACAGAGAAATGTACCAGTGTTGAACTAAATGACAGTCTTTCTTACGCATCTAGAAGTGTTTAATAATTCAACATTATTATTTTTTTAATATTAAAGTTTTTCATCTATGTATGTATGTGTACTAGGTACGTTAATAAGAAATTTCTTCTCAAATTATTGTGTTCTAAATATAAATATTTGTAGTTGTAGTCCGGTACTATGTCGGCGGTTGAAAAAATATAAACAGACGATACACAAGTTCCATATCAAACGGAATGGTTTGATAAATGCGGTGTGATTGAAAATAATAAAACGACTGTGTGCGTCTAATTGATAACGAAACAGTCAATTCACGTACATAAAATGTAAAAAGGCATTTTGATGAACATATTAATTTCCTCTCCTCTACTGCCCTTAAAAGGCTAAACCTACTGAAAGCTCGTTCCCCAACAAAATGGGGAGGCAATCCTTTTCTCCTTATTTTCTTGTACAATTCGATTATCCGTTCCAAATTTGACTACTGTTCCTTTATTTATGGCTCTGCCTCAAAATCACTTCTTTCCAAGCTGGATATAATTCAAAATTCTTGTATTCGTCTTTGCCTTGGTGTTCTTAGATCTTCTCGAGTACTAGCAGTTCTCGCGGAGTCTAACTCGCTTCCCCTTTTCATCCGCAGATCCTATTTAGGTTATCGTTTCTTGTGTAAACGCTTACCGTTATCATCCTCCAAACTTATTCCTTCATATCTTTCTATTCTGCAAAACTGGCGTTTTACTCCCGAGAAAATTCCTATTCTAGCCCACGTTGCTTTGCGGCTGAATTCCTTTTTATCCTGCACAATTTCTTATAACAATCTCCCTTACTTTTCTTTCAATTTTGCAGATCTCTCCAATCCTCCCAATGTATTGTATTTTCCTTTTTCCTCCAAATCCCTTTCCTATCCAACAGTTATACAGGAATTCCATAGTTATATCGAATCCCGTTTTCCTTCCCATATGGCTATTTTTACGGATGGTTCGAGGGGGCCTAATGGAGTTGGAGCTTCTTTCATCATTCCGAGCATTAATTTCTCTGAATCTTTTTTCGTCTTCCTTCCTTTTGTACTATCTTTACGGCCGAGTTAATGGCCATTTTACGCTCCATAATCCATATTTCCTCACATCGTTCTTCTTCAAAATTTTTAATTATCTCCGACTCCATGTGTGCTCTTAAAGCTATTTCCTCTCATTTCCCCTCTCACTCCGCTGACCTTTTCATCCTCCGTATTCGCTCTCTCATTCCCACTCTCTTCTCACTTCATGCTATCCTCATTGAAATGCTCTGGGTCCCCAGCCATATGGGGATAGAGGGTAACGAAATGGCAGATTCCTTGGCTCAGATTGCTGTATCCCCCCGCTTTTTTTTCTCTAAAATTCCCGTTTCTAATTTACTCCCACTGTGCAAAAAGTTTCATGTCAGATTTTGGTCAGATTTTTACGTTTCTTCCTTTTCTAATCAACTTTCCTCTTAAATTTTTTCATTCAACCTAATCTTCCCACGCGGCCTTGGTTTTACGATTTTCCTTCGCTTCGCCGCTCAGTTATTGTCCCTATTGTCCGTTTACGTCTGAATCATACTCTTCTTCCTTCCTCACGTTTTCGTTTTCATCTCGCTCTTTCCCCTTATTGCCCTTTTCACCCTGACGACGAAGCCGTCTGTGATCCTGACCATATCCTTTTTGAATGTCCATCTCTCGTGAACTAACGCACTTCTTTGTATTCCAATCTGCTGTCACTCAAACTCCCTACTTCTTATTGTGCCTCGTATATCTTATCATTTCCGTCGATCTCAGTTGTTCCTATCCTCAGTTCCTTTATCTTATCAATAGCTGACAGAATCTACATTTAACTGATCCTTCTCCTTCGTTTCGTTTCTGGGAAAAGATCCTTTGTTGACATGCTCAAAGGGGGATTAAAAAAGAAAAAAGTTGCATTCGAATCTCGGCTTTTTAACAGGTGATGAAAGAAGGAACATGTTTTTTACAAATGAAAAACGAAAATCATTCACAAACCAATGTTTTAAAAACTTGATTCCAAAAAATAACATTACAGCTGTAGTTTTCAAATTGCCCACTGCATTGCTCGCCACGGGAAACCTTTTTCAGGAAAGAAAGTTTATAAAGGAAGCATTCTCAAAATGTAGTGCTACTTTATTTGCAGATTTTAAAGAAAAAGACTTGATTATAAAGTGTGTATAAACGAGCTACTAATAAGTCGCAATACAATTACAGATCGAGTAATGGAATTAGAGAGAAATATTTGTTCGGAACATGACGACTTCAATTATGCAGAAATGTATTCAATTGTTTTAGATGAGAGTAACGATTTAAATGGTTATGCACAATTAGCCGTTTTTGCTTGATATAAATTAGGCAATGTAATGAAAGAAGAGCTAATGAAACTAATAACGTTAAAAGGGAAGTGTACCGGTCTTGATATTTTTTAAGAATTTGATATTGCATTTAAAGAAATGTATATTGCCCTACAGAAAATTGTTTCCGTGACAACAGATGGTGCACCCAATATATGGTAGGGAAAAACATTGGTCTTATCCAGTATCTTAAGCGAAATATTACATATCCATCGATTGAATTTCATTGTATAATACAGCAGCGCAAGTAAAAACATTTTCCAATGTAATGTCAGTTGTAATAAAAGTCATCCACTTTATAAATACAAGACGTCTTAATAAACGACAATTATTATGAGTGTCAATATTAAGGTATTTTGACCTACAATAATGTTCGATGGCTTAGTTGCGGTCAAGTTTTTAATCGGTTTGTCATTTTATTAGAAGAAATTAAGTTTGTTTTTTTTTAATGACCAAAAAAATTATAGTTTTGACGAATTTTTGAAATATAGTAGATTGGTTAAATGATTTAAAGTTTTTATGCGACATCGCTCAGCATTTTAATGAACTGAATAAAAAACTTCAAGGAAATGGACATGTTTGAAAATATTAAAATATTTATGACGAAACTTAATATCTTTATTAAAGATTTGGAAATGAAAATTATGAAATATTTTCCTCCGTTACAAAAACCTTTTTTCAAAACACAATAATTTTTGAAAAAACGCTCGATGTTCAAGAAAATGCAATTAAAAAATATTTAATGGTTATAAAGGAAATAAAACGAGCTTTCGAAGAGAAATTTAATACATTTCACAAAACTAAAGTTTCCTGGTAGAAAACTACTTAGATCCGGAAGCGTCTGTCTTCAGTGGAGCGGCTGCTTAAACACGGAAAGGAGAGGAACTCTATTGCAAAAAAAATTCCATAAAAACCTTATGTAAGAGTCAAATAAATAGTTTGCCAGGCGAACCGATGAGCGATCGGCGCTATGGAGCCGGAGCCGTATGTGTGAAATGGACGACTGGCCATAGGGAATTTGAGAACCGGGTTCTGTATGAAAAATATGCCACCAGTACTTGAGACCAAGGGCAGAATAAATGTAAATCTGTAAAAATGAAGATAGAAACATGGAATGTAAAAGGCCTTAATCAATTAGGCAAACTCTGTATTGTGGGGAGAACATTACTAAAGAAATAGCGATAGTTGGTGTAGCAGAGGCACACTGGAAACAAAGTGGACATTTTGTATCAGGCCAGCGGAAACTTGGATGTATGCTTAAGTAATCAAAACGAATCGCTAAATGGAGTAGCAATAATAAATGCAGAGCAATATCATCGGCTTTGTTAGGATACGAAACAATAAAAGTGATCGCATTGTATCAGTCAAAATAAAAGGGAAATCGGTCCAGATGAATATTATTTAAATGCATGTCCCAACAACTCAAGGATCAGACGAAGGTATGGAAGAGTTTTATGGCCAGCTATATAAGGCGATCAATGAAGTTCAAACCAGAAAATCATTATTAGTAATAGGAGATTTCAATGCAAAGATAGCAGATACCAGAAACGACAGTCATCTGAGATCAACTGTAAAATATGGCTTAGGAAGCAGGAACAGACGAGGTGAAAACTTTAAACGCCGTCGTAGAGAACGACTTTTGTGGACCTCACCGAATGGAAATATAAAAAACCGAATAGTATGTACCCATACGAACAAGGTGGAGATCATCCATAAAAGATGTGAAGACATATTCAGGACTGGATTGTGGTAGCGACGGCGATCACAAGGCCTTAGTGAGTGAGGTATGCCTCAAACTTCAACAAAAATAGAAAAATTTAGAAGTAACCAACTTCAAAAACTTAAGAGCGATTAGCGATTATACAAGGCGAATAAAATCCAAATGAAATGAAGTCTGCCATGTATACGGGAATAAAAACACAACTGTGGAGGAACTATGGAGAGAGTGCAAATCAGCAATTCAGGATGCTGTGAATAAAAACTCCAGTAAAGTACAAACAAAAAGGAAGCCGTGGATGTTTAAGAACACTCTTGAACTAATTAATAAGAGGAACCATATAAAAAGTGGAAAAGGCAATAGTATAAGAGATCAAAGTATTTACAAGGAACTTAGCAAACGGATAAATAAGGGAATTCAGATAGATAGAAACAATTATACATATAAAATCAGAATATGCGAGGAAATAGAACAACATTCATAAAAAAAAAAACGAATATCGTGACCTAATTTAAATGAGGTTAAGTAACACTTTCAGATTAAGCAGAAATAGCGGAAAGATGGCGTCAGTGACCTTATGTACGATGATGAGAGAACGGCAGTAATGTAGGACTTTGATCTGGAACCGCCAATTAAGAAAGAGGAAGTAGAATTCGCAATAATATCGAAACTTAGCAGGCACCGACATTATAGTTGACGAAATGCTTAAAGTAACGAGAGAGTCAGGAGTAAATATAATGCATATGATTTGTCAAAAAGTATGAGAATAGGTAGATGGCTCAAAGACTGGACAAAATCAGTATATGTACTATTACATAAAAAAAGGTTCAACAGAAGCATCTGAGAACTACCGAACAAATACACTGATCAGCCATAGTAGCAAAGTATTTTATATGTAATACAAGAGCTCCTCAAACACTATCTTCTACTGTAAATTCCTGAAGAACAAGCCGGGTTTGTACCCGGCAAAGGTACCCGGGAACAGAAATGAAATGTAAGATAGAGAAGCTTAATAAATATAACATACCGGAACTGCTCTGCTTTCTAGATTAGAGGAAGTTATTTGATAATATTAAATGGACGAAAATGTGGCAGATTTTACTATAAATAGTCAAACATCTAATTTATCTCATAAAGAACTGTATTTAAACAGCAAAGCATATATTAAACTGGAAAAGAAAAAATTCAAAGAATTTTCGTCAGAAAAAGATGTACGATAAGGCTGCTGTGTATCGCCGATCTTCTTTAATATTTATAGAGAATTGATTATGAGGCATGCAACGGATGGATGTCCAGGTGGAATATCTATTGAAGAAAAAAGGATCACGAATCTATGGTTTGCAGACAACACAATAATATTGTCCAGCACTGAGAAAGAATTTTCAAGAGTGACTTCTATTGGAAAAGAAGCGGGTTTAGAACTGAATGAACGTAACTGTTTTAAAGTCATTGATAAGGAGAACATAATTCAACAACTACTGACATGTTGCAAGACATAGAAATCGAGGATAAACAAATCTGTGTGTATCAAATGAAGAAATTAGCAGGTTAGCTTTAACCAACGTAGGAATTGGAAAACTAAATTGTATATAGTAAGACCGCGAGGTCTCCAAATCATCAAAACTACGACTATTAAAAACATTAGTTTTCTCAATAGCAACATACAGACCAGGAAGAGTTAAGGGGTTCGAAATGAAAAGATATCCGGGCGAACCGATGAACCGCTACATCGATCTGATCACGAAGCTATCCGGATTGGACATACAGGAATTAATGGAGCTATCATCCGAAAAATATATAAATCAGTTTAGTAGTACACAACGGGGTAGGATGACTAGGGCTGAACAACCTTTCACCAATACAATAATGTAAGGTAGGTGTTTGGGACTTGTGTTAAAATCAAAAACGTCCTACGTAGTGCTAAGGATAACTTACCACGGTTGCATGGCGCCGGAATGCAGAAAGTTTCGTGTTCCTGTGAATTGAATTACGTTGGTCAAATAGGTAGAACTGTCGAAACTAGAGTGAAGGAGCTTGTTGCCGATTGTATATACAGCTAAGGGGTAATATCACCTTGGGCTCACAAAATTTCGGGTGATTTTCTGAGACTTACCACGAACGATAGAAAAGAGATAGAGATATGAGGTTTTGGGCATGTGAAAGTAGTGTTTTATTTTAATTTGTACAATACAAAATCGTGGCACAGCAGTGCAGGTAAAAAAACAAAAATTTTGGTCGGTCCGTACGGATGAAATGAACATAGGATTTTTCCGAAAAAATAATTTAAAAAAAAATGGCGGTGATTTGAAATTTTTTTTCCTTTTTCGAAAAAATCGGTCGAAAATCGCTTATAAAATTTGTGAATATCAATTTATCAAAAAAAATCCTACGATATTCACTAGAAAATCTTATTTTAAAGGTGCAGTCAAAATTTTGAGCCAATTGGATAAAAATTGAGGGAGCTACTGGTACGCCCAGTTTTTTGTTGTACATCTCACTTTTTGGTCACAATCGTTGTGCCAAAAGGTTAATTATCTTAATGTGTTTTGTAGAATTTTTCATATAATTAAAAAATCTAAAATGTGCAACATATCAAATCCTTGGACATCCATGAAAGAATATATATTCATTTATCATTTTGTACTGTATAAAATATGAATTTAATTAAATTTATGCACAATTGAAAAAAAAACGCCAAAAATGTATTATATATATATACACTAGGGGATTGGTTTCGCTGACCAATTCGCGGCCCGTTCCTTCGGACTTCAAATAGTTTTATTTTGTAAATTTTCATAAAGACTGTAGCGTTCACATATATTTATTTGTTTTTTCTATTAAAAAAAAGTAAGTACACGAATACATCAATTAAAAAAGTGAAATTTAGATTAAAATATCTGAAACCCTGAAACCGTTAGCAGGGTAATATATGTGACAGGAATATATTACATTTAATTCTTTTTAAAGTAAGATATTAACAATATTGATTTGTTTAAATGCATTGATGAAATTTGCTTTCTTTATTAGAATCTAAGCAAAAATATATCAAGTTATTGTTGACCATCACTCCAATCATTTCAGAATTTGGACGCTTAAATTTTACAGTTGTGAGGATTTTGATTTTTCTGCTGTTCTAATAACGAAAAAATGTCAGTTGAAAAAAAAATGAATCCTCTAGCTGCTACAAAACAAGATTATCACAAATCCTCGATTTAGACTGTCGAATACATGAATTAAAGAACCATCAAAATAGAAAGTTACCCAGTGTGTAATTTCTCCAATTAAACTCGTTTGTTTGTCGGGTAAAATTTGTAGGTGTTTATCCAATATTTGAGGTAAGGAATAATCATATATACCCATTAAATTTACGTTAATTGGATTGTATGAATTACATACCTGTAATTATATTAATTACTTTACTAATAATTTCACCAGATGAGTAATCTCTTTTTATTACATTGATTTCGTTCATTTTTTCTCTATTATATTGAACATTCATTTGCTATTTTTGACCCTCAGGGATGCCACTGTGGTCTCGGCCTTTATCACAGACGTAAGATTTAATTATTAATTTTTAATTTTAATTTATTATTCCTGCTTTAGTTACTAATTTAATGGTTAATTATGCAAAATGCGAACGTTGAAATATATATATGTTATGTGAAATAATATATTCTAATTACAATTTAAACCACTTTCTTTGTCAGTCGACCACTAAAAAACAATACAATAATAATAATATACAAAGTTTTATGGATAGTATAAAGGAAATAATAAAATTTAAAACAATACGTATCACTATAATCGGCTGGAGTGCGATGATGGTTGACGTGGTATCAGTTCGCTACATTCCTGATTTTCGAAATCAATTTCAAATCATTCGACAAAATAATTAATATAGCCTACTTATGTATAATTTCGGTGAAATATAACGACGAAATTAGTCATGCAGTATTAAGAAATAAAATTTTAGATTAAACTGAAAAAACACGCTCTTATAGTAATGTGAACTAAAAAGTAAAAAATAATTTTTAAATATAAAGATAATATTCAACAGTGATGAAAATCTCCCAAGTCAGAGCGCGTCTAAAGGGGCCGCTCAGCGGCCTCCCCCCTGCTCCCATCAAATTAAACAAACCGACCAATCTACCCATAATTATGGACGCAGATACCAACGCTAAGCGTAAATCAGCGGACCCCCTTTCACCTGTTCCCGCAACTCAGCCAAAAGAGATTAGGTTGTCTCAGGCTGTACCTACTAACAGTAATAGTTTTTTGATTAATGTGTTTTATTGTACAAAAGTTTTTTTTTTTTTTTTTTTTTTTTTTTTACAAATTATTGGATGGTTGGTAAATTAGCCGAGCACCGCCGATTAGGCTTAGTCTCAGCCAAGTACCGCCCTTACATATTTTATTTATTTAATCATAAACAGAATAATATTATTATATATGTAGAAATGTTAATAATTAAAAAATTAAAAATACAACATAGATACTTTCAGATCATTATGTTACTTCCTTAGCCGACCTGGGAATTTCTCATGCAGTGCTTTGAATGCGAATATTTGGAACTTTGCGACAGTCTGTCAAATTTATATTTTTGTCAAAGTCACGGAATTGTGCGTATTTGCTACATTCATATAGAATATGACAAGCAGTTTCAACAGAATTGTCGCTGCAGTCACATTTATTATTTTCACCCAGTTTCATTTTGTATAGATAGTCGGCAAATTTCTCATGATTTGTTAGTAATTGAGTCGTATAAAAATCAGGAATTATTTCCAGATTTCGGTTTTCACGTACATTTGGTACTAATTCATAAGTGCGGCGACCGGTTGTATCCTGGTTCCAGAGAGTTTGCCATGAACAGTAATAGTGATTTTTCACATCTGCTTTTATGCGTTTTAACCATTTTTTGTTTGCTTCGTTCCTTACCAGATTAGTTACGGAATTAGTAGTTACTGACTCTGCTTCTTGTCGTGCAGGATTATCTAGGTATTGAAAGGTTCTGCGATTTTTTAATACAAAGATGACTGCTCTGCATAGCATCAGCAGGTCAATTGAGAGAACTCCCGTTGTGGCTATTACAGCTGAGTGTGATGTCGTTCTGTATGCTCTACATGCATTAATTAAAAATTTCCTTTGAATAGAATGTAATTGTTTTTTAGAAGTTTTAGATTGTACTCGCTTGGTGATAACGGAGCTACACTAGCTTAAGGTATTTTCGACTAGAGCTTTATAAATTACCATCCTATATTTAAAGTTAAAACCCCATGTGTTTTGGCCAACTCTTAAAAGTTGGCAGTATTTAATATTTAGTTTGGAAGTTATATGATCGAGGTGATACCGAAAAGAGAGTTTGTTGTCAATTACAACACCTAGATATTTAAAATATTCTACGACCTGCAGTTTAGCTCCCTTGTAAGTTACATTAATATTTTTTCTATTTATTTTTAAAGACTTCGTGAAGAAGCAAACCAAACATTTTCCTATGGATAGTTGTAATTTAGCTTTAGTTAACCACTTATTGACTTTATTAAGAGTGTCATTTGCTGTGATTTCTAGTTCCCTTTTACAGCGTTCTGTTATAATAAAAATCAGATCGTCCGCGTAGGCGCAAAGATCTACTGTGCTTTTATAGTTTCCTTTTAGAGCTTTGTTAAAGTAAATATTCCATTTGGGTCTAGCGCGAACGTCACACCGAAAATAAGTTTTTAACGCTATTAAAACCACCCTCTATATACACAGCCTGAATAAAAGTAACATTGCGTCAGAATTAGACCTGGCACCGAAGTGCATCTGAAGGAGAAAGTGTAACTGAAACAGTTTTCCGTACCTGTACTAGTGTCAAATCCTGATACTGTTGTTTAACAGAGTTTTTTTTATTATTTGACAATAACGCGAAATTCATTCGAGCGATTGGAGTAGTAAAGAATAAAAATTAAGTCACGTAATTTTAAACATTAAAAACCGAGAAACATTTCTTTACCTTCCGATAAAATAAATAACTAGTCTTCTATAAGATAGATTGAGGATTCATCGTAAATCACCTCTTCATGCGCTGTAAAGGTAGGAATCAAAAGTATGACAAAGAATACGACAATAATAAATAAAATTCGGTCAACTGCAGCTGCGAATTTTAACCAGTAGGCGGCATATTTCCTTCTTAAATCGGACCGCGGATCACCGTCCAAGTTGGTTTTCTCTTTCAGTGTTTTACTCTGAAATCCGATCAAGAATACGGTAGGTGTTACACAATAATCTTTTAAATAGAATGATCGATAATTTATTTCAATAACAACAAAACAAAAAAAAAAGATAATGTTTCTGTACTTTAATTTTTAAATTTTTAAATTCGTCAGTGTCCTACTTCAATTGACATAAAGTTCCTATTATTAAATAAATCAGGGAAATCGTAAAATGCATTTCATATTTCGCATTCACAAATCTCCTCAGCCAATATGTAGAATTTTTGAAATACGTTTTAACGGATTATTTACTTATCCATTGAAATTTGTCCGGACGACCAACATTTTTAAATAGTGGCCAAATAAATGTCTCTTTTCAGTCCGGATAGAAAAAGCATTTTCAAAATTAAGACATCTTTTGAACGTTTGCAAACTGTTCCTTTTTAATTCTACAGGCTTCTGCGCTAAGTTGATCTTTAAATTAACGTTCAAAAACAGTACGATACTTAATTTATCAAACGGAAATAAACGAAATAGACAATTACAATATAAACACAATTACCGGATATACATATGTATAAAACCAAAATTTCACACACAAAGAAAAACACAGAATCCATTATTATATAAATCCGCTGTTATTCTGATACCGTATGGTAGTAGGTTGTTCCAAATCTAGTCTACAAGAAATACGTTGAACTCGAAACAAATTACTTTGTGCACGTTCTCTTTCCTCTAAATATTAATTTCTGAAGGAACTATCAGAGGCCAGTTCCAGTTTAGTAGGTGAATATTCGCATTGAACTCACCACACTATATTGTACATGCGTAAATTCTAGAATTTTTTAAAATTTAATGTTTTATTTTAGTATCTTGATATTTAAATATTCACGGGTAATATTAATTTCTTCAATTTAAAATACGAATGCATACTAAATTTTACTGATTGTCTGGAAAGTCATTGACTGATTGTCTCTATGGAGTTGAACGCCGTGGTGATGATTCAAAAAGGTTTTATTTAGGAGGAAATTTTCATAAAATGCGGATAGGCTATGAATGAAACTTAAGTAGTGAAAAACTTAATTTGGCTTTCCAAATGGACTAGTTGGGTTGCCAAGTTAAAATAGAAGAAACCAATTGAAAGAAGAGCAAAATTCTGGGAATTATATTTTCTATTTCATAACAGCGAAAACGGCTGATGCGAGGTAATTATAGGGCGAGTATTTTTAAATTCAAGGCAAAACTACAGTTTTTTATTACAAAGTGATCATAAGCATGAATTCTAGATATTACAACTACTTCAAAGAGTTAAGAACATCAAAAACCTCAGAGAGCACTATTACTGTTTCACAAAAAATTCATGCCGAAACCGCGTTAATTAAGTGTTGAAACAAAATTTAATGACCAGCGTATTTTGTTTAGATACGAAAGTAACAGCGCTTGTTTAAACCTGTTCTTTAATTGGTTTCTATCTGTTTTAATCACGGAATTTGACATATTTTTATAGCGATAAATATTTCATTTTGTACATATTTTTTTATAAAATTGTCGATAGCGCAATTAAAGCAATATTATTACATTCTGCTTTAAAAAATCCCATTATACCGAGTTTCTAAAATAAAGTGTAACTAATTAAATATTTAATAATAAATATGATATGGTCCGATACAGGATCTGCTGTTGGTACTATAGTAATAGCTCAACATATATTTTAGAAGGATATATAGCTAAAAAATGAAAAAAATGTTTAATACGCATTCAGAATATCGAGCCGTTCGTGAAGAAGTTGAAATTCAAAAAACATTGTGGTCAGACTTGATGCGGTAGCACGGTTCACCTATATCCAACTCTACAGTAGTTGATTGTATTGAACTCTGAAAAATAGAAGGTGTTTCTAGTGAAATTATTGAATTTATAACGGCTGTTACGAAATCAAAATTTTTCTAAATCTGCTGACGGTCTTTTTTGTTTTATTATTTTTTAATCGAGTTTATCAACGTGGACATTAGCCCAAGAACTGGAAAAAAGAAGAAAAAGGGAACGAGTTTTTTATGAGATGTTAGACAGCCAACAAAAATGTATCAAGCGTTTGGCTGACAGAAGGAAAAGCAAGGGAAAGAATAAATGAATGAAGCCCTGTGGCAACACTGCTTGATAAAAGAAGGGAGTAGAAATTGAAAACGAAGAGCATTCGAACAGTAGTGTAGAGGACAATATGGAGATGGCGCGAGAGGGAACTGGAAAAGCGATGAAAGGAGCAAACTGTGCCCAAAGTGCAGGCGGCATATTACTGAGATACTAGAGCGACGTTTAGAAGAGAAGACAAGAAACCAGGGATAAAGTGGAAGGGAAGGTTGAATAGACAAGTAAAAATAATTTGGATTAGGGAATGAGAAGTAAGAGTTGAACCACAATTTGTAATGCTCAGCAGTAGACAAAAAAATAATATTGACAGATGGAAATGTAGAAAGAAACCTGCCGGAGGAAGAAGTGCTTCGATCCCTGAGTGAGATCAGGAATATGTAAGAAATCAATTTGGATTGGATGAGAAAAGGAAAGATTTCGAATTAAATAGGTTCTTTATACAAAACACGATAATTGTTCATAAGGAATATGTACCATTACGTTTCACTACCGTGCTTAAGTGCTCAATGCAAATCTCCATGCCAATACAACACCCGCCTAAATATAAATTACTATGTAATACACGTAAAAATAATCTACACGTTTGGTCATTTTATATATTTACCCGAAAAAACGCAGGTAACACATTAAATTAAATTAGCGGGTATCCGATATAGGTATTCCGGATTAAAAGGCGGAAGATTATGACGTCGCCTTTTCAGTTATTAAAACTTTTTTAGCGTTTCTGTTATTTTTTTGCTTTTGGTTTTTTCCGAGAAGGGCTCAGACATTAACCGAAACACAATAGCTTTTTTTTAATAGTTCCAATAAGCAATAATAAGATTCCAATTCAATTTATCTCGAGTGAAACACAATATTTATCGCTGTTAAGATAATTTTGGTAATTAAATTACAAATTTAACTATAAAGCCAACTATTTGAAGAGTATAGTAAACATTTTCAAATGCATTATTGAAATTATTTTTTATTTTTTTTTGGTAGATAACAAAAACAACGCGATTGGTTGTTCGTTTATAAACGGTATCATTTGTGAAGTAGTGAACAACGTTACCTCAGAACCATTTGATTGCAGTTTTGAAAAGTTTATTGTACTTTAAAAATATTTAATTTTCTTCGGCGGCGGGGGGGGGGCACAAAGAAGTAGTAAATTTAAGAAGGTACTCTTCACCTTATTTATTTTAGGTTTGGAAAGAAAATTTCACCGCACATCCAATACCGAACACCAGAAGCGATCTGAAGATTTTAATAATCTTAAAAGTTCACGCTTTTTGGAACGAACAATAAATCAGTATCATCAAGCTTCGTTCTATATTGAGATTCTACAGTTCTCTTCGTAACTTGTACTGACTGAAAGGAAGAACTGTCGGTCAACATAGTATCAGTAGGCCATTCCTATTTCCCTATTAGGTCCTAAACAATCCTTCGTGCTTGATCACAATGTTATTCTCCCATCTTATTCTTAAGTGTCAGTATCAAAATGATTACACTATTTTTAAGCTCCTTATACATTTCCAAAATCTTCTACCATTATCCTCAACAATTTCAATCTGTAATCGCTTTTCTGAAAACTATGAGTCTTTCCTCCTCTATGAAACTTCCCTCTTCTATGTGCTCCGGTTCAAGTATCAGGATACGGAACCGTAAACTAATAGATTATTTTTGTGGGAATTCTTGAAAAATAAAAAAAGATTAATTAATATAACTTTATGCGTAATTGCCCCTCCTGCCCACCATTAAAACCAGCTCTGTACGCATAAATACTATGTATGATATTTTATATTCATCAATAACACTGCTGCAACGAATATACGACGTTACCTCTATCGTTCTAGTCTTGAAATCAATAATTAACAATATCTGGTACAATACAAACTACGAGTATAATTCGTAATTACTTAACAGATAGAAGAATTGGGTTATTTAATCAAGAAAACAAAATCCTATACAACAGGAGTGTCAACTCAGGAGTACCACAAGGTTCGGTTCTAGGGCCAGTACTCTTCAACATAGCAATGAGCGAAGTTCATAATTTGCATTTCAGTCAACACAGCAATATGATAAGCTACGCAGACGATATAATGTTAGTAGCAGGAATTAATAAAAAGGACGAAGTTTACAATATAAATGAAACAATAAAAAAATTGAGTAAAAACATTAAAAACTTAGGCTTACAATTCAACATAAATAAAACCCAAGCACTACTAATAAGTAGAAAACAAGACAGGGAAGAAATGATACATTGCATTGAACAGCACTTATGCATAAAGATAAAGATAAAATAAAAATAGTAAAAGAAATAAAATACTTGGGAATAATCATAGACACAAATTTAAATTTTGGAAAACACATTGAATTCATAATAGACAAGATTAAAAAAATTTATTTCAAATTAAGATCACTATATTCAAATATGTTCGGCTTCAAATATAAAGATAGAATAGTACTCTACAAAGCCAAACAGAATACTGCTCTACAGTATATTTTCCAGTTTTACGAGAAAAAGACAAGAATAAGCTGTTAAAATTACAAAGGAAAATATTAATAGGAACAATCTCTGGTTATCGCACAATATCGTATACTTCAGTCAACATCATAGCAGGAATAATAATAGGTCCTATAGACTTAAAGTTAGAAACTGTAAACCAAATCAAAACATGCAAACAAGAAGAACTAAAATTTTAGACAAAAAAAAGTTACGAAAACAGATCAATAAAATTAATTCAAGTAGTATACGACTTTGGCAACTCAGATGTGATAAATCAAAAACTGGCAAAGTAACAACACGGGAAATAGTACCAAACTTGGAAGAAAGACCACAAATGAAACATTTTTATACCGATTATAACTTCACTCAATTTTTAACCGAACATGGAAATAATAATGGGGTGTCTATATGAAACGATTTAAAATTGCTGAAACAGACATCTGTATAGACTGTAAAGAGAAAACAGACGATTGCTTTCATTCGATTTTCGAATGCAATAAGTTTAAAAACGAAAGAGAAAAACGGAAAATAATAAAAAAACCAATAACCGAAATACATAAAAAAAACTTTTTTAATCTGATCAGCTTTGTCAACCATGTAATGAATAACAAAACAAAACACATCAACAACAAATAATAACAGTAACAATCAGAAACTCTGGCTGAAAAACCGCAAGGTACAGCGGAGTAAATAAATAAATAAAATAAAAAAAAAAAAAAAAAAAGCTTTTTTTTACATTTCAACTAGTTAAATTAATAAATTAATATTTTGTAAAAAGAAAAAAGAAATTGTAATTACGGTACATACTTTCTCCGACTTAACTGATAGAAACAGCACTACTTCAGAAAGCGGGCTGTCCAAAAATCTAACAATGAAATTCGGTGGTAAAGACGTATGCTCCATTCTGCTGATTTGCATCAGTATGACCACTGCAGCCACGTAGATCGAAATAACCATCGACATAATACTATAAGCCATAACTGCAAATGGAAATTAAAAAAAGAAAAATAGTTACCGATTTTGAAAGAGATTACATGTAACGTTCGTCGGGAAATGAGACCTCTTGTGCGAAAACATGGATTTTGAGTTAAACACTGATTCTGATACTTTTAAGTGAGTGGGATACGATGCAATATGTAGTTTTTTCGGCAACAACGTTTATTTAATGTCTTAAAACGCACAAAACTGACGGAAGAAAATTGGAAAAAAGGGAAAAACATTAAAAATGTTTAAAAAACCGTAAAACTACACGTATTTTTCCCCAGTTGTTGATTTTTTTTTTTTTTTTCGGCATTTTTTAATGATTTTTTGTTTATTCCGGGAATTTTTTGAGCATTGGCCTTTTTTATTTTTTGGAACTTCGACTTTTTCTTTGCTGGAGCTTCGGGATTTGTTTTTGATTGTAGATTCAGTTTTCTCGTCTTTCTCTTTCATGTCAATTTTACTGCAGATTGTTCTTATTCTGTGCTACATGGTTATTACAAAATAATACGAGATTTTCGGCAGGATTCGTTTCGATATAGTGATGAAGTTGACTGATAACAGCGTTTGGTCCTTTGCCAATTTCAAATTCTTCGGCTGGTAAATAATTTTTTTGAACCTTTTTAGTTCATCGTGAATACCGCAAAAATTGAGCATTTACGCGCAGCCTTGAAGTACGATGAGATAATTTGCTGAAGACTACTTGGATAGTACATTTTTGGAACATAATCATAATTAAATACAAGAGTAGAAGCCGATAATCGTCACTTTACAGCACTGTTGGAAGATCTCGTATTGATGTTTTGCACCATAGTCAAGATGGGCAAGTGCCGCTTTTAATTTTTCCTCTCTTGTTGGCATGTCTCGCAAAGATCATCAGCTGGCCGCATTGGAGAAATGTAACCACAATAACATGCCAATATTTTCAAAAATGTTTCTTATGTGACGTCACTTTTTGAAAGACATACTTTAACAAAACGACGATAAACAGCGATTTTTGTTTCGCTGGATGGCAATTTGATCACTTTTTGTAATTTCCGAAATTTGGCATTCTACCGGCAAGTGGTACAGTAAAATTATGCACAAAATTTTTAATCCATTCAGGGATACGAGTGATTGACTCTACAGCTAGAACACCTAATCTATCCTCTGTTTTCTTACCACTTGGTTCATGTTTTCGCTCGGTTTTCATAATGCTGTATTAAATTCTTATAATGTTTAATTTGGCGGCACGTTATATACAGGCATGCACGGGGACAGTAGTATATTACGGTACTATTACTTCACGCAAAATGTTAAAAGCGTTTTTCTCAACCACAGGCCCCTTTTCTCTGCGAACGTCATATATAGTAACGGTAACCAGACTGAGAACAGGGAGCGATAAATCCTCATCATTCTTAGCCAGTTATTGAAACGGTATTCTCGTTTAATTCTGCCTTCCGGGATGCCACCACAGTCTCTCAAATATCGTGGACGTAAATTTATATTATTAAATTATTATTATTATTGTTGGAAAAATACGATTATTTAAATTTCATATGTGCTGCATTAAAGTACACCTACACCAATCTTTCGGTACCGGTGGATCGCTGAAAAACACCATATTAAATACGTACGAGTAAACATACAATTATAAGACGATTAATTAAATTGAATATAAAATTGTACGTATCGCTGTTGTGAATAAATTTTTACCGACTGACTGAGTCTTCACGTTTGCGTTAAACCGGTTTTTGTATCGAACCAATTTACAAGAACTAAACTATCGGACAGCTATTATAGACACCACGATTCGTTAAAATAGCGATACTGCAGAACGGTAAATAGCGACTGCTAGGACGATTACTTTGACCAGAGGTAAACTACGATTGATTAAAAGATGAGAAATTATATTAAGCAAAGGTAAAATTCGACTGACTGCTTAAAAAATCTTCATTAGATCTTTTGTTACTTCTACCTGAAATTGATGCACCGTGACCGTTGAAATTGACCGAATCAGGTACACGCTTCTTCTTGCGTTAGTCAATTATTAGCTAACCCCTAACCAACAACAGGGTTTCAGACTGCGCAATTGATACTGCAGAATCGGAGTTAAAGCATGATGTATTAATTTGCACAGATTCCCTTAGTTCCATCAGATGTATACAGAACAGACATGAACATCAACATCCCTTCACGAAAACTATATCGCAAAAAGCGTTTATTGATTCGGGCCAAATTTTACTCGCATGGATACCAGGACATAGCAATATTAAACAGCGGCATCAGAATCATGTAATGTAACACCAATTCCGTTCATACCAACGCCGAGTAAAAATATCCTGACCCATATTCGGAGTAAGCTAAAGGCAAGAGCAATGGAACGATTCACTATTCTTCCTCATTACAACTCCAGCGTCACAAACCCGGTAATGCCGACATCCAGGCGGAATGATGTAGTCCTCTGCCACGTTCGGTCTGGACATACACGTTTTACGCATCAGTTCCTGTTTGCAAAAAAGAGAACGGCCGGCCTGACCTGCATGTAATACTCCCCTTACCATTGCCCACATCCTAACTTCCTTCATAACTTATACTTTCCAACGCCAGCTCGCTGGCCTTCCAAATGATCTTTCTAGCATACTGCAACGCACCTCCTCCGCCGAAGCTAAATTACTCCTCTTCTTTAATAATACAAATATCTTACCTTTAGTCTAGTATAATACCTTTCCTTCTGTGCCTCTGATCCAAGTAGCGGAATACGGCACGGTCACAAATCAAAGAAGAAGAAGAATAAGAAAGAAATTTGGATCTAAAGGTGGACCCTCTATATATATATATATATATATATATATATATATATATATTGTCGCGATAGCCTAGTTGCTAGAGCGCTTGACTTCCATCACGGAGGTCACGGGTTCGATCCCGGGCGACGACAGAACTTAATTATTATGTGGAAGACAATGGCAAACCACCACGTATACCTCATATGCGCGCTAGTTTAATACACACAGCGGACACATGCGGGATTGCACTTGTAGCGCGATAACAAGCGACTGCAATCAGTTCCGAATGAAGTCTTGCGTGTGTACACTCGCGTTGCATATAACAATTTCCTAGTACACTACCTATATCTATACAGCTAAAATGTACGAATAGGTAGTCGCCGACGCTCAAAAAGCTGAGTAAGGCGCTATGAAGAAGAATATATGTACACGATGATCATAATTAAAGTTGAAGTTTCAAAACGGTATAAAAACAGAACCACTGATCAGAATGACGTCAAGTGGTTCTTTTTTTATAACGTTTTGAAACTTCAACTTTAATTATAATCACCCTGTATATATATATATATATATATATATATATATATATATATATATATATATAGGGAACAGAGGGGCACGTTGTTACAGGGGTAAATAGTTACACGTATTTTTACCGGGATTTAGAACTCTCTGGTGCATAGTATTGGACTCATTTGGTTCCTTATAACATCCCGAATTATGTAAGAATGACCAGTGATCCGCCAAGCGGCGTGCTGATAGGTTGTGTGCATGTGCCTCGATTTGCAGTCAAGTAAGTAAAAAAATCCTTTACGAAATCTTTGATTTCTGATGTACAATTTTTTTATTTTCACAACTTTTTAATGCTCGAACTTTCTTAATATATCTACTTCTAATTTGCAATATTGTTTTTTTCTGTTAGCGATGTCTATTAATGGTGACTTCAATTTATTTAAAAAATCGTGCTATGGGGCATGTAGTTACAATTTTTTGGGGTAAGTTGTTACATGTAAAAACTTGCCTCAAAATTTTTGTTACCTTTGATTTTGAGGATGAAAGCACATACTATTAGTTTTTACGGTCAAATCAACTTCAATATGTTGTGTGTAAGATTCCAAAACAGAAGATAAATTAGCTTCTTATCTACTCAAAAGTTCAGGAATATATTTTGGTTTACTACCAACAGAGGTGAGAAAACTAGCAATGTGCAACAAAACTCAACTTAAAAAATATTCTCCCTAGCTGACTTAATTATATGGCTGGGCCGGACTGGTTTAATAATTTTATGCATAGAAATCCTCAACTATCGCTAAGAACACTAGAAGCTACATCAACAGAACCAACGTTAAAGATTTTTTTGACAAACTGCAAAGGTTACTCCAAAAATATGAGTTCACTGTTTAACGTATATGGAACATTGACGAAACAGGTATCACGACAGTACAGAATCCTAAAAAGATAGTTGCTGCCCGCCGTCAAAAACAGATAGGTGCGATCACATCTGCCGAAAGAGGAACACTTGTAACGCTTGCATGTGCCATAAATGCAGCTGGGAATTCTGCCCCGCCGATGTTCGTATTTTCCAGAATGAGATACATGGATCTCTTCCTTCGTGCTGGATCACTAGATGCGATTGGAGCGGGAAATGCTTCAGGGTAGATGACGGAAAAAGAATTTTTAAAATTCATAAACTATTTCATTAAACATGTTAAGCCTTCCACCGAAGAGCCTGTCCTTTGGTACTGATGAATGGTATTGTTTAGCGTGTAGCGAAAGTTACAGCACTTCTAAAAAAGATGAGTGGGCAGAATGTATAGAATGCAAAATGCGGGCCGATGTCAAATGAGTAACGGGAAACGTTTACCCATTTATTTGTGTTAATTGCAATTCTGATGAAGATTGATTTAATACTTTAATGTGATATTGTTACCTACCTCTATAAAAAATGATTGTATGTTTTTTTCTATCCTATTCTAATTTAAATAGTAGTGAGCGCCTTATTAATGTTAGGATCTAACGTTTTTTAGTTTAATAAAAGTGCCATATTGATTAAAATAACTAAAAGTTATTAATTATCTACCGAAAGTTGTTTGTAGCAGACGAAGTTTATTTGTAATTTTAGTAATAAAAACGTTGTTTTTCCTAAGAATGAAGAAACTTACTGCCAATGTAATTTGATTTTACTGTTAAATAGTTTAAAAATTAAGATATAGATACTATAATTACAGACTATTATTATAAGATTGTTTAAAATGTTCGTTTTGTTTATAACGTTCAAAAATAAAGATTACATTTTGATTTATCTTTGATGATTTTATTTATTTATCTACCGTAACAACGTGGACCAAAGGTGTAACAACTGGCTCCAAATCGGGGGCAAGTTGTTACAATCGACTTTTTTAATTAAATTGCCCATTGAGAAAAGATAACGTAAATATTAATAATTTTGCAGTAATATTTTACTAGCTGAATAGTTATATTATCATAAAAACAATCAAATGTATAAATTAAGTGATAGACTTTGTTATATTGACAATTATCTAAAAATTGTAACAACGTGCCCCTCCCTTACCTATATGTATACATTGAAAAAAATAATTTTTTATTTATAAATGAACAAACAATGATTTATTAATAAAGAAAATTCCGTAGACTCGTTTACTATATCTAACATAACACATAAATAATAATGAAATTAAAAAATTAAATAAATAAACACAGCCTCGGTTAAAAATAAAATATCAGTCCAAAAAAACGAGCGAAAAAAGTATTCGTAAATTTAAAATCCGTGCAAATTTACATTAATAGAATAAAATTAAATTTAAACTGAAACACGTTAATACTTTTTATGTTTCCCTTTAGCTCTCAAAACGGCTTCCAAACGATCAGGCATCGACGAAACTAACTTATTCAGGTAATCTGATGGAATTTGTTCCTATTCTTCCCTAAGACGTTCTTTAAAAAATGTTTCTTATTGAAAATAGGGGCTTCGTGCACTTCTTTATCTAAGTAATGCCACAAATTCTCAATCGGGTTGCAATCAGACGATTGCAAAGGCATTTCTAGCTCTTTCGGACAGTTATAGACTAACCATTCTCGTGTCTTTCGAACTTTGGGTTTCGGATCATTATCCTGGTAAAATTTAAACGACTTCGATATACTCAGTTAAGTCGCACTTTGAGCAAGATTGTTCTTTAAAATATCAATATACATATCGGCATTCATATTGCCTTCGATAAAAACCAATGCGCCTATTCCACTCCCAAATCATGAGACTAGCGCCGCCATGTTTTACAGCTGGATTTAAATTTTTTTTCAAAAATTCTATATTAAGTCTGCGCCAAACTCTTTGCTTGCCATCGCTTCCGTCAATGTTGAACTTGGATTCGTCCGTAAAAATAACATCATTCCAAAACGATTTATTAACGGAAGCGTATTTTTTTGCGAATTTCAATCTTTATAAATAAGTTTTTTTTCTTATAGCCCTTGAATTATACCCATTATTTTTTATTACTTTATAAACGGTTCGTGGTTTTTCTCGGCCCTTGTATTTATCTCAATAGCTTTCAATTCTATCTTGCTTTTTGAACCGGTAAATAATATCGTACACGGTACTTTTTGATATTTTCAATAATTTTGAAATTTCAAGTCCGTTCGGACCTCTTTCAAATGATTAAAAATAATTGACTGGCGCATTTCAACCGAAGTATTACACGATTTTCTACCCATTTTCAAACCAGTTATCACTATTTGATTATCCACATCGTTAATCAAACAGTTAACGTGCTCAAAAATGTCACGTTACGTCTCAGAATCGGAAAAACGCGGATTAAGCGTGTTTAGCACGTGCGTTACGCACGCAGGTTTACCTCATACGTATTGTTTCATCGTTTCCAAATATTTATGTTGCACGTAATTTTAGGGGTTTCCTTTTCTTTTTACCGTAGCCGAGTCGTTGTACTCTCTTTTCTTATTACGTTGAGCATTTGTGTCATTCTAGATATACTATACATGCTTACAATGAAATTTTTATTAATAAACCCCATTGCGCTTATTAATTTATAAATGAAAAATCTTTTTCTTTTTAATGATTTATGAATATTTTTGCAACTTACTGCGTATAATGAGATAGACTCGCTTTTCTCTCCTTCGATGATATTTGCAATGATGAAATTTACATAGATCTTAATGGGAAATTACAGGCGCCAGTGATACCTTCTTACGATGTGTCACAACCGAAATAGCTCTGCCTGGCAGAACATTAGGCTTTTCGTAAAATAAATAATGAAAGAATATATGCGGAAGGGGAAATTGCCGTATATATAAAAAATAAAAATAAAAAAAAAAATTAATTTTTTTTCGCGAACCCGCCGTAAAATGGCAGTAACGTCTTCGTATCGGAGATGTCACGGTGGCCAATAAGAAATTTCTGTATAAGAGACGTGTATATTTTCGTGAAAAAACAACAAAATGCCAAAAAGACATACCGGCTACATAGAAATTCAGTAGACCAGAAAAAATGGTAAAAGAAATTGACTAATTAACTAAAATCTGAAAACGTGCGGCATGCCGCGTATAATTAACGGACGGTAATGCGACGACTAGATGAAGACAATGCTGCTAAGGGTCCAGGATAAGGGACTTACTTTATTTTACTTACTTTTACAGTATTATTATTATTATTATTATTATTATTATTATCATTCTTTTTTAACGACTCTATTGGAAGCTCATCATATTAATCGCCTCATTTTTACTCAGAACGAAATAGTATTTAGAAAACATTCGTTATCACAAGCATCATACGAAACATCTTTAAACTGTAAGTTAATATTTTGTATTTTTGCTGGTTGAATTGGTAAATATTAAATACGAAGCAGAATTCTTCGTCCTGTACATAAAATTGATTTTTGAAAAAAGGTTTTAAAAAGTTTTTATATTAATACGACGCGCGTTTTGCTAAATAAAAACTAAAAACAAAAAATATTTTACCTATCATAGGAGTTTTCTGTGTGACTTCCGGGAGCGAATTTGCGGTTATAAGCAACATAATTAAAAGAAAGAAAAAACAAAGAAAGTTCATGATCAACTTTCTCGGTCCCAACGAATCCATAAAAATTGACATCAACAGTAACGCGGACACACCTAAAATCGAATTAATAATTTTTCCTAAATTAAATCGCTTTTTAGTAATTATACTATGTTGCAACTTTTTTTTTTTTTAAAGCATCTTCATAAAGAGACTATGTTGTTAATTCGATGTATTGTGTTTTCTTTAAATATTACCGATATACAATAAAATTGAGTCCAAACAGAAGATTTCGCGTTTGTATAAATTACAGCCAGTTTATTGTGAATTAAAGGTCCTTAAAAACATTAGACTGAGTACAAAAGTTATATGCGAAAAAAAATACGTGGCTGTACATACTTATTCTTTTACAGTTATTTTTAAAGTTACATTCATTTGTTTATATGCAATTTGTTTCTTTTCAATTTGATCGGTTTATTTGATTTAAAATGTACCAAAGAATATTATAATTTTGAGAGTTTATGTAAAACCTTCTTTTTATAATATTCTCTTCTCGTGCGCATCTATTGTACTCCATTGCTTGCGTTGTTTTGCGCATGTGTGAAATTTTATAATAAGAATATTGATTTAATTTGATTTGATTTAGTATTGATTTTTTGGTGAAGCGTGTGTTTGACGTTATCAAACACATTTCAGTATTTTTTAATACAATTACGCCCATAGCAACGAAACGGAATAGTTTTATTTTTATTTTTTAAATAACACGTACTATCGATTTAAAAAATAACACGAAAACAATTGTAAAGTGTAATAATTTCGTAGAGTCATAATTACCGATAAATAGATAATAAAACAGATTGTGATAAAAGCAAGTTTTGCGTTTGACAGCAATCAGTACATCGGTTAATTCTGGAGGAGAATCACTGGTGTCTGTGTATTGAACTTCAATTTGCAGGAATTGCAGAATTTCCGGGCTAATAGTAACTTCCTTTTCAGTAGCTATTATCCATTCAGATGCCATGTCTAACCTCCGGTTCTTGAGAAAGAATGCAGTACACTTACAAGATTAATATTAAAAAGAGAAGAAAAAAAATAGATTTACCATTTTATTACAACTTACGTAATCACGCACCAAATGTTAAAATATATTTCCAAGTATTAAAAGAACTTCAACTTTCATTAATCACTAGACAGCCGTGTATTAAATAATGGAATATAATAATAATAATATTCACGGTAGGTATTAAAAAAAACTGGATCAAAGCTCGCGTGAATTAAGACTTATTATTAGACGGGTTCATGATTGTGACTTAAGATAGAGTAATTTATATCGAGAAATATCGTAAATTGAAAATGTGAACATTTTTTTTTTTTTTTTATAACTTTTTGGCCTCGTCAACCATTGACTTCACCCAGAAACAATAGGAATAAGAGTTAACTAATTAAAACTCGATTCGATCGGAAATGGCAGAAATGAAGGAACCAATGGTAGGAACAACAGACTGGGACGAAATGGACAGAATATAGGAAGCACAGTAGGGAGAAGGAAACCTTGACTTCAAAAGGAGTAAATAAAGGGAAGAGCGTTCCGCAGAAAGAGCAAAGCACTCAAAGGAAATGTGATTAGCATCACAAACAACTGCTCCATTAGGATGTAGGGGACAATAAGGAGAGGAAACCAAAGAGAGACGAAAACGGGAAGCAGGCAATAGAGTGTGATTGAAGCGTAGGCGAATGATAGGGACAATAACAGAACGTGGAAAAGAAGGGAATTTTGAGAATCAAGAATTAGTTGGAAGGTTAGTGAACATATAAAATAACTTATGATGTAAATGAAAATCTGAACCAGAGACATGATATAATCTTTGGAAAAATTGGTACCTACATACATGAAACGATAAAATCTGGTGTTAAAAATATCGGCATATTACAAAGGAAAAAAATTATAAACTGATTACTCACACTAATCCACGCTGAATGTAGACCAGAAATTGTGCTTTAAAGCACAACTTTCAGCTTTACCGTGATGGATCGGTAATTGCTGACGCTGTCGGGTGAGCCACAAATAGCAAGGTCAGTCAAGCATGATGTTTCATGCGTTTAGATTTATTTCGTAGGTTAAGTTAAAGATAACCATAATTTACATTTACGTAATCCTGAATTCAAACAAAGATCAATTTTAAATTTGTAATATCGTACACATTTTTTACCCTCAGAATTCTACTGTATAAATGTGTATATTTATGTGTTTAAGGATTTTTGTGACTTTATTGTTCTTTTTCGAAATTTTGTAAAGCCTACGAAGCTTCGTTTCAAATTTGATGATTACATTATAACAAGAAAAAAACAGTGATACCTGATATTTTAATATAACGAGTTTGACTTTTTTTAAGAACAAGTTAAAATAAATGTATATACAAATAACGAATGCGGTCATTACACATTATCAAAACCAGTAGATAATAAAAGAAACCTCAGAGAATACATCGCTAAATGTCAGTAGAAAAAGAAAAATATTAGAACCGAATTCAATTGGCTTATATTACCTTTTAAATGACGGTGAAGTATTAATTTATTCTTTTTTAAATATGGTTCATTAAATACGTAAATTTGTGATTACTTTCTAGCATTTATGTATCCCCAGTAGGAAAATAATGGCATGATTACGGAGTATGTAACTTCGAAACATGTCGGCTATTTTTAATAATTTTTAAAAAATATAATTTTCTCTAGTACCCATGTTTTTATAATATTTTTAATAAAGTAATAACAGAAAATGGGTATTACTATTTACAACTGAAATATTAGAATATTCGTTGGAACAAACATTGGAGGGATGGTAATATTGGGTTAGCAAGTTATAACAGTATTGGATGGTTACAGATATAATAAAGTGCATTACCAAAGCATGCACACACAAAAACATTCGCATGGGTTAGAAAAAATTTAAAGGCGGCTAGTCAACAGTAAAACATATTCTTAAAGCATAACAGTCAGATATAACTAGTATCGTTTAGGAAATTATTACATCAGTTAAGTAATCATAAATGTATCCTCAACACACATACAATCGCATAAGCATATTAGCAAATTATTACATTGGTTAGGCAATGGTAGATGTATCATCAACACCTAAGTAAACATACACAAAACAGCAGATTTGGTACGGGTTAGAAAAGTTTACAGGTGGCTAGTCAACAGTAAAACATATTCTCACAGCATACACAAACATGTATTGGTTAACAAATTACGAGTATTACATTGGTCAAACAATTGTAAATGCGTCATCAACACACATGCAAACACACAAGCATGCAAAGCAACTTATTGTTAGTAGGGGTTAGAAAAATTATAAGTGGTTGGTTAAAGCCTTTCCCCTAATCCATGTTTTGGTTGAGCATTGTTGCTGGGCAATGGGTATTATTGTGCTGACGTCTGCAGAGAAAACAGGTGATTGATTTGAGGTGTGGTGGATATTGAGATATATAGATTTTGGTTTGTAACAGTGAATATGTAGCAAACAAAAGGATGTAGTTGGTGTAGAATATGGTGGTGTGGTGTTGAATTCTTACTGGAGAGTTTAATGTAAAAGGAGGTATGGCCATTTCATTAAGTATTGGCTCTTGATTAGTTGAGTAAAGAGGCATGGTCATGTGAATAAATACTCATTTCTGATTGGCTATTGTCCCAGATCGCAGGTACTCCCCCTACTATTATTGTTGCTAATATTATTATTATTAGTGATTTCAAAGTTTTCAATAGCTTTATTAACAGTAATCTTACAATTATTAATGTTGGACTGATTAACCAAATCGATTTGAGATAATCTCGGGTCTTTATTTAAGTAAACGCGCGACCGTCGAAACAGGACTGGAATGTTCGAGCTTTTTAGAAGCTTCAAGCTCAATTGGGTAAAGTGAAAGGTTAGCTTTTGCAGATTTTGTACCTTTGGGGGAGCCCGCAGGACGGTTTCATCAATCAAAAAAACTTAAATGGATTATAAAAAGGAAAAATGAAAAAAATAAAAATAAAAAAATAAAAAAATAAAAATTAATAAAATACCCGCTAAATAGTGGAACGAGATTTTCTAGAGTAAATAAGAACGAAAATAAAAATGAGACGGATGGTAGATAAAATTAATAGTTAGTTTAGAATGATCTCACCGGTTTTATTGGTTAAAACGTACTCGAACAATTCAGATTAAGTCGCAGGCAACACAATCGGAACAAAATTTTGCTTATAGAATCAGTTAACGGAAATGTGGGTTATTTTACCTTCGTAATTTCTTTACAGATAACATGGTAGTTTAGTAGATTAACTGTTAGACCAGAGGTGGTATTTGGGAGTTGTCTCGTTGCCTGTGAGAAACGTCAAGCTGGAGAACATGCTGAATTTCATAGTTTAGTTTTTTTTTTTCTTTCTTTTTAAGAGGACACATTGTCGTATGGATACGAATTTGATGGTGTCTCGAACGCAACTGCCACTTTTGCAGCAGAATACATGCCGTAGTTTAATTTCTATCGTTCTGCCAACCATGTCGAAGTTGCTTTTTTCTCTTTTATTTTGGACTGATTAGAATTAGATCTTTGCCTGTTACTATAAAGAAAACATCTGAAAAGGATGGGGGAAATGATTAACCGAGGGTAGAAAGTCAGAGGGAATGAAATCTAAAATGGAAGAGAGAATTTTTGAAAAAGGATGAACAAGGAAATGCCGCTTACAAATAAGATAGGAGGAACAACCTGCAAAGGAAAGAGCAAATGAGATCAGAAAAAAGAGGTCGATATTGTATTTGTTCATGGTAGCGCGTGGTTTCCACATCTTTAGCCATCTTAAAAAAAAAAAAAAAAAAAAAAAGAGCCTGATATAAAAATGTAACGAACTACGAAATACATTTTTCTCATTTCTGCGTAGGACGAACATAATACACCACCTAACACTATGACCATAATTACAAAAGCAGAGGCCACACGGCTCTAACTTGATGTATGAAATATGGCTATCCTGCGCTCCATTATCTTCGTTTCCTCCAGTCGTCTGTTTTTTAATTATCTGGTTATTTCAGACTCCATGAGTGAGCTCTTCAAGCGATCAGCTTCCATTTTCCTGATCACTCTTCAGATTTCATCATTCTTCGAATACGCTGTCTTATCCATTTTTTTTCTTCTTGGTACTCCATCTGTGTTGATTTGCTGTAGGATCCCAGCCACATGGGCATTAAAAGTAATCGGGTTGCTGATTCTTCTTGTTCCTTTTTTCAAAAAATTCCGTTCTTTAATCTGAATTCCCTATGTACAAAACTTTGGTCAGATATTTACTCCTATTCCTTTCGTAACGATCAATCCTTTTATCTATCTGTACAACCTAATCTTCTTTCTAATCCCTGGTTCTTTGAGTTTCCTTCACATCCTCGTTCTGTTGTTATTTCTATGATTCGCTTGCGTTTTAGCCATTCAGCTCTCATTTCCTCTCGTTTCCTCTCTAAATTGTCCTGTCCACCTCAATGACGCGGTGGTTTGCGATGCCAATCACATCTTTCTTGAATGTCCATTCTTTTCTGTCGAATGTTGTATTTTATATTCTTGTCTGCTGAAACCCAAACTTCCAACTCTTAATTGTGTCGCCATCTATTATTTCAATCATTAGTTCTTTTATATTGTCAATATCTGACCGAATAAAAATTTAACGGACGACTCGTTTCTTTCTTGTTTTTTCTGGGTGTAGGTTTTAGCTGACGTGCCCAAAGAGGGTATAAAAAAAAGAACAAAACATCAGGCATTCAACTCTGCAAAAGCAAAGATTTATCTTTCTTAACACTATGGCCACAACTGTGCAAGCAAGTCCATATTTCTGGTGGAAAAGAAGTACGTGAATCCGTTAACCAAACATATGCTATAGCTACCACTCAAAAAACCGAGCCAAGAGGAAAAAGTTCAGTAGTTCTTCAATTACAGAATCAGAATGCTCTATATAAAGAACATAGAGCGCGAGCAGAGCTAGAAGCGGTAGACTTTCACACAAACGTTAACAAGCGGACCTGAATGGCCGATCATTTTTATTTTAGATTGTCTCTATACCGCGGATCGTAATAAAAGCGCTGGAAATTAGAAATTAATAAACTGATTGATACATGTAAAGGAGAAAAGTCGCCGGTAACTTTACCATCAAATATCCCGTATATCCGTACCCTAAATACACATTCGGCGACAAAGTTCCGAGTTGTACACTGCATATGTGATCGTCCCATGGCCAGTTCTCGAAATTTAAGTCGCATATTGCGTGGATTTCAACAGATACTTTCCAAAGGATGGAACCGTAATTCATTACTGTAATGCGGTCACCTTTAAACGGTTTGAGGTATTTTTTTTCGAGCGCACTGAAATCAAGAGTAGACGAAGTAGTATTATAAATGTATGCTGATGATATGTATGTACTTCTGATCAGTTTAGTACAAATTAAATTATCGTGTATATCAAAAAAGTGTTGTTGTGAGTAACATTATTTTTGGATTTTTAATTTTCCTCTCATTTTTACGGTTAGCTGCGGTGTGTTTTATGAGAAAGTTTTTGAAATGTATTCACTGCTGAATCATAGCGAGCAGGAACGGTTTCAATGATTACTACTGAGCTGCGTGAAAGTATAAACATTTATATCGCTACGAAACATGTTTATTTACCGTTCGTGATACTTAATGCGCGCCACATTTGACAACGTACGAGTGCCTAATGAAATATTCAGATTTTTTCGGACTGCCTTTTAATGTTTGAAATATTACGATTACGTAGCCCGCCAGAATGCAAAAATAACATCGTAAGTCTGGCAGGTGTCTAATACTAATGCCCGTTAATTACAATCTTAATATTTGCAACGACTAAAGAGAAGGGACTTCTGTGCCGCTGGTCGTCATTTTTCCAATCCCATGTGTGTAAAAGAGATTCTTTCAAATTAGCGATGTTACGAATGTTTCCATTCCCATTCGCGTATGCGAAGAGTTGGCATTATTTTTAACATTCGCATTCGCATCAAACGATGCGAATATTCTGCGAATGTGCAAATCGCTACATGTTCTTAATGGGCGAGATAGTCACGACGCATGTGCCGAGTTCGACCAACTGGAAGCGTTTTTCACTAGCCGCTTGATGGGGCTAACTTTACATTGTTTACGCTAGTTGTCAGTCACTAAATAATTACTTATTATTGCTGCGTCTTACTTGCCAATAACGTTTATATAATATATGTAAAGTTTATACAGAGTTTACAGTGAATAAACTAAGAACAGTGTTCGAGTTTTTAAGTGTATTTGAGCCATTTCGATAGATTTCCACATGCCACCAGGGAAGAAAAGTGAGATATCACGATATATTATGCCTATCGGTCAAAATCACGCAAAATGCAATATTGCGAAAAAGTTTATTCTCGAATCGGGCGTATTACCTCGGCGGTGCAAACTCATTTGAAAACCGTTCATTCCGAAGAGTGCATGTTGCTAATTAAAGCCGAAGCAGAGGTTCAGGTTTCGAAACTTGCACATCCACCGAAACTCCATTAAAAGAGGTAAAATAATAATTATCTATTGAAGAATCTCTAATGAAAAAGGAATTATGGGACATTAAGCATCCAACATTGCAAAAAATCGACTACCGAATAAGCGAAATGATGGCATTACAAGACTTGCCATTTAACATTGTTGAGGGTATTGGATTTCGGAGATTGATGCAGTAAGTCACGCTACAATATGTTGCAAAAGTCCATAAATTTCATAGTGAGCAGGTTTGTCAAGATTTATACAAAAAAGTTGCTAATAAGGTCGAACTTCTATTAGCCGATTTAAAGTATTTGTCATTCATGACCGATATATGGTTCGAGCCAGGTGCGAAAGTATCACTCCTTAACCGTACCTGCCACGGCATAACAGCCGACTTCAATCGCTTAAGCATTGTTTTAAAATGCGAGGAATTTGATGGCAGACACACGAGCAGCGATATTATCGTTAACAAATTCGAGTCAATTTCGATTGTACTGTTCATAAACTGCAAACAAATATCAAAAATGGATTAAATTCTCAAAAGTTTTTGGTAAACCTGATTCAGAAATGTACAGGGGTAACCAGTCACTTCAATCGTTCCACCATTGCCCAGGGTGAATTAGCAAACATCCAAGAGCGGCGGAATCCAGATCAAGTTCCACTGACTGTTACACGCGACTGTGCAACGAGATGGAATATCACGTTTTATACGTTTGAAAGATTTTTAAAATTGAATGATTGTTTGTGCTTGTATGCTAACAGCAACAACATTTCTAATATATCAGCTGAGTATTGGAAAGGTATGGAGTACTGTGTATCATTACTTAAGCCGTTTGAAGAAGCTGTACGCAACTTCAGCATTTCGGTGGTTTTGATTTCGTCCGTCATTCCTATTATTTACGTAATTTAAATAAAAAGTATTGATGACAGAAACCAAGGTACTGAAGGTGATGCTGTCGACAACATTATGATTAGCTTGATTGAAGTTATAAAAAGCGAAATTAACTATAAGTTTTCTAACCAGGAGCAGAATTCCTTATTTACAATTTCGACGTTTTTGGACCCACGGTACAAGCGTAAATTCTTTAATGATATTGTAATGGACAGAGTAAATGCTGAGCTTGTCGCACTCGCACTAAAACTGCCTAATTGAAATCGGGATTTTTCAGCTTCAACGTCTGAGGTACTAAAAGTCCAAAAAATCAACACATAATATCAATGAGCCTTCAACAAGTTCTGATTGTTCTGCTAAAAGACTCATTAGAAATCTAGCCGGAATTCTGGAGTCCTCAAGCGAAGACGAAGGCTCCGATTTAGAATCTGGGGGTAGCAGAGACACACAAGAACATGAAATTAAAGCACAATTGAAGGCATATCTCAAAGAAAAACAAGACTCCCTCGATGAAAACCCATTGGACTGATGGAAAACTAAATTGAAATACGATAAATTGCCAGATCTTTCTCGCAAGTATTTCAGCGCTCCTCCAGCCAGCGTTCCGAGTGAGCAATTATTTAGTGCAGTCGGTCTTATATGCAATCCACTTAGAAATCGCCTCATGGGCGAAAAGGCAGCTAAATTACTATTAATAAAATATAATTTGCCACTTTTAAAATTTGATTATTAAAACAAAACTATATATAATATATCGATATTCTATAATAGATCTTTTCTATGTTTCGAGTTATTAGTACTGTTCTGTATTAATGTAATTATTAATAAAAATGATTAAATAAAATAATCTGTTTTAATGACTTTCCCAAACATTCGCATTCGCAAATATCGAAAATATAACATTCGTAACATCCCTATTTCAAATATACAGCACCACGTGCCGTTTATGATTACTGATGAATTGTAGATGTTTAGAAGCTGTGAAGCTTTTTAGCTGGTTTTTTAAGGAAAAATATGTAAAAACATTCTTTAAATAATACAAAATTTACTTGAATAAAAAAATTTGAGGTTTCCACAACTGATAGGCGTCTATGGATACTTCGTACGTGTCATTGTAATCTTCTGGTTGCCAATTAAATCGATAATCATCCCAATCCTAGGAATAATTAAAACAAAGCGTGGGGGCGAATAAAATTCTGTATTCGATAACGAGTACCGTACTTTAGTTCTATATGTTTGAATTTTACTAACCACTATCGCACTGCCAGTCAGGTAAAATTCCGAGGTTTGCGCATTCTAAAAAAATCAAACAAACGTTACGCAAAATTAATGAACAATTCTTAATATTAACCGATTAAATATTAATTTTAGTCCTCATTTACTCTCTTTCTCGAGAAACGTAATTTTTGCTGTCATCCGTTTAAAAACTTTCAAACTTTCTAGTTGTCGATCTAAATTATTCTTAAAAAAGGCACTGCTTAGAATTTCGGCACTGCATTACACAATTTTAGTTTGACGGTACACCTTACTTACTCTCTTGATTTTATTTAAGGTAAGCGTGTTGTGAAAAATTACGTATTTTCGCTGAAAAGAGCGAACGGGAAAATTTCGAAATTAGAATTTTTAGTTTGCAACAATTCAACAACTTGACAGTAGGTTACCTTTTTTCATCCGAAGACTTAATCTAGGTGAACGATTTCTGATCAAACGTCTTCATATTTCTAATTCCTATTTACTTAATTCCTACTGGTTTATATTCAACAATTGACGTTTCTCCCCTCGTAAAACCCCAATCCTTCCCTTGATTTCTTCACATCTCAGGGCCTTCTCTCGTTTTGTTCTGTCCTACACCAAATGCCCTTATTTTACCTATAATTTCCCAGATTTTATTTACTCGCCCAGTTTACTGTTTCTTCCTTCGTATGTCAAGTCTCTTCCCTCTCCCGCTGCTCATAACGAATTTAATTATGTTTTATCCTCGCTCTTTCCTTCTTATACTTTAATTTTCACAGATGGCTCAAAGTCAGCTTTGGGGGTTGGAGCGGCTTTTACTCTGCCAGATTTCGGCTATTCTGTGACGTTCAAACTCCCCTCCTTCTCCTCCATATTCCTAGCCGAATCTATCGCAATCCTACAAGAAATCCTTTTCATAGCTTCTCTTAACAATATATCCAAGGTTCTCTTATCTTCTGATTCAAAAGACGTTTTACAAGCCATTGCTACTCCCTTTCCTAAACCATCCTCTGATCCTATCGTACTTCACATACGCTCCTTAATTTCACATATATTTCATTCCCGCTCTGTCCGTATTGATCTATTGTGGATTCTTAGTCATTGAGGAATTTCGGACAACGAGTTAGTTGACTCGTTGGTACGTTCGGCTGTTGCAGACGGTCGCTTCATTAGTCATTTTCCAGCCCAAACTTTCCTTTCGTTGCCACTACGATTGTTGGTCTGATCTCTATTCTTCTGCATTTTGTAATCCTGCTTCCTTTCATTTAGCCGTACAACCCATTCCTCCTCTTTTTCCGTGGTTTCTTAATTTGCCCAACATGAGGCGGTCAACTATTTCATCTATAATTAGACTTCAGTTAAATCACAGCTTGCTTCCTGCTTCGCTCTTCTGTTTCTCCATTACTCAGTCCCCTCTTTGCCCATTTGATCCGTCAGGAGCAAACTTCATTCGTGATGCAAATCACATTTTACTTGAATGTCCTTTTATTTCTTCAAAATGCGCGATACTGTATTCCGGTCTTTTGCGTCTTGGCCTCCCTGTGCCTTACAGCGCTCACGGCATCCTTTCTTTTCTTTCTCCCTTGGTTATTCTTTTGTTAGTTTCATTCATATGTTCTATTTCCTATATTTTTCCTGTATAATCATTAGTGTTATCATTCCTTTGGATTGGGTAACGTCTTTAGCCGACAGGCTCAAAAAAACAAAAAACAAAAAAGAAGCAAGTGCGCGGATAGTGCAGTGATTTTTTTTTTTTGTATTGTGCGTTTTTGCAACGATGCAGATTTTGTTGTGAAACTATTATTGTGGGAGATCTAGAATTTATATATGTCATGTACCGTATTGTAATTGGGTAGACAGTGGCGTTTCGTTCGAGTAGGACCTAACTCGAATCCCACTGCAGCTCATTGACACATCTAAAATTTCATTTTCGCACGATTAATATCCCCCCAAAAAAACAAAAAATAAACAGGAATCTGTGTATCTTCGCATATTTTTTAATTAAAAAGTAATACAACATACATGCAAGTTTAACATTGAAAGCAATGATAAATAAAAATAACATATCGTCAGAAAATTTTCTTCTCTGAGAGGATATTATTTATCTTGATGTGTTGGAGAGCTTTGTAGAAACCACGTGTTAATATGACACGTGTGTACATTGCATTGATAATTGTAAAGATAAATAATTAAAGGTTAATCGTATATATTTCGATAATTAAAAAGAAAATTAAAATTTATTTTCAAACTCGTGTTGTTGAAGTTTTTCAGAACCAACATGCAGGGTCAATGCTGCGCTCCGGATGTAGTTTGAATTGTAATTATGACTAAGGAATATCACTAGTGCGTGATCGGGAGAGATAGATGTGGGTCATATATACATGACGGTAATGTGTTGAATAACGAGAAAAATTATTTTACATTATTCTGAGAGTGCAGTGTGCTTTCGTAGGGTCCTGCGGCAATGACAAACTCCAAAAAAAAAACCCAATACAAATGATCCATAAAAACGGAACAGGTATTGAATTAACTTTTTGCGAATAGGAGAAATATGCTTGGAATTAGGGATTGCAACCCGGAAAATCAGATCCGGTATTCCATGGGATACAGTGATGGCCATTTTTGGCAAAATAATCGCGCTGCTGCATGAGTAGGTACTTTAAATGGGTGGTGTGTGTGCAAATCATATTTACTTTCCACGTGATAAATGTGAGACTGAAAAATACGAGTAGGTTATTAAATAAATGACTAATGCCGGACATTTCACACAAATTGTCTGAATTATTTAACTTAGCAATGAATTGAATTGAGTTACGTTACGTGCGAACTAAAATTTGAATTGGAATTGTAATTAAATATGTTATGTATTTTGTTACAGCTACTACTGGTAGTATACTACATAGTTTATTATTAGTTTAGCCTAGTTGACGAAAGTTTCAAAACATGTCACTTTCAAAACCAAGCCAAAATGAGGAGAATTCTGGTGGCGTCAGCGAGAAAACTGTATGGTATTATTTTAAAAAAATGCAAAAAGACAACTTTGCGAACGCAGAATGCACATTGCGCTCTATCGTACTAAACATAAGTAAAGGTTCTTATAAAGGTTTTTAAACACACTTGAGATCAAAGCATTGTATTGACCTAAGTTCTGAACATAACTAATTGAAACGTCCGAATTCTGATTCATTTCTTAAACCACCCACATCAAAAATCGATTCAACTGATATTATTTATGACGAAGAAATTCTCAAAAAAAAGTCTATAACAATTGACAGTTATTTTAAAGAGGGAAAACTCGATGGAAAAGATGATCTCAAGCATGGTCTGTCAAAATGGTGTGCTCCTCAGTTTATTTTGTATTTCGTCAGGTTTGAGATATTTGTTCTCGAATAGCGGCTAGATTTTAATTGTTTGCTCGTTATCTAATTTTAATATCGGAAATAAAGTTTATTTTATATATATATATATATATATTTGGACCCGGTCGGATTGATAATGACGTCGGATTGCAATCCCTATTTGGAATAATTTTAAACGGGGGGAAAGAAATAGTATATTTAGACTAATTTTGAAAATTCACAACTGGGTACGGAAGTCGTATAGTGTGGGTTTTTGTAGTTGTAACAGCTGTGACGATGATTGCGTGTGCGAGAACATAGCTTCGCGGTGACTGCTACTTCGGCGAGTTGATTTTCAAAACCGGAATAAAAATTTACTCGGGAAAATTTTGAATTCTTACATTCGGAATTTTGAAAATCATGAAGCGAAGAGGAACAACGGTTGGGGTTATTTTTTAGTACTGGAATAGTATATTAAGGCCACAATTTGATATTTACTGTTGGGTAACTGAAAACGTCCAGTGGGAGTGACAATCGGTCATTATCATCATCATGTTGCTTCTTCTGTTGTAGAAGACTGCGTGCAATAACTACTGGTCTATACTAAACGGCTTCTTGCTAGATCAATCATTTTTTGCAGCTTCAGATTTTTCTGTGTGCCTGTTGTCATCCATTCCAGTTTCTTGCGATCTCTTATCGGCTCTTGGTTAATTTTTCCTTGGATAGCCAAGTAGATAGGAAACCTGCGTTCTAGGAGAAGAGCCAATCAGGAGCGAGTATTTAGTCACATGACCACGCCCCTTTTTACTCAACTAATCAAGAGTCAATACATAATCAAATGACTACACCGTTTTCACATCAAACCGTCCAGTAAGAGTTCAACACCGCACCGCCATATTCTACTCCAATCGCATCCTTCTGCTTGCTACATCCTCACTGTTACAAACTAATAACCATATACCTCAACATCCACCACACACAAATCAACCAACCGCTTTTCTCTGTAGATATCTATGCATGAAGGCTTTCGCTCAGCACAACACTTGTCCAGTATAGAGATTGAGAGCAGGCTTTAACCAGCCACTTATAATTTTGCTAACCTGTACTGAGTTGCTCAGTGTATTTAGATTTTTGCATGTGTGTTGATGATACATTTATCACTGTTTGACCAATGTAATAATTTATTAACCAGTACTAATTGTTTCTGGCTGTGTATGCTCTGAGAATATGTTCCAGTGTTATCCAGCCACTCATAATTTTTCTAACTTGTACTCAGTTGCTTAGTGTATTTAGATGCTTGCATGTGTGTTGTTGCATTTATAATTGTCTGACCAATGTAATAATCTGCTAACTGGTACTAGCTTTTCGCATTTCCATTTATATTGAGATTATATTTTATTATTAACCACTCACCCTTAAAACTTTTTCTAACCCATACTGAGTTGCTTAGTGTATTTGATGCTTGCATGTGTGCTGATGATGCATTTATCATTGTTTGACTAATGTAATAATTTATTAACTGGTACTAATTGTTTCTGGTTGTGTATGCCTCGAGAATATGTTCTAGTGTTAACCACCCACTCATAATTTTTCTAATCCACACCAAATCTGATGTGTTTGTATAATTTAAAAGGTACATTAATGTATGTCTAACCAAAAAATAAAAATAAACACTGAACTAATGTTTCATGAGGGGGAGTGTTTCAACCTCTAGAATTTGGGGGTACTTCACGTATATTCAGCAAAACAACCACAGTACTAACCCTTTCTGACCCATTTGTTTCCAGTGAGATGCTTTGCATATGAGTAATCAAAGTAGATGATTGAGAAAAAAGAAACTGATTAGAACACTAACTTGTGTATTATTATTCATATATCTCAATTGCTTTTGATGTATGTTGAACATACTATTTAATTACATATAACTCTATATTATTTTCAGCATATGAGAGTTAGAACTTACCATCACAATAACATGTGTGTGGAGCTTATATGCTTACATATGTGTGATGTACTATAAATGTGTACACATGTGCATGCATGTGAGTGAATGAGCGTGTGTGCAGTGTAATGGTGTGCATGTGATGTAACAATGATGATGATGATGATGATGTTGATGTGTTTATGTATGTGACCATGTATGTGCGTGCATACATTTTCTAATGTAATGAAACAATATTTAACTCCCAAAAATTACCAATCATAACAGATTTGATGCAACCCTGGTAATATACAGCTGTTTAGTATGAATTTAAATTAGAAAATCAAATCGATTGTAAGCATTCAGATACTGAAGAGTTACTCACGTCTGTTGGTGTAATCGTTTACTATATAACAACAATGTATAAGAACTAATTTTGTTTGATCACATTATAACTACTAATGCAATGAGCACAATGAACAATTTAATTACCAAGTAGTATTCATAAGCTTGATGAGACACAGCTTCCTCCTCTCACATAAATTCTATTATTTTGACAAACATAATCACAACTCAGAAATTCTATTAATCACATTTTCTCAACCTAATAAAGCCATTGCTTGAATAACCCATCTCCTTTGTTGCACTAATACATCTATTAGGATATAAGAACTATAAATTTCTGCAGCACAACTCCAAACGTTATAAACAGGGATTAGATAAATCTAGTATCATCGAAAAAATGCTCAATTTAAACTAAAATCACTCTTTTCATACAAATTGCACCATTTAAGGCTATAACACTCACATTTTAGTACAAAACATTGAATTGTAAAGGAATCAATCCATTGTACACAAAATACCCCCATTTTAGGTGCAAACTATCAATCTATGGTAAAATATCACAATTTAATACAAATATCATCATTTTAGATAGAAAACAATAAACTTTAATGGAAAATAATACATCCTAGGGAAAAGCACTAAATTTTTACTACATACATACTCTTTAATTAAAAATAATATAATCTCTATGCACCTTGTATAAGTTTATACACACTATTTTAAGCCTCTACACATTCCCAAATCTAACAAATTAAAAAAATAAAAACAATTGTTAATAGAAAATTTTATTACATAGTAAAATTAAAAATATACAATGTCTAAATTATACTTAATAATAATCCACAGCTCCATGTAATCATGCAATATACATATTTCCATTTAATATACACGCTCTTAGTTCAGCTAAAACATCATTAAAATTTGTATGGAATTGATTATACATAGAATTTCCATAAGCTATTGTATCTACATTATTACTACATATTATTCTTTTATCATCATTACCACTTAATACTACTTTATTCTGTTCTAGGGTATACAGTATATGTTGACGACTTTGAATATTGTAATATGTCTTATAATTATCACATAATTTCCCACACACACCATTCACACAATTATAATAATCTATGAAATTAAGTTCTTTCTTAATTATAGAAGACTGTACACCTTTACATTTTTTAATTTCTCTACTATCAATAATACTTATAGAATACATTTTTGGACGCAATCCAACAAATTCACTAATTGGAGTGCCATTTAATTCATCCTTAAATACACCAAGCTTTTTTTTATTTTCTAATGAATAACATGGGTGACTTTTTGGATAATCACTTGTATCAAAATACTGAGCATTATCTTTAATATCTTTATAAAAATCAAGTGTTTTAAGTTCATAAATAAGTGAATCAGTATCACAGTATAAAAGATTAATATTCTTATACATTTTACTCATTATGTTGTAATGAAAATCAAACATTTTTAATTTGCTAATATCTAAAATAGACATACCAATGTAAATAGGCTTATTAAATTTAATTGTTGAAGGATTTAAATGTACCGCAGCCAATAATGGTTGCTCACTAAATATTGTTCGATCCTTAAAATTACTTTTTCCAACCAGTTTAGTAAATTTTACTTCATTTATAATAAGCTGCATATTAATTCTATGTCTAACATTTTCCATCATTTTGCCAAAAACACTGTTATTCATAAGCTTCCAATAGTTCTTCTCAAACTCATTGGTAGCCTGCTTCCGCTGTAGAGTGTTTAAATCAATGTAAGGCTTCAACCATGCCGACTGATTGAAACAAATGACACGATGTACACGTTGTAATTTTAGTCCTAATTCAATTGCCTGTTTAAGATTTCTATAGTGAATAATATAGTTGTACTTATTTTCTAATGTATTAACTAATTTCACACATTTTCTAATTGATTTAGCCTCGGGGCATAGTGGTAAATCATTGTGTGCTAAATGTAAATCTGCTGGATACTCCAAATCCACATCGAGCATATAACCAATGGATCCATCATCAGCTATCTCCATAATATTTAATTCTGTTATTTCTTTCTGGCTAAGCCATCTGAAACCATTCATAGGGAGAGGTTCACTCATGGCCCAACCATAGAGGTTATTTGCATCCAAATATGCTATGAAAGTGTTATCTGTACCGTTTCTACCATCATTATCATCATTACTGTAACTATTATTACAACTGTTAGTGTATGAATTGTCCGCCTTAGCATAACGTTTCACACACTGACACATACCACCACATATTCCAGCTTCAAAGAATAAAACCATATCATAATCAGTTAGGAGCTCCAATTGAACCTTTGTCAACTTCAACATTGCTTGAAATGCCAATCCAGGAGCAGTAAAACTCCATGCAGGATCCAATTTGTAAATTTTATAGCAAACGCTTCTGAAGTTTTCAAAAACATCAGCCAGTAGAAGTACATCTGTCTTTAGATATATATCACTATACTCCCCGAGTGTTTGAACATTTAATGCATCCCACACATTTAATGCATGTGAGTAATCTTCTTCACTAATATTTGATTTTGTCAGGGAATTATAGAAATGCTCCTTTTCAGGTAAACTTGTTTCATCCAATTTTTCCCATGATGACACATATGAATAAGGGAAAACACCCTTTCTACGAAATAAAGGAAGTAAATCAGGCGATGCAATGTTTCTGATTGTATGATGGAGCAAACCATCAGGTAAATAACTAGCTAGCTTCTCAAGGCTTGACGCCATGAAACGGAATGTATCTATGAATCGTATTTTCATTTTTTCTGAAATGCGCTTTGAAAATGATATGTAGCGTTCTTCACTATTCGGTATCACCTCGATGTCCTGATCATCATACGCCAAATCCCTAATGAATAAATGAGCGTCATATCCACTCAGATTATGAATAAATACAGGAACAAAGTTAGGAAGCTGGTATTCTAAATTACATTTTGAATGAGCCGCACCTCGAAATTTCCCAGTTAGATGACAATGATCTGCGACTTTATCATTATTTAGAGGTTCTTCACAAATGTGACACACTGATGAAGCATCATATTCTTCCAAATCCTCAGACGTCCACTGCAATGGAATGTTTTTCTGATAAATCTTTTCTATTTTTCGCACATCTTCCACTAGCCAATCACAGAATTTTCTAGTTGCATTACGGCCACGATACATTTTAGGCTCCGATGTAACATTAAACCTGGCACCTTCTTCACATCTCGACACAATATAGTAACAAAAGCTAAACGCTTCATGCTGTTGTATAGGAATAGTACCAGATGTATTTTGAGACTTGTTTTGAATATTACCACATGAACCATCTTCCATGCATTGCCGCTTACATTTCTGCATACTTCCTTCCTGATGCTGGTTTTTTCGACGCTTACCACCAATTTCTATATCGTCATCATCATTATCACTAATAATTTCTCCATCATTGACATCATTATCATATGATTCATCGTTTAGAGGCTTCAGGATACACTCGAAGTCAGCAAATATAATAAATGGTATAAATTCTTGCTGTTTATATTGTTGGAATTTCAATATTTTATTCTCCTCCATTGGCATAACAACTGTAGCAGGAGTATTGATGGAGCAACGTTGTATATGAGCTAGGTATTTGGCATGATCTTGGACATACCATAAGCAACGACGGCATATAAACATTTGATAGTGGTCTTTAGTAATCTGACTTCTCACAAGCTTCCCCAAATTTTTTATCCAGCAGTAATGTGATTTATCGCCTTCGGTTATTAGTAGTAAGTCAGTATGATCTTTTTGTTCAATCTTTGTGATTCGAAGGGGGTATACAGTATTTTTCTCATCCAAACTATATACATTAACAGATGATCGAGGATTATTCTTTTCAAATATGGACACATCGTCCAATGATGTAGGAAAAGATATACCACTCCAATTGTATTTCTTTAACAATGATGTATTCCGCACATACTTGCTTGCATATTCTGGATGATTCACCTTAATATATTTTGTCAACATAGAATATTTGAAACACATTTGATCTATGTTTTTCACATTAATAACAGCCTTTTTTACTGCAACTGATTTAGGAAGTGGAATATAAGATGATGCACGGCTTAGAATGTTCCGATGATTGAGACGAATTTCGAGGTATTCAATTTTCATTAATGACCAGCCAGATCCCGTCGCATGTTCCAACTTATCAACAAGACTGATGATTTTTCTACAATCCTCCTTGTACCATTCAGAAATATCAGCACCGCGAGTGAGTAGCTGTGCATTGGTTGGGAAGTGAAATGGCCTAACATTCCAATCTGCAAGCCCAACTCCTCTCTTAAATGAACATCGTAATGTTAGATTTACTTTTATTCCAACACCGATTCTTTTCTTAATTATCTCGATCACTGTAGAAGTATTATTAGACAAGTAATTTGCAATATCCATCTGGCATTTATTATTGTTTACAATACGATATGTTGCAAAACGGTTGGGATAACGCTTGCTAACATTTTGAATAGAAATATCATGTTGTACAACCGCTGACGACATTCTTATAAATAATTTTAAATCCAATTACAAATTAAAGCAAGACAAATTTAAACGCAGGAGAAAACACGTCTGATCACTTCAATGGTCAGCACACAAATCAACAAATACCTTGCTGACACCTCCTTTTATACTAAATTAATACAAAGAGTTGATGCAAAATAACTGGTATTAATTAAAACGAGTATAACTTGAGCATAGGAGAAAGACATCTATAATCACTTCAATGGTCAACAATTGAATCAATAAATAACTTCTTTTTATACAAAACCACACAAAGACTTGACGAAAAGTAACTTATATTAATTGTTTAAACATAAATAACGTTGAAGATGGCATATTATTTATTATCCCCAAAGGGAATTTCACTTGAAGTTTAAAAACTAAAAGCAAAATTAAAAAGCTAACCAACTTTAACATTATATACTTTTCATGAATATCATTGAAACATTACTGCACTTAATTACACCTGTCCCTGCCGGCTATAGATTCTGTCATATATCCACATCATCCTATAATATTTGCATAGTGAATATTTACTCCAGAAGACTTTACATAGATAGGACGAAAATATTCAAATTAGTGAGAATTCCGCAGACCAGATATGCATCGCAATAATTGCTAGCAGATGAACATGCACATAGAATCCATCTGTGTGTGGAAAGAGGAATTATTAAACTCCAGAGTGGTGAGATTTATGCGTAACTCAGAGACGTTAACCAGCATCACTTCATTAAACATGATTAAAAAAAAAAAAAAAAAAAAATAGAAAATTGCTGCGGAGAAAATTTAAAAGAAAATATATAAAACATCGGGGAAATCGCAGGACTGATACAAGAGAAATGGTGAAAATTAGATAGAGGGCCATTTTAAGTTAACACAATGGCTGAGAAAGCCAAATCAGTCAAAAATTGACGAAAGATGATGAAAAATTGAGAAAAATAGTTTAAAAGCGTTAAAATGCAAGAAAATAATGTGAAATAGCAGAAAATTAATGAAAAATAGTGCAAAAGTGATACACATGAAAAATGACTATAATTAGTGAAAACTGAGGAAAAGTGGTGTAGAAGTATTAAAGCATAAGAAAATAGTAAGAAATCTAAAGGAAATGGCTTATAACACATTTTAATATGCGTTTTTTTTGTTTCATGGACACACAATTTGAATGCAAGCTTAAGGTGGCAATAGAAAATTTTATAATGAAATACTAGCAATAAGCAAACAACTAACTTGACACGGAATAGAAAGAGAAATGAAGTTCGAAAAAAACTCATTAGAATATAACACAATTAGGCAAATAATGAGATAAATTTCAGCTTGAATGAGAAGTTCTATGATCGATACAAATTATTGATACCGCTATACTAGTGTTATGGATTGTAAAATTATTGAAAAATGAAGTTACCAAAAGAAATTTTTGCTAAAAAATTTATTAGGAGGTGTATCACTCCGTTTTTTAAAATTAATAGCACACTATCCGACCAGTAATAAAGAAAAATAATTGTATTCTGCGGATGATAACTTTTAAATCTGTAAATGGGTTAATGGAAAATATTAGCGAACATTCTAAATTCTCCGCGCCGATAATAATATATTTTTACATGAATAAACAAAAATAGGGGTAAAATACAGGATTAAAAGTTCCCACTATTTAGTTTCACAGAAAAGTGTATGATAAAATTAATACAAACGCAAAATATATGATAAAAATAAAAAAATTAATAATAACACACTAATACAATCAGCTACAAAACTAGCGAGTCATAATAAAAACTGCCCATTAGAAGAAATAGAACCTAGGAATGATGGATTTAACAACAAAAACAGTGAGTAGGGAGATTATATAAATAAATATAAATAATAATTCCAAAGTAATAAAACCTTGATAATACAATCAACTCACTCATACCGGCAAATAATTAGAAATATAATAAAAACAATGAATAATAACAAACAACTATGAAGATAACACTCTGAACTAAATTTAAAAAGTAATAGACAAAGTTCACAAAATTCTGGAGATGGCAAATAAATTTCACGAATAATTAAAAAAATATGCCATAAGAATCCTTGGAAAAGAAAAAAAAACACAACCACTCAATCAATTATTTAGGAACAATTAAATTAATACATATGGAAGGTAAATATTAAACTAATTTTAACAAGATTTGCTACAAAAAAAAAAAGAAAAAAAGATCGAAAACTTCGACTGATTAATCACAAAAATTAAGTATACGATTTTTGATTCAAAACACAATTTTATAGCCAACTAGTAACGAAATAGGCATAAAATTAAATCTACAACCATCAACGAGCAATAAAAAAAAAGTACTTAAAGAGCTAAAATACCCCCTTTCAAAATAGTGATCGGAACATATATTAACAATAAAATGTAAACATGTAAAGTAGCGAAGCAGGAACAAAATGGAAAATAAAAACAAAACAGAGGCGTAATTAAAATTAAATAAAAGAACGTACAATACAAAAAAAAAAAACAAAGAGTCGATAAAGATCGCGAAAATACAGAATAAACACAAAAGAACTTGGATCTAAAAGGTGAAATATAAGCAATTGCAAATTATTTAACATATCAAAATTAAAAAACTAACGAGCGGAACAATAAATAAGAAATACACACAACACACTTGATGTAAATTAGATAAAATAAAATACAGATAAAGATAACATATCAAAATAAATTTTTAAAACCCCGATTGATTTAACTTCTAACAAATATTTAAAATTTCTTATATTATAAAGATCGCATCCGCAAACACTACAACTGCACACGAAAATCGAAAAAAGTAATACAAAACAGACATATCGAAAGAAAAAAATGAGAATAAAATCGATTAGTCAAATCCATAGGAAAAAACAAATTATTTACACCAGTTAAAATCTTTAATAAACAGCTGAAAATAACAATATACATTACTTAAAACTGATTATTATTTACTTAATAACAAATATTTTAAATTTATTATAATATTATAAAGATCACAAAAAAAAAAAAATCGCAAAAAGATCGCGCTTAGATAAATTAGATCATTCGCGCAGAAAAAGAAAAAAAAACAACGCAGAAGACGAAAATAATAGAACAAACCGATCGAGCACCTTGTTCACTCACACAAACACACACTAACATAGTAGTGTCTTATATTGATTAATAGCTAGTGGAGACTATGCAGTTTGATTGGGGTTGTGCCGGGATGATCAGAAATTAAATGCTAGACGGTAAAAATATGTCTTGTACCATGTGCGAGTGTGTCGATTGCTAGATTGATAGTGTTTTCAATGACGGAGAATCATGTAATATGTTCATTCTCAGAGGATCATCTTTAACAAAGAATAGAGCCGGTAGTATTACAGTGTCGTGAGTGTATGCAATGAATGTGGGGTGGCCAAATAATACACACGCGGCTGGAATATAACAGTAAAGTTGTGTAAATATACAAGTATTTGGCCGGGCAGCTTGTTCGTTGTGCATGAGTGAGAGTGAATCTGGTTCGAAAGGTTTAGACTACCCGCTAAAATGATTATGGAATGTATGTAAAGCATAACGATAAAAGGGTAGCAAGATGTGAGTGTGTGTGTGTGTGTGCATGTATGAGTAATAAAACAGGTTAACTCTGAACGAACGTCTAGAATTCGCCCCCGCGCGCCGCGCGACACCCTCAATAATTACCCGAATCCACAGTCCCGCTGACTTAACCCCCCGCATGTAACAACACCCCCTCCCACCCACTGGCTGACAACCAATAAAAAGACACTACTATGTTAGTGTGTGTTTGTGTGAGTGAACAAGGTGCTCGATCGGTTTGTTCTATTATTTTCGTCTTCTGCGTTGTTTTTTTTTCTTTTTCTGCGCGAATGATCTAATTTATCTAAGCGCGATCTTTTTGCGATTTTTTTTTTTTTTGTGATCTTTATAATATTATAATAAATTTAAAATATTTGTTATTAAGTAAATAATAATCAGTTTTAAGTAATGTATATTGTTATTTTCAGCTGTTTATTAAAGATTTTAACTGGTGTAAATAATTTGTTTTTTCCTATGGATTTGACTAATCGATTTTATTCTCATTTTTTTCTTTCGATATGTCTGTTTTGTATTACTTTTTTCGATTTTCGTGTGCAGTTGTAGTGTTTGCGGATGCGATCTTTATAATATAAGAAATTTTAAATATTTGTTAGAAGTTAAATCAATCGGGGTTTTAAAAATTTATTTTGATATGTTATCTTTATCTGTATTTTATTTTATCTAATTTACATCAAGTGTGTTGTGTGTATTTCTTATTTATTGTTCCGCTCGTTAGTTTTTTAATTTTGATATGTTAAATAATTTGCAATTGCTTATATTTCACCTTTTAGATCCAAGTTCTTTTGTGTTTATTCTGTATTTTCGCGATCTTTATCGACTCTTTGTTTTTTTTTTTTGTATTGTACGTTCTTTTATTTAATTTTAATTACGCCTCTGTTTTGTTTTTATTTTCCATTTTGTTCCTGCTTCGCTACTTTACATGTTTACATTTTATTGTTAATATATGTTCCGATCACTATTTTGAAAGGGGGTATTTTAGCTCTTTAAGTACTTTTTTTTTATTGCTCGTTGATGGTTGTAGATTTAATTTTATGCCTATTTCGTTACTAGTTGGCTATAAAATTGTGTTTTGAATCAAAAATCGTAACTTAATTTTTGTGATTAATCAGTCGAAGTTTTCGATCTTTTTTTCTTTTTTTTTTTGTAGCAAATCTTGTTAAAATTAGTTTAATATTTACCTTCCATATGTATTAATTTAATTGTTCCTAAATAATTGATTGAGTGGTTGTGTTTTTTTTTCTTTTCCAAGGATTCTTATGGCATATTTTTTTAATTATTCGTGAAATTTATTTGCCATCTCCAGAATTTTGTGAACTTTGTCTATTACTTTTTAAATTTAGTTCAGAGTGTTATCTTCATAGTTGTTTGTTATTATTCATTGTTTTTATTATATTTCTAATTATTTGCCGGTATGAGTGAGTTGATTGTATTATCAAGGTTTTATTACTTTGGAATTATTATTTATATTTATTTATATAATCTCCCTACTCACTGTTTTTGTTGTTAAATCCATCATTCCTAGGTTCTATTTCTTCTAATGGGCAGTTTTTATTATGACTCGCTAGTTTTGTAGCTGATTGTATTAGTGTGTTATTATTAATTTTTTTATTTTTATCATATATTTTGCGTTTGTATTAATTTTATCATACACTTTTCTGTGAAACTAAATAGTGGGAACTTTTAATCCTGTATTTTACCCCTATTTTTGTTTATTCATGTAAAAATATATTATTATCGGCGCGGAGAATTTAGAATGTTCGCTAATATTTTCCATTAACCCATTTACAGATTTAAAAGTTATCATCCGCAGAATACAATTATTTTTCTTTATTACTGGTCGGATAGTGTGCTATTAATTTTAAAAAACGGAGTGATACACCTCCTAATAAATTTTTTAGCAAAAATTTCTTTTGGTAACTTCATTTTTCAATAATTTTACAATCCATAACACTAGTATAGCGGTATCAATAATTTGTATCGATCATAGAACTTCTCATTCAAGCTGAAATTTATCTCATTATTTGCCTAATTGTGTTATATTCTAATGAGTTTTTTTCGAACTTCATTTCTCTTTCTATTCCGTGTCAAGTTAGTTGTTTGCTTATTGCTAGTATTTCATTATAAAATTTTCTATTGCCACCTTAAGCTTGCATTCAAATTGTGTGTCCATGAAACAAAAAAAACGCATATTAAAATGTGTTATAAGCCATTTCCTTTAGATTTCTTACTATTTTCTTATGCTTTAATACTTCTACACCACTTTTCCTCAGTTTTCACTAATTATAGTCATTTTTCATGTGTATCACTTTTGCACTATTTTTCATTAATTTTCTGCTATTTCACATTATTTTCTTGCATTTTAACGCTTTTAAACTATTTTTCTCAATTTTTCATCATCTTTCGTCAATTTTTGACTGATTTGGCTTTCTCAGCCATTGTGTTAACTTAAAATGGCCCTCTATCTAATTTTCACCATTTCTCTTGTATCAGTCCTGCGATTTCCCCGATGTTTTATATATTTTCTTTTAAATTTTCTCCGCAGCAATTTTCTATTTTTTTTTTTTTTTTTTTTTAATCATGTTTAATGAAGTGATGCTGGTTAACGTCTCTGAGTTACGCATAAATCTCACCACTCTGGAGTTTAATAATTCCTCTTTCCACACACAGATGGATTCTATGTGCATGTTCATCTGCTAGCAATTATTGCGATGCATATCTGGTCTGCGGAATTCTCACTAATTTGAATATTTTCGTCCTATCTATGTAAAGTCTTCTGGAGTAAATATTCACTATGCAAATATTATAGGATGATGTGGATATATGACAGAATCTATAGCCGGCAGGGACAGGTGTAATTAAGTGCAGTAATGTTTCAATGATATTCATGAAAAGTATATAATGTTAAAGTTGGTTAGCTTTTTAATTTTGCTTTTAGTTTTTAAACTTCAAGTGAAATTCCCTTTGGGGATAATAAATAATATGCCATCTTCAACGTTATTTATGTTTAAACAATTAATATAAGTTACTTTTCGTCAAGTCTTTGTGTGGTTTTGTATAAAAAGAAGTTATTTATTGATTCAATTGTTGACCATTGAAGTGATTATAGATGTCTTTCTCCTATGCTCAAGTTATACTCGTTTTAATTAATACCAGTTATTTTGCATCAACTCTTTGTATTAATTTAGTATAAAAGGAGGTGTCAGCAAGGTATTTGTTGATTTGTGTGCTGACCATTGAAGTGATCAGACGTGTTTTCTCCTGCGTTTAAATTTGTCTTGCTTTAATTTGTAATTGGATTTAAAATTATTTATAAGAATGTCGTCAGCGGTTGTACAACATGATATTTCTATTCAAAATGTTAGCAAGCGTTATCCCAACCGTTTTGCAACATATCGTATTGTAAACAATAATAAATGCCAGATGGATATTGCAAATTACTTGTCTAATAATACTTCTACAGTGATCGAGATAATTAAGAAAAGAATCGGTGTTGGAATAAAAGTAAATCTAACATTACGATGTTCATTTAAGAGAGGAGTTGGGCTTGCAGATTGGAATGTTAGGCCATTTCACTTCCCAACCAATGCACAGCTACTCACTCGCGGTGCTGATATTTCTGAATGGTACAAGGAGGATTGTAGAAAAATCATCAGTCTTGTTGATAAGTTGGAACATGCGACGGGATCTGGCTGGTCATTAATGAAAATTGAATACCTCGAAATTCGTCTCAATCATCGGAACATTCTAAGCCGTGCATCATCTTATATTCCACTTCCTAAATCAGTTGCAGTAAAAAAGGCTGTTATTAATGTGAAAAACATAGATCAAATGTGTTTCAAATATTCTATGTTGACAAAATATATTAAGGTGAATCATCCAGAATATGCAAGCAAGTATGTGCGGAATACATCATTGTTAAAGAAATACAATTGGAGTGGTATATCTTTTCCTACATCATTGGACGATGTGTCCATATTTGAAAAGAATAATCCTCGATCATCTGTTAATGTATATAGTTTGGATGAGAAAAATACTGTATACCCCCTTCGAATCACAAAGATTGAACAAAAAGATCATACTGACTTACTACTAATAACCGAAGGCGATAAATCACATTACTGCTGGATAAAAAATTTGGGGAAGCTTGTGAGAAGTCAGATTACTAAAGACCACTATCAAATGTTTATATGCCGTCGTTGCTTATGGTATGTCCAAGATCATGCCAAATACCTAGCTCATATACAACGTTGCTCCATCAATACTCCTGCTACAGTTGTTATGCCAATGGAGGAGAATAAAATATTGAAATTCCAACAATATAAACAGCAAGAATTTATACCATTTATTATATTTGCTGACTTCGAGTGTATCCTGAAGCCTCTAAACGATGAATCATATGATAATGATGTCAATGATGGAGAAATTATTAGTGATAATGATGATGACGATATAGAAATTGGTGGTAAGCGTCGAAAAAACCAGCATCAGGAAGGAAGTATGCAGAAATGTAAGCGGCAATGCATGGAAGATGGTTCATGTGGTAATATTCAAAACAAGTCTCAAAATACATCTGGTACTATTCCTATACAACAGCATGAAGCGTTTAGCTTTTGTTACTATATTGTGTCGAGATGTGAAGAAGGTGCCAGGTTTAATGTTACATCGGAGCCTAAAATGTATCGTGGCCGTAATGCAACTAGAAAATTCTGTGATTGGCTAGTGGAAGATGTGCGAAAAATAGAAAAGATTTATCAGAAAAACATTCCATTGCAGTGGACGTCTGAGGATTTGGAAGAATATGATGCTTCATCAGTGTGTCACATTTGTGAAGAACCTCTAAATAATGATAAAGTCGCAGATCATTGTCATCTAACTGGGAAATTTCGAGGTGCGGCTCATTCAAAATGTAATTTAGAATACCAGCTTCCTAACTTTGTTCCTGTATTTATTCATAATCTGAGTGGATATGACGCTCATTTATTCATTAGGGATTTGGCGTATGATGATCAGGACATCGAGGTGATACCGAATAGTGAAGAACGCTACATATCATTTTCAAAGCGCATTTCAGAAAAAATGAAAATACGATTCATAGATACATTCCGTTTCATGGCGTCAAGCCTTGAGAAGCTAGCTAGTTATTTACCTGATGGTTTGCTCCATCATACAATCAGAAACATTGCATCGCCTGATTTACTTCCTTTATTTCGTAGAAAGGGTGTTTTCCCTTATTCATATGTGTCATCATGGGAAAAATTGGATGAAACAAGTTTACCTGAAAAGGAGCATTTCTATAATTCCCTGACAAAATCAAATATTAGTGAAGAAGATTACTCACATGCATTAAATGTGTGGGATGCATTAAATGTTCAAACACTCGGGGAGTATAGTGATATATATCTAAAGACAGATGTACTTCTACTGGCTGATGTTTTTGAAAACTTCAGAAGCGTTTGCTATAAAATTTACAAATTGGATCCTGCATGGAGTTTTACTGCTCCTGGATTGGCATTTCAAGCAATGTTGAAGTTGACAAAGGTTCAATTGGAGCTCCTAACTGATTATGATATGGTTTTATTCTTTGAAGCTGGAATATGTGGTGGTATGTGTCAGTGTGTGAAACGTTATGCTAAGGCGGACAATTCATACACTAACAGTTGTAATAATAGTTACAGTAATGATGATAATGATGGTAGAAACGGTACAGATAACACTTTCATAGCATATTTGGATGCAAATAACCTCTATGGTTGGGCCATGAGTGAACCTCTCCCTATGAATGGTTTCAGATGGCTTAGCCAGAAAGAAATAACAGAATTAAATATTATGGAGATAGCTGATGATGGATCCATTGGTTATATGCTCGATGTGGATTTGGAGTATCCAGCAGATTTACATTTAGCACACAATGATTTACCACTATGCCCCGAGGCTAAATCAATTAGAAAATGTGTGAAATTAGTTAATACATTAGAAAATAAGTACAACTATATTATTCACTATAGAAATCTTAAACAGGCAATTGAATTAGGACTAAAATTACAACGTGTACATCGTGTCATTTGTTTCAATCAGTCGGCATGGTTGAAGCCTTACATTGATTTAAACACTCTACAGCGGAAGCAGGCTACCAATGAGTTTGAGAAGAACTATTGGAAGCTTATGAATAACAGTGTTTTTGGCAAAATGATGGAAAATGTTAGACATAGAATTAATATGCAGCTTATTATAAATGAAGTAAAATTTACTAAACTGGTTGGAAAAAGTAATTTTAAGGATCGAACAATATTTAGTGAGCAACCATTATTGGCTGCGGTACATTTAAATCCTTCAACAATTAAATTTAATAAGCCTATTTACATTGGTATGTCTATTTTAGATATTAGCAAATTAAAAATGTTTGATTTTCATTACAACATAATGAGTAAAATGTATAAGAATATTAATCTTTTATACTGTGATACTGATTCACTTATTTATGAACTTAAAACACTTGATTTTTATAAAGATATTAAAGATAATGCTCAGTATTTTGATACAAGTGATTATCCAAAAAGTCACCCATGTTATTCATTAGAAAATAAAAAAAAGCTTGGTGTATTTAAGGATGAATTAAATGGCACTCCAATTAGTGAATTTGTTGGATTGCGTCCAAAAATGTATTCTATAAGTATTATTGATAGTAGAGAAATTAAAAAATGTAAAGGTGTACAGTCTTCTATAATTAAGAAAGAACTTAATTTCATAGATTATTATAATTGTGTGAATGGTGTGTGTGGGAAATTATGTGATAATTATAAGACATATTACAATATTCAAAGTCGTCAACATATACTGTATACCCTAGAACAGAATAAAGTAGTATTAAGTGGTAATGATGATAAAAGAATAATATGTAGTAATAATGTAGATACAATAGCTTATGGAAATTCTATGTATAATCAATTCCATACAAATTTTAATGATGTTTTAGCTGAACTAAGAGCGTGTATATTAAATGGAAATATGTATATTGCATGATTACATGGAGCTGTGGATTATTATTAAGTATAATTTAGACATTGTATATTTTTAATTTTACTATGTAATAAAATTTTCTATTAACAATTGTTTTTATTTTTTTAATTTGTTAGATTTGGGAATGTGTAGAGGCTTAAAATAGTGTGTATAAACTTATACAAGGTGCATAGAGATTATATTATTTTTAATTAAAGAGTATGTATGTAGTAAAAATTTAGTGCTTTTCCCTAGGATGTATTATTTTCCATTAAAGTTTATTGTTTTCTATCTAAAATGATGATATTTGTATTAAATTGTGATATTTTACCATAGATTGATAGTTTGCACCTAAAATGGGGGTATTTTGTGTACAATGGATTGATTCCTTTACAATTCAATGTTTTGTACTAAAATGTGAGTGTTATAGCCTTAAATGGTGCAATTTGTATGAAAAGAGTGATTTTAGTTTAAATTGAGCATTTTTTCGATGATACTAGATTTATCTAATCCCTGTTTATAACGTTTGGAGTTGTGCTGCAGAAATTTATAGTTCTTATATCCTAATAGATGTATTAGTGCAACAAAGGAGATGGGTTATTCAAGCAATGGCTTTATTAGGTTGAGAAAATGTGATTAATAGAATTTCTGAGTTGTGATTATGTTTGTCAAAATAATAGAATTTATGTGAGAGGAGGAAGCTGTGTCTCATCAAGCTTATGAATACTACTTGGTAATTAAATTGTTCATTGTGCTCATTGCATTAGTAGTTATAATGTGATCAAACAAAATTAGTTCTTATACATTGTTGTTATATAGTAAACGATTACACCAACAGACGTGAGTAACTCTTCAGTATCTGAATGCTTACAATCGATTTGATTTTCTAATTTAAATTCATACTAAACAGCTGTATATTACCAGGGTTGCATCAAATCTGTTATGATTGGTAATTTTTGGGAGTTAAATATTGTTTCATTACATTAGAAAATGTATGCACGCACATACATGGTCACATACATAAACACATCAACATCATCATCATCATCATCATTGTTACATCACATGCACACCATTACACTGCACACACGCTCATTCACTCACATGCATGCACATGTGTACACATTTATAGTACATCACACATATGTAAGCATATAAGCTCCACACACATGTTATTGTGATGGTAAGTTCTAACTCTCATATGCTGAAAATAATATAGAGTTATATGTAATTAAATAGTATGTTCAACATACATCAAAAGCAATTGAGATATATGAATAATAATACACAAGTTAGTGTTCTAATCAGTTTCTTTTTTCTCAATCATCTACTTTGATTACTCATATGCAAAGCATCTCACTGGAAACAAATGGGTCAGAAAGGGTTAGTACTGTGGTTGTTTTGCTGAATATACGTGAAGTACCCCCAAATTCTAGAGGTTGAAACACTCCCCCTCATGAAACATTAGTTCAGTGTTTATTTTTATTTTTTGGTTAGACATACATTAATGTACCTTTTAAATTATACAAACACATCAGATTTGGTGTGGATTAGAAAAATTATGAGTGGGTGGTTAACACTAGAACATATTCTCGAGGCATACACAACCAGAAACAATTAGTACCAGTTAATAAATTATTACATTAGTCAAACAATGATAAATGCATCATCAGCACACATGCAAGCATCAAATACACTAAGCAACTCAGTATGGGTTAGAAAAAGTTTTAAGGGTGAGTGGTTAATAATAAAATATAATCTCAATATAAATGGAAATGCGAAAAGCTAGTACCAGTTAGCAGATTATTACATTGGTCAGACAATTATAAATGCAACAACACACATGCAAGCATCTAAATACACTAAGCAACTGAGTACAAGTTAGAAAAATTATGAGTGGCTGGATAACACTGGAACATATTCTCAGAGCATACACAGCCAGAAACAATTAGTACTGGTTAATAAATTATTACATTGGTCAAACAGTGATAAATGTATCATCAACACACATGCAAAAATCTAAATACACTGAGCAACTCAGTACAGGTTAGCAAAATTATAAGTGGCTGGTTAAAGCCTGCTCTCAATCTCTATACTGGACAAGTGTTGTGCTGAGCGAAAGCCTTCATGCATAGATATCTACAGAGAAAAGCGGTTGGTTGATTTGTGTGTGGTGGATGTTGAGGTATATGGTTATTAGTTTGTAACAGTGAGGATGTAGCAAGCAGAAGGATGCGATTGGAGTAGAATATGGCGGTGCGGTGTTGAACTCTTACTGGACGGTTTGATGTGAAAACGGTGTAGTCATTTGATTATGTATTGACTCTTGATTAGTTGAGTAAAAAGGGGCGTGGTCATGTGACTAAATACTCGCTCCTGATTGGCTCTTCTCCTAGAACGCAGGTTTCCTATCTACTTAGCCACCATCAGCAATCTATTTTCGCTGATTTTATGTGCTAAATATTTATGCTTTTGGTTATCGATGTCTTCTATTAGTTGTGCTTTTGATTTATTCAACTTTTTTAGTACCTCCGCGTTACTAATGCGATCTATCCATGATATGTTCAAAAGTCTACGATAGCCCTACATCTTAAAACTTTGTATTCTTTTCTTGCATTCTGCGTTTATTGTCCACGTTTCGGAGTAATATTTTAGGATAGTCCACACATAGCATTTCATAATTTTGATCCGCGTTTTTATATTCATATTTCTATTATCAAGCAGCTTAAGTAATTTGTTGAAAGCTGTTTTTGCCATACCGATTCTTGTTTTTATTTCTTTAGTATCCCTTCCGTCGCTAGTGATCAGCGCTCCTAGATATCTAAATTCTTTCACATCTTCTATTTTTCTCCCGTCAATTTTTATGTGAGCTTCCTTATGATCGTTTCTTGTAAATTTAATAATCTTTGTTTTTTCGGTGTTAATTTTCATTCCGTACTTACGTCCTGTTTCATTTATCTTGTCTATCATTTTTTGCATTTGGGGCTCTGATTCAGCGATGATCACTTTATCATCAGCGAACTTATTTCATTGAATCTTTGACTATTTATTTTTATTCCCATTTTCTCGATTTTCGCTTCATTTACGATTTCTTCTGCATAAATATTGAAGAGTTTTGGCGATAAAGGGCATCCTTGTCTTACGCCTTTCCTTATGTTACACTTGCTTGTGGAGTACCTATTACCTATCTTTATACTTGCGCTCTGGTTCCAATATAAATTCTTTATCGTGCACAGGTCCTTATCATCAATATTATGTTTCCTCAAAATCTCTATTAATTTCTCATGATTTACGCGGTCAAAAGCCTTCTCATAGTCGATGAAACATGCTATGACATCTTTGTTTGCATTTAGGCATCGTTATGGTTTTAAGCAGTGCTACTGCGTCTCTGGTTCCTTTTTTAGCCACAAAGCCATATTGCCTTTCTCTTAATTTTCCATCGATTTTACGTTCTATTCGGGCATTATTATTGCAAGTAATATTTTCAGCGTGTGGCTCATTAAGGTAATAGTTCTATAATCTGTACATTCTGTCGAAAATCTCTTTTTCGGTATAGGAATGAAATTCACTTTTCTAAAATCTTCTGGCAGTATTCCCTCATCGTATATTCTGTTGAAAATCGATAGTAGTTGCTTCTCATAATCTGGCTTTAAATATTTTAATACTTCTGCTGGAATGAGGTCTTCACCGACAGCTTTATGCTTTCTGGCTCTCTTTATGGCTTAGCTCCCATAATTCTATTCTCGGTGCAGTTTCTTGTGTCGTACAATTGATAATTGCCTTGAGTTGTCATTGTATAATTCTTCTATATAATGTATCCATGTATCATCTATTTCTTCATTGTGCATGCAGTACTTTCCATTTTTATTTTTAAAGCACGTTACTCTACTTTTCATTTTCTTATGTGTGTTCATCATTTCTTTTACTTTTGTATGCAATTCTCGGTCATTATGCCTTTTTTCCAAGTCTTCAATTTCGTCACATTTTTCTTCATACCATTTAGTTCCTTGTATTCTTTACTCTATTTTTAATTTTCCTTCTCTTATTCATCATATCTAAAATTTCTTGGACCATCCATGGTTTATGTTCCTTTTTATTCTTTATGGGGATTGTGTCTTTCGCCGCTTTTGTAACTTTTTTCTTCTAGTTTGACCAATCGTTTTCGATGCTGCTTTCATCTTTTTCCTTTTTCTCTGTTTCTGTTTTTTCTTCTTCTTGTTTTCCTAGATCTTCTTGAACTTTTTTCCTTATTTCTTCATTTTTTAGTGTGGTATAATTCAGTGACTTTATTCTTCCTTTATTCTTGTTTAATATTTTGGTCGCTATCTGACACATTGCGACCAATAAGTTATGATCCGTGTTACAGTCAGCCCCCCGATAAGTATGACAGTTTTTTACAGAATTTTTGTACTTCCTATTTATCGGGAAGTAATCAATTTGATTTCTTATTCTGCCTCCCGGACTCATCCAGGTATATATAATTTTCGTTTATGATGTTTAAACCACGTATTACATATAATTAGGTCATACTTTTCGGCAAATTCTATGAGCTTTCTTCCTCTTTCATTTTGATTTCCAAGCGTGTATTTTCCTGCGACATAACTATCATGATTTTCTCCCACTTTTGCATTAAAATCACCCATTACGTATATTATATCTCTATTTTTTTAACATTTTGTAGGGTCTTTCAGGTCTTGATAAAACTGTTCTATTTCTTCTTCGTCACTTTCCGCAGTGGGTGCATAAACTTGTATTACTGTAATAGATTTTGGTTTAGTCTTAAATCTTATACAAATCACTCTTTCTGATTTTGGTATAACCAAACTGATTTTGTTGCTTAATTTCGTAGTTATTAACATGCCTACCCCGTATTCGTGTTTATCCGTTCGTGCGTATATTATTTAATACTTATCATCCGCTTTTATTCTTCCTGTTGCTGTCCATCTAGTTTCACTTATTCCCATAATATCGATTTTCAATCTTTTAGCTTCTAATATTACGTTTGCAAGTTTCCCCCTTTGATACAGAAATCTTACATTCCACGTTGCGATGTTCATGTGGTTCCGCCGCGTTTTACCTCCGCGTATTCTTAGCACCCTAGTCAGCATTCTTGGCGGATTAGAGTTAGCCTGACGAAGACATGGGGCCGTTTTCTTATTGTTGTTATTCATAGTTATCGCGTTCTAGGAAAAACCAATATCGGTGGTATTCCGTTGCCTTCCGTCATTGCAGTTTCACAGCCGATGATATTATTATGTAATAGTCGCCTGTGAATTTCTGATTTTGAGCCTTAAGTGAAGTCATTCTTCATTAGCCTCAAATCAGTACTGATGTAGCTGCTTACTAAAGTTAATTTTCAGAACCAGGATAACGTGCTTAGGCTAATTGTGAAAATTTGGTCCAACTGCCAGTTAATTTGGAGGCTTCGGACGTATATTTTTACTTAATTTGATTATTTACCGTCAAAGAGTCCTGGACATGTATAGTGGGCGGGGAGAGGGCTTAGGGACAGGTTCGAGACTTATGGAAAAATTTCGGTTAAATTTATATGTCGTCATATGTGTTGCAGTAGGTTTCTTCATTGTTATGCTAACTGAAGGATTGTGCTGTCAGAGGTCTCAGAAAGCAGATTTATAAACTACTCGCTCAAAAGAACCTACAACTTAAATCCGGTTATATTTAGTAGTAAACACAACAAAGATTCTTTTGCCGTGTGTTGGAATAGTAAATTTTAGCTTAGTAACATTAGAAAGTTTGTACATCTTGGGGAGATTTTATTCTATTTTTTGATTCTGGTTGATAAGCAGTTAGAATTTATGACTTGCGCTTGTGTAAGTTATATTAAAATGAAAAATATAAATAAAAATAAACCTACCAGACTTATACGCTTAGTCTCCATAAATATCGTTACTTTTAATTTTGTCCCATCGTATGCAATAGGTTCAGAAACAGCGTCTGTATTTTCAAGAAGATTTCGAATTATTCTCTCTTCCGGCGACAACGTTGGGTCATCATCTGTAAAATTAATTAGGTTTTGTCATATTACTTTACCGAAAATGTCAAAAAGTTGTGAATTTATTTAAGAAACAATTATGATTCACTAAGAGAAAGTAGGTGGAGGAATACCTTTTATTTTCTGACTGCAATGTAAAGGGGCGAAAGCCGTAATAAAACGTGAGCACCGTAATCAGTTATTATTGCCCTATTTCAGCTAATTATTGGCCCTGAAAATTGTTTACGGCCCGATTTTAAAATAGATTTTATTTATTCAAATATAGTTATCTGGTGACTGAGCTTCGCTTGAATTTATTCCGAACTTGCAGATTACACATAAGGTGTTCATGAGTTTCACAAATATTTAAAAATATGTCAATAACAAACACATAATGCGAAAGTTACAATATTGCATTACGCTATTATCCAATTTTGAAAGTGCATTTTAGTTTGAATAATATTTAAAATTACGCCATATAAATATCTAGAATTTCATCACGGAATTCCAGTTTTTTATTTAGGGTGTTAAATAAGCGAATTGTTAAATTTACTTTTTATTAAATTCGAAACACGAGTTTCATCAGTAACACGAATACTGTTTGCCTCCATTTCCTTCGATTTTCAGCCCTTAAAAGCCCTAATTCGTGAATTTTAGCAAAATCGATAGAGCCATTTCCAGAACTAATTGATATTGTTTATTCATAAATACAAATCTTAAAGCTAACATATCATATCCGTCTTATATATATATATATATATTTATATTACCTAATTACACTTAACTCCTATTTTCACTAAACTACGTCTAATTTTTAGACTAATTCATTTATACCCACTAAACATCCTCAAACAATATTTACACGTAAGCCAAAAGAAATGCAGCCAAAAGAATGAGCCACCATTCGACTAGAACCTAAAAACCAAAACCTTTTTTTTTTTTTTTTACATAATTTATAACTATTTACTTTCCCTATTAGTTCCCTGTCTTATCACTGTTCCTTTCCTTCATGTTTCTGTTTCTTTGTAAAAATTGATGTTATTTTGTTGAAAATTTACGCTTTTCGATAGAAGTCGTAGTCAAGTAAACATGTGGGGCGGTGCTCCGTGAGACCTCCAGGTCGAAGAGAGGCGTTATCGTTGCGTGAACGTGTGTTTACAGTTTTTTTCCTTTTCTAGTCAACAACTGGTCAAAAAAAAATAAGATAGTAGAAAAATCGCATCAGTCAGGTAGGGTAGCAGTGCGGTGATCTAAGCAGAAGTGTTCTAGAACCTTCTGCCCAGCCTTTGTTACAGTGTCATATCACACGTTGTGCTTCGCACGTTATTACCGTTTTAACCGTCATTGTGGCTGATCGTGAAAGCTATTATCTAGTCGTTTTGCGTTACTATGTATCGAAATTTCTACGCACCATGCCGCACACTTTACAGTTTTTGTCAAATTTTCGGTAAAATTAGTCACTTTTTCCCGTTTCTCTAGTCATCGCCAATTATACGCATCAGAATCGCCATCCTGTCCACTTTTTTTGTAGACTTTCCGTCAAAATATATACGTTTTCCTTATCGAGAGTATCTTATTGGATACATGGTTGGGCCATTGTGGCATCCCCGGTGCAGAGATTTTACCGCCGCTTTGCGGTGGGATCATGTTCTTTAATAATAATCTAAAGTTTTTATTTCCTCTTCGAATTTTTTTTCTTTATTTATTTATTTATTTATTTTTTTTTCCTTCCGTTTTTTGAAAATCCTGATGCTTCGCTGCACGAAGCTATTCCAGTAGCGACACACCGTAAGTGCCACTAGCGGCCGTCTAACGTTGTACTGTTTTGAAAAGGTTCATTATTGCCGTGTTTATTATTATCTCTTATCAGCGCGTATGAAAGAATAACCGCTTCAACAAGTAATTATAATATTATTTCATTACATCGTATCTCAAACTGCTTGTTCGCATCGTAATTTATTATTTTCATCTCAAGTTTCACAACAAAAGATACCGGCTAAAAAGAATAATAGACGGCATATTAAGAGGCAACTGAGTGAAAAGAGCAACGAAGCTATTAAAAAAAGCAGAGGAGATATGCTGCTTCATCACGGTGACTCTGAAGGAGATGAGATGGAAAATACATCGATTGCGTCGGCAGTAACCGTGATAAAGCGCGAAGTATGTGACATGAAAAAATGTATTGAATTTGTGTCAGAGTCAAACCAGGACTTGATAGTAGAAGTTAAAGCTCTACGTCAACAGGTTGAAAAATTAACAAGCGAACTATTAAAAAAAGACCAACAGATTTCAAAGCTCACAATCACAGTTCATGAGCTCGAACAGTACGGCCGCCGCGAAAATGTTGAGTTTCTCGGAATATCAGAAGCGCACGATGAGAACTTGCCATAAATTATTGTTCAAGTTTGTCAGAAAATTGGGGTCGAGTTTAAGGAAGATGACATTGTGGCGGCACACAGACTGTCTTCAAGGAATGTGAAATTGCCGAAACCGATAATATTGAAGACATCCAGGAGATTAACGGATAAAATATTAGATAATGACAAAGAAGTTACTATCAATTTAAGCAGTGACCGCCAGGTTTATATAAACGAAAATCTGTCCAGGTACTACAAAGACTTGCTGTGGAGGACAAAACAAAAAGCGAGACTAATGAATTTTCGATACGTCTGGTCGAAAAGAGGAAAAATTTATGTTAGGAAGGACCAGCAAGATCGCGTACTTCACATTCGATTCGAGGAGGATATAAATAAATTATTATAAATGTTGTCAGTTTCGTGTGTGGAGGGATGAATGTGGTGTACGTGCGTCGCGTCGTTTTACGGCACCGGCTGGGTAAGGAGGTTAAGTCGGAGGAGTTATTGGTTATGCGAGGAGGTGACCAGAGGGGTGTCATGATCTCTACGAAAGTTCAGTGTGAGACTGTATGTGTGCGATGGGAAGTGTGTGTAGTGTGCGCTGATGTTCGTAAGTTTGCTTGGGCTTCATTAAGGCTTCTCAGATGGTGTAGAACAGTTCGGTGGTAGTCAAGAGACGGTGAGGTATGTCTGTTAGTTGGTGGATGTGAGATAGTGTGTTTGTGTACAAAAAGTGCAGGCGTTTGAAGCGGAATATTTTTGAAGAGAGAAAAAAGCGTGAGCGTGCACTAGCAGAAAGAGCAACTTCCGCTATGCCGGGGTCGTATCTTTATTGTTAAGGGCCTCGTGTGCTGGCGGGTGATCTGTTGCTATTCGCTATTTCGTCCATCTTTTTTGTTTTAAATGTACTCCATCGCGATAAAGTTAAATCGGTGTGTTATGTGTATATAGTGGACAATACGGTCAATTGTAAAGCGTGTGCGAGTGTGCGGAAGTGTGATTGTGTTTATAAAATGCGGGTGTGTTTATGTGTATATATTAGATATTCAGTTGCATATATGTGTAGATATCGTTATATTTATATACCAATTCAATTACTGATAAACTCGGCGATTAATAGTGTTATATCGATAACCGTTTTTCGAATACAATCTGCGATAGCTCAATATTTATCGAAATGTGATCAATTCTCTCTTTCAGTGCCATCCTTTAACGTTTCACTAATGCCGTCTCCAATTCAATTTTGCAAAAAAAGTATTTGTGTCGAGTATTCAGCAATAGGTGATCGGGAGGATAAATTCAATAGATTATTTAATACAGCTAATGGAAGCCAAAAGGTTAATATGGAACTTGTTCGTGTATTACATTTTAATACAAGAATGTTATGACGTAATTGGGACGAATTTGTAGCAGACTTTTCCATGAGACCCGGTGGTGTGATTTTTATGTTAACGATTAAGGTGGGAGATAACGAATTAAATATGTACAATACCTCGCTTTCACCAACTATGAAAAAAAAAAAAAAAGGAGCGAACAAGTGTAATAGAGGATTTATCACTATCGGTAATAATAGTTTTTAATTCTTGTCTCAATTATAACGTCTCTAATTCAGTATCGCAGTAAACAAAATTGTAAAAATTATAGTAATATCAGAAAATGGACTGATAATGTAAACAACATATTATTAAATGTAAATAGTACACTACAAATTAATAAAGAGATTATTATATGTACTGAACTTAAACATAAGAACTGTGAGACGTAACTGGGATGAATTTATAACTTACATTCAGAGGTCATCTTTAAGTGTCATCGTATTAACCGAAATTAATATAAGTAAGGATAAATTAAATTTATATAATATAACTGGATACATGAATATTGGACTGCAAAGACCTATTGGGTATAACGGAGGAATACTTGTGTTCATAAATAATAAGTTTAAATGTCACATTGGGGAAGTTAATAATAGACCAAGTATGGACCTGGCGATGATAGATTTAGATATCTACGAAAACAATCCTTAAAGTTAACTAAATACAATCCTGAAAATGAATGGATGAGTCAAAAAATAATCAATTTTATGAAAATCAGAGATCAGTACTTTAAACTTGGTAAAGGAAATAGAAGCAATATTCGATATTAATACGAATTTGACTGCTTGGCGGAGGAATTTTTCTTATTTATCTTTTTGCTTCCTCCACTCCCTTCTTATTCCGGGCGCCAGTGGAGATGCGCTCGACGCGATGATTAAAAAAAAAACGTTTTTTAATTAAATTTTTCCGAAAAAAAACTTTTATTACGATTACTTTTACATAAGAAAACAAATTTTGAAGTGGTTCCACTGTCTCTATGTAAACACGTTACGGCGCAATATCACAAGACGATGTATACATATGTATATAAAAAGCATTAATAACGCGGCCGCTAACAATATTGCCTATTACAGTGTGCGACGAGAAAACAAAAACTTCCGAAATAAAACCCGGCAGGCTCGCTGTCTATACCTCCGTTATCATTTTATCGAAGAATAGACAACGAGCGCACCGCACACCGCCACGACAAGTGGAATGAGCAGATAACCACGATGCTGACCACTAGCCGTTAACATCTCAAGAACAGGTAACTGGCGCCATCTCTCGATACAAAATGATCAACCAAAACAAGACAATTAATTCACTCTTTATCCGGCTAGAGGCCGCACAATCCGTATCAATATAAAAACTTATTTAGAATATATCGAAATATAGTTACAACTGAAATAAGGAATGCTAAACAGAAGTTTTACCAAGGTCAAATAGTGAAGGCAAATAATGATAGTAAAAAAGTGTGGAATGTAATTAACAATATTGTTAATAAAAAAAAAACAAAACAAAAATAGATGATTTCATTATAAAACATTTTGGAAATACTGCAATAGTAGCTGAACAATTTAGTGAATACTTCATGTGTTCGGTGGAACAACATAGACATAAATGTCATATTCAGTTATTGAATACAGATTCTGATAATTTCATTTTGTCTTTATTTTTTATTCCACATGTAAATAAATCCCAAATAGAAGCAATAATTAACGATCTAAAAGTTTATAGGGCACCTGGATGGGATGCAATTAGGGTTAAAGATATTAAATAAAACTCAAATATTTTTATTCCTATAGTTGACTAACATGGTCAACTATTCTATAAAGGAAGCTGACACTCCTGATGGGCTTAAACGAGGTATTGTTAGACCGATATATAAAAAAGGAGTGCAAAGCCAATTTGAAAATTACCGACCAATAACAATAACATCTATAATAGCTAAAATTTTAGAACACTACATCGATAAACATTTAAGAAATTATATGGAAAAAAAAAACAACTTACTCTATGAATATCAACACGGTTTTAGAGAAAAAAGATCTACGATAACATTTTTGAGAACGATTGTAAATAAGATAAATACAGGACTACCAATGAGGAATCAATTTTTAATTACATTTATTGACCTATCCAAAGCGTTTTATTTAGTTGACCATGAGTGATCAAGGACTTGGAAAATCTGGTCATTAAAAATAATTAACTTAAGTAAGAAAAGTATGGTCAAAATCTCAGGGAATAAAAGTAATGAAAAAACTATTCAATACGGAGTAGGTCAGGGTACTGTACTGGTCTCTAACCTTTTTCTCATTTACACTAACTCGTTACACAAGCATATTAAAAATGCAAAGGTGTATATTTTTACTGATGATATTGCCAAAATTAATGGAGCACAAAAATTTAGAGACGGCGGAAAAATGATTACAAGAGGATATAGATAATTTCAGTAAATGGGCAGATGATAGGAGGTTATCTATAAATATAAATAAACCAAAAGTATTACACATTCGGAACAGTTCTAAACATAAGATACGCGATCCGGGAATTGTCCTTCATAATAACGATTGCCTTCATGAGCTTCATGTAAATAACAATACCCATTTGTGTTTTTGTCCACCGTTAGAAAACGTAAATGACTTTAAATATCTACATATATATATATTTGATATCCCCACCCAGAAGGGCTGGTAACGGAGGGTGAGTACACCAATTTTCCTTTAGCCGTTCCCCTAGATGTTAGCGGTAACATTAATAATATCAGTAATAATAAATCTAAAGCTTCTGGTAAAAATAATCGCGTAATAAAAGTTGGTACTTTGAACGTTCGGACACTAAGACAGGAAGATAATCTTATGGATACGGCAAGCGAAACGCGAGAGGATGGAGATTAATACGTTTTTGTCAACAATTTAATTTAAAAAAAGTTAATAGTCTCTTTAAAAAAAGCAAAGGTCGACGCTGGTCGTGGATTACACCAAACTTGGAGAATAAAGTATTAACAGATTATGTAATTACTCCGGTAGGTAATGACGGAATATCTAAGTTCGAAATCCACGGTATGGAATATTTTAATTTTTATACGGACCACAGATTAATCACGGTCACAATAAGACTAGCCAAGAGCCAAAACAAATTGAGGAATAGAAATAACAAACACAATAATCAGAATCCTACGATATTTAAAAACAAATTAGCGGAGCTACTTTTAAACGATAACCAGCTAGAGAATCATGATATTAATGAGTTATACAATTATATCTCGAATTTAATAACATTAGCTAAACTCCAATCTCGCCAAGTCCCCGTAGATAGCCCAAAAGACATTTCATTCAACGGTAGCATAAGTAATTTACAGAAGCAGAGAGCAGCGTTAATGCGTATTAAACATAAAACAAGTAAGGACAAAATTGAATTAAATGTAATTTCCAAAGTGATAAGAAGGTCAATAAGAGAGAATAGAGAACTAAACAGAACCAAAATAATAAGAGCTACACTGGAAGGTAGCAAAAATATAAGGAAAAATCAAAAGCAGCTGAGAACGGGGGTTCCATGGAACATGTACTTCGAAAACGCAAAAGGACAAAAAAAAGGAAAGAAATAAACGAGCTGATAACCAACTGCTATAATGAATTATACAAAGACGAAAACGCAAATAAAAAGGAAATCATAGCTTCGAGGGGGTAAACTGGGGCCCGGAACCAGAATTTTTAGGTAAAGAAATAGAGGTCTTAGTAGAGGAACTAAAATCTAATAAAAGTCCAGGTCACGACGGAATAACAAACGAACAGATAAAACTGGGCGGGGAAATGTTAATAACGTCTTTAACATTACTATATAATAAAATTTTAAAATCAGGGGCCATTCCAACAGAATGAAAATACTCGCATATTATAATAATATATAAGAAGGGTGACCGTCATAAAATCGGAAACGAACGTCCTATCAGGCATGAGCATTTCAAAACTGTTTGCAAAATTATTAGAAAAAAGATTAAAGCATTTTCTTGAAAGCCAACAACCAATAGAGCAGGCTGGTTTTAGGAAGACTTTTTCAACAATAGACCTCTTGTACGCTATAAATAAAATTATTGAAAAAAGTAATGAATACCAAATTAATGTACATTTAGCCCTGATAGACTATAACAAAGCGTTTGATTCCATAAAGTACGAATTTATTGTTAAAGCATTGTATAATCAGAGGGTCCCAGGTAATCTGATAAAGATAATTCAGGAATTATAAGAGGGCTAAAGGGACGGATAATTACGGATAATACAGATCGCTACTTTTCTATTAACAAGGGGGTTAGGCAGGGGGATCCAGTATCACCAATTTTATTTAATTGTGCACTGGAAGAGATTTTTAGGAAGTTGGGATGGGAGGACAAGGGTATAATCATTAATGGCACCAAATTATCAAACCTACGATTTGCCGATGATATAATTCTTCTCGGTGCATCCTTAGAGGAACTAAAAGAGATGTTACTGGAACTAGATGGTGTAGAGTCAGAAGCAGGACTGTTCATAAATAATGAGAAAACTAGGATACTAACAAAAAACAAAGATCACCCCCCAATGTACCCAATTGGAGGTAATAGACGAAGCGACGTATTTAGGCCAGGTGCTCTCATTCAATAACCATATGGATAAAGAAATAAACTTAAGCATAACAAAGACATGGAATAAGTATTGGTCGCTTAAGAGTATATTCAAGGGCCCTTTTAATAACGCACAAAAAAGTCAGATTTTTAATACGTGCGTGGTACCAGTGCTAACCTACAGATGTCAGACCTGGCCATTGAATAGTCTAACAACTAACAAGCTCAGAACAACACAGAATGCAATAGAAAGATCAATTCTTAAAGTCAGGAAAAAAGATTGAGTTAGATTAGAAAAAATTAAAAGCACCTTGAGTAAGAATGTAGACGTAGTAGGTCTTGTACGGAGGAGAAAATGGGAATGGGCCGGTCACGTAATAAGACTAAAAGACAACCGCTGGACTTATAGGGTCACTTTTTGGTATCTGTCGCATCATAAGCGTAAAAGCGGCACACCAAAAGTATAGGTGGAAAGACGACTTAAACAAATTTCTAAACTAAAAGCACTTTGAAAAAACAGCGATAGATAGAACAGAATGGGGACGGTTAAAGGAAACCTTTGCTCTTTACGGGCCGAGGAAATTTAATTTATAAGATATTGGTATTATCTGGTTTAACTTTTTGATTGAATGTTTCTGTTTCCTCAATAATTGTATTTTGATTTTATATGTTGATAAATCCTTGAACTGGAAAAAACACATCTAAAGTTTAAACTCGAAAATAAGACAGACAATTCCAGCTTTATATAAAATAAAGCACATACTATCATATCGAACTCTACGTATATATATACTATAATTTAATAATAATGTCTAGAATATTATAGGGAATTCAAATATGGGGCGAGGCTAAGAAAACAGAAATAAATAAAATAAGTAAAATACAGAAGAGATGTTTGAAACTTATACTCCTCTACTGGAAGAAAAACAATTCTGGGTCAATATGGTGGAAGAAAAATGATGAAATTTCCCGCAAAATGTACTATTTCTATTATATATTCCTAGAATTTAATGTCAATAATATAAAATTACCATCTAGGGAAAAAATCCGTTTAACAAGAAACCAAAGTAATACATATTACATTTATCCCCGCGGAGTAAATCTATGAATTGATAACACTGATGACTCAGTGCTAATCAAATTAATAAGTACAATCCCTAATCATATGCTAGAGGGGAAAAAAATTGGTGAGTGGAAAAAGGAGGTGCAAAACTGGTTGAAGGAATGCTGCAAGGACTGAAGCTCCGTCTCGGTCGTTTTTGTTGGTTTTTGACTTTGTCGTGACCTTCCTGGATTTTAGGCTCTCACAGATCATATTTTTGTCGACTTTAAATATTAAGCTGTCCGCATGTATTGGTGTACAGATGCATATAACGCGGCATGTTATTTATTGGCTTATGTATATATACTATTACTTTAATATAATGCTAGTTTTATTATTATTATTGTTATTTATGGAATAAGATAAGTTAGTTTTAATTTATGTACTATATATCCATGGGCGTCGCCAACGGGGGAAGGGACCAGCTGCCCCCTGGAGCCTTGAAACTTTTTAATCAACCGGCCATAATGAGTATTCATAGGCGCGTAATCATGAATAATTTGCCAGAAACCCACGAAAATTATGTTTTAATTAAGATTTTATTCTTGTTTAATAAAATATTAAGCCTTTGCAACTTATAAATTTTATTTTTTCTATAACTCATATCATTTTTCTATCATCTTGCCCACCCCTGGCAGCTGGCAATTCATCTTGATTGTATAGCTAGATTTCAGTTAATATAATGGCATTATATAAAGCGTTACTCTCCTCGAGTGAGATTAAAAGTTCATCAAAATGAGCCTGTAGACTACTATTCGTAATATTGGTCAGCCAGCATAATTAATTAAGATTCGTTCTCTCGTTTTACGTTAGTCGCGCTGAGAGGAAGATTACGGGACACAGTAAAATAGCCAAAATATAAATTATAAATGAATCTTGATTATAAACGAAAATTATATCGTACTGTAAAGAGATTAAGATTAAATAAAAATTTCGTTGAGATTCAAGGTTCCCTAGCATTTTAATAAAATAAAAATAAATAACAATAGATGTCATGAAAAACAACTACTATATGAATACCTACATAACCGAAAATGTAAGGATCGAGTACATACTAGCCTATCTCATCACAAAGATATTGCACTGATCTATGTTTTAGGTAAATTAATGAAAAGGTAAAAAAATAAAAATAAATAAAAAATAAAAAAAAAAATTTCACGTATTTTAGATATTCTAAGTAATCGACAATAGGTGAACCGAAATTGCGGAAATAATTAAGTTCGAAATAAATTAAAGATATCATTAGGAGTGAATGTGTAACCAAAACTGAAATATAAAATGTTTTCAGAATGTAGTTATTGAAAATGTGAAATATAAAAAATAAAACAAAATAAATTAAATAAATTGAATTAGGGGGCGTATTTATCAGATAATGCATAATGAGGAGGTGAATAAATTAATAGAATAATAACTAGCATATTGGTACAGTTTAATAAAAAAAATATATAATTTGGAATATTAATACGACAGACTAACGGTAATAATAAGGTAAGATGATAATAGCAATAACACTAAAAATAATTGGGTTATTAAATCTGCTATACAAAAACAAAGCTGAGAAATACACACACATACAGACATTTTGACATATATACAACAAAGAAATGAGAAGATACGCATAGCCATACATAAAAATAATGTACGAAATTCTGTAAATAGTCAGTTTATAATATTTTTATACGACTCTATTTGCTCCTGCGAGATAAACCGTATGATGTCACCTCGCTTCCAACTCTTCTGTTTTAGACTATGTGCCGCTAAAAAAATTCTGCTATTTTCTGCCGATAAGTGATCATTTACGTGAATGTTCTGTATTGCTGAAGACGTCGATTCTGTAAAACCGATATCTTTTAGTTCCGATCGATTTAATCTGCACATTTTTTAAAAGAGATTCCTTAGCTATACGCCCACAGAACTTTACCACTATATTGGCACGCGTCGTTCTTATCTGTTTCGCTACAGCATTCAACACACTTCCATAGTCCTCTCTTTCCATTTCCAATTTGCTGGCACTTTTTTTTTTTTTTGTTTTTTTTGCAAATAAAAAGTTTATTTGTCAATAACAGAGTATAAATTTTGGTATATTTTATAATATTCATGCATGAAACCATTCCCAGTTGGTTTCACGTCGATTTGTAAAAACGCCTCTACATGCAATTTCCAACTTTGGAATTTGGCAATAGGTCGCCATATTGGATTTAGGAAATAAAGCACACAAGGGCTATTCTTTCTGAAAGTTTCGTGGATATTCGACAAAAAATTTTTATGCTTTGCAAAATTTAAATTTTTTTCTTTTTTTTAATTTTTCAATAGTTAAAATATTTTTTGAAATTTCTTATAAGGCTTTTTTTGCAGGAAATTTAATAAGGAACAAATTCGATAAGTATACCGCAAATCGATTGGAGGTTTATTTTTCGAGATAATCGAGAAAATAAAACATTGTTTCGGTTCCTGTTTCATTATAAAAAACCATGTTCCGGAATTTGAAATTTATAGAAACTCCCGAGTTGTTATTTGGGTACTTTTTACCTAATTTTAAGCCGGAATTTTCATATTTCGGCATATTTCAAATCTAACTCGCCCTGACTATAGATATTAGAATTTCAAATAAAAATATGTTTATGATCACCATATGAATTCGAGACTGTAATGGCATTCCTAAGGGCGCAAACGAGTAGACAAATGTTGAATTAAAATAACATTAATACCTTTTATTTCCTCCTGATCGTCGCAGTTGTACCTAAAGTTACCATTAATTCCGGGTGCTGTACTGAAACTAAAATATCGAACACGAATCGGATTTGGATCCTTCCAGTAGAGTAAAACAGTTTTTTCATGTTTCACTTCAATAACGCCTTCTTGTGTTATCTTCACCGTAAACTCACGCGGTTCCAAAGCTGATAAAAGTGTTTTATTTTTAAATTCTGCTTTAGCGTCTGATTTTATTAATCGTCTCAACTCGGAAAACGTGTTATTTTTCTCGCCTAAGCCGATTTCGTATACTGGATCCGATTTTTCATGAGTCGGTGACTCAGTGAACAACACGTGCACATCGCTTGGGGCTTCGACAGAAAACTTCAGATAAATATTTCCCGGTTGCGCAGTAGGTTTGATGAGATGGTACATGGAGTAGTTACCATCATGGATAACGCTCATATGACATGTTGAGTCTAAGTAAATATTAAACATAACAATCGGATATTAAATATTTCAAGTACAAAATAAGGAAAAACAAAATGAGTCGGAGACCAAAAATGTGATTATTAGCTGACTTTAAAGTTGGTGCGTAACAAATCTAAACGCCCCCGGGGTAGAGGTAATTTACGTTTGCTTTTATATTTTGCGTCGCACTTAAACATTTTTCATTACACTACCAGCGACACTGGAAATTATTTTGGAAATCGGTCCCGATCAAACCGCAATTCTATTTCAGCATTATGATTTAATAAATGTAATATGCTTAGAATCGTTTTTTTAAACAATTTGCTATGGAGATTGTTAAAATAGTTTTACGAAGCTAAATCTTTATCCGTATCCGGAGTTGTTAGACATATGCGGCTTGCTAATCAAGATGTTGGCTTGCAAACTGAAAATCTAAAAGATTTCTCTTAGCTGTTTAAGATATTAAAATTGCATTTTTTAATTTTCTTATGGAGTATAAGAAATAGTATAGTGCGATGTGAAAAGAATTGGATAGAAACAGCCATCACTCCATTTCAAGCAGTTATGATATTACCAAATATTAATATGCACTGTTCGAAGATATTTATTTTATTGTTTTGTATTGGTAGTAGTAATTTGTTTTTAGTACAAGAATAGAATTAACACTGGGTTATATAAAAAATAATTATAGTTTAATAAACTAAAAACAGATGCTTCATATGTAAGATGAGCTAAAAAGCGTAAAATAATTAAAATTTTTTTACAATACTAACCTAAGAGTGAAGAGATGGACATTAATAATTAATTTTAATTCACAATAAGAAATTAAGTTCTATTACAATATTAATATAAGATTGCAGAAGTGGACATTAATAATTAATTTTAATTCGCAATAAACATTTAGGTTCTTTTACAATATTAAGCTAAGAGTGCAGAGATAAACATAAATAACTTAAATTCAAAATAAAGTTTGGGGTGATTATATCAGTAGTCATGCGGTCCCTCAACAAATGTAAATGATATAAAACCACCCATACTTTATTTTGAATTGAAATTAATTATTTATGTCCACCTTTGCACTCTTAGGTTAGTATTGTGAGAGAATTTTAATTATTTTACGCTTTTTTTTTTTAGTTTTTTAAACTATAATTTTATTTTTAATTTTTTAGTCTTGAAGGAAATGTAACATTTGATTATAATTATTTTCTACGTTTAACTAAAACTATACTTAATTCCGTTACATCTACAGTTCACCCTTTCCGTAAATTCAACAATACAATACAGCGATCCAAATCCATTTTTTCCTGACGTCCGAATGATTTTAAATTATTACTAATTGTCAGAACTCGATGACAATGCAATATTGTGCAGAGAAAAAACACCTACATCCACGAATTAATTTGAAAAATGTAAATATTTATAAATGGAATAATTTTTATTTTTCGCGAAAACACGGCGGCTTAACGGAAGCAACGGATCCTCAGCCGGTCTCATTATTCAGTCTTAACGTATGACTGTAATTTTCGATATCAGTGACCAAATCCAAATTGCTCCTACACACTTCTTCACAGTCCCGCTCACAGTGTTTATCGATAATAATCTTATTTCGAAAATTTATACATTTTTAAATTTTTCATCGCGAAAGTACCATGTTCTGTTTTTTTTTTTAAAGTTCTTTTCCTCACCATTTCCAGCGAACATTCAACTGTTCTCAGTTCGATCCCAATTTTTATGAATCCTACATTCGGATCTGCCACCTGCCACTTACGAGCAAATGGAAAGTGCATATAAGAATTCTGCGTTGTCAGAATGTAACTTTCACTATTTTATACACTTACCTATGCTTTTTAATACTTAACTATTTTTTAAAAGTTTCATTTCAATTGATTAACTAATCGTTGCGAAGAATTTGAGCTATCCTCTTACTTCACCGACCAGATAAATATAGCATAGAGATTGCGCGCGAAACAATTTCGTCGTATAATAATGAACAGTTATCTGGAATGTTACCTGCAGAGTTAACAGTGTATGAGGAATAAGATTTTTTTAGGATTGGAATACAATCTGATTTATCGTCAGTGGTATTTTCAAATAATTACGAAAGAAAACACGGGATAAGAAGATAAACAGGTTTCTTGTATTTTCCTTTTGAAGTTAATATGAAAATGAAGTGGGAGAATTATGCTTCCTAATTAATTATTACAGCTTTGTTCGTTTTCACTACTACAAAAACAATATTGGTTGAAACATTGGCCACGATCTGAAACTATTTCGTTTATGATAGCATCTATAGCGAGTTTTTTTGGTGTCGCCCAATAACTTCAATAATGGGGGAAAGGGAAATATTTTACAAGCGCAGAACTTCTCCGGAACGGATATCAACTTAAAAGACTAAAAAAGTCGACCAAACTAATCCAATTTTAATTAATAAATGTATTATTTAAATAAAAAAAAAAAAAACTGTTTATTCATTACTCGAAATTAATAATAAAAATGAATAATTGTACTGATTGTTTTGAATTAAATGGAATTTAATTACTGCAAAGTAAACTAATTCGATTTAAGAAATACGCAAATATTCGTTGTTGTAATCGAATTTTATACAATACCTGCAGAAAATGGAATGCAATCTTTACTAAATTAAAAATTCATTTTAATTCGTTATATTCACTTACCCTTATTTATAGACCCACACGTTGAAACAATCAAACTTAGAGAAACAAAAAAATTAACAAGTTCACAATAGGACAACGTCATGGTGAACGGAATTATAAGTTGAGCAGAATAGATTTTTTAATCTGCATTATTTTCTGTTATTGTCGCTTGCAAAGCGCGTTATAATAGTATATTATCTAATATAGATAATAATAGAGAAGGGATGTTTCACGGGGACACCGTGTCGTAATTTTTGTTATCAACATCGTTATCATTAAAAATTGTGTGATACCACTCTATAATTCTAATGAATGTACCATTGAAAAAAACGTCGAAAAAATTGAAACATACAATATTATTGCAATATATATATATATATATATATATATATATATATATATGTGTATATATGTATATACATATGTATATACATATGTATATATATACTAGCTATCGGCTGCGGCATGGCTCGCATATTAATACTTGTTTAAATCTTCTACTTTTTCTCTTTTTAAACGAACCGCTTATTTCTAATAAATATTTATTTTCTTTATTCTTTTTTCTTTTTTTTTTGGCACATTACTAATATAATAATTAAAGCAAACTTTAAATATATTCCACAACAATAAACCTAAAAGTAAATAATATTTCCAGTACTTTTTTTTTCCCCCTTAAATTGTATGTGCTGTATGTAACTACTATGGTCATTACAGCACACACAAGGGAGGGGGGATAATTTAAATGTGGTGAGTTAAGCCGTTCATTTTAATGAAGGAAATAATCCTGTTGATGGAGATTACCTCGTTTGAGAGGGTCTGTCCTACATCTATGGGTAGGCCAAGTTGCCTCCGCAACATAGTAAACTTTTAGCAGGTGAGTATCATGTGGGAAACTGTCGGTACGGTTGTCTGGTTGCACAAGGGTCATGTAGCTGGAGGCGGCGTTTTATCAATTATATGTTTGTGCGAAATAGCGTTGTGGCAGTACTAAAAATATTCAAACCGCCATATCAATGGTTCTTAATTTTTCTGTAATTTAGATTTCCAAAATATTTTAATGGAATCTGTTTTTTACAAAACAGTATGTACTTACTGAATTTTAAGGAATTAATAAATGTTATCATAAATAATGATTTATAGTGTAACCTTTTTTGGGTAATTTATGTTTGCGGTTATGCATTAAGTTAATATTATGTCAACATTATAAGGCCACGGTTTCGCCTTTTTTGTTGAAAAACGAAATACATATTATAATCTATCGAGTCATGTCATCACTAGAATCATTTTATTTTTACTTCATCTTGATCATTCCATTTTCTTTGTGCCATTCATTTTTTCTGTTGACTGTTCAGCTGCTTACCCGCTGGCTTCCTTGGCTTTAAATTTGAATAACCTTTATTTTTGTAAAAATTATGTAACTATTTTTTTCCCGTTTTTGGAAATGTATCTACCATCTAACAAAAACCATCCTCGCGATCAACTGAGCATTTCCGTTTTTTTTTATAATCTGTGTCTGTCACAATTTAACAAAAAGTTTATTCAACTGAAGAGCACACACAGCGGTCATTTTAAAAATATTTAAAATACAGTTTTCGCCTTTTTACTTTATGCACATGGAAACCTCTGTTGTAACATGATTGTAAGTGCACGGCTCTCATAAGTACGTTTAGAAAAAAACACCTCCACCCACACCCGCCGCCAACGAAAAGATCAATAACTCTTAATCTATCCTTAGTATCTCCCTCTCCTCAATTCACCTCTCACTCTCTCCTTCAAAGTCCTCCTCTATGGTGTTTTCCCTCCGTCCCTACAATCAAGCTTTGGTAAATATTATTTCATCTAACATTCCGATTCCGCTCGTCAGCTCCTTCTGCTAGCTTGGTGTTATTCTCAACAGCCGACTCACTTTCCATGAACACATTAACTATCTCTACAATTCCTCCCTCAAAAGACTCAATCTCCTGAAAGTCCTATCTTCATCCAAATGGGGTGGTGACCCTTCCATTCTCCTAATCCTTTACAAAGCTATAATTCATTCCAGGATCGATTACTGCTGCTTCATCTATGGAAATTCCTCTAAATCTCTCCTCGCCAAACTGAACAAAGTTTAAAACTGCTATCTTCGGTTGTGAATTGGAGCGCTAAAATTTTCTCCTATTCCTGCTATCCTCTCTGAATCTGCGATGCAACCACTTTTTAGCCCGAGATCGCAGCTTGGTTATAATTTTCTAATTAAACGTCTTTCTGTGTCCTCATCTAACACCCTTGATTCTGAGCGCTCTGTTTTATACTCCAAAATGTTGGCATTGGGTTTTTCTGCTTCGTATAATTCTTCCTTTATCCTTTCCTTTCCATCTCCAAATATAATCCCTGTACTCCAATCTTTCCTAAGAGAGAATCGTCTTTCTATTTAACCTTTTCCATAATTTCTGTAGTTGTTGGGTCAAAGCCGCTGGCGCGCCCAAAAGATAAAAAAAAAGAAAAAAAAGGAACCTAGTAGGTCTGAAATTTTCTTTCTGTCGCATGGCTAATATGTTGGAATCCCATATAACCGATAATATGTTCATATATTCCTTAGAACTAAATTTCGTAGTAAGTAGCAAAAACAGTTTTAAAACTGCCGATATATCCCTTTGAAGCAGCGTTTTACTAATTGTTAAATTAATTGTGTGTGCTGCACAAGAAAGTGATGGTATTTTTTATGTTTTTCTACCATCGCATTTTTGAAGAGTTGTTAGTAACAATAGCCAATTACTTTTTCTAATATATCCTACTCTTCAATTATGCTCGATAATACATAAGATATTATGGGACACTTGTGTTTCTTTTGTTTATAACAACGAAGGTTATAATTTAAAGTCATTAACGTAATACGCTGTTACAGTTAAGAATCTTCATTTATTACAAAAAAATAATTAGTATTATCAAAATTATTTTTAATTTTTATTTATTTATTTATTTATTTATTTATTTATTTATTTATTTATGTGTCATATGCAACAACTAATTTTTAATTTTAAACCATTATAAATTTGTGGTAATAAATATTCAGAAAATTTTTTTACTGACGATAGACAGTACTTTGGATTTAACTTTTTAACAAAATTTTGAAACTCCGCATTTTTTACTATAGATAGTGGCTGAAAATTTTTATTATTAAAAATATCAATTCTCTATCGATGCCATCAATGTCAAATCAAATCAAATATCTTTATTAAAGAAAATACATATGTCTGTTTAAGTAAACAAAAAAAAGGATTCTTATAAACCTCATTTCCTCGGCCCAAAGAAGACAAAGGTTTTCTTTAACCATTTTCATTTCTTCCTGTCTCTTGCTGTTCTTTCAAAATGCTCGCGGTTAAAAAATTAATTTAAATCATCTTCTTATCTACTCTTTTTATGATCAATTTTACGTTTATAATGCGAGAGATACCAAAAAGTGGCCTTATAAGTTCAATGATGTCCATCTTTTAGTCTTCTTATGTGACCGTCCCATTCCAAATCTCTTTCTAACGTAACCTATTACGTTTCCGTGTTATTTTTTAAGGGATGTTTTATGATTTTTAGTTTGAATCGGTCTGTTTTCCTAACATTAAGTATTGATCTTTCTAATTCATTCTGTGTTGGCTCGAGCTTATTAATAATTGTTTTGTTTAGTGACCATGTTTGACATCCATAAGTTAACACTGGTAGAGTGCACATGTTAAAAATCTGTCTTTTTTGACTGTTGCTAAATGGGGCTTTAAATATATGTATTTTTAAGCGACAAATATTTATTCCAAGACTTAGTGATCCTTGTATTTCCTTTTCCATGTAATTATTAAATGAAAGTAGTTGTCTTAAATGCGTCGCTCCGTTTATTCGAGATCTATTTGATTTTTAGTTACTTACATTTTATATTGGTTTCCATTTTTTGTTAGTATTTTGGGTATTTCTGTATTCATCGGCAATCTCACTTTTGCCCCCTTTTCACCCAGTTATCTCGTAGCATTTTTGTGAATGTAGAGAGAAGAATTATGTCGCTGGAAAATCTTAAATTTCATAATTTCGTACCGTTTATATTATTTCCTTTATTCTCCCAGTTCAACTCTTTAAAAATTTCTTCCGATGTACAATTAAATAAAATAGGTCGCAGTGGACCGCCCTGTCTAACCCCCTTATTAATTGTAAAATATTGACCTTTAATATCTCTTTTTAATCCTTTACGTATTTCTTGAATTATCATTATAAGATTTTCTGGGGCCCCCTGGTTATGCAATACTTTAAAAATATGTTTATGTTTTAGAGAATCAAACGCTTTGTTATAATCTATCAGGGTTACGTGTAAACTTATTCGATATTCACTGTATTTCTCCATAATTCGGTTTATTGTATGTAAGTGATCCATTGTTAAAACAACTCTATTTATACTCTGTTGAATTTCTAAAAACTGTTTTATCCTTATTTCTATACATTTTGAAAATAATTTAGGAATACTTAAATCTAAAGTAACAAGGCGATAATTCTCGATTTTATGGCGATCACCTTTTTCAAGTAATATGATTATATCGGAATATTTCTCTTCTTTTGGGATGTTTTTCTAAAATTTTGAGCGATGTGACCAACTCGCAGCCGGCTGAGGATCTTAATATCGTATCGGGATCTTCCTTCCGGTGGCCACCAAGATTCAACTGTGGGCTTAATGGTTCTTAGGAATGCTGTAGCAGCTGCCCATTCAGTTTTCCACTGCTTTTCGCACGCCTTTAGGAATGTATGTGTAATTGATGAGGGTAGCTCCGCGTCCTCTGGCATTTGCGAGAGCAAGGCAGAACGTGTTGCTCCGTTGACACTCTCATTACCAGGCACTCCAATGCGCCCAGGAACCCACAGCAGCGACACGTGACAATCCATTAGATGCAATTCGTACAAGTAGTGATATATTTTTGGCTCCTAATCATGTTCAAAGACTGTAGGGAATCAGTAATCAGGAGGAAATCACTGGATCTGCTGTAAGTTGTAACGATGTGGTGGAAGCAGTGTACAATTGCATACAGTTCTGCATCCAGTGCAGAACAGGCATCATTGAATCGAGTATACAAAATATAGCAACTTTCTGTTTTTTGTAAATTAACCATATATCATGGTTTGTTTTCTTCGGGATCTTGGGTTGCCTGCGTTATAGCGGTTGTTATCAATTTAATTTCGATATATTATTATATAATTAATTGCTGTTATGAGTTTTTAGGTGGTTCGTTTTTTTTTTTTTTTTTTTTTTGAGTAATTCGGTTAGATTTTGTTTTATATATTGTCGGATTTAATTTATTATATTTTTTATTTCTATTTGTCTTATTATTCGGACGACTGTTGAGTTTTAGTGCAACAGCAAGTAGCCTGTGGTTGACATAAAACTTGAAAGAGTTCATACCGTGAATTTTATAATTAGTTATTCTATCATTACTTTTTGGTGATAGTATATAATCTATTAGTAATATCGTTTATCTTTTATTTTTTTTAAAAGAAATTTTTAATTATCTTAAAGTCAAATTGTTGACAAAACCGCATTAACGTTCAGCCCCTCGCATACGCTTACCCTACCCATAATTATCTATTGCATCGTTTTATTCTTTCCTTTTCTATCTGACTTGACTATTCCAGTCTCCCGTTAATATTAAATTGTTATCTTTGATTCTCAGTGCGTTAATCTTTTTGTTCCAGAAATTCGTAGAATTCATTTAATTCCCTATCTTTTGCAGAACAGGTATGGACATAGGTTTAACGTGCGTATCAGTCGTTGTTTTCTGTGTTCATTGTTGTTTGGAAGTGTATCAGTTTAACTGTATTCTCGTCAGTGGATATTATCGGCTGATCTCGGTCAGCTGATAGTACTATTCATCCGACTATGTCGGTATCGGGTAGGTCGTCGAATACAGCGGCGGGGACCGTTCCCAATTTCGATGATTTTCCGATGAACGAATTGCACGAGCAGTGCGATAGCAATGCGGCTGGTCCGTCAAACGGTAATAAATACGTCCCGCAGTTAAGCGAATACGAGGAAGATTCGGATTCAAGCTTTACTACAGTGCTAAAACGTAAATGTGCGACAAAGAAATCGAAACCTGATAAGAGCCAGGTAATATTTACATCTAATCGCTATAGTCCACTTTAAGTAGATGAAGATGCGATAAAGCATGCGTTATTTAATGATACCGCTGTACCAGCTACGAAATATCCTCCGATAACTATTTTACACCCTGATAGTTCAATAAATCTTAAGCAATTAATTAGTAATTTAAAACCTCTAGTAAATTCGGAATTTAAAATAAAATATTATAATAATAAAACTTTAATTTACGTCTACACCAGTGCACATTACGATGCAGTAATTTCTACTCTTAAAACGAATAATATCCACTTCTATACACATCTGCCGAGAGAGCGTAAGCCCCTAAAACTTGTTTTGAAAGGACTTCCGACTACATTTACAACAGAAGATATCAAGGTTCAACTAGAATCATATTGCACGGTATTAAGTATCACGCAACTTACAAAAAAGCACGAGAAGACGAGTGAACGGATTCCTCTTCCTGTTTTCATCGCTACGTTCCCTCCTGGGACAAATAGTAAAGACATTTTAAATATTAAACATATAAACTATTGTTTAATTTGATGGGAAAAATACGTAAGAAAAAGTCCGGTAATTCAATGTCAACGTTTTGGACATGTGTCACTAAATTGCAACCTACCTGATAGATGTGTTCGTTGTGCACACACCCATCCCCCTGGTGCTTGTATCAGCTCTAATTTAATCAAGTGTGCCGATTGCGATGGTCCTCATGCTGCCAATTCCAGCGAATGTGCACATTTTGTGCGTATCATTCGTGCCAGGAAGGAAAAGAGGCCTTCTCTTCGTCAAACTGACAATGCAGGCAAATTTCCACAAAGAACTTATGCGCAGGTGACTAGACATAATAGTCCGGATAACTCTGAACCTGATCATTTTTCGATTTTTTTTTTCGTTATTAAATAAATTTAGAAATATTAATGTAAATAAACTTTTTCGTGTAATTAAGCTCATATTAAATGAATTTAATGGCATGCATCAAAAAAATATTTTTAGTGTAATCGGTAAGGTTACGGAAATTATAAGTAAGAATTATTTTTAATTGTGACTAATGATTGTCAATAATAACGGGATACGACTAGTTGCTTGGAATTGTAACTCAATCGCTAATAAGTATGAGGAATTGTATGAATTTATTTGCAATAACCAGATTCATATAACTGCCCTTTCCGAAACCAAATTGCACTCTTCATATAACCTTAAATTTCCTGGTTTCAAATTGTATAGAGAAGATGTTAATCGCAGAAGTGGTGGAGTAGCATTAATTATAAACAATAATATTAAACATGTCTTACTGCGTTTACCTCGTTTAATGCACGTACAATGCATTGCTGTAAAAATATGTTCAGAATTTTCATGTCATGTTAATCAAAATTTAAACTCCTTTTGTTGTTTGCGCGCCGTATATAAAAGCCACCTTGATTTACACATAAATTTGCCGACGACATTAGATTACTCCTTAACTTACATACGAAGGTTATTTTAGTCGGCGATCTAAATGCTAAAAGTAGAATATGGAGCTGCTTCAACAACAATTTAGCAGGTAATATATTATTCAATATGTCCACTGGGGATAATTTTCAAATTATGGCTCCTCGAGAACCTACTTAATGCTTCGATGCACTGTGTTTTAGATCTAATTGTAGCATAAAATGTTAATGTAAATTTCCCTGTTACGTTTGATCATCTTATCTCTGATCATAAACCAAATTTTTACCGGTTATTAATAATGTAAAACCGCTCTTAAATAGTAGGTCGTATCTAGACTTTAATAATGCCGATATTGAGATAGTTTCAAAAAATATATCTCAGATAACATTTAAATCAACCAATTAAAGATAATTCTGTTATCAATAAACAGACTGAATTCATTTACTAAATTAATTACTGACAATATTAATCTCTATTTGTATCAAAGAAAAGACGTGTCAGATGTTCCCGCAAGTTTATGTTCCGCATTTTGTCCGGAATATAATTAAACTTGAAAACTATGTTCGGAGGATTTAGACAAAATACCGATTTCACTCCAATATTGGCCATCTGAAACTTGTAATCAAATTCTTAACAAAAATAGTCGTCAGGTTTGTACTTAGCAAAACCAAAAATGATAAATTTCAAAAATTTCCGGCCAATGTTAATACACAAGACAAAACTGTTTATAGAAAGTTTGTTCGCGGTATAGTAAGAGCTATGGGGTGATTCCACCGCTGTTTGATTCTGATCTTAACACGTATGTTTATAAGGGGATCAATCAAAAGCGGAGTTGTTAGCCGAGTATTACTGAAATATTCATAAAACGAGCGCGCGTCTTGCATCTACATATCAAAATAATTTAGTCACTAATACAGTAAAACGTTCACTAACTGATTCTGATTTCAATAACATTACAGGTTCTCCTATTTTTCATTCTGAGTTTTGTCCTGCCTCACCTGCTGAAATATTTAGGTACCTCAAGAAATCTAAAGCAAAAAACTCTTGTGGTGATGATAATATCCCGGCAAAAATCTTAAATAAGATTCCTCGGAAGGGGATACTAGAGTTAACGCACATAATTAATGCTACAATGTGGTTCGGCTATTTTCCAAAGTTCTGGAAAGTAGCCAAAATCATTGCGCTACCTAAACCAGGCAACGACTCTTCCCAAGTGAATAATATACGACCCATTAGTTTACTTAGCAATTTAAGCAAAATAGCGGAAAAAGTTATGCTACACAGGCTTCGTAATTTCGCCGATAATAATAACATACTTCTAATAGAGCAATTTGGTTTATCAGGTTATTCTACTACGCATCAAGTTGCTAGGATTACTGATCATGTCACGCATAACTTTAATATAAACAAACACACTGGATTAATTCTATTTGACATTGCAAAAGCATTCGATATGGCACGACGGGCTGATTTACAAAATGTTAAAATATAATTCTCTAAGATATTTAATCAAATTAATTAGAAGTTATTTACGCAATAGAACTTTTTACGTTTCATTACAAGACGATAAATCAATGACCAAAACTGCCGTCGCAGGAGTTCCTCAAGGTAGTGTGCTGGGGCCTTTTCTTTTTTCAGTCTACTTGTCCGATCTCCCTAAGTTGCAACACACGAGTTTAGCTTTATATGCTGATGATACGGCTATATACTGTAGCTCGTATAGAACGTCTACTATTTATAATCGTCTACAGCTGCATAGTTTTCGGGTTTTAAAATTTTTGGAAAAACGGAAAATTGAAATTAATCCAACTAAAACAGAAGCAATACTTTTTACTCGTAGATATCCCACCCCTCCAAGGCAATTGATTATTAATGGCACCAGAATTAAATGGGCTAATCATGTTCGATATCTCGGTGTAATTCTAGATAAAAGATTATCTTTTAAGGAACACTTAAAATACGCTGAAGCGAAAACAAATAGAACCATTGCAGCTTTGTACCCAATTATCAATCGGAAATCTTACTTAAACACCGCAAACAAGCTTATTATCTATAAAAGTATTATTAGACCAATACTGACTTATTCAGCTCCAGTTTGGTGCTCGATTTCAAACTCCGATTTTAATTAATTTAAATTACTACAAAATAGGCGTTGTCGGTGTATTTTAAACGTTCCCCGCTGGACTAAAATAGATAATATGCATGACTGGTTACAATTGCCTTTTGTAAAAGATTTTATAATTAATACAGCAAAAAAATTCTTTCATGGCTGTTCTTACCATAGCAATATGCTTATCAGGAATATAGGCGATTATAATTCCGAGCAACTAACCCGGATGTACGTTAAATATAAGCATCGTCGGATTAAACACAATTTAGTTAGTTAGTGATATCTCTAGGCTGTTAAGTAATGTTTTCAATGGTAACAATTGGTTGTAATTTTTAATTATTTTGGGTTTTTTGTTATACTCTTTTTTTTTTTTTTTGCCCTTTGTATTTTTTTTTTTGTATAGTGTTTATATTTTTGTTAACAATACGTAAATATTCTATTTTATCACTCTAATGTAATGCGGTTAAGTCTCTTTCGAGCTGGTACGCATTTTGTTTATAAATACTGTATTACTGTACTTAGCCAAACATACGTTCTGTTCTGTTCTGGACATATATTTCAATACAATTTGGTCGAGGTTTATTTATATTTAATTTTAAAATTACTAGCTTGTCAGTAATTCCTCTTATCTCCATTACTTTTGTTTTTGTAATCTGGTTTTAGTAAAAAACCAACACCTCTTTGCTCCGTGTCATTTCCGATGTAATGAAGCAGATTGTCTCTTTGCGTATTTATTATTTTTTCTCCCGCTCTGCGAGTTGTTGAAAAACTTGAAATTTTGATGTCTGTTTTTGCAAAAGCCTCTACTAATTGTAATTGTTTTTTTTCCCATTTCTAATGTTCTATTGTTCACTGTACCGATTTTAATTACGTGTTCACATTAATGATTAATTTTGCTTTTGTTTTGGTTTGATTATTATTCTTATCATTAACGACTAAAGGAACGGTTAAAGAAACATTGCCATTCGCTTGCCAGTTTTTTTAGGTGAGGAGGATTCACGCTCTCGATAGTCTCAAGGAGTGATCAGCAGTTGTTCTTTTTATTTCGTTTTTGTTTAAATCGTATATTCGGCGACGAAAGTGATTGTGTTATCGCTGATGATTTTGTTGATACGAAGCTATCTAGTTAGCCTTGTGTTTGATGGTGTGGTTTACTGTTTGACGCGTGAGTCGATCCTGTTCCGCTTTCATTGGTTGCCTGTTGGTCTGTTCTGGTTAAGTTTCTTATTTTTTTCGTTCTCGTTATTTTAGTGCAGACGTTGCCAGACGACATCATGATGCTGCTGGATCCCCGTATTTACACGGCCCTTCCGTTGCTAGCACAGTAGTTGACGCATATGCTCGGTTGTGTCTTCATTGATGAATATCGGTAGCGACGGGGTACTACTATCTGCACGTCACTTCCTTTTAATTTTTGTTTCCTACTATCGTTAATAATTTCTGATAATTTATCGAAATTATTTAACTTAACGGTAACCAGTGGTGGTCGCTATCTTATTACATCGGTAATCGATGAATCTCTTTAATATCATAGTCATCTATATTAACACGCAGTTTTTCCACCACTTTGCAAATTTTTTTCATCAACGGAATACCGTGGATAATCGCATTGTCTCTTTTTAAGTACCGTTCCAGTTTGTTTATTTCATATTTCAAATCTTCATTTTCTTTTTTCTTTTTGGTTTATCTACATTTTCCTTTATAACCTTATTTTCACGTTCAAGTTTAGTTAGTTATAACATAATATTATCAATTTTAGAATTTGTATGTACTGATATACATATATGCGCGTGTGTTATCGACTAACGCAAATCTTTTAACCGCGCGAATCACGAAAAACTAGTGGATATATTTTAAAATCTGTTCCGATTTACAAAAATCACTTGCGAATCATAAGCAATTTGTACTGAAGACAAACAGCTGAGCTAAGAATTGGAAATGTAACGTCAGGAAGTACGAATGTTAAAAAAGGAGTTCGACAAGGTTGCGTACTGTCTCCTCTACTTTTTAATCTTCATACCAAAGCAATTTTCAGTGAAGCACTTTTTTTTTTTTTTTTTTTGTAAAACAGTCCCTTAAGGGAATTCCATGGTTATTACAATCTTAGAACTATTTCTAAATAAGTAATATTTACAACTAAAAGTAAACAACATGTTGCAAAGGAATAGAGGTATCACTCTATCTATTTTTTGCTATTTATATACAGATACATACAATAAAATTTTACAATGCGACTAGGTCGTTCGGTTATAAGCCGTCTTACGTCTTCTGTAGTAAGCAAAAGGTCCCAATGCTTCCGGGTTCGGATGGAAATGGAATCTTTCTTCGTGGTGACGATGGGCAAAGTCTTTAATGACTTCGTCTAGCCATTTGATCCTTAAATCAGTATGTAAAGATTCGTTCCGTTTTCCTGCGAAACACAAAACTTCTGAGCCCTATCATCCTTTCAGTTCCAGCAATCTGAAGAGATGAATTGCAATGTTCTAATTTTTTCTTTTCTGTTAATGATTTTCCGTCCAGCCCCATGGACGCTGGTTGTCTATTTTTTCCCTTAAAAATACAACGGCCAATACATATTATACTGCAATCGCTCCGCGATCGTAATGTAGAAAAACCTACATTCTTTTGGCATTATTAAAATTTTTTACAATCGATTTTAGAGATCATCCAGGCTAGCGGTAACAATCTGCGTCCCTTTTTTAGTAAGACGGATTTATCAAATAATTTTCTTCCCGATTCTAACCTTCTTAATAATGGTGGTTTTGAAGCTTTTACTACTAATAATTTGTTATTCCCTCTCGGCACTGTTCGTAATGTTCCTACAGGTGTGAGCGAAGAAAAGAATTGTCAAAGAAAATTTCAGTGCGATGACTTTAGAAAAAATTCGAGATAAAACTCGCCCAATCCCCGTAGTTGAAATTAAATTCAAATCACTTTCCTTTCCCAATTAAATACATTTCTTTTATCTGCGTCGCGCAGTGGAGAACCTAATTTAAGATCTTCCATGCAATGCCGCGCTTATTTTCCGTTCGGTCACACTGACGAGATTTGTCACAGTAAACCATGACATCCTATAAGTGTATCGATATACATTCTTCGGATTCTTGTTCAATTCCACAGCCGTTAACGAAATATGCCTGCAAAATAATAAATTTTATTTAAAATTAAAATACTGTAAATCATCCGTCTGAGTTTTATGATCCGAGGATAATTTATTTCAGTTGGCAACGTCGTGATTTAGTTGGAAAATGAATTAACGGCACAATGTGCCTTAGAGGAACTGTGTGCTTCTTCTAAGTATCCCATTTCCCGTTTCTAAATGTTTAAATAAAAACTATTTTAATTCTTCATCGGCTGCTGCATCGTTAGAGAAGAAAGAAAAATGTTTGTTCGTTTTTTAGTTTTTATCATCAGTCCAGTAAGGGAAAATATAAAATAAAATGAAAATAAAAGGTTTTATGAGTCATATTAACCATTCGGAAATAAAGAAAAAATTCTATTCTAAAAAAAAAAATGACGTTGCTCTGTTTTTTTCTTATTTTCTACGGGAAAATATGAAATGTCGCCGTAATTTAAACGCACTTTTGTGTCGGAGGAATTGATAGACGAAAACGAAAGGGGAAGTTGTCCGGTTCTTTTTTGTTGTTTTATCGCAGTGAATGGGTAAAAGCGGCAACAGTCAGACGGCATCGGTAATTGGGAAAACCAAGTGCTGCGTTCGAAAAAGGTCGATATTTTTTCGTTTACGCATGCTGTCGCTGCTAGCTGCTTTCCAGCCTTTTTATTGGTTAGAAAACTGGCCAGGCAACGCCCGATCATCTGATATAGCGCTCGAAATGGCCGCGTAATCGGAAAACCCGCGACTACCGAATGCGACCGTTCGAAAAGCATTGTTCGCTACGTTAACTTCGTGATCGAAAATTTTCAGCGCTCTCATTCCGTTTTCGAACTCGAACCGTTGAACAACTACATACATACATATATGCGTATTACGTTCGCCTTTCTATTCTCAAAATGTGTCGAAGCGAATCATTGCCATTTAACGATCAATAATGGAGCTCTTGAAAACAAGTCGGCGGAGTTAGCTATCTTCAATGTTTTACAAACTATTAAATGTTATCAACAGAAATCGTACAACGTATGCCTATTAACCTTAGACATTACTAAAGCTTTCGATAGTATAAATTTAAATTAATTTAATCTGTATTGTTATCCGACTTGGGCTCAGACACGATAACTTATTAACTATATTAAATCACTACTTTCATAATAGATTAACTTTTATTAATATCGGATCGTGTACCCAGAAATATCCTATTGTGACGGAAGTGTTACAAGGATCTGTACTGGGACCGTATTTGTGGAATATAGTTTTTTCTAGACTTTATCATATTAACTTACCTCGACACTGTAAACTAATAACGTTCGTGGATGATATTGCAGTTGTTATAGGAGATAAGTCTGAACACAATCTAAGTAATAAAATATATAATATACATTGAAAAATTTCTAAATGAATATGGACTAAAAATTAACGTATCAAAAATGAACTACATGCTATTTAATTCTAGAATTCGTAATAGACAATTAAATTTAATACAGCATGGGTTAAATATAAATGAAGTATCAAATACTAAATACTTAGGTATCTTAATTGATAATAACTTGAAATTTTACAATCACTTTAATAGTATTAAAAATAAGTTAACTAAATTTTTGTTTATCTTTAATAAAATTTATAATAATAATTGCAAAGTAAATTATACTAAAGGGATTATTTTATATAAGGCAGTCATTTTATCAAACCTACTATATAGTAGCATAATCTACGCAGATATGATTAATCTTAAAAGATTTCAAAAAATGTTAACAAGTTATCAAAGATTACTAGCCATTAAATTAATTAAATCATATAAAACAGTAAGTTATTTAGCGTCAGTGGTTACAGCTGGAATTATGCCACTGCAGCTTGAAATTAGTAAACACATAAATTTATTTTGCATTAAAAATAATATTACTACCTGCTCGCCTAACTTCAATAATGCCTATTACGAAAATGGTAAATTTACTTATGAGAATAAAATCACTTTAAACGTAAAGCAGTTTAAAAGATTATTACATGACTATTACCTAACGCAATATCAGACCATGTGGGATAATTGTAACAGTGTTATAATTTACACTTTCTTCTCTAACATTAATTAAATAGAATGAATAATATAAATTACATACCAAATTTTTTTAACGTACAATTTCTCACTGATCACGGAAATTTTAAGACTATCTACACCGATTTCAAATTGCTGATTCGCCAAATTGTATTAAATATAACTTTCCCGATACGATTGTTCATGTCTTAGCTGGATGTAATAGCAATGATCTCCATTTTCAGTGCTCAGCAGAAGATTTAGTAACTAAGAATTTTCAATTATTTAACAATTTTACCGTTACAGAAATTAATTTCCGTAAGCAATATATAAACTTGTACTAATTAACCGCAATCAATGTAAGGTGAGGATGATCTGACACCAAAAACTTTATTGGATGGGTCGTTTCAACTTCACCGTCATAAAATTTGTACTACTCTAATGCAAATACAGTTGCCTTATCGGTATTATCGAAAGTGAGACCCAAAAAAAAAAAAAAAAAAGAAAAAAAAAAAGGCCATTGGTCATATAGAACCGGTTGTGGAATTTTTCAAAATTTGGGACTAGCGTGGAAATGGCTGTGGACTTTTTTTTAGTTTCTGGTGTTATCGCTTCAAGCGTGTATTTTGACTAATTTTGGTCCCAAAGTATCAAAATTTTTCGAATTTTTTATTTTTTCTGTATTTTGGAGACTTTGGAGTGCAGAATAAATAGTCAATTATTACCATAACTCATAGAGAACCGACTGTAAAATTTTAAAAAAAAATTTTTCTCAAGAAATTTGAGGCTTTTAATTTTAAAATTTTGAGGGTCTTATAATTTTCTTATGATCTGACGAAGAAAATACATCGATTGAAAAAAAAAAGTAATTCTTTAGTTACTATAGAACGCTATGTACAACTTTTTTTTTCTTGCAGCTTTACACTGTTAAAATTTTTTGTAAAATTACTATTGATTTATTAAACAAAATATGGATAAAATTACAAACAATTTGAGTAATTTTGCTAGACATGTGAGGAGGAAACCTACTAAGATGAATTGTAATTTTACAATCTTTATGTATAAACCTTACATGTATCGTAGCTTCTTACATTTACAAATATTATTTGTATTTTGATTTACTATATTTTTTCGTAAAATTACAAAAAAAAAATTGTAATTGAAATTACAATGAAATCATTGAAAGTTTAAAAATCTTGTGTTGTAAAATTTATAGTGTTTCGTAATTTTACTGAAATATTTTGTTAATCTCACGCCAATTGTAATTTTACCGAACAGGTTGTCAGTTTTCTATAACGAGCTTCTCAGATTTACCAACATTGTTCGTATTTCGTTTTACTATATTTTTTTGTAAAATTGTTATAAAAAATTTCAAGCGAGAAATCAAAGATTATTTATTGATATCGTAATTTTAAATTTATAAATAAAATCCACTTTTTAACAGGAATTCCAGTTGAAATTATTATAATTTATTATAATTTTAAAATTATTTTAAATAATGACTTAAAAGTTATCGAGAACAGGTAATAATTATTTATGTTTGAACAGCTTCGATTCGATTCTGATGGAGCGGCATTCAATGCAGATATTTGAGTGCAAAAATTGGTACATGAGCTCAATTTCAATTAAGAATTATCAGATCAATCTAATTACAGAATTTATATATTGTGAAACTACTTTTAGGGATATTTTGAGTAAAATAACAAATATTTTGTAATTTTTTTAAACCCAATCGATCGAAATGAATTGGGTAGTATAATTACACCGCGCTATACATTGAAATTCTTAAACATTTTCAGAACGATTTTTTCAATAAAATTACAAAATTCATTTAGTAATATTACCAAATAAATTTTTCGTCAGTCTTTAATTAAATTACAACAAATATATTGTGATTTTCAATTATGCAGTATAATTACAACACCGCATACTGGATTTACTAAGCATTTTCATTATAATTTATTGAATAAAATTACAAAACAGTTTAGTAAAATTACTAATCAAATTTTTTATCATCGCTTAGTGAATTTCAGAAAATGTTTTGTAATTTTCCCAAGCTCAGTTGAGAATTTGTTCGTGTAGTAAATTTACTAAACGAAGTTTTTTTTATTACTAAATTGTTTTGCGTTAAAATTTCTTAAACATTTTTAGTAAAATAACTGAAGAAATTTTTAACAGCGTATATAATAGATATCAGATAATCCCATGTCTACGGACGTTAAAAATGTTTATTAATGCACGAGCGTAAATTTTTTTTTGAAAATAGTAGTGTGCAATAAATGCAGGGAATGTAGTGAAAAATTCATATTTTGTTTATAGCTAAATAAAATTGTTATACTTCGAATTCGGCCAAAATTCGTCACGTTTCCGCATTTAAATGTTTGTTTTTCTTTTTTTCTTCCTCACAGTTTATCTGTATACATGTAATCGTTCTTATGAAGTAGATATACTTAGATATATTGTAATATTTCCTGATTCTTGGTTTCTTCTTAGTTTTTCCAATTATTTTATTTTTAAATGAAAATACGGTTTTTCACAAATTTCGGTGCGAAGAAAAAAAATTTATTTCAGTTTTAAATCAAAGCAATAAATATTAGGTATAACGAATTTTTCTGCTGTATTTCCTCTGATCGATGTCCATAGAAGATACATTAAAAGAACTCGTAAAATTTAATTTTAATAAACGTTTAATTGCTGTTTCATTCCGAATAAATTTTATAATATATACGTGTTATATATTTGTAAGATCGTGTTAGACCATTATGTTTAATTTAAATCCGAAAACAGTGTGTAAGTAATTTTTAATTCTCATGCCTCTAAATAATTTCACGCTAAATAATATTTCGACTATTATAAGAAACATTGATGATACTTCCAAACTTCAGCTTCGACGGTAAACTGATATATTTTAATCGGTTACTGCTATTAGATGGTGTATAAAAAAATTATCTAAAAGGTCCATATTTTTTCACGTTTTTTGTTGAATATTCAATTTTTGTTCACCAATTTTTATTAGTTGTACATTGTATTACCGCGTTAGTTAGACACATTCCAATGCATAAAGAGTCATTAAAATCGGTGCACGTGGGGGTACAATTTTATCCGAACCGACAATCATAAAACATGCGCTACTAACTCTATATAACCTACTTCTTCCTTTGAAGTAAATGTCTTGTTAAATTCTAGAAAAAGTTTAATTTGCAGATGCATAAATATAAAATGTCGAAAAATGGTTGAACGAATTTTTTCGTTTGCTTTTAGGCAGCGTATTTAAAATATGTTTAAAAGTATACAAAAATGATTTTACGTAGTTTTGGTTGCACCAAGTTGTGAAATGTGTTCATATAAAAGGGTTGAAAAGTTGGTTTAATAATACACTGTTGCAAATGAATTTTGTAATTCTTTTGACAAGTTTGGCTAATACGTGTTGTAGTTCTGGGGCATTGTAGTCTAGAAATATGAAAAAATCGAATTTTTTTTTTTGCATATTCTGATAGTTTAAGACGTTTAAGAATATGTCCCTAAAAAGATTTTTCAAAATTAAAATTATTTACGTAATTATAGTTATTTTCGTGACGCAACAACTAAATCGGCTCTGTCAGAGCGGATCAAACATTAGACGGTAGACATTTTTCGACTACCTCTTTGATACATTATATATACATATATATTTAAAAAACGTTTAACTGAAGGCCACTGTAACGTATTTTGTTGAAATCTTTTCTTGTTTAGTGTTCAGTTCAGGTCAGTTTCGTTTCAATCTTCAAAAGCAACGTAGACGGGAGTCCAAAAATATAAAATTTTGAGTGCATATTTTATTAAGTGTAAAATGGATAAACAAAAGTAACAAAGGAACAGATGGAAGAAAAGAACATTTAGACTGTTAGGCGGGATGCAATTCAGATTAAACGCTCTGAAATCCGAGCTTTTCTGGTGCTTCAAAGGAAACTAGGACTGCTGTTGCAGTAATTTGTGAAAACATTTCCGAATATTAATGTTTAAAATTTAAAAATGGTAAATATTAATTAATTAGAGCAAAGTTTTTTCGAAATTTTCCGATATTCTCTCGCGATAGAAATAACGTACAATGCAGCCTAAGCGGGCTGAAAAATTCAGGTTTCGCTTATACCTCGTAAGGATAAAATAAACTTCGAATGCGATCAAATTCGAACTTAACTTTCCGTAGTTAAACGATATATTCTTTTTCTATTTTTTCGAGAGTAATTCTATAAAGCCTAATAATTTTTTCGTATATATATATTACAGCGAATTAGACTACTTGACGGCGGGACTTTTCTTCCGTCGGAATGAGCAGATAACCACGATGATGACTTCCAGCCGTTATCGACGCGCAACTACCCCAACACCTCAAGAACAGGTAATTGGCGCTATCTCTCGATCCAAAATGATCAACCAAAACAAAACAATTAATTTATTCTTTATCCGGCTAGAGGCCGCGCGCATCAATATATATATATATATATTGGTTTACATCAAACATTTCTATACCGTAAAATTATTGAAGGGCATGGGAATGAAAAATTATTGACGTACTGTTTCCCCGATTTTAATTAAACGAAATGGTTCAACACGATCTTAAGCATATATTGTAATACATTTCCGACATATAAAATTCCTTAAGGTAGTGTTCTCGAATTACGTAACCCACTTTGCTCTCATATGTCGTATAATATCGTGAAGAGAAGATCCATTAAAAAAATTCGTGAATTTTAATATTTTTTATTTTTATTTGAAAATAAAATAAGAGAATGCCGGAAATGGTTGAACGAATTATTTGTCTTTATCGTGCGATTAGGTCGCATTTTTGAGTGTTTTTAAAACTATACAGAAAGAATTTTATGTAATTATGGTTGTAGCATGATTAGATATATTCATGTAAATGTACAGTACCTCCAAGCTTTGCTCAGTATTTTTTTATACTTAGATACGAATCATATACTTCTTAACTTTATTTTAATCTTATACATATTCGCAAAACATAAAATATTTTAAAACTAATTTATGGACACATTTATGAATTTAAAGCCTCTTCCCATAAAACTTTGCTTTTCAAAACTGAACGCAACGAAAATGTAGAAATCGTTCGAATTCGCTTTCCGGATGGTTGGAAAATGTTTTCAATGATTGCCCACGTTGATTATTATGAATTTATTTCTATAGGTTTTTTATTAGAAAAATTATATTTTAGGTATACAGGGTCGTCCAGCTTTATCTATCGGGTTATTCGTTATAAAAACAAATAAAAAGCGTCTTGTAATTTTACCTGTGATCAGCTGTTTTCCAACCAATTTGAAAAAATTTCTGACTAAATCACTGCGAAATATAATAATAAGGGTATACTACACGTAAGGGGGTTTTTAATATATGCGCAACATATTCTCAGTAATTCACTTTCATAAACAAATATACAAATACGCAAAACATTTAATATCTGCATATAAATAGGCAAAATTAACCGATATTTTTTTTCTTTTTTTGTTTAGTAGCTATTAAAAAGCAGTTTTTTTTTCTTATTTAAATTTAAAATAATACAAAAAAAGATAAAAAATGAACTGTTTGTTACGATATTTTCGATTCATTTTTTTTTTTTTTTTTTGTTATATATGTATATATATTTTTACTGCATGCGTAGCGCATGATTTTCGAACCGCCCGTGATCGGCTGAGACTCAAGACCGATGCTTTTTTTTTTGCCCATTTGTTCCTTACCGTTTACAGGTATCTGAAGTTACCCGCTCGCCTGTTCTGCCTACCATATGTTTTATTTCTTTGCCTTCCAGTATTGACGCCACCGGCCCGTACACAACTGATAATCTACGACGTTCGAAAATAATACTCTAAAGGCAGAACAAATTACCTGTTAGATTGTTGTCGAAAGATCGCGCCACCGACCCTGATTTGTATCATACTGAAAACATTAAAATTCATTTAAAACTCGCGAAACCGAATTTTGCCATTGATTAGAGACCTTGCCAGATCGATTTATTGGCCCAAAATGCCCCCCTAGTGTGCAAATTTCATCCAAATTGTTAGAGCCGTTTCCGAGATACGCGAAATAAATTTATATATATATATATATACAAGAATTGCTCGTTTAAAGATATTAGGAACTAGAATTTCAATGCTTCTATGCATCTCAGATTAAATAAGATTTTCCAAAACACAATAAAACCAACGAAGAAATTGATTAAAATATTTCATTTAATTTTTGTGACCTTTTTTGTACATTGTTGTGAATTGGCAATATGAACTTATAGGAAAAATAGAAAAGGACCGAGATGGACATTTGAATACGTAAAAGAAGAATGTTCACCTGGCTCATAATTTTCCAATTTAATATTTTAAATAAGATTTTTTAATATGCTTTTAGTACATTGCATCATCGTGTAACGAAGAGATTTATTTTTGATATTGTTTTTCGAAACTTTTCATTTTTCCGTATTAAAATGAAGTAAAATTTTCTATTCAAATTCTTGATCGATTTTGTTGAGGACATAAAAAATTTTATTTGATCTTGAGATATAAAAACAAATACGAGAATACATTTTTTAACGAAAAGTTATACAAATTTCAAAACAATTTCGTTATAAAATTTATTCGTATTTGTTTAAGAATCGTGTTTACAAAAATCTTAGCAGGAAAAATTGAAATTCTTTGCCTAAAATTAAATTTTTAGGCTGAAAATGTGAATAAACCTTTAATTTCAAACCGATTATATTTCATATAGTTGTAATTTAATTTGTGTTTGGATTAGCTTAATTTACACCTGAGCGATAGTAAATAAGTACATATATAATAAAATAGTAACGAACAATTTTTCTTGATTAATAGGTCGAAAATTTTTAATGTGTATTTTTTTATTCTTAAGAACAAACGGCCTATCAAAGATGTTGGGATTTACTTTCAGAATTCTGTGCTATTCTCGATGTATAAATGGAAGAAAAACCGAAAATCCGCAGTTGACTGAAGGAAGGATCAATTTTACGAAAATGTAAATCTCAGTTTTGATGATCCAGTTCACTTTTTTTAGCCGGAAGCAAGAATATTGACGTTCAATTTATGATCTCGGAAATCTGTTACAATCAGACGTTCGTATTCGTGTTCGTTTTTTGTAATTTATCGCGTTAAAATTGTAGACGAAACGTGGAGCACTTCAGTGTTATAAATCTTCAAATAAATTCCGACGAATATCCATCGCATCGCATCGCAGCATTTTGTAAGTCATCAGCTTTCCAGGTATATTCTTTTACATTATAAAATACACACCACACACTGCAGAGCGTGCCCGTATGATTCAGTACCCGTTTTTTTAATACGTCAAGAGGCGGGGGGATTTCGTGGTATTTGACTGGATTACTGGGTGAGGGGATAGCAGGACTCCAATAATTTCACGACCAAGACAAGCGACAGCTTGAGATTAAAATGGAATGATTATAATCGGACATGACCGTGCTCTACAGTTACTAACAATTTATTTTTCAGCCGCTCATGCAACAGGGCGAAGTTCCAGCGAAGGCCAATCGTGCTCCACGTTTCACTTCGCGTCGCTTCGTCTCGTCACTAGCGCGGTTCTGTTCATTTATTTCAACTATTCATCTCACGCAATTAAATATGAAATGAAAATTATAAAACTTGCGGAGAAAACTGTTCACTTCTGACTTTGTTTCAAGTTTAATACATCGGCCCTTATTAAGTTTTTCAAGAGCCTCTATTATTTCTTTGATATTTTTAATAATGATATGCGTTTAGCGGACCGTATGGTGTGGCCTGTTTAAATTAATTTTTAAATGTTTTTTCATAGTTTTCCATTTTTATGTACAACAGATGACACCCCTCTGTTCTTTGAATGTATTAGTCTTTACAATCAAAACAGATGATGCATCGAATCCGTTTACATTTAAATAGCGAACCAGGCATAGAACATCAGTCGCGAGTATATTAATTTTTAGAAACTGGCCATGTACATCTTTGTACACGTTAGTCATGTTTGCCTCATTGTCATAATTTGTAATGTTTAACTCATTTTTTTCTTCATGATAGCGCTTCTGTGTTAACTACTTCTCTCATTTTCTACTTAGTTCACAAAAGTCAACACAATTTCGTTTTAAATTTTTTATATTAGTCTCTTTTTTTCTTTATCCTAATAGACGACTCATTCGTTCAGTTTGAGAGGCATCGACAGTTCAGTTAAATACGATAGTTATAGTACATATGTAGTTTGCAAAACATTATGAATAATGCTCCTGCAGATATGATCACCCGTTATTTCTAATATTATGTTCTTCTTTTTCTTCATCCGCCGTCTCCGTTACGAAGGTTGGCGATCAACTCGGCAATGTCTTTTCTAGACATGACAGATCTGAACATTTCAAAGGGTGAACAGCGGAACCAACGATGAAAAGTCCACGAATTTAGTGGGCGCCCTTTTAATCTTTTGCCCAAAAGCTTTCCTTCCGTAATGAGACGTAAAATCTCATATTTTTGGCCTCTCATGATGTGGCCTAGATAACGTAGTTTACTTTCCTTAATCAAATGTAATAATTCCGGGCGTTTCTTGATTCTTTTGAGGACTTCTTTATTAGTAACTTTTAAGATCCACGGAATTTTCAGCATACGCCTATACGAATATAATTCAAAGGTCTGTATACTTCTTTCTGATGAAGCATCTAACGTCCAACTGCCATTGCCATACAGTAAGACCGAGAAAACGTAGCAGCGTAGAATTCTAATTCGTAATCCAAGATTTAATTCCCTTCTGCTGAGCAGGTTCTTCATTTTTATGAGCATTGCTCTCGATTGCTCTATTCGCGATCGGATTTCTTTCTTACAGCTACAGCTGTCGTCGAGAAAGGTACCCCCAGGTGTATCTAATTGATTTGACCTGTTCTAGTTTTGTCCCATCTGCTTCTATTACGCATTGCATATGCTTCTTAGAGAACACTATTACTTTTGTTTAAGAGCTGTTGATAGTGAGCCCGTAAACTTTGCTATAGTCCATCAGATTGTTCATTATTTTTTGCAGTTCCTCCTGGCTATCAGCTATAATCAGACATAGTCATTCGTATATCGAATATTATTAATTGTGACTTCATTTACCTTGATCAACTCATCAAGCGCCTCTCTGAATATTGCTTCTTCATATAAATTAGCAAGCAGAGGATACAGTACTCATCCCTTTCAAACTCCTTTTTTAATTTTTATATCCTCCGATGTTACGCTATCGATTTATATCTCAGCCGTTTGCTTTCAGTACTGCTGGCTTATCATGGGCAAGTCCTTCCAGCCTATAGGGATACCCTGTAAAATTTCCATAAATTTTCCATGTTGCACACAATCGAAAGCTTTATGGTAATCTATGGCGCAAGGGTATACATTAATATTCATATCTCGACAGCGCTGTGTGAGCATACGGACGGCGAATAGGGCTTCACGAGTGCCCCCTTGCCATTTTTGAAACCAAATTGTGTATTTCCCAATTGCTCTTCACACCGTCTATATATTCTTGTATGTATTATTCTTAGAAATATTTTTAGAGCGTGCAACATCAAACTAATCATACGGTAATCGTTACATTTTAAGGATTTTGTTTTCTTTGGAATTGCAATAAAGGTCGATTTTAACCATTCGGTCAGTATTTTTTCTGTGTCATCGTATATTTTATTAAATGCCTCCGGTCATTTTGCGTATACCTATGTCACTATGGTCAGCTAAAACTTTGATCACCTCTGTGTGTATTTCATCTGGACCGACCGCTTTACCACTCTTCTGTCGTTTAATTGCATGTATAACTTCCTCCTTTGTTATAAATGATTGTTATGTTAAAGAAGTAAAAAACCTGTAAAAAACCTAACCTGTGTTTAAAGGGTATAGCCGGGTTTATATGGGAAATATGCCCCCGCGGTTTTTTCGATTCGTACTTGGGCAATCGTTTTGACATCAAATAAAAATAATTCAGCCAAATTTTTAGCTATTTATCTTAAACGGTTTTCGAGTAAATAAAAAAAAAATCGTTTTTTGATTTTTTTTTTTTTCAATAGTAAAATTCATAATAAATGAATGCGATTTTTTTCTTAATTCTTAGGAGTAAAAGGCATAAAAAAATACCATTACTATGAATCTCAGGTGGAAAGCCGATTTTTAAGAACAGAAATAAAATTAAAATCAATTTTTTGACCGCGTTTTTAAAAAGTGTCCATCGCCAAATTTTGTCAGAAGATGTCTTTTCTGCTCCTTTACACTCAGGAATTTTTTCATTTTTTTTTCGAAGTGGTGGAACAATGAAAAAAAAATAAAAACTATTTTTTTTTTTCAAAATATCAAACACATCAAAACTTTTTTGCTGATAGAAAAATATATAGAAAATAATTTTTCAACTGAAAATATACGTCTTACTCGTAAAAATATTTAGAAAATCAAGAAATTAATTCATTGGAATAAAAAAGATATAATTTTTCTGTGTTATTAGCCATAATAATTTTACATTGTTAATAAATAAAAATGAAAATTTTTATTTCATAAGCTATATTACATTATTTATATTTTCAAAAAAAAGGTATCATTAATTATTTACAATAAATGAAATGATTTCGCGCTAGATATATATGAAAAACTATTTTAAATAACATCAGTTAGTCTTCGTTACTGTCTTCATTCGTACAACATTAACTTTTTCGTTTATAAACAGCCGAATAAATATTTCGGCAGGTCTTATTATTTTAGCGAGCGTAAGCAAGATAGCAAATGATTGTAACACTGTTTAACTTAAATTATAATCTTGAAATTAATTGAAGAAAGAAAATACATACAGATTAGAAGTAAATTAATACAATTAAGACACAGCAATGGTTATATCATTATTTTTAGGTTAACTATAATCAAGCCACCACTATAGAGGAAAAAATAGTTCTGAAAGTTTCAGTAGATGGCGCTAGCGGGTTAATCTAGCACTGAATTTAACGAATTTCTGAAGACAACAGAAATCAAAATAAGAGATTCCAAGATTTAAAAAAAATTTAATGATTTTAATTATTTGAAGGAGAACATTACTTAATTATCTAAATATTTTTATGATTAAAATGTATATTTTCAGTTGAAAAATTATTTTCTATATATATTTCTATCAGCAAAAAAGTTTTGGTGTGTTTGATATTTTGAAAAAAAAATTAGTTTTTATTTTTTTTCGTTGTTCCACCACTTCAAAAAAAAAAACGAAAAAATTCCTGAGTGTAAAGGAGCAGAAAAGACATCTTCTGATAAAATTTGGCGATGGACACTTTTTAAAAACGCGGTCAAAAAATTGATTTTAATTTTATTTCTGTTCTTAAAAATCGGCTTTCCACCTGAGATTCATAGTAATGGTATTTTTTTATGTCTTTTACTCCTAAGAATTAAGAAAAAAATCGCATTCATTTATTATGAATTTTACTATTGAAAAAAAAATAAAATCAAAACACGAGTTTTTTTTTATTTACTCGAAAACCGTTTAAGATAAATAGCTGAAAATTTGGCTGAATTATTTTTATTTGATGTCAAAACGATTGCCCAAGTACGAATCGAAAAACCCGCGGGGGCAGATTTCCCATATAAACCCGGCTATACCCTTTTCTATAATAGATTTCAACGTTGTACTACGATATTTTTTAAATAATTATATAATAATATTTAAGACGTTTTCATATTCTATACGTGAAGGTTCTGACTTTTTATTGTGTCTTTTAATAGTAGATAATCTCACGCCAAATAAAGTACGAGTACTACATAAAAATTTCCCTTCATTTAAATGATCACATTCCATCGCTTTTTCTGATTGATTGCTAATATCAGTATCACCATTCATTATGTAAGCTATTCTTCACCTAATGAAATATTTTTTATGTAGTTTTGATTCTGAATCTTCATACTGGGCCAGTCTTCTTAATGTCTTTTTTTAAATTCGTTAAATTATTTACAAAGAATCGCGTTCCTAGTTCAAAAGTTTCTACAGAAAGTTAAAAAAAACGAATAATATTTTTAAGAATCCGTGTTATTTTAACTTTTCTGTTGTTAGGTATTCACTTCACCGTAAGAAAAAAGAGTGTATAAAAAAATACATAATGCACGTGTAAGTGTTGTTATCGTTGAGACATAATCTGATATTTTCATAGATTTTTTACTACTAAAACATAACAATCAGGATCTAATAATCGTTATAACCGGAATAATCTAATCGTAGTCGTAACTGCAGTAATTAAAGTAACAGTACATCAGAATCAGACCTGGTACCGAAGTGTATCTGAAAGAGAAAATGTAACTGAAACAGTTTTGGAAATACCTGTACTAGGGTCAAAACCTGATACTGTTATTTAACAAATCTTTATTACTGGCAATAGCGTGAAATTCATTCGGGCAATTGCAATAGTCAAAAATAAAAATCAAGTCACTAATTATTAAAAACCGCGAAAAACATTATTTTCCAATAAAATAAATAACTACTTTGCTATACGATGGATTAAGGGATTATCGCAATGTGCTTCTTTACGCACTGTAAACGTAACAATCAAAAATATGACAAAAAATACGACAATAATAAATAAAATTCGGTCAACTGCAGATGCGAATTTTAACCAGTAGGCGGCATATTTCCTTCTTAAATCGAACTGCGGATCACCGTCCAAGTTGGTTTTCTCTTTCAGTGTTTTACTCTGAAATCCGATCAGGAATACGATAGGTGTTACACAATAATCTTTTAAATAGAATGATCGATAATTTATTTCAATAACAACGTAATATGTTAAGGAATTTCAAAAAAAACAACAACATCATTACCGATTATTCCGGGTTCTCTAACGTCTTTATTCCTTGCCTCGGAATAACTTAATCAGCAACGAAATGTGAACGTTGCAGCGGCTGCTGCTAGAGATCGTGATCAATTTTTAACCAATAAGTATCGCGCATACCTTCTTTTAAAGTAATTTGCAAGGAAGTTCTATTCTTCTGACCAAATTCAAAAATGCCACCCAAAATAGTGCACAATCGATAATTTCATTCGGTAGTTAATTTATCTTTAGAAACAATTTTATTACAGGGTTTTAAGAAGTTTTTTCTGTTAACACCGTCTAACTCTGATATAATATCTGTTGTACCATTGCCACTAGATTACAAAAGACCTTTTCAGTTAAAAAGAAGATAATGAATGTTTCTGCACTTCAATGTTTAAATTCGTTAGTATTCTACTTTAACTGACATATAAAGTTCCTATGTTAAGTAAATTATAGAGAAAATAGTAAAATGCATTTTCATATTTCACAGCCATCAATCTCTTCATCAAATACGTAGAATTTTAGAAATATGTTTTAACGTTTTCAAACTTAACACTACATTCAGATCTACGTGTACCATTTCTCACTGATGTCTACGCAGAACAATACAAAAGATTCTTCGAGAAATTACATCTTAGTTCAAACCCGAATATCAGCCGCGTGTATACGGCCAACCATTTCAGGAATTCCATACAGGCGTCTTAGGCGTAGAAAATGGTGTCGTGATGCGCTACCTATCACTTAAATTAAATTACACTCCGTAAATTAAACTTCACTATTTTTAATAGTATTTACTTCATTCTTTAGTATGGTTATCGCTGCGTAATCCTAATCTAGCGCCTCACCGGAGCTGCTAGATTTAACTTTTTCGGATCTTTGTCTTTTTCCGTTTTCCTTTTTTTCCTTTTTTCCTTTTGCCTTTCCTTACCTTTTCCTACACTTTATTCTTGAAAGAAGATCAAAATTCTGAAAATTATATTTTCTACTTCATAATAACAAAAACGGCCGATGCGGTAATTATAGGGCAAACATTTTTAAATTCAAGGCAAAACTACAGTTTTTCATTACAAATTGATCACAAGCATAGAATCTAGATATTCAACTCTGCATTGTGTGCCCTTTATTCTCTCTCTACAGTCAACGTTGATCATCCCAATTGTAGCAAAATTCCTATTTTCTATACTTCATCATATTAAGATCTAATCCCTTCAGTATTTCCCATTTTGGCATTCCTATCTCATCGTGTCCAGCTACTTTTAATGAACTTCTCTCTAAACGAAGAGCACGCACTGATGTTGCAGTTACAGTTACAAACAGGCATAGCTCGCAGTTAATATTGCGGGCCCACTGCCGCATTTGCGGCCCTAACGGTAGATAGTGAACTCTTTGTCAGCCGGCACTGCGGACGTTGCTGTTGCAGTGTGGCCATAGTGTTGGGCGTAAATGCTATTCGTTTCTTTTTGACAGCATGCGCTGTTTTCGCATTTATAATTAAGAATTATAAACTTTGCTTTATAGTGGTGGAGAAAGTCGTTAAACTTTTGGATAACTCTTTACGACAAGCTATGTGTTCTATATAGCTCTGGTGCTTGATGGCTCTGACTGCTTTTCAAACATCCCCTGTTTCTTCTGCTTCCTTAATTGTAGGTTGATTCCTTTGTCCGTCATACGGTGGACTCTGTAATTGTAGATGTGGCCATGGTTTAGGGCAGTTACCTTGTTTTGTTCTTACTTTCGGCAATGTCATTCCTTCTCTTTTTAGGATGCATATGTTTTGCATTTATCGACGTTGATTGTCATTGTTTCTCCATCCTTGGTATAGGGTTCTCAGTCAGATTCCATTCCTTGTGACTCCTAATTGTTACTATTTACACGTGTTGATGGGTAATTGTCTATTATTGGCAAGCCCAGATGAAAACTAAAACAAAGGGAAAAATATATAAAAAAACAGATATTACAATTACTTTAAAGATTTTAGAACATCAAAAACCTCTATCGTTTCACAAAAAGACTTTCATTGTCATAATTTATGCCGAAATCGCGTTAATTAAGTGCCGAAATAAAATTTAATGATCAGCATATTTTGCTTAGATACGAAAGTTACACCACTTGTTTCAACCTGTTCCCTAATTAAATGTAGGTGAATACATGCCTGTTCGTTAAAACTGATAATAAAAACAAACTCTAATAACAAACAAATTTCTTTTTCCATAGTATAATGAATATTTTTGTGAATTTTATTATTCATTATACTATGGAAAAAGAAGAAAATAACAAAATAAATTTTTTAGATATAACAATAATAAAATCAAAGGATAGGTTAACATATAATATTTATAGAAAACAAACGACCACTGATAATATAATTCATAAAACATCAAATCACCCAAACCAACATAAATATGCTTATTTCATGACTGCAATAAATAGATTATTAATTACACCCATGAATATAAATAAAAAACAAATAGAAATTAATATATTAAAGACTTTGGAAGGAAATAACGGTTATGACGAACAAACATAGATAAATTAATTCACAAAAAAAAATCAAAATCAAAATATATACAAAAATTAAGAATCAATAATGCTACTAACAATAAAGGATGGATAACATTCACATTTATAAACAATAATATATATAAATTAACCAATGTATTTAAAAAACAATGTTTAAATGTAGCGTTCAAAACTAAAAATAATTTAAGATATAAAATGAATACTTTAAATTTAAAAAATAATAATATTTATGAAAATAGTGGTATATATAAAATAAATTGCACTGATTGTGAGAAGTCATATATTGGTCAAACAGGGCGAAAAATGAATTGTAGATATAAAGAACACATAAAATCATTTAATAATAATGAAATAGAAAAATCAACATATGCTGAACATTTAATTAAAAATAAACATAAACCAAATTCACTAGAAAACACTGTAATCGTCTTGGTTACTTATGGCAAAGGAAATGTTATGAATATTGCAGAAAATTATTACATAAATAAATATAAAAATAATATTTTAAATGATCAATTACCAAATAATAATAATCCATTTTTTAATATAAAAGTTTAACTTTAGGTTCTCCTATTTTATTTTATATTTTATATTAAGTATTAGTAATTTCAGCCTATTGAATTTTATACCTTCTATGTTTTTGTTCCTCCTATGCGTCTACTATATATACACATGTATTCCTTATATTCTTTTCAGTGTGTTTTAAGTTTTGATTAAGTTAGTTTTATCTGATGATGGGTTATACCCGAAAACGTTCCTAAATAAGGTATTTATCTAATTTATTGTTATAAATTATTTTTACCCTTATATTTGTTTGTTATTAGAATTTGTTTTTATTATCTGTTCCCTAATTGGTTTCTATATATTTTAATCACGGAATTTGACATATTTTTACAACGATAAAAATTTCATTTTGTACATATTTTTTTATAAAATTGTCGATAGCGGAATTAAAGCAATATTATTACATTCTGCTTTAAAAAATCCCATTATAATGAGTTTCTAAAATAAAGTGTAACTAATTAAATATTTAATAATAAATATGATATGGTCCGATACGGGATCTGCTGTTGATACTATAGTAATAGCTCAACGTGTATTTTAGAAGAATATATAGCTAAATCATTAAAAACATATTGATAGATAGAACTTTAATGCGCATTCAGAATATTGAACCGTTCGTGAAGAAGTTGAAATTCAAAAAACATTGTGGTCAGATTTGATGTAGTCGCGCACGGTTCACCGATATCCATATCTAATGTAGTTGATTCTATTCAACTCTGACAAGTAGAAGATATTTCTAGTGAAATTATTAAATTTATAGCGACTGTTCGAAATCTAAATTTTTCACATCTCATGAGTGATTTTTTGTACAAAATCACATAATTATTCATTATGAGTGTATATTATTACGTTCCACTGTTATTATCTGATATGTGTATAACAACATCCGCTTAAATACAATTATATAATACATGTAAAAACAATCGAAATATTTGATAATATTACATATCTACCCGAAAAAACACAAGTTGTAACAACGAGATTCCATTGTAATTTCCCTCGAGTGGAGCACAATATTTAACCAGTTATGCTGTTATGGTACCTTTAATTTTGATAAATTGTTAAATTAAAAATTTAACTATAAAACTAACTATCGGAAGAGTATAGGGAAAACTTTCAAATGTATTATTCAAATTATTTTCTCCTTTTCTGATAGATAACAAAAAAGCAATTTGTTGTTCGCTTATAAATGTCATCGTTTGTATAATAGTGAACGACGTAGTCTCAGAACAAATAATTTTCCAATCCGCATCTATCCAACCTTCCATTCCTGCTAATTCATGGTTCCATGGCTGTCAAGTACTTCAACGTAACTCCATTGTATCCATGTGTCGTCTTCGATTTGACCATTCACTTCTCCCCGTTCCTCGGCACCGGATCTTTCTTTCATCATCTTCATTCTGCCCTCTTCACCTATCAGAGCACAATTACGTATGCGACGCTAAACATGTGTTTTTTGAGTGCTCCTCTTTATTTAATGAGCAGCCTGTACTATACTCTAATTTACTACAACTCAATATTCCTACACTTTATAATATTTCATCGATATTTACGTTCCCAAACCCTCTCATTTTCTAATAATCACATCCTTTCTTTGCTCAATAACGAATAGTATCAAAATTTAAATTATCTCAAAAAAAAAAATAAAAGAATCAAAATGAATAAAGATATGGATCAATGCTCTTTGTTAGCCCCGAGTCCCCCAAAAAACAATAAATAATGTGGACATTTAATTGTAGTTTTGAAGAGTATTGTACTTCAAAAAGGTTTAATTTTCTTTGCAAAAAAAAAAACAAAAACGAAAACAACAAAAATAAATAGTAAATTTTAGGAAGGTTTCGTTCATTTTATTTATTTAAAGTTTGCGAAAAAATTTCACCGCTCGTCCAATAGCGAACATCAAAAGCGATCTGAAACTTTCAACAATCTTATCAGTTCACGCCCTTCGGAACGAACAATGATCAGTATTATCAAGCTTCGTTCTATTCTGAGATTCCATAGCTTCTTTCGTAACTTGCACCAAGTGAATAGAAGAATTGTGGTCACCAGGGCCTCAGTAGGTCATTGCTATTTCATCACTACGTCCTAAACAATCCTTCGTGCTTGCCAAAAATGTGTTATGCCGTCTTATTTTTCTAAGTGAAAGTATCAAAATGATTTCATTATTTTTAAGTTCCCTACACATTTTCAAAATCTTCTACGATTATCCTCAACAAATTCAATCTATAATCGCTTTTCTCAAAACTATGAATCTTTCTCCATGTAACTTTCTTTTCTTCTTCTATACGCTCTGGCCTAATTATCAGTATACGGTACCACAAACTAATAGATTATTTTTTGGGTACTTAAGAAGAAAAAAAAAGATAAATTAATATAACTGAAAAATAGTTCATTTCTCTTCTATCGCCCTGCGCAATTTCCCCACCAGCATATCTTTAAAACCAGCTCTGCATGTGTAAACGATGTTTTATATTCACTGATCACATTGCTGTAAAAAATAAACGACGTTTTGACGATTGTTTCTTAATCAGCTGTCTCCGAGCTTTTATTTACCTTCGAACTAGTTATATTTCGACGCGACAAATTAATTTATTCCCTGTGATTGAGAAATTAACATGTTGTAAAAAGATAATTAAGGTACATACTTTTTCTGGTTTATCCAATGGATACAGTATAATTTCAGCTAGCGGGCTGTCGAGAAAACTAATAATGAAATTCGGCGGCAAAGACGTATGCTCCATTCTGCTAATGTGCATCAGTATGACAACTGCAGCTACATAGATCGATATAACCAACAACATAATACTATAAGCCATAACTGCAAGTGGAATTTAAGAAAAAAAAAAAAAATTACCAATCTTGAGAGATTATATAGTAACGGTAATCAAACAGAACAGAATACAAGATAAATCCCCCGAGCTTTCTTAGCCAGATGTAATATTTTATAAGTGAAAGTTTTTTTTTTTTTTTTTTTTTTGGGCTCCTCAAGCAAGGACCTTTACCTAGAAACAAAAGGTAAGGAAAGAAGTCGGTTATATTTGGATCCGATCAGAAATTTTATCTAAAAAGGAACAAATAGCAGGAATAATTAGTGGGGAAGCAAAGGACAGGATATAGGAAGCACAATAAGGAGTAGGAAGTCCAAGCTTCAGCAAATAAGAATACAAAGCAGAACGCTCCACGGAGAGAGATGAACACTGGAAAAACACATGATCGGTGTCGCAAATAACTGCATCATCCGGATGGAGAGGACCGTGTGGAAAAGAAATCAAGGAAAAACGAAATCTGGATCTGGAGGAAGGCAGCAAAGAATGGCCAAAGCGCATACGAACAATGGAAACAACATCAGAATGCCGAAGGGAGGGATGCAAAAGAAATCATGAATATGCAGGAAGAGTAGGCTGAACTGACAGATGAAATGAATAATTATTAGAAAAGGAGGAAACATAGGTGTCCGACAAAAATCGGATATGAAAGCTTTTGCAAATTGATAGAAGGTTATCGGATGGAATTTTAAAAAAAAAAAAGACAAGAAGAAGCAGCAGCAGTCCGTGCCAAGGAATCAGCCGCTTTATTACCAAATATGCCCGAGTGGCTAGGTAACCACAGCAAATCAATATTTATTGAACGGAGATAGGAAAGATAATGAATGAGTGAACGTATATAGGGAGGATAACAAAGTCACACGAATGATCAGGAAGAGGAGAGGATATGGCCTGAAGGGCGCCCAAAGAGTCAGAGATAATTAAAAATTTAAAGGAAAAATGATTCGAGGAAATGAAAATAATAGAGCGTAGGGTAGTCAATAATTCGTTTATGAATATTGAACAGAAATAAGGAAAGCGTAAAGATTCTGAGAGATTAAAATCAGGAAGGATGAAGGAAGCACCAACACCACCAGTCACCCTCGAACCATCCGTATAAATGGTAACATGAGAGGGAAATAGGGAACTGATAGTGCTGTAGATTACCTGTTTAATTACGGCTTGGGGGAGATTTTTAGCAAATGAGGGAAGGATAAATACCTTATGAGAATGACAGATATCAGTGAAGTCGAACGAAAAATAAGGGAGATTATTGAAAGAGATAATACACGACCAAAATGAACTGAAACGATGTGAAATAAATGACAGCATAGGGGTTTTGCCGGGAGTGAAGCGCCAGCTGTTATAAATCGAAAGGAAAGACTGAACAAGTGTAGAGGATCTGAGAGGAAGACGTTTAACAAAGAAACGATAGTCTAAATAAGATCCACAAATGGATAGGAGCGACAAATTAGATTCAGCAAGAATAGCAGCGGTTGGAGAGGATTTAAGAGCGCCAAGACGGAGACGAAGGCAAGAATTTTGAATTACATCTAGTTTGGAAAGATGTGTCTTGGACGCACTACCATAAATAAAAGAACAATAATCAAATTTGGAACGGATAATAGATGTGTAAAGAGAATTAAGAATATAGGGATCGCCACCCTATTTAGTCGGCGACAGGACTTTCAACAAGTTTAACCTTTTAATAGTGGAAGCAGAAAGATATTTGATGTGTTCAGAGAAGGACAAACGATTATCAAGAAAGACACCGAGATAACAAAAGCAATTAACACGAGAAGGAGGATACATTGTTTAAGGATTGGTTGATCAAAGCAGGGTTGTAGGGACGTAGGGTAAAAATAGTATAAGAAGACATAGACAGAGAAATTGAAAGATTAATTAAGTAGAGAGAATGTTCTAGCACAATGAGCGACGAACTAAGTGCTTCATAGGCTGCTAAAATATCCTCAGACGAGGAAAAAAGGAGGATGTCGTCCGCAAAGAATAAAGAATAGGAATTTAAACGAAGAGAAATTATACTGATAGTGTAGATGTTAAAAAGAGTAGGACTGAGGGAGGAACCCTGAGGAAGACCTCACAAAACCTTTCTTGGAGCGTCCAGTGAAATGGATAGAACGATTTGACATGAGATTGATAATAATGGAAGTGAATTTGATTGGGATCTTAATTGCCGTCATTTTATCTCTTAAACGTGGGAAGATGAACATTATCAAAAGCAGAGGAAACATCAATAAAGGAAGCTAGGGTGAAATGTTTTTGGATAAAAGACTTGTATAAGTGAGAAACGAAAAGACTAACGCAATCAGAAGGGTCAATACCAGGCCGAAAGCCGAACATATTAATAGGGAATATATTATTATGCTCTAGCCACCAAACAAAGCGCTTTTTAAGCATATCCTGAAATAGTTTTCTAACACAGGATGTCAGGGAAATAGGACGTAGGGAAGAATTTTTCTTAGTAATGGGAATGACGATAAAAGAATTCCAGGAGGAAGGAGTTATACCCTTTGAAAGGATGGAATTGAAAAGACTAAGAAGAAAACTGATGGATTGTTCAGAAAGGTTTTTAAGAGCGAGATAGGGTATACCGTCAAGTCCTGGAGTAGGGCTGGACGATTTGGAGAGAATAGACTTTAATTCATTAAAATTGAAAGCCGAAGTTAGGAAGTGAGGAGGGGAATTTTCCGGAAAAGAAGAGTACAATTCATCAAATGAAGGAACGTAAGCTGGAGCGACGGAATCAATAAAAAGGAAAAAGTCTATCGTCGGGGATACTGAAGTTGGAAGGGCGAGAAAAGGATGGAAATTTGAAAGCTCTGGCCTTTTTCCAAATCTGCGAAAGAGGAGTAGTTCTAGAGAACTTAGCACAGAAATTTTTCCAAGAGGACTTCTTTGTGGATTTCAATATAAACCTAGTTGGTTGTGTAAATGAACAAGGTAGGGACATAAAATGGAACTTTTCCATAGAGTATAACTGAGATTGTGAAAAATTCAAGGTCAAAGATAGTTTTAATAACTCAATTTATTCAACACTTCAGAATAGACGTTAAAATAATAAAAAAAAAAGTATATAAAAAAGCGTGAAACCCCGTAAAAAGAAAATAAAATAAACAAGTGAACCTCATTGTGAATTTCGGAAATCACGTTATTTTTTTCGATGGACTGTTCATTCGATTTCGAAGTTCCGTTGCTGACAATCCCAGGGAAAACCCCAAACAAGAAAAAAAAAACATTAGTTAATCGTCTCATTTTTTACCAAAACGAAATATTTATAAATCATTCGTTATCATAAGCATTACGCGAAATCTCTTTTAAACTTAAATTTGTTTGTTTTTTTCAGAACTGGTCGAATTTGTAAATATTAAATACAAAGCAGAATTCTTCGTCCTGTGAATAACATTTATTTTTGAAACATGTTTTCGTATTAATAAAAGCTAAAAAAAGACATATTTTACCTATCCTAGGAGTTTGCCGTGTGACTTCTGGAAGTGAATTTGCGGTTATAAGCAACAATATTAATAGAAAGAAAAAGCAAAGATAGTTCATGATCAACTTTCTCGGTCCCAACGAATCCATAAAAATTGACATCAACAGCAACGCGGACACACCTAAAATCGAATTAATAAATTTTCATTATACTTTGTTGCAACTTTTTTTTTAAAAGCATCTTCATAAAGAAGTTTATGGTAAATTAAGTGGTGAGCATTTCGAATATGAAAAAACACTTAGATAATTAAACATGTACAGTCTGGAGAGGAGGAGGAAGGAGATAGCGCTTCGCTTTTGGTTTAATCTGTTGCATGGTAAAATAATATAATAAAAACAAACTTTAATAACGAACAATATAATAAGGGGGTAAAAATAATGTATAACAATAAATTAGATAAATACCCCTTATTTTTAGGAACGTTTTCGGGTATAACGCATCATCAGCTAAAACTAAATTAATCGAAATTTAAAACATGCCGTGTATATATCATTAATAACATAATTAATCTTACTAATTATTTAAGATTTTTATATATATATACACGATTATACTTCTATTTTCAAACTCGGTGTAATTTAGATCTTATTCAGATTAAAATAATATATTTAAGTTAATTTCGCCCACGTTTTTCTAAATACTTCTCCTCTCTGAGACGTAATTTCGACGCTTTCGTTTTATTCCTAGTCTTCTATTTGCGTTGTTTTATCGTTTCTCATCTGTGTCTACTCCATTTTATCCTTTTTAATCATCTTTAAAACTCACTTGATCCGTGACGCTGATTGTTACATTTTAATTGGACGCGCAAAACCTTTATTCTGTTAAACAGTAGTTTTATTTTCTTTCTAGAAACTTGGCATTCTTACTTATCTGTGCTTCTTAAATTCTTTCATTTTCTTTGACTACTATTATTGCCACTTTAAAATTATTTTTATTTTCCATTTTTAAACATTTAAGAGTTTTCTCTATCCTACGCCTATGTGTTGACCTTTCTTTCTGCACAAGTTATCCCAGTCCTTTCTTCCTTTATTAAATCCATATCTAATCAAATTAAATTCTAATACCTCCAATTAACCTGTAGCTTGTATCTGGGTAGTCGCCTTTGTTGGCTATAGCCATGTATATATATATATATATATTTTATTTATTTTTTTTCAAATTGGCCAACTATGGACCACGTAAAAAATCTTCATGATGGCGTTTTCTGCCCCTTCCTTTCACTCCAGTATTTCTTCATTATTTTACTGTGTTTCTCCTTCCTTTCATCTGTCCATATGGCACCATTTTTCTTCTTCGCAGTTTCTTCAAAACTCCGAAATATATTAATTTTATTTCGAAACCCGTTTCTATTCGTAATGATATCTTCCGCGGTATTAATAACTTCCCGGAACTAAGAAATTTGCGTTTTAAGGTTTCTATCAAAGTATTAATTGAAAATTCTTCTTGTTAAGCGTTTTATCTCCATTCTTTTTAAGTGACCATAATAGCTTAATCTTCTTTTTTTCATTGTATTAATAAAGTATGTTCATGTACTTCTTTATTACTCCTTTTTTCCTATATTTCCTGATCAAATCTCGGACCTTGAATTTTGTGTACTATATGTATTTTTCTTTTCATTCATTCTGATTTGTTCCAGTTCTTTGCCTACACATTCACTGCTAGGCACTCCGACGCATACAGACATTCCGGTTTAATTACCGCGCTATAATATCTTAATTTAGATTTTATGGACATTGATTTTTTGTTATATATATATATATATTTATTGTCAATTGGAATGCTAATTCCATTTTCCTTGCTCTTTCTTGGTTAGCTATTTGAATGTGCTGACTCTGTTTATACGTCCCCATATTTAGTGACTGTAAATCGAGGAGTGTTTTTACATCAGTCATATATTTCGTTTTTATATATATATATATATAAAAAAAAAATTCTCCTTTTTTTTTTGATTCTTGGGCTAATGTCTTTCGTGACAAACCCATTAAACACATTAGCTGTTTTTCAATACTGTTATAAGATACCGGAAAAGGTAATTTAAAAATAAAAGAAATAGGTACCTCGGCTACCATTTCAAAATTGTAAACTAACAAATCTATATTACTACTACTTTTTTTTTTTTTTTTAATTTTTAATTACTTATTTATTTTCTTGCGAAGCGTATATTTGGTGCTATCAAACACATTTCAGTAACCTTGAATACGTTCAGAGCAACGTTTAAAATATTGATTTATAAAATAACACGGAAACAATTATAAAGTGCAGTAATTTCGTAAAGTCATGATTACCGATAAATAGATAACAAAACAAATTGTGATAAAAGCAAGTTTTACGTCCGACAATAATCAGTAAATCTTTTAACTCTGAAGAAGAATCGCTGCTATTTGTATATTGAAATAATTCCAAGATTTCCGGCTTAATAGTGATCTCCGTTTCATTAACTATTGACCATTCAGATGTCACTTTCTGCCACCGAATCTTGAGAAAGAATGCAATACACTTACAAGATTAGTATTAAGAAAACAAAGAAATAAACTTACCATTTTAACATAAATTTTATACCGCGCCATTAGACAGCCGTGTATTAAATAATGGAAAGTAATAATAATAATAATAATAATAATAATAATAATAATAATAATAATAATAATATTCACGGTAGGTATTAAGAAAAAATCGAACAAAGCTTACGTGAACCGATAGTTTATTATTAGATAAAGCCTAGGAAGGTATCGGTCAGCGCGAGCTTTTTTTCCTTGGAATAGAATCGTGAATGAGTGGAACGGGTTCTCGGTTGCCATAAGATCCACGTATCAATATGTATCTGCATGCAGTGTAGATACTCGTTTTAAAGAAAGTATTCAACACCTAGATATTGGTCGCGAACGATTTTTTTATCTATCGAACCGGGATTAAACCAAAAAGTTAAATTACGATGGCATTTTTTTTTTGTTTATTTTTATTTTCTTTCTGGTCTGACAGCAAACCATTTAACCGCTATCAGATTAGTATAGAATTTCTACTATTGTCGCTCCATTTTCACATCACAACTACCAGCTCTCACATCCGGTATTTTTAAAGTGTCTCAAACGCATTTGCCGCTACTTTTGCTGCAAGGTCCATGTTCTAGTTTTATTTTTGAAGTTTCCCTAGCTATTTCGAAGTTTGTTTTTTTTTCTCCTTTACTTTGGGCTGGTCAGCGTTGGGAGTTTACTCATTATTATGAGGAAAATATTTCGAAAGGATGAAGGAAGTGGTTAACCAAAGGTGATGGATAGTCAAAGGGGGTGAAATATAAAACAAAAGAGAAAATTTTCGAGAAAGAATGAACAAGAAGATGCCGCTTACAAATAAAATAGCAGGAAACAACCTGCAAAGGAAAACCAGAAAATAAGATCAGAAAAAAGAGATTGACATTGTAATTGTTCATGGTGTCGAGTATTTTCTGTATCTTCAGTAATCTCCAAAAATTAGTCCGATGATATAAAAAATGTAATGAGCTATAAAATATTCATTTTATCATTTCTGCGAAGGACAAACATAATACACCACCTAACATTATGACCATAACTACAAAAGCAGAGGCCACACATGGCTCTAACTGGATGTATGAAATGCCGTCAGGCATTCAACTCTGCAAAAGCAGAGCCCGTAAAGTCGAAGGGAGAGATGGACAGAATTTACCAATCAACGCTACGGCTACAACTGCGCAAGCAATTTCACAATGCCGATGCGAAAATGGGTACATGAATCCCATAATGTGGTATAGCTACCGCTGCAAAACCTAGCCAAGGGCAAAATGTTCAGCAATTTCTCAACGACAGAATCGGAATGCTGTATATAAAGAAAAAGGAGCGGGAGTACAGCGAGAAGCGGTAGACTTTCAAAGTCGCACAAACGTTAACGAACGGACCAGAACGGTCGATCATTTTTAAAAACGGAAAATGTTGGAGCGATTTTTAGAATATCTCTAATATTAGCGCTGGAAATTAGAAAGAAATAAACTGATACATAGGTGTAAATAGCCGCCGGTAACTTTACCCCTAAATATCCCGGATATCCGTACGTTGAAAATACATTCGGCGACAAAGTTCCGAGTTGTACACTACATATGTGCTGCTCGTCCCATGGCCAGTTCTCGAAATTTAAGTCGCATATTGCATGGATTTCAACAGATACTGTCCATGCGATCATACCGAGATACAATACTGTAATGCGGTCACCTTTAAACGGTTTGAGGTATTTTTTTTTTCGAGCGAACTGAAATCAAGAGTAGACGAAGTAGTATTATAAATGTATCCTGATGATAAGTATGTTCTGCTGATCAGTTCAGTACTAATTAAATTATCGTGTATATCAAAAAATTGTTGTTGCGAGTAACATTATTTTTGAGTTTTGCCAGCACAGACTAGGCAGCTAATATAACTTCTCCGTTTCACTATTTCTAAAAATATTTTCGGTGCTTCCGAACAAAAATATTTTACAATAACGAAGGCGCACGAGTTAATTTCTTTTATCCGCCCTTGTTCGTATACCGAACGTATTTTTAATTATTTAATCTCTCATTTCCGTTCTCTTCTCGCCTTCAGTTTAAATAATATAGGAGCCGGCTAATTCAGATTCCGTGCTACCTTCGGCCGTAGTGAATTAACAGGTGTAAAGTTAGCAGTGCGAGAATATTTGCATATTTTAATTTAATTCGGAAAATTTGCTCTACTGCAGTCTCAGGAAGGATAGAGTTGGTTAATAAATAAATTTAGCATATTGCCGAGCAAGCTAAGATCAACCCGATACAATGTCAAATATGCTCTACACACACGTTCTTTTGGATGATACCATGCACGCGAGTCTAATGGAACAGAGATTTGAACAAGTGAATACGCTTTCAACTTTGAATTATGGAAAAACTCCAATGAGTATTTCTATATCCTCTCGTTAGCTGAATAACGCGGTATACCGTAAGCTGCAATCTAGCAGTTATCAAAAAAATGATATGCATGCGAGTTTCGAATCGCTATATCATTTTAATTTTCATCTCATTCTTTTACGGTTGGCAGCTGCGGTGAGTTTTATAAGAAAGTTTTCGAAATGTATTCAAGGTTGGAACATAGCGATCGGGGATGGTTTCAATGAGATTACGACTGAGCTGCGTAAGAGAATAAACATTTATTTCGCGACGAAACATGTTTATTTACGGTTCATGAAACTTAATGCGCGTCATTTATGGTAGAACTATACGTAATTAGCGTAGCTTTTGAATGCGTGAGGAGGGATAGAAATTGCAAAAAATTTTTATAGTTTCAGACTCGTTAGCGGTATTAACAAAATTAGAGGGAACTCGAATCCCAAGAAGATATATAATATAGAGGTCAGAGAATTAGCAGCTGAGTATATAAATTACGTTCTCAAAACGTTATAGTAAATTTGAAATGGGTAACATGCGGGCATTCGGCGAAATGAGGTGGCCGATTCAGTTACCAGATCAGGCATTGGTAGATCGCGACCCATTAAATTGAACTGGGAAGAGTATATTATAGAAATAAAAAATAAAATGTGTGAAAGGTGGAATATAAACAAGTAAACAAAAACGAAGAAGATACTACTATATGATAAACAACACTATTCAGATTACATAACATATGTAAGTAGATTAAAGGTGGTGGATGGGCATTGTCGGACCCGGGATAAACTATGCCAATTTGGGAATATTAAATAACGAAAATTGTAGTAATTGCCGGGAAATTGGGAGTCCGGAGCATTTAGCGTGTCAGCGTATAGAATGTGAGCAGCGGAAAAGAAAGCAGTTCATTAAACTTATATTGTCGATACGTTGCCTCGGGGACAGTTCTTGAAATTGTAGATTAGCCGAATTCATATGAATGTAAATGCTTATACAATTTCATTAAGGTCGCGAAAATAAAAATTTAAAGTCAACTAGGAAAAAACAAATAATAATAATAATAATGCGCGCCTCGTTTGATAACTTACGAGTGTCTCATGAAATATTCGGATCTTCGCGGCTAGTCTTTTAGTATTTGAAATATTACGATTACGTCGTCCACCAGAATGCAAAAATAAACGTTTAGAAGCTTTAAAACATCGCGAGTCTGGCAGGTGTCTAATAGTAGCGCACGTTGATTGCAATTTTGATATTTGCAACGGCTAAAGGGGAACGTTCTTGCCCGTTGTTATCTGTTCCATCCCACACGTATAAAAGAGGTGCTTTTCGAATTACAACACCACGTTGCCGTCTATGATTACCAGTTAAATAATGTAGACATTTAGGTACTCTAAGGCATTTTAGCTGCTCTTTTTAGGGAAAAATATGGAAAAATATTCTTTAAATAATACGAAATTTACTTGAATAAAAAAATTTCAGGTTTCCACAACTGATCGGCGTCTAATGACACTTTGTACGTGTCATTGTAATCCTTCGTTTCCCAAACCAATCGATAATCATCCCAATACTAGGAATAAATAAAATAAAACGTGGTTGCGAGTAAAATTCAGTATTCGATAATGAGTGCCGTATTCTATATATTTGAATTTTACTAACCACTGTCGCATTTCCAACAAGGTAAAATTCCGATGTTTCCGCATTCTAAAAAAAAAAAGATAAACAAAGGTTACGCAAAATTAATGAACAATTCTTAATATTAACCGTTTAAATTTTAGCCTTTATTCACTCTCTCTCTCTCTCTCTCTCTCACGAAAAACGTAATTTTCGCTGTCATTTGTTTGAAAACTTTCAAATTTTCTAGTTGTCGATCGAAATTATTTATTCCTTTTTGAAAATTCGATTACATGCAGATCGCTTTAAAAAAAAAAAAATAAGGTGTACATCCAATAAATAGAGAACTACAAAACATACAGTGAATATGGTCTTATCGGTACTTCTGATATTATTATAGCGTATCCGGTCGGTTTAAATGGCTCTGGTCGTCCAAAATTTTAGAAACTTGACAGTTTCCTCGTCAATATCCTGGATTAAGCTTCTTTTTTTCAAAAATTCCAAATAACTTACAATTAAATATGTGTTTTTCATCCCGTCGGTTCGCTTTTGATCTTAATACTTCAGTTTCTGTATCATTTAACTTTCTTTTACCAGTCATTATTTCGTTGTTTTAATGCAAACTGAATCCAGAATTTTAAAACAAATTATACACCCTCAAAAAAAAAACACAATTAATTTATAAAAAAAAAGTAATATATGAAAAAAAAAAAAAGATTCGCCGACTAGTTTCGGTTATCATAGAACTCTATACCCGTAGCTTATAATTAGTTTTATCTACGTGATGAAAGGCGTCGCTACTTTAAATAGGGTATTGATTGGAATGAAGATTGCTAAAGTAAAGATAGAGGGTATGTCGCAAAGTAGTTGTAAATCGTGACGGAAACAAATAAAAGCAACAGGCATCTTTACAGATGTAACAGAAATAATTGTGGTTGCTAACAGTACGAAAAAGACAATCGAGATTGAAACGATAAACATTGCCTTAAAATTTACCGGCCAGTTTTTTCTTTTTATTAAGTTATGTTGTGATTATTGAGGAACCATCGTATTAAAAACGCACGTATAAAAGGTCGCTTGTTGTTTCTTTGCGTAGTGTGTTGGTTCTTTTTATAATTTCGTCTAAATCTGGTTGAATTAAATATCAGCAAAATCTGCAGCCGATCATTTTTAGAATTGTCGGAATGAAAAGGTCATATAAGCAAACTAAGGCTATAAAGAAGATGTATATTACAGGTAAACTACAACATACCGAATATAGAGCTTGTTTTTTTTTTTTTTTTTTACGTAGCTTAAGCAGTAATGTTTCGGACTGTGAGTTTTGTCCGTTATCGGATCGGTACCTATGTTGCTGCGCGTTCATTTCTTATCTCGTTATCAATTGTTGTTTCAGTCTTATCGTACTGTTTATTTCTATATTCATTTACCTGGATTGCTGTCGGTGAGATAAAACCAATTTATCATATAAAACTATACAATATACAGTTATTGAATCGCACGTACACACATTTGTACTTATCACGCATGCACGTATGTTACCGTTGCCGACATGCAACTACGTCGTATTACACCAACCCACACAGTATCTTCATATCATGCACAGTCGTCGTTATCATCGCCATTATATACCAATGTTGCTAATGTCGCTATTACCACCGCAAAGCCATCTTTGTACACCCCGACATTAACAACACGGCTATAACTTTATCCACATTAAAACGTTATCTATCAGGTACCTACACAAACGTATTACACTTTAACTCCGAACACACGCATTTCGTTCCTTTTTCTAATAATGTTGCGCCTTCTCAAATTACTAATAATCATATAAGAGATGAGGACATAACCGACGACACAATACAATATTATTAAATTACTCGGAAAAAATATACCACGAAATATTGTACAGTTAGGAGAGAGCAATATCTGTTCAAGAAGACAAATGAAGTATAATTAAAGAAATATTTTTATAAAAAATACAGGAACGTGTTTTTTAAAACGCCAAAATGTAAAGATAATTTTTCTCAAATGATAATTTAAAAGGGAGCTGCTGGTAATAAAAATCCGCGGGGGAAACTTTTTTTTCCCCTACCCTGGACGCGTCAGCGGTCTTGGCCCAACAACATGATAAATCAAGAGATAGAACTAAATAGCTAGGCGGCCAGAAATGGAACTCATAAAGAACAGTAGCAGCGAAACAACTGAAGGCAATGGGATGGAGAGGATATAGGTAGCTTTAAAGGGAGTATGGAGACCCAAAGCTAAAAGTTGGGTGTAAAGAAGGGACTGTTCGTTAAGAAGCGCAGAACATTCGAAAATGATATGATTTGAGTCACAAATACAAGGAGGCTCAGAAGCGTGAGGAGAGCAGAAAGGAGAAAGATCTAAAGAAAAACGAAAGCGAGAAGAAGGGAGTAGGGAATGATTGATTCTGAGTCTAATTAAGGAAACGACAGAGGAACGACGACAGCCAGGAATAGAATGAAATCAAGGCAGGAAGCGAGGAACCGGTCGAATAAGACGGTACTGCGGAAAACGATTTGACCGTAAAGACGGGCGCATGTCCAGCTAATGTCTGGAATGATTAGAGCGCGATAGGGAAAGAATGTCTGAAGAAGGGAAAGAGTCAAGGAAAGGACCATTGCGGGCGGCCGAGCGAGCTAATCAGCTGGGTCATTGCCCTCTATATAAGAATGACTAGGAATCTATAGAAAGTCTATGAGAATGAAATGGAACGAGAGCAAAGAGGAGATGAGAGATCGAATTGAGAGAATGATACCGTCAAAGAAATGAGAAAGATGTCTTGAAGAACGCCTTTGGAGTCGGAAACGATCAGGAATTTGTGAACTCCACTTGTATAGGATATGAAATAAATGCTGCGAAGGATTGAGATCGATTCGGCCGAGAAGATAGAGCAGAAAGAAGGAAGTCTGAAGGACTCAGAGTGCAGGAACGTACGTAAACGCGCCGCCCATGCCCCCATCACTCTTGGAACCATCCGTGAAGATTAAGACATGGGAAGGAAAAGAAGAGTCCAGCAGCTGAAGGAATTCGAAGTTGATTACATTGTGAGAAGAAGAATTAGCTCGGATCGGGAGGGAGGAGAAATTGATAGGATGCCATATGCTATTCAAAAATCATAAGAAAAGTAAGGAAGACTGTTATAAGAGAGAACGTAGGGAGAAAATGTGGAAACAGGAGCAGCTATATGCGATAGAATCGGGGTTCTGTGAGGCGCCAAGCGCTAGTAATTGAAATTTTAATAGTCATACGTTTATCGCCCGATGATTTTATATTCTTATCTTATATATTTAAAGAGCCTTGCTCTTGTCGTTGCCGTACGCTACATAGCGCGTTGGCGCAACCTATTCGTACATTTAGCTGTACCGATATAGGTTGTGTACCAGGCAATTGTCATATGCAACGCAGGTGTACACACACGCAAGACTACATTCGCAACTGATTGAAGTCGCTTTGTTATCGCGCTACAAGTGCAGTCCGTCCGGTGTGGGTCTGCTGTGTACTGACCTAGCGCGCATATGATGTTGTACGTGGTGGTTCGCCATTGCCTTCCACGTGACTATTAGCGATTATTTTATTTTTATTTTTAATTCTTGTAATAAAAGTTCGTCGTCGCTCGGGATCGAACCCGTTACCGCCATATCGGAAGTCAAGCGCTCTAGCAACTAGGCTAACGCGACGACGGATTTTATATTATAATCTAGAAACTTCTTTTTTAAATGACCAATTGAAAAAAATGAATACACATTTTTTAGTGACTTTTTTCGGGGTTTTTTTTTCTTTCTTCGGATACGTATATATTTTACTTCCGTATTCCGTTTAAAATATTACGGTATTACGACTGCGCTAAGGTGGGATATTAGAATTTGCTTTTATTTGTAGAGCGCTAAATTATTCGCTCTAACGAAGTTATACTTTTCTACCGACTGAGAGTTACTTGAAAGTATTCATAAAATCTCCCCTGTAAGAGATTAAATGCACTCTGTGATATCAAGAGCTGTTGGAAAACTTGAATACATGATGACTTGATGGTGTCGTGCTTGACAAAAATGACAAATTGTAGGTGAAGCTATACGTTCGAATACGTTAGTGTGTGACAGAACTGTGTGACCTACTCCAAGTTGACTTGGACTTTGAAATCTTTTCGAGAAGTTCAAGTTGACTTAGGACGTTGATATCCTTTCTTCTAGTTCCCTCTGAGAAGGTTACTAAGGCTTTGTTGACAAATTCATTTTTTACAGAAACGCAATAGCTGCATTTCATTTGTCTTGCCAGTTTAGTGTAGTCGTTCATGGTGGCATGTAGTTTTGTTTTACGTCGTGCGTTTTTACAACGATATAAATTTTAAATATGAAATAAATAATTAGCACAATAAAAAAAAGTAAAGTAAGTCCCATACTCTTGATAAGGTATCATGGTTTGTGAAGTTAAGCTTTCCATAATGGTACTAAGCCTAATGAATCTAGGAGACTGCCGGCTTTACTTTCCCAGATTTCTCTGGTACTTAATTATTTCAGGCTGGGTAAAGCTGGGAGCTACTTGGATTCGGAACGAGACAAGTCTCGAACCAGTGACCTCTGATTTGGTAGCCAAGCACTTTAACCGCTAGGCTACCGCGCTGCCTACAATGACAAACGAAAATAAATACTTTGTTTTGAATATTTTTAAATTAAGAAGTAATACATATAGATAAGTTCAATATTGAAAGTAATGAAAAATAATAAAAATAACTTTTCGTCTGAAAATTTTCTTTTCTAAGAGGATATTATCTTGATGTGTTGGGGGATTTTGTAGAATTTACGTGTTAATATGGCATGTGTGTACATCGTATTGATAATTGTAAAGATAAATAATTAACGATTAGTAGTAAGTATTTCGGTAATTAAAAAAAAAAATTAAAATTTATTTTTCAACTTGTATTTTTGATGGTTTTCAGAAATGTGATAATATGCAGCGACGGTGTTGCGCCTCGGTATCAGATATAGTTTGAATTGTAATTGTGACTAAAGAACGTCACTAGTGTGTACGATCGAGAGAGATAACTGCGAGCGTTGCATATATCAATTGCCTCGGTAGCTGGATAGCTAGAATTTGCGAATAGACAGTCGCTTACGCTCAGAAACTGAGTACGACATTACAAAGAAGAAGAAGTGTTCTTTCGTAGGGTCTTGTGGCAATAGAAAAAAATGAAGTTTTTACTAATAGAAAAAGTGGACTTAAATTTTGAACGGATCGGTAGAGATTCATGGTGGGAGAAAAAAAGGGACATTAATTTGGGTAGCGGACTAGTATTCTTAGATTAATTTTGTGGAGACGTATAGTGTGCCTTTTTATAGGTGTAACGACTTTAATGATGATTGTGTGTGTGTGTAGGAATATATGTATGGGTGCATGTATGGAACGAATGGCGATGGTGGCGATAGGAACTAGCGGTGCGTTTTGCGGCGGCTGTAGCTTCGGCGAGTTAATTTCTGAAGCCGAAATAAAGGCTTATTTTGAATTCTTACTCACGGAAATTTTGAAAATTGAAAAGCGAGGAAGGAAAAATGTTAAGGTTATTTTTTTAATACTGCGATAGTATACTTAGGCTACAATATAATATTTACTGTTGGGTAACTAAAAAAAACGTATAGTGGAAATGGCAATCGGGGTTAAGGTTAGTTTTTAGAACCACGATGGAATACTTAAGCTAATTTTGAAAATTTGGTCCAATTGCCAAACATATACGGTTTAATTTTGAAGCTTTGGACAAATATTCTTGGTTAATTTGAATATTTACCTTCGGATTGTTGGACAAGTGGGAGGGGAAGCGGCTTAGAAATAATTTCGGGACTCACAGAAAAGTTTCGGTTAGATTTATATACTGTCATATGTGTTACAGTTGGTTTCTTCATTGCTATGCTAATTGGGTGATTGTGACATCAGAGCTTCTAGAAAACAGATTTATAAACTACGCGCTCAAACTACACCTTAAATCACGTTATATTTAGTAGTAAATACCAACAGAGATTCATTTGTCATTATGTACTAAATCTATTTGCATATAGAATTATCCTTAGAACAGTGAATTTTAATTTAGTAACAATAGAAAATTTGTATATCTTGGTGAGATTTTAATTTTTTTTGTTTCTTTTTGTTAAGCAGTCCTAAATATAGAAATAAAAAAAACCTACCAGACTTATACACCCAGTATCCACAACTATCGATGCGATTAATTTTGTCTCTTCGTTATAAAGAGGTTCAGAAATAACGTCTACATTTTTAAGAATATTTTGAATTATTTTCTGCTCCGGCGTCAACATTGGTTCATCGTCTGTAAAATTAATCAAGCTTATTACATTAATTTTCTGAAAATAAATAAAAAAATTGCGAATTTATTTACGGAAGTGGGGGATATTTTATTTTTTGAGTGTAATATAAAGGGGCAAAAACCATAATAAAATGTGAACACCATAATCAGATATTAATTAGCGACCCTGAAAATTTTTATTACACTGATTTTAAAATAAATTATATATATATAGTACCTGGTGACTGAGTCTTGCTTGGATTTATTCCGAAGTTGCAGATTACGTAAAGTGTTTGAGTCCCACGAATATTTAGAAATATAACAATATGCCTTACACTATTTTTCGATTTTGAAAGTGCATTTTAGTTTGCATAGTATTTAAAATCGCCATATAAATATTGCGAACAAATTTACTTCATCACGGAATTTCAATTTTTTTATTTACCATGGTAAATAAGCGAATTGTTAAATTTATTTTTTATTAAATCCAAAATACGAATTTCATCACTAACACGAACACTGTTTGCCGTCATTTCCTTCAATTTTCAGGCCTTAAAAGGTTTATTTTGTGAATTTTGACAAAATCATTAGAGCCATTTCCAGAACTATTTGCATGGATGTATACGAGAAACGCTTGTTTAGTAATGTACCTGTGATTGAGCTTTGCTTGCATCAACTCTGAATTTGCAAATCAATCAATGAATTAATAAGTTTCACAAGTAGCCAAACATTTAGCAGTAGTATATATATGAAAGCTACATTTTTGTGTGTTATTCGTTTTTATATTGAAGTGTTCTCGCGTTACAAAAATTAAAAACAAATTCAAATTCAATTACGAATTATCATCTACATACTCGTAAGCTAAGCTCTATAATGACATTCTGTATATTTGAATTGATGTAATATTAAACCGGTTTTTAAAGTATAAATTAATTTATTTCAACATGTTTATTTATTTTCAATTACTGTAGTAAATAATTTTTGTTTGCTATGTTAAATAAGCGTTTTTCTTATTTTTTAATAAACCCTAAAAATACGATAGTTACTTAAAAATTGATCGCCTCTGTTTTAAAATAGTATTTAGAATTTTCTCGGCGACAACACCTTTTGGATGAATCTGTAAAGATTGTAAATTACATTAAATCCGGTCCTCTTCTTCAGTCAAGATTGCTCAAAACAGTGGGTGAAGAAATAGGTGGTCAGCGTGAATCAGTCATCCTTAATACGGAAGTCCGATGGCTTTCCAGAGGCAAAGATTTAGTTAGATTATATGAACTTCGAGATGAGCTGAAGCATTTCCAAATGAGGCAAAATTTGTCGTAATCGGTGAAAATTTTCGATGTTTTGAATGATGAACAATAGCTTATGAAATTAGCTTATTTTGCAGAAATCTTTAAAAAATTTAACGAAGTCACTGCATCTTTACAAGGAAAAGCAACAACCATATTTACTGCGAATGAAAAAGAAATTTCTGGATTTCTTGCATGGAAAAAAACAATGTTGAATGTTTTTCATTTTTAAATGAAATTCTACAAGAAAACATGACCGAATTACGAACTGAAGTATAAAAAAAACTTAGTAAACATTTAGCGAACCTATTAAAATAACGAGTTTTGAATTAGTATTACAAATGAATACCTTCTCAAGTAGCCAAGAAAGCTATGTTAACTATGCTCCCTTTTATAACTGCATATAGATGCGAAACAGGCTTTTCAGCTTATGCCGAAAAATAGATTCAGGAGAAAATTGGATGCTACTCCGGATGTACGCATACAACTGTTAAACATTAAACCAAATTTTAAAACTATTTCCAGTAAAACAGTGAAACAATTTCATTCTTCACATTAATTTGTTTAAAATTTCTTATTAAACAACTTTTGTTTACATATTTGGAATTTCGATATCTTTTATTACAAGTTAATAGAATGTGGAATTGCAGTGAAAGTTGTAATTAAAAAGAAAAAAATCAAATTTGTTTATATAACAACAATTACTTGTTAAGTTTTCATTTGGCACTGAGGGTTCCATAAAATAAAATTGATTTTATAAAGGGTTCCGTGATCATAAAAGTTTGGGAACCGCTGCATTAATACATTTACTAGAAAACACTATTAAATATTAGTTATAATTATTAAAGTGTGGGGGGCTGGCTGTTGAAATGGGCCTGTTAATGATTCAATTAGCGATGGATCAGTATTTCAAGTTGCGATAATCGTTCAACATAGCTTCCAACTAACTAAGACTTTCGATGTCGAGAAGTTGCTTCGAGTCGAAACCAGTTATTCGGTTTCTGAACCGAGCGAGATTGATTTTCGGGGTACTGCGTTTCCGTTCAGTTGAAGTTCGATTGCAAGTATAAGCGAACGAATACTTTAAGTGACTATGAACTGGCCACAGTCAAACGATTTATTAACGAACAACCGGCGTGATGTATTCTGCACAGAGGGCCATGTTAAAGTAGGGACTATTTTTCTAATTAGTGGTTAACAAATTACAACGATATAAGAAATGTTTTATTTATTAACGTAACAAACGATTTAAACACGACAATGGCTAAAAACTGACTGATACCAAAGACAGTTGACACAACCAGATAATAAAAAAGCGATAAATAAAAAATTTAGTACGTCCATGGTGTATTTGAATTGTAATGGCATTCGTGTGGGTGTAAACGAATGGACAAATAAAATCTTACAGTATTATATATATATATATATATATATATATATATATATATATATATATACTAGCTGACCCGGCGAACTTCGTACCGCCCCAGAACCAATAAATATTGTGTTAACTTATTAGCAATCAATACTCAAAAAAAATTAAGTTCAATAAATGTACAAAAATCAAAATGAAAAGTATTTTAATTACATTGAAATAAATGTAATTCACGTGGCAGCAAGGCATTATCCCCCTTAATAACAAAAATCAGTATAAATTTACTTTGAAAAATTAAAGTAAACTACTTTTTGGAAACATGATTTTTCAGACTATATCATCAGCTAACAACACATAGTACACACTCAATTTATATACTTTTTAATAAAGTGTGTACTCTGTGCAGTTAGCTGATGATGAGCTATACACGAAAACAACGTGTTTCTAAAGTAATTTAATTTCTTAAAGTAAATTTATACCCCTTTTTAGGATTTCGTACCCATATAATATACGGAATCCCAATAAGAGGGTTCAGAAACGAAAAAAATATTCTATTATATAATAGCTCGGAAACGGTTTGACTTATCGGAATCAGATCATAAATTACAATCAAACTTCTCTATCTATGACAATTTACAACTTTAAGCTGACCGATTATCCTGGTCGGCAAGAAACCGTCTAGAATATATAATATAGAATTTAGAACGACCTCAAAAATCGCCCTTAAAAAATTCATAACTCATCATCAGATAACCGTTTAAAATCGAAATTAAAAATATAAAACAAAACACAACAGCCCTTTCATAAAATTTAAAAATTACGATTAAAAAATTATTCGAACTCCCCTTTTGAGCCAAAAATAGCAAAAAACATGAATTTTCTTCATAATTTTTTTTTTAAATTTTGTATTCTGCTATTCGGGACAGACACAAATTCAACAAATCAAAGATCATAAAAATCGGTCCAGCCGTTGATTTAACTAACCCGACTTTGTTTTATATACAATGCCTGTCCCACAGGAAGTGAGAGTAACTTTGGTCTAAGTAGGCACCTACTCACAGCGCGTTCGCTCCGGGTACATCTTAAAGCCCATTTAATTATCTATCGAATGCAACAAACCGGGAGTTTCAACCTCCCGGGGGTTCGCCCTGCAGCATCGATTTGAAAAAAAGTGTTTCGTCGACCGCCACCGTTTTTTTAGACAAAAAAATTACAACATTTTGGAAGAAACTGTATTTCAAAATTTTTACATAAATTATTACCCATCTTCATTATTCATATTAATCTTCTCGAAATAGGCACCTCTCGCTTGTAAAGGTCGCTTTAAACTCGCCGACAGGTGTTCTGTTTAAAATGGTCTGTACCGCATTCACGACTTCTTGATCGGTGTCGAATATTTTTCGAAATCGCGCTATGCTATCGAAATATTGTTGAATTACCGAGTCGAATATCATCAGGATACGCTTCTTTTTTTAATAAATCTAACGTCTCTTTAGCCGTTTTTTGCAACCAACAATAATAACGAATCACATACCGCTGTTCTTGCTCGATACCTTTCTTATCCATGTTGACAACACAAAACTGCACGTGGTTTTCACAATTTGCGCCTTACTCTTTCGACTATAAAAAACGTAATAATGCTCGAAGAAACGTTCGGTTTGTTGCATTTGACAGCTGATGGAATGCCCTTTAGGATTATCTGAGTGCGAGACCCGTTACGATGCGTTTTCAACCTGCCCACTCCGCTTGAAAAAAATTGTAAAGGTTGACAAAACACTTTTTTTTTCAAATCGATGCTGTGGGTGTAGAGGCGAGGTATGAACTTCCGGTTTGTTGCATTCGATAGCTAATTAAATGGGCTTTAAACACGCTGTGAGTGGTTGCCTACTCACACCAAAGTTACTCTCACTTCCCGTGGGACAGCCATTGTATATAGATAGTAGACCCGGCCACGCGTTGCTATGGCTCAGTTGTAATACGTTGAATTAATATTATAAAACTAATGCTTACTGATAAAGATAAAAACGATTTAGCCAATCTAAAAACACACAGGATTGAGCCTTCGAATTCACTTTCCGGATGGTTGGAAAATGTTTTCAATGACTGCACATGTTGATTTTTATAAAAATATTTCTATATGTTTTTTACGGGCATTTAGCAGTTAAAGTGATAGACGTCTTTTTATATGTAGCTTTTTTAGAACATCTTAAAATTTTTTTTCTTGCTGAGATAAATAATAAATCACAATATTTATACGACTGAAATATGAAATTGGCACTCACCGCACAAATGTGAATATATTCATACAATATTACTGAAAGTTGCGAAAATACCGAACACATTTTAAAAACGAATACATATGGATAATATGCGAGTATCGGACGGGCAGATGAAGCACATTTACCGAAACGAAAATACAAATAGATCTGAATAACTCGGAACACGAAATACATGCAAAAAATGGTTGATGCGCTTATTGTAATGTTTCCGGTCAATATTTCGATTTCCCGTCGGTAATTAATTTTTCGGATCAAAGACCTTTCAGTTGTATAAATGTCTCATTATTGGGAAAATCTCTTTGTGCTTCTCAAATTTCTTTCGTTACCTGATTGCCGGACATGTGTTTCATTTTTTTTTGTCATTCTCGCGGTACTTGTGAAGTCGGGTCGTTTATTATTTTCTTTTCTTTTTCCCGATTTAGGGTATACCATGTTTAAGAGAAATGCAGACCGGTTTGCACTGTACTCGCTAAACGACCATTCGCCTACATTGTTCTGCTACATCTTTTGATTATATTTTTAGTTTATCGTTGCGACCATTTAATGACGGAAAATTTAGTCCGCTACAACTCACAAATGTTAGATGCAAGCACGTCTGTGATCCAACCAATTTGAAAAAATTTCCGACTAAATTACTGCAAAATGTAATAAGAATATACTGCACATAAGGGGAGTTTTAAAATGTGCACAACACATTCTCAGTAATTCACTTTCACAAACAAATATATAAATACTCAAAACATTTAAAATCTGCATATAAATAGGCAAAGCCTTTTTTCGTTTATTAACCGATTTTCTTTTTCATTTTTTGTTTGGTAGCTATTAAAAAGCAGTTTTCTTTCTTATTTTAATATAAAATTTGTACAAAAAAAAAATAAAAAAAGAACTGCTTGTAACGATATTTTTGATTCAATTATGTTTTTTTTTTTAACTGCATGCGTAACGCATGATTTCCGTGCCGTCATTAAGCGACCGCTCGCTGATCGGCTGAGAGTCAAAAACCGACACCTTTTTTTGCTTATTCGTTCCTCGCCGTTTCCAGGTATCTGAAATTACCCGCTCGCCTGTTTGGCCTACAGCATGTTTTATTGCTTCACGTATTCTAGGCGAATTTTGTAATTTCCGTGCAACTTTTTAAAATTTTTTTTTCTAGGAACCTAATTTAAATTTTAGCCAATATTTTAGAAGAAAAAATCAGCTAAATCGGTCGAGCCGTTCTTGAGTTACACTTTTTTGCGAATTGTGCAATTTCGGTGCGATTTTTTTAATTTTTTTTTTTTTTTGCAAACCTTCTCCTAAGAACTACGAATACAACAAAAAAAAAAATTATTCAAATCGGTTCAGCCGTTTTGGAGGAGAAGCGAAACCCACATAAGGCAACTCATTTTATATATAAGATATTGTATCGTATACAATAATAATCACGGAAAAATTAATTTAAATGAATAAATAAATAAATGCATAATTGCTTTACCAAATTAAATGAATGATGAATGACTATGGAAAAACTTTGAAAAATTTTTAAAATCACTTTAAATAATTTAAATACGCTGAAAATGTTTACTTCAACGTTTACAGAACGAAGACACAAATTCAAATGATCGAGGAATTTGAATTTTCTATAACTAACCACCCTCAAATTTAACAGGTTTCTTCGATGCATATACCTACAGAAGTCGCTTTCGCAAATTTCGTAGAAGATCGGCATTGTAGCGGTACATTTACAACAATTAGCCTTACAATGTGACCGGACGGAAAAGATACTTCCGAAAAATGGTTCTTTATGACCCTTGAAGGTTGCGGTATAATATTCGTTCTTTTGTATCGGTGACAATCGTTAACCGCTTTGTGCAAACGATGATGTCGGCAAGGGACAATGAAGAAAAAAGGATCTGGTCTTTTAGAGGACAGTCTTTTTTTGTTCACTTTGGTAATTGTTCATTGATAATCAGACCCATCTTCGCTATTTTTTACGATGACACTGATGCGACCGAGAATATATCCTTCTTTCTTACACATATACATATACATACTCTCTCACTCACTTTTCATATTATGAGACTTTAAAGCTTTTACAGTGAACTTTCCCAAAATTTTCTTTCACACAAACCTTCTTCTGGCAATAACGAATACAATAAAAAAAAAAAATTAACCAATTCGGTGCAGTCGTTCGCAAGTTATGGGCGTTCATACTAATCGACGATTCATTTTTATATATATAGATATATATACCTATTATATTAAAACAAAATAAATACCTTTTATTTCCACCTGATCGTCGCAGTTGTATTTAAAAAAACCATCAATTTCGGGTGCTGTACTGAAACTAAAATATCGCACATCAATTGGATTTGGATCCTTCCAGTAGAGTAAAACAGTTTTTTCATGTTTCACTTCAATAACGCCTTCTTTTGTTATCTTCACCGTAAACTCACGAGGTTGCATAACTGATAAGAGGTGTTCAGTTTTAGCTTCTATTTCTGACTCTTTGAGCGCCCTTCAGGCCATATCCTCTCCCCTTCCTGATCATTCGTGTGACTTTGTTATCCTCCGTATACGTTCACTCATTCACAATCTTTCCTATCTCCATTCAGTCAATATTGATCTGCTGTGGGTACCTGGCCACTCGGGCATATTCGGCAATGAAGCGGCTGATTCCTTGGCTCGGGCTGCTGCTGCTTCCTCTCGTCTTTTTTTTAAAAAAATTCCATCCGTTAACCTGCTATCAGTTTGTAAAAGCTTTCATATCCGATTTTGGTCGGATACCTATGTTTCTTCTTTTTCCAACAGTTGTTTCTTTTACCTGTCAGTCCAGCCTACTCTTCCTTCATATTCATGGTTTCTTTTTCATCCCTCCCTTCGTCGTTCTGAAGTTGTTTCCATTGTTCGTATGCGCTTTGGCCATTTTTTGCTGCCTTCCTCCAGATTTCGTTTCTCCTTGATTTCTTCTCCACACTGTCCTCTTCATCCGGATGATGCAGTTATTTGCGACACCGATCATAACCATTATAATATATCGATCTATAACTTCAATAATGACTAAACAATGTAAATAAATAACACAACAAATTCAGTCCATGAATATGTCTAAAACAGACGAAACCGGTCGGACTATTTTACATATATATTTTGTGAATTTAATTTAATTTAATTTTATGTTGTAACGAAAATCTAATATAAATAACGCCTCATGTATTTTATGTAATTGTGAATACTTAATTTATTCATGTAATAAAATACATAATTCTGTGTACTTTAAGGTTATTTAAAATTTTTAAAGTTTATATTCATTTCGTTTCATTTTATTTATGTATAAAGGAAATAAAAAGATTTTTTTTGATTTGCAGAAAGATATCGGATGTCCGTAAAGAGATAGAACAGTGGTAGAGTCATAGGGCCGACAAGGAGAAATACGTCTTTCTTTTGTGGTTTCACAAACACGTGACAGGAGCTATCATCCAACAACAGACCTGACAAAAAATAAAACAGTGATAACAAGTTAAAATTTTCATACATTTGCTCTAACCTTATCGTTTTGAATACATAATTTCGTGTGTACGTATGTGATTTTATGTGAGTGTTTTTTTTCGTAAAAATCCTCAAAATATGTAAAATCTGCACGAAATGTCCAAAATATGTTTTATATACGGCTATAGACCAACAAAGGCGACTAGCCAGACACATGCTGTAGATTAGTTGAAGGAATTAGAATTTAATTCGATTGGATATGGATTTAATAAAGGAAGAAAGGACTGGGATAACTTGTGCAGAAGGAAAGGTCAACACATAGGAGTCCAAAATATGCATTTAATATATGCGCTATTAAATTTGTGTATTTCAAATGTCTAGATACGAAGTATCAAAGCGTTAGCTAAAGTGAAGGAAAAAAAAAATACGCATTATATTGATACGAACTGGCGCAACGTAGCTTCCAAATTCAAAATTATTTGTTTTGTTGCGTCGTATATTTTGGCGGCGCTGTCTTTTGGTTAATTTCTAGAAGGAATTGGTATATACGTGCCGAATATCGGGGTATCGGATTTTATCAGGCCCGTAAAGTTCGTTGCACCGCCTGCGTTTGTGTGCAGGTGTGTGTTCGCGATCGAGTCGTGTGATAGAGTCCGATGGATAACCGATAGTTGGAGATGATAGATGTGATGGTGTCCGAGTGTGTATATTAATTCCGAAAAGTTGCGTCGAGTTCGGCTAGCAGAACTGTGTATTAGCTGGGGTTGTTCAGGTACCACGCACGCAACGTACACCGTGTGTCGCGTGGGGTAACACCGAGCGGCGGAGGTAGTTTACGGTCTGTTATCATCAGAGAATAATTCGGCAACAATAGATGTTCTAATTGCCGATTAAGAGATATACATTGTTCTTCTATATGCTAGTCTGCCGATCAGAAATCGTCGATCAAGTTGCTAGTCTCCGTATCGCCGTGTACGTATAAAACATCGGATGATTTTACCGCATTCTTTCGTCTTATATATAAACTTGTCTAGTCGAAAGTTTTTCTTTTAATATATACGTAAATCAAATTATTTCTTTTCCTTGTGCTTTATAGTAAATTAACATTGGGCGTATGCCGCTGTGAGATCTCCTTCGGAGAGAGGCGTTGGTTATATTGTTTCGCGTATTCCTATGCTACGGCGATATCGAGCTGACCGAGTTTCCGTGTGTTTTTTTTATTAAAAAGCCTAGGCTCTGCCGTTAAGAGACCTAATCAGATTGTGACACATGATGTCACTGGCGCCCATGGGTTTATGCCTCTTTTAAAAGAGAACATTTTTTTTAAAATCGATATCGCGAAGTTCTTCCACGAGAAAATTATAAACACAGGACCTCAAAATTCGTACCATTAGCCCGGGAAACAACAGCGACTAAAAGCTAATTCATAACATAAGAAAAAGAACACAGAAATGCCCTAATTCGTAACATTGGCTTCCCGGAAAACCCTAATTTGTTACAATATGCAAAATTCGAACTCTAGTTATTACAGTACCTACTTGAGAATATGTAGAAAGCAGGCACGTTAAATACCACATGCGAATATTTGCAAATGAAATGAAAATTGATAATGCTTACCAAAGTATAGTCGCATTATCAATAGGAATACCAGCTGAAAAACTGTGATTAAAAAATAATACTAATAATAATAATAATAATAATAATAGCAATAATACTGATGTTAATAAAGATAATAATATCTATCACAATGATAATGTTTAAAGCAAATGTCAATCGAATAAAATTCATTAACACGGTGTTAATCAAAAATAATTTTGTTTCTAAAATTTACACATTGGTATACCTTCCATTGAGAAAATAGCATAATCTGTTCCTTAAAAGTTCTTTCCTACACCGTTTCCAGCGAACGTTCAACTGTTCCCAGTTTTCTCATTTCAACGAAGAAAACTAGATGCATTGGTCTATATAAGATTGGAATGGGTACAAGAGAAGCGTTATTTTGTATGAAAACATTAATCCAAAGTTAACTGGAATTCGGAAAATCAGTATACATTTGTTTTATAGACTATTACAAAGCTTTCGACAAGGTACGGCACACGGAATTAATAAAAACATTAAAAGATATAGGTATTTCTACCAGTAGTCGGATATTAAGATTATACAAACGCTTTAACATACAAGAATATTAATAAATGAGCAATTAACAGGGCAGATAGCAATAAAACGAGGGGTTAGGCAAGGATGCGTATTGTCGCCGCTACTGTTCAATCTGTATTCTGAGGCAATTTTTGCTCAAGCTTTAGATGAACGTAGTGAAGGGATAAAAATTGCAGGCGAAAGAATTTCAGTGATTCGCTTTGCTGACGATACTGCACTACTGGCGGAAAATGTAACAGACCTACAAAGTCTACTAGACATAGTTGCAGTAGAAAACAAGAAGAAAGGAGTCAGTATAAATACTAAAAAAAACAAAGTTCATGGTAGTTGCAAGACAGCCTTATCTAAATGAAAAATTATTTTTGGATAGCGAAGAAATTGAACGAACGGAAAAATATAAATATTTAGGTAGCTGGATAACACAAAGTAATGATTCTGATATGGAAATACGTACTCGTAAAGAGATGGCCAGAAACACATTTATGAAATTAAAAAACACCCTTTGCGATAGAAAATTAAGCCTATGGATCAAGAACAAGATATTGCAATGTTACGTGTGATCAGTGCTACTGTATGGAAGCGAGACATGGACCATAAAGGAAAATATGAGGAAGCGTATATCATCATTCGAAATGTGGTGCTACAGAAGAATGTGGAAAATACCGTGGACAAAAAAGTTAAAAAATGAGAATGTACTGGAACTAATGGGAACTGACCGAATATTAATGACAATAGTAAAAAGGAAGAAGATAAAATTTTTTGGACACTTCATGAGAGGTGAAAAATACAAATTACTACAGACAATAATAATGGGTATGATAGAAGGAAGAAGAAATCCGGGAAGAAGAAAGACCGCTTGGATAGATAATATAAAAAAATGGACCGGAATTAAGAAAACAGAAGATCTAGTCAGAATAGCAAAAGATCGTAATCAATTTCAGCAGATAATCCAATCCATACATGATGATTAAGCAATACCCGAATCGGGTGGCACGAGAAGAAGAAGATATAAGATTGGGACATACAAACAAATGGAAAGTGTACATAAGACTTCCGCGTTGCCAGAATGTAACTTTCAGTGTTTTATTTACCTACCGTTGCTTTCTAATACACGACTATTTCTTGAAACTTTCATTCTGACTAATTAATTAACCGTTGCGAAGAATTTGAGCTATCCTCATACTTCACCGACCAGATAAATATAGTATAGAGATTGCGCGCGAAACAATTTCGTCGTATAATAATACGCAGTTATCTGGAATGTTACCTGCAGAGTTAACAGTGTATGAGGAATAAGATTTTTTTAGGATTGGAATACAATCTGATTTATCGTATAAGAAGATAAACAGGTTTCTTGTATTTTCCTTTTGAAGTTAATATGAAAATTAAGTGGGAGAATTATGCATCCTAAATAATTATTACAGCTTTGTTCGTTTTCACTACTACAAAAACAATATTGTATGAAACATCGGTCACGATCTGAAACTATTTCGTTTATGATAGCATCTATAGCGAGTTTTTTTGGTGTCGCCCAATAACTTCAATAATGGGGGAAAGGGAAACTTTTTACAAGCGCAGAACTTCTCCGGAACTGATATCAACTTAAAAGACTAAAAAAGTGGACCAAACTAATCCAATTTTAATTAATAAATGTATTATTTAAATCGAAAAAATTGTTTATTCATTACTCCAAATTAATATTAAAAATGAATAATTGTACTGATTGTTTTAAATTAAATGGAATTTAATTACTGCGAAGTAAACTAATTCGATTTAAGAAATACGCAAATATTCGTTGTTGTAATCAAATTTTATACAATACTTGCAGAAAATGGAATGTAATCTTTACTAAATTAAAAATTCATTTTAATTCGTTATATTCACTTACCCTTATTTATAGACCCACACGTTGAAACAATCAAACTTAGAGAAACAAAAAAATTAACAAGTTCACAATAGGACAACGTCATATTGAGCGCAATTATAAATTGAGCTAAATAGATTTTCCTTCTGTATCATTTTTCGCTATTTATCATAGATAACAATGGCGAAGGGATGTTTCACGTGCATTTTATTATCAACATCCTTATCATTAAAATAACTGTGTGATACTATTCTACAGTTGTAATGAATATATTATCGAAAAGAACAAAAAAAAACATCAAAACAATTTATACATTATTCCACCTCGTAGCTTTGCCCGTATATTAATATCCGTTTTGATCTTTTATTTTCCCCCTTTTTGAATGAACTGCATATTTCCACTAAATTTTCATTTTCTTTATTCGGTTTTTCTTTCTTTCAGACTTATTACTAATGTGTAATAATTAAAACGTACATTCCGCAACAATAAATCACAACAGTCAGCAAGGATATAAGATTTAAACGTAAACAATGTTTCCACTATTAAAAATGTTCGAGCACCAATTTGAAGGATTCTAAATATTATTATATATATATGTATACATGACTATTTAGAGTGAATGAATGTATGCGTAAGGTTTTTTCTTCTTCTTTATACCTACATATAAGTTATATATATTTACTAAGACAAATATTAATTAAGGTTTGTATAATTTCGATGTATTATATATAATAAGCATGTATAAATTTGTAACGCGTACAACCTGAATAAACGATAATAACAGTGTGGAGCACTCACACAACGGGCATATCTACCCTGCGAGACCCACTAACTTATTTTAAAATTAAAAAAAAAAAAAGTTGATCGCGCGTTTCTTATAATTACATATTTAAGAGAATACCTCATTCATTCACGTCTTCTAACCTCTTGGTCGAACATTTTATAGAAGATAATTTATTACTTGTAAAGTTATTGATTTCAATAAAATTCGTTATCAAACTAATAAAGATGTTTTTTAAAAGAAAAAAAAAAATACCGACTTCAAGATCTGTTATAAAAATGTAATAAAAACTCACTGAAAAGTAAAAAATAATTATTCTATAAAAAACATAATTCAGGTCGGCATCCAATTCATATTAAAATATCTAGGAACAATTTAATGAATATTTAGTGCAGTTTTTAATTATTATTTTAACATGAATTTGATACCGACTCTGGTAAGTATTAATGACGTATAATATCACCATATGTATATCACCCTGAAATATATTTTTTATCGAATAAAAAGTTAATATTGTATAAAAATTAAGGTAATATCATTCTAAGTTATATCAATTTGAATTATATTTTTTTTAGAATAATTATTTTTTACTTTTTAGTACGTTTTTGTTAAATTTTTATAATAAACCTTGAAGTCGTATTTTTTGCTATTAAAAAACATCTTGTTTTACGATTTATAGTATTATAATTGTATTTTTTTGTTGCTAAAAATCAATTTTTTTGTCACATTATTCTCCATATATCATGCTTAAAAAAAAAAAGAAATCGATTTCTTCATTTTGAACTGCATTTCTACGGTGAAAACATCAAAAGCTACATTTTCATGGAAATTTGGCAAATTAATAGTATTTTAAGTTAATCATCTCTGTTATACTAAGAAAAACATTGGCGTAACTAGGTGTATTTTCTAAGGGGGGCCTGGCCCCTAACCAACATTTTATTAGGGGAACCGGAAATTAATGCCGTTTTTTTTTGAATGCCACCATTCATCTATCATTATCAGCTGATTGTCTGTTTGTCTACCATACTTACCCGATATTGCGTCATCATATTTTCATTTATTCCGATCGCTGCAACATTTTTTACGTGGCAACAAATTTGAAAGCTTGGAGAGTATCCAAAATGTCCTCTCCACCTACTTCACTGAAAAGCCAAACGATTTCTACTGATCTGGCATTGAAAATTTGCACACTAGATGGCAAAAGGTGATCGATAACGGTGGCGATTACATCATTAAATAAAAATAAATTCTTTGCGGAAAGTTAAGTCTTTGAATTTAGATTATAAAAACGATATTACTTTCTTCACTCTGTGTGAAAGTCTTACACAGTAGAATTTGTGTAAATATCAAATAAATCGACAGACGGTTCAATAAATATAACACCGTTATCCATGTTACTAGATTATTTATTAAAAGATATTCTTCTTCTTCTTCGACGTGTCGTACGCAGTGTTCTGCGCGTAGACGATCATATATTATGGCTTCTTGCCGCCTGCATCAGTTGTCCCATCGATGATTTTTTAGTCCGCTGTCGGACATTTTTTTGATCCATAATATCCTTCTTCGACCTCTTCCTCGTTTCCCTTCTATTTTTCCTCGAATGATTAACCGTAATAATTCATATTTTTGTCCTCGTATAATATGACCAAAATAGACTAGGGTTTTTCTTGTTTTTATTTCTTCAATTATTCTCCTTTCCGTTCTGGCTCTCTTTAGCACCTCTTCATTAGATATTTTCTGTACCCAAGATATCTTCAGAGCTCTTCTATGTAACCACATTTCGCACGCTTCGAAATGTTTGAGTGTTCTTACGGTATACCCATACATTAGAATCGGATATATATAGCATTTTATGAAGTTCTGTCTTATGTGGAGACTCAGTGATTGGTCCGTTAATAATTTTTTAAACTTCTCAAACGTTGTTTTGGCTTGCCCACATTTTCTTTTAACTTCAGTATTTGGATCAAACTTCTCTGTAATATAACATCCTAGATATTTAAATTGTTTAACTTCTTCGATGTTTTTCCCATTAATCTGAATAGTTGTGTTTCGATGTTGTTTGCGACTGATTACCATAAATTTTGTTTTGTTTTCATTTATTCCTAGTCCACATTTTTACCTGCTTCATTAACTTTGTTAGTAATTTTTTGTAATTGTTCACAAGAGTCAGCCAGAAGAACAGTAGCGGATGTTATTTATGTATAATACTTTCCATTTATCCGAATCCCAGCCCTGAGATTCCATAACGCTTGCTCTAAGATACTGTCTGCATACAGGTTAAACAGGAGCGGTGACAGTACACATCCTTGTCTGACTCCTCTATTTATACGGACGCTTTCTGACATTTTATTTTCTACTAAAATCTTGGCGCTCTGTTCCCAATACAATTTCTAGATGATTCTCATATCGTATTGATTTATTCCTTTGTTTTTTAAAATTCTTATTAAATGGTCGTGCTTGACTCTGTTAAAAGCCTTCTCGTAATCTAAGAAACATACAAATACATCTTTTTGTTGATCGTAGCATTTCTGTAGAGCTATATTTAATGCTACCAATGCTTCCCTAGTACCGTATCCTTGTCTGAAGCCGAACTGACATTCATCCATATCTCTTTCGCATATATTTCTTATTCTGGAGGCACTATTCGTATTAAAATTTTCAGAAGATGACTCATTAAGCTAATCATTCTGTAGTTGTTGCAATTATTAGAGTATGTTGTCTTTGGTAATGTAATAAATGCTGATTCCTACCATTCTTGTGGTATCTCGCCGGTATTGTAGATTTTATTGTAGATTTCCGCTAATTTTGCAATATTGTCATCATTTAATAATTTAATTATATCTATTCGGATATCATTGGGACTTACTGCTTTTCTTACTTTTGCTTGTTGTACAGCATATTTTACTTCGTACTCTAGTATCTCCAAATTTTCTTCATCGTTCATCGTTTCAGTTGATTGCTCCGTTCTTATATCACTAAATACTTTTTCTATGTATTGTGCCCATACCTTTATTTCATCCTCGGTATCTGTAATTAATGTGCCTTCTTCTGTGAATAACTTTGCGGGTACTTTCTTTTTGTAGATACCGGTAATTTCTTTTACTTTTTTATGCAGATTAAAAGCATCTTGTTTTTTCTCCAGATCTTCCACTTCCTGACAGCGCTTAAAAATTCATTTATTCATTGCTGTCCGTATTTTTCCTTTTATATTTCTCTGAATATCTCTGTATATTATTTTATTCCTTTCGTTCTTTCATTAATTTTAGGATTTCATCAGTCATCCATGGACTTTTCTTCCTACCAGTAGTTCTTCCTATATTTTGCTTACATATTGTAATCATTTGTTCTGTGATTTCCGTAATTCTTCCTTTTATTCCATCTGTTTTTGTTTCTTCATATGCTTTTGTGAATGTTTCGTTTATCTTCATACGCATTTTTTTTTTCGTTTTTTCATCTTGTAGCCTGGTTACATTTATTACCGGTTTGCTATTTGTTCCTCTCTTCTTCATTTTTTTCCAGTGTAGTTCAAACCTTGCAACCACTGGGTTATGATCTGATCCTACATTTGCACCTGGGTACGCTGTTACTCTTTTCATTGCGTTCCTGTATCTTTCATTAATTATAATATAATCGTCATCAAAGGGAGTTTGTGCCACCAAAAAATGTAACAGAAGTGACGTCATCGATGGGGTGGTCATTCCAGAAATTGCGCCAACAAAAAATGTAACGGAAATGACGTCATCAATCATATTACTGGAAATATACGTTGATCATCTGGAAACTAAGAACCATATATTGTACTTATTCCATCACAAACTTTTGTGAAGTATCACTAATGTTCAATAAATACAATGTATGTTAAATAGAAAACAGTTTTTTAATCTATTTCCTAGAAGATTTAAGTTCGGAATATGATGAGGGAATTATGTGGCAGGAATTGTCTTTATAAGTAAGCTATTGTGATAGTTAAACTAGTTAGTGTGTGCCGGAATGTTATCCGGTGAACGTGTGAGGCAATTTCGCCAACGTCAGCGAGAGGAGAAAAAGCGCCAGGAATATACCGAATTCTTGATGAATACCTTGTTTTCCTCTAGTACAACTGAGGATGAGAAGATGCTTTCCTCTAAAGCAATGAAGGTGAAGGAAAAAAAGAAGAAAGGGGGTGAGAAGTACAGGAGGTAACTTCACGATCACAATCATCCGTTTGCTGGAATGGTGTTTTGTGGTGATCCATGGCAGCTGCTGCCTGTGTGCCAAACGCCGATCTATAAACGGAGTAAAGCAAACTTCTGTTCAGAGATCGTGTGCCAATCATTTGAATATTATTCACCCGTTTAAGTGATGCACCAGTCTGACGTTTTTTTTTTTCCAATTCGGATGTACCGATGGGGCAAGTATACTTGCAAAATATTATATATATATATATATATGTATATATATATATGGTAATATAATAGTATAATATAATAGTAATGGACTGGAGATCTCGTGCCATTATTAGCTTCTCATTGACGTTAGATTCTCCGGGATCTTGACAAAGATCAGTAACGGCGATCCCTTGACATCTGAAGAAACGGCCACGATTGAGTCCAGATTCATTACAAGGGAGTACGTGAAAGAGCACTTTCCTGGAGCAATCCATCTCTTCTTTCGCACATGGGATGTCAAGCAGTACAACAGTGAATAGATTTCGGGAGAGGGGGTAATCGTGTACGAATCTCAAGACGAATTCACCGGACATCGTGATGTCAACCAACTCGCAAGTGCACGGACCATAGTACACAAGATAAAGTCCGACGAGACAGGTGGATTGCCCTACTTGTTGAAACTTCTCATCGGAAAGCCCTATATGATCAGATCTAATATCGATGTCATCGATGGGCTCGTTAACGGTGCGATCGGAACACTCCCTTATACCGAGCGGGCCGTTGACGGGAGAATAATACGACATTGGCTATCGTTCGGGAACGCTAAAATCGGGAGCTTGATCAGAACAAAGTGTCGCCCTCACGTCCAATCGAATATCGAGCTGCAATACAACTGGGTTCCGATCAATACACGCATAGCCACAAGTCAATTGAATAGCAAGATCATTAGTTGAAAGCGTACACAGTTTCCGCTCATCGAGACATGTGCAATAACGATACACAAGTTACAGGGTGGGACGTACAACGCGGTCGTATATGAATACGATAAAAGTCATGAGCCCGCAGTTGGTGTACGTTATTCTCTCTTGAAGATCTGTACTTGACTAATCGGAACGGGGATCGCAAGTTTCACCACGCACGTGGTCAAGAGAACAAAGATCTCCGTAACGAGTTCCAAAACTTTGAACGCCACAGGATCATCACCATTGGAAACACATCTCATGACTTCTTAGCCCAGGTCGACGTTCATTCACCAGCACTATCGTTGTGCAAGTTCCATCATCAAGACATATCGACCGATTTTGCAATAACTAAGGTTAAACATGTCATTAACAGAGACATGGATTGAAAATGACGAGCGCATTGAAATTCCAGGATTTCTTCCGTGTCGCAGTTCAAACGCAACACCGTTCGGGCTAGTGGAGTGTACATCTACGGGAACGAAGCATCGTCATCGGAACTTCAATCTACAGAACACGAATTTTTAAAATATGATTTAAAAGAAGTACAAGTAGAATGGATGTCTACGTCACATGACGGTGTTGGAGATACCTGCGCAATCGAGACCACGGTTAAGGGAAGAAGAGCTCTACTGGTCTCTGTTTACATCACACCGGGAACACCAGTACGTTCAATTGAAGATTTCTTTGAGTTGAATTTAATGACATACAGTCCAAAGGCGTGTGTATTTAGGGTTGTTAGGGAGAAGGAGTATCATTTGATACCCATCGAACTTTGCTGGAGATATAAAGATAAATTTACAAAGCAGCGAAGGATCTCGGTTCATCGAGTTCATGTGTGAAACATTCAATCTCGAACTGAACAACGACCCATCAATCTCAACAACTAGAAACAACACATGCATTGACGCAGTTTTCTCACGTCACGTTGATTATCTAGAAACTAATAACTACATATTGTACTTTTCCCATCACAAACCTTTATTAAGTATCACTAACGTGCAATAAATACTATGTATGTTAAATATAAAATAGTTCTTTATTCCCTTCTCCCAGATGAATACTTTAGTTATGTAGGTAACTAGTTACGTCCGTCTAAGACATCTCCATGACCTGAGATATTTCCCATAAGGGAAGTCGATTTAACGTTTTTTTGTTTAGGTATTTACGTATTTCGGTTTGGGTTTCCTGGGTCATATGTTTGGTTTTTTATTTTACTTTTTATTTCTGTCGCTATTGTTGACCGATGTTTGCGTATTTTAGTTCGCTCCTGATGATGGTCAGTGTAGCTGACCGAAACGTTAATCGTTGTGTTTTGTGAAATAAATATATTTCATTTTCTAAACGCAGTTGTCCGTAAATTATTTATATCATGATTAATCACTACGAAAGTTTTAAACGTATAAATAACCATAATTTTTATAAGAAAAATGAAAAATAACAACAATCGATGTATTACATAATACATTAAGTAATAAAATATAAGAATACACTAATACTATTAATAATATGAATACTAGAAGTTGTGGAGACGCATAATAAGCGCAGTAGTGTTATTTGGGTCTAGCGCGAACGTCACACCGAAAATAAGTTTTTAACGCTATTAAAACCACCCTCTATATACACAGCCTGAATAAAAGTAACATTGCGTCAGAATTAGACCTGGCACCGAAGTGCATCTGAAGGAGAATGTGTAACTGAAACAGTTTTCCTTACCTGTACTAGTGTCAAATCCTGATACTGTTGTTTAACAGAGTTTTTTTTATTATTTGACAATAACGCGAAATTCATTCGAGCGATTGGAGTAGTAAAGAATAAAAATTAGGTCACGTAATTTTAAATATTAAAAACCGAGAAACATTTCTTTACTTTCCAATAAAATATATAACTAGTCTTCTATAAAATAGATTGAAGATTCACCGTAAATCACCTCTTCATGCGCTGTAAAGGTAGGAATCAAAAGTATGACAAAGAATACGACAATAATAAATAAAATTCGGTCAACTGCAGCTGCGAATTTTAACCAGTAGGCGGCATATTTCCTTCTTAAATCGAACCGCGGATCACCGTCCAAGTTGGTTTTCTCTTTCAGTGTTTTACTCTGAAATCCGATCAAGAATACGGTAGTATTACATAATAATCTTTTAAATAGAATGATCGATAATTTATTTCAATAACAACAAAACAAAAAAAAAAGATAATGTTTCTGTACTTTAATTTTTAAATTTTTAAATTCGTCAGTGTCCTACTTCAATTGACATAAAGTTCCTATTATTAAATAAATCAGGGAAATCGTAAAATGCATTTCATATTTCGCATTCACAAATCTCCTCAGCCAATATGTAGAATTTTAGAAATACGTTTTAACGGATTATTTACTTATCCATTGAAATTTGTCCGGACGACCAACATTTTTAAATAGTGGCCAAATAAATGTCTCTTTTCAGTCCGGATAGAAAAAGCATTTTCAAAATTAAGACATCTTTTGAACGTTTGCAAACTGTTCCTTTTTAATTCTACAGGCTTCTGCGCTAAGTTGATCTTTAAATTAACGTTCAAAAACAGTACGATACTTATTTTATCAAACGGAAATAAACGAAATAAACAATTACAATATAAACACAATTACCGGATATACATATGTATAAAACCAAAATTTCACACACAAAGAAAAACACAGAATCCATTATTATATAAATCCGCTGTTATTATGATACCGTATGGTAGTAGGTTGTTCCAAATCTAGTCTACAAGAAATACGTTGAACTCGAAACAAATTACTTTGTGCACGTTCTCTTTCCTCTAAATATTAATTTCTGAAGGAACTATCAGAGGCCAGTTCCAGTTTAGTAGGTGAATATTCGCATTGAACTCACCACACTATATTGTACATGCGCAAGTTCTAGAATTTTTTAAAATTTAATGTTTTATTTTAGTATCTTGATATTTAAATATTCATAGGTAATATTCACTTTTTCAATCTAAAATATTCATATTATTTTACTAATTATCTGGAAAGTCATTGACTGATTGTCTCTATATAGTCGAACGCCGTAGTGATGATTTAAACATGTTTTATTTGGGAGGAAATTTTCATAAAATGCAGATAGGCTATGAATGAAACTGAAGTAGTGAAAAACTTAATTTGGCTTTCGAAATGGACTAGTTGGGTTGCTGAGTTAAAATAGAAGAAACCAATTGAAAGACGAGCAAAATTCTGGGAATTATATTTTCTACTTCGTAAAAGCGAAAACGGCTGATGCGCGGTAATTATAGGGTGGATATTTTTAAATTCAAGGCAAAACTACAGTTTTGTACTACAAAGTGATCACAAAGATGCTACAACTACTTTAGAGACTTAAGAACATCAAAAACCTCAGAGAGCACTATTACTGTTTCACAAAAAATTCATGCCGAAACCGCGTTAATTAAGTGCTGAAACAAAATTTAATAACCAGCGTATTTTGTTTAGATACGAAAGTTACATCGCTTGTTTCAACCTCTTCCCTAATTGGTTTCTATCTGTTTTAATCATAGAATTTGACATATTTTTACAGCGATAAAAATTTCATTTTGTACATACTTTTTTATAAAATTGTCGATAGCGGAATTAAAGCAATATTATTACATTCTGCTTTGAAAAAATCCCATTACACCGGGTTTCTAAAATAAAGTGTAGCTAATTAAATGTTTAATAATAAATATGGTATGGTCCGATACAGGATCTGCTGTTGGTACTATAGTAATAGCTCAACATATATTTTAGAATGATATATAGCTAAAAAATGAAAAACATGTTTAATACGCATTCAGAATATCGAACCGTTCGTGAAGAAGTTGAAATTCAAAAAACATTGTGGTCAGATTTGATGTAGTCGCGCACGGTTCACCTATATCCAACTCTACAGTAGTTGATTCTATTGAACTCTGAAAAATAGAAGGTGTTTCTAGTGAAATTATTGAATTTATAACGGCTGTTACGAAATCAAAATTTTTCTAAATCTGCTGACGGTCTTTTTTGTTTTATTATTTTTTAATCGAGTTTATCAACGTGGACATTAGCCCAAGAACTGGAAAAAAGAAGAAAAAGGGAACGAGTTTTTTATGAGATGTTAGACAGCCAACAAAAATGTATCAAGCGTTTGGCTGACAGAAGGAAAAGCAAGGGAAAGAATAAATGAATGAAGCCCTGTGGCAACACTGCTTGATAAAAGAAGGGAGTAGAAATTGAAAACGAAGAGCATTCGAACAGTAGTGTAGAGGACAATATGGAGATGGCGCGAGAGGGAACTGGAAAAGCGATGAAAGGAGCAAACTGTGCCCAAAGTGCAGGCGGCATATTACTGAGATACTAGAGCGACGTTTAGAAGAGAAGACAAGAAACCAGGGATAAAGTGGAAGGGAAGGTTGAATAGACAAGTAAAAATAATTTGGATTAGGGAATGAGAAGTAAGAGTTGAACCACAATTTGTAATGCTCAGCAGTAGACAAAAAAATAATATTGACAGATGGAAATGTAGAAAGAAACCTGCCGGAGGAAGAAGTGCTTCGATCCCTGAGTGAGATCAGGAATATGTAAGAAATCAATTTGGATTAGATGAGAATAGGGAAAGATCTGGAATTAGATAGGTTCTATGTACAAAACGACATAATTGTTCATAAGGAATGTGTACCATTACGTTTTACTGGTATTACTTACCATGCTTAGGTGCATAGTGCAAATCTACATGCGAATAAACAACACACGCCTAAATACAAATTACTATGTAATATACGTAAAAACAATCGACACGCTTGGTCATTTTATATATTTACCCGAAAAAACGCAGGTAACACATTAAATTAAATTAGCGGGTATCCGATATAGGTATTCCGGATTAAAAGGCGGAAGATTATGACGTCGCCTTTTCAGTTATTAAAACTTTTTTAGCGTTTCTGTTATTTTTTTGCTTTTGGTTTTTTCTGAGAAGGGCTCAGACATTAACCGAAACACAATAGCTTTTTTTTAATAGTTCCAATAAGCAATAATAAGATTCCAATTCAATTTATCTCGAGTGAAACACAATATTTATCGTTGTTAAGGTAATTTTAGTAATTAAATTACAAATTTAACTATAAAGCCAACTATTTGAAGAGTATAGTAAACATTTCCAAATGCATTATTGAAATTATTTTTTATTTTTTTTTGGTAGATAACAAAAACAACGCGATTGGTTGTTCGCTTATAAACGGTATCACTTGTAAAGTAGTGAACAACGTTACCTCAGAACAATTTGATTGCAGTTTTGAAAAGTTTATTGCATTTTAAAAAGATTTAATTTTTTCAGGGGGGGGGGCATAAAGAAGTAGTAAATTTAAGAAGATATTTTTCACCTTATTTATTTTAGGTTTGGAAAGAAAATTTCACCGCTCATCCAATACCGAACACCAGAAGCGATCTGAAGATTTCAATAATCTTAAAAGTTCACGCTTTTTGGGACGAACAATAAATCAGTATCATCAAGCTTCGTTCTATATTGAGATTCTACAGCTCCCTTCGCAGCTTGTACCGACTGAAAGGAAGAACTGCCGGTCACCAGAGTGTCAGTAGCCCATTCCTATTTCCCTATTAGGTCTTAAACAATCCTTCGTGCTTGATCACAATGTTATTCTCCCATCTTATTCTTACGTGTCAGTATCAAAATGATTACACTATTTTTAAGCTCCTAATACATTTCCAAAATCATCTACCATTATCTTCAACAAATTCAATCCGTAATCGCTTTTCTGAAAACTATGAGTTTTTCCTCCTCTATGAAACTTCCCTCTTCTATGTGCTCCGGCTCAAGTATCAGGATACGGAACCGTAAACTAATTGATTATTTTTGTGGGAATTTTTGAAAAATAAAAAAAAAATAAATTAATATAACTGTAAAAATGAAAATGTCTCTTCTGTCGCTCTGCGTAATTGTCCCACCTGCCCACCATTAAAACCAGTTCTGTACGCATAAATACCATGTATGATATTTTATATTCATCAATAACACTGCTGCAACGAATATACGACGTTACATCTATCGTTCTAGTCTTGAAATGTGATTTTCAATAATTAACAAACTCTTCAAGTGTCTCTAAGCTTTTTTTTTTTACATTTGAACTAGTTAGATTTATAAATTAATATTTTGTAAAAAGAAAAAAGAAATTGTAATTAAGGTACATACTTTCTCCGACTTAATCGATAGAAACAGCACTACTTCAGAAAGCGGGCTGTCCAAAAATCTAACAATGAAATTCGGTGGTAAAGACGTATGCTCCATTCTGCTGATTTGCATCAGTATGACCACTGCAGCTACGTAGATCGATATAACCATCGACATAATACTATAAGCCATAACTGCAAATGGAAATTAAAAAAAGAAAAATAGTTACCGATTTTGAAAGAGATTACATGTGACGTTCGCCGGGAAATGGGACCTGTGGTGTGAAAATATGGATTTTGAGTTAAACACTGATTCTGATACTTGTAAGTGAGTGGAATAAGATGCAATATGAAGTTTTTTCCGCAACAACGTTTATTTAATGTCTTAAAACCACAAAACTGACTGAAAAAAATTATATAAAAGCGGAAAAACATTAAAAATGTTTAAAAAATCGTAAAACTACACGTATTTTTCCCTAGTTGTTGATTTTTTTTTGGCATTTTTTAATGATTTTTTGTTTGCTTCGGGAATTTTTTGAGCATTGGCCTTTTTTATTTTTTGGAACTTCGGCTTTTTCTTCGCTGGAGTTTCGGGGTTTTTTTTTTTGATTGTAGGTTCAGTTTTCTCGTCTTTCTCTTTCGTGTCAATTTTACTGCAGATTGTTCTTATTCTTTGCTACATAGTTGTCACAGAATAATACGAGATTTTCGGCAGGATTCGTTTCGATATAGTGATGAAGTTGACTGATAACAGCGTTTGATTCTTTGCCAATTTTAAATTCTTCGTCTGGTTAATAATTTTTCTGAACTGTAGTTAGTTCATCGTGAATACCGAAGAAATTGAGCATTTACGCGCAGCCTTGAAGTACGATGAGCCAGTTTGCTGAGGGCTACTTGGATAGTAGATTTTTGGAACATAATCATAATTAAATACAAGAGTAGACGCCGATAATCGTCACTTTACAGCACTGTTGGAAGAACTCGTATTGATGTTTTGCACCATAGTCAAAATGGGCAAGTGCCGCTTTTAATTTTTCCTCTCTTGTTGGCATGTCTCGCAAAGATGATCAGCTGGCCGCATCGGAGAAATGTAACCATAATAACGTGCCAATATTTTCAATGATGTTTCATATGCGACGTTTCCTATTCGGAAAACATTCTTTAGAAAAACGACGATAAACAGCAATTTTTGTTTCGTTGGATGGTAATTTGATCACTTTTTGTAATTTCTAATATTTGGAATTCTACCGGCAAGTGGTACAGTAAAATTATCCACAAAATTTTTAATCCATTCAGGGATACGAGTGATTGACTCTACAGCTAGAACACCTAATCCACCCTCTGTTTGCTTACCACTTGGTTCATGTTTTCGCTCGATTTTCATAATGCTGTATTAAATTCTTATAACGTTTAATTTGGCATGCACGGGGACAGTAGTATATTACGGTACTATTACTTCACGCAAAATGTTAAACGCGTTTTTCTCAAAAACTAATTTTCGTACCACAGGCCCTTTTTCTCAGCGAACGTCATATATAGCAACGGGTAACCAGACTGAGAACGGGGCGCGATAAATCCTCAGCATTCTTAGCCAGTTATTGAAACGGTATTCTCGTTTAATTCGGCCTTCCGGGATGCCACCACAGTCTCTCAAATATTGTGGACGTAAATTTATATTATTAAATTATTATTATTATTGTTGGAAAAATAAGGTTATTTAAATTTTGTATGCGCTGCATTAAAGTACACCCACACCAATCTTTCGGTACCGGTGGATCACTGAAAAAAAACACAATAATAAATATGTACGAGTAAACATACAATTATAAGACGATTAATTAAATTGAATATAAAATTGTCGTATCACTGTTGTGAATGAATTTTTACCGACTGACTGAGTCTTCACGTTTGCGTTAAACCGGTTTTTGTATCGAACCAATTTACAAGAACTAAACTATCGGACAGCTATTATAGACACCACGATTCGTTAAAATAGAGATACTGCAGAACGGTAAATAGCGACTGATAGGACGATTACTTTGACCAGAGGTAAATTACGATTGATATGACTTTACCATAGAAAATATTTTATAATTTAAACACCGCTTAAAAATCGCACTGCAGGTATCGAATCCGTAACAATATGTAAGTAATCATTTCCGATGAATTGTATTCCATCATTAAAAAATTTTATTCTGAACTTTTTTGCCACTTCCGTAATTCTACTATTCAAAAAAAAAAAAAGCAAAAAAGAATACTTCGTTGTTCATGTACACTTGAAGCAATTGTTTTTTAGTAACTCGCAGTGTAATCCGTATATGTCATAATCAATCCTGATAAACACTTGAGTTTTTAGCTACTTTTTGTATCTTAACAGAGTATGACGATTTCTCACTAATTTCAGCCTACCGACATTGAATATTTTCTATTTTCAAATCGCTGTTTTTGTAACTACAGCTAGAATATATGTAGCCGTTCAGAAGAAGTTGTGAATTCCGAATATCAAGTTGTTTCTTTCTTTTGCGATAGATTGTTTATTCGATATTGAAGTAGTAAAATTAATCAAATCGTACAGTAGGTAGCGCGATCGCCTAGTGGTTAAAGTGCTTGGCTCCTAAATTGGAGGACATGGGTTCGAGACTTATTTTGTCCTGGGTCCGAATCACTCCTGAAATAATTGTGTACCGGAGAAATTTGAGAAATTAAAGGCGACCGAGAGACAGGATCTGCCCTCCTTCCCAACTCTCATTGGTGCTGTTGGGCTTAATACATTATGAAAAGCTTAATTTCACAATCCTCGACGCTCTGTCGAGGATTTTTTTTTTTCTTTTTTGCCCTCATCAACCAAGGACATTCACCCAGAAACAAAAGTTAAGGAATGAATTCGGTTATATTTTAATCCGATCAGAAATTTTATCTAAAAAGGAACAAATAGCAGGAATAGTTGGTGGGGAAGAATAGGACAGGATATAGGAAGCACAATAAGAAGTAGGAAGTCCAGGCTTCAGCAAATAAGAATACAAGGCAGAACGTTTCACGGAAGGAGATGAACACTGGAAAAACATATGATCGGTGTCGCAAATAACTGCATCATCAGGATGGAGAGAACAGTGTAGAGAAGAAATAAAGGAAAGACGAAATCTGGAGGAAGGCAGCAAAGAACGGCCTAAGCGCATACGAACAATGGAAACAACATCAGAACGCCGAAGGGAAGGATGCAAAAGAAACCATGAATATGCAGGAAGTGAAGGTTGAACTGACAAGTGAAATGAATAATTATTAGAAAAGGAGGAAACATAGGTGTCCCACCAAAATCGGATACGATAGCTTTTACAAATTGATAGAAGGTTATCGGATGGAATTTAAAAAAAAAAAAGACGAGAGGAAGCAGCAGCAACCCGAGCAAAGGAATCAGCCGCTTCATTACCAAATATGCCCGAGTGGCTAGGTACCCACAGCAAATCAATATTGATTGAATGGAGATAGGAAAGATTGTGAATGAGTGAATGTATACGGAGGATTAGTCGTCGCGATAACCTAGTTGTTAGAGCGCTTGACTTCCGTTATGGAGATCACAGGTTCGATCCCGGGCGACGACAGAACTTATTACAAAGAATTAAATTAAAATACTCGCTAATAATCACGTGGAAGGCAATGGAAAACCACCACGTATACCATCATATGCGCGCTAGTTTAGTACACACAGCTGACCCACGCGGGTTTGCACTTGTAGCGCGATAACAAGCGACTGCAATCAGTTCCGGGTGTGGTCTTGCGTGCGTACACTCGCGTTGCGTATAGCAATTGCCATGAGCACTGCCTATTCTGTACAACTATGATTTACAAATAGGTAATCATGACGCTCGGAATCGAGCGATACGACTGAAAAGAAGAAGAAGGAATACGGAGGATAAAAGAGTCACACGAATGATCAGGAAGGGGAGAGGATTTGGCTTGAAGGGCGCTCAAAGAGTCAGAGATAATTAAAAATTTACAGGAAAAATGATTTAAGGAAATTAAAATAATGGAGCGTAGGATAGTCAATAATTCGTTTATGAATATTGAACAGAAATAAGGAAGGCGAAAAGATTCTGAGAGGTTAAAATCAGGAAGGATGAAGGAAGCACCAACACCACCAGGCCCCCTCGAACCATCCATGTAAATGGTAACATGAGAGGGAAATAGGGAACTGATAGTGCTGTAGAATACCTGTTTAATTACGGCTTGGGGGAGATTTTTAACAAATGAGGGAAGGATAAATACCTTTGGAGGATGACAGATATCGGCGAAGTCGAAGGAAAAATAAGGGAGATTATTGAAAGAGATAATACACGGCCAAAATGAACTGAGACGATGTGAAATAAATGCCAGAATAGGGGTTTTGCTGGGAGTGAAGCGCAGGTGTTAAAAATCGAAAGGAAAGACTGAACACGAGTAGAGAATACGAGAGGAAGACGTTTAACAAGGAAACGATAGCCTAAATAAGATCTCCGAACGGATAGGGGTAACGAATTTTGATTCAGCAAGAATAGCAGGTATGTAGAGGATTTAAGAGCGCCAAGACGGAGACGAAGACAAGAATTTTGAATTACATCTAGTTTGGAAAGACGGGTCTTGGATGCACTACCATAAATAAAAGAACAATAATCAAATTTGGAACAGATAATAGATGTGTAAAGAGAAATAAGAATATAGGGATCGCCACCCCATTTAGTTGGCGACAAGGCTTTCAGCAAGTTTAACCTTTTAATAGTGGAAGCAGAAAGTTATTTGATGTGTTCGGAGAAGGACAAACGACTATCAAGATAACAAAATTAATTAACACGTGAAAGAGATACATTGTTTAAGGATTGGTTGATCAAAGCAGGGTTGTAGGGACGTAGGGTAAAAATAGTATAAGAAGACATAGACAGAGAAATTGAAAGATTAATTAAGTAGAGAGAATGTTCCAGCACAATGACCGACGAACTAAGTGCTTCATAGGCTACTAAAATATCCTCAGACGAGGAAAAAAGGAGGATGTCGTCCGCAAAGAATAAAGAATAGGAATTTAAACGAAGAGAAGCTATACTGTTAAAAAGAGTAGGATTGAGGGAAGAACCCTGAGGAAGACCTCAGAAAACCTTTCTTGAAGCGTCAAGAGATGGGGAGGTGAAATGGATAGAACGATTTGACATGAGATTGATAATAATGGAAGTGAATTTGATTGGGATCTTAATTGCCGTCATTTTATCTCTTAAACGTGGGAAGATGAACATTATCAATAGCAGAGGAGACATCAGTAAAGAAGTTAGGGTGAAATGTTTTTGGATAAAAGACTTGTATAAGTGAGAAACGAAAAGACTAACGCAATCAGAAGGGTCAATACCAGGCCGAAAGCCGAACATATTAATAGGGAATATATTATTATGCTCTAGCCACCAAACAAAGCGCTTGTTAAGCATACCCTGAAATAGTTTTCTAACACAGGATGTCAGGGAAATAGGACGTAGGGAAGAATTTTTCTTAGTAATGGGAATGACGATAAAAGAATTCCAGGAGGAAGGAGTTATACCCTTTGAACTCTCATTGGTACTGTTCGGCTTAATACATTATGAAAAGCTTAATTTCACAATCCTCGACGCTCTGTCAAGGATAAGCGACTTTCTTTATTTTACTTAATTTTACAGTATCATTATTATTATTATTATTATTATTTTTAACGATTCTATTGGAAGCTCATCATATTAATCGCCTCATTTTTAACCAGAACGAAATAGTATTTAGAAAACATTCTGCGAAACATCTTTAAACTGTAAGTTAATATTTTGTATTTTTACTGGTTGAATTGGTAAATATTAAATACGAAGCAGAATTCTTCGTCCTGTACATAAAATCGATTTTTGAAAAAAGCTTATATTAATACGACGCGCGTTTTGCTAAATAAAAACTAAAAACAAAAAATATTTTACCTATCATAGGAGTTTGCTGTGTGACTTCTGGGAGCGAATTTGTGGTTATAAGCAACATAATTAAAAGAAAGAAAAAACAAAGAAAGTTCATAATCAACTTTCTCGGTCCCAACGAATCCATAAAAATTGACATCAACAGTAACGCGGACACATCTAAAATCGAATTAATAATTTTTCCTAAATTAAATCGCTTTTTCGTAATTATACTTTGTTGCAACTTTTTTTTTTTTTTAAAGCATCTTCATAAAGAGACTCTGTTGTTAATTCGATGTATTGTGTTTTTTTTAAATATTATCGGTATACAATAAAATTAAGTCCAAACAGAAGAATGCGCGTTTGTAAAAATTACAGCCAGTTTATTGTGAATTAAAGGTCCTTAAAAACATTAGACCGAGTACAAAAGTTATATGCGCAAGAAATGTATACTTACCGGCAATAATAAGAAGCAGGTAAAGGATTGTGATCAGATTCTAATCTGTGTTTAGAAAAAAGAGAAAAATAAAAGTGATTAAAAAGAATAAGAGAAAATTGAAAGAATATAGAAAAAGTGGGATTCAAGAGGTCGAATTAATTCATTCTACAGGTGTACGAACATCTTTAGGACCTTATACAGCTACCACCTCTATTTACATCTGAAAACATAATAGTCAACTGCCGTGCCATTCACTAGACAATTCCTGAATGCCGTTTCATTCAAAAGTTTTCAATATAAAAATAATCCATACGCAACATCTTTCGCAACAAAAGATCTGTTCTATTACTGCGGACACGGAATGAAATTTGGAAAAATAATTCATCGAAAAGTAAGTTACGACTACCAGAAGCAACCGTGTACGGGGTTTAATAAAAAAAACGCGATTCTGGCATGATTTAGCGAGGTGTAATAAGTTTCTGCTTGCGAGTTAGCCGTGTCGGTGAAACGAGGTAGTGTGTTTAGTTGCATTTTGTGTGCAGTTGAATCAGACGGCGTTGGATGGTTCTTTGATTTTAAACGTCAAGTGTTGAACAACGCGCGAACATTAAATTCCATAACTGGATAAAACGTTTAGTGAATGCTTCGAGTTAATGAAGCAGGTTTATGGCCAATCAGTTAAGCAGTATAGCATCCATTTTAAGCACAGAACGTTCTTCAGAGAGACATCCGAAAAATAAGTTCTTTCCTCGTTTATCAGAAGATTTGGAAACGGAAAAGGTACAATTGAATGGAAATTTTTCAAGAATTGCTCATGGATATCGAAAATGACTCAATTTTCATCCGGGAAATTGTTACCGACGACAACATTTCGGTTCTATAGGTCGGTCTGCAAAAAAAAAAAAAATATTACTTCAAGAAATTCACCAAAATCGAGAAAAACAAGAATGGAACGACCAAGAATGAAAACTTTGATGAAGTTGTGTTTGGAAAACGAAAGATTGGTTCATTACTAATTTGTACCTCAGAGTCATAATGTTTTATTTTACCGTGATGTATTGAACGACTGTGTAAAACATTCGTTCGAAAAGTCCGAACAAGTGCTAAAATTGTTGGCTGCTGCATCATGATAATGCTCTGCATCACACATCCTTTATAACTCGGCAGTGCTAAAAATAAGATTATCGTTGTTCTCCTCTCCCTACACTATTGATTTAACGCCATGTGGTTTCTGGTTCTTTCCAAGATTGAAATCCATGTCGAAACAGAAACGATTCGACTTGCAAACGATTCAAGAACACTGCGAGAAATAGGGCCAACACCTGAAAAAAGAAACTCACTAATCACAGTCACGTTTTTACCTGAGGACTTTCTGATCAGTTCTCAAATGCTGTAACAGAATAACAGTTATAAAGGGGAGAATAGTCGCTCGGCTCAGAATTGAACATGAAAACACGTGTACATATGTATGAAAATGAAAAATCTTCAGTCAGCAAAATTTGTGACGAATTTACAAAACGGCATGCCACCGTTTTTGATTAGCGGTAAAAAATTCGTTGACGTTCGATTTCAGAGCTGACTTCCGACCAACGGCTTGGAGAAATGATTCAAAGCTACACATATATAAACTGTTAAAACAAAATTGTTGCATTATACATAATTTTTAAATATTTTAATCAAGTAATCATAGCCACGAGGAAAAAATGTACTAACACGTTTAAATATAAATAAAAAAGTGTAAAATAAGCCTAAACATTAACTATTTTTTGAAACAATCGCCATAAGACACCGGAAAGGATAATTTAAAAAAAAAAAAATTTATGCTCCATCAATTATTTAAAAATTTTAAACTAACAAATCTATTGCTATTACTTTTTTAAAAAAGAATGTTTATTTATTTATTTTATAAATTGCTGTATGAAAAATACTTCACTTAATCCGTTACTAAAGTTAGGTGATATATATAAATTACAATTACTTATGTACGTGATTGCAAATAGGAGTAAATTTAAGATTGATTTTAAATCTGGTTTAACTAGGTCTGCTAAAGATTATTATGCCCAGATTCCCAGATATTATAAATTTCATACAAGAATTGAAATACAGTATGCTGAAGCTGAGATGTACAACTCTTTACCGGCAGATATAAAAATCTTACTAAATATCCCAAACATAGGCGTAAATTATTGACACTTGTTCTAGTACTCTGTAAATAAATAAATAAATTGAAAAAATAAAATAAATGGATTTATAAATTGATAGAAAGAAATTAATAAATAAAAAAAATTAATAAAAATGGGAAAAATTAGCTGTACCAATACTTATCTTATTTGTTGCGGTATGTGTGGATGTGTGTGTGCTTAAAATACTTCCGCGACTTTTCGTCTGAGTGTACACATATGATGGGATATTATTGTGGCCGAATGTATGTTTGAAATGTAAAATGTGAGGATTCAATGAATGTATGTGGCTGTGCATACTTATTTACAGTTATTTTTAAAGTTATATTTTTTTGTTTATGTATAATCTGTTTCTTTTCAATTTGATCGATTTATTTGATTTAAAATGTACCAAAGAATATTATAATTTTGAGAGTTTATGTAAAACCTTCTTTTTATAATATTCTCTTCTCGTGCGCATCTATTGTACTCCATTGCTTGCGTTGTTTTGCGCATGTGTGAAATTTTATAATAAGAATATTGATTTAATTTGATTTGATTTAGTATTGATTTTTTGGTGAAGCGTGTGTTTGACGTTATCAAACACATTTCAGTATTTTTTAATACAATTACGCCCATAGCAACGAAACGGAATAGTTTTTTTTTTATTTTTTAAATAACACGTACTATCGATTTAAAAAATAACACGAAAACAATTGTAAAGTGTAATAATTTCGTAGAGTCATAATTACCGATAAATAGATAATAAAACAGATTGTGATAAAAGCAAGTTTTGCGTTTGACAGCAATCAGTATATCGGTTAATTCTGGAGGAGAATCACTGGTGTCTGTGTATTGAACTTCAATTTGCAGGAATTGCAGAATTTCCGGGCTAATAGTAACTTTCTCTTCAGCAGCTATTATCCATTCAAATGTCATGTTGAACCACCGGGACTTGAGAAAGAATGCAGTACACTTACAAGATTAGTATTAAAAAGAAAAAAAAAAAATAGATTTACCATTTTATCACAACTTATATAATCGCCACGCCAAATGTTAAAATATATTTTCAAGTATTAAAAGAACTTTTAATTTCATTAATCATTAGACAGCCGTGTATTAAATAATGGAAAATCATAATTATAATAATAACAATAACAATAATAATAGTAATAATAATAATAATAATAATAATAATAATAATAATAGTAATATTCACTGCAGGTATTAAAAAAAAAATGGATCAAAGCTCGCGTGAATTAAGACTTATTATTAGACGGGTTCATATGATTGTGACTCAAGATAGAGTAATTTATATCGAGAAATATCGTAAATTGAAAATGTGAACATTTTTTTTTTTTTTTTATAACTTTTTGGCCTCGTCAACCATTGACTTCACCCAGAAACAATAGGAATAAGAGTTAACTAATTAAAACTCGATTCGATCGGAAATGGCAGAAATGAAGGAACCAATGGTAGGAACAACAGACTGGGACGAAATGGACAGAATGTAGGAAGAACAGTAGGGAGAAGGAAACCTTGACTTCAAAAGGAGTAAATAAAGGGAAGAGTGTTCCGCAGAAAGAGCAAAGCACTCAAAGGAAATGTGATTAGCATCACAAACAACTGCTCCATTAGGATGTAGGGGACAATAAGGAGAGGGAACCAAAGAGAGACGAAAACGGGAAGCAGGCAATAGAGTGTGATTGAAGCGTATGACGGAACAATGAGGAAGGGAGCAAACTATACCCAAGACGCAAGCGGCAAATCGCAGAGATATTGGAACGTCGCATAGAAGGAAAGTTAATAAACCATGGAAAGCGTGGAAGGGAAGGTTAGATAGACAAGAAAAAGGAGTTCGGGTTGGAGAATGAGGAGACGTAGGAGTCAGACCACAATTTGAAATGAGCAGCTGCAGACAGAAGGGTAATATTAGAAGCTGAGAAGGCAGAAAGAAACCTACCAGAAGAGAAAGATAATCGATCGAATGTCAACCAACTCATTTCCCTCGATTCCGGAATGGCCAGGAATCCAAAGGAAATCCGTTTGGATAAAGTGGGAAAGGAAAAGATCGTGAATTAAGGAACGAATAAGGAGAATGATGCAGTCGGTTGAGTGAGAAGGGAGAGGAGATGAGATAGTCTGCAGCACGCTTTGAGCATCCGACAGGATAAGGAGATTGCTAGAAGCCGGTGAAGTTTTGATAAAAAGAAGGGCACACAGAATAGCAGAAGACTCAGCATAAAAGATTGAACAAAAGGAGGGAAGTTTAGAGGACTCGAAGTAATTGAAAGAAGGGCAGAAGAAAGCTGCACCAACACCATTTAGTCCCTTGGAGCCATCAGTGAAGATCAAAAAATGGTTGAGGAAAAAAGAGCTAAGATTCTGTTGGAATTCTGATCTAACAACGTGACGAAGAAGAGGTTTGGGAGGAACAGGTGAATAAAAGCAGTTGATAGGATGAAGCAGAGAGGAAAAATTGAAGGAGAAATAAGGGAGTTTGTCGTGAGTGTAGATATATGGAGATAACTGTATAAGACGGCCAGCGATGAGAGATAGAATAGGAGTCTTGTTAGCAGAAAAGCACCAGGAACGCAATATGAAGGAATAAGAAGGAATGAGAGAGCGAGAGGAAATAGGCAACCGTTTGATGAGGAAACGAAAACCTAAGAAGGAGAGTCGAAGGAAAAGGGGAGGAATGTGACACTCTGCGTGCTGAGCTGGGATAGGAGTAGACTTTCGGGATCCAAGGCAGAGGCGAGGACATGTATTTTGGACCCGGTCGAGCTTAGACAGAAGGGATCTAGAAGAATTACCATAAATATAGGAACAGTAATCAAGAGCAGAGTGGATAAAAGATTTGTGAAACATAAGTAGGATCACGAGATCACCTCCCAAGACAGTGTGTGAAAGGGATTTAATGAGTTTGAGCTTTTTAAAGGAGGATACGAATAGACGGTTAATATGGGCATGGAAGGAAGTCGGCTATCCAGAAGAACATCCAAATAACGAAAGGAGGAAGTAAAAGGAATTAGCCACTATTTAAAACGAGGACGACTGAGGAAGGAATAAAAGAGCTCAGTGTAAGGACGATAGCAGAAGACTTAGAAGAAGAGATGAAAAGATGAATGTTGGATAAGGCATTTTCCAATGCAATTAAGGAGATTTGAAGATGGGAGTTGGCCTGCGACATGTTGCGGTGAGAGGAATAAATGAGGATATCGTCAGCAAAGAAAAGAGAACAGGACTTCAAAGATAAGGACGCAATTTTGATAAAATAAATATGGAATAAAGTTGGGCTAAGACAGGAACCCTGCGGTAGTCCACGATAGATTAGTCTAGTGGCATCCTGAATGGGAACGGAAGGAGCGACCGTTCGGCAGAGGAAAAGATTAATAATCAGGGTAGAAAAATGAGCCGGAATGTTTAAGGAAAGCATCAAATCAAAAAGAGTCGGAAGATGGACATTGTTGAAGGCTGCCGAAATATCAAGAAAGGAAGTAATAAGAAATTATTTGTCGATGAATGGCTTGTATTTGCTAGGAATGCGCTAATACAATCAGGAGGGTCACGACCAGGGCAGAAACCAAACATATTACTAGGCAATAAGTTGTGGTGTTCTAGTCACCAAACAAGGAGTCTGTTGATTACGTTTTCGAAAAGCTTCCTGACACAAGAGGCAAGAGAAATTGGACAAATTGAGGAAGAGTTCGGTTTACGGATAGGGATAACGATGAAGGTATTCCAAGATAAAGGAGTACAACCAGAGTGGAGAAAAGAGTTAAACAAGTTTAAGAGAAACCGAAGAGAAGAGTCCGAGAGATTTTCGAGAACAGAAAGGGAAATACCGTCTACTCCGAGAGCAGAATCTGAAGAATTGCGTTAGGACGTTTCTAATTCCGTGAGGGTAAAAGGAGTGACCAGGAAATGGGAGGAGTTGCAAGAAGACGAAATGCCACGAGATTCATTAAGGTTAGGAACGTAACAAGGGGCGATGGAGTCAATGAAAGAGATTAACTCATCATCCGAGAGATTACAGGAAAGAGGATGACGGGAAAGAGGGAATTTGAAAGCCTTAGCCATTTTCCAAACCTGTGAAATGGGAGTAGAGCGTGAGAAGGAAGAACAGAAGCTTTTCCACCCATTTCTTTTGCTGATTTGAGGATGAATCTGGCTCTAGCATTGGCTCTTTTATGGGAAAGATAGATGCTGAGTGTAGGGCTAGAGCGATAAGATCTGAAAATGGTTAAACTGAGATCGAAAGCAGCCTTACAATTCTGATTCCACCACAAAGCAGAGGACGATTTTACTTTCTTATGAGATAAATGACGGACAGGAGGAGAAGAACAAGTTACGGCAGAAGAGATAGAATCAATGAAGAATTTATATTCGGAAAAACAATTCAAAGAAGCAGGGATGAAAGATAGTGAGGAATCAACGGAGGAACGGAATAGAGACCAATCAGCTTTAGAGAGAACCCAATTTGGAGAATTAGGAGGAGTAGAGGAAGGAGAGGAGGAGACTTCATTCACTGAAATAATAATAGGAACATGGTCACTTCCAAAGGTACCGTCTAAAGTATACCATGAACAACTGAGACCAAGATTAGGAGAGGTAAGGGATAGATCGAGCTAAGAGAGGAGTGACTTCTGATGCACGTAGGAGAACCATCATTGAGAAGGAATAAATCATTCTGAAGGATGAAATTCTCTAAGATCGTGCCATGACTATTGTAGTTAGAACAACCCCGCAAGGGTGAGTGGGCGTTCCAATCACCACCTATGAGGAAAGGAGAAGAAAGGGAGTTGATTAAAGATAGGAACGGAAAATCACGCAAATATGTAGGCGGAAATGAAATAAAAGGGCCTGGAAAAATAGTTAGGAATAGAGATGTGCACTAAGCTATGATAAGGAGGATTAGGAGGAAACAAGGGTTGGGAAGCATGGACTAAAAACCGGACATCACCGTAGCCATCGCTGCGGTTGGAACAGATCAGAGAGAATCCATTAAAACTGATGTCAGAAGCGCTTGTTAACCACGTTTCAGAAAGAAGCGCGATGTTAACGTCATATTCATCCAACAGCCGTTCAAAGGAGTTCCTGTTGGCCTTAATGCTGCGACAGTTCCATTGTAGAACCTTAAGACGACAAGACATAATGAATACTTAGATAGGCGGTAGTTGGAGGAAGAAGTAGAACAAGGGGAGGAGAAAATATGCAATAGGCCAGAGAAGGAGGGAAGGTGAAAAGGAAGAAGAGAAAATAACCACTATTCCATTTCCATAGACCAACGAAATAGAAATTAAAATTTCAAGAAAAGAGGAAAAGATAGAAAAGAACAAGATAAGGAAAAATGCAAAACAATACAGCACCCTCCGCTCAGATAAATCATTGCACAAGGGTTGTGGTATGCTATCAACTAACCTAGTTAAAGGCAGCAAGCAACACCGACGCGCTGTAAGAAGAACGGTACAGAGATAGAAAATAAGACAATGAGAAAGACAAAATAAATAAGGTATAAATATGGAAAAATTCCATAAAGGTGGCTCCCATCGCTCAAAAAATTCATTGCGTCTGGGTCCCCGTATGCTATCAACCAACCTAGTTAAGGGAGGCAAGCAACACCGAAGGAGCACCATATAAAATTGTAAAAGCGGCAGCATTATGCCAAAGTAAAAACTGAGGAGAAAAACCATGGCGTTAGTTTTACGGTAATGGAACGAGATGGTACATAAAGGAAGGAGAAAATTTAGAGAAGAGGAAAAAAGGAAAGAGAGAACAAAGTAGAAGTTAGAAGTAGAAAAAAAGGTAACATCTACCATATCTAAGATTGTAAAACTTGACAGATGGATAATATTTTATTTTCCAAATTTGGAATATCAAATTTACTGAGAGCGGTTAGCAAAGTTGTGGATAAGACATTATTAGAGGATAGGGAGGAAGAGATACTAGGATAAACGTTATTAATAATTGGAGCCGACTCGGCATTTGAGGCACCAGAGGCAAGATGAACATATGGGAGAATTGGAAGGATGGGAAGGAATAACGGAACGGCCTACTTTAGTGCCAGCGTTTAGAGTAAGTTTGGAGTAATAATAATTGAGACGATTGGGTTCTTTCGAAGAAGAATGATGTTTTCGAGATGGAATCCTGACATGAGAGGAAAATGAACTGCTAGAATAGTTCTGACGCCTCCTCTTGGTAGTAGATGCAGAATTCGGTAAGGTTGGGAAATTCACGGGATTTGAAACTTTTGCAAAGGTAAAAGCGGGAGAAACTATCGAGCCCTCGCTGATGTTTCTGGCTTCGGAGTAGGAGACATTTTCTAAACTCATTATCCTATGAATTTTGACTTGCTCCTTATAAGTCGGGCAAGAAGGAACGAGCGCGGAATAGTTACCGCCGCAGAGAACGCAAAGATATTAAGAGGGGTTATTTTGTTTAGCTTTGGGACATTCTGAAGAGGAGTGATTATCAGCGCAAGTGGAACAAGTAGTTTTACTTCGGCATGAAGCACTGAAGTGACCAAAACGGAGGCAATTGTGACATAGTTTGGGTTTATGAATTATTGGTTCAACTCTAACTCGATAAAAATCATAACAAAGAATAGAGGACGGAAGAATGGAACTCATAAATTTAAATTCAACAACTGGGATGGGTCTGAAAGTATTATCCGCAGTACGTTTTTGTAGACGACGAATATTAGCGATCGGGATATCGGAAGAACAGTGACGATAAAGTTCTTCCACAGAAAGATCGACCGGAATATCGCGTACTACACCAAAACGGAATAAAATGGATTGCAGGATGAAGGATCGAATATTGAGATCGTTATGGACGCCGTCGGAAAGTAAACATTTATTAGCTGCCTCAGTTGATATAAAATTAAGTTTAATTAAGTTTTTACCGGAACGAGAGATTAGCGAAATACCACTAACTCTATTATGAAATTTTTTAGCTAGCGACATCGAATGTAAATAAGCAACATTTTCTTTATCCAAGCTTTCGGCCAAGACGACGATTTGACCAACGTAGTGATCGGGGAAACTAACAGAGGAAAGACTAGATTTGACAGAAGAAGCGGGGGGATTGATGATAACATTATTAGTGGAACCGGCTGAAATATCCATGTCGACGGACTCGTTGAGGACGGTAGATAAAATTAATAGTTAGTTAAGAATGATCTCACCGGTTTTATTGGTTAAAACGTACTTGAGCAATTCAGATCAAGTCGCAGACAACACAATCGGAACAAAATTTTGCTTATAGAATTAGTTAACGGAAATGTGGGTAATTTTACCTTCGTAATTTCTTTACAGATAACATGGTAGTTTAGTAGATTAACTGTCAGACCAGAGCTGGTATTTGGGAGTTGTCTCGTTGCCTGTGAGAAACGTCAAGCCGAAGAACGTGCTGAATTTCATGGTTCAGCATTATATTTCAAATTATCTGCGGGATAATTTTTATTACCTGATTGTGTTTTGTTTATTCTTTTTTTTTTTTTTCTTTTCGTATGGATACGAATTTGATGGTGTCTCGAACGCAACTGCCACTTTTGCAGCAGGATACATGCCGTAGATTAATTTCTATTGTTCTGCCAACCATCTCAAAGTCGCTTTTTTCTCTTTTATTTTGGGCTGGTTAGTATTAGATGTTTACCCGATACTATAAAGAAAATATCTGGCAAGGACCGAGGAAAAAGAGAGACTTTCTGAAAAAGGATGAACAAGGAAATGCCGCTTACAAATAAGATAGAAGGAACAACCTGCAAAGGAAAGAGCAAATGAGATCAGAAAAAAGAGGTCGATATTGTATTTGTTCATGGTAGCGCGTGGTTTCCACATCTTTAGCCATCTTAAAAAAAAAAAAAAAAAAAAAAAGAGCCTGATATAAAAATGTAACGAACTACGAAATACATTTTTCTCATTTCTGCGTAGGACGAACATAATACACCACCTAACACTATGACCATAATTACAAAAGCAGAGGCCACACGGCTCTAACTTGATGTATGAAATATGGCTATCCTGCGCTCCATTATCTTCGTTTCCTCCAGTCGTCTGTTTTTTAATTATCTGGTTATTTCAGACTCCATGAGTGAGCTCTTCAAGCGATCAGCTTCCATTTTCCTGATCACTCTTCAGATTTCATCATTCTTCGAATACGCTGTCTTATCCATTTTTTTTCTTCTTGGTACTCCATCTGTGTTGATTTGCTGTAGGATCCCAGCCACATGGGCATTAAAAGTAATCGGGTTGCTGATTCTTCTTGTTCCTTTTTTCAAAAAATTCCGTTCTTTAATCTGAATTCCCTATGTACAAAACTTTGGTCAGATATTTACTCCTATTCCTTTCGTAACGATCAATCCTTTTATCTATCTGTACAACCTAATCTTCTTTCTAATCCCTGGTTCTTTGAGTTTCCTTCACATCCTCGTTCTGTTGTTATTTCTATGATTCGCTTGCGTTTTAGCCATTCAGCTCTCATTTCCTCTCGTTTCCTCTCTAAATTGTCCTGTCCACCTCAATGACGCGGTGGTTTGCGATGCCAATCACATCTTTCTTGAATGTCCATTCTTTTCTGTCGAATGTTGTATTTTATATTCTTGTCTGCTGAAATCCAAACTTCCAACTCTTAATTTTGTCGCCGTCTATTATTTTATCCATTAGTTCTTTTATATTGTCCATATCTGACCGAATAAAAATTTAACGGACGACTCGCTTCTTTCTTGTTTTTTCTGGGCGTAGGTTCTAGCTGACGTGCCCAAAAAGGGGATAAAAAAAAAACAAAATATCAGGCATTCAACTTTGCAAAAGCAAAGCCAGAAAGTTGATAGGGGAGAAAAAAAGAATTTATCTTTCTCAACACTATGGCCATAACTGTGCAAGCAAGTCCATAATGCCGGTCGAGTAGAAGTACATGAATCCGTTAACCAACCATATGGTATAGCTACCACTGCAAAAATCGAACCAAGAGGAAAAAGTTCAGTAATTCCTCAATTACAGAATCAGAATGCTCTATATAAGGAAAGAAGAGCGCGAGCAGAGCTAGAAGCGGTAGACTTTCGAAGTTGCACAAACGTGAACGAACGGACCTGAGCGGCCGATCATTTCTATTTTAGAACATCTCTACACAGCGGATCGTAATAACGGCACTGGGGATTAGAAATTAATAAACTGATTGATACATGTAAAGGAGAAAAGTCGCCGGTAACTTTACCATCAAATAGTCCGTCTCGTACAATAAATACACATTCGGCGATAAAGTTCCGAGTTGTACGCTGCACATGTGCTCGTCCCATGGCCAGTTCTCGAAATTTAAGTCGCATATTGCGTGGATTTCAACAGATACTTTCCACACGATTAGACCGTAATTTCTTACTGCAATGCGGCCACCTTTAAACGGGTTGAGGTATTTTTTTTCGAGCGCACTGAAATCAAGAGTAGACGAAGTCATTATTTTTAACATTCGCATTCGCATCAAACGATGCGAATATTTTGCAAATGTGCAAATCGCTACACGTTCTTAATGTGAGAGATAGTCACGACGCATGTGCCGAGATCGACTAACTGGAAGCGTTTTTCATTCGCCGCTTGATGGGGCTAACTTCACATTGTTCACGCTAGTTGTCAGTTGTCACTAAATAATTGCTTATTATTGCTGCGTCTTACTTGCCAATACTGTTTATATAATATATGTAAAGTTTATACAGAGTTTACAGTGAATAAATTAAGTATAATGTTCGAGCTTTTAATTGTTTTTGAGCTATTCCGACAGATTTCCATATGCCACCAGGGAAGAAAAGTGAGATATGGCAATATATTATGCCTATCGATCAAGATCACGCAAAATGCAATATTGCGAAATTCCATCATCGCCCAGAGTGAATTGGTAAAAATCCAAGAGCGGCTGAATCCACATCAAGTTCCACTGACCGTTATACGCGACTGCGCAACGAGATGGAATAGCACGTTTTATATGTTTGAAAGATTTTTAAAACTTAAAGATTCTTTGTGCTTGTATGCTAACAGCAACAACATCCTCAATATATCAGCTGGGTATTGGAAGGGTATGAAGTACTTTAACGGTTTGAAGAAGCTATACGCAACTTGAGCAGTTCGGTGGTTTTGATTTCGTCCGTCATTCCTATTATTTACGTAATTTTAAAAAAAAAGTATTGATGACAGAAATCCAGCTGCTAAAGGTGATGCTGTCGATAGCATTATGATTAGCTTGATTGAAGTTATAAAAAGCGAAATTAATTATAAGTTTCTAACCTGGAGCAGAATTCCTTGTTTACAATTTCGACGTTTTTGGACCCACGGTACAAGCGTAAATTCTTTAATGATATTGTAAAGGACAGAGTAAATGATGAGCTTGTCGCACTCGCACTAAAGCTGCCTAATTGAAATCGGGATTTTTCAGCTTCAACGTCTGAGGTACTAAAAGTCCAAAAAATCAACACATAATATCAATGAGCCTTCAACAAGTTCTGATTGTTCTGCTAAAAGACTCATTAGAAATCTAGCCGGAATTCTGGAGTCCTCAAGCGAAGACGAAGGCTCCGATTTAGAATCTGGGGGTAGCAGAGACACACAAGAACATGAAATTAAAGCACAATTGAAGGCATATCTCAAAGAAAAACAAGACTCCCTCGATGAAAACCCATTGGACTGATGGAAAACTAAATTGAAATACGATAAATTGCCAGATCTTTCTCGCAAGTATCTCAGCGCTCCTTCAGCCAGCGTTCCGAGTGAGCAATTATTTAGTGCAGTCGGTCTTATATGTATACAATCCACTTAGAAATCGCCTCATAGGCGAAAAGGCAGCTAAATTGTGCTATTTTTAAAATTTGATCACTAAAACAAAACTATATAATATATCGATCGTATAATAGATCTTTTCTATGTTTCGAGTTATTAGTACTGTACTGTGTTAATATAATTATTAATAAAAATGATTAAATAAAATAATCTGTTTTAATGACTTTCCCAAACAGTCGCATTCGCAAATATCGAAAATATAACATTCGTAACATCCCTATTTCAAATATACAGCACTACGTTGCCGTTTATGATTACTGATTAACTGTAGATGTTTAGAAGCTGTAAGACATTTTAGCTGGTTTTTTAAGGAAAAATATGTAAAAACATTCTTTAAATAATACAAAATTTACTTGAATAAAAAAATTTGAGGTTTCCACAACTGATCGTCGTCTACGGATACTTCGTACGTGTCATTGTAATCTTCTGCTTGCCAATTAAATCGATAATCATCCCAATCCTAGGAATAATTAAAACAAAGCGTGGGGGCGAATAAAATTCTGTATTCGATAACGAGTACCGTACTTTAGTTCTATATGTTTGAATTTTACTAACCACTATCGCACTGCCAGTCAGGTAAAATTCCGAGGTTTGCGCATTCTAAAAAAATCAAACAAACGTTACGCAAAATTAATGAACAATTCTTAATATTAACCGATTAAATATTAATTTTAGTCCTCATTTACTCTCTTTCTCGAGAAACGTAATTTTTGCTGTCATCCGTTTAAAAACTTTCAAACTTTCTAGTTGTCGATCTAAATTATTCTTAAAAAAAGCACTGCTTAGAATTTCGGCACTACATTACACAATTTTAGTTTGACGGTACACCTTACTTACTCTCTTGATTTTATTTAAGGTAAGCGTGTTGTGAAAAATTACGTATTTTCGCTGAAAAGAGCGAACGGGAAAATTTCGAAATTAGAATTTTTAGCTTGCAACAATTCAACAACTTGACAGTAGGTTACCTTTTTTCATCCGAAGACTTAATCTAGGTGAACGATTTCTGATCAAACGTCTTCATATTTCTAATTCCTATTTACTTAATTCCTACTGGTTTATATTCAACAATTGACGTTTCTCCCCTCGTAAAACCCCAATCCTTCCCTTGATTTCTTCACATCTCAGGGCCTTCTCTCGTTTTGTTCTGTCCTACACCAAATGCCCTTATTTTACCTATAATTTCCCAGATTTTATTTACTCGCCCAGTTTACTGTTTCTTCCTTCGTATGTCAAGTCTCTTCCCTCTCCCGCTGCTCATAACGAATTTAATTATGTTTTATCCTCGCTCTTTCCTTCTTATACTTTAATTTTCACAGATGGCTCAAAGTCAGCTTTGGGGGTTGGAGCGGCTTTTACTCTTCCAGATTTCGGCTATTCTGTGACGTTCAAACTCCCCTCCTTCTCCTCCATATTCCTAGCCGAATCTATCGCAATCCTACAAGAAATCCTTTTCATAGCTTCTCTTAACAATATATCCAAGGTTCTCTTATCTTCTGATTCAAAAGACGTTTTACAAGCCATTGCTACTCCCTTTCCTAAACCATCCTCTGATCCTATCGTACTTCACATACGCTCCTTAATTTCACATATATTTCATTCCCGCTCTGTCCGTATTGATCTATTGTGGATTCTTAGTCATTGAGGAATTTCGGACAACGAGTTAGTTGACTCGTTGGTACGTTCGGCTGTTGCAGACGGTCGCTTCATTAGTCATTTTCCAGCCCAAACTTTCCTTTCGTTGCCACTACGATTGTTGGTCTGATCTCTATCCTTCTGCATTTTGTAATCCTGCTTCCTTTCATTTAGCCGTACAACCCATTCCTCCTCTTTTTCCGTGGTTTCTTAATTTGCCCAACATGAGGCGGTCAACTATTTCATCTATAATTAGACTTCAGTTAAATCACAGCTTGCTTCCTGCTTCGCTCTTCTGTTTCTCCATTACTCAGTCCCCTCTTTGCCCATTTGATCCGTCAGGAGCAAACTTCATTCGTGATGCAAATCACATTTTACTTGAATGTCCTTTTATTTCTTCAAAATGCGCGATACTGTATTCCGGTCTTTTGCGTCTTGACCTCCCTGTGCCTTACAGCGCTCACGGCATCCTTTCTTTTCTTTCTCCCTTGGTTATTCTTTTGTTAGTTTCATTCATATGTTCTATTTCCTATATTTTTCCTGTATAATCATTAGTGTTATCATTCCTTTGGATTGGGTAACGTCTTTAGCCGACAGGCTCAAAAAAACAAAAAACAAAAAAGAAGCAAGTGCGCGGATAGTGCAGTGATTTTTTTTTTTTGTATTGTGCGTTTTTGCAACGATGCAGATTTTGTTGTGAAACTATTATTGTGGGAGATCTAGAATTTATATATGTTATGTACCGTATTGTAATTGGGTAGACAGTGGCGTTTCGTTCGAGTAGGACCTAACTCGAATCCCACTGCAGCTCATTGACACATCTAAAATTTCATTTTCGCACGATTAATATCCCCCCAAAAAAACAAAAAATAAACAGGAATTGTGTATCTTCGCATATTTTTTAATTAAAAAGTAATACAACATACATGCAAGTTTAACATTGAAAGCAATGATAAATAAAAATAACATATCGTCAGAAAATTTTCTTCTCTGAGAGGATATTATTTATCTTGATGTGTTGGAGAGCTTTGTAGAAACCACGTGTTAATATGACACGTGTGTACATTGCATTGATAATTGTAAAGATAAATAATTAAAGGTTAATCGTATATATTTCGATAATTAAAAAGAAAATTAAAATTTATTTTCAAACTCGTGTTGTTGAAGTTTTTCAGAACCAACATGCAGGGTCAATGCTGCGCTCCGGATGTAGTTTGAATTGTAATTATGACTAAGGAATATCACTAGTGCGTGATCGGGAGAGATAGATGTGGGTCATATATACATGACGGTAATGTGTTGAATAACGAGAAAAATTATTTTACATTATTCTGAGAGTGCAGTGTGCTTTCGTAGGGTCCTGCGGCAATGACAAACTCCAAAAAAAAACCCCAATACAAATGATCCATAAAAACGGAACAGGTGTTGAATTAACTTTTTGCGAATAGGAGAAATATGCTTGGAATTAGGGATTGCAACCCGGAAAATCGGATCCGGTATTCCATGGGATACAGTGATGGCCATTTTTGGCAAAATAATCGCGCTGCTGCATGAGTAGGTACTTTAAATAGGTGGTGTGTGTGCAAATCATATTTACTTTCCACGTGATAAATGTGAGACTGAAAAATACGAGTAGGTTATTAAATAAATGACTAATGCCGGACATTTCACACAAATTGTCTGAATTATTTAACTTAGCAATGAATTGAATTGAGTTACGTTACGTGCGAACTAAAATTTGAATTGGAATTGTAATTAAATATGTTTTGTATTTTGTTACAGCTACTACTGGTAGTATACTACATAGTTTATTATTAGTTTAGCCTAGTTGACGAAAGTTTCAAAACATGTCACTTTCAAAACCAAGCCAAAATGAGGAGAATTCTGGTGGCGTCAGCGAGAAAACTGTATGGTATTATTTTAAAAAAATGCAAAAAGACAACTCTGCGAACGCAGAATGCACATTGCGCTCTATCGTACTAAACATAAGTAAAGGTTCTTATAAAGGTTTTTAAACACACTTGAGATCAAAGCATTGTATTGACCTAAGTTCTGAACATAACTAATTGAAACGTCCGAATTCTGATTCATTTCTTAAACCACCCACATCAAAAACTGATTCAACTGATATTATTTATGACGAAGAAATTCTCAAAAAAAAGTCTATAACAATTGGCAGTTATTTTAAAGAGGGAAAACTCGATGGAAAAGATGATCTCAAGCATGGTCTGTCAAAATGGTGTGCTCCTCAGTTTATTTTGTATTTCGTCAGATTTGAGATATTTGTTCTTGAATAGCGGCTAGATTTTAATTGTTTGCTCGTTATCTAATTTTAATATCGGAAATAAAGTTTATTTTATATATACATATATATATATTTGGACCCGGTCGGATTGATAATGACGTCGGATTGCAATCCCTATTTGGAATAATTTTAAACGGGGGGAAAGAAATAGTATATTTAGACTAATTTTGAAAATTCACAACTGGGTACGGAAGTCGTATAGTGTGGGTTTTTGTAGTTGTAACAGCTGTGACGATGATTGCGTGTGCGAGAACATAGCTTCGCGGTGACTGCTACTTCGGCGAGTTGATTTTCAAAACCGGAATAAAAATTTACTCGAGAAAATTTTGAATTCTTACATTCGGAATTTTGAAAATCACGAAGCGAAGAGGAACAACGGTTGGGTTATTTTTTAATACTGGAATAGTATACTAAGGCCAGAATTTGATATTTACTGTTGGGTAACTGAAAACGTCCAGTGGGAGTGACAATCGGTCATTATCATCATCATGTTGCTTCTTCTGTTGTAGAAGACTGCGTGCAATAACTACTGGTCTATACTAAACGGCTTCTTGCTAGATCAATCATTTTTTGCAGCTTCAGATTTTTCTGTGTGCCTGTTGTCATCCATTCCAGTTTCTTGCGATCTCTTATCGGCTCTTGGTTAATTTTTCCTTGGATAGCCACCATCAGCAATCTATTTTCGCTGATTTTATGTGCTAAATATTTATGCTTTTGGTTATCGATGTCTTATATTAGTTGTGCTTTTGTTCGGTTAAATTTATATGTCGTCATATGTGTTGCAGTTGGTTTCTTCATTGTTATGCTAACTGAAGGATTGTGCCATCAGAGGTCCCAGAAAGCAGATTTATAAACTACTCGCAAAATATAAATAATAATAAACCTACCAGATTTATACGCTCAGTCTCCATAAATATCGTTACTCTTAATTTTGTCCCATCGTATGCAATAGGTTCAGAAACAGCGTCTGTATTTTCAATAAGATTTCGAATAATTCTCTCTTCCGGCGACAATGTTGGGTCATCATCTGTAAAATTAATTAGGTTTTGTCATATTAATTTTCCGAAAATGTCAAAAAGTTGTGAATTTATTCAAGAAACAATTATGCCTCACTATTAGAAAGTAGGTGGATGAATACCTTTTATTTTCTGACTGTAATGTAAAGGGGTGAAAGCCGTAATAAAACGTGAGCACCGTAATCAGTTATTATTGCCCTATTTCAGCTAATCATTGGTGCTGAAAATTGTTTACGGCACGATTTTAAAATAGATTTTATTTATCCATATATAGTTATCTGGTGACTGAGCTTCGCTTGAATTTATTCCGAACTTGCAGATTACATAAGGTGTTCATGAGTTTCACAAATATTTAAAAATATGACAATAACAAACACATAATGCGAAAGTTACAATATTGCATTACGCTATTATCCAATTTTGAAAGTGCATTTTAGTTTGAATAATATTTAAAATTACGCCATATAAATATCTAGAATTTCATCACGGAATTCCAGTTTTTTATTTAGGGTGTTAAATAAGCGAATTGTTAAATTTACTTTTTATTAAATTCGAAACACGAGTTTCATCAGTAACACGAATACTGTTTGCCTCCATTTCCTTCGATTTTCAGCCCTTAAAAGCCCTAATTCGTGAATTTTAGCAAAATCGATAGAGCCATTTCCAGAACTAATTGATATTGTTTATTCATAAATATACATCTTAAAGCTAATATATCATATCCGTCTTATATATACATACATATATATATATATTTATATTACCTAATTACACTTAACTCCTATTTTCACTAAACTACGTCTAATTTTTAGACTAATACATTTATACCCACCAAACATCCTCAAACAAAAGAAATGCAGCCAAAAGAATGAGCCACCATTCGACTAGAACCTAAAAACCAAAACCTTTTTTTTTTTTTTTTTTTACATAATTTATAACTATTTACTTTCCCCATCAGTTCCCTGTCTTATCACTGTTCCTTTCCTTCATGTTTCTGTTTCTTTGTAAAAATTGATGTTATTTTGTTGAAAATTTACGCTTTTCGATAGAAGTCGTAGTCAAGTAAACATGTGGGGCGGTGCTCCGTGAGACCTCCAGGTCGAAGAGAGGCGTTATCGTTGCGTGAACGTGTGTTTACAGTTTTTTTCCTTTTCTAGTCAACAACTGGTCAAAAAAAAATAAGATAGTAGAAAAATCGCATCAGTCAGGTAGGGTAGCAGTGCGGTGATCTAAGCAGAAGTGTTCTAGAACCTTCTGCCCAGCCTTTGTTACAGTGTCATATCACACGTTGTGCTTCGCACGTTATTACCGTTTTAACCGTCGTTGTGGCTGATCGTGAAAGCTATTATCTAGTCGATTTGCATTACCATGTATCGAAATTTCTACGCACCATGCCGCACGCTGTACAGTTTTTGTCAAATTTTCGGTAAAATTAGTCATTTTTTCTCGTTTCTCTAGTCATCGCCAATTATACGCATCAGAATCGCCATCCTGTCCACTTTTTTTGTAAATTTTCCGTCAAAAGTAATCCTTATCGAGAATATCTTATTGGACACATGGTTGGGCCGTTGTGGCATCCCCGGTGCAGAGATTTTACCGCCGCTTTGCGGTGGGATCATGTTCTTTAATAATAATCTAAAGTTTTTATTTCCTCTTCGAATTTTTTTTCTTTATTTATTTATTTATTTTTTTTTCCTTCCGTTTTTTGAAAATCCTGATGCTTCGCTGCACGAAGCTATTCCAGTAGTGACACACCGTAAGTGCCACTAGCGCCCGTCTAACGTTGTACTGTTTTGAAAAGGTTCATTATTGTCGTGTTTATTATTATCTCTTATCAGCGCGTATGAAAGAATAACCGCTTCAACAAGTAATTATAATATTATTTCATTACATCGTATCTCAAACTGCTTGTTCGCATCGTAATTTATTATTTTCATCTCAAGTTTCACAACAAAAGATACCGGCTAAAAAGAATAATAGACAGCATATTAAGAGGCAACTGAGTGAAAAGAGCGACGAAGCTGTTAAAAAAAGCAGAGGAGATATGCTGCTTCATCACAGTGACTCTGAAGGAGATGAGATGGAAAATACATCGATTGCGTCGGCAGTAACCGTGATAAAGCGCGAAGTATGTGACATGAAAAAATGTATTGAATTTGTGTCAGACAAGTATGATGTCATGCAGCAGTCAAACCATGACTTGATAGTAAAAGTTAAAGCTCTACGTCAACAAGTTGAAAAATTAACAGGCGAACTCTTAAAAAAAGACCAACAGATTTCAGAGCTCACAATCACAGCTCACAATCACAGCTCACAATCACAGCTCATGAGCTCGAACAGTACGGCCGCCGCGAAAATGTTGAGTTTCTCGGAATATCAGAAGCGCACGATGAGAACTTGCCATAAATTATTGTTCAAGTTTGTCAGAAAATTGGGGTCGAGTTTAAGAAAGATGACATTGTGGCGGCACACAGTCTGTCTTCAAGGAATGTGAAACTGCCGAAACCGATGATGTTGAAGACATCAGGGAGATTAGCGGATAAAATATTAGATAATGACAAAGAAGTTACTATCAATTTAAGCAGTGACCGCCAGGTTTATATAAACGAAAATCTGTCCAGGTACTACAAAGACTTGCTGTGGAGGACAAAACAAAAAGCGAGACTAATGAATTTTCGATACGTCTGGTCGAAAAGAGGAAAAATTTATGTTAGGAAGGACCAGCAAGATCGCGTACTTCACATTCGATTCGAGGAGGATATAAATAAATTATTATAAATGTTGTCAGTTTCGTGTGTGGAGGGATGAATGTGGTGTACGTGCGTCGCGTCGTTTTACGGCACCGGCTGGGTAAGGAGGTTAAGTCGGAGGAGTTATTGGTTATGCGAGGAGGTGACCAGAGGGGTGTCATGATCTCTACGAAAGTTCAGTGTGAGACTGTATGTGTGCGATGGGAAGTGTGTGTAGTGTGCGCTGATGTTCGTAAGTTTGCTTGGGCTTCATTAAGGCTTCTCAGATGGTGTAGAACAGTTCGGTGGTAGTCAAGAGACGGTGAGGTATGTCTGTTAGTTGGTGGATGTGAGATAGTGTGTTTGTGTACAAAAAGTGCAGGCGTTTGAAGCGGAATATTTTTGAAGAGAGAAAAAAGCGTGAGCGTGCACTAGCAGAAAGAGCAACTTCCGCTATGCCGGGGTCGTATCTTTATTGTTAAGGGCCTCGTGTGCTGGCGGGTGATCTGTTGCTATTCGCTATTTCGTCCATCTTTTTTGTTTTAAATGTACTCCATCGCGATAAAGTTAAATCGGTGTGTTATGTGTATATAGTGGACAATACGGTCAATTGTAAAGCGTGTGCGAGTGTGCGGAAGTGTGATTGTGTTTATAAAATGCGGGTGTGTTTATGTGTATATATTAGATATTCAGTTGCATATATGTGTAGATATCGTTATATTTATATACCAATTCAATTACTGATAAACTCGGCGATTAATAGTGTTATATCGATAACCGTTTTTCGAATACAATCTGCGATAGCTCAATATTTATCGAAATGTGATCAATTCTCTCTTTCAGTGCCATCCTTTAACGTTTCACTAATGCCGTCTCCAATTCAATTTTGCAAAAAAAGTATTTGTGTCGAGTATTCAGCAATAGGTGATCGGGAGGATAAATTCAATAGATTATTTAATACAGCTAATGGAAGCCAAAAGGTTAATATGGAACTTGTTCGTGTATTACATTTTAATACAAGAATGTTATGACGTAATTGGGACGAATTTGTAGCAGACTTTTCCATGAGACCCGGTGGTGTGATTTTTATGTTAACGATTAAGGTGGGAGATAACGAATTAAATATGTACAATACCTCGCTTTCACCAACTATGAAAAAAAAAAAAAAAGGAGCGAACAAGTGTAATAGAGGATTTATCACTATCGGTAATAATAGTTTTTAATTCTTGTCTCAATTATAACGTCTATAATTCAGTATCGCAGTAAACAAAATTGTAAAAATTATAGTAATATCAGAAAATGGACTGATAATGTAAACAACATATTATTAAATGTAAATAGTACACTACAAATTAATAAAGAGATTATTATATGTACTGAACTTAAACATAAGAACTGTGAGACGTAACTGGGATGAATTTATAACTTACATTCAGAGGTCATCTTTAAGTGTCATCGTATTAACCGAAATTAATATAAGTAAGGGTAAATTAAAATTATATAATATAACTGGATACATGAATATTGGACTGCAAAGACCTATTGGGTATAACGGAGGAATACTTGTGTTCATAAATAATAAGTTTAAATGTCACATTGGGGAAGTTAATAATAGACCAAGTATGGACCTGGCGATGATAGATTTAGATATCTACGAAAACAATCCTTAAAGTTAACTAAATACAATCCTGAAAATGAATGGATGAGTCAAAAAATAATCAATTTTATGAAAATCAGAGATCAGTACTTTAAACTTGGTAAAGGAAATAGAAGCAATATTCGATATTAATACGAATTTGACTGCTTGGCGGAGGAATTTTTCTTATTTATCTTTTTGCTTCCTCCTCTCCCTTCTTATTCCGGGCGCCAGTGGAGATGCGCTCGACGCGATGATTAAAAAAAAAACGTTTTTTAATTAAATTTTTCCGAAAAAAAACTTTTATTACGATTACTTTTACATAAGAAAACAAATTTTGAAGTGGTTCCGCTGTCTCTATGTAAACACGTTACGGCGCAATATCACAAGACGATGTATACATATGTATATAAAAAGCATTAATAACGCGGCCGCTAACAATATTGCCTATTACAGTGTGCGACGAGAAAACAAAAACTTCCGAAATAAAACCCGGCAGGCTCGCTGTCTATATCTCCGTTATCATTTTATGGAAGAGTAGACAACGAGCGCAACGCACACCAGCCCGACCGGTGGAATGAGCAGATAACCACGATGCTGACCACTAGCCGTTAACATCTCAAGAACAGGTAATTGGCGCCATCTCTCGATCTAAAATGATCAACCAAAACAAGACAATTAATTCACTCTTTATCCGGCTAGAGGCCGCACAATCCGTATCAATATAAAAACTTATTTAGAATATATCGAAATATAGTTACAACTGAAATAAGGAATGCTAAACAGAAGTTTTACCAAGGTCAAATAGTGAAGGCAAATAATGATAGTAAAAAAGTGTGGAATGTAATTAACAATATTGTTAATAAAAAAAAAACAAAACAAAAATAGATGATTTCATTATAAAACATTTTGGAAATACTGCAATAGTAGCTGAACAATTTAGTGAATACTTCATGTGTTCGGTGGAACAACATAGACATAAATGTCATATTCAGTTATTGAATACAGATTCTGATAATTTCATTTTGTCTTTATTTTTTATTCCACATGTAAATAAATCCCAAATAGAAGCAATAATTAACGATCTAAAAGTTTATAGGGCACCTGTATGGGATGCAATTAGGGTTAAAGATATTAAATAAAACTCAAATATTTTTATTCCTATAGTTGACTAACATGGTCAACTATTCTATAAAGGAAGCTGACACTCCTGATGGGCTTAAACGAGGTATTGTTAGACCGATATATAAAAAAGGAGTGCAAAGCCAATTTGAAAATTACCGACCAATAACAATAACATCTATAATAGCTAAAATTTTAGAACACTACATATGCATATTACGCGGCATGTTATTTATTGGCTTACGTATATATACTATTACTATAATATAATGGTAGTTTTATTATTATTGTTATTTATGGAATAAGATTTTTTTTTTTTTTTTTTGTAAAACAGTCCCTTAAGGGAACTGTATGGTTATTACAATCTTAGAACTATTTCTAAATAAGTAACATTTATAACTAAAAGTAAATTAACATGTAGCAAAGGAATAAATCACTATATATTCTTTGCTATTTATATACACATACATACAATAAAACGATAAAAATTTACAACACGACTAGGTCGCTCAGTTTAAAACGTTTAAGCCGTCTTGCATCTTCTGTAGTAAGCCAAAGGTCCAATGCTTCCGGGTTCGGATGGGTATGGAGTCTTTCTTCGTGACGATGGGCATTTATGGAATAAGATAAGTTAGTTTTAATTTATGTACTATATATCTATTTTAATAAACGTTGGTAAGAGTGTTGGGCACTCACAGCATATTTGCCCTGTGAGACCCACAACTTATTTTTAAAATGAAAAAAAAAAAAGCATTATTTTCATTGTTTTGGTATTTTTGCCGTAAAAAGTCAGTCCTTTACAATATATAAGTTACAAAAAAGATGTATACCTGTAAATTTCTGGTTAACGGTCTAATTTAATTTGTAGAATGACTATATTACAATGTATGAAGTAGTAGTTGTTTACATGGTAAGTAATCTTTCACTGAGATTAACGCTCCTCCTGAACGTTTTTCTTCACGGCATTGTGTAAACGCGAGGTAACCGGGAAGTTGATATCTCTATCTACCTCATCACTGTATAGCTAGGTTTTAGTTAATATAATGGCATCATATAAAGCGTTACTCTCCTCGAGGAAGATTAAAAGTTCATCAAAATGAGAACGTAGACTACTACTCGTAATATTTTTCAGCCAGCATAATTAATTAAGATTCTTTCTCTCGTTTTATGTTAGTCGCGCTGAGAGGAAGATTACGGGACACAGTAAAATAGCCAAAATATAAATTATAAATGAATCTTGATCATAAACGAAAATAAATAACTGTTGTATCGTACAGTAAAGAGATTAAGAATAAATAAAAGTTTCGTTGAGATTCAAGGTTCCCTAGCATTTTAATAAAATAAAAATAAATAACAATAGATGTCATGAAAAATAACTACTATATGAATACCTACATAACCGAAAATATAAGGACCGAGTACATACCAGCCTATCTCATCACAAAGATATTGCACTGATCTATGTGTTAGGTAAATTAATGAAAAGGTAAAAAAATAAAAATAAATAAAAAAAAATAAATAAATTTTGCGTATTTTAGATATTCTAAGTAATGACGACCATAGGTGAACCGAAATTGCGGAAATAATTAAGTTCGAAATAAATTAAAGATATCATTAGGAGTGAATGTGTAACCAAAACTGACATATAAAATGTTTTCGGAATGTAGTTATTGAAAATGTGAAATATAAAAAATAAAACAAAATAAATTGATAATGCATAATGAGGAGGTGAATAAATTAATAGAATAATAACTAGCATATTGGTACAGTTTAATAAAAAAAATATATAATTTGGAATATTAATACGACAGACTAACGGTAATAATGAGGTAAGATGATAATAGCAATAACACTAAAAATAATTGGGTTATTAAATCTGCTATACAAAAACAAAGCTGAGAAATACACACACATACAGACATTTTGACATATATACAACAAAGAAATGAGAAGATACGCATAGCCATACATAAAAATAATGTACGAAATTCTGTAAATAGTCAGTTTATAATATTTTTATACGACTCTATTTGCTCTTGCGAGATAAACCGTATGATGTCACCTCGCTTCCAACTCTTCTGTTTTAGACTATGTGCCGCTAAAAAAATTCTGCTATTTTCTGCCGATAAGTGATCATTTACGTGAATGGTCTGTATTGCTGAAGACGTCGATTCTGTAAAACCGATATCTTTTAGTTCTGATCGATTTAATCTGCACATTTTTTAAAAGAGATTCCTTAGCTATACGCCCACAGAACTTTACCACTATATTGGCACGCGTCGTTCTTATCTGTTTCGCTACAGCATTCAACACACTTCCATAGTCCTCTCTTTCCATTTCCAATTTGCTGGCACTTTTTTTTTTTTTGTTTTTTTTGCAAATAAAAAGTTTATTTGTCAATAACAGAGTATAAATTTTGGTATATCTTATAATATTCATGCATGAAACCATTCCCAGTTGGTTTCACGTCGATTCATTACGATTTGTAAAAACGACTCTACATGCAATTTCCAACTTTGGCATTTGGCAATAAGTCGCCATATTGGATTCAGGAAATAAAGAACATAAGGGCTATTCTTTCTGAAAGTTTCGCGGATATTTGATAAAAATTCATTATGCTATTGCAAATTTAATTTTTTTCTTTTTTTAACTTCAGCACTAATTTTGCAATAGTTAAAATTTTTTTTGAAATTTCTTATAAGGCTATTCTTGCAGGAAATTTAATAAGGAACAAATTCGATAAGTATACCGCAAGTTGATTGGAGACGTATTTTTCGAGATAATCGAGAAAATCAAAAAAAAAACACTGTTTCGGTTCCTATTTCATTATAAACAAGTTCAGTGAAGCATGAGGTTTCATGCGCTGAGGATTCCATATGTTAAGTTAAAGATAACCATAATTTTCATTTAGATAATATTAAATTCAAAACAACAATAATTCCAAAACAGATATTTTTAGTCCAGTTCTTTTTCACACATCACGCAGTGTCATCATATTGTACCGCAAAAAAAGATAAATTCTAATAAATAAACGCTATTTAGTCCTAGATTTTTGGAAGGATTAATTATCAATAAATATTTAAAAATTTGTAATTGTACTTGTTTGCTTATCGAACTTCTATATAGTTATATTTGAATACTATTACTTAAACCACCTTTCTCATTTGTCACTATTTATTGGATTACAATACTGAGAAGTTAATTTCTCAACTGTTCATCAAATAAAATCAATCATTTTCTTGACGTAATTTCACTTCAGTTACGATTTCTAAATAAAATTTATTTAGATATATACACAAAATTTTAAATAAACTACAGCAAACATGCCATAATGAGCATATTTTCAACCTCATTCGAAATTTATAGCTATAATATTCGCGATGCAAACAGGGAGCTACATATTAATTCTCGCGCTTTTTGAACTTTTCGGCAAATTCGAAAGTTTGGTTAAGAAAACGAAATACGGGTTCGTTCCCGACAAATAGCGATCTTTCCAACGATATATCACATGCCCGGGAAAAAAAAAATTTTTCCCCAAAATTTCGAGCTTTCGGTGCCTCGAAGGTCCAGTTTTAAAGTTGAAAATCCGGATGATCCAAACTAGAGAAGTATACGGGGATGCGCATTTTTTAAACTGCGTTTAAAATTTTCAGCTTTAATATTCGCATCGCTAAGCGGGGGGACGTGTTATTTTTCGCGCTTTTTTTAACTTTACGGCAACTTTGAAAGTTTCGTTAAGGAAATGAAATATTGTTTCGTTCCGGACAAATAGCGGTCTTTCCAACAATACATCACATGCTCGGGAAAAGAAATACTTTTTTTCCAAAATTTCGAGCTTTCGGCGCCTCGAGGGTCTCATTCTAAAGCTGGAGAGCCGGATGTTTCAAACTACAGAAATATACGTGGATTCGCATATTTTATATCTTATTCCAAGTGTATAGCTCTAATACTCACGTCGCAAAGAGGGGGCTACAAATTAGAGCTCGCGCTTTTTTGAACTTTTCAGCAGCTTTGAAAGTTTTGTTAAGAAAATGAAATACGGGTTCGTTCCCGACAAATAGCGATCTTTCTAATGATATATCGCAAGCCCGGGAAAATTTTTTTTTTTTTGAAAAGTTCAAGCTTTTGGCGCCCTGAGAGTCTAATTTTAAGCTGGAAATTTCGATGTTCAAAACTAGAGAAATATACATGGAGTCCCATATTTTAAACCGTGTTCGAAATTTTTAGCTATAATATTTGCGGTGCCAGGGGGGGGGAGATAGTCATTTTTCGCGCTTTTTTGAACTTTACGGCAACTTTGAAAGTTTTGTTAAGGATATGAAATATGGTTTCATTCCCGACAAATAGCAATCTTTCCAACGATATATCACATGCCCGGGAAAAAAATATTTTTTTCCAAAATTTCGTGCTTTCGGCGCCCCGAAGGTCTAGTTTTAAAGTTGGAAGGCCGGATGTTCCAAACTAGAGAAATATACGAGGATGCGCGTATTTTAAACCGCGTTTAAAATTTTAAGCTGTAATACGCACGTGGCTAGGGGGGGCACGTCATTTTTTGCAGTTTTTTGAACTTTTCGGCAACTTTACATAACTTTTGTAGCATAATTGTTTGATTTTATGAAAGGACTCCTGCATTTTAGTTTATATGTTGAATTTCAGCTTTATAGGTTCAACGGGTGATGAGTTACGATTTTTTAAGTGATTTTTGAGGTCGTTTTATGTACCATATTATATATTCTTGACGGTTTTTTGGGTTTTTTGCCACCCAGGGTAATCGGTAATCTTTAAGTTATAGATCGTTTTAAAGAGAATTTTAATTGTGATTTATGTTCCAAATTTGAAGTTTATAAGTCAGCTGTTCGTGAGTTATTGATTTTTATTTGATATTTTTGTCATTTGTGTACCATCTTATTAGGATTCTGTAAGTTATTAAGGAATCCTAAAAACCATGTTCCGGTATTTGAAATTCATAGAAACTCCCGGTTTGTTATTTGGGTACTTTTTACTTCATTTTAAGGAGAAATTTTCAAATTCCGGCATATTTCAAATCTAACTCGCCCTGACTATAGATATTAGAATTTCAAATAAAAATATCTTTAAGGGCGCAAACGAATAGAATCGTTGCAATATGTTGAATTAAAATAAGATTAATACCTTTTATTTCCTCCTGATCGTCGCAGTTGTACCTAAAGTTACCAATTATTCCGGGTGCTGTACCGAAACTAAAATATCGAACACGAATCGGATTTGGATCCTTCCAGTAGAGTAAAACAGTATTTTCATGTTTCACTTCAATAACGCCTTTTTGTGTTATCTTCACCGTAAACTCACGCGGTTCCAAAGCTGATAAAAGTGTTTTATTTTTAAATTCTGCTTTAGCGTCTGATTTTATTAAACGTCTCAACTCGGAAAACGTGTTATTTTTTTCGCCTAAGCCGATTTCGTATACTGGATCCGATTTTTCATGAGTCTGCGACTCAGTGAACAATACGTGCACATCGCTTGGGGCTTCGACAGAAAACTTCAGATAAATATTTCCCGGTTGCGCAGTAGGTTTGATGAAATGGTACATGGAGTAGTTACCATCATAGATAACGCTCATATGGCATGTTGAATCTAAGTAAATATTAAACATAACAATCGGATATTAAAGATTTCAAATACAGAATAAGGAAAAACAAAATGAGTCGGAGACCAAAAATGTGATTATTAGCTGACTTTAAAGTTGGTGCGTAACAAATCTAAACGCCCCGGGGTAGAGGTAATTTCCGTTTGCTTTTATATTTTGCGTCGCACTTACGCATTTTTCATTACACTACCAGCGACACTGGAAATTGTTTCGGAAATCGGTCCCAATCAAACCGCAATTTTATTTCAGCATTATGATTTAATAAATGTAATATGCTTAGAATCGTTTTTTTAAACAATTTCCTATGGAGATTGTTAAAATAGTTTTACGAAGCTAAATCTTTATCCGCATCCGGAGTTGTTAGACATATGCGGCTTGCTAATCAAGATGTTGGCTTGCAAACTGAAAATCTAAAAGATTTCTCTCAGCTGTTTAAGATATTAAAATGCATTTTTTAATTATCTTATGGAGTATAAGAAATAGTATAGTGCGATGTGAAAATAGTTGGATAGAAACAGCTATCACTCCATTTCAAGCAGTTATGACATTACCAAATATTAATATGCACTGTTCGAAGATATTTATTTGATTGTTTTGTATTGGTAGTAGTAATTTGTTTTTAGTACAAGAATAGAATTAACACTGGGTTATATAAAAAATAATTATAGTTTAATAAACTAAAAACAGATGCTTCATATGTAAGATGAGCTAAAAAGCGTAAAATAATTAAAATTTTTTTACAATACTAACCTAAGAGTGAAGAGATGGACTTTAATAATTAATTTTAATTCACAATAAGACATTAAGTTCTTTTACAATATTAATATAATAATGCAGATGTGGACAAATTTTAATTCGCAATAAACATTTAGGTTCTTTTACAATATTAACCTAAGAGTGCAGAGGTAAACATAAATAATTAATTTCAATTCAAAATAAAGTATGGGGTGATTTTATCAGTAGTTATGCGGTCCCTCAACAAATGTAAATGATATAAAACCACCCCATACTTTATTGTGAATTAAAATTAATTATTAATGTCCACCTCTGCACTCTTAGATTAGTATTGTGAGAGAATTTAAATTATTTTACGCTTTTTAACGTATCTTACATATGAAGCATCCGTTTTAAGTTTTTTTAACTATAATGTTATTTTTAATTATTTAGTCTTGAATGAAGATTATAATTATTTTTTGCGTTCAACTAAAACTATACTTAATTCCGTTGCGTATACAGTTTACTCTTTCCGTAGATTCAACAATACAATACAGCGATCTAAATCCATTTTTTACCCGTTCCCGACGTTCGAATGATTTGAAATTATTACTAATTGTCAGAACTCGATGATAGTGCAATATTATGCAGAGAAAAAACACCTACATCCACAAATTAATTTGAAAAATGTAAATATTTATAAATCCAATAATTTTTATTTCCCGCGAAAACACGGCGGCTTAACGAAAGCAACGGATCCTCAGCCGGTCTCATTATTCACTCTTAATGTATGACTGTAATTTTCGGTATCAGTGACCAAATCTAAATCGTTCCTACACACTTCTTCACAGTCCCGCTCACAGTGTTTATCGATAATAATTTTATTTCGGAAATTTATACATTTTTAAATTTTTCATCGCGAATGTACCATGTTCTGTTTTTTTTTTAAAGTTCTTTTCCTCACCATTTCCAGCGAACATTCAACTGTTCTCAGTTCGATCCCAATTTTTATGAATCCTATATTCGGATCTGCCACTTACGAGCAAATGGAAAGTGCATATAAGAATTCTGCGTGTTCAGAATGTAACTTTCAGTATTTTATGCACTTACCTATGCTTTTTAATACTTAACTATTTTTTAAAAGTTTCATTTCAATTGATTAATTAATCGTTTCGAAGAATTTGAGCTATCCTCTTACTTCACCGACCAGATAAATATAGCATAGAGATTGCGCGCGAAACAATTTCGTCGTATAATAATGAACAGTTATCTGGAATGTTACCTGCAGAGTTAACAGTGTATGAGGAATAAGATATTTTTAGGATTGGAATACAGTCTGATTTATCGTCAATGGTATTTTCAAATAATTACGGAAGAAAACACGGGATAAGAAGATAAACAGGTTTCTAGTATTTTCCTTTTGAAGTGAATATGAAAATGAAGTGGGAGAATTATGCTTCCTAATTAATTATTACAGCTTTGTTCGTTTTCACTACTACAAAAACAATATTGGTTGAAGTATCGGTCACGATCTGAAACCATTTCGTTTATGTGATACCATCTATAGCGAGTTTTTTTGGTGTCGCCCAATAACTTCAATAATGGGGGAAAGGGAAACTTTTTACAAGCGCAGAACTTCTTCGGAACGGATATCAACTTAAAGGCTGGAAAAGTGGGCAAAACTAATCCAATTTTAACTAATAAATGTATTATTTAAATCAAAAAAACTGTTTATTCATTACACGAAATTAATATAATAATAAAAATGAATAATCGTTCTGATTGTTCTGAATTAAATGGAATTTAATTACTGCAAAGTAAACTCTAAACCAAGTTGTTTATAATTCGATTTAGAAAACCTGAGAATATTCGTTGTTGTAATAAAATTTTATACAATACTTGCGGAAAATCGAATACAGCCTTTACTAAATTAAAAGTTCATTTTAATTCGTTATATTCACTTACCCTTATGTATAGACCCACACGTTGAAACAATCAAACTTAGAGAAACAAAAAAATTAACAAGTTCGTAATAGGACAACGTCATGGTGAACGGAATTATAAGTTGAGCAAAATAGATTTTTTAATCTGCATCATTTTTCGTTACTGTCGCTTGCAAATCGCGTATAGTAGTATATTATCTAATATAGATAATAATAGCGAAGGGATGTTTCACGCGGACACTGTGACGTAATTTTTATTATCAACATACTTATCATTAAAAACTGTGTGATACCACTCTACAATTCTAATGAATGTACCTATTGAAAAAAACGTCGAAAAAATTGAAACATACAATATTATTGCAATATACATATATAATATATAATATATTAATTACAACGTAATTCTTAGGCTACCCCCCATTCGAAAAAATGTCCCAATTTTATGTAACGCTAAATGTCCCAATTTTATGTAACGTTTGTTATATTTTGTAGGATTTTTGTTATTGTTATTTAAAAAATGTCACAATTTTATGTAATAAAATATGTAACGAAAAAATGTCTTAATTTTATATAACGGAAGGTAAATGTAAGAATAGGATTTTTGTGGTTATGTTATTTTTTGTGTGTGTTGATGCCAGTAAGAATTACGTTGTAAATTTTGATCATTTTATACAAAGTATAGAAGAGAAAGAGACACGAATGAAAGTAGGAGGGGTCAAGGGGCACAGCCCCTTGCGAGGCCAAAGTGGCCGAGTTTATATATATATATATATTGATGCGAATTCGTGCTTCCTTCGAGTCCCTGTTTCTGGGAAGCCATTTGATGCAAATTCAAGCTTTCGTGTGAATTATGACTTCTTCGAGTCCTTGGTCAGGGGGCTATTTGATATAAATTGAGGCTATTCCTTCTTTCGGAGTGCCATTTAACATAGATTCACTTTTCGAGTCCCTCTTTCGGTGTTCCTTTTACGGGGCCGCTTAATAAATGCGTAAGCGAAAAAGGAAATGCGGTATAGACTAGTAAAAAATTACATAAAAAAAACGAAATTTCGATCAAACTATGATGAATGCATGCCGAAATTAACAATGACTAGGGTAAAACAGATACAGGCGACGACGTGATCTTACGACAAAATTAAACGAACGACCATTATTGACTGAACAACGAATTAATTCTCTATCGGATTATAAGTGCAATGCACACACGAAGATTTCGGTACACGTTGGGCTATTCCAAACGACATAGTCGAATCGCTGAAATTATCCCGTACCTTATCAATTAATTCGAACGCCGCCGAATTTTCTAGAATATTTCTATATACCACGTATTTTAAAGCGACTACGGATTTCATAAACTTCCCTCGGCTCAATGTTCTCGGTTCAGCTGCTACCCGACACGCACTCGCCCCGGACTCGTAGAGTACTCGCCGCTATCGGCCGCTACCAACAATACACACGTACACAGTCTCATCTGACGCAGTCGTCCGTTCGACCGTGCCTGGGAATTTCGATTTTAGCCGATAAGCATCTCCGATACCCACTACGATCCGCGATTACGTCGAATAAAACGCGGTGTTCGATAAATCATGAAATAAAGTGATTTTAATCAACAAAATATATTTTTTATAATTTGAACACCGCTAAAAGATAGCGCTGTAGGTATCGAATCCGTTACAATATATATATATATATATATATATATATATATATATATACTAGCTGACCCGGCGAACTTCGTACCGCCACAGAACCGATAAATATTGTGTTAACTTATCAGCAATCAATACTAAATTAAGTTCAATAAATGTACAAAAATCAAAATGAAAAGTATTTTAATTACATTGAAATAAATGTAATTCACGTGGCAGCAAGGCATTATCCCTCTTAATAAGGAAAATCAGTATAAATTTACTTTGAAAAATTAAAGCAAACTACTTTTTAGAAACATGCTTTTTCGGGCTATATCATCAGTTAACAACACATAGTACACACCAAATTTATATACTTTTTAATAAAGTGTGTACTCTGTGCAGTTAGCTGATGATGAGCTATACACGAAAAAAACGTGTTTCTAAAGTAATTTAATTTCTTAAAGTAAATTTATACCCTTTTTTAGGATTTCGTACACATATAATATGCCTGTACCACAGGAAGTGAGAGTAACTTTGGTGTGAGTAAGCACCTATTCACTGCGCGTTCGCTACGGTTACATATTAAAGCCCATTTAATTATCTATCGAATGCAACAAACCGGGAGTTTCTACCTCCCGGGGGTTCGCCCTGCAGCATCGATTTGAAAAAAAGTGTTTCGTCGACCGCCACCGTTTTTTTAGACAAAAAAATTACAACATTTTGGAAGAAACTGTATTTCAAAATTTTTACATAAATTATTACCCATCTTCATCATTCATATTAATCTTCTCGAAATAGGCACCTCTGGCTTGTAAAGGTCGCTTTAAACTCGCCGACAGGTGTTCTGTTTAAAATGGTCTGTACTGCATTCACGACTTCTTGAACGGTATCGAATATTTTTCGAAATCGCGCTATGCTATCGAAATATTGTTGAATTACCGAGTCGAATATCATCAAGATACGCTTCTTCTTTTAATAAATCTAATGTCTTTTTAGCCGTTTTTTGCAACCAACAATAATAATGAATCACATACCGCTGTTCTCGCTCGATACCTTTCTTATCCATGTTGACAACACAAAACGACTATAAAACACGTAATAATGCTCGTAGAAACGTCCGGTTTGTTGCATTTGACAGTTGATGGAATGACCTTTAGGATTATCTGATTGCAAGACCCGCTACGATCCGCTCCGCTTGAAAAAAATTGTAGGGGTTGAAAAACACTTTTTTTTCAAATTGATGCTCTGGGTGTAGGGGTGAGGTATGAACTTCCGGTTTGTTGCATTTGATAGCTAATTAAATGGACTTTAAACGCGCTGTGAGTGGTTGCCTACTTAGTAGACCCGGCCACGCGTTGCTATGGCTCAGTTGTAATACGTTGAATTAATATTATAAAACTAATGTTTACTGATAAAGATAAAAACGTTTTAGCCAATCTAAAAACACACAGGATTGAGCCTCCGAATTTACTTTCCGGATGGTTGGAAAATGTTTTCAATGACTGCACACGTTGATTTTTATAAATATATTTCTATGTGTTTTTTACGGGCATTTAGCAGTCAAAGTGATAGACGTCTTTTTATATATAGCCTTTTGTCAACATTTTAAAATTTTTTTTCTTGCTAAGATAAATAATAAATCACAATATTTATACGACTGAAATATAAAATTGGCACTCACCGCACAAATGTGAATATATTCATACAATATTACTGAAAGTTGCGAAAATACCGAACACATTTTAAAAACGAATACATATGGATAATATGCGAGTATCGGACGGGCAGATGAAGCACATTTACCGAAACGAAAACACAAATAGATCTGAATAACTCGGAACACGAAATACATGCAAAAAATGGTTGATGCGCTTATTGTAATGTTTCCGGTCAATCTTTCGATTTCCCGTCGGTAATTAATTTTTCGGATCAAAGACCTTTCAGTTGTATAAATGTCTCATTATTGGGAAAATCTCTTTGTGCTTCTCAAATTTCTTTCGTTACCTGATTGCCGGACATGTGTTTCATTTTTTTTTGTCATTCTCGCGGTACTTGTGAAGTCGGGTCGTTTATTATTTTCTTTTCTTTTTCCGATTTAGGGTGTACCATGTTTAAGAGAAATGCAGACCGGTTTGCACTGTACTCGCTAAACGATCATTCGCCTACATTGTTCTGCTACATCTTTTAATTATATTTTTAGTTTATCGTTGCGACCATTTAATGACGGAAAATTTAGTCCGCTACAACTCACAAATGTTAGATGCAAGCACGTCTGTGATCCAACCAATTTGAAAAAATTTCCGACTAAATCACTGCAAAATGTAATAAGAATATACTGCACATAAGGGGAGTTTTAAAATGTGCACAACATATTCTCAGTAATTCACTTTCACAAACAAATATATAAATACGCAAAACATTTAATATCTACATATAAATAGGCAAGATCTTTTTTCGTTTATTAACCGATTTTCTTTTTCATTTTTTGTTTGGTAGCTATTAAAAAGCAGTTCTTTTTCTTATTTTAATATAAAATTTATACAAAAAAAAATAAAAAAAGAACTGCTTGTTACGATATTTTTGATTCAATTATGTTGTTTTTTTTAACTGCATGCGTAGCACATGATTTCCGTACCGTCATTAAGCGACCGCCCGCTGGTTGGCTGAGAGTCAAGACCGACGCCCATTTTTTGCCTATTCGTTCCTCGCCGTTTACAGGTATCTGAAATTACCCGCTCGCCTGTTTGGCCTACCACATGTTTTATTGCTTCACGTATTCTAGGCGAATTTTGTAATTTCCGTGCAACTTTTTAAAATTTATTTTTCTAGGAACCTAATTTAAATTTTAGCCAATATTTTAGAAAAAAAAATCAGCTAAATCGGTCGAGCCGTTCTTGAGTTACACTTTTTTGCGAATTGTGCAATTTCGGTGCGATTTTTTTAATTTTTTTTTTTTTTTGCAAACCTTCTCCTAAGAACTACGAATACAACAAAAAAAAATTATTCAAATCGGTTCAGCCGTTTTGGAGGAGAAGCGAGACCCACATAAGGCAACTCATTTTTATATAACCCGACACTCTGTTAAAAGGTATGGGACTTACTTTACTTTATATACATATATACATGTGTATATATATACTAGCTATCGGCTGCGGCTTGGCTCGCATATTAATACTTGTTTAAATCTTCTACTTTTTCTCTTTTTAAAAATATTTTAATGGAATCAGTTTTTTACGAAACGGTATGTACTTACTGAATTTTAAGGAATTAATAAATGTTATCGTAAATAATGATTTATAGTTTAACCTATTTTGGGTAATTTATGTTTTCGGTTATGCATTAATTCAATATTATGTCAACATTATAAGGCTGCCTCCCACGACTTCGCCTTTTTTGTTGAAGTACGAAATACATATTGCAGTCAACCGCGGTGGAAAGTCATGTCATCACTACAATCATTTGATTTTTACTTCATTGTGATCATTACCTTTTCTTTGCGCTATTCACTTTTTCTGTTAACTGTTCAGCTGCTTACTCGCTGGCTTTGTTGGCTTTAAATTTGAATAACCTTTATTTTCTTTAAAAATTATGTAACCATTTTTTCCTGTTCTTTTGGAAATGTATCTATTGCCGTCTAACAAAAATCATCCTCGCGATCAACTGAGCACTCCCGTTTTTTTTATAATCTGTGTTTGTCACAATTTAACAAAAAGTTTATTCAACTGAAGAGCACACACAGCGGTCATTTTAAAAATATTTAAAATGCACAGTTTTCGCCTTTTTACTTTATGCACATGGAAATCTCTGTTGTAATATGATTGTAAGTACAAATCTCTCATAAGCACATATATAAAAATACACCTCCACCCACACCCGCCGCTAACGAAGAGATCAATAACTTTTAATCTATCCTTAGTATCTCCCTCTCCTCAATTCACCTCTCACTCTCTCCTTCAAAGTCCTCCTCTATGGTGTTTTCCCTCCGCCCCTACAATCAAGCTTTGGTAAATATTATTTCATCTAACATTCCGATTCCGCTCGTCAGCTCCTTCTGCTAGCTTGGTGTTATTCTCAACAGCCGACTCACTTTCCATGAACACATTAACTATCTCTACAATTCCTCCCTCAAAAGACTCAATCTCCTGAAAGTCCTATCTTCATCCAAATGGGGTGGTGACCCTTCCATTCTCCTAATCCTTTACAAAGCTATAATTCATTCCAGGATCGATTACTGCTGCTTCATCTATGGAAATTCCTCTAAATCTCTCCTCGCCAAACTGAACAAAGTTCAAAACTGCTATCTTCGGTTGTGAATTGGAGCGCTAAAATCTTCTCCTATTCCTGCTATCCTCTCTGAATCTGCGATGCAACCACTTTTTAGCCGCAGATCGCAGCTTGGTTATAATTTTTTAATTAAACGTCTTTCTGTGTCCTCATCTAATCTTATCTGCTCCTATCTTAGTATTAAAAACCAATGGCGTTTTGTTCCTCATAAAATCCCGATCCTTTCTCTTGTAGTAGCTCGAGCCTCCAATTTTTCGCCTCATGTCTTTTCTTATTCTAAGCTTCCTTACTTTTCCCATGACTTCTCCAGCATTTGGCAGACTATTAATCTCCCCTTTCTCCCTCTCCAAACCAGCTCCATCGCACATTCTACATTCCAAGCTGAATTCCTCTACTTGTTTGATACATCTTTTCCTGCTCATCTAATATTCTTCACCAACGGTTCTAAAAATGAGAACGGGGTGGGCGGCGCGTTTACCTCCCTCTCACTGCATCACTCTGAATCCTTCAAGCTCCCTTCCTTCTGTTCTATCTTTGTATCGGAATCTATCTCCATTTTACGCGCAGTCTCGTTCATTCCATCCATAAGAGGGATCAGTAAATTTCTCATCTACATTCCAAGCTGAATTCCTCTACTTGTTTGATACATCTTTTCCTGCTCATCTAATATTCTTCACCAACGGTTCTAAAAATGAGAACGGGGTGGGCGGCGCGTTTACCTCCCTCTCACTGCATCACTCTGAATCCTTCAAGCTCCCTTCCTTCTGTTCTATCTTTGTATCGGAATCTATCTCCATTTTACGCGCAGTCTCGTTCATTCCATCCATAAGAGGGATCAGTAAATTTCTCATTGTCTCCGATTCGAAAATTGTTCTTCAAGTTCTTCTCGTCTTTCTCATTTTTCCAACTCTATTATTCTCTCAATTCGTTTTCTCATATCCAATCTACTCTCATCCCGCTCAATTACTGTTGGCGTTTTTTGGGTTTCTAGTCATTCTGGTATCGAGGGAAACGATTTAGCGGATTTTTTAGCCCGTTCGGCCGCTCACGATGGTCCTTTACTCTGTAATTGTCCTACCTCGGACATCCTCCTTCTTTCCTCAGCTAATCAATCCCGACTACGGTCGGACATCTATCCTTCTTTATTTTCAAATCCCGCCTCTCATTATCTTCAAATTCAGGCAGTTCCCTGTTCTCAGCCGTGGTTTCAATCTTATTCTTATCAACGCTCCGCGATCGTTCCTTAATCAGATTGCGTTTTAATCACTCCCTTCTAACCTTTTCATGTTTTCGTTTTTCCCTGTCCTCCTCTCCCGATTGTCCGCTTCATAGTTACATCTCTCCTCTCATATGTGATGCAAACCACATCTTCTTTGAATGCCCTGCCCATAATTTTGAGCGCTTTGTTTTTGTTGAGCGTCCCTACGCTTAGGTTGTTCGAGACTGGATCTGGAGTTGACGAATTGCTGCTAGTGCAATTCGGTCCAGATGACCAAACTAATGCCCATAGGACCGCGTCAAATAAATGACGAATTAAAGGTAAAAGAATTATATTTCGTAAATATGTACAGTGCGGATACCGAAATAATCAACTGGTCTGCGAAGACGACTGGAACACAAACGACGAGTCTGCAGCGATGATGCTGTCCAACAGGAACCGGAAACCAAAGGACTGGGTGGAAGAATCAACTCGTAAAATCGCAGCAATGATATCGGGCTGTTGAAAACATCGCTGAACACCACGAACGCGGGTGCGCACTTTGGTGGCGCGTAGCTCTGAAAAGAACTGTTGATCTGCAGCACTGTTGTGCTGCCCAAACTGAAACTGGAGCGCTGGATAACCGCCGACCGGTGTCGCTCTGGAAACGCGACTGAAGCGTGCAAAATTGAAAAAGGCCAATATTTCGAGGGATGAAAATGCGGGTGTATATACATCAGCTGCTAGGGCGCTCTGCCGTGTGATTGGTTATTAGCTGCGACCGAAGCAGCCAATAGGAAACCGGTTTCGTTATTGACCTTTCGCGTTGCGTTTGGAATAAAATAAATTAGAACTAAATAAAAATTTTTACACTAGATATCGATATGATCGACCGGCGTGTTAATCGATACCAGATAGCGTTCAAGTCGCGGTAAAAAACTTTCCGCTGAGATGTTTTTTAAACAGTAAAATGTGACCATGCGCGCGTATCGATATTGCGTTCGAGGGTGTGATTATTTCTTGTATAATTTTTTTTTTTTTTTTTTAGATCCCCCCTTTGGGCACGTCAGCTAAGGACCTACACCCAGAAACAACAAAAAAGAAAAGAGCCGTCAGTTAAATTTTGATTCGGTCAGATATGGACAATATAAAAGAACTAACGGATGAGATAATGGATGGTGAAGAGAAGGACAGAATATATGATGCACAATAAGGAGCGGGGAGCTTGAGTTTCAGCAAACAAGAATATAGGATACCGCGTTCAACAGAAAGAGATGCACATTCAAAAAAGATGTGATTGGCGTCGCAATTTGCCGCCTCATTAGGGTGAAGAGGACAATTTGGAGAAGAAACAAGGGAAAAGCGAAAACGAGAGGAAGGAAGAGCAGAATGGCCAAAACGCAAGCGAATCATAGAAATGACAACGGAACGGGGAAATGAAGGAAACTCAAAGAACACCAGATATTAGAAGGAAGACTAGGTTGTACAGACAGATAAAAGGATTGATCGTTACGGAAGGAGGAAGGGTAAATATCTGACCAAAGTTTAAGATGAAGTTTAGTACATAGGGAATTCAAGTTGGAGGATGGAATCTTTTTAAAGACGGAACGAGAGGAAGCAGCAACTCGAGCCAAGGAATCGGCCGTCTCATTACCTTTAATGCCCATATGGCTGGGAATCCACAAAAAATCAACACAGATGGAGTAGTGAGAGGAAAGAAGATGGATAAGACAGCGTATGCGAAGAATGATTAAATCAGAGGAGTTATCAGGAAAAGGGGAGCTGATCGCTTGAAGAACACTCATGGAGTCTGAGATAATCAAATAATTAGAAAACTGACGACTGGAAGAAATGAAGATAATGGAGCGTAGGATAGCCATCGACTCGGCTGTAAAGATTGAACAGAAAGAAGGAAGACAAAATGATTCAGAAAAATTGAAGTCCGGAAGAATAAAAGAAGCTCCAACACCATGAAGTCCCCTGGACCTATCCGTGAAGATGGTTACATGCGATAGAAATTGGGAATTGATAATGCTGTGGAATTCCCGGTGAATTATTGTCTGAGAAAAGGATTTGGAAAATGAAGGTACAAAAGAAACATTGGGTGAATGGCAGAGATCGACAAAGTTAAAAGAAAAGGCAGGAAGATTATTACCTGAGATTGTGAAAGGCCAAAAGGAACTAAGGCGAAGGGAAATGAGGGCTAAAACAGGGATTTTCCTAGGCGTAAATCGCCAGTTCTTATAAATTGAAAGGTAGGAATGAATAAGAGTACAGGACGTAAGAGGAAGACGTTTGGAGAGGAAACGATAGCCTAAGTAGGATCTACGAAGAGACATGGGTGGTGTGTGAGCCTCTGCGAGAATTGCTGGAATTGGAGTAGACTTGAGAGCACCAAGACAAAGCCGAAGACACGAATTTTGGATAATGTCCAATTTAGAAAGACGAGATATATAGAGGCACAACCATAGATAAAAGATCAAATTTGGAACGGACAATGGCTTTATACAAGACGATCAGAATGTACGGATCACCACCCCATTTTGTTGAGAACAGCGCTTTCAGCAGGTTTAGCCTTTTAATAGCAGAAGAGGAAAGATAATCAATATGTTCAGAGAATGTCAGCCGACTATTGAGAAAAACTCCAAGATAGCAGAAACAGTTAACGTGAGGAAGAGGTAAATTGTTTACAGATAGATTAAGCAAGGCAGGATTGTAAGGGCGAAGTGAAAAGACAATAGACGAAGACTTAGAAGGAGAGATAGAAAGATTAATTGAGGATAAGGAGTGATCCAGTGCAGTAAGAGACGAACTAGGAGCCTCATTAGCGGCTACAAAATCAGAGGCGGAGGAAAAAAGCAGGATATCATCGGCAAAAAACAAGGAGGAAGAATTTAAAGGCAGAGAAGCAACACCGATAGTGTAGATATTAAAGAGAGTAGGACTAAGGGAAGAACCTTGTGGGAGGCCGCGAAAAATTTTTCTTCCATGGTAGAGAGGTATAGAAGAAATATGGATAGAGCGATTCATCATGAGATTAATAACAAGGAAAGAAAATTTAACTGGGACGTTAATTGCCGACATTTTTTCTCTTAAAGTTGGCAGGTGTACATTATCAAAAGCAGAGGAGACATCAATGAAGGAAGCTAAGGTATATACTGGAAATAAACAGACTAATACAATCAGGAGGGCCAATCCCAGGCCGAAAGAAAAACATATTGCTGGGAAGAACGTGGTTATGTTCCAGCCACCAAACAAGGCGCCTGTTTAGCATACCTTCACAGTTTTGTACTCTAAAATCTTAACACTGGGTCTTCCTGCTCCGTATAATTCTTCCTTTGTCCTTTCCTTTCCATCTCCAGATATAATCCCTGCACTCCAATTTTTCCTAAGCTCTATTTCTAATCGTATCTCTGTTTAATCCTTTTCATAATTTCTGTAGTTGTTGGGTCAAAACCGCTGGCGCTCCCAAAAGATAAAAAAAAAAGATACTTAGTAGGTCTGGAATCTTATTTCTGTCGCATGGCTAATATGTTGGAATCCCATATAACCGATAGTATGTTAATATATTCCTTTTAACTAAATCTCTTAGTAAGTAGAAAAAACAGTTTTAAAACTGTCGATATATCCCTTCGAAGAAGCCCATTGCAACAGATTTTCTGAAGCTCTTTCAGTGACTATTCATCTTTACAATAGTTTTACTAATTGTTAAATTAATTGTGTGTGCTGCACAAGAAAGTGATGGTATTTTTTATGTTTTTCTACCATCGCATTTTTGAAGAGTTGTTAGTAACAATAGCCAATTACTTTTTCTAATATATCCTACTCTTCAATTATGCTCGATAATACATAAGATATTATGGGACACTTGTGTTTCTTTTGTTTATAACAACGAAGGTTATAATTTAAAGTCATTAACGTAATACGCTGTTACAGTTAAGAATCTTCATTTATTACAAAAAAATAATTAGTATTATCAAAATTATTTTTAATTTTTATTTATTTATTTATTTATTTATTTATTTATTTATTTATTTATGTGTCATATGCAACAACTAATTTTTAATTTTAAACCATTATAAATTTGTGGTAATAAATATTCAGAAAATTTTTTTACTGACGATAGACAGTACTTTGGATTTAACTTTTTAACAAAATTTTGAAACTCCGCATTTTTTACTATAGATAGTGGCTGAAAATTTTTATTATTAAAAATATCAATTCTCTATCGATGCCATCAATGTCAAATCAAATCAAATATCTTTATTAAAGAAAATACATATGTCTGTTTAAGTAAACAAAAAAAAGGATTCTTATAAACCTCATTTCCTCGGCCCAAAGAAGACAAAGGTTTTCTTTAACCATTTTCATTTCTTCCTGTCTCTTGCTGTTCTTTCAAAATTAATTTAAATCATCTTCTTATCTACCCTTTTTATGATCAATTTTACGTTTATAATGCGAGAGATACCAAAAAGTGGCCTTATAAGTTCAATGATGTCCATCTTTTAGTCTTCTTATGTGACCGTCCCATTCCAAATCTCTTTCTAACGTAACCTATTACGTTTCCGTGTTATTTTTTAAGGGATGTTTTATGATTTTTAGTTTGAATCGGTCTGTTTTCCTAACATTAAGTATTGATCTTTCTAATTCATTCCGTGTTGGCTCGAGCTTATTAATAATTGTTTTGTTTAGTGACCATGTTTGACATCCATAAGTTAACACTGGTAGAGTGCACATGTTAAAAATCTGTCTTTTTTGACTGTTGCTAAATGGGGCTTTAAATATATGTATTTTTAAGCGACAAATATTTATTCCAAGACTTAGTGATCCTTGTATTTCCTTTTCCATGTAATTATTAAATGAAAGTAGTTGTCCTAAATGCGTCGCTCCGTTTATTCGAGATCTATTTGATTTTTAGTTACTTACATTTTATATTGGTTTGCATTTTTTGTTAGTATTTTGGGTATTTCTGTATTCATCGGCAATCTCACTTTTGCCCCCTTTTCACCCAGTTATCTCGTAGCATTTTTGTGAATGTAGAGAGAAGAATTATGTCGCTGGAAAATCTCAAGTTTCATAATTTCGTACCGTTTATATTATTTCCTTTATTCTCCCAGTTCAACTCTTTAAAAATTTTTTCCGATGTACAATTAAATAAAATAGGTCGCAGTGGACCGCCCTGTCTAACCCCCTTATTAATTGTAAAATATTGACCTTTAATATCTCTTTTTAATCCTTTACGTATTTCTTGAATTATCATTATAAGATTTTCTGGGGCCCCCTGGTTATGCAATACTTTAAAAATATGTTTATGTTTTAGAGAATCAAACGCTTTGTTATAATCTATCAGGGTTACGTGTAAACTTATTCGATATTCACTATATTTCTCCATAATTCGGTTTATTGTATGTAAGTGATCCATTGTTAAAACAACTCTATTTATACTCTGTTGGATTTCTAAAAACTGTTTTATCCTTATTTCTATACATTTTGAAAATAATTTAGGAATACTTAAATCTAAAGTAACAAGGCGAAAATTCTCGATTTTATGACGATCACCTTTTTCAAGTAATATTATTATATCGGAATATTTCTCTTCTTTTGGGATGTTTTTCTAAAATTTTGAGCGATGTGACCAATTCGCAGCCGGCTGAGGATCTTAATATCGTATCGGGATCTTCCTTCCGGTGGCCACCAAGATTCAACTGTGGGCTTAATGGTTCTTAGGAATGTTGTAGCAGCTGCCCATTCGGTTCTCTACTGCTTTTCGCACGCCTTTAGTAATGTATATGTAATTGATGAAGGTAGCTCCGCGTCCTCTGGTATTGGCGAGAGCAAGGCAGAACGTGCTACTCCGTCGACACTCCCATTACCAGGCACTCCAATATGCCAAGGAACCCACAGCAGCGACACGTGACAATCCATTAGATGCAATTTGTACAAGTAGTGATATATTTTTAGAACTAGCGGATTGTTGTATTTTTGGCTTCTAATCATGTTCAAAGACTGTATGGAATCAGTAATCAGGAGGAAATCACTGGCTCTGGTGTAAGTTATAACGATGTGGTGGAACCAGTGTGCAATTGCATACAGTTCTTCATCCAATGCAGAACAGGCATCATTGAATCGAGTTTCGCATGAGATGTCCAGGCTGCGAGCAGTAGACCTGCCTTGCCAACTGCCTTAGCTCCATCAGTGTAGTAAATTAGGTAGTCCGGGTACTTATTAATTGCCCTAACTGCCACTTTCACTGTGAAGAGGGGACTTGTTGTGACTGGATGTAGTTACTTTTCTCGTTTTTATTTTTATCTACGTCTTTATCTACTTCGGTGTAATAGTTTTTTGTTTTTATCGAGTGTTTTTGTCCGACTGCGTTTTTCAAGTATATATTCCTATTCAGTTGTTTGGTCAATTTCATAATGTATTTATTCCCTTCTAAAGTTGCTTTTATTATTTCGGGTTTTGTTGAGTTCGTTTTTTCTCTGATTTTTTTTTCTTATCAATTTGAATGCCTTTAGTTCAATTCGATTTTGCCTTCAGTTGTTTTATTTTTTATGCGAAATATAGCAACGTTCTGTTTTTGTAATTTTTTTTTTTTTTTGCTTAAAATTGCCATCTGGCTAATGTAGCCGATAAGCAATTGAAATGGAGGTTATCACATGATGGGAGAAGACATTCAACAATAACACTCCGCGTTGCTTTACCAGTCAATCAAACCGGTGGGGAAGGTCTAGGGGCGTATAACGATTTAGTCTATGATTGTCGTTGCCTGAGCGTAATAAATCAATTGCCAGCGGGTTAGGGTGGTCTACTAACCAACGCAGGTAACGCTCGCTATAATTTTTAATTACTTTACTTACCTCCGGTACATTTAGATCCCACTGGTAAGTTATCATTGCGCATGTACCACGGTGCATTGGCTATTGTTCTCAGTATTTTTAACTGGCACCGCTGTATAATTTTAATATTAGACGCTGATGTTGTTCCCCAAAGAGATATATCGTAGGTCCTGATGAGGAATATAATACGAATTATTTAGAAATGAATAAGTTGATGTTTGAAACGTTTAATTCATAGCTCGATGTTGAACGAACATTAACGAAATGAACGACTTATTGCCACAAAGGCGAGCGACGGGTAAAGGCCGAACGACGACTACGAACGTAGAGTGAATACAACGAATGCGAGAGTAGAACAATAAAAAATGGTTCGCGGACAAAAGCGCACAAGACAAAAGCGCACAGGACAAAAGCGCACAGGACAAAAGCGCACAGGACAAAAGCGCACACGGAAAAAAGCGCACACGGATAAAAGCGCACACGGATAAAAGCGCACATGGATAAAAGCGCACACGGACAAAAGCGCACACGGACAAAAGCGCACATGGATAAAAGCGCACACGGACAAAAGCGCACATCGATTTGCAGAACAGAAGCTAATTTATTAATTTTTCCGTTCTCGACAATTGCATCATTTGCGAAAAGGCAAAACTGCACAGTTGCCCCGCAAAGAATTTAAAATTCAAAAAAATTATTGGTAATCAGCGAAAACAAAGTAAAAATAATACAATTTTTTGTATGATTCACTAGTCATTTTTCTGTTTTTTTTTGTTCTTATATGTGTATTTGTTTGTTAATAATCATAGTGTCTATTGACTATGACCGCTAGGAAGTTACCATACATAAAAAATAAAATTTGTATCAATAATGTATTCAGGGGCGTCTCAAGCATGCCAAGTTGTGGGAGTGGTGCATTCCCCAAAATACCGATTCATGAATTCATATAATTTAAAAATATTTTTTTTTTATTAACCCCCCTTTGGGCATATCAACAAAGGATCTTCGCCCAGAAACGAAAGGAAGGAGAAGGATCAGTTAAATGTAGATTCGGTCAGCTATTGATAAGATAAAGGAACTGAGGATAGGAACAACTGAGATCGACGGAAACGATAAGATATACGAGGCACAATAAGGAGTAGGGAGTTTGAGTGACAGCAGATTGGAATACAAAGAGGTACGTTCGTTCACGAGGGATGGACATTCAAAGAGGATATGGTCAGGATCACAGACGGCTACGTCGTCAGGATGAGGAGGGCAATAAGGGGAAAGAGCGAGATGAAAACGAAAGCGTGAGGAAGGAAGAAGAGTATGATTCAGACGTAAACGGATAATAGGAACAATAACGGAGCGGTGAAGCGAAGGAAAATCGTAAAACCAAGGCCGCGTGGGAAGATTAGGTTGAATGAAAAAATTTAAGAGGAAGAATGATTAGACAAGGAGGAAACGTAAAAATCTGACCAAAATCTAACATGAAACTTTTTGCACAATGGGAGTAAATTCGAAACGGGAATTTTAGAGAAAAAAAAAGCGGGAGGATACAGCAATCTGAGCCAAAGAATCAGCCATTTCGTTACCCTCTATCCCCATATGACTGGGGACCCAGAGCATTTCAATGCGGATAGCGTGAAGTGAGAAGAGAGTGTGAATGAGAGAGCGAATACGGAGGATGAAAAGGTCAGAGGAGTGAGAGGGGAAATGAGAGGAAATAGCTTTAAGAGCACACATGGAGTCGGAGATAATTAAAAATTTAGAAGAAGAACGATGTGAGGAAATATGGATTATGGCAAGTAAAATGGCCGTTAACTCGGCCGTAAAGATAGTACAAAAGGAAGGGAGACGAAAAGATTCAGAGAAATTAATGCTCGGAATGATGAAAGAAGCTCCAACTCCATTAGGCCCCTTCGAACCATCCGTAAAAATAGCAATATGGGAAGGAAAACGGGATTCGATATAACTATGGAATTCCTGTATAACTGTTGGATAGGAAAGGGATTTGGAGGAAAAAGGAAAGTAGAATACATTGGGAGGATTGGAGAGATCTGCAAAATTGAAAGAAAAGTAAGGGAGATTGTTATAAGAAATTGTGCAGGATAAAAAGGAATTTAGCCGCAAAGCAATGTGGGCTAGAATAGGAATTTTCTTGGGAGTAAAACGCCAGTTTTGCAGAATAGAAAGATATGAAGGAATAAGTTTGGAGGATGATAACGGTAGGCGTTTACACAAGAAACGATAACCTAAATAGGATCTGCGAATGAAAAGGGGAGGCGAGTTAGACTCAGCGAGAACTGCTGGTACTCGAGAAGATCTAAGAACACCAAGGCAAAGACGAATACAAGAATTTTGAATTATTAGCTTATATAACAAAATGTTATATGGTGTTTTTTAATGATTTTCTTTAAACTTTTACAATGCGGGTCTTTTATTTTTTACTTCTGCAGTCAAAACTGATTTAGATCGAACTGTGAGGACTAAAAATATTTAAAAAAAAAAATTTTATTAAAAGACATCTCACCTTCTAATGCTAAGCCTATAAGACTTTGTAATAATGCTTTACTTTTTCAAACAGTGAGGGTAACTTTTATTTTACACTGTTGTATACTAACCGTTTCTTTATAAATGGTTTCAACTGGTCTGAATTTTCTTAATAATTTTTGCTTTTAAATTAGTATCGAAAAATCCGCAACTCTTTGTTAACTTGGTAAAAGTTTTCATTATATTTGACACTTCTATATCGTCAACCGTTTGTTTGCTTATTTCTTCTTCATCATTTTCATCACTGTTGTTTATTTGACTCTTTGCTCGCGGTTTCATTGCTGATTAAAACAACTGTTGCAATATTTTTGTCAACGTTTAATTATTCCTTTGATAATAAATTTCCCGATGATCATTCTAATATTGTGAAAAACTTGAACTCTGTTTTTATTCCGCAATACTTCAAACTTTTGTATTAAGGGAATTTTACTTACTTTCATTTTAATATGATCAGAATAAAATATATAAATATAATGATTGAATGATTTAAAACTGAACAGAATTCGCTGTTAATTAAGCGGCTTCTATTGTATAATTCTTTAAATTTCTACAAGTCTGTTTTAGTGACCTAAATTGTACGATTCTTGGCTGTTGTTAAGAACTTCGCAATTCGACCATAGTTGCAGACAAATACATAAATTAAATATATTTGCACTTCCTTGTTACTAGGTTAATATCTTGATGCAGAGGGACTAAAAACGTACACAAAAAAAATCTAAAATTTATTTCAATAAAATAGTTCGGAAATTTAAATTATGGTGAAGTTGTGAAAGAGTTTCATGTAGAGTTGAGAAAAAAGACGTCAAAAACATTATGTTTGGTTTACTTGTTACTTAAAATAATCAAATTTCGTACTTTCAGCTAAAATTCATCTGCTTTTAAAATTCATTATTTTTAATTTTGCGTAACAAGGTCCGATTATATTTAATTATTATTTCTATTATTTTCGCCGCAATGTTTATATTTTTGTTTTATTTGATAATTGTATGCCTGCGCCTAAATTTAAAAGGTTGCCATATTGTCAGGATAGCGTTGGTATGTATTTTTTTAAGGACAGTGTGGCTGTCGCGGTCGGCACCAAGTAGTTTTTAGTTTTAGAGACGCGTATGTAGCGAATTGGTGTGGGTCATTGTGTGTTTTGTTTGCGGGAGAAAACGTGTCTCCTTTAGGTGTTCGAATATATACAGCGTTGTTATCGATTTATAAATGCGTATATTTGTTGTTTGTAAAAGTTATGTTCTGTTAATTTGCGTGAAAAATTAATAAAGAGTAGAATTTAGTAGATTTGTTTGTTTTTTTTTATTTTCGTCGATCATCTGTTGTGTTTTTTTTTGTGTAAACAATAAATTCGTTAGTTTAAAATTTCGGCTGACAACTGTGACTTTAATTCAAATTCTTTCCAATACTAGAAAACGTTATTTTCAAACGATAAAGTTCTTTATAATACAATGCTAAGGCTGAGAATTGTTTTAAAAAATTTAATTCGTATTTTAAAACAAATAAAGATTTTGACAGTAAAACACATGTTTATACCTTTAGTCCGCTTAAAAAAAGTTAATCTTTGATTTTATTTGTTCATTGTTTTTTGCTAAAAGTATCATGCTTAAAATCAAATATTTAATGGAATCATTGAACAGAGAACTCAGTAATAAGTTTGATGTTACACAACTAATTCGAAGTACGGTAAAAATATTTCAAAAAGTGAATAATGATAAACAAATTACTGCATTGATCAACTCTCTGGTTCTTTTTGTAAAAAATATTCATAATCCCGAAACTGATTTTTCAAATACAAAGTGCGTTGTGCGCTAAAAAGTTGTGATGAAGCCCTGGGGAGACTACATGTGATGAAGATTTTATAACATTCGATTTAAAAAAAACAGAGCTGTTTTTGAAGTCTTTACTTCTTGTATTCATGACGACTTATTTAAAATTCTTTCAATTTTTTAACCTTTTCGAAAAATATTTACAATTCCAGTAAAAAAAATAATTCTTGAATCAAATAAATAATAGATATAATAGATGTAACTTTAAATTTTTGAAGGAACATATAGAACGTTTACATATTGACGTGCAAATGCTTCTCAATTCTTGCGAAGATTTTACAAGTTTTTTAAGTATTTCAAAAATTGCATTTAAATCATAAAATGTACTGCCTTTTGCATTCAAATCTGGTCATTTTATTTTATCATTTTTTTTATTGTCACCGTCTTCTGAGCATTTGAGCGCTGAAATTAATTTCCGATCATTCACATACAACGATAAGCGGAAACCGTTTGTTTTCATTAATGTTACTTTTTTCTTGATAGAATGTAGTAAATAAAATAAATACTCATAAAACAGTCAAACTGTAATCAAAGTTAAACTTTAAAAAATAAAAACGAAAATCGAAATTTACTTCGCAATTAATTTCTATTATAAAATATAACATTTGCTTCATATAATTCAATGCATATTGTCCTTTTCAGGGTCGATCAAAAGTAGAAAAAGTTTTTCAAGTTTAAATAAAATACATACTTTTAAAGTCGGACTCATTAAATTCGGAGATTTTATATTTTAATTAAAGATTTTATAATATGCTTATTGCTGTTTTCAAATTCGGCCCATTTTAAAAATTTTTTATTAATTTCAATAAAATATATATTTTTTTTTTTTTTTTTTTTAAATAATTTGCGGGTCCCACAAGGCAATTGCCCGTCTGTGGGTTCCCAACATAATTATATCGTTTATTCATTATATACATCTTAAGTCTAATACATCATATTCGTCTTATATATAATTACTTAATTCAACTTAACTTCTATTTTTACTACTCTACGTCTAATTTTAATTCACAACATTTATACCTATCGCACATCGTACCACAATATTTACACATAAGCCATAAGTAATGCAGCTAGAACTGAGCATTTTTTTTTTTTTTTTTCATTAAATCATTTATAATTCTTTACTCTTTCAATCAATTACCCGTCTTATCGCTGTTCCTTTCCTATGACTAGCCATTTCTCATTCTTTGCACCACGCAATCAACCATATTTTTATTTTGTCTTTCCATATATTCAAATTACATTCGTCTCTTAATTCCTCTGGTAAGTTACCCAGTAAATGACTCATAACTTCCTCTTTAACATTATCAATTTTATTATTAATTCAAAATTAAGTACATTAAATCTCATATTTGAATTAAGAGTTTTATAACGAAAACATCATGATTTTGCCAAATGATTAATGTTTTTTTATCCACCTTAAAGTATTTTGCCCACAAAATTGTATTTCTGCTACAATACTTTTAATTTCTTTTCTTCTATACATCTTTTTCCTACGTTTATGAGCCACTTATTGGCTCCCCGTCAACCACATTCACCACAAAACATAATAATAAATTTCTCCAACAACGAATGGCATTTACAGATAATAATAAAGCAAATAACCGTTTCGTTTAGAATTCTTAGTAAAAATAATTTTAAATTATTAAAATCACAGAAGGTATCGGCCCCTGCTCATTTTATTTAAAAAAATTAAATTCTCCCATATTAGAAATTAAAAATAATGAATTTTAAAAGCAGATGAATTTTAGCTGAAAGTACGAAATTTGATTATTTTAAGTAACAAGTAAACCAAACATAATGTTTTTGACGTCTTTTTTCTCAACTCTACATGAAACTCTTTCACAACTTCACCATAATTTAAATTTCCGAACTATTTTATTGAAATAAATTTTAGATTTTTTTTGTGTACGTTTTTAGTCCCTCTGCATCAAGATATTAACCTAGTAACAAGGAAGTGCAAATATATTTAATTTATGTATTTGTCTGCAACTATGGTCGAATTGCGAAGTTCTTAACAACAGCCAAGAATCGTACAATTTAGGTCACTAAAACAGACTTGTAGAAATTTAAAGAATTATACAATAGAAGCCGCTTAATTAACAGCGAATTCTGTTCAGTTTTAAATCATTCAATCATTATATTTATATATTTTATTCTGATCATATTAAAATGAAAGTAAGTAAAATTCCCTTAATACAAAAGTTTGAAGTATTGCGGAATAAAAACAGAGTTCAAGTTTTTCACAATATTAGAATGATCATCGGGAAATTTATTATCAAAGGAATAATTAAACGTTGACAAAAATATTGCAACAGTTGTTTTAATCAGCAATGAAACCGCGAGCAAAGAGTCAAATAAACAACAGTGATGAAAATGATGAAGAAGAAATAAGCAAACAAACGGTTGACGATATAGAAGTGTCAAATATAATGAAAACTTTTACCAAGTTAACAAAGAGTTGCGGATTTTTCGATACTAATTTAAAAGCAAAAATTATTAAGAAAATTCAGACCAGTTGAAACCATTTATAAAGAAACGGTTAGTATACAACAGTGTAAAATAAAAGTTACCCTCACTGTTTGAAAAAGTAAAGCATTATTACAAAGTCTTATAGGCTTAGCATTAGAAGGTGAGATGTCTTTTAATAAAATTTTTTTTTTTAAATATTTTTAGTCCTCACAGTTCGATCTAAATCAGTTTTGACTGCAGAAGTAAAAAATAAAAGACCCGCATTGTAAAAGTTTAAAGAAAATCATTAAAAAACACCATATAACATTTTGTTATATAAGCTATACAGTATAAAAAAAAATATTTTTAAATTATATGAATTCATGAATCGGTATTTTGGGTAATGCACCACTCCCACAACTTGGCATGCGTGAGACGCCCCTGAATACATTATTGATACAAATTTTATTTTTTATGTATGGTAACTTCCTAGCGGTCATAGTCAATAGACACTATGATCATTAACAAACAAATACACATATAAGAACAAAAAAAAACAGAAAAATGACTACTGAATCATACAAAAAATTGTATTATTTTTACTTTGTTTTCGCTGATTACCAATAATTTTTTTGAATTTTAAATTCTTTGCGGGGCAACTGTGCAGTTTTGCCTTTTCGCAAATGATGCAATTGTCGAGAACGGAAAAATTAATAAATTAGCTTCTGTTCTGCAAATCGATGTGCGCTTTTATCCATGTGCGCTTTTGTCCGTGTGCGCTTTTGTCCATGTGCGCTTTTATCCATGTGCGCTTTTATCCGTGTGCGCTTTTATCCGTGTGCGCTTTTGGCCATGTGCGTTTTTGTCCGTGTGCGCTTTTGTCCGTGTGCGCTTTTGTCCATGTGCGTTTTTGTCCGTGTGCGCTTTTGTCCGATGCGTTTTTATCATGTGCGCTTTTGTCCTGTGCGCTTTTGTCCTGTGCGCTTTTGTCTTGTGCGCTTTTGTCCGGTCACCATAAAAAATATGGTCGGCAAAACAGACAACACATGTTTCCAAATGTCTGGAAACGGCACGGAACGAATAGGCAAAGCATATCGACCTCGGCTGTCTTAGCCGATCAACGGCGATCACAAAAAAATGGCGGTTCGAAAATCGGGCGCTACACATGCATTAAAATTATAACAAAATAAAATAAACTATTCGAAAATATTGTAACAAACTCCCCCCCATGAACCAAACGGGGTTCATGAAGGAACAATAACAATAATGAAGAATTTTTAAAACGAATATTAACATAAACAAAAAATCGAAAATTAGAGGCAGATATGCGACCGCCAGCATGAATTAAATTATTATAATCTAGAAATACATTAATTGCAAATAATTTACTACGCTTATTTGACGCGAAAATATTACGAGTTTCGATTTTTAAGTTATGTGACACACAAAGTAAAAGTTGCGATAAAACAACTCCTGACTGCAGTTCTAAATGAGGAATAGTTAACGCTTTAATTGGTGCTACTGCTAGCCTCAGCAGGATAAAACTCTGATACATCGTCGCCAGATTTTACTTGAAAGTATCTATCTGCCAAGTATGAAGACAGTAGTGGGTAATAGGAGTGTGGCAGGGTTTTTTTTTATTTTTGAAAGCAATCCCTCGTGCCACACGCGGTCGAAGGCCTGACTAACATCCAGGAAGGCGGCAGAACAATATTGCTTCCTGTCAAAGCAATTACCAATGTATCTCTGAATTCTATGAATTTGTTCTACTGTAGCGTGCCCAGGACGAAACCCAAACTGGCAGTCTGGAATTATACCCTGCAGCTGCTCTATTAGCCTAGACAACAATACTTTCTCAAATATTTTAGGTACTATTGGTAAAAGACTGATAGATCGATATGATGAGGCTTCACTAGCGGGCTTACCTGGTTTCGGTATCATTATTACCTGAGCCATCTTCCACTGTGACGGATAATAACCCAGCCGAATAACAGCGTTGAAAATTGTTGTTAACAAAACTATTGCCTTTCGCGGTAAGAATTTTAGCATTTTTCCAGTGATCAGGTCTTATCCAGGGGCTTTATGTGTTCACTTTTTTAATTGCTGAGGGCGTGAAATGTTTGATTTGGGGGGGACATTTGAAATGGTGCGACTAAATCACGCTTTACCTGATCGTAAAAAGGCTCAAATCCGATGTCCGGAGGATGTGGTTTAAACACATTCTTAAGATGTAGTCCAAAAACTTTCGCCTTATCGGGATCGCTGCGTGCCTATTCACCGTTATCTTTACGCAAGAGTGGTGTCATTTTTTGAGGTCTTCTGAACGCTTTGGTGGCATTCCACAGTGCACGATTGTCTTTTTTAACGTCTCCGTTGTAAAGAATTATTCTAAAGATCATTTTTATGCTGTTTTAATAATTGACTTAACTCTTTGCTTATTATGTTAAGAGAGTTTTTATGAGCTGGATACCTTGTTATTTTCCAAAGTTTTTTAATTTTTCTTTTTTCGTGGATTTTTTTCTGAATAATATGCGGGTAGTTAAAGTCTGAGTTTACAGTGACGTTCGGGGTGCTCAACCACGCTGCCTTTTGTAGCATATGATTGAAGTATTCAACTGCTTCGTCAATATTATCACCTGTTTTCAATGGAACATTGATGACAAGATTCTCTTCGATCCAGTGCGTGTAAGAATACCAATCGGTTCTATTATTGTGAAATTTAAAATTAGCCTTTTTAATTATTATTAGCGGACTTATTTCAAGTATTACCGGGGAATGAACCGACGTAGAGTCAACAGATGTTTCAATATTTGCATATAAAGTACTAATACCTTTAGTAATAAAAAAATCAAGCAGGTCAGGTATTTTATTTCTATCAGAGGGCCAGTATGTAGGTTGTCCGCTGGAGAATACTGTAAGTTTTGATTTCGAAATGCATTTGAATAGTTCCCTTCCTTTAGGATTTGTTAGTCGTGACCCAAAAAATGTATGCTTGGCATTATAATCTCCACCCACTATAAATTTATTTCCTAATGAGTTAAAAAAATCACTGAATTGATCGTGCATAATTTTGTACCTAGGTGAGCAGTATATTGATGAGATTGTTAATTGTTTACCTGTACTTGCAATTACTTTGATAGATATAGCTTGAATATGAGGTAATTGAATACAGTTGAATTGATAGTGCTTCAGATGTCTGCGTACTAAAATTGCTGCACCGCCACGAGGCTTACCGCACGGATGATCGGCCCGATAAAAATTATTACCATTTAAAGCATAATAGTTTTTTGAAGTGAAATGTGTTTCCGAAAGTAACACTACGTCTAATTGTTTTTGTAAATTAACCATACATGATGGTTTGTTGTTGTCTTGTTTGTTTTCTTCGGGATCTTGCGTTGCCTGCGTTATAGCGGTTGTTATCAATTTAATTTCGATATATTATTATATAATTGATTACTATTATGAGTTTTTAGATGGTTCGTTTTTGGTTTTTTTTTTTTTTTTGGGTAATTCGGTTAGATTTTGTTTTATATATCGTCGGATTTAATTTATTATATTTTTTATTTCTATTTGTCTTATTATTCGGACGACTGTTGAATTTTAGTGCAACAGCAAGTAGCCTGTGGTTGACATAAAACTTGAAAGAGTTCATAGCGTGAATTTTATAATTAGTTATTCTATCATTACTTTTTGGTGATAGTATATTAGCTCGCTCAGCCGCCCACATTGGTCCTTTGCTCGACTTTTTCCCTTCTTCAGACATTCTTTCTCTATCACGCTCTAATCATTCCAGACTTTGGTCTGACATGTATCCATCTTTATTCTCTAATCATTATTCATACTACTGTCTTATTCAACCGGTTCCTACTTTCCTGCTTTGATTTCAATCTATTCCTATCTGTCGTCGTTCCACTGTTGTTTCCTTAATTAGGCTTAGAATCAATCATTCTCTACTCCCCTCTTCTCGCTTTCGTTTTTCTTTAACTCTTTCTCCTTTCTGCTCTCTTCACGCTTCTGAGCCTTCTTGTATTTGTGATTCAAATCATATCCTATTCGAATGTTCTGCACTCTCTAATGAGCGCTCCTTTCTTTACGTCCAACTTTTAGCTGTAGGTCTTCCTACTCCCTTTAACGCTACCTATATTCTTTCCTTTCCAATGCCTTCAGTTATTCCGTTGCTGCTGTCCTTTGTCTTTTCCATTTCTGACCGCCTGGCTATTTAGTTATATCTCTTAATTTTTCATGTTGTTGGGTCAAGGCCGCTGGCGCGCCCAGGGTAGAAAAAAAAAATAGTGTATAATCTATTGGTAATATCGTTTATCTTTTATTTTTTTTAAAAGAAATTGTTAATTATCTTAAAGTCAAATTGTTGACAAAATAGCATTAACGTTCAGCTTGCCCTACCCATAATTATCTATTGCACCCTTTTATTCTTTCCTTTTCTATCTGACTTGACTATTCCAGTCTCCCATTAATATTAAATTGTTATCTTTGATTCTCAGTTCGTTAATCTTTTTGTTCCAGAAATTCGTAGAATTCATTTAATTCTCTATCTTTTGCAGAACAGGTAAGGGAATATATTTTAATAGAATTTGGTCGAGGGTTATTTATATTTAATTTTCAAATTACTAGCTTGTCAGTAATTCCTCTTATCTCCATTACTTTTGTTTTTGTAATCTGGTTTTAGTAAAAAACCGACACCTCTTTGCCCCGTGTCATTTCCGATGTAGTGAAGCAGATTGCCTCTTTGCGTATTTATTTATTTTTCTCCCGCTCTGCGAGTTGTTGACAAACTTAAAATTTTGATATCTGTTTTTGCAGAAACCTCCATACTCGGCGGCGAAAGTGATTGTGTTATCGCTGATGATTTTGTTGATATGAAGCTATCTAGTCAGCCTTGTGTTTGATGGTGTGGTTTACTGTTTGACGCGTGAGTTGATCCTGTTCCGCTTTCATTGGTTGCCTGTTGGTCTGTTCTGGTTAAGTTTCTTATTTTTTTCGTTCTCGTTATTTTAGTGCAGACGTCAGACAACATCATGATGCTGCTGGATCCCCGTATTTACACGGCCCTTCCGTTGCTAGCACAGTAGTTGACGCATATGCTCGGTTGTGTCTTCATTGATGAATATCGGTAGCGACGGGGTACTACTATCTGCACGTCACTTCCTTTTAATTTTTGTTTCCTACTATCGTTAATAATTTCTGATAATTTATCGAAATTATTTAACTTAACGGTAACCAGTGGTAGTCGCTGTCTTATTACATCGGTAATCGATGAATCTCTTTAATATCACAGTCATGTATATTACCACGCACTTTTTCCACCACTTTGCAAATTTTATCTCGAACATTTTCATCTTCTGTGAATATGGAGTCTTTCTTTGTGACGATGGGCAAAGTCTTTAATGACTTCGTCCATCCATTTAATCCTTAAATCAATATGTAAAGATTCGTTCCGTTGGAACCATCGAGCATATCATACGGAGAATTTATTTTGGGCTACTTGAATAATGTTTCTGTTTGATGTTTTGGTACATCCCCATATCAGTACCCCATAAGTCCAAATCGATCTTATGATGGTTTCATAAATGAGTCGTTTGTTTTCAAGCTTCATTTTGGAATGTCGCTCAACAAACCAATACATCTCACGTGTTTTTTATCGAATCTGCCGAGCTTTTGAAGCAACGTGAGTTTTCCAAGTCAACTTAGATGCACACCCAAGTATTTTGCTGAATCGGAGATTGGCACTTGTCGTTTATTTATGAACACTATATGACGCGGATCTCATTTACGAAGAGCGAAAATGGTGTGGATAAATTTGTACGTATTGAGCTGGATTTTCCGATTTTATACACGGTCTAAAGCATGCTGATGGTTTTCAGTTGCTTCAGTTTGTGAGCCGCTTACTGATAGTAGTGCTGTATCGTCAGCGAACATTGCAATCTCAGTATTTGATGTTGTTGGTATGTCTATTGTATACAGAAGATACGTGATGAAAATGTTGCGAAGATCAAGGTGAATCGAGTTACCATTAACAATATACGATACGCGAATCATTGCCTAATTATCTCTACTAGTCAGGAAGAACTGAAAAAAATCGTACATAGACTCGCGTTCTTTTGGCCTCACAATTAACAGCAACAAAGCAAAAGTGATAGCTTTTGAAAAAAAAAAAAACGAGCACAATGTCAAATAATAGTATACGGAAAGAAGCTAGAATAGCTACACTCCTTGAAATAACTTGGCACCACTCTCGATGACTATTAGAAATTCGTTCTCGATGAGAATGAAAAACGTTTTCACACGGGGAGAACTAAGCCCAGAATACGCGCGAGATTTTACACGGCTACGTATCGATTATTAAAATTAGTAATTCGTTGGTCACTCGATTGTTAAAATCATTCGTAATCGCCCAGCTCTAAATCAGACTAAAATTTCTACTCACTAGTACGTTCAGCGGCGGTTCCACGGGCGCATCATGCCCCGGCCGACCAAAGGGTTACACACACGCACACACACATACTAACGCCCACGCACCTTATTTGATAATAGAATTATTTTTTATTTCATTAATTTATTTTTATTCACGTAATACATTCACCGTTAATATACTATTAATTTTACCGTGTGTTTCACAAAATCAATTTTTATGTAATTTTTGCAAATATTCAATGAAGAAAAAGTATAATATAGAACGTCACATTTCGGAAATTCACGTAACAAATATTGTGATAACTTTTGTTTATATTAATACCAGCGCGCTTTCTTTGAAATTGTATAAAATGTTTTTATTTTAAAGGTTTCATTTAAAATAAGAAACAAATTGACTGTAAACATTTCTGTCATTAGACGAAGTTAGTGTTAACCATTTAAATTTTGATTTAAACTAATACTTAATGAAAATATATTAAAGTATGTATCAAAAAATCAATAATATTTATCCAGACCTTGATTTATGCGGGTCTAGAGGGGGCTGCAGCCCCGGACCCCGCCTTATGAAGAGACCCCCAAAAGACACTCACTTCCGACATGTAATATAGAATTAATTTACCATTTGTGTCATATACATCAACTTTTCTTTTCAATAAATAGAATTAACTTTACAGGAGTAAGTGCATTTTTTAATACATTTATTTCTTAATAATTTTGTATCCATGTTTATTTCCTCCTAGCGGAGGAAACTTTGTAATAGTAAAATTTCGAGTTTCGTAAAAACGTACTAGAAATTCGTTTTAAGGTATAGCGAGTCGGAATCTACGTTTTTAAGAAATGTCTACATGAATGTGTGTGCGTGTTTACACGCGCAACATACGCACACGCACTATCCTTTTATGCAAATCTTCGGTTAAATTTGCTGAAAAATTCATCGTTTAAAATTATACATATACTCGTATATATATATGTATATATATTTTTTTTTTCTGGCATCGAAAATTCTACCCATTGTTTGTATATTTAGTTTTGTATACATTAATAAGTTAATTCGTGAATTCAAAATGATATAATTAATTTAAATTAAAGAAAATTTAGTTATTCTATAAAACTGATCATTTTGTCACTTCCGAAAAGGAGCACTAATATATTTCCATAGTCCCGGGCCTATCGTGCACTTAATCCGGGCCTGTATTCAACTAACTTTCACGTTTCATTTTGGTTTACTTATTTGTTTTTTAGAGGTGAATATTGACTATTATGTAACGTTGTATGAAAGGAAATATTTATTATTTTCTGATTTTATTGTCAGAAAAAGTTTCTATTTATTTATAAATGTGCTATTCTTATATTTGTTAAATATTTTTTCGGCAAAAAATTTACTATCACATCGTGAACGTATTATATTACATTTACATTTAGTAGCCATTTGTTCAAAAGATGCTTCAGAACGTGATGTTATACTTCTTCTCAAGTGGAATAATTACAATGATTATGAAAAAAATTAATTTTACAAAAAACGGGGAAAAAAAAAATTGGTAAGCGTTCGGATAGGCGGCACCAGTTCATTTTTGGTCATAATTTTAGTTCGTTCGTTTAGTTCATTTTTGGTTAATTTCAGTTCGTTCATTTCCGTTGTTATTCACGGTGGGTGAACTAACCCACCGTGAATAACGGAAGTGAGCGAACTGAAATTGCGAATATGACGTGGAAAGAAGCGAAGTAACGTAACGATCATACGAGAAATAGAACGAAAAATGAATTAAATAAATTTTAAAAAAATACCGCAAAAGTAGACAGGAAAAATGATACTTCGTGAAGGGAAAAAAAAGGAATAAAGTGTAAAAACCTGAAAAAAGGAAGAACCCGATGTTTAATGTAAAATTTGATGGCATCTTCTGCCGCAAATGCCATCAAATCGAAGTAGCCCGGCTTACAGACCGCGTCACATAATTCGATCTCCATTGGGCAATAAAGCTAGAACGTTACGGAAATTAAATTATATTTGAATAAAATGGAGAAATGTTAAATATGAAAAATTACACGAATACGAAAAGTTAAAAATTACATACCTTGATTTTCCTAGTGGAACGTAAATTGAAATGAAAGAATATAAAAGCAGTTAGACGAGAGCAGTAGGAAGTGGCAGCCAGTAAATAAAAATATAATTAAAAAGAAAATAAACAATCCACCAAACCAACGGTCAGATAAGAGTAGTAGCCAGTAAATAAAAATAAATAAACAAGCCACCAAACAAAGTAAATAAAAATAAATTAAAACGAAAATAAACCTCAAGCCAAACCTGTAATACCGAAATATAACTAAAAAGAAAATAAACCTCAAGCCAAACCTGTAATACCGAAATATAACTAAAAAGAAAATAAACCTCAAGCCAAACCTGTAATACTGAAATATAACTAAAAAGAAAATAAACCTCAAGCCAAACCTGTAATACCGAAGTATAATTAAAAAGATCAAAAAAAAAAGAAAGAGTGAAATATTTTAAAAACAATAAATTATTGAGATGAACTAAATGAACTGTAAAGACGGAAAATGAACTGGTGCCGTGTAACTGTAAATTTACCAAAAAATTTCATAAAGTAAGTGGTAATGTACTAAAAAGTAAAATAGAAAAGAATGGGAAAACGAACTGCGCAAGCGCAATAGTTTAATAAAAATCTTCATGAATTTCATTTAATGGAATATTTGACGCATGCGCAATACGAGCAAAAAACCTGTTTAAAGTCCTGCGGCGATTGCTTTTTAAAAATGTACGCTTTGCCATATACCGAATTCTAAACTAACCATACGTATTGCCAAAATGAAAATGTAATAATCATAGCGCAAATATAAAACGAAACAATACCTGGCCAGAGAATAGTTCAATTTGAAAAATGACTCTGTCAGTAACACAGCAAAATATAGGATTGACACTGTAGGAAACCCGTTCTGCAAAAAGCTCATAAATTCTGGGAATCATTTCGTTCTTTAACGCAATGCAACCGGACAATGGCTATGATTCTTTTTACGCTGCTGCGAACCAGTCACTGCACATCATTGAAGGAATAATGAACGATTTACCAGCTTCCCACATGTGTTACGTTCACATTCCGTATTTACTAAAAGAAGTCAAGAGATGTCGTGTCAACAACGGCAGTAATTCTAATTTTGATGATTTAAATCGGCAGTTTGCGATCGATGATTCTTTAGTAAACGGTAATGAAAACTGGGGAAATTTGAATGAAAATATTTATGAGTACGAATATGAAACTGATGATGAAAGCAGCTTGTACCCGGGTACGATTGAACTGGAATTGTCTGATATGTTATAAGCTAAGAAACGTTTCACACAGTGCGATAATATTTGTAACAATAAATTTACCATTATATTAACTTGAATTATTTCGTCGTAGATATGGAAATTACTTTTTTTCATTTTATAATAATTGTTTTTTGACATTCTATTTACAGATTATTTATCATATAAAATCCCGGCGAGAAGGGTGGGATTAAAACTCAGTTTTGGAATCATTAAAAGATATATATATATATCTCTAATCATCCACCAACTGTGACATCTATTTTCCATTTTTTCATACAAATTTTTTAAAATAAACATTGTTTTCACACTTTCTTTAACGAACGGTATGGAACGGTTTCAGCTTGTAATATTTCTGCATTCCATTTTTCCCGGTGCAACATTTTCAGTATTATTAATGTAGAATTATAAACATTAAATATGTCAAAATAAAAGGATTCAGACCGAAAATTTTATTTTGTCTCGCTGATGAATTTTGATGGATTAATAAGTAATATTGCATTTTAAATGCTTAAAACTCAAAATATATTGTAATTACATTCTCGAATGAATAAGAAGTACTATGGAAATTTAGTGAAATCTTCTATTGTTTTTTTTTAAATGAATTTTTTACTTGCACAAAAACTTGTATGAATTATAAAATTCTGGAATTTCGCTGTGGCCACACGCCTGCATGACCTATTTTGAATATGTTTTGCAAAGTTTCGTTTTGGATCGACGATGTTCAGCGGATTTACATTAGTGTTTGCAGCCTGACGTGTTAAGCTGTTGGTAACTTATATTTTGCTGTTGATATTGATTCTTTTAAAAAACGTCATCGAAATATCATTAAGTACCATACTTGTTCGCAAACAAAAAAAAAAAAAAAAAGAAAGCAAGCACATGGAGAATAGAAATTTTAAAACTTTTAAAAGTGAACGTATAGTGTAAGAAGTAAATGCTTATTTTTAATTCATTCGAATTTATATTGAAAGGATCAAAAACGAATTTAGAAACTCAGAACAACTTCTATTTGAAAAATCCGGTTCTTTTTTTTCTTCATAGAATCATGTTTTTTGCTTAGTATAATAACTACTGATCGCCATACGAATTGTGAATAAGTATTTTTGTCGCGAAATTATCCACACTACGAAGAAAAAGTGATCACGTAAAATTTCGAATGACCCAAGCTTAAAATGTGGGAGATATTTTGTCCATCCCGTGTAAAAGACGAAGTTTATTCATTGTTGGCTTCCAGAATCATTTTTCGCCCTATCCATCGAATTATATTTCATTCGCCTTTCCACTGAAACCCTGATGAACTAACTGCCGGTAATGAGTTTAAATTTATTTTCAGACGTGATCAACATGCTCGAGCTAAAAAAGGGTAAAATTAGTATCGGCAAGATCGGATCGAGCAGTAACTTCTCTACGGATTTCAACCAGTGTTCATGAGAATGAGCTGGTAGACACAGCGTCAAAGGAGGTCACATCTGGCAGTGTTAAATGTTCCGCTTTCGCCAAATTCTACCCGAAGGAACGTATAAAATTATGATTGAAGACATTACATTATAAAAAACGTCAGCTAACTTTTAAGTTTCATCAGATTAAATCTACAATGCAGCCTTAGAAAACCTTGCTTACAAACCGAAGAGCCTGTGCGGTGTCGCTAGACTTTCATTTGGTCATCACACGGTTCATTTTATCTGCTCGGAAGAAATTTTTCATCGACGAGCCACGGACCGCATTATTTTCTTCGTTCATTTAGACCCCGTAGCCCTCTATATTTCTTCTATAGGGTATCTCTTATCCCGTTAGAGGTCGCAAAGAAAAAATAATACTAGCCGTCGCACAAAGAGGATTTCTCCGGCTCGCTAAATTTTATATTTGATATAGACTACTAACGTTTTAAAAATTACGTGAGTTTATATATATATATATATATATATATATATATATACTATTTAGTTATCTTTCTATACGATAAACCGAAAATGTTAGCATACGTATATGTGTATGATAATATTAGTTTTAAACATTTTCAGAAATAATGCATAAATATCTTATACCATGAAAAAACATAAAAGTATCTTTAACGATTTTTAAAAAAAAATAATTTTAATTTCTACACAAATAAATCAAACACGCCACTTAATAAAAAAAAAAAACATAACCTTATTCGTGTCACCGCTATTATTTCGTGGCCAATCATTGATAGCGCAGTCTACGCAAGTTGGCACTGTATGTTCTTTATAGATGAATTTTCTGCATATTCTGCAGTCGGTTTTTGAAAGACGAATTTTTTTTTGCAATTGCATTAGAGCACCTGCAGTTATTTCTGACACTTAATCATGAATTCGCACGATTTCTTTAATTCTGATTTTGATACGTTTTGGTAAGTTTCGATGAACAGGACGCGATTTCATGTACTCATTACTCAGTTCTTTCGATAACGTTTTCCAAAAATTTCTTCGTAACGTATCAAATCTAAAAATTATGTTTATCCCCGCGATATTTAACAGTGAAACAAATATTGCCATTGGTCAACGATTAGTAATCTTGCTGACTGAATAGGCACTAATTTATTCATCAGCTTTCATAGCGTTGTAGAATGACATAATTTCAGGCCTTTTCTTTCTTTCTATATCGTAGTCCTATTCCGAACGTCTAGACCTGATTGCATATCAACTGTTTGCCACTGCTGTCGATCCTTAGTTTTCCCCATCAGTTCCGGGATTTGTGAACAAGTCCACTTTTTTTATTTGGTCTAATTATCTATTTACCGGTCTGCCTTGTTTCCTTCGACCTTTGTGTACTATAACTCTCTTGTTTCATTATTCGTTGAATGTTGTTTAATTTCCTTATATATCCTGTTCAGGTAGTTGTTTTTATTCTTGGTTACTAATGTATTTATTTTTGATGTTATATATGTATATGTATATATATATAGTCACTACTTATGTTCTTAATTCCTTTCATTTTTACTTTCTTTCTTTCACCGATTAGATTCTACATTTTTTGGGATATCTACTGTTTCTTTGGCATTTCCACTTCTTGTTTGTATATTTTTATTACGTCTGGGATCGTTTGTTTCACAGTAGTCCGCATTTCATTACCAGATAAACGTTCTCCGCTGTTGCACTTAAGTTCTCGAAATTTATTTTACATTTGTCCTTTATATTCATTATTTATTTCAAACTTTGCCCCTCCGTTTTGTTTTCTTCTATGCTGAAGTTTCAAACGTATTTCACTGATCAAGGCATTATGATCATTTCTGATACCAGAATACGTTTTTATGTCTTTTATCGATAATCTCCATCTTATTTTTACAACAAAACAACCGATTTGGTTCTTTCTGATCTGCCCATCTGGTGCAGTCCAAATGTATACAACCGTCATTTGTAATGCTTGTAACCCGAGTTCGCTACAAATAACTTGTTGTGCGCATAGAATTCGATTAGCATTTCTCCTCTTTTATTTCTATCTCGCATAAATTTCAGACTTATTCTGTTCTTTTTTATCAACAATGAATGCATCGTAGAAAACGCCAAATAGCGTTTTCGACTGGAAGAAAAATTAAGTACGGTTTCAGACTAGAAAAAAAATGCAATACGATTTTAACAGATCGCCGGCTGCGACAATTGGCGTAGAAAAATAACAGAAATCGGTTGAAGTGCGACAGCTGAAAATTAAATATTGAATTTAAACGACTTTTACCGAGAAGAGAGATAATAATAACTAACAAAAATTATTTCCAAAATACGATGCTAGTCAAAACTGCAGAGACTACAAAATTCCTCAGTTCTGAAATCTACAGTCATTGTGTACATGCGGTGTCTGAAAATAAATCTGCCAAACAAAAGAGGAATCGACTAACTAAATGAAATAATATCTGATAATATTGTTACCAGAGGGGAGAGGTCGCAGATGGAGAAAAGCTCCGGGTCTATAATAAAATATGTTTTTACGTCAAAAATGCTATTCCTTAAGCAAGGCGGCAATTATTCAGAATACAAAAAAAAAAAAAGGTACTAAATAGGATGTAGAAAAAGTACAAATTATCCAGTTTTTTGTTCTTCAAAAAGTATTGTATAAAATTTAACCCACCCGGAAGAATGCGACCTCTCACGGGTTAATCATCCTTCTTCGCTCTATTTTCTTTTCAAAGGCGACCTTTCCTCACTGTTTAGCCGAATCTGATTCCTCCGTAAATCCGGCCAACGTTCCTTAGTCTGATTTTTCCTCCGCCCCATTTTATAACTTTCTGTTTTTGTTCAATTTTTGAAGTGAATACGATTTTCAGTGGGAGAAAAAATTATGGTGTCACGTCACGCTTGTCACGCTTGTCACGCTTGTCACGCATGTCACGAACATGCTAATATTACCAGTATCGATTAATGCTAGAAATAAAGCCGCCAACGCCTTTCCTCTACCCACCGCTTCGTTGGCCATGGCATAACGCCTATGCTCTACCCCTCGCTACTCTCACGACCGTGTAATCAGTAATGTACTACAAAAAGAGACATGGAAATTTAATTATATTAGGACTACTAATAGGGAATAATAATAAAAATTTACTTTATGATATGAACATTATTGAATAATGAAGTATATTTTTTAAAAAATACTATTACTACTATATCACTAATTTCATAAAATAAATACGGTTAACATTGTCTTCTCTGTTTTTGTCGATACTGCTGTTTGTTAGTATTAAAGTGGTTGTGCAGCAGTAAATATATTTATTATTTTAATTGTTTTAATATATTAACTTTACAGATCATTGGCACTCCCATGATTTGTCTCCCCGGACGAGAGGGAGGGGGTTAAAAGAGTAGCATATAGGGAAATGTAAAGGCGGAGCTCGAACATGTTTGGTATATCTATCTATATATATATATATATATCTTCTCCCATTTATATATTTATTGTTGTTAAAATATATAATTTAAAAATACTTCATATTTTTATCAAATATTAATTTTTGCTGTCAAATATTTTGCCGATAACAAATTTGGCCATTATTAATCGTGCCCGTTTATTCTCCCGGGGGGGGGGGGGGACTGCAGCCCTGTCCCCTCTGGGTGGGCCAATGTTGCAAATTCTCAATTTATTTCATATTCAAATTTACAAAAATATTAAATAGAGGCTAGTAATATATTATTTTCGAAACTCGTTAGCTAACCTGATTGAGTATCGTAAACGTCGAGCATACGCACGCACCCTCATAAGAGCAGCCAAAAAGGAGTGCTGGCGAGTTCTTACTTCCTCCATCAACCAACAGTGTGGAGGAAGATCCGGCTGATTGAGGGGAAGAACCACCAAACAGCTGTTTCCGCCTTATCCAAGGAAGATTCCCTCATTACCAATACCACCGAGATGGTCGACCTGTTGGCTTCTCATTTCTCGGATTTGTCATCCAACTCCAGCTATGACGCAGAATTCCTACAAGTCAAGCAAAAGATGGAAGCCGTCCCAATTCCCTTCGACTCCTGCGATGAGGAAAGCTACAACTGCCCAATTCAGCTAGGCGAGCTCGAACACTGCATCCAGTACAATATCCGGGACTCTTCACCAGGACCAGACGATATCCATCCAATCATGTTGAAACACCTCCACGAATCGGCTAAATTATACCTGCTCCATATCCTGAACAAGCTATGGAACATGGGAATTTTCCTTACAAATTGGAAAATAGCCACTATAATCCCTATACTGAAGAAGGGGAAAAGTAAAACGGAAGCGAATAGCTACCGACCTATTGCGTTAACTAGCATTCTGGGGAAATTATTGGAAAAAATTATCCAAAAGGGACTAACCTGGACCTTGGAAATGAACAACATATTCCTTCCGAATCAATATGGTTTACGTAAACATCGCTCGGCAATGCAGGCTATCCTAGATCTACAACTGAAGGCCCAAAAAGCACTCAGCAACCGCACACATTTGTATGCGGTTTTCTTTGACCTACAAAAGGCGTACGACACGGTATGGAGGTATCAGGCACTTTCCAGCTTATATAAAGCAGGAATCCGAGGCCGCATGGCCAGATTGATCCAGAACTTCCTAACCAACATCCAAATTAAAGTCCGATTAGGCAGCACCTTTTCACGGTTGTTCCAGGTGGAGAATGGCGTACCCCAAGGATGCATCCTTAGTGTAACACTTTTCTTGTTGGCCATCAACGATATCAGACGAGCCATCCGACCGCCGATACATTTCAGCCTGTTTGCAGATGATCTGACAATAACCCTTCAGTCGTCGTCGTCAATCAGAGCTAGCGTAATCTTGCAACGGTGCATCAACGAAATAGCTGAATGAGCATCAACGCGAGGATTTAAATTTTCTGCGGAAAAAACGATTTGTATGGACTTCCACCGAACCACCAAGTGCAGCCAGCGCCCTGAAATTTCCCTCTACAACTCTGACCTTCAGTTCCGGGGCACAGTGCGCTACCTTGGAGTAACGTTCGATAGCAAACTGATGTGGAATGCACACATCAAGAGCCTTAAGAAGTCTACCATAAAGGCCCTGGACGTGCTAAAGAAAGTTAACAATAGACGCAGTGGAGGCGATCGAACGATGCTATTATTGCTATACAAAGCGCTTATTCGCTCTAAATTAGATTACGGCTGCCTGGAGTTTGGCTCCGCGGCCCAGGGTCTACTGGCGTCTCTGGATGTCATCCAACACTCAGCCATCCGAATAGCCACCGGTGCGTTCTACACCAGCCCCACAGCCAGTCTCAACAGCGAGTCCAGCCTACTTCCTTTGTGCTTCTGAAGGCAAATCCTGGCAGCCAATTTCCTTACATCTACCCTTACAACCCCAAATCTCCCATTTAATGAACTTCTGTATGATTCTCCAAGCCATAGCTAAATTTCGTCAAGCAGTCCCAGCTACTCTACTAACCTCAAAAACCGTTTTGAATCTGCAGTCCCTCAATTTTGTAAATTCATTCGAAACCCCCCGTTTTGTCCAATATATACTGACCCTCCTCCTTGGCTTCTCCAACCCCTTCACACGAATCTGAACCTGACACGGCTAACGAAATCTACCAATCCCCCCCATGTACTGGTCCAGTATATCAAACTGGAAATTTCCAAATATAGTGGCGCGGTGTGCTGTTTTACGGATGGCTCAAAATCTGGAGGCCGTGTGGGGTTTGCCTTCTCAGTTCCCCCGCCACCCATCGCTTCCGTCTTTCCAAGGTGTGTTCCATATTTTCAGCCGAATCCTTTGCCATTTTCAAGTGCTTGGAATTCCTAACAGCTGCTCCACCTCACTCCAAATACCTTATCCTCTCCGACTCACTCTCTGTCCTAAAGGCACTTTGTAACTGTCACACCGACAACGCGCTGTTACAACGCATATTACTTCTCCATGACCTCCTTAGCAAATCCCATGTCTCGATAACTTTTATGTGGATCCCCAGCCATGTTGGCTTGCCTGGCAATGAGGCCATTGACCGAGCTGCTAAAGAGGCCTCCACACTCCCTCTCCTCACCTTCCGGTTTGTTTCCTCTAACGATACCAAGCAATTCCTAAGATCACGCGTAACCAAATCCTGGGTCCGTGCATGGAAGTCCAACCATCAAAATCAACTCCTCCCCGTGAAACCAAATCCTCTATCACACATATCCTCTCCGTTCCGATCAAGAAAGAATAATATTATTCTTACCAGACTCCGCATATCCCACACGAATCTTACCCACTCTTACCTTCTACAACGCATGGACCCTCCTCTCTGTCCCTTTTGCCTAACAACTTAACTCCTTATCCCCCATATTCTAACATCCTGCCAGGCAATTACAGCACTCAGAACCCAGCACAGCCTCCCCGCCTCCCTTCCTCAGCTCCTATCGCAATCTACCTCACATATCCATAGTGGTTTCCGGTTCTTGCAGTCGCTTAAGCTATTAAATCTCATCTAGACTCAAGCCAGCCCCTGGGTGCATATGGCCCGTTAGTGCAGCCTGCGCCCGTTCAATCGTATAATAATAATAATAATAATATATTATTTTATCTTAATTAAATAAAATAAACACTATTATTTAAATTTGACAAAGGTTTGGTTTGGTCGCTTGTTTTTTTCTCTTTAATTATATTTTGATTTACAGGCTACCACTTTACACTATTAGTTTGATTTGGTGGCTTGTTTATTTTCTTTTTAATTATATTTTTATTAACTGGTTGCCACTTTTCACTACTCACGTTCGACTGCTTTTATGTTCTTTCATTTGAATTTATTTCATCGTCGAATATGCCCACCGAAATCTACTTGTGCGACGCCACGGCGTGAGAGCACTCCTACTTCGATTTAGTAAGATCATCCAATTTTATATTAGACATCGCGTTCTTCCGTACTTCAGGTAAAATTTATTGCAACAATTTTTTTTTTTTTTTTTTTTTTTTAATTATTTCTTTCTTTTTTTTTTACTTCTCCTCTATTTTTTTTTTCTTTTATTACAAAATATATTCTGTTATATACTTTAGGGTTTGCGCGGTGTGTCAATATTTATTGACGATTAACTATATTCAATATCTTACCTTTTTTCAAACTGATACATTTCATATTCATCCTATGTATATTAATTTAACATGATTTTTAATATGTTCTTTTTACGTTACTTTTTGCTTTTTTTCGAGTCATATTCATTTTTGGTCGTAATTTTAGTTCGCTCATTTTCGCTGTTATTTATAAATTGTGTTAGTTGACACACAAATGAATAACAGCGAAAATGAACGAACTAAAATTACGACCAAAAATGAACTGGTGGGGTAATGTAACAGATTACTAACAGTTTCATTTCTTACTTCAATTACCATATGTGTAGGCTTACTGTATCATTTTTAGAATTAATGAAAAGATTGAAAGTACAAATAATCTAAATATTGTTGAAATTAATGATAATAATGATGATAATGATGAAAATAATGTTGAAAATTAAGTTAATTTAAATTTACGTAAATATAAATACCATGTATAAATATAATATAAGTGTATAATAATTATTATTTCAATTAAGTTGTATTTATATTTTGCACTGGTCTTGCGCAGCCCATCACTAATAAACAAACCATATAAAAATGTATGTAATTGTTGTTCGGAGTGCGATGCGAAAACCAGACTAATGTTAATCATTTTAAGTTTCCAAATTATGAAATTAAAATTTTTTGTACTACAGTCAATCTAGAAATTTAAAAAGAAACACTGTTATTTCATAGTTCTAAGTTTTCATTTCTGTCAACAGTCCTCAAGACTGCACCATTTTTTTTTTTTTTTTGCTAATTCTTCCTAGAAAATAATACGCCACGCCGAAAATAGTCACAAAAAATTTAGAAAGACCTTCTCAGTCCAAAAACATATTTGTTTAATAAATTAAAAAAAAAAAGATTAAAAATAAATAATGTCATAATATTTCGTGACTTTTAATGCGATTCATCTTCCTTGAGACACTACCTTGCATATAACAATGTTGATGTTCTGGTGATTTTATGCACTGGAACTTTTGTACCCCGGGCCGCTAGAACCTTACATATTATATCTTTTAGTTACTAAAATATTTATGACTCGGTACAGAATATTCTATCATTCCGTTGGTCAAAATAATTGAATAAATATCACGACGCATATCGTTTTTAGAGTACGATACGTGTACCTTTTTATTTCGCTTTCATTAGTCTACTGCGCTTACTAGAACATCTCTGAAATTTTAAAACGTTATTTTGTCTATTCGTATTGTTGTGTTTCTGGTTTATCTCGGAGACAGCTGCTCGTTGTTACTTAACACATTCGTAGAAATAATAAAATCGGAGAGTATCATTTGTTGCAAATAAAATAAAAAATAAAAAAAAACAACAAATTTTTTTTACGGGTTTTTTATTCGTAATTTTCAGTCTGCTCGTTGTCACTTGAAAACTCGGGAATTAAGAAAAAAGTAAATAGTATTGCACTAATCAGCAGTAGACGATCAACCGCTATCGAAAGTTTTATCCACTTTTCGGAGAAATCCGGTTTTTTCTTATCGTTCTCAATGCCATTGATGTTCATCGTTCCGGCAGTCTGCAAAATAACACCATCGAATAAGTAACCATTGTTACACATACAAAAAAGTAATATTGAATTTTAGAAAACGCGGAAATAAATGAAGCGAAGTTTATATTTTAATTGATTTTTTTACAGTCTGTATTTTTATTTATTGAATATATAAACAAGAACAGCATCTGAAATAATTTTGCCCAGTTACTAACTATTTTTACATATTTTATTACAAAAAATGGTTACGAAAGTGGAAATCAATTTTTTAATGTGTACAGTTGTTCTTCTTATCCGTCTATTTACAATTTTACTTGTCCAAAGCCGCAGAAGGGGGGGGGGGGGTTGTACGTTAATTTCGGTAGAAAGTACGCGCGAGTGGTACTCACTTATCGATCCTTCAACAAGGAATTGAAAAATTGGTACCACGTTACAAGTGCTTATTTCAGGTGAATACGTCGAAAAATAGAGAAAGGTTTGTAGATTTCAAAAATATATTTACATATTTATTATTATCCCAAGGAGTAATTATTAATACGAAAGTTGAAGTGTTAAAGTTCGATTATTACTCCAGAGGGCAAATCGAGTCCAGGTTCTAAGGCGTCATTCAGTTTGTAACGGCTATATGAGTTTGGTAGACCCTTAGGGATGCCACCATGACCGTTTCAGATATGCACTACTCAGCCGGTAAATTTGATAATTGATACGGAGACTCGATTTTACTTTTCGTTGCGTAATTATTTTACCAATTCACGATTCATGCTAAATCGGTCGATAATTATTTAACACTTGAACTATTCTGTGTCGGGTGATTTTTACTGTTTCACGCTGTAGACGTTATATCTTACTTAAAAAATAAAACTGTTCTGTTTTCACGAACGATTAATAAGCGACTGCTCGAATGATGAGTAATTATTCGAACCAAAGGTAAAACGCAACTGACTTTAATTGAAAATTTTTTCGCCGCTTATTTAATATAAAAGATAGCGCCGCAAACCATGATTCGTATCAATAGGAAAAAAATCATCTCTTTTATATATTGCTGTGGATATCAGTAATCTTATCTGATAAAGATGATGTCTAGTTTTTTCAATTAAAATGGTATGTGAAAACATGTCGCTTTGTTAAATTTATTAATTTTTATGACTCACATTTTGTAAATTATTACATTTCTGTATCGCGCGTATGTATTTATTTGTATATAGTTTTTTATTTTTATTATTTACATTTTTGTCGCTTGCCTCTCTTTTGGGATTGTTCGTTTAATTCAATTTTTTGAAAGGTAAAACCTCGATTAACTGATTTATAAATCTTAAAAACCCCTAATGCGAATTTGGTCAAAAATGTTATATCCTTTTCCAAAAAACTAGTTGCATACACACAGGCACATATGCATACAAGAATTTCTTATTTAATAATATGAGATGTGCAGCATAAAACACTACGTATAAAAATCAGTTAATTCTTAATTCTGTGTATACATTTTCTTCAAATAAAATTAACTAAAATTTCAACAACAAAAACATTCGAGTAAATATTTCATTATGTTGGAAAAAAAAAAGAAGGAAAAATCTAAAATTTGGTGCGAAAATGTAGAGATCTTTACAGATCCGTATACATGTGCTACATGGGCTTTAAAAAAATCTTGGACAGGGTAGATCGTAATAAAATAGTAGGTACATTACAAGCAGCGAAGAATTAGCGATTATTATCAGTCTGCACTGGTGTTAAACAGTGTTTATTTAAAAAAAGGATGAAACGTGTTCGAAGAAGATGAGCGACGAGTTTTCTTTTTTTCTTTAATTAGCACGTCAGCCAGGAACCTGCGTTTAAAAGTAAAAAGAAAAAAAAGAGTCGTCGGTTAAATTTTTATTGATCTAATATTGACGATATAAAGGGACAAAAAATTGAAATGATCGATGAAGAAGGGAAATACAGGATATAATGTACCGAAATAGGAGTAAGGATCTTGAGCTTTAGCACATGAAAATATAGAACAAAACGTCTCGGAAAGGAATTCAAAGAAGACATAATTAGTTTCGCAGACCAATGCTTTATTCAGATGAATAAGGCAATTTGAAAAAGAAATAGAGTAAAAGCGAAAGCGAAAGAAAAGTAGACAAAAGTGGTTAAAACGTAGGTGAATAACCCAACTGACAATAGAACGGAGAAGCAAAGGTAATTCAAGAAACTGGGAAAGAGAAAGAAAATTAGGTTAAACATACGAATTTACAAAAGGGGGGTGAGTAAATATCTAACCAAAACTTAAAAATCTTTTTTTACGCAGATGCATGCGGTCGGAGGATAGAATTTTTTAAAAAAAGGATCGGGAGGAAGCAGCAACCTGAGCTGTAGAAACCATCATCTCATTACCCACAACGCCTATATGGCTGGGAACCTAAAGGTAATCAACACAGATAGAATAGTGAGAAGAAAGAAGATAAAACAGTGTAAACAAAGAATGATAAAATAGGAAAAGTGATCAGGAATGGAGGGGGGCAAATTATTTGAAGAGCATTCATGGTGTCAGACCTAAAATAATTGGGAAAAAGGCTATTAGAGGAAGTGGAAATCATGGAGCGCTGGATGGCTAACAACTCAGCTGTAAAGATCGAACAGAAAGAAGTTTCCTCTAAACAGTTAGTACGGAATTGTTCTTTAGTATCAGCAAAAAGTATTCTGGCCGCAGAACTGAAATAGAGTAACTCTGGCTGAATAGATTTAGTGCTGATGTGCCCATAAAATATATCAAAATTAAAAATTACTAGAAAAAAAAAATATAGATAATGAGAGAGTAAGTGATAAAAATAGTGGTCAGTTCATTATTTCTCATTACTACTGCGTAGAGTAGCCTCTTTGAACGATCTGTGCATTGATAAAAAGGTTAAGCGCTCATGTTCAGTTTCTTTCAAGATCACGCACCAATCATATCTTCGCGAATTTTTATTCATGTGATTCCTGGGTGTTGTGTATCGAGAGTGAAGGCTTATTCGTTTATGCTTTATTTGTGCTATCAAACTTTTCGTTTCTACTTTCTTCTTTCATAGTTTCTTTGGGCGGGGCTAGCGAAACACAACCCCGCCTATGTAGAGGTAAGGGTTGACAATTGTGCCATCCATTTGTGCTTCGTTTGTGCTTCGTTTGTGCTTGTTTGTTGTGCACCAATTGTTTTTGTTTGTGCTCATTCCCTTTTCAAACTGCAAAGGGTGGAAGTAATCTTGCTCATGTTGAGGTAAGGATTGAAAACAGTGTTACTTATTTGTAATTCGTTTGTGCTTGTTTCTGCACTATTTGGTTTCGCTTGTACTCCTACTGCAAAGTTGGAATAGACGAAGCTGGAGAAACAGTACCTTATGGGAGAATGTTGTAAAAAAATATATACTTCTAACAGTGTGATTAGTGCTTTGATAAAATTTAGTCATCAATTTTCTGCCTGCGTGAAAGACAAATTGAAATTAGCTCAGATTTTTAAAAAAATTGGCTACATACTGAAACAATATATACTTCTAACAGTGTGATTTGTACTTTAATAAAATTTAGCCATCAATCTTCCAGTTGGTAGACAAATGAGAATTAGTTTAATCATTTCATTATTCCGTCTAACTTTTTCTAATCCACTTCATTTGAAGAGGATACAATAAGGAAAATAATGCATGCTAGGTAAAGCATTAATATACTGGAGTGTAGTTATTTTGACCCTAATTGTCAACTTCAGTTTTTCATTTTTCATATACTTTATAGTGTTTTCTGAATTTTTCGTATATATATATATATATATTATATGTATATATATTTTTTAAATTGTTGAAAAATTTTCTTTGTCTATTTTGGGACAAATTTTAAGTTTTCTACAACTTTTTATCGTTTTATAATTTTTAGAGAATATAAAACCCTATAAAAAAACATTAAAAATGTTTTTTGTATTTTTTTGTTTAATGTTTTTTTGGGCTTGTTAACTAGGGACCTCCAGCCAGAAATAATAGAAAGAAAAGTCAGCTAATTAGAACTGATTTAAAGGAACCAATGGGAAGGACAATAGACTGAGAGGGAAAGGACAGGATATAGGCATTTCAGCTGTCAGCGAAGCGCTTAGTCCTTCTCTGTCTTATGTTTATTTTTCTATTTCTCCTTCCAAACCTTCTTACATGGTTTTTATTCCGCTTTAGTTAATATATCTCTTAATCGGATGCCTCTTCCTCGTGTTAATTGCTTCTGCTATTTTGGTGTTCTTAGTGGTTGACTAGCCTTTTCCGAGCATATCAACTGTCTTTGTTGTTCCGGCAGTAAAAGACTGAACTTACTGAAATCCCTATTTTAAACAAAATAGGGAGAAGGTGATCCTCTTCTACTTATTTCGTTGTATAGGTTCATTATTTGCTCCAAGTTTGATTACTGTTCATTTATCTGTGGCTGTGCCTCCAAATCCGTTCTTTCCAAATTGAATAGAATACAGAATTCCTGTCTCCGTCTAAGCCTCGGTGCCCTTAAGTCCTCTCCTATTTTATCAATGTTTGCTGAATCTAATATACCTCCTCCCTTAGCTCGAAGATCTTATTTGGGTTATTGCTTTCTTTCTGAACGTGTACTTTACCAATAATCGTTCCTTTTACTTCTCAATTCAACTTGACCTTACTTCTAATCATTGGTTCTCAGAGTTCCCTTTTCCCTTACGTTCTGTTATTATCTCTTTTATTCGCCTATGCTTTAGTCACACTTTATTGCTTTATTTTCGCTTTTTCTGTATGATTTTCTCTCCTTATTGTCCTTTACATCCTAATGAAGCAGTTGTCTGTGGCGCAAAACACATTTTATTTGAGTGTTCTGCTCTTTCTGCGATACGTTCTTATTTTTATTTACTCCTCTCAAAGTTAAGGTTTTTTCTCCTTATTGTGCTTCCAATATCCTGTCCTTTTTCCCTATATTTATTGTCCTTGCCATTGCTTCTCTTATTTCAACTATTTCCGATGGAATTAAGTTCTAATTAGTTAACTTTTCTTCTTATCGTTTCGGAAGTCCCTGGTTAACAAGCCCAAAAGAACATAAAAAAAAAAAATACAATAAACGTTTCTCATGTATTTTAAAAGTTTTTATATGCTCTAAAAATTATAAAATTATAAAATGATAAAAAGTTGTAGAAAACTTAAGATTTGTCCCATAATAAACAAAGAAAATTTTTTCACGATTTAAAAAAAAGAATACTCGTATATATATGAAAAATGAAAAACTGAAGTTGACAATTAGAGTCAAAATAACTACACTCCAGTATATTAATGCTTTACCTAGCATGCATTATTTTCCTTATTGTATCCTCTTCAAATGAAGTGGATTAGAAAAAGTTAGACGGAATAATGAAATGATTAAACTAATTCTCATTTGTCTACCAACTGGAAGATTGATGGCTAAATTTTATTAAAGTACAAATCACACTGTTAGAAGTATATATTGTTTCAGTATGTAGCCAATTTTTTTAAAAATCTGAGCTAATTTCAATTTGTCTTTCACGCAGGCAGAAAATGGATGACTAAATTTTATCAAAGCACTAATCACACTGTTAGAAGTATATATTTTTTTACAACATTCTCCCATAAGGTACTGTTTCTCCAGCTTCGTCTATTCCAACTTTGCAGTAGGAGTACAAGCGAAACCAAATAGTGCAGAAACAAGCACAAACGAATTACAAATAAGTAACACTGTTTTCAATCCTTACCTCAACATGAGCAAGATTACTTCCACCCTTTGCAGTTTGAAAAGGGAATGAGCACAAACAAAAACAATTGGTGCACAACAAACAAGCACAAACGAAGCATAAATGAATAACACTGTTTTTAATCCTCACCTCTGCGTGGGTGGGTCTACTTTTCACCAGCCCCGCCTAAAGATTTTCCTAATTAAACTATGAAGGGATAGAGAGCACAAACTAATAAGACTATTTTAAATTCCCAACTCAAAATGAGTGGAGTTGGCGAAACAGGCGAATTATTATCAAAACAGGTCTCACAACGTTTAGACGGGTCTCACGGCGTGAATTGGCTTTCCAGAAACGGGCCTGCAGCCAATTGCGCACACAATTTCTGACTCATATTATAATAGTAGATAATTGTTATTAAAACTGATCATACATTTATTTGTGTGTTAGTGGGTATATATATTACATGTGTATGTATATAAATAAATATACCCGTATACATATTAATTAGGTGATGAGAATTAATAATAAAAAAATTTTAAATGAAAAAAAAATTTTCCAGCGCCCGTTATCAATGTTTGCCGCAATTTTCATCACTTTCGCCACTACACTACACAAAACGCAACCGGTGTAATTATGTTTTTGTGATGTACAAATGTAATAATAACGCATTTAATATTTTAATTAAATTAGAGTTATTTTTTTTACTCACTTTATTGTTTTTTTGGTAATTTTTATGTTTAATATACTTTATTTTATTATAATCGATTTTTTGAAACATTTACACACGGCGAATAAACATAATTTGGAATTTATTGCGTATTTGCTGTTTGGATGGCTCTCCATAATATATTTTATGTGGAACTTCTAAAAATTTAAATTTTTCGCGTTAATTAAGAAGGTGCATTTTAATGTTTTACATAATTCATATACTGATGGTCTTCCATCGATTTGCAGAATTACATCAAAATCAGTGACGCCAAGATTGTGACGTCTCCTTAGGAGACGAAGAAAAATAAAAGCTAAAACAGGAATTTTGCTAGCGTAAAACACTAGTTCTTATAAATGGAAAGGTAAAAATGAATTATTCGTTATTCACTCTGCACTGGTGTGTTTCAAACTTTTTCAAAAATGTTATTCAATTAAACATCAAAGTGTCCTGGTTAAGGCTAAATTATCTTCCGTTCCCAAACATGAAAAGTATAAGCTTAATATTATTTTTTTTGCTTACATATATACATTTACATACCTGTTGTGGTAAGAACAGTATCGCGCACAGCAGCGGATTATCCAAAATTAATGAAATTCTTTCCGGAGGCGAAGATTTATGTTCCATTCTGGTCATTCCAATTAAGAAAATTGCAACAGAACAATAAATCGACGATATTACCAACATAAAGCTATATGCTGTAACTGATTAAAACATTTTTTTACAAAAAAAAACCAATAAAACAGGTACATGTAAATTACGTTTACTTTAACTATTAAAATTAGCTAGATTTTCTAGAAGAAAGTCAAACTTCACTGGATTTTTTGTATGAATTTTTGAAAGTGTAGCATTAATTAAGAATGGTCCAGTATATGTTCAAAAACATTTCTGCAAAAGGTGTACCGGCAATTGTCCTTACATATCAAGAGAGTTTATATGACATGTTTAGGTCAAGAAGAAGCAGCAACAAAAATTCAACCCTGTATGGGGAAAAAAGTATTAATGAATTCTCTGAACTGTTTTAAATAGAGGGAAATAATTTACTGGATTAAAAAAAAATATATTATATAATGTTTTATAACTTCATAATTCATTATTCGCTTGGAATGGAAGATGTCAAAAGAAATCGATAACTTCTTTTTTCGTATGTATTATATTATAGAGTGTATTTATTACAACTTAGTCTCTAACTTGAGGTAATTTTAATATTTCATACATAATTAGTATTTTTATCTCCCAATTCAACGTAACGAATATACACACCTGTGAGGAACTGATTGTGAATTAGTTGTGGTTTGTAGTAATGTACGTCACTGTCAAAAAACGGCAGATTTGAGAAGAGTATGCAATAATTAGCTTCGTAAGAGTATAAATGTGTCCGTTTGCAAATGATCAGTCTGTTATTTACATTCAAAATAAGATTTAAACTTAAGCATGACGGATATTATCACTTGAAGACTGCACTATTTGTATCATTGAAAGTGAGTTTGTTATTCAATATTAGATATTTGGTCGGATTGGATTAAGTAGGAATTTCCAAATTTTTCACTAATTAAGGGAGATTAAGAGTAAAAAAAATTGTTTGTATCTTGGGAAAATTTATACTAATTTGTTGTCTATCGAAATAATTAAAAGCGCCTATCCAAACAAGCCACGATTGCTTATTCTGGCAGACCTGCAGTCGAATTGCAGTAAAGCGCCAGCATACAAAGTAATTTCAGATCCCCCAAAAAATCATCAAGAGGCAATGTAAAAAGAAAAAACCTAAAAAGCAAGGGGACAATTTTTTTGGCGCATTTACGCTTGCGCTTATAGCAACACAGGATAATCGGTTTCTCAGAGAGAAAATTTAAGTATTTCTACGACGGGTAATTAAGAAATCTGGAAATGATTTATTTACATATATTTTTCTTCTGTCGTTTTCCTTGCATATATGTTATACTCTTTCTAACAAATCTTCCATTCCCTTATATGAGAACATTAATGGTACGTTGTCATCCGTATGTCGCAAGTTGCAAATTTTCTTGCCACCGATTGTGACTTTCCTTTCAGCCATCAATCGTTCGTCGAGTTATCTACTCTCCACATATGCACTATCGTGTAAGAGGGAGTTTACGTACCCTTGTTGTACGGCTTTTCTAGTCTTCCAAGTGTGGAGTATTCATTTTCTAAGCGTTCATTAGCGGAGTGGTTATCATATATGCATTTCAGCATTGATGCTAGGTATTTTCGGAACGCCCATCTCGTTGACTATCACCCACACCACATTCCATTATACTGATGTCGAACACTTTTCGACAGTCTAGAATGACCACCGTCAGTATGTTAAATTCGCATTTTTTTTCGATGGCCCGGCATATATTTATAATCTGCTTTTTTCGTTCCTCTACCAGGCATAAATTTCTCTTGTTTTCTTCAGTCGCTCTAGAATTATATGCAGCAGAACTTTTATGGAATGAGGAATTAACGGAATCGTTCTGTAGGTTTTGCAGTTATGAAAGGGGGTATATGTGGAAGTAACCCGATGTTTTGGCAATAAACATGTTGTTTATATCTTCTGACATATCGCATGTATTACATGTAGTGTCTAGATTTTTCAGTGGCCAAGAGCATTTCTGTTGTACGCGTCCACCACACAACTCGATCAAGAGGATATTAGAGAACCATTGTCGCTTTGGCTTGTGTTTGATCTGTTTCCACGATGACAGTATCATCATCATTAGTGGTTGTAAAGATATCGTCCAAAATTTGAATATCAGAAGTATAGAGAGCGTACAAGACAGGATAAAGAACACTGCTCTGTGGTACATTAGCTTGTACTCTTATAAACTGAAATATGAACTTTACATCTTCATGTACAACGCAGAATGTGCGGTTTTTTAGATATGTCCGTAAAAGTCGGAAGCAGTTCTCAGGTAAAATTCTGCTTAATTAATATATTAAGCCTGCAAAATTAATCGAATGCGCTTGCACTACATCAATACAGTTACTTTTCGTGAATGTTTTAGCAATATATGTCTGGTTACACGACGTATCTGATTAATCGTTGAGAATGGTAACTGCGGAACTCAAATCAATGTTCGGAAGCTCACCCGATATATGTGCTTTAAGTTGCTGTAAGAGCAGCTTTTCATGTGTATTTTGGAGAGAAATGGTAACAGCGAAATTGGTCTGTAAGACGTTACTATTTCTGGTGGCTTGTTTGGTTTTTTCAGCATAACACGATCTGTATCGTTTTAAATATTGCAGGAACATGTTGAAGACGTATGCTATGTTAAGCAGGTATGTCATGAACAATAGCGTTTTATTTGGAACATATTTTGAAGCCGATGTCGTCGTTCGGAGGATTTTCGGCTTTTGTCTTCTCTCCAGATCGAATTGAACCAGTTTAAAATTTTATATAAAATCATTCCATAACTTCTAAACTCCTTTATCGCCCTTGACGTCCTGAAGGTTTATACAGAGTTGAGTATGTGCAACGTGAATTTCAAAATTTTTTTTCCATAGTGAAAAATCCATAAAATTTCATCGACTTCTGAGAATAATTCTTACAGAGTTTATCACGTAATGTATGGGATGGCATTGAATAAGGGAGATGCAAGAGAAACCCCCTAATACGGAGGGGTTTGTTTAGCTTTTTTTTTTTTTTTTTCTTTAATGTCCATCTGGGGAAAAATTTGCAACATGGTGTGGACGGTAATATAACTCTAACTTTGAATTAGAAGATCGGAGAAGGTGTCCACACATATTACTTTCTGAGAAAGAAAACTTAAGTTCGTCAGAGATCTGATATATTAATTCTTTTTTATACTGCTAGTGATCTGCAGAAGGTTAAATGCATAGACAATGGTTGTTAAAGTTACCTAGTTATTGATCTGACAGAGTGATTAGAAACCAGGCGAAAGACGGTGTTAGATACATGACTAAAAACCGTTGGTAATGTGGAACACGATATGTTGTTCTTCTACCATAGGTTAGCGCTAGCTAATAACATAAACGAGACTTTTATATTGTTAGTGTTCGAGAGCATAAAGAGAAAGTGCTGCTTATGATGTCATTTTGTGCTCAAAACTGTCTTATTAATTTCGACGAACTAGTGGCATCTTAATCATTTATTTTACCAGCGGTACTAGAACCGAAAAAAGCAAGTACTTCCGTAACTGTGATCTTTAGACAAAATTAATATTACATTTAACGAGAGTATTATAAATTTTACCTGTAGCAGGAGTTGCTCCAGCTACTTCTGGAAGAGAATTAGCAGTTATAAGCAAAAATATCGTCATAAGAAGAACGCAAAACCCATTTAAAAAAATTCTTGTTGTCCCAAGTGAACAAATGCACAAAGACGATAAAAGCAACACGGATCCCGCTAAAAAAACAAAAACAAATATTTTAGTGTAATTGACTGTGAATGTGCATATATGTATATGTATATGTATATATATACAGTGAAACTTCTACTAATGAGCACTTCTAAATAGCGGATAGTTTTAAAATCCCCGGCATTTTCCCATAAGACACAATATAAAAATATTTCCCAATAACGGACCTTCCCAATTACGGACGCGGACACTTTAATAAGTATGATTTTGGAAATTCGATTTATGTTAAACGGACAAAGTTTGTCATAACATGTTCGATTAGTGCCCCAGATTACTGTTTAATAGACGAGGGATAGCATGTGGAAAATCCATGTACCGACATAAATGAATTAACAGCTGAATTCATGCAAGAATAAGATCCATCCGATGATGCAGTCGACTGTGATGACAATAATGTTTATGATGGCGAAGAAGACACAACTACTGAAGTTGACTTTGAAACTTTAAATAATTTTGACACTCGCGTTAGTTGTTATTGGAAAATTAAAAAAATCGTATTTCATTTATAAAGCTGACGCTGAAAGGTTTTAAAAATGATATCCGAACTGCAAGTGCTGTCGAATCGCGGACTTTAAATGAAAGAAACAAATAAAGTAAGATTACCGATTTTTTTTCATACAAAACTGAAATATGTTCAATACGCTAGGATATACAGTATGTGTTAAAACAAAAAAAATATTTTGAACATAAGTGATTAAAATTATAGATTATCCTGCGTTCTTAAAAACAAAAAGTGATTTATACTCTATTGCCTAACTTGCTTACGAACTAATCCTGGAATACAAACATAAGTAAATACTGTAGTAGTACTGCACATACATACATATTTTTATATTATACGAACATGTTTTTTTTTACGTTTTAGACGCATGTATGTCTTAAGTAAATATGTATTGTGTTTTTTTATGTTACGTACTATCTTTTATATTCTTGTTAAATACGTATGCACAATAATGTAAATTTCAGCAAGCTGTACATACATTATTATTTCTCATTAGCGGGCACTTTTTAATACCCGACAAATTTCTTGGTCTCGCGACTGTCCGTTATTCAGAAGTTTCACTGTATATATGTATATTGAAACGAATTTATAAATGTCCAACGGGTTCTGTATTTCCTTCCGAAAAACGGATCTCACTTTTGCCTCTCTTCTGGGAGCAGCTTAATACAAATTTACTAGATTTCGAAGTGGCGGCATTTCGGGCCAGTAAAACGCATCGACTAAACTCAGCGGCACCTTATCACGGATGTCAGTAATATAAATTAACCCCGAAAAAAAGAAAATGCTGTTGAAGCATTAGGCTTTTATTTTCTTTTACAATAAATTTAACCAAACAATGGCGGCAATAAAAAACATTTTTCTTTTAATTCCTCTTTTTAAAATTACGAAACTTCCTCCGCACGTTACGAGATTACCTTTCCACGGCAGCGGAAGACTCATTTCAGTGACGAAACGGGTGTTGAAGTATGAACTAACCGTATTTATCAAAATGCAAATGTATTTATGCTACTTGCGAACAGGAACGCGAATTGCATAACAAAACTCACTTAAAATCTCGACTAGAACCTAAAACGGAACAGAGAATATTAAAAAACGTGGCAAACAGCATGGGAAACGTTGTGGCGTCAAAAGTGTTTGTACACTCGATGGGATTCAAATTTTCCCTGCAAGCTGGTCACTCTCGTCTTGCGGTTCCAACTTCGTTTAAGAATGTTAATGTTTCCCGTGCATTATGCGTGAGGTATCTTGCATAAGCAAGAAATTATCACCCAAAAATAATGCGTATCGATCAGCGCACTGAAAGGGAATGTCCTTAATGCCCGAAAGAGCGGTTACTGAGTTCGGAGGTTTGGTTTTGTATGTCACTTCAACCACAACTGAACAACCGAAGAAACTTGATCTCTGAACAAAGTTATGGCGATGATATCCGTATTCAGGACACCTACGAACATGTACAAGTACGTCCGGTCTGCTGTTTACCATTGATCATGATTCTAAGCAACCCCCAATAGATGTTGTCGAGGTTTTGTCGAAAGTATTGGCGCTTGAGCTGGTTTGCAACTCTTCAAAAGTCGTTGAGCATTTACAGGTTCATTCTAAAAGATATTAATTTCACTATCAATAGTTTCGGACGTCAAAAATGGCTCTCATAAAGCAATACGAATGATGTGTATCTCTTTCTTCTCGGTTATCTGAAGCTTTTGAATAACTCGATCGAGGGTAGCGAGCAAATAATTTAATCACTACACATCTTCTTCGCACGTAATTAATCATCTTGTGTGTTTAACATTGCACGGTCGAGCAGCTACTAAGCGACCACTTGTATTATATTATTGACGAGTGCAACAATTAGGGCAGAAATTTCGCAAAATGAGCCATTTTAAGAAGTTAAAATGAAAACAATCAGTCGCAAAGAGGTATTCAATAATATTGAAATCGGTGGCCGATCTTCTCTCGCATGAAAAATTGTACTGTTATACTGGAAACCCTGACTTCACGACTTTCCCGCCGCGAGATTATTTACAGTGTACGTTTACTCCTTTAATTTGAATTTTACGTTTAATATTGCAGTTCTATCGTTTTGCCCAATAGAGTTAATTGCATACAAACATGTCGCAGCAAAAAGTGTGTTGTTCGCTTTGCCAAAGTAGGGAATCACTTGGTTAGGTAAACGCCGGATCTGGTTGGCTGTTTACACTGTTGTTGTTTGTGTGCGAACACTTCTTAATGCGTCCTTAATGGTACACTGACATCAAAGAAGTGCTTACAGCATCCGGCGAACAAATACAAAATCATTAAATCGGAATTTAACTGTTAATCTATATCGTATTTTACACATTAAACTTTATTCTCCCCACACGGTCAAATAACGACTGCTCATATATCTACTGATGGGCTAAAAACAATCTCTTTAGTTGGATTAATTTACCAGGGAAGTATTGGCGAATTTCTTCCTTTTTCAATTGCTTTGGCATTCGTCGCATGACTAAAGTTCCAAAGGATTCACCACTGGCGAGTTATATATATATATATATATATAATGATGTTTTTGTTAATAATTTGAAATTTTTACGTACTCAATACACCTAACGTTCAAATGGAAATTACATAGATTCCTTCATGAATAAACGTCTGCGTTGTCCGTTACTACAGCTGAAACTTTACTAACGTCAATATCCCATTCAGCACAAGAATTCAGAAGCATCTCAGCAATATGATGCGAAGTGTTGCTGTCAAATGACTAATATACTGCAAGAGTAATAGAAAAAAATTCAGTACATATACCGAAGTGACCTGTAATTCCAAGAAAGCTTCTCATACTCATTGTTTCTGTCCACATATCGATTGTGAGTGTTAGATTTTCTTAAAAACAGCTGACAATGCATCATATTTATCATCGACCCAGCAAGCCAATGTCGTCTTACTTGGAAGCTTGCAATGCGGTGCAATTACTTTCATAAGATTACAAAATCCGTCTTTTTCTACAATCGTAAATGGTTGATTATCTTTGTAAATCATGTAGATGAGAGCATTATTGATTTTCAAAGCTATATTGCCACTTTCCGAATAAGCATATATATTTTCGAAACTTTCATAAATCGGCTTTTTCCGCTTCAATGGTGGAGGCGCAGGATTGTCGATATGGATATATTTTGACGCAGCTGTACTTATTGATGGCAGTAGTTCAGGGTTGTGGACAGCAGGTTCAGAGACTGTTTTATTTTTTTTTGTAATTGTTTCATTGTGTATATTAGGTAAGTCGACATTACTCAACATTTACGATTTTTTTTTATTTATTTCCAGAAACGCAGTCTTGTGGATGTTTTTTACGTGGGTAAGCAGGTTTGATGTATTGCCACAAGATTTAATAGTTTTTTGGCAAATTTTGCATTTCATAAGGTTTCCATTTCCATCAATTTTAGTGAAAAACTTCTACACATTACTTTTCTTTGGAGGCACCATCTTGTAATTAACTAACAAAAAAAGAGAACAAATGAATTTATATGTTTATGTTTTCCATAACTTTATTTCAAGTCTGTCTGTAGTGTCACATCACTAGTGATGACGTACGAGTCAAATCAAATCAAATCAAAATACCTTTATTGAGAAAATTATACATAATCGTTACAAAAAAAAAAGAATTATTTATAGATCAAATTTCCTCGGCCCATGCAGAGCAAAGGTATCCTTTAACCGTTCCCATTCTAATTTATTAATTGCTACTTTTTCAAAATGACTGTTATTTAAAAATTGGTTTATTTCATCTTTCCATCTACCTTATTGGTGACCTTGTTTCCGTCTGTAATGTAAAAGGTACCAGAAAGTAGTCTTATATATCCAACGGTCATCTGTTAATCTTATTACATGGCCAGCCCATTCCCATTTTCTCCTTCTAACATAATGTACCACGTCAATATTATATCTTAGAATCTTTTTTATTTCTTTTATTTGATGACGTACGATTATAAATATTTAAATGCCTACATGAATAATAATTGAACTATTGAGCTAATTTGTTTACAATTTATAAAGCTAAATGAAAAAAAAAAACATACTAACGAATGATCAAATGCAATACACGTAAGTATCGATGTTATGCCAATAAATTATAATACGAGTGCTACATAACATGTCGAATAACTCCTTACTTTAATATAATTATATAGCATTTATAATAATAAAATAGTAGGTATATTTATTATGAAATGTATTATAAACCATCATTATGTTATATTCCCCCAAAAAAACACTGTTTGTTTATCACAAACCAGTAGAGGTTAGGTTCATAAACATAATAGAATTACAACATTACATACGTTTTCAACTTCGAACATGCAATCAGATGTTGTATCAACTCAGTTATTTTAGAGTAATAACTCTTGTCTCTCTAATAAACAATCAAAACGATCATTATTTCACTAATGCGTTACCGACAAGCAGCAGAAGAGGGAACAGGGAGAGTGAGTGAATGAATGAAATGAATCCACAGATTACATCTAGAGTGGACCTAAAAAATTAATATTCATTCGTTTAAATATGTATACTACGGTCAGGATAGCCAACCGCAAGAATAGATAATATCCGCCGTTGTTCCACTAAAAATCATTAAGTAATGTTAAAATTTACTTTTGTTTTTATAGTAATTATTAGTCAGAATTAGTTTTTTTTAATAGATTCGATGTTTCTAAATATATATCGATATATCGAATAGAAAAATTATTTATCAAAACATCGAATCAATCCGATATATCGTATGGCAAACATCGAGTAAATTCAATATATCGATGTGTAGTGAATATCCATAATGTTATCTAATGCGGATGATTTCATTCTATACAGAAGAGATGGCAACTTATATAACTGAATGCAAGAAAATCAAAGCTTCATAAATATTGTAGATTTAATAATATTCTAATGGAACTAGACATCTACACCTAAATCTTATTATACCATTTTTACCGCTGGACCATCTGTTTCAGATTTTCATGTACAGATTAATGGGTATAATATTAATTAAGTACTAGGAGTTGCACCCTAATCATGAATTTTATCGGTCAAATCTCAATTCTTTTGCACGAGTATTAGGAAACTGTTAAGTCATTTTAAGACAATAGGAGTACATCCTGGTATTCTGATCCAGTAATTCTAGAATTGTTGTATAAGTCACTAGTGCAGTCACATGAATGTCCTCTGCTACTAATTTTTGAAAGGCTTGAGATATTGTAAAATATAGGATTGCGAATCATTAGTGGAAATACTCACTTTACTCACATTATATGCCTGCAGTTTGAAACAAATATCTTCGCTTTATTTTTTTGAAGAAATTTTTTAATTACCCAGTACTGTAAATACCATATTTGTCTAATAATTGGGTAACCTTATAACTACTTTTAGCACTTGAAGACATGTTACGTCTAAAGTGTCATTTATGGCTAGAAGATGTCAGAATTATTATGAGTACCACAACAAATTTCCTCCTTCGCCATTTGAGTATTTTGCGGTTTCATATGATATTAACGAAATATAACTATGTTCTTATGAAATAGTTTGAGAAATATTTTCAAGAATAAGCCGTGAGAAAATTAGTAGTTAATTGACAAGTATTTTTTCAATGCTGCAACGTAAACCAAATTAAATTCTTTGGAAGTTTGTTTCCTGAGAGTTTATTTCCGCCGTATAATGTTTTTTTTTTTTTTAAATCCCCCCTTTGGGCATGCTAGCAACGGATCTTCGTCCAGAAACGACACGAGGGAAAAGTATCAGTTAGATGTAAATTCGGTCAGCTACTGATAGAATAAAAGAACTGAGGATCGGAACAACGGAGATGAACGGAAACAATGAGATATACGAAGCGCAGTAAGGATTAAAAAGTTTAAGTGATAACAGATCGGAGTACAAAGAAGTATTTTAGTTCACGAGGGCCGAACATTCAAAGTAAATATGGTCAGGATCGCAGACGGCTTCATCGCCCGCATGAAGGGGGTAACTAGGGGATATGCGAGACGAAAATAAAAACGTGAGGAAGGGAGAAGAGTATGATTGAAACGTAAGCGGATAATGGAGACAATAACAGAGCGGCGAACCGAAGTAAAATTGTAAAACCAAGGCCGAGTAGGAAGATTAGGTTGGATGGAAAAATAAGAGAAAGGTTGATTGGAAAAGGAGGAAACATAAAAATCTGACCAAAATCTAACATCAAACTTTTTACACAGTGGGAACAAATTATAAGCGTTAATTTTAGTGAAGTAAAAGCGGGAGGATACAACAATCTGAGCTAAGGAATCTGCTATTTCGTTACCCTCTACCCCCATATTGGGGATAGCATGAAGTGAGAAAAGAGTATGAATGTGCACCGTCACCCTACTACGTCTTTGAAGGTGCTCCTCTTCCGTCTACCTGTCCTCTTTGCGGATTCATAGCCTCGCCAACCGTAGAGCATTTGCTGAAATGGTGCCGACATGCTTCTCATACTTATACTTCTAATTATACCTGGACAGTGTTAGATTTTGCAGCACTAGAGTTACACACAGCGCCTAGATTTATATTTGTAAATTTATAAAAGAAAAAGAAAAAAAAGTTTATTTGTGTTTATATGAGCAAAAGGGGGAGTAACTAACTGAATGTACTAATTTTAACCGCATGTAATCAGTACATTTTTTGAAAAAAATTGTTATATATACATGGGTCGTTCACAAAGGTTTAAGACTGATCTCAGAACAAAAAATTTATTAAACATGTTTGTACAACTTACTAAAAGTCCTCGAAATATGACCCGTGGGCATCGCCACACCGCTGCCAGCGTCTTTTCCATTGATCATAGGTTCCCTGGAATTGTTCGCGCGGAAGGCTGTCAAGGGACTTTGTCAAAACTGCTTGAATCGTGTCGAATCATTTCCCTTTCAGGTCTCTCTTGATCCGGAGGAACAACAAGAAGTCTCTGGGAGCTAGGTCAGAGCTGTAGGGTGACTGCGGCAGGGTGACCATGTTGAAATTAGCTAAAACTTCACCGGCGGCTCGTGGTAAAGAACCCAATCATCTTTGATCTCACACGGCGGACTCGATCCTTCAAACGGTGGAGCACTCCAGCATAAAACTGACCTGCGATAGTCCGTCCGGCAGGAACAAACTCTTTCTGCATCACTCCTTTGGTATCAAAGAAAACGATGAGCATACTTTTCACGTGTGACTTGCTCACGCGGGCTTTCTTTGGCTTTGGATATGTGGCAGTGTGTCACTTCGCACTTTGCCTCTTCCTTTCAGGATCGTACTCATACATCCAGGTCTCATCACCAGTAACCGCTTTATCTAAAAAATTCGGATCGACTTGCAAACGTTCAAGCATTTCTTCGCAAATAGTCTGGCGACGTGTCTTCAGTTCATCCGTCAGAATTTTGGGAACAAGTTGGCACACACTTTTCCCATCATCAAATTTTCTGTCACTGACCCAAATCCCAGTTCATTGGCAAATAATCTAACATTAAGACAACGGTCAATGTTTAAAAGTTCACACACTTTCACTAAATTTTCACGAGTTCGGCTCGTTGAGGGCCTCCTAGCGCGGTCATTGTCTTCAACATCGTCGCGGCCATCTTTGAACCTCTTATGACACATGAAAACCATTGCACGTGACATGGATTCATCTTTATAAGCCTCTTGAATCATACCAAAAGTCTCTGTAGCGGTTTTGTTCAGTTTCGCACAGAACTTTACTTTATTTATTTATTTATTTTTTTTTTTTGTGAGCGCGCCAGCGGCATTGACCCAACAACAAGAAAACTAAGCTAAGAAATTAAATAACTAGGCGGTCCGAAATGGACGCAACAAAGGACAGCAGTGCGGACACCATAGAAGATGAAGGAAAAGAGAGGATAAAGGAAGAGTTATAGGGAGTTGACTGTATAAAAGGGAGCGTTCGTTACGAAGAGCAGGACACTCAAAGAAAATGTGATCAGCATCACATGTACAAGGAGGATCACAATCGTGAAGAGAACAATCAGGAGAAGGCGATAGAGCAAATCGAAAGCGTGAGGAGGGGAGGAGAGAATGATTGATCCGGAGATGCATTAGGGAGACAGTAGAAGAGCGGCGAACGAAAGGAATAGAATGGAACCAAGACAGGGAACGAGGAATTGGCTGAATGAAACGGTAATGAGAATGACGATTAGAAAATAGGGAGGGATAAATATCCTGCCAAAGTCTGGCGTGATTGGAGGTGGATAAGGAAAGGATATCTGAAGAAAGGAAATGGTTGAGGAATGAATCAAGGCGACCAGCAGAACGAGCCAAAGAATCGGCAGCGTCATTGAATTCCGGAATGACTGGCGATTTATTAAATATCGCTGCTCCAAATGACGCTGCATTTTCGACTCTCTGAGTTTCGACGGGGGCCATTGACACACACTCACACCACTAGCGATCTGCTCACTCCAGCGTCTCAGACACAACTGCCGCTGTTGCGGTCGGTTAGCGACACTTCACTCTGTCTGTGGAGCCGGTTTACGCATCCTCATTTATTCAGGAAAAAACAGTCCTGAAACTTTTCTGAATGTACCATGTAATTCATTGCTATATGTTAAAAGAAATGTAAATAATGACGATTTCAATAATTATTGTTAAGAAAAATAGTTTTGTTTAAGAAAGATGGAGTTGTATAAATAAATATCTATTTGCACATGAAATCTTCTGTTATACTTTACATCATTCATCATTACTATTGTTTCCTGTAATAATTTTTAACTTCAATAATACAATTTCTCTTGCTTTGATTTAAATTATAGTTCCAACTTTACTCTTTTTAACACAATTATAAATATAATTTTTAATGTACTTACAATTTAAGTGGAAAAAAGAGTAAAATAAAAAATAAATTATTTAGGACTGTGGATAATAGCAATCAACGAAACAGTGAATTACATAAAAATTAGTGCTATGCCATTTTTCGCCAGGGTCATCAGGAAAAGTGTCCTGTCACGAAAGTCCCATATATAAGACTTTAATGCGATATTAGCGCGTCTACATCCCCTGGTGATGAAAATTGGAACTCACCAGGAAAAGTGTCCTGTAATGAAAACTGATAAAATGGTTTTAATGCGATATTAGCGTTTCTACATCCCCTCGTGGTGAAAATTGGAAGTTTTTTTCCTGCCGAACGGCGTAGCCAATAAAAAAGTTTACTCTTCTATAAGAATTATAGAAGAACGAAGGGGGGGGGGGGGGGGAATGGGGCTTGCCCCATTCCGAGGTCCGAAGGGTGAGTTTTATATAAATAAATAACTATATTCCAGCTTATTGGCATAAAAAATGTTAATAGCAAATATTACATACATGATAAAAATAACCGGTCGCTACTAAGAATGATCGTTATTTTGAAATCACTGTAACCGGAATACCAGTTACTCGAAAATAACCGTGAAGCTCATCACCAATAAATTCCTATTTATGAAACCCTCTGCATCATAATTTCATTCTACAATATATTTTTAAAATTTGTTTTATATATTATTGTTAATCATCTTTAAATTTTTTATCTTTAAAATCTTTTACAATGTATGAAAATAGACATACATCATGGAAAAGCTAAAATTTATTTCTATTTCCGTAAATTCTTCTAAAACTAAAGTAATATACAATTTTTTTACATACAAATAACAATTAAATAAATTATTGTATACATGTATATAAATAAAAATAAATAAATAAATAAAATATTAACTGATAATTGTAAAAATAATTTTTTTTGTTATATTTCAAATATTCTTTAGTATTTAACTACAATTTTGATGAAAAAAGGCTAATTCATTTAATTTACATTAAAAGCCTATAAAATTTTATAGTATTATCAAACAGTTACGTAAGATCATTTAATTACATTTCGGCGTCAACTTCCAACGTTTTAAACGATTGTTTAAAGACAGTGCCACGAACCCTGATTCATATCGATAGTCAGTAGATTAACTGAATGTCTCCTTCTTTAGCCAACTCTTCTTTCATCGATAGAATCCCTTTATCCACACCTGTATTACCATTTTGTTCAAATGCGTGTAGTAACTGTAATCATTCAATTCATTGGCATTATTGCGGATACATTAATTTCCAAGATTCTTATCATCAGTACTGTAGGTACGTTGCTTCAAAGGATATTTTTGAAATAACCAGTTCAAATCGACGGTTTTATTATTTTTCTTTTTTCTTTTTGTATTTCGAATTGTAGCACTCTTTTAATTTTTTTCAAACAATTTAACGGTAGACTGCAAGTGTACGACGGAATATTGCAAAACGTATTCATCAGATTTATAAGCGAAATTTAATTACTTACCGATAAACATGTAATAAAACAGCTTGTGGTAAAACGAAATTTTACGTTTCAGGGTAAGTTGAATTTCTACAATCGTACGGTTTAGACTTTCTGGTATATTCTCCAATACAGAAACATTACTAGAAATCTTGTAATCATAAATGATCCATTCGGACTTGGCCGACTTAACAACTTCTTTTATCTAACGTGGGAGGAAACAAGGTAATCATTTTATATAATAATCATAATATAACTTTCCTTTAAAAAAACTTAAATTTCAGATAAAGACGTAAGTAATCCGGCGGTGAAAAAATATCAGTCAAATTTAATAAGTCAATGAAGGCAGCTTATATTAAAATTATGACGATGGAATCGGTGCGTTAAAATGTTAGACAATGTTTCAGAAACACAGTGTCTCGAGGTTTTCAACGAACATTTTATTAGATTTAACACCTTCGGGTCTAGTAAAAGAACCTATTGTAGTACTAGCAGTTAACAGTTGTTGTCTTTTTTTATTTTTCATAGCGAGAAAATTAGCCCAAGAATTGGAAAGGAAAAGAAAAAATGTTGCAATTTTTGAAAGTGTTAGGATAGAAAATAAAAATAATAAAAATTTACTAGCAATTTTTTCATAAAGTATTTAATGTAGAAAATTACGACGAATAATTTTATTTTTATATATGATGATTTATTTTATCGGTTTTTACAGATTTTTCTCCGTAAGAAAGATAATTACGAACGGACATGGAAATTTCTTTTCTTAATTTTTATCCTATGTTTTTTTTTACCCTTCGATATGTTTACTGTTGAACAATATGGCGTATTCTGTGTTCGATTGAACGCCGTTGTTCAAGCTTTTATCTTACGCACATTTTTATTTTCGGCAATTGATTGTCGTTTCTAAATATTCCCGTTGTCTCGCAATCCTGCGCGGATGAGTTGCTAATATAAAATTTGTTATTAATTTTCTTTACCTTAACTCACGACCATGACTCTTGCTTGGCTGGCGAGTATATACATATTACAGCTATCGTACGCATTTGTAATTTTCTCCATAAATCTCTGTAGCGTGTGAAAATGACATTTTATTATCGGTTTATCTTAAATTATTGGTAAGTACGCGCGCATGCAAGTTCTATTTAGATAATTTTCGTAGTGAAAATTTATCATCGTATTAGAATTATTTTTTTTATTAAAGTTAAACTCCAGTAAGAACCGTAATTCGGCTGTAGTTTCAAGTCATTAAAATTACTGCCATCTTTTTCGAAACAGCGGTGGTAGTTCTAAGTATCGGAACTGTATGATGGTTATATAAACCTTCAGCTCAATCACTTGACAATTTTTGCATGTCAGATAGGATCAGAGTTTTAGTTTTTTGTTTAAGAAGTATGGGTCGTGTTCTATCGTTACATCATGTGACTGAAAACAATAAATCGTCGACTTCTAAAATATGACACATATACCGGAAAAAAAAAAATGTTTATACCAATCTAATTTTTGTTTATAATGTAGTTTTTAAAATGTTCGCAAACAGATTCCAAAAAAAAAAAAAAATCAACGAAAACGTACAAGAAATTCTCAATAGTCTTATTACTGTAAATTAAATAATTTATAATGATATTAAATAGGAGGGGAATGCAATGTACAAAAAGCTAGTCGATAATAAATTAATCAAATTTAAGCAATAATTACAAAAATACATATATATAATTTTCACGAAACACATGGTAATACCTGCGAGAAAATTAAAATTTCATTATGTGACCACGTTCCCAATCTTACTTTACACACGTGACTATCCCAAGGCCAGTTTTGAAATTCTACCGCACACGCAGAATGAATTTCAAGTCTCGTAGACCATGTTACATAACCTTCCGACATAATTGTCATAGGACCTGTCGTAAATGGCTTGCTGTTCTTGCTTTGGAACGAACTGAAAGATGTGTTACTCGTATTAAACAAAAAAAAAAATTATTGTTTCTTTAAAAATAAAAAAAAAGTGAAAAAAGTCCTATTAATTTGTGTCAAAATTTTTGGCTCATTTTGTTTCCTTCGTGTGTTATGAACAGAAAAAAATTTGTAAAACTACATAATTTCATTATTTTTACGATTTTATTTTTATTATTAAAACATCAAAACAAAAAATAAAACATAAATAAATATATTGATTAATATAAACATATATATGTATATAAACAAGCGACTATCGTCAGTTCCAATTGTAGTCGTGCGAGTGCATTAGCGTCGCATAGAGAAACACTCAGCCGGCGAACAATCCCATCAACGTGAGTAAAGGCCAGCCGTCTTGGTTCGCCTCCCCATTGGTACCTTTCTCACGTTGTCGGCAGCACGGAAGAAGCCAGGTTGCGCACCTGCTTACGTGCTTATCTATTGCGTGGCTATTCTATCCTCTAATTCTCCTCCGAATTAGGAGATAATCTCATACTCGAAATCGAGTGAGAATAGACGAAGATATATATATATATATATATATGTGTATATATATAATACATATAAACTCGGCCATTTTGTCCCCAAATTCACTCTGCTCTTCGCACCTACCTCAAGTCATGTTCTGTACCGCATGAATTTAACGTTGTTACCCCAGCCGAGATACATCGCATCCTTAAATCTCTTAAGCTAAAACAATCCACTGGTTACGACAATATTCCTAATGTAGCCTTAAAAAACCTCCCACGGTCAGCCCTAACTGAAATAACTACTTTAATAAATGCTATGTTTAAATTTGGCTATTATCCGCAACATTGGAAATCTTCCAAAATCATCACGCTTCCCTTGCCTGGGAAAGATTCTTCGCGCATTGATAACATTCGTCCTATCAGCCTTCTTAGCAATTTAAGCAAAGTGACAGAAAAAATTATATTAAAACGCCTCATGCTTCACTCTGATAGCTCAAATATCATTCCATCAGAGCAGTTCGGGTTCAAGCCTGAACATTCAACGGTACAGCAAATTGCTAGAATTGGGGAATTCATAACCCACAATTTTAACTGTAATGAACACACAGGCATGATATTACTAGACGTGGCCAAAGCATTCGACACTACTTGGCATGATGGCATAATCTTTAAAATGATCAAGACCAATTTCCCGCCCTATCTTATTAAACTAGTTAAAAGCTATTTAAGTAACAGAACATTCGCTGTTCACATCTCTAATACCTCCTCGTCATTTAAAACATGCTTAGCTAGTGTTCCACAGGGCAGTGTGTTGGGGCCAATTTTATTTAACATATTCCTTTATGATTTCCCTGTATCGCCCCGCATTAACACGGCGCTCTTTGCCGATGATGCTGCGCTGTATTGCAGCTCATACAGACCGAAAGCAGTAGCCAACAAGCTCCAACATGAGGTTGACCGCGTACTTCGCTTTTTTAAAAAATGGCGTATCTCTATTAATCCGGCAAAATCTGAGGCAATTCTATTTTCTCGTAGGTACCCATTGACCCCTAAGAAACTGCATATACTAGGTACCGATATTGCTTGGTCCGATCAAGCTCGATACCTCGGCGTGATATTAGACAAAAGGTTAAACTTTAATAAACATCTCGATCACGCAGTCGCCAAAACTAATCGCGCTATCTGCGCTATTTATCCAATGTTCCATCGCAGATCGTTTCTAAACTTTTACAACAAATTAATTCTATATAAGGCACTTATTAGACCAATCTTAACCTACGCAACGCCTGTGTGGTCCTCCGTTTCTAACGCCCGCTTTAAACAATTACAGCTCATACAAAATAGATGTCTCAGGTGCGTACTAAACGCATCCCGCTATACCAGAATTCGAATGATGTATAATGTCCTCAAACTACCATATCTTCGTAATTATGTACTTTCTTCGGCAAAACATTTTTTTGAAAATTTCTCGGCCCACAGTAATCCACTTATTAACCTCATCGAGAATTACGATTCCAGGCAACTCCAATTTATGTATTCAAAATATAAGCACAGGCGCCTAAAGCATAATCTTCTATAATCTTTTACCAGCATATATTATATCATTTCTTTATTTTTTCACTCACAGACCTGTTCCTCACTTGTTGTATCTGAATCCTTATTCCTTAAGCAGACTTTATTCCCAACTACTCATCATATCTGCGCGTAGGTTTTTTTTAAATTTTTTCCTACAATGACACTATTGCTAAATTTTTAATTGTAATAACCTATAATCGTTTTTTATATGTTGCATCGTGCGGTAAGACAATTCGTCGATACGCTAGTTCAACTTGCACTGCTAACGTTATGTTGTATCGTAATTTGCATAAATATATTCTTTCTTTCTTTCTTTCTTCTCGTTGCCGTTATCAACGGAATCAATTCTGAAAACGAAAAAATTAAGAAACATGTCATAGATGTCATAGATCTATAAAGGAGGAGGCAAACATGAAAAATTCAGGACAAAATAGAAAATTAAACACTTACGGTTATAGTATAGGCAATGCACATCTCATCTTCGTCACTTCTAGAAGATCTGTTCATATTTGAAAAATTCAATTTCTGAATCACTAGATAAACCTTCTTTTCTTGTTCTCTTGCTGACCTTCACTTTTTTCGCTGCATTCTTTTTGTCTTTTTCAAGTTCTATGTTTTCTTTTAATCTTATCTTCTGATTTTTAGCAGACGGATTCTTTTCCGCTGTTCTATTTCTTCATCTGCTTTCCCCTTATGATGTTCATTTTCTTCTATCTGTTTCCTCCATGAGCTCGAAGTTATGGAAAATATCGTTTTAGCTGGATTTTTTTCGTCCTGGCCAGCACAGTCCATGTTTAATAGTAGACGGAATATTTGATATAGAAAGTGATTTACTTATAGGCGAAGGAATGTTATCAATATCGCAACTATTTTTTCGCGCCGTGTTATCACTTGCAGATGTTGTTGTAATTGCGTTATTCGTAAAAAACTCATTTGATTTACTTTTCTTGTTCCATTTTTTCCATATAAGGTACAATGCGACTCATCACGTATATGATATTGCCTATTTTTGAACTTTAGTAATATTTTTGTGTTCCAATCTCCATTTCAAAACGCAGTAACTGCACGCTATGATTACACTTCTCATCAATACTAGCGATCGATTGTTCTAAATTTAATATTGTAATTACGGTATCTTTTTTTGAGAATGGAAACAGTCCACGAGTTTTAAAACCACTGGAAATTATTTTAGGAGATAAACTGTCAATCACAGTCTTTAAAAGTGGACAAAACTGGTGAACTTGAACACCATTTTTATGCCTTCGATCTTGAACCGTATTTTTCCAAGCAGTTTTCCTCGATTTGAAAACTGCTTCATCCGCTACCTGCATTATATGCGTTGCGTGTGGATACAACACTATTAAATTAATTTTATTTTAAATGAAAAACTGAGAAACCAATAATAACATATGAGATATGTGTCCAGCCAGAAATAGGATGACAGGTTTACGTATTTTCATTTCTTCAAGCCAAGTGTTAAATGCATTTACATTATATTCGTAAAAGGCAGTCGATGTCATCCAACCAGAATCTAATTTTGTCAATTATCCACGCTGGATGTATATGATCAGTCGCCTTTTTTTAAATACTACCATTGGCAGCATCCATTCACTATGCGCATTTGCACCAAGCAGTACTGTAACATTGTCATTATTTCCTACTACAGAATACACCGCTTTGTCACCACGTTCTGCTAAAACTTTTTATATTTTTTGAACAAGGAAATGTACTGTTTCTTCGCAGTTGAATATTCGACGACGGTCTTGGAAAACGTATTCTAATTTTTCCTCTTAGATATAATTTTGTACTTGCTGTTACCTTACTTCTAGTTTTTCCTTAGTAATTTCAGCCCTGGTTCGAATCAAAGTTTAACTCCTTTTGACAGTAAGAATCGGATCGCGTGCCATAAACAATGACACCCATTTATAACCGGGCTTGTTATCTTTAAAATTCGTTTGAATTTTTTTTTTTTTTTTTTAAATTAATTCCTGCACAGCATTAATTAATTGTATCCTACTCATAGGTAAGCCGACGCGGTTACATGTTCGAATCCATGTACATAGATTAGTGTCATAAATTGATCCTCTGATATTCTTTTTATATTTACCATTAATGTACTTCGAGCAACAGAATGTGTAATTTCAGCACGTTTAAACGTCATTCTTCTCGATACATCAAAAAGAGTTTTTTCCATTCTATTATGATATTTTGCTAAAAGAACGAAAACAAGAATGTATACACTTGATAAATGTTTGCAAAATATAAAAAGGGCGTACATTAGAAACGACTGTTTGCTTCCTCCCTAATTACCGTCACTCCCACGTCGGTAATCGACAAGTTCTATAGTACATTGTTCAATATCCGCCATAGCGAGACAATTTTTTGATTATAATAGTTACATGGATATCCATAAATATATACCTACCGCAACATTTGTTTTACATGTTACAAAATTATGCAATTCCCCGAGTTTAACTATTATTAAAAATTAATAATTTAAAAAACGTAGGGATTTCTCGCTCCTGTCGAGACAGCGCCTGGGGCACACTGCACTGTCACACAACTTGAAGGAGCTTTCCCTCCATCTACCTGTCCCCTCTGCGGATTCATGACCTCGCCAATCATAGAGCATTTACTGAAATGGTGCCGGCTGCTTCCCATACTTCTAGTTATACCTCACCCCACCGTCTGTTGTCGAACCACCCGGATTGTGTTCGGGCAGTGTTGAATTTTGCAGCATCCAATAGACTGTACCGCCTTCTGTAATTTCCAGTGAGTCTAGCTGCCCTAATAGTCCAGGTAGTTACACACGGCGCCTAGATTTATTTAACTTTTTCGTTAATTTTTCATCAAATTTATACTATTTTCCGGAACAAAAAAATATATTAAACTTTATAGTGAACAAATTGTTAATACATGGAAACTCAATTGATCTAATGATAAATAAAGAGTTACAGAACCATGAATACAAGTTAGTGTTGTCAATTATATCCTTAGTGCTTAAAAATTCACACTATTGTTTTAGAGTGGCGGTAATAGGCAGAATGGCAGCTATTGGAAAATTACCTAACGGTAAAGATAATTAATAATATCACATTATTTTTAAATTTTATCTATTCTGATTTTTTTTTCAATATAAAATTTAAAATAGTCAAAACGTTTTTGTGTTAAAAGTGGTCCTCTGTTTAATAGAATTTAAGTATTTTCGCTGTGTCGTTCTTTATTAACATTAAGGCTTGGAATTTGCACACATTTTAGTCGAATGCTTACATTGATATGAAAATTATTCCGTATAATGATTGATCTTGCCATTTTTACTACGAGATTATTTACATTAGACTCGCACAATGTTATTCCGTTCAACACGTCAGCACACAATGACACTGATGGATTGGACAGCTCAAACTAGGCCACTGCACTCGTTTTGTTTTGTTTTTCATCAACACAAATCCAATTTATAATTTTCGGTTTTAATATTTAACATTGTCAAGTTCATTGTGGTCCTTGCAAATATAAATATTCAATAATTCATTATTACGATTAAATAATATCTAAAGTTATCGCAAAGCGTATATTAAAAAGTTTAATACTTGGGCAATATTTTTGCGGTGGTATTTTGAAGATAAAAAAAGTATGAATAATTTTCATCTGAAAAATAAAATCACAGTCCTGCATACGTAATTTATACCGAATTACTCACATTTAATACAGTTATACGTGTCTATATGTACCATGTGATGGCATGTGGATGTAAATAATTTTATTCAATATTACTTAGTGAGTAAATACGATCGAGAATATGGATTTTAAATCAAAATGTTGTAAAATTGTGACATTTTCGCTAATGAAAAAAACACACGTCCGATGCGACAGCCTAATTTTAACCTTCCTAACTATCAGTGCGGACAATGCGTTGAACGGAACACATATTTTGCGAGCCTAATGTAAATCGTTCCGCAATAAAAAGACAGAGCAATTGTTACGCAGAATAATTTTTATATCGAAATAAGTCTTCAACTAAAATATCTACAAATGTCAAGCCTCAATATTAATAAATGACGACGCAGCGATTTTCGGAAACAAAATATTTTAGCTGGGCTTCTATTAGGCAGAGGATAATTTTTTTTTCGGATTCAAAAAAAAATACTGGCTGCCGAATAATGCCTTTTAATTTTGATTGAAACTAATGATGGTATTGAAAACTTCATGCATGTCTTCTTCTTCTTCTTCCCGCATGACAAACAGCTTCGCCAGCATTTCTGGCAAATTTATAATTCTACGTCTAGTCCTTGTAGGCCCCACTGAGTGCAAATCTTGGAAATCACTTTTGGGCACTCAAGACTTCAACGGTTTATCGCAATTAGTCACAGTGGCGGTCTAGATTGTTGATTAATCCCCACTTTGATTTCACGTCGTCGCATCCGTCATGTCTTGTGCGAATGCGACTAACAAGGAAAGCACTCGAACCCGAATTCACCGATTTCGATGAAATTTATATATGTTGTAGAAAACAAAAAAATAAAAGACCCGTATTTTTTTATATCTGCTAATAAATATATTAAGGATGTGAAAACTACCCGCGAAGTTAGCCAAAAAAATCGTTTTTTTTCTAAATATCTCAACTAATATTTAATATTTTTTGGTAAAACAAAATGGAGATTACTTCTTTCGGAAAAACAAGTAATTCATGATGATTTGAACAGTAAGAGATGCATCCCCTATTTTATAGGGGTTGAAAACCCATATATTCAACTTATTATTTTGATGATAAAACATAGTAGTAAAAAATCTAAAAAAAAATGTTTTAACTAATAAAATGATAAAATGAAATTAACCTGTTTCAGTATTTTCGTTAATTTCATCCCTAAATAGGTAAACCATCCCTAATACAGAAAAACCAAAAACAGGAATTTCAAGCGATCTGATTTTGAATTTAATTTTTTTTTTTTTTTTTCGTATATATATTTAATAAAGTTACAAAATAGAAAATGAATACGAACATTAATAATTCAAATTTAAAATACGAGTAATATAAAAATTATTTTTATTTTATCTTATTGCAAGTATACATAATATTATTCAACGATATTTCATCAATAATGGTAATCTTCATAGAAGTGTTTAAAACACAATGATTTTTTTGCACCAATCGCAACGTACAATAGTGACATTTGTGCATCCTTCTATTTTGCAATGCGTATTACAAGAATCTCCGAAACTAAAATCTACAGGATTTTCAAATTTATCCGGTCTTTCATCTACATAACCACTTTCGCACCAGAAATATTTAAAAACATCTTAATATCTCGTTGAAGATAATTGTTTGTGAATCAGTGTAATTGAAGTTTTATTATATTATTTCTAATATGTAAATTTAAATCACGAATTCATTAAAACTACGTCATCAGAAAATTTTCGAACGCAACTTTTTCAAATCCGGAATCCGAAAACATCAAGTGGTTTAATTTTTCCGTTCGTTCCAGTAGGAATTTTTTTCAAGTTAACAATTGTATTGTCTCACATTGTTTCTTCTACAACTTTATGACAATGGCCGCTCCTAGAGTCAAGTAATAGTAAGGAGGTATAACCTACTTTATTTAGGTAAAAATATTTTTTCCAACCAAATTTTAAAGTGATCTGTAAAGAAACGATGTACTCTTTAACTAATGTAATTCGCAGAACAATATGAAAATTCTTGTAAAGTTACTTAATAGATGTTATTTAATTAATTCGTGATTTAAATTTACGTATTAGAAATAATATAATAAAACTTCAATTACTGGTTCACAAGCAATTGTCTTCAACGAGATATTAAGATCTTTTTAAATATTTCTGGTGCAAAAGTGGTTATGCAAAAGAAAGACCAGTTCTAATGAAAGTCTCGGATTCAAGAGTGTGCTGCTGTCCATCTCTTTTCTTTCTTCTCGTCATTCCTCAGGCTTCATAATTCTCCTGATTCGCTTTCTTGTCACTAGATTGTATAGCGCTCGTTCTATCCAAATCGATTTCTTACAGACGCTGAGCCATGTTGGCTCCGAGGGTTATGAACTGCCTGATATCCTTTTATCTTAATATTCAAACACATCTTCCTCCTTATTCTTGGTACTACGACTTCCGTCATCTTTCACCCTTTCATTCTATTTACAGACTTTTTCTTAACCATAGTCGGCTTCCTGCATCCTCTTTTCGTTTTTCTATGTCCTCTCTTCCATTTTGTTCTTTCCATCCTGAAGTACTTCGTTTATTCTTTCACTTCCATCCCCAGCGATAATTTTTACTATAGCGTCTTTCATTTCCTCTATCTCTAATAGTATTCAAATTTAAAATTCGTTTCTCCTTCTCTTTCATTAATGTAATCTAATGCTAAGTAATACGCTTGGCTAAATCCCCCCCCCCCCCCAAAAAGAAACCGAGAAATAAAAGAAGAAAGTGACTTAATAAAAACGCGGTAAAATTACATAAGCAGAAGCACAAGCAATAAGGCCAGGCGCACACGAGCGGTTTTTTAACCGCGGCGGTTGTTTAGCCGCTTTGTAAAGTGATTTGCACGCACGAACAGCTAAATAACCGCTTTGCTGCAGCATGTCTTTAGATTAGTTTCAAGATAAAACAAAATTTTTTTTTTGAATTTCCAAGTACAGATTTACACGGGCATTAATACACAGGTGAAGCCGTGGGGAACAGCTAGTGTTTTTATAAAAGCGGCTAAAGAACTGCGACGGTTTGCGATCAAGAAACCGCCCGTGCCCGCCTGGCCCAAGATCGTGCCGGCGTGACAAACACATTGTTTAAATGTGCATACGTGCCATGCTCTTACTGCTTGTGCTTATATCTATCGTGAAAAGAGTCCACGAGATAGAGAGTGTGAGAGAGAAAGAATATGTTCATGCACGTGTGTATGTAAAAGAGGAAGAGTGAAAGGAAGCAAGTAGCAGTGTTGAAAGGGCAGAACTTTTAAAGTGGGGAGACGGTACTTTCATAAACGAAGATCGGCAAAAAAGAGAATTCGAGAATAAGCCTGCCTTAGTTAAGCCCGTGGTGACGCGGCTTTGATTAATATCAATATATTATTAACAAATATTAATATAGAACTATAATATTTATGTAATAATGCATTGCCGTCTAGTTCGTTAAAAATTTCAAGTCTATGGTTCACTGGGAAATTACATTATAGTCGACTGTAAAATTTCCCCTAAATAGACAAACATGAAAGCGAGTTAATAAAAACGTAGTAAAAAAAAGTGAATACTACCGTATACTGGCTTTGCATAGGCTCAGTCAGTCTAATATTGTAGAACTCTAATTAATGTCATTTGAATATTATTTCTTATTTAATATTTTTAACTATGTTACTATTTCGAATTTAAATGTTTGTAATATACAAGTTTCCTAACTCTCACCGTTAGGCTACAGTTATAACGTGATTTCTGACCAACGATAATTCTAACGAGTATTATGTGGTCATTAGGTTCGTCGTTTTTATGGTATTTATTTATGCATCTCTGAACTATAAAGTCCATGTGATCTATTTTGTATTGAAAAGTGCGATAAAATTTTTTCTTACGTTATTATTATAAATTCGCAAATTATGACATTTCTCCCGGCAAAACAACCACAATAAAGAGAAACAATATGTCACCGCCGAAAAAAGTACCCCACTGAAAAATATCAATTTGTGAGTTGTGTGCTGCGAAAACGTATAATCCTTGATTTCAGTACAGTACTTGAATAATTATTTTTTGTTTCTAACGGCTATTATCCATAAGTCGTGCATCTCTTGCGCACTCAAACTTCTTTGCTTGCATATGTCAGTACGATCAATATCAATCACCTGCCGTCGTCACCGCTTTTAATCAGCGTAGTTGCTAAGAAATACATAAAAAACCGCTGCTAAATTTGCTAACAACAACGAACATAACACGAGAATCGTTGAAACATAATACGAAAAAAATCAAATCAAAACTGCAATGGAATCGCTGATGAAGGAATAATCTACCAGTCGCGAATCAATTTTGTTCATTTTTAACGCTTCTATCGAATTCAGTACTTACACCTACAGTCGATGTGCGATGATTTTTCTGTTACATGTTATTACAGGTTACACGTACGCATCAGCTAATCTTTAAAAAATGGTCCCTCCCTATTAACATTATACACTACTACTTACTAACTCTTACATTCTCATGAAAATCTTATTTCTGTGCAACCAACAACATTGCGCTCCATTATACATGTATTATTCACCTCTCCCGCTCTTTTCCAGTGAAGCTTCTATGCGAGTCCGACCTCATTTCATTATTAAAACTACATTAACCTTTTCATTTTTGTTTAGATCTTTTAATTTTATTTTTGAAAGTATTCACTTTAGACCGAACTAGCAGTATGGATTGAGCGAATTATACCCATGAATAAATAAACAAACTTTCCTGTGTTTAAAGTATTGTTCCATTCTGTTCCTTTTGTTCTTTAAAAAATCATTTGCACTTATACAGTACATGTGGCATAATTGTATACTGTTCCTTCAAATGTTCTTTAACAACGTATGTAGGTATATATACAATTAGCTTACTTAAACAACAAAATCTGTGGCTTCCACGACCGGCGGTAATGTTCTATAATTATTTTGTTAGTACTATTATACTTTTCCGCTTCCCATGTTAAGCGTCCATCAAACCATTCCTAAAATTAAAAGTTACCGAAACAACCATGTTTATTTTTCATTGTTTAATGCACCAATATTTCAATAAAAACGGTCTTTACAGAAACTGATATTTAACACGCATAAAAAAAATAAAACAAAAAAAATCCTAATATATACATATGTAAAACACTTTCTATATTCCAGATATTTCTTCTACGAGTATAATACTTGTTAATGCTTTTAAAACAGTCAATTAAAGTAATATAACGATTAAAGCTATCCGCTTTTAATAGCTTTATATAAAGCTTTTCGCTTTCAATCGACAATGATTTTTGTTTTTTACCGCTGTGCTTTTTCGTATTGTTATGTTCTGATCGGTATTATTTGTTCGGGTTTCCATGGGTTGTTCGTTGCGTTTTTTTGTTTCAAAAGAGAAAAAGACGTAATAAATGTACTGAAGTCCGACAGTGCTTTTGAACACTTCAGCGACTATACGATTTACAAATAAGGAAGAAGAGACATTGAATATTAAAATTAAACAGTTATACAATTGTTTTAAATATCTTATTTTGTATGTTAGCAGAAAGATTAGATAAGAAAGAAGTAAAGAGAATTTAGGGTACAAGAAGAGAAACAGAAGAGAACCAGAAGAAAATTCAGTGCTCTGAATCTTCTTATTTTCCTTCCCATTTTTTTTATATCTCATCTACCTTCCGCTCAGTTGGTTTTGTCCTTACATAATGTCCTCTGTCAATCTCCCTTATTTCACTTTTAATTTCGCTCATCTCTGCCACCTCCAAATATGTTTACTGTACTTACCCTCTCTAGGTTTCTTCCGCAGGCCCTAATCAGACAGGAATTCCACAGCTCAATTTCCTTCGCATGTAACTGTGTTTGCAGATGGTTCGAAGAGGCCGGATGGTGTCGATGCCTTTTTTATCCTCCCAGATTTTGGCTTTTCATAATCTTTTCGCTTGCCTCCTTTCTGTTCTATATTCACAACCGAATTGATGGTTATTCTACGTTTTATTATTTTCATTTCCTCCAATCACCTTTCCTCTAAATTCTTGATTATATCAAACTCCATGATCATCCTTCAGGCCATTTGTTCTCCCGTACCTGAGCATTCCTATGTTTTTATCATACTCCGCATACGCTCACTTATCCACGTTATTTTTTCCCTTCATTCCATTCAAATTGATTTGCTATGGGTTTCTAGTCGTTCGGGCATCTTCGGTAATGAATCAGATGACTCCTTGGCTCGAGTTGCTGCCTCTTATCACTTCTTCTTTAAAAAATAGTCCCATCGTCCAATCTCCGTCCGCTCTCCAAAGGTTTTCATCCTAGGTTTTGGTCGGATATGTACGTTTTCTCTTTCTCTAACAATTGTTCTATTTATCTGTCTGTTCACCCTCGTCTTCCTGCCAATTCGTGGTTCTCTTTGTTTCCTTCACTCTGTCGTTCTGTTGTTGTCTCCATTATTCGCTTGCGTTTTAACTATTCTCTGTTGCCTTCTTCCCGTTTTCGTTTTTCGTTGGTTGCCTCTCCATATTGTCCTCTTCACTCAAACGAAGAGCATGTTCGCGATGCGGATCATGTGTTTATTAAGTGTTGATTTATTTCTGCTGAGTGCTCTGTTTTCGATTCCATTTTATTGATACTCGGTCTTCGTACTCCATATTGCGCCTCTTATGTCCTATCATTTCCCTCTCTACAGATTGTTTCTATTATTTTTAACTTATACCCTCTTGAATTTTCTTCGCTATATTTTTCATCAATTTTATCAAGACTATCCTCCTCTTGCACTGTTTCTTTCAAATAGTAGAATAGTTTGAAATATTACAATATATTCTACATGTTTTTTATCAAATATTACAAATAATACAGTATGCTTAAATGATAACTTTTTTGGTTCCCTCAACATCCTTCTGTGATCTTCATAAGGTTGTGGTTTCAATATTTCGCGGAAGTGTTGTGTTCTGGGATCATTCAAGTCTTACAACGTGTCTCCCCCCTTCCCCCGTAAAATGGAAAATATATATTATGTGTCTATGTGTACGGATGAATAAGTATGTTAAAACTCTAATACTGTTTGTATTTAACCATCAAACGTTTGAAAGAGCACATGTTCATGCTCATATGTGTTTTTCATACACGGATACAAACAAAGAAAATTATTTGGAACAAAACATATTTTTAAAATCAATTAAAATACATTTAATATTTTAGTACCGGCTTTAAAATAATGATATTTTACGCGCGGTTTTACTCACCAATCTTGCAGTTCCGTACATAGAAAACTTCGATATTTGTTCGTCCTATAATACATAAAAATTATGTTTGCAATGTTACAGTTATAGTATTGAAAAAATCTAAATAAAAAAATGATGAAGTCATTTTTTACTTCTAATAGAGGTATTAGTGAAGATTTATTTTTAGAACTTTTAACTAGATCGCTAGAAATATATAAATAATAAAATAATTCTAACGGTTATTTTAACTTGGATTTTCAAAAAGAATTTTAGAAATTCATATATTGATGATTAATTTTCTTTCGTTAAGACACCTTCTTCCCTGCGTATAATGTACTTAATACATTATCGCTCTATACTCTAAATCATCCAAATAAGTAGTATACTGCAATATCATTTGCATCAACTACCTACCACTAGTTATATTAATTTCATTTAAATAACGCAAAGGCGATTGATAGTCCGTTTTAAAATTAATATACCCTTCATATTTCGTTGTGATTTGTAACTTAATTACACAAAATTAAAAAGTACTCGGAATAATTTTATTAAGCGTTAGGTGAATATTATATTTAGAAAGACTGAAATGAGTTCTTGTTATCTGCAGACAACGGGCCTTTTAATTATATTTTTCAGTCCAAAGAACAAAAAGAGTTTCATTCGAAGTAAAAATTTAGCTCCGGTGTATTTATTCAATTAAACATGTTTACCCGTTTATTTTGAGAATTTCGTATTCTTTAAAAACCGTTTGTCATCTTTCAATATTGAGTAAGATTAACTGAATTCGACAATTTTCACCTAATATTAGAGTGCGACGGCGTCTCTCGTTGTTAAAGTACTCAAAAGGGTTTGGAGATTCAAGTCATTCTGAGAAACTGTGTATTATAAGAAAAGTCTAGGAAAGTAAAGATGACCAAAAGAAAGAAAGAAAAGAAGAATATGTAATTCTTCATGAGTAATATCACAGTAGGCATTTCACAAAATGAGTGGTTACCGTATCACATTACGCATATATATATATATATATATATATATATATATATATATACATCAATACAAAACTTATACGTCGTATATACGTATATGATTAGCTTATTAGGAAGAGGGAACAATAAACCTACTGAAGAAAAAAAAACAACAGTTTCGGTGAATTTTGCAGACTGTAAAACCTTAAAATAAGAAAAAATAGAATAATGAGAGATAAGAAAACGTTTTATAGATTAACATATTACGTTTGAACCAATAATGTTTATATTTAGAATAAATCATTTATTATTCGCCTGGGAATCATAGTTGCCGATTAATCTATTATTAATACGTTGGTATCGGTTATTATATCCGTCTAACATAATTCAAGTGTAGTTTTTAATATGTAGTCTCTATTTCACGTTTCACGTGCATGGTAAAAGCGTTTCTTGTGCATCTATTCACGTTAGCAATATGGAACTTTGAGGCACATCGATTGAGGATTAGTTGCAGTCTATAATAATGCATATTTCTAACAGACAAGCAAACTAGACAAGAATACGTAATGACCGTATGAGTATAATGTTATTAACACTTAAGTAAGACTTACCGATACTAAGCAATGGGAAAATGTATGCCGCACTTATTGAACATTTATTATGTAATACTAAGGCCTAGATAACTGGTATGACTGGACCAAGGCTGATATTAGAAATTTCTAAATTTGTTGACAAGCAAGAGCCTCTGCGTTTTATTGTTTTCATTTTAGAAGAATTCATGTTGATTTCTCTCATTTATTTAGTTAAGAATACGTGCCGATGCAGCCCGTGATTACTTATTGCAGCGGGGTCTGTACGTATTTCAATGAAGCGTTACATCCTCAGCATGTAAAGCGAAATGTTGCTGTTTGATATATTAAGGAAATCACTAAGGAAGAGTATAAATTGGGTGTGGTGCTGGAACACTGCTCTGCCGCACACCAGCAAAAGCAGTTTATTGCACAGATTTGCGAGTTTCGAGCGGGGCATAAAATAACATGTTCCTAATCTAGCATTTAAGTATTTTGCTTAAAAAGATCGGAAATTTTAGAAATCGTTAATTCATGTACAAGTCCATCATACCAAGTGGTGTCAAAAGCCTTGGTCGCTTCAAAGATACTAAACCAGCACATCTATAGATCCGGTTGTTTTGGTAGTTTTGCTAAGTAATGGAATGTCCAGGATGAAAATGAAACTTGATATATACGATTATTTCTGTCCGAATATGATCTCTTAGTGTGTTTAAGCAGTTTTCCCTTCCAGCTGTTTGACTCAGATCCCATGGAAGAGTGATAGGCCCCATACATATTGTTGACCGTCAAAATATCTTTATCTGATTCTTCGGGTAATGTACAATTTAGTTAACTCCCACGTGTGGGGAAAATACGTAGTTTTTAGCATAGCAAAAATTATACATTCTTAATTTTAACAATACGTCTTTTCAGTATGTATTCGAGAACAATTCTGGGAACATTATCGAGTACGGACTTACTGGTATTAGTCTATTTAATACAATTATGAATTTCTTTTCAGAAGTTCACTCGACTTGCGTTATAGTATTGGTGTTATTCTTTACAAAATTTGATTACGTTTGATTTTATTTCAGAAAAGAACGTTAAGCCCACATTCTAATTTTGCTGAGAATTTTCAGACTTTTCGACTTTCTGTTCGATATTTTTTTAACGAATGAATAGAAACAGAAGTAGAAAACGCGCCGATTTAAGAACTTTTCGAAATACGTTTACCACAGCGTTTGATGCTACAGAAATGTCCATCGATAAAGTACGCAACCTTGGTATTTAGTAGAACAAATATTCACGCGAGCGGACCAATTTTGAGTTTTTTCGATTTTGTTTTTAGTTAATTATTCTTAAATAATGTTTTAAGTTTTACAAGTATATTGTAAAACTTACTCAAAAACCCCGGTTTTATCTTAATCCAGTTTCAAAGTTGCGTGAAAGTTCATTCATATCGAAGTAATTTTCAATTCATACAGAAAAAAGAACTACCCGTATAAATAATTAAACATAATCACATACTCGTTCAGCTTTTTCGTTGTTGAAATTTTTTTGAGTTTGCTTTCTGGAGAAGTACTATCAAGGAGAGGTGAAGACGTTGGGGTCACTGAATTTGATAAAATTTTGCACATCGATAAAAGACCATGAGTATGTGATTCGTATAAAGTGTTAAAAAGTAACTTTTTGATTTACAAGAGAAATTAAAATTTTTAAAAGCCGCATATAACGGATAATATACATAGCCGTTTAGATAAGAATATGCAATAAATTTCAGCTCGTGTAAATAGTTCAGAGGACCGATTACTCAAAAATGAAATATATTAAACAAAAAAATTGTTAAAAAACAATAAAACAAAGCAAAAAAAACTCCTCAATTTTAAATTTAATAAAAATTTAAACGCGTTATTTATTATATTTATATAGTATAAAAACATAAATTACTTTGGTTTCGTTTTGTGATGTTTACATCCTATTAATTATGTAATTCTTATTATTCACTTACTTTAATTCCTTATGCATGACTAAATGAATATAATAAAAATCTTGAAATATTTAAATTATTTAACGACTGTTTTTTTAATTTTTTTATTAATTGCTAATGTAATATATATATATATATATATATATATATATATACATTAGGGTGGCACTTAGTTATACATGACGGAATTTTTTTTCCCAAAAATTAGGTGTCCCAACCGATAGAATTGTTCTCTTATATGGAAAAATCATACCGTTAAAATTTTAGTTCATTTGGTTGATTTGAAGGCGTGCCGAAAAGCGTTTCGGTGAAACGAGCGTACATGCGCGCGGATATACTGCTTTCCCTCGTTATACTGCTGTATGCCAGCACCGCAGTATAGTTTTGATGCGATATTTCTTACAGTATCATCATTTCTATATCTCTTCGAAATGCGTACGATAAGGATTCTCTACTGCATAAGTGAAGCAAAATAAAAGAGTGAATAGGGTTTTTGCGGTTGCTTATTCCTATTTATTGCGCAATTTTAAGTGAGAACATTGTTTTGTGCTTCATATTGATACGGATTCGGTACTTGCAGCGCTATCGTTTATGTCCGAGGTAGAAAATATTCTCCCAAGTGTCATTAATTAACGATGATCTCTCGGACATCGTTCTTTTTAGCCTTTGCCTCGTCAAGAACGCTTACTCGTCCAAAAAATCCCGTGCCTGTATTATTAAATGTATTTCTTTTGACACAACTGCCGTTAATATTGGTGACAAAGAACGGACATGAGTTGGAACAGTTCCTCGACCGCAAATTATTACATTTAGCGTGTCGTCACTGTATTTTTGAAATAATTGTAAGAATTGTTTTCGAACAGAAAATGCCTCTCACTTCTGGTCCAAATGTTGCTACTATTTTTAAAGAATTCCAAAACAAGTGATCAAAGATGTGAATAAAGACAATTTCCGCTCAGCATTAATGGAAGAAGAAATGAGATCAGTATTCAAGGACGACGGAAAGTCCCAATTGATTACATTCTTGCAGCGTACACTTGCTACACATCAGCCTCGTGATGATTACCAAGAATTTTTAGAATTATGCTCAGTATTTCTAGGAGAAACTCCAAATAATTTTTCATTTCGATATCCCGGAGCCATGCACCACGCAAGCTGGATGTCTAAGGTCATATACTCTTTGAAAATGTATTTATTTCGATATGAATTTACGCTGAAAACTTCAGAAGCGAACGGTTTAGCTGATATTTGTATTTTTATTGTGACAACTTATGTAGAAGAGTGGTTTTCAGCTCCGGTTACTATAATAGCACCAAATTTAGATTTTAATTTTCTAAAAAAAACTGAGTTCTTACGAAGAAATAGACGAAGAAGTTTCAAAAGTGCCTGTAAATAAATTTATTCGCCATGTATGGTACCGAACTCCGGAAGCAATTGGCTTCGCTTTCTTTGACAACGATGTCAGTAATGAGGTGAAAGAACGAATGCACAAAAACCTGGATCTCGGCGTAACAGAAGAAATGACGGTATGAGCCGGTTGCAGATTAAATTTTCTGATGTGGAAAATTTATGCCGAGGAGGTCTAAATTAATTTGTTAATTCGCTGGCCAAGAATTTTTTTGAGAGATTTCGTATTAACGCCGATTTTCTTCTCAGAAGTCCAAGTGAATGGGAACAGGATGAAGATTATCTAAAAAGTAGAGAATTAATCTCCAAAATAAAAGTGGTCAATGATGCAGCTGAACGCGGCGTACAATTAATCGAACAGTACAACAATAAACTGACCCGCAAAGAAAATCAAAAACAGTATTTCTTTTGTGTATTTAGGAGGGGGCAGGGGGTGCCAGTCGAGGGCATTACCCAGCACAAAAACAGTACCTGCTTCAATTGGTAGCGGAATATCGAAGAAATTACTCTGATGCGAAAAAATCGACGCTCATGTCTGGCATTAATACTTAACTTTCTTAGCTATTCTGTGGCAAATTGTAGATGCGTTTTCAACGATTTTTATATTATTATCAATAAAATTATTCACCCGAGAAAGAAGGCTAAGCAAAAAAATTGTGATATTTCAAGTATGGTTTTAATAAGCCTGTAATGAGAGTTCCTGTTTTACTGCGTAACACCCGCTAAACCACTCTGTCTAGTAACCAGCGGAAGTGTACCTTCGCGCGCGCACTGAGTTGCGCTACTATCTTCTTAGCCATATCGGCACGTCTTAAAGTTGACCAAATTTGCTAAAATTTTAACGCTATGATTTTTTCATATAAGAGAACAAGACTACCGGTTGGGAGATTAAAAATTTTAACCTTGAAAAATAACAGCCACCCTAATATACATACATAAACGTTTGTTTATATTAATTACAACGTAATTCTTAGGCTACCCCCCATTCGAAAAAATGTCCCAATTTTATGTAATGCAAAAATGTCCCAATTTTATGTAACGTTTGTTATATTTTATAAGATTTTTGTTATTATTTAAAAAATGTCACAATTTTATGTAATGAAATATGTAACGAAAAATGTAACGAAAAAATGTCTTAATTTTATATAATGAAAGTTAAATGTTATAATAGGATTTTTGTGGCTATGTTATTTTTTTTTGTGTGTTGGTGCCAGTAAGAATTACGTTGTAAATTTTGATCACTTTATACAAAGTATAGAAGAGAAAGAGATAGAAATGAAAGCAAGAGGGGTCAAGGGGAACAAACCCTTGCGAGGCCAAAACGGGTGAGTTTATATAGATAAATATATATATATAAATCCCGTGTCTTTATGTTTGTGCAGGATAAACTGGGAATTTACTTAACCGATTTTTATAAAATTTTGAAAGTACATGCAATTTGGTCCAACTTAACAGATAGGATACTTTTTGTTTTAATTATTTACATAAATATTTGTTACATTAAATAATTTAATCAATCAATTAAAAAAAACAAATTTAATTGTTGGCTATTACTTTTTGTTTTAATTATTTACATAAATATTTGTTATATTAAATATTTTAATCAATCAATTAAAAAAAACAAATTTGACAATTTTATTATTTTTTGAGCACCAACTACTTTTCGTGGCGACTTTTGTGTATCGTGCGATGTTAATCGAAATGCAACCATGTTTATCGCTGGCGCATGGCGTTATTATCGATGAATGATAAAAATCCAATTTTTTCGCTGTTGTTTACAAAAAAGTTCGTGGAATATGTAATTATGAATGTAGAATTAATATGTGCTGATGATGCAATAGTTCCCCATTATGTAAAATACATAGATAGGGATGGTGCATCTTTATTTTCGTCTCTATCTTATTTATTATATAATAATGAATTATTATATGTAGAAGAAAATGTATTGTACAAAATGTTTGTAAAAACTGGAAGAGGTTTAAACAATATACTATTGGACTTAATGGGGAACATATAAAAATAAAAAGAGTATTTAACTGATATGTCAAATATTCGAACTTTTAGGCCAAAACCACCGTATAAATTTTTTAAATTAACCGTTTAACTTTTTTTTAAATAATTTGCTACCAGAAATATAAAAATCTTTACTCAACTACTGCAGTTTGTTGTTGTGGTAATAAATTAATTTTAATAAAACGCTCGAGACAGAGTGGTTGAAATATATGAGTGAAGATGTTCTCTTAAACGTGTAATTATGGGAGATCACTGTGTGAATAACTCGGCCTCTTTAAAACGATGGTTGTGTGTGTGTTGTTTAGTTGAGCAAAATTTTTTGTTAGATTACGACGGACATGTTATAGAAAAATCTACAATCTTCAGCTAAACGTGAAACATGCAGATTATTTTTTGTTAGACGGTGATAAACATGTTTCCCAAAGAAAGAAAGAATCTTTACGTAAATACAATTCCAGATAAAACAAAAATTTTTAATGAATTTCCAAGTACAGATCTAAACGGGCATTGATACACGAGCGAAGCCGTGGGGTACAGCTAGTGTATATATATATATATATATATATATATATATATATATATATATATATATATATATACGCACCCGCGATAATATAAAAAAGTAGTAATAAACATTAAATTTAACTGTGCCTTCAATATCTTTATTGATGGTCTGCAACAAAACGTTATTGCAAAAAAACAAAAAAAAAAATTGTAATTTCGGCAGCAGCAAAATTAATAGGAGAGTATCTTTCTTTTGGACGCCATTAATTATCATCAAAGACGTCGGAAAAATAAATTTAATTACAATACGAATTTAAACAAACGTTAATCAGTTAAATATTTAAAAAGAAAATGGAAATCTATTAACACGTGCATACACATCTAGCCGAACAAAACACGCTCAAATTCCTCGCTAGTCGTCGATCTGCACAAGTCTTTGTCCAAATTACAACTGAACACGTTTTCGCCAAAGCTACCAGTCGTTCGAATAATAACTGACGCCATCCTTTCATGGGCGCTAGCGTGCGATTTAATTTATGAAATAATGAGAAATATATTTACATATAAAAAAAATGAAAATATTAAATATAACTCCTATCTTCCTAAGATAAACAACGCATAATTATTTACAACCAAAATAAAAAAAAAAATAAACGTAAAGTGAGAATAGGGTAAAAGAAAACTAACCTGGTAAAATTAAAATAAAAGCGAAAGCTAAATCAAAACAGCCGACAGGAAGTTTTCAGAAAAGTCTATGGTTGGATGGTGTACAACTATGAAAATAACGGATATAAAAAAAGGAAAAAAAAATTGACGACAGCAAATCCTTTTATATGTTGTAGTAAATGTCGCAGCAACTGTTTTTTTTCATCTGTTTTTTTATGATTTATATCATTCCAAATCATGTAAGTAAAAATTAAATTTGTAAAATTTATAATTGATATTCATAATTACTCTTAAGTTTATAAGAGTATACTTGTTTATATACATACTTTGTTATTTATTTATTTTTATTTAAAAGAAAAGTAAGTTTTAAGATCAGTTTTAATGTTAGTTATATGAATTTATAAGTAACGTAAAATAGGAAAATGTAAATAATTATCGAAAAATTATAAATTTTTCTTTATTTATTTTTTTCCTTCACATCTAGAACTGACTATATAGTCATTTACTAGATTTTAATGTTAGTAAAATCGTGAATTTCAAGATCATCAGCTGATTTCGAATTTATTTATCGAATAATCACGCTAGGTCAATAACGTTTTTTTTTTTTTTTTTGGGCGCATCAACTATGGACCATTGCCCAGACACAATGGGAAGAAGAGACAACTAACTAGAACCTAATTCGATTGGAGACAGCTGAAATAAAGGAACCAAGGACAAGAACAACAGACTGGGAAGTAAGGGACAAGATGTAAGACGCACAGTAAGGAGTGGGAAGCCGCAGCTTTATAAGGTGAAGATAGAAATCTTCTTTTCAACCTGTTGCAACTTGGACTGGTCGTTGCAGTAAATTCGTTGCGAGAGCGTTTTCATTTCAACCTCGACAAGTGTGATTTTTAACCGCCAGCTTTATTTCTTCAGTAACATATTTCATTTGTAGATCTTGATGTAGTGTTTGGTTGGACACATACCATGGTGCACCTGATCATTGGATCGTAGCACCTTATTTTGGTATTGTATTCTGTTCACATTACTTTTGGAAGCGCATCTGCATAATTCAGCTGCGTACAACCATATCGGTTTTAATACCACGTGGTATAGTAATATTTTATTTGAAATATGTAATTGGGAACGCGGTCCAAGCTACCAATGAAGTTGTCTTGTTTTCAAATTTAGTTCTGATATTTTTGTCTTGATATGATGAAGCCACGTAAGTGTTTCATCTAGGTGTACTCCAAGATATTTTACGGATGAATATGTTTGTATTTGTTTGTTATTTATAGATATATGATATTTGTTACGTACAATTTTTCTCTTTGTAAAAATAATTGTAGTTACTTTTATTTTCATTTATTACTATTTTCCATTTATTCAGCCAATCATCAATGATTTTATTTAGAGCACATCTTGTAAATTTTCTGTGGACTTTTCTGGATTCTCATTTGTTGCCATGATTGCCATGTCGTCAGCGAATGTTGCTAAAATTTTTATTGTATTTATATTTAGTTGTGTAGGAAGAATTTAAGTAAGCGAGTAATAAGAATTAATAATTAAATAGTAAAATCAAAAATTTTACATGATATCACAGCAGATTGGAACACACATCACTTGTTCAGGTGGACAAAAGTTACAATCACTCTTGTATGTATCTTTATAACGCTAATCAGCGCGGATCCGAAAGAAAATACAGAATAAATAAACGGCATTTATTTCATTACACAGCTGGTTCGCGATTAAACTAATTCTGAATCTAAATTTTATAAACTAGAATACGCGAAAGTAAAACATAATCAAAAATCATATATTAAGAAAAATATATTCACCTATCATTTTTTCTTGTTTTGCTACATTCTCCTGAAAACAAAAACAAAAGAAAAACCCACACCACACTAACACGCGCTATTTACTAAATATAAAACCTATATAATATAATAATATAAAATATAAAATGTAAAAATTACTTTTGCCACTACTCCGCAAAACGAAATAAAAAAAATAATAAATCATGTTTTTATACTATATAAATATAATAAATAGTGCGTTTAAATTTTTATTAAATTTAAAATTGAGGAGTTTTATTGCATTATTTTTTTAACGACTTTTTTATTTAATAAACCTCATTTTGGAATAATCAGTCTTCCGAACCATTTACACGGGGTAAATAAACATAATCTGGAATTTATTACATGCTTTTGTTCTGAACGGCTATCCATAACATCCGTTATATACGGCATCTAAAAATTTAAATTTCTCGCGTAAATCAAAAAGTTGCATTGTGATATTTTATACGATTCACGTAATCATGTTCTTCTATGATCCTGCAAATTTGCATCGAAATCGGTGACCCCAACGTCGTGACCTCTCTCTTTGTGAGACTTTCTTTAAAGAAATTCATTATGGGTTAAATAATATTTTACCAAATAATTGAAGTATGAAAAAAATTACTTACTAAACTAATACGCGAAATGGTTGGTGCTATGATAATTGAAAAGGAGTGTTCCCATTCATTAAATGCCGGTTCTAAAACAGTGTCCAAAGTGTCAGTGACATCCCGACGTAACTTTTCTTCAGTTGATAATGGGAATTTCGTTTCTTCACTTCTACCTATTTATTGAAATAGTATTTCACTCGAATACAGGTTAACGCGGTATTTTTATTACTAATGTTTTCTTTTATTTATTTAACGAGGCCGCGAGTCTCGATACATTAACTGTTCGTAACTTAACTGAATTACAAAAACAAAAATTACCTAAAAATAAATTATAAACCATTATCATTTCACCGCAATATTTTCCAGCTAGAACCACACACACTTACCGCGTATATATTAAATTTTTTAATTTGAACGTGTAAAATCTTAAAGCGTCGCGAATAATCAGATGACGCTCATCGTATGAGAAACGTTTTTCATTACACGTGTACAAGAATACAAATTTATTTCGTGAAACACAAACAGTTCAAATAGTTTTGAGGAAATTTTATCGGGGGAAAGGAATCACTAAAAATTTTCGAATTCCTGTAATGGCTTTTTCCAACATCCTCATCATCATTTATAAAAACCACGTCTCACACTATAGTCTAATATAAATCGGCTCGAATTGAAACGTAAGCGTACCTTCCGCACAATTGAAATAGACCTTGGAATATCTACGAGGCAGTTCAGTGCAGAAGCCGTAGTACTTCACGTGAAACGGATTGTCGTTCATATAAGATAACAGAATCGTTTTGTCCGTTCCAACGTCTACTTCTCCACCTCGACTAACGTTAATCCAAAATGGTCTTATTTCTACCCATGACAAAATAGCCGGCGTGAAATTACGCTTAAACGCTGATCCTACTCGTAAGGTCGTAAATGTACTCAGTGTAATTATGTATTTATCACGAGTAGCATTATCTGGTGTTTCAGAGAGATAAACAAGGATACCACTGAAAACGCTTTTGGCGTAAAATTTTAAATTTTTCCATTCGCCCGAATTTTCTTCAAAGTGAAAAAAATGTGTCGGGTATCCATCGCAATCTCCTAGATTTATGGTCGAACAATTCGGTTCATCTGAAAAGTGAAAAAATATTTGTACACAAATTAATGCTTTTCAATGAAATATATGCATGTCATTCGAAATAAATATTAATTGATTTTCATTCAATTATTTATTTTCCTTTTTAAATTAAATTAAATTTCAGAAATTTTTATTACGCTTGGATAGACGCTTTTTTTTTAAAATTATTTATAGTTTTTATTTTCGGTTCGTTGGAATTAGCGCAAGAACTAGAGAAGGAAAAGTTTGCTTAGGTTCTTACGCGAACAAAGATAGCAGACAAAAAGAATGCAAGAGCCGGTGCAACAGAAGGAAAGGGAAGGAGATGATGAAGTACGAGCTATGAGGAGTAGGAAGATCGATTAGTAATAGTAATCGGTAAATAAAGGAAAGCTCGGCAGCGATGGAAGAGTATTCGGAAAAGATATAACGGACATGTCACGTTGATGAGAACAAAGTGAAGAAAAGTAAGAAACGGAAAAGCGACGAGGAGGGCAAATTGTGCTCAAAGTGTGGATGACAGATTGCAGAATAAGGTAAACGCTGCAAACAAGGAAAATTGGGAAACCAAGGATGAGCCAGAAGATACGGTTTAATAGATAAATGTGAATCAAGAATTGAAAATGAAAAGGAATCAAAAGGAATTCCTCTTAAAGAAAAGGTAAAATGTTAATAAACCCGTTTAAAAATTATTTTAACTTCTTTTAGTCTGCAAGCGTAAAGTATAATTCCGTAAGGGTCATTGTAGTGAAGTGAGTTGCGCGTTATTTGGAATACACAAAGTAAGCATTAGTGTTTGTAAACATCTTCACAACGTAAATTTTGTCGTGCTCTCGAATATTACCCCCGTTGGGGAAACATGCTAACACGGAGCGAAATTTTTACTGGGGACATTGATCGCTTTAACAAATAGAGATAAAAGAAAAAAAAATACTAACGAAAACTTTGATTCAATTAGAAAACTTCATGAGTAAAACTGTGGCACCTACATGTGACTTAGTGAACACGAAATACTGCCCTTGTAAAGGTAATTTTGTTGTACATTCATTAAAACAAACAATGAGCGCGTGTTTAATATTGCATCTGTTGTAAACTACTCCTACAAAGCGTCGGGAGAGACTGACCGGTCAGATGATAAAGTCAATTAACCGCGTACATGAATGTTCAACTATTAGAACATGTTTAGCTTCTTGCTGAAGTGAAAAGTCTCTGGAATGTCTAGAAGAATATGAACATTATCTACAACGAAAAATTAAGAACGGGGCCGGAGGTTGTTCTTCTTATTAGTGCCGGTGTAAAAAAAAAACATTGTCATCAATACATCGAATCGATAAAGAGATAACGAAGAACGGGCACGTTCCATCTAACGAGGCGTAGTGGGTTAAGGAAGTGTGAAAGGCGCTTTAAGAATTACGTCTGAACTGATTTCGAAAGCATTTCATAAACAATTTCCTCTCTCCTATCATTGTCTTCTTTTGACTACTGGCGGACCAAAGGGGAGATAGGGGACATTTTCCTCCCCAAAAGAACTAAATGCTCGATGAAAAAAATGTTTACAACAGAGCAACTTAATTTATACCATAAATAATTTGTACAAATATTTAACTAATATTTAATACTCTTTTCTAGTAAAAATATTTTCGAGGTCGCTTATTACAAATCTGTTATCAATTTTTGAAAATTCAATTTATCCTGTGTTTTATAACCATACAGCCCGAAACCCCTAAAACCCAGACAGGCATTCAGCCTGTGTTTTTTTAAACCAACAAACCCCAAACTCCTAAACCCCAGTCAGGCTGAAGGCCCGTGTTTTTAAACCGATAAAACCCAAACTCCCAAACCCCAGACAGATTGTATTGACTAAAGTTATAACGAGCATAATGAACACCACCTTCCTGGACGAGCCAATGTTAAAAGATACAGATGTTTATTTTTAAAAATACTGATTATTATAATATTTCAGATTTACGCAGATTTATTAAGCATGATGGTAGTACGAATTATATCTATAATAGTATTAATATACTGTTTATTGATTGTAAGAATTAGTCATAAATGTTTTCATTTACTCATTGAATGTAATTCTCCTGATGTATAAGGGTTAATTCTAAAAAAAAAAAAAAAAAATATTATATTACTAATTAACTTTGGCCACTTCTTAATTTATTTTTGTTACTATTTTCGTAAGAAGAGAGTGATTCCCGTTAATAAATAGATAAATAAATAAATAAATAAATACATAAGTTGAATCGTACCGATAATTGTTTAAATAAGTAAATTGTAAGAACGGTTTCCTAGTGTACCACAATGAATAGGCCTTTCGACTGCTTGCAGGTTAGAATTTATGCAATTTTAATCATAGGCAATCGGCCTGTTTGATGTTTATAGGTTTGAAGCCGTATAGTTATAACGCACAGGCCTCAGACCTGTCTGAGGTTTAGGAGTTTGGGGTTTGTTGGTTTAAAAAGACACAGGCTGAATGCCTGTCTGGGTTTTAGGGGTTTCGGGCTGTATGGTTATAAAACACAGGATAAATTGAATTTTCCAAAATTGATAACAGATTTGTAATAAGCGACCTCGAAAATCCTCGTATACAATTTGTCATTGAAATTAAAGCTTTTTTGACTTTTTTGTCCGATATATTGGATCTGCCATTTTGAATTAATAAAATCTGATGACGGACTCGTAATCAGCGACCTCAAAAACCCTTCTATACAATTTTTTTACGAAATCGGATTACTTGATACGTGTATTTATTGATGTTTCTTGTAACGGGTGCTTTGCCCCTCCCCCCTAAAGGGTTAACAATTCATGAAAATGCCGAAACACGTCAACTTTATTTTTTAATTGTGTGAGTTAAAAAATGTTTTTCTTATTTCTTTGTGTTATTTTATAATTTTCTATTCCATAATTATGACCAAAAAAGGAGTTTCACCCCTTTAGAAAATAGGGGATTCAACTCCACTGCTTAAACTACTGTGGATTACTTATCCTTTGCATGAGACATAATTTACATTTTGTTTCATAAAAAAAGTATAGAGTTGAAAACGAGATATTTAGGAAAAACGATTTTCGGGGGTGAACTTTAGGGGTGGTTTTCACTCCTTGAAATTGCATATGGGCCGATAAAAAAAAAAACACGTGTCTAATATTTTTTTAGACTCTATAACATATCAAAATTTCATCAAAATCGGCGTCTGGCAACTCGTGTACTTTCCTTGTTAGTAGGAAAAAGAAGCAAAAACCTTCTGCATAAGGAGGGGAAAATATAGGGCAATATCGTCAGCATATAAAGCGACCTCAATATTAGAAATTTTAGAAAAATCGTTGAGAAACAATATAAAGAGGAAATGCCCAAGGACACTACCTCGCGGTACGCCTGTAAGTACGGTTTTTCTTGTAGATTGATAGTTATTAAGAGTTACGTAGAACAGTCTGTTGTTAAGGTGGTTTATAATTATTTTAATTAAGTAAGTAGAAAATTTAGAATTTAACAGTTTTCGTATACAAGTCCTCGATACCAGCAAGTATAGAAAGCTTTAGCTACATCAAAGAGTACTAATACAGAATGTTTGTTTCGATTAAAATTGTCCGTGATAAATTCGGCTATTCCGGCAACTTGCTGAGTAGTAGAGTGACGAGGTTGGAATCCAAATTGACTTTTTGGGATTAAATTGTTAATATTCGAGCGTTCTCTTACTCTTTCAGCAATTTTACTCATATAACACAAGAGACTAAAATAGGTCTAATGTTAGTAATATATAACGCATCTTTACCAGGTCTGAGTATTGGAAATACTTTCGCAATTTTCCATGCTTGAGGAAAGTGTAGCCAGTTTTTAGAGTGTCATTTATTATATTATTTAACTCTACGATACTTTCATTCGGGATATTTTTTAAAACAATGTTGGGAATATTATCGTTCCCAACGAACATGCTGGAATTAAGTTTTTTGATGTAATTACGAATTTCTTTGGGCGTAGAAAGTTTCACCTGGATTAGGCAAATACTAGTATTCCTTAAAAAAGAAGCGATATGATGTCTGATTTTATTTTGTTGATAATTAGTTGCAAGATGAGAATTTTGACCACTATGAGGTAGTAACATGCAAATAATTGACGTTTACACTGAATGAAACAGAATTGTTGGAATGAAGAGGACGCGGTGAAAAGGATACGGGGGAATAAGAAAACGAGGGAAGAAAACCATGTACAGAAATTCCGACAACATGTGTAACCAGGAAACTACAATGAGAAGAACATTTCCGAAATCAAGGAGTAGGTGAAGGTCAAATGGGATTGGAGAAGATTCAAGTATAAATACCGTAGTTCTAAATGAAAATGTTTACATGGATTAATATTGCGAGCGGGAGATTTTTATGATGGAAGTAACCGTTAAGAGTGGGGGCCAAGGAGTCAATAATTTTATTTCAATTCTGATATGATTTGAAAATCGGAATTTTATTTTTGAATAGAACGGAACAGGAGTAAAATCATTAATTAGGCTACGAATAGGAAGGGTGTCAAAAGCAGGGGCGGATCCAGAGAGACATTTTTTTTTGGGAGGGGGGATTATATAATTACGTAATATCTTATACGGTAGATAGTAAATTTGAGAAATATCTTGTTTCATAAAGAAAATCAAACAGCGACCTTTTTAAAAAATTTTAAAATGTTTTAAAAATATGTAACTGTCTTTTTTAGACTCTATAACATATCAAAATTTCATCAAAATCGGCGTCTGGCAACTCGTGTACTTTCCCTGTAAGTTAAACGTAGCAATCATGTATTTATATTCATTTATTGAGACTCGTGTCCGTACATATATTAGTAATTATTTTAAGAGCGTAACGTTATTATTTATTCAAATAATTCTTTCTTTCTTTCATAGTGGTCTTTTCTTTATTCTCAACTTTCGGATCTTACCATGCTCCAAATAATTCTTCTTACGTTCTTTTGTTTCCTTCAGACTTCTGCATTCGATCTACCTCGCACTGAATTAAATTTCAATCTGTCATTTTTAATATTCATCTTTACCTCCTACATACCCAGATTCATTGGACAGCTGCCCTTAGCTTACGTAATAGAAAATGAAAATTTTCAAGCAGGCTAAAAATATGAAAATCAACTATTACGTTGGTTTAAATCAATTGTTGTTTCTCTAAAAATAATTAAACGGTATCGGTGTAAAAGTAAGTTTGGAAATTCGTATTTCTTACCAACACAAATTAACATCTTTAAGATGAAGTTTGAATAAGACCGTAGATAACTGGTAAAAACATATGAATGAAATTTTCTACTTGGTAGAGCCTAAACGACTTCTTATCGAAAGACAACACCTAAACGATTGTATAAAAGCAGTCTCCCGTATTTAAGTTTAGGAAAATCTTGTTACAAAAAGAAATCCTTCCACCGTTCCCAAATTTTTATGTTCCAAAAAAAAATTTAATTTCTTCAAACGTTAGAACTCAGTATTTTTTTTAATTTTTGCTATTTCAGAGTGATAAAAACGTTGAGAAAAAAATAATAATCTTAATTGTAACAAGAACTAGCGGGATAGGTAATATTTTACCAAATATATCAAAAATATAAACTTGAATGATGGACATATTTAACAATCTTTATAAAATGACTGAAGCATGAATGTACACAGGTCTGTAATTACCAAAATTAATTATTAACAGCTAAAATCCGACACAAAAAAAAACAACAATAACATATTATATTTCTATATATTTTAACGTTTATTTTTTCTCATATACATCACAATCAAAATAGGAAATATCTTTGTTTAGATCAGAAATTCACTCTTGAACAGATATGCTACTCCTTATTAGAAAAATTTTGCCCTATATCGAATATCAGGTATCATAAAATTTTTATTTAACTGTAAATTTCCGTAAATACTTACAGGTAGAAGGTGATAAATTATCTTTCGATGCAAATCGAGAATTTGATAGTAATATTATGTGTAACCTTGATTCTTGATACATCAATTTACATTTCAAGCAAAAACGACTTAAGCAATATTAAAAATTAGAACATAATCGGCATAACGATACTTTGTCGAAAATTCTTCTTTGGTTTGCAATTTTCGTCAGATCAATACAACATATTTAATATTTACTTAGCAGTTAGTAGCTCTGCACGATTCCATAAAACAGTTGAATTTTTCTTCAATTAAACCTTCGTTTAATGCAGATAATTTTTTTCATACTATTACATAGTTCCAAAAAAAAAAAAAAAAAAAAAACAAGAATAAAAATTCATAATAAAAGATTATTTTGAAACGAGCCAGAAATTTTCAATTAAAAAAATTTGCGAATAAAATTTTCCTGTTTTTCATTAATAATGCATTTGAAAATAAATAAATAAATAAAATCTACTTACCGGAGCATTCGCTGATTTTTGCTATAAATAATAAAATTACAGATGAAATAATTAATTTGTTTAGGTAAAACATACTGGAAAATAATAAGTTTATGCAGATATTATGCTACTGTGTAATTTTTATCTATAACGACCAAGTGGAAATGTCGATTTTCAATGCACATTCATTATCATATCTTCGCGGCGAAATCACATTTATATCTTATCGCACAAAACTTACTGTTAAATAACCAAGGCTATATATACAAAATTAATTTAGAAATTGCGTTTAACATGTTTATCTAACATTTATTTATATTTCTGTTCAACTATTATACGTGTAGGAGAATGCGTGTGGACGTGTGAAAAAATTGATTTGTATCAGTATGTTCATGAGCTCATATGAGTTAAAGTCGATATCGTCAATACCGCTATCAAGTTTTACGTTCAAATGTTTCTGTCGTACAAATATCTACATATATGTATATAAAAAAAAACAAAACATTAATGATACATACACATAAGAATACGAACGAAAAATGCTGAAAAAACTCTGCTCAAGGTATTGATGGTTACTACTAGAAAAAACAAAAAAAAACAAAAAGGAAAAATAAAATACAACGATCAAAGTTGATTAATCACTTTCTTTTTGAGCTCGGTCTACACAGAGCTTGCTCATTACAACTAATAGTATTTTAATTGTTTTGCAACCAGTTAGATTTTGATTAGGTAATTAATGAATATGTAGATTTATATTAATGAAGTGACGAGTAGGTAATATAGTACTGTAATTTTTTATTCCCTTATATTTATTGACTACATATCGCTCATTAAATACAATAACGTCATAACTCAAAAAATAGCGAATTTGAGTTATGTATATAGTTGGAATGCATTTTATGAGTACAGTTAGAAGTTAGAACGCCATATTTACAAATAAGAAACTCAACAAAATAAGCATTGCTCTTGGAAAGTGTACACCGTTCAAATTACAGTAAATGTAAAAGTTAATTGGCGTTTTCTGCGAAAAGCATTTTTTGAGTTATGACGTTATCGTATTTAATGAGCGATATATATATATATATATATATACACACCTCCCCCCCCACACACATATATATATATATATATATATATATATACAGTCTAGCCATAAATACTGCCCGCCGTGCAAACGAGGGATTTTTTAGTCCCCTACGATAAGTAATACTATTCGAGGGAGTTGTTTACGTTCAGATCGTCAGTATTGCTTGTTTTTTACACACAGTGCGACCTTTGTTTGTTGGTTTCAAGAATGGAATGGTCTTTTTTTTTTCCCTTCGTCAGAAGCCGCAAACGATACGGTACGTTTGAGACGGAAATCTGAGATAGGAATTAATTGCTTTGAATCAATGTATCCAGTCTTTCTTATCGGTTTGGGTTTAAATGAAGCGATAATATGAGATTCATTTTCGTGATTACTCTGCGAAATAGGCGGAAAATTATTTTCTTCAGATAAGAGAGAAAAACGGTTTCTTCTAACAGTATTGGAATAGAGATTTTCTTGTCAATATAGAGAAGGTATTTCTAATGAGGCCTCTTGAAAGCTGAGGTTATGTGACGCCATAAGTTCATTTATTTGAGTTTGCCTTCTTCTTTCTGGACACGAAGTATCGGTGGTTCTATGCTGATTTTTGCAAAACACACAAATTGGAGATGCACTAGTACAAGCTTCTTCCGAATGTTCTTTTCCTCCGCAGCGCAGACACCTGGAATTGCTCTTGCACTGTCTGGCTAGGTGACCATATCGGAGACATCGGTAACACTGACGCGTACGTCGAACAAATGGTTCACAAGGGAACCTGACGTTCCATAAAAAAACATGTGATGGTAAGGACTGGCCTTCAAACGAGATCAGTACAGAAGAACTTGGGAAATATTTAATTTCGCCCTCGATATTAGCTCGTCTATTTAATCGCTTAATGTTATTAACTACAAACGGGTAGGAGTCAATCATTTCCATGATTTGATCAACGGAATACTCGATATCCACTCCCTTAAGAACACCAAATCGTGAGACCAGATGTGCCGGAATAAAAGCTCTATACCCGCTCGTAAGAAAGCAAGAACAAGAAACTAAATTATTGGCGGAATGAGGTGACGACAATTGAATAATAACTCTATTCCGGGCTACCTTCTTAATTTCAATAATATCTTTCCATAAATTATTTATTTTTAATATTTCGGCGATTTTTAACGCACTAATGGCTAGTCTGATTGAGTCGGGTTGATAGGCTTTTTCAATAAAAACTTTAAAACCTTTATCGCTATGAGTGGAATTTGTATCAGTAGGATAAAAGTTAGAAATGTAATTACGAGGTTCTGAAAGAGCCGAGTTGTTCGTGCTATTGTTATGACCGGCTTCATTATTTGTCTTATCAAGATTGCTGTTGCTATCATTATTGTTATCACTAGTTACGGATTCTTTAGACTTACTTAACTGAGCCGTCTGCGAGATGTTGCTTTCGCCGTCTTCATCGCTAATAATAGTTGTAAAATTACTTACCTCGGTGCACAGCGTACTGTTACCTGTTTCCCTTAACTTGATGGGGGGATTTTTCCCCCCATCCTCGTCCACGTCCATGTGCGGTGTTAACCACCTGCAACACCGAAAACTTGACGACCGAGCAGAAAGAAGAAAAAGAAAGGAAAGAGAGAGAAAAAAAAAAAAAAAAAAAAGGTACTACGAATTCGTTGAAATAAGTAAACGGTTTTATCAACACGAACGCGATAGAACACACTTTCGTCAACAGTTAATAACAAATTATTCCAGTCCAAAAAAGTTAGATAGACAACCTAGTTCGTCCAAACTAACCAACAGCACAACTTTAACTAACAACGAGCCGAAACCAATTCAACCAATATTGAGAAGTAATACAAATAACATAAGCAAAAAGGGTTTGGATCCCAAAATCTCCAATGTGGTGAATTCTAAAGGGTTAAAGTCTCTTCCCAATAACAAAAAAACTGGTAAGGCTACTTCAGCCAACAATTAATTTTCCGATTTTATATTATATTTAATTATATATTTCTTTTAGTATATACTAACTTATTGTATACATTTAGCGGTTACATATTTATGTATATGTAGCAATATAGATATATAAACAGGGTAATTCGCGATCATTTTAAACTCACTCTTTTCGACATGATCCGGGTGTTGCAGTGGAATGCACGCAGCATTTTTTCTAATAAAGGTGACCTAGAAATCTTTCTGTCTCAGGAGGATATTGATATTGTTCTACTTTCAGAAACTTGGCTATCCAAGAACAGATCTTTTAACATTCCCAATTATCACTGTTTTCGAGACGACAGAGAGGATGGCTACGGGGGTACGGCCATTTTAATTAAGTTCGGAATCAAGTACCAGGTGATTAATCTCGATTTATCAACTAGTAACAATAGTACCAAATCAAATGCAGTCAGCGTTCTTGTTACTATTGGTCAATTTTCCGGAATATTTATTTCGTACTACTCTCCCCCAAATCATTCTATAGACTCCTCAACATTCTTGGATGCGTTGGAGGGTTATAATAATATTCCCATTTTGGTGGGTGGAGATTTCAACGCTCTGAGTGTGTGCTGGGGTTGTGACCGTAATAATGCGAAAGGGGCAGCTGTACTTGACCTCATCATTAATTCAGATCTGTGCTTATTGAATGATGGTTCCAAAACCAAACTTGGAAATCCCCTTCATGTGAATAACCCTGTTGATTTAACCCTAGCATCATCCTCGATGGCGCTCGATTGTACATGGGAAGTTCTACTAACGTCTTTAGGGAGTGATCACTTTCCAATTATGATCACTATAAATACGAACAACCCAATATCATCTTATCGGCAGCCATATCAATCTGAAAATAATATACTGCGTTGGAAATTTATGGAAGAGAACTGGAATAAATTTCGCGAGTTAGTTGATCAAAATCTGGTAATAATTAATTCTGTGAGTAACTCCTTAGACAAATACTATACATTTTATGATGCTGTTCTTTCAGCGCTACAGTGCTCCATGCCTAAGGCATCCTTGTATAAAGGGAATAAACCTGCTGTTCCTTGGTGGAATGGAGAATGCGAGACTAAAGTTAAAGAACGAAACGATGCTTTGCGCACTTTTAGGGCAGTTGGCACAATGGGAGCTTATCTTACATATAGGAAAATTGCAGGGGAGACGCGAAAACTCCTCAAAAAAACCAAAAGGAACTCTTGGAGGGATTTTTGTAGGAAGTTTAACAGAAACACTCCTTTAAAAGAAGTTTGGAATCTAACTAAGCATTTTAAAAATTCACATTCTCACGGTCGAGTGATTCAAAATGACAGTTGGTTTACTGACTTTTCAAACGCAGTTTCTCCCCCTTATGTTCCAATGAGGGAGGAGCTGGCCGGGGAAGGAAATACTGCACCTATGATATCTCATATTCTGCTCCGTCCAATTACGTATGAAGAGGTTTTTATTCCTTTAAACAAGAAACGAGATTCTTCCCCGGGTTTGGATGGTATTACTTACTCAGTTATACAGAATTTAAGTAATTACGCCAAAAATATACTATTAGAAATATATAACAATTTATTAGTGTCTGGTTTAATACCTTCTGACTGGTCGCGTTTTCTAGTCATTCCGATTCCCAAACCTGGTAAATCTCTCAACCAGGCGTCATCATTTCGACCGATTTCCTTGGCCTCCTGCTTTAGGAAAGTTTTCGAGGTTGTAATTAAGAACAGACTGATGTGGTGGATTGAGAGACAGAAGATACTTCCGGAGGGAATGTTTGGATTCCGCCCACATTTGGGTACCCAAGATTGTGTAGCATCATTCTTGGGGGATGTTTATTCTACTTTCCAAGAAAAAGGCTTCTTGGTGGCAACATTCCTTGATATTCAGGGGGCATTCGATAATGTTTCCATCCCCGTTCTTTTCAATCAATTAATAGCAGTTAATATTCCTTTTCCCATGGCTAAACTTTTGTGTAGTTTATTTTTATGTAGATCCCTCCATATTCTTAACCCCGTATCCAAACAGGTTGAAGTTCGCACAACTTATAAAGGTCTTGCCCAAGGTGCCGTTCTGAGTCCGCTTCTCTTTAATTTGTATATATTACCTCTCTTTAATATTCAAATACCAAATTTCTCCCGAATTTTGTCATACGCGGACGACTTCTTAATATATTCTAAACATAACTGCCTTATTAAATGTCTTCAGGCAAGTCAAACATCTATGGATATTTGCTTTAATTCCTTTGAGAAGATTCATTTTGAAATATCCCTTGCCAAATCCTCGGTATCCCTATTTTCACTTAGACCATTTGACTACGAACAAATACGTGTTCTAATTCAAAACCAATTCATTAAATTCACTAGGCATGTTAGGTATTTAGGATTGTTTTTAGATCCTAAACTAACATGGACTTTTCACATTCAAAAACTAGTTGAACTTGTAATTAAATCGTATAGCCCCGTAAAGGCTATAAGCAATTCATGGTGGGGAAGTGATCCGGTCATATTAAGCCAGCTATACAAAAGCTTTATTAGATCGAAATTGGATTATGGAGCGATTTTCTATGGATCGGCCTCAAAGTTCCAGCTTAGAAAGTTAGATTCATTACAGAATCTTGGCTTAAGATTAATCACGGGAAATGTCAGGTCGTCCCCTACCATCGGTCTACAAATGGAGACCAAAATTGCTCCTCTGAACATTAGAAGAAATTATTTAACAGATAAATTTGTACTTAAGTATTGTAATTACAAATATCCGCAGTTTATAAGTAAGATAATGCAGGTAAGTAGTGATTGGAGATTTGTTCCCCAGAAAATGCCGCTCTTGCTCAAAAGAACTAGGATGTATTATAGTTATAGTCCAGCTCTTGTGCCATCTTCTCCCTCCAATTATTTTAATTTCAGATACGACCTTAATCTTATCAAACTGGACATCAATATTAACACCTTTAAAAGCCAGAATTTGCATCTGTTACCTGGTAACATTGTGAACTCCGGTTTTCTAGGTATCGCGAAAGAATTATACCCCGGTTATCGGTTGATCTTTACCGATGGTGCCAAATTCCGTGGATTTAATGAAGGCGTAGGGGCCGGGTTTCTTATAGAAGGTATCACTGAGCAGAAATTTAAATTACCTCCAGAAGCTTCGATTTTCACGGCCGAGCTTCTTGCAATTGAAAAAGCGTTAGAGTTTGTGAAAAACGTGTTGCAGTCCAAGGGGGAGTTTGTAGTATTTTCGGACAGCCTTAGCTCTCTCTTGTCGTTTCAGAGAAGTAACTTTGAATGTAATTGCCATCCAATTATTTATGAAATTAAGGAAAAGTATTTTAATATTTCCGAACTTGGAGGAGTCATTAAATTCTGTTGGGTTCCGGGTCACTGTGGGGTACCACTTGGTGACCGTGTTGATTTAATCGCAAAAGAAGGTGTTAGATCAGGTATTAAGTTTCCATTTATCCCATCCTTCGATCTTCTAGATAAAGCCAAAAGAAATAATCATGCGGATTGGATAAGTCTTATTTGTAGAGAGCAAGGACCTGGTAAATATTTTCATATGGTCCAACCATCTTTGCCGTCCATACCTTGGTTTTACCGCATTAGTGTCCCAGTTAGTTTGACCCGTAGGTTTGTGACCGTTGTGTGTAGGCTCCGCTCCGGCCATTGCCGATTGGGTTTAAATTTTTCAAACACTGGGCACTGCACCGGTTGTAATATCTATTGTCGACAAAATTTTAGAGAAGACATTAATCACTTGTTATTTAATTGCACCCAGTTCGATGACGCGAGACTTGCGTTTTCTAAGGACCTCATGTCCTGTGGTGTTTATTCTCCATTGTGTGTTTTTCATCTTCTCTGTTCCAGTGATAAAATTTTATTTGTCCTTTTTAGGTTTATTGAAAGAAACAGGATTGTTGTTTGATTTTTTTTTTTTTTTTTTTCTTTTTTTTCTTTTCTCTCCATTATTTTACTTATTTTTTTTCTTACATTATTGTAGTCTTTGTCCAGTGTGGCTGTGACTACCTCCTTTTTCTCATAATGCATTGTGAGCATTGCCAGGCAACTGTGGTCATAATGTGAGATAGAAATATTTATCTACTTATCTATTTTTTCTTTTGCTCCTTTTTCCAGAATGGAAAAATCTTGTTTGTTTCTGTTTTGTTTCATTGAGCATTGTGGGCACTGCCAGCAGTTGCGGCCATAATGTAGAATGAATGAAATTTCTCTTCCTGAATTTTCTATTATTAGTATTTTTTAATATCTAGTCGTGTCGTAGTTTGCTGGCCAAATGAACTGTTCTGTTCGGGCCAAAAAAAAAAAAAAAAAAAAAAAAAAAAAAAAAGAATGGAATGGTCCGAATATTATACGCGCGTTCTTGCATAAGACGGACAGGAATGGTTAGCTAATATTCCCCCCAACTTGTACCACTTAACATTCGTCAAAAGTTCGTCTATTGAACTGTTCAATGTTTCAACGAGACAAGCGATGTGGTGGATCGTCCGAGAACCGGCCATCTCTGCACCGCTCGCACACTAAATGTTGTTGAAACTGTACCAGCTCGCATACGAAGGAACCCGCAATGAAAATAAAAAATACTCTCTGGTGTAATGAATATCGTGGCACGAAACATCTCTCGCATACTACGTGATGATTTACGTTTCAGCGCGTATAAGAGATACATCGGTCACCTGTTGACGGACAAATTGAAAGCAATTCGGCTCGAACGATTGAAAGATCTGCTTCGTGTTTTTGGTTCTGGACGCTACCGGGAAATCCTTTTTACCGACGAGAACATTTTCACGGTAGAAGAAACTTTTAACAAACAAGACGACCGTGTGTACGCCAGAAGCTCATATGGAGCTAAAGACAGGGGCCACCACCCTTCTTATGTGATGGTTCAGTGGGGGGTTTCGTATCGAGGTGCTACTCCCATTCATTTCTGTGAAACTTGTGTTAAAACTTCGGCTAATGTCTATCAAAAGATGCTGGATGCTGTTGTAAAGCCTCTCAATCAAATCTTATTCAAAAATAAGCACTGGGTTTTCCAGCAGGATTCCGCACCAGCCCATAGGGAGAAGACGACCCAAAAGTGGTTAGAAGAAAATGTTCCGGAATTTATTCGTCATTTTGACTGGCCGTCTGGATGCCCGAATTTAAATCCCCTTAATTATGGCATATGGCAGATTTTTGAGGAAAAAGCGTGTAGAAAGCCACACCACAACCTGGAATCTTTAAAAGCGTCAATCACGAAAGCTGCAGCTGAAATTCTGCTCGAAATGTTGCTTACGAGCATTGACGACTTTGTTAATCGTTTGAAGTTACGTGTGAAGGCGAAAGAAGGCCATTTCGAATAATTCGGAAGTACTTTTTTCAAATATATCATTTTCAATTTTCTACCTCTTTGTGTTCTCGAGATATTTCCATTTAATTGCTAGACAGTATTTATGGCAAGACTGTATACATATATATATATATATATATATATATATATATATATATATATATATATATTGAAACGTTACCGTTTACTTGTTTATGCCCACAGGGATGTCAACCACGATGATTTCAAGGTATGTGGTTACGAACTTTATACAGTCAATCACCCAGATGATAATCGCAAGTGTGGTGGATCAGCAATCCTCATTCGTTCTGCGCTGAAACACTATTCTCTCGGTCCAGTTCGTCGTTTTGAGATCCAAGCTGTTGTCATCAAAATCTGCACTGATCACGGTGAAAATACAATTTCATCAGTTTACTGCCCTCCTCGGTTTAACATTTCCGAAAGACAATTTAATAGTTTCTTTAACGAGTTGGGGCCTAAATTATTTATAGGCGGTGATTGGAATGCTAAGCACAGGCTGTGGGGATTTCGGACGATGACTCACAATGGGAGAGAGTTATTTAACTCAATCGTTCATACAACTCGTGAAGTTCTAGCTACAGGAGCTCCAACAATCTATCCGCACGATCCCACTCGACACCCTGATGCAGTTGACTTTGCAATCTATGCTGGACTAGATCTCAATCACTTCACTATCACAGAAGGAGCTGATTTGAGTAGATGGTAGCAGCTAATTACTATCCTATTAAGCTCAGAATGCTGCTAAGACATGCGAATTTATCCTGTTACCGGGACAAGGTAGAAGAACTTGTGAACCTCAATATGGACATTTCTTCCCTCGAAGACAATGAAGATGCTGTAGAGCTCTTTATGAGAAGCCTTCATGCAGCCGCTGCCTTCGCCACAACCAGGACTACTCAGCATCCTACCCAGTCGCACCAGCCTGTAGGAGTACAGATTCTGAAGCTGGTTACATATAAACGATATCTACGTCGGAGATTTATGCGAACTCGAAACAAAGCCGACAAACGCGCATGGAAAATAACTGCGGCTGTCCTTACAAAGAAGCTGATTGTTACACGTTCAGAATACTTCGACAACCTTCTACTGAACGCCGACCCGAATAAATCTACTGGTTACAACTTATGAAGAGCAACCAAGTGTCTAAAGCAGCAGCCACCGAGACAGGCACCAATCCGAGACTGTAGGGGAACATGATGCTGCACCGACAAACAAAAGGCAGTCGCTTTTGCTGAGGAACTGGACGCGAAATTCAGACACTTCAATTTAGATGATGCTGAAGACGTTCAATTCTGCGATGAGTTTCTTCAGGCTGAGAGTACTCTTCGAGCTCCAATCAAGTTCGTCACACCTGTCGAAAATGCCGAACAAATCAGCAAACTAAAATTAAGAATACCTCAGGGTACGATGGCATTGATGGCAGAGCAGTTAAAGCTCTTCCAGTCAAAGGGGTGTTATTCATTGTAAACATATTCAATGCCATGCTACGAATCTTTCATTTCTCAACTCACCGCGGAAACCAGACCATCTTCTCGCCTCCTACAGACCAATAAGCTTACTTCTCACTGTGTCTAAAATATTCGAAAGAATAATGTTATCCAGGATAATGGCAATTTTAAAAACGAGAGCGATTCCTGACCGTCAGTTCGGCTTCCGAGGACAACACGGTACGCCATCGAACAACTCCATCGGTATGTTCAACATATCCTATAAGCTTTTGAAAACAAGCAACACTGTACAGCTATATTTCTAGACGTCCAACAAACATTCGATAAAGTATGGACAGTCGGACTTCTACACAAACTCAAGATGAATACTTCGCCACACTTACTCATCTACTCTAATCATACCTGTACAATAGAAAATCTGCCCAGTAGAAGCTGTAGGCAAAGCACAAGACTATCTTAACCGATTCGTCCCATGGGCCAAAAGGTGAAATATATCAGTAAACCCGGAAAAATATTTTTTTTGCCCATTTACACTGCTATAACAGTACAATCATTTCCTCAGTGGGAGTCAAGTTCGTTATTTCGGCATGTACTCGGACGAGCGACTTAATTGCCAACACCATATTAAAATTACCTTACGCAATTGTCGTTACAGAATTAAGAAACTGCATTGACTACTTCGCCCAAACAATAAACTCCGACTTGAAAACAAACTTCTAACATACAAACAAGTTGTTGTATCCAGATATGGGGAACGGCAGCCAATTCTAATCTTAAGAAAGTTCAGGCGTTTCATAAGAAATCTCTCCGACGTTCGTATGTAGCAGTATATCATCCAAAACGATCTACCAACACTCACAGAGTGATTGAGGAAATAAACTTCCGTAGTAGTCGATATTATGATCGCTTGATTGGACACTTCAATCCTGTTTCTGCCTCTTTGACAAATAACACTATACAACGACGGCTAAAACGTCTACACCCCAACGACCTAACAATTTTGTTCCGCTTTTTTTAAAGACACGCCCTTTTCGCAGATTTGGAAGATGGCTAAGGCTTTTACTTCTCCCCTTTCCAAGCGCCCGGTACATCCCTCTCCCGCACTGCAACATCTCCTTTCCTTTCTAGATTCTATCGCGCCCGCCTACGCTCCTCTCTTGAGGAAATATCGCTTCCGGTTCTTACACCCAACTCAGAGTCGCACTTCTTATCTCTTCCTTTCCGTTATGATGAGCTACTATCTATCCTTAATAAATCCTCCAACTCCTCACCAGGTTTAGATGGTATATCGTTCCTTATACTTAAAAACCTCTCCACGCTTTCTTTGCATTTTCTTCTGAATATCTTTAACTCCTTCCTACTCTCTGGATCTACACCTAAATCCTGGAATGACTTTGTTATCATCCCTATATCTAAAAAAAAATCAATCCACGTTCCGTCCTATTTCTTTAACCTCCTGTCTTCGTAAACTGTTTGAAGGTATGGTGAACAATCGACTCGTCTGGTGGCTGGAACACAATGATCTAATTCCTTCCAATATGTTTGGCTTTCGCCCGGGGTTGGGCCCGGTCGACTGCATCAGTTTTTTCCTATCAGACGTCTACAAAGCTTTCATAGAAAGAAAATTCACTGTTGCTACATTTGCTGACGTCTCCTCTGCGTTTGATAATGTCCACCTTCCTACTCTATGCGCCAAGCTTCTTGGGCTTAACGTTCCAACTAATTTCATCTTTCTGATCCTAAACTTGTTCCAAAATAGGTCCCTCTTCCTCTCTACTCCCTCCCGTGTCATTTCCAGATGCATCTACCGGGGACTTCCTCAGGGATCATGTCTTAGCCCCACTCTTTTCAATATCTACCTCCTTAACATTGCTTCCCTCCCTACGATTTCCTCCTCTCTCCTTTTCGCAGACGATATCCTCATCTACTCCAGTTGTAACCATGTGGCCGCCGCCAACGAAGAGATCAATAACTCTTTATCTATCCTTAGTATCTCCCTCGCTTCAATTCACCTCTCTCTCTCTCTCTCCTTCTAAGTCCTCTTCTATGGTGTTCTCCCTCCGTCCCTACAATCAAGCTTTGGTAAATATTATTTCATCTAACATTCCGATTCCGCTCGTCAGTTCCTTCTGCTATCTTGGTGTTATTCTCAACAGCCGACTCACTTTCTATGAACACATCAACTATCCCTACAATTCTTCCCTCAAAAGACTCAATCTCCTGAAAGCCCTATCGCCATCCAAATGGGGTGGTGACCCTTCCATTCTCCTAATCCTTTACAAAGCTATAATTCGTTCCAGAATCGATTACTGCTCCTTAATCTATGGAAACTCCTCTAAATCTCTCCTCACCAAACTGGACAAAGTTCAAAACTGCTGCCTTCGGTTGTGCATTGGAGCGCTAAAATCTTCTCCCATTCCTGCTATCCTCTCTGAATCTGCTATGCAACCACTGTTTATCCGCAGATCGCAGCTTGGTTATAATTTTCTAATTAAACGGCTTTCTGTGTCCTCATCTAATCTTATCTCTTCCTATCTTAGTATTAAAAACCAATGGCGTTTTGCTCCTCACAAAATCCCAATCCTTTCTCTCGTAGCAGCTCGAGTCTCCAATTTTTCGCCTTATGTCTTTTCTTATTCCAAGCTTTCTTACTTTTCCCATGACTTTTCCAACATTTGGCAGACTATTAATCTCTTCTCTCTCCCTCTCCAAACCAGCTCCACCGCACATTCTTCAATCCAAGCCGAATTCCTCCACACGCTGGACACATCTTTCCCTTCTCATCTAACATTCTTCACTGACGGTTCTAAAAACGAAAATGGGGTGGGCGGCGCGTTTGCCTCCCTCTCACTTAATCACTCTGAGTCCTTCAAGCTCCCTTCCCTCTGTTCTATCTTCACAGCGGAGTCTATCTCCATTTTACGCGCAGTCTCGTTCATTCCATCCATAAGAGAGATCAGTAAATGTCTGATTGTCTCCGATTCCAAAAGTGTTCTTCAGACCATCTCTTCTCCTCCTTCTCATTCCTCCAGTTCTATCATTCTTTTAATTCGTTTTCTTATATCCAAATTACTTTCATCCCGTTCCATTACTATTGACCTTCTGTGGGTTTCTAGTCACTGTGGCATCGAGGGCAACGAGTTAGCGGACTTTTTAGCCCGTTCGGCCGCCCGCGATGGTCCTTTATTCTGCAAAATTCCTACCTCGGACATCCTCCTTCTTTCCTCAGCTAATCATTCCCGACTATGGTCGGACATCTATCCTTCTCTATTTTCTAATCCCGCCTCTCATTATCTTCAAATTCAACCGGTTCCCTCTTCCCAGCCGTGGTTTCAATCCTATTCTTATCAACGCTCCGCGATCATTTTCTTAATCAGACTGCGTATTAATCACTCACTTCTACCCTCTTCATGTTTTCGTTTTTCCCTGTCCCCTTCTCCCGATTGTCCCCTTCATAATTCCATCTCTCCTCTCATATGTGATGCAAACCGCATCTTCTTTGAATGCCCTGCCCTTGATTCCGAGCGCTTTGTTTTGTACTCGAAAATCTTGGCACTGGGTCTTCCTGCTCCGTATAATTCTTCCTTTGTCCTTTCCTTTCCATCTCCAGATATAATCCCTGTACTCCAATCTTTTCTAAGCTCTATTTCTAATCGTCTCTTTATTTAACCACTTCCTTAATTTTTGTTGTTGTTGGGACAATGCCGCTGGCGCGCCCAAAAAACAAAACAAAAAAAAACAAAAAAAAAACGACCTGCTCCGGAGGACTATTTGAAAATAATGCGTACTTTAATATATTGTATGTAACTTTTTAGGCTTATAGCCTCAACGTCATTATCTTTGATCATAAGAATAATTTATAGTATATAATACTGATTATTATTTTAAACAATTTTGTAATTAAATAATAATAATAAAAAAACAAAATGGCGAAGATAAGTGGCGATCTGCTTGGCTTAAAGTCATTTTTGTTCTACATTGTATTATCTTCTTTGATCTGAACTTCGTTATTTCCACTGACAGACTGCAATAATAGCAAAAGTAACTTATCTCTTTGCTCCTGTAATTTTCTAATGTGTTTTTATAATTCTTGATTTTCCAGTAATAGTTTGTCGACTGGCAGGTTACGATCCTGATGTAGTCGGGTGATGATTTACGTGTTTGGTTTATTTTAATGTAATTATTATCCACTGCATTATCTGATCTTTTTTGTTCGTTTTCTTTTGTTCATTTGAAATGTACGATAGTTTTATGATTCACAAGTGGTCACACTGCCGGAGAAACGAACGTAGCCGTCTTATACACAGATGAGAATTGTAAAAGTAAAAGTAAAGTAAGTCCCATACCCTTTAACAGGGCGTCGGGGATTGTGAAGTTAAGGTTTACAATGTACCTTAGCCCAACGGCGCTAATGAGAGTAGGGGGCCAGTTCCTTTCTCTCGGTCGTCTTTACTTTCCCAGATTTCTATGGTACCCAATTATTTCAGGCTGGGTAAACTTGGAAGCGACTTGGATCCGCGACGAGACAAGTCTCGCATCCGTGACCTCTGATTAACATACGCAAAACTTAATAATAATGATGACGGGGATGTTACTCTACAATCGTCTAAAACGTTGGAAGTGAGGATTCGAAATTAAAGAAATTTATCTGACGTCAATGTTAAATGACATTATTAAATTTCATAGGCTTTTAATGTCAGTTACATATATTAGCTTTTTTTTCATCAAAATTAGTGTTAAATATTAAAAAAAAAAAAATACTTAGAATATAATAAAAAATATTATTTTTACAATTATTAATTAATAATTTATATTTACTAATTATTTTTACATATGTAAACTCGCCCCTTCGGACCTCGGAATGGGGCAAGCCCCCTTCACCCCCAGGTCTAGTTCTTCTATAATTCTTATAGAAGAGTAAATTTTTTCATTAGCTACGCCGTTTGACAGAAAAAAGTCTTTAAGTTCCAATTTTCACCACCAAGGGATGTTTTAGAAGCGTTAATATCGCATTAGAACTATTTTATTATTCTTGATAAGTTCCAATTTTCACCACTAGGAGATTTCGGAGCGCTAATATCGCATTTAAGTCTCATATATAGGACAAATTTCGTGATTGGAAACTTTTCCTGATGACCCCTGACGTAAAAATGGCATAGCCATTAATACATATATATATTATTTATTAAAAAACCCAGCCAAACTCTGTTCTGTTTTTCCCCCTTTTTAGGAGCGTTAACTATTGCGACATTTTAACCCAGCACGTAAGTGAAACTTTTGGAAGTGTCAATGTCTGGCAGCGAGTTTTGAAGCAGGTGCTACACAGGAACAAAATAGCACTACCAACTTTACCTACTATGCTGTGACAGGCAAACGATCGCTAAAAGTACTTGTTCAAAGAAAATCTCTTGTCAACAGCTGTTATATGACTTTTTAGATCACATACCGAACCTGCGATTACTGTCGTTGAGAGAAATAAGTTTTTTCGGGAGGCCATTTTTTTCTCGAAGATTAATTTTTGTCGCGAGACAACTTTGAAAATCGAAGCAGAAACTATATTTCTCTGAATAAGCGTTAAGGCGCAGTTTCCAAAAATGGTATAGCTATTAATATATATATATTACGCCAGGGGTCATCAGGAAAAGTTTCCAATCACGAAATTTGTCCCATATATGAGACTTTAATGCGAAATTAGCGCTTCTAAATCCTTTAGTGGTGAAAATTGGAACTGAAAGACTTTTTTCTGTTGAACGGTGTAGCCAATGAAAAAGTTTACTCTTCTATAAGAATTATAGAAAAACTAGACCTGGGAGTGAAAGGGACCTGCCCCATTTCGAGGTCCGAAGGGGTGAGTTTATATATATATATACATATATGTTATATATATACTCGTATATATGTACATTTACGATTTAATTTATTTGACAGTTACTAGATGCAATAAAATTTTTAATCAAATAAATATATTTTAAATTGATTTTGTTTTTTAAAAACATAAAAACTGACGGCAAAATATTAATCCATGAAAATAAATTTTAGTTTTTTAAATATGTATATGGATTTTCATACACCATGAAAAATTGTAAAAATAAAAGATTTAAAATTTTTTTATTTTTTTTTTTTTACTTAAAAGGCGTGTATGAGGATTTCCATTCCAGAATATAAATAAATCCGTAGAGCCATGGTGGCCCCCCCAGGGAACCTTACGCGTCTATTATCGCGTGCTCAATCGTTTACGCCTGGGCCACACGCGACTATCCCACGACTACCTGTTGGAAGGCGCTCACCCTCCAACCACGTGTCCTTTCTGTCGCGCACAAGAGTCCCCGGCGGTTGAACACATTCCCATAAATTGCCCTGCAGCATTCCAATCCTTCAAGAACGAGACACGGATTTGATAACCTCAGCCATGTTCTCTCAAACCCAGAAGCGAACCAAAGTGCAGTCTTCCAGTTCGTCAGGGACAGTGGATTAGGGGCATTCCTGTAACCGGAGATTCTCGGGCCGTAATAGTCTAGATATTATACACGGCCCGGGGTCTAACCACGGTTTGAAAATTTAATAAAAAAAAAAAAAAAAAATGTACCGTGTTCAACTACTGGGGCTATTACAGCACATGAAACCTACTCAAGTGGATTAAACGCAATAGTACAGACCGCTGCTCTGCATGAAAGCTAATACAGCTGCGACCGCGGACGGAGATTAGATAGTATTTTAGAACTAGAGGAGGTTGTAAAGTGAATGGATCGTGGTATGCTCCGTTGACCACAAAAGAGGCAGGCATTTGGGGTACCTGGCTCGTGAATATGTAACTGTGCGAGAGGTCTTTTTCTTCATGCTAGTCTGTGTCAAACAATTCGCTGTTTTTCTACTTGCTTCACCAAAGTCAATACAATTCTTTTTAAATTTCATATTCGTCTTTATTTTTTCTTTTCTGTAATATACGGCTCACTTGTTTAGTTTAATTTTCAATAATGGTATGCAATTAGCGGACCAAATGGTGTGGTTTGTTCCTTTTAAATTAATTTTTGAATGTTTTTTTATTAATTTGCCATTTTTGTAGTGAAGATACATAAAACGTGAAGTTAATAAACATTACAATCAAAATGGTTGATGTATTAAATCCGTTTAAATTTAAATAGCGAACCAGGCACAGAACATCAGTCGCAAGCAGATTGATTTTTAGAAATTGGCTATGTACGTCTTTATACCGTCAGCCATGCTTGCCTCATTGCCATTATTTTTAATTTTTAATTCATCTTTTTCTCCATGTTAGTCTGTGTCAAATACTTTGCTGTTTTTCTACTTGCTTCACAAAAGTCAATACAATTCTTTTTAAATTTCATATTCGTCTTTATTTTTTCTTTTCTTTAATATACGGCTCACTTGTTTAGTTTAAGAGGTATCGACAGTTCAGTTGAACATGATAGTTACAGCATTTGGACTGCAAAAAATCATCAATAATGTTCCTGCAGACGTGATCACCACTCATTACTGTTATTTAATTTTGTATTGTCTTAGGGAAGTAAAAAACCTAACCTGTCTTTACATTTTCTATAATAGATTTCAACGTTGCACTATGTTTAGACAATGATATAACTAAATTTAAGAAGTTTTCATATTCTTTACGTGAAGGGACAATCATATCAGTTTGCTCTGACTTTCTACTGTGCTTTTTAATAGTAGATAGTTACGTGCCAAGTAAAGTACTACATCGATTACAACATGTGTAAAATTTCCTTCCACTTAAATTATCACATTCGATCGCCATTTTTAATTGATTACTAGTGTTAGTATTATTATTCATTATGTAAGCTCTTCCAATTGATAAAATATTCTTTATGTAACTTTAATTCTGATACTTCATACTAGCACATTCTGCTTAATATATTTTTTTAATTCGTTAAATTATTTACAAGCAATCACATTCTCGGATTAAAGTTTCTACAGAATATGAATGCAAAAAAGTGAATTATATTTTTAAGAATCTGTGTTCTTTTAACTTTCCTGTTGTTAAGCTTTGACTTCGCTGTAAGAAAAAGGACTACTTAAAAAACTCCATGTAATGCACAATAGTGTTGTTATCGTTGAGATATAATCTAATATGTTCAAAGCCTTTTCACTAATAAAACGTAATGACTAGAATCTAATAATCGTTATAACCATAATGACCTATTCGTAGCCGTAACTGTAATAATTTGAACTAAATAAAAGTCAAGGTTATTATAAGAAAGGTTGCCTCATTCAATGACGTTCCTATGTAGTACGATATAACCGGTTTTGTGATATAAGCGCTAGGGCCAAGTAATGTTTGACGAAGTAGTCACCAGTTCGGATGGTAATTTTATTTTGTACATTGTTTTGTGTTTAAATATAATACAGTATTCATTGCTGTTTGTTTCTTTTTTCAAATTATAATTATTCAGAATCCGATATGTTTGACTTTTAATTACTAATATGTATATATCTATTTTTTATTTAGCACTTTATATGTGAAATATTCCGTTAATATAAATGAAATTTATATTAAGCAAATTAAATGATTTCAGCGATAAAGTTGAGTAAAAACTACACACCGTTGGATCATTCAAGTAAATGCTGTTTGGTTAAAATTTTAATTTTAAATGGATGAAAGTTTTAAGGTCGAAAGATTTAGAGAAGTTACTTTAAAAATTTCCGGTTTTTCCTAGTTTTACTATTTCTGCACATATCAAATTTTTAATTTCATATTTTAGACGACTTTAATTCACATTCATAATTGTATAATGTTAATTAAAACTTGATAGTTTTACAATGAAGGGTCAATTTGTAAATCGCCTCGTTTTTTTGACCCCCGGTTGAAATTAACGTACAACAATTAACGTTGGTATTGCAAGGAGATTATCATGCCTGAAACACGTTGCACAGTTGGTACGTGTAATAATAATAGCGCTGCGAAAACTAATGACATTATGTATTACACGTTTCCTAAAAACCCTATCTTCTTCTGCGGGTGCCATGTTCGTTGTCGAACTTAGGCAATCATCTGGATGACATTTCTATAGGCCTCCCTGTCGCCGGCCAGTCGGAAAAGTTCCTCAACGCTCCTATCGGTTCACTGTCGTATATTGCACAGCCATGATAATCTTTTACGGCCGATGCGGCATTTCCCTTCAATTTTACCCTGAATGATCGTTTGTGCCATTTTGTACCCTCTCAGAATATGTCCGCAATGTTCTAATTTTCGTTGCTCGATCGTTTTCAAAATTTCCCGTTTTTTTTGTAACTCTTGTAGTAGTGTTTCGTTGGTAATGTGCGCAGTATATGGGATTTTTAACATTCTTTGTAAACAGCACATCTCAAAGGCCTCTATACGGTTCATAGTTTTGACTTTGAGCGTCCAGGCTTCACAGCCATAGCTCAGTGCAGACCAGACGTAACAGACGAGTATCCTCAACCTTAGTGTTTTGTTTAGGTGATGACTGCATAGCGTTTTTTGAATTTTGATGAACGCGCTTCGTGCTATTTCAATTCGGGTTTTAATTTCTTCGTCCGCCTCTACTTCCTCGTTCAGCCAGACTCCTAGGTATTTGAAATGCGTTACTCTTTCTATTTCCTCACCTTGTATGTACAGTTTCGCTTGCCCGACATCTTCTCGGCTTACTACCATCAACTTTGTTTTCGATTTGTTTATTCCGATTCCTTTCTGTATACAGGCAGTATTTATGGCGTCCAATAATTCTTGCAGACCTTCCATCTTCTCCGCTAACACTGCGGTGTCGTCCGCGTATCTGATATTGTTAATGATCTCACCGCCAATCCGGACTCCTTTTGCTCGTCCTTCCAAGGCTTCTGCGAAAATCACTTCCGCATATATATTGAATAGTGTTGGCGACAGTACACAGCCCTGACGTACTCCCCGACGGACAGAGATGTCTCCTGTTTGCGAATTGTTCCCAATTTGTACTACAGCGGTTTGACACGTATATAGGTTTCTCAAAAGGCGCATGTCTCGTTCGTCTAAACCTATCCGCTCTAATATTTTAAATAGTTCGTCATGACGCACTTTGTCAAACGCCTTTTCGAAATCGATGAAACAAACGAATACTGTTTTCTGAAATTCCCTACATTTCTGAAGTAATACATTCATACAGTATAAGTCGTCTTTGGTGCCGAATCCGCTGCGAAAACCGAACTGTTCGCTGCCCATCATACTTTCGCATTTATGTTGAATCCGATTTTGGACTATTCGCAAGAGTATCTTAAAAGTATGGCTCATCAGGCTAATAAGTCGATAATTTCCACACGAGGCCGGTTTGTTCATTTTTGGAATTGGGACGAAGATGGACTGAAGCCAATCTCTCGGAAATCTTCCAGTACAGTATACCATATTCAGAATAGTTCTTTGTATCTATGATGAGTTTTAGTATGTCTGCCAGTAGAACGTCAGGTCCAGGTGCTTTACGATTCTTAGCTTTTTTGATAGTGAGTTCCACTTCAGATTCAAGTATGCTTGGTCCAGTCAAATTCTGTTCTTCATTTTGTCGTATCGGCTCGGTTCGCATATCATTAAAAAGCTCTTCGATATATATCGTCCATTCTTTGCACCTATCTTCCTTTTCTAATAGAAGTCTTCCATTTTTATCCCGTAGAAGCTGATGTCCTCGTTGTTCGGGAAAAATACCGCTTGTTGATTCAATCAGTTTGTGGAGATTAAAGTCATCGTGTTTACGTTGAAGGATTTCAATTTTTTCGCAGGCTTTCTCGAGGTGTTTCGCTTTGGTTTCTCTGATTTTTCTTCGAATCTTTCGGTTTATGTCAGCATATTTCGCTTCATCCTTATTTTTCTGTTTCCTTCTTTGCTCTATCATTACCAGGATCTCATCTGTCATCCATTCATTTTGTTTTACCGCTTTCTTGTTATTAGCGCCGAGGATCTCTTTATTTCTTTTTTCAGATTTTCAGCAATTTCGGGCGATCTCAGGTTTGTAGTATTAAGTTTTGGTCTTCGTTGACTTCCGCCGTCTATCCGTTCTAGACCAACCTTTACAGTAGCACATAATAGGTTATGGTCAGAGTTTATGTCCGCTCCTGGAAAAGTCTTTACGGTTTGAACACAGTTTCTGAAGCGGTTTCCTATTAAGATAAAGTCAATTTGGTTTCGAACTATGCGTCCGTTATGTCCATCTTGCGGCGACTTCCACGTGTAGAGCCTTCTTTTTGGCAGTTGAAACCATGTGTTCATAATGGCCAGCTGTTGATCTTGGCAGAACTGCACCAGACGTTCACCACGCTCGTTCCTGGATCCTAGTCCGTACTGTCCAGTGATGTGGGTTATTGTTGTGCACCCTACTTTTGGGTTGAAATCGCCTATAACCATCGTAATGTCGTGCTTCTTCTAACTTACTGTATAAATCTTCTATCTCATCGTCATCTCTGTCTGCCGTTGACGCATAAACTTGCGAGACATTTATTCTAATCTGTCGTTTTCCTTGCATCTATAGCATTATTATTCATTCTGAGCAGTAGAATGAAGTTCAGGACGGTGTTGGAGAGTTCTTCCTTCATGATGATTTCAACTCCTCCATTAGATCCAGAAGAGTAAATTGTGTAGCCGCTAGATACCAAATAGCCGGAATTAGGCCAGCGGGTTTCTGATACGCCGAGGATTGCCACGTTCAGCCGCATCATTTCAGCGATTAGGTTTCATAGTTTTCCCTCTTGAAGTAGTGTTCTAACGTTCCATGTGCCGATCCTTATATCTTTCATCATGTCGAACTGGGGGATTCTTCGCACCCCTATCCCATTTAAGGGTCGCCCAGGACTCGGGGCCGTTTTTATTGGCTTCTTCTCCATGATGACTATTCTAAGGAAATGTAGTGCAGTGGTTTCCCATTTGCCTTCTGTACCGCAGTATTGCAACCGTTGTAGAGATTATGCCTCCGGCGCCTGCAATATTCCGCAATAAGCCGTATCGGGATCTTTTCCCGACGCCTTATCTTGGTACTGGTAGATACTGCTTCCCGCCACCAGGTTTTCATATACAGCCGCTCCTAACCTGGAGAACCGACGCTGACCAGGGAGCTGTCTAATATGGAACAGACGCTTCTGGATTTAGTATGGGTTTGGCTTATAGTGGCCATACTCGCTTTGACGCGATGCCTTTCCGGGTTTCAACGGCATTTTTTAAGGAAAGCTTCCCCAAATCTTTCCCACTGTACCCTGTTACATCGTCGCTCATGGTTCGCGGTTGCTTATTTGTCAGTGACTTATTCGCAACTAACCTCCATATCTGAAGGTCGTTCCACCATCCACCACCTGTGGACGCGCCCCTTCCCCTGAGCTCTGGGCCCCTCGGTTACACATATCTGTGTACCCCTGAGGGGAGGGGGGATCAGACAAATATGGGTTCACTTGCGTAAACAGAGTGGTAATTGGAATCTGACTCGTGTCACGTGTGTTCAATTCGTTTTTCGGAAAATGATTTTGAACAGGATTTGAAATCCGAGCTGTTAAGTCTTCCTACTAAAAAGAAACTGGAACAAGATGCAATTCCTTCGTTATAATTAACCAATCACATCTCCGGATCAGCCTTACTAAAATTAATAACCACTTGCAGAAAACAAGAATTGAAAAAAGAGAACAAAAAACTGTAATCGGTAAAATCTGCGCTGATAATGAACCGAGTTCAGTTGAAAATAGCAAAGAAATTAAAAAACTAAAAAAAAAATTTAACACTTACAGAAAATTGAGACGCCATCTATTTAGATTAAAAAAACTTAATAAATCGATAAAGAAAAAAAAAAACTACATATTTTTCTGACGGAAAATCGGACAAATTTATTTTTGAAAAAAAATGATGTGAGCAAACCGGATTTCTCGCAAATAAGAACGAGAGCAGGATTAAACGAAGTACATTGAATGCGTTGTATAGAATTCGTCCGATACTGGTTGGTAAAAATCCAGGAATCGTGCAGAACAATGCAAAAACATGTAACGGAGTGGGCGAATAATTTTTAATCCAAAATATGCTTTAAAGAACTGGAATTAGGCCAGTCACTATAATTATGATAGATTGCGATGACAACGTAAGTTCATATTATACAGGAATTTCTGAGAACAACGAAAGTAAACCCGTTTTAGCAAAGAAAGACTAATTTAACTTTTTGGGTGGATTTCAAAAAAGTTACGAGAAGATTTTTACAGAGTTGAGCATGAAACCTTCGGAAAGTTCTCCATCTTGTTCTTCACCCTAGATTCGATATTTATTGTACATCGGTTTATGTGAACCTTTTGAAAACGGAAAAACGCGGGGAAAGTTATTAGAAGATAAATATTTGTTTCACCATGGCAATAATAATATAAAAAAAGAAGAAGAATTGTAAGTAATTTAGTTAAGAAACTGGTTCATGAAATTCCTGCGATACCCGAGAAAGTGATGTACCCATTTATAAAACAAAGAACATCCTTTCGTTATTCGTTTGTTTTGTATCTTTGTTTCGTAATTTTATTGTTTTTTTTTTGTACTTTACTCGTTATGCGGGTGTTTTGTATTTTTTTTCGGAATTCTATTGCTTATCTTTTTTTTTTTTTTTTTTTTTTTTTGGTTTTAATCCTTTGTTATTCTGGCGGTTATTCGTTGATTTTTTTATTTGGGATTTATTTGTTGTTTTTTTCCTGCATTCCCTTTTTATTTTTTGTGGGGGGCTTTTGTTTCTTTATATTTTTTTTGTTTAGGTATTTACGTATTTAGGTTTGGGTTTTCTGAGTTATATGTTCGGTTTTTTATTTCATTTTTTATTTCTGTCGCGATTGTCGACCGGTGTTTGCGTGTTTTAGTTCGCTCCTGATGATGGTCAGTGTAGCTGACCGAAACGTTAATCGTTGTGTTTTGTGAAATAAATATATTTCATTTTCTAAACGCAGTTGTCCGTAAATTATTTATATCATTGTTAATCACTGCAAATGTTTTAAACATTTCAATAACTATAATTGTTATAAGAAAAATGAAAAATAATAACAACAATCGATGTATTACGTAATACATTAAGTAATAAAATATAAGAATACACTAATACTATTAATAATATGAATACTAGAAGTTGTGGAGACGCATAATAAGTGCAGTAGTGTTATTTGGGTCTAGCGCGAACGTCACACCGAAAATAAGTTTTTAACGCTATTAAAACCGCCCTCTATATACACAGCCTGAATAAAAGTAACATTGCGCCAGAATTAGACCTGGCACCGAAGTGCATCTGAAGGAGAATGTGTAACTGAAACAGTTTTCCGTATCTGTACTTGTGTCAAATCCTGATACTGTTGTTTAACAGAGTTTTTTTATTATTTGACAATAACGCGAAATTCATTCGAGCGGTTGGAGTAGTAAAGAATAAAAATTAGGTCACGTAATTTTAAACATTAAAAACCGAGAAACATTTCTTTACTTTCCGATAAAATAAATAACTACTCTAATATAAGCTGGAATGAGGATTCATCGTAGATCACCTCTTCATGCGCTGTAAAGGTAGGAATCAAAAGTATGACAAAGAATACGACAATAATAAATAAAATTCGGTCAACTGCAGCCGCGAATTTTAGCCAGTAGGCGGCATATTTCCTTTTTAAATCGGACCGCGGATCACCGTCCAAGTTGGTTTTCTCTTTCAGTGTTTTACTCTGAAATCCGATCAGGAATACGGTAGGTGTTACACAATAATCTTTTAAATAGAATGATCGATAATTTATTTCAATAACAACAAAAAATGTTAAAGGATTTCAAAAAAAAAAAATGCCATTATCGGTTGTTCTATATTTTCTAACGTCTCTATTCTTTCCTAGAAACTGAAAAAACTTAATCAGCAACAAAATGTGGGGCTGTTACTAGTGATCTTAACAGGGAGATCAATTTTTAACCGATAAGTATTATACACACTTCCTTCTAAATTAATTGTCTATTCTTCTGACTCAATTCAAAAGTGTCCTCCCATATTAATGCACAATCAATAATTTCATTTAGTAGTTATTCATCTTTAGGAACATTTTTATTACAGGGTTTTAAGGTTTTTCCATTAATACTGTCCAACTGTGATATAATATCTGTTATGCCATTATCACTAGATTACAAAGTCACACTACATTGTACATGCGCAAATTCTAGAATTTTTTAAAATTTAATGTTTTATTTTAGTATCTTGATATTTAAATATTCATGGGCAATGTTGAATTCTTCAATTTAAAACATGAATGCATACTAAATTTTATTGATTATCTGGAAAGTCATTGACTGATTGCCTCTATGGAGTCGAACGCCGTTTTAAAAATATTTTATTTAGGAGGAAATTTTCATAAAATGCGGATAGGCTATGAATGAAACTTAAGTAGTGAAAAACTTAATTTGACTTTCCAAATGGACTAGTTGGGTTGCCAAGCTAAAATAGAAGAAACCAATTGAAAGACGAACACAATTCTGAGAATTATATTTTCTACTTCGTAACAGCGAAAACGGCTGATGCGGTAATTACGGGGAAAATATTATTGTTATTTTTATTTTTTTTAAATTTATATGGTCCATGTGCTGTGTGTAATTTCCCTAATACAGTGTAGCATAATCTGAACCTGTTTTGGTTCGTTTGACAACGCAACCGACGATAAGTTGGAGGTACCTGAAGGCAGGCAATGTTTCAGAACGTGTTCAGCAGTTGATGGAATTGGATAATTGCATATGAAACAGGTAGAGGGAGGAGATGTTCCTTCCGGAAAATAGTTGCGGGTTATTGTTGTGTGCCCTATGCGGAGTCTAGTAAATGCTGCAAACTCTCTGCGGGGCATGGATATTGGTGGCCACCAAGGCTCAGTGCTCACCTTGATGGATTGCAGCCATGATATGTGAGCCGACCACATAGTTTCTCATATCTCTGCCTTATGTTTCTGAGAAACGGATGGCCCCAGCTGGGGCAGAGAGGCGCTTTTGGGCATTGGGCTATATGTTGCTGCCTTAGCAACCAAATTCACACACTCGTTCCCCGGCACGCCGGAATTACCCGGGACCCACAAGAACGTTACCTGTGAGCCAGCCCGAAAAGTCACGTTAATGGTGCGCTTTATTTCTCGAGACAGTGTGTGTAAAGTTTTTGGTGTCTGAAGTGTCCTAGTCGATTGCAAGGAGTCTGTGATTAGAAATGCATTTCGGCGTTGGAGGGGTAAGACTGCAGATATTCCCTCGAGCAGAAGAAAATACCATACAGCTCCCTCTCCAACACTGAACAGAAGTCGTGGAGCCGAACCGCATGAACAACTCTCACCCCCTCATAGGCGCAGGCCATCGGTGAGGACCCCTTGAGGGGGTTTGCGTTGGCAGCATCTGTGCACAGCTGACTGTAACTGGGAAAAAGTTGCATTTTTTCCGCCACGTGCTAGGGCGGCAGTGTAATATCTTGGTTCGAGCGATCGCTCAGCAAGGATAAGTCCGCAACAATCGGAGTATCCTACCAGGGGAGTCCAACATACTTATGTGTAAAGTCAGAGTTCCAGTTAATTCCCCTTTCCTTAGAGAAGGATAGTACACGGGGGGGGGGGCGTTTGAAAAGGACAGTAGTGGGATTTCTAAATTATCGCTGCGGTGTAGCTTAGCTTAGTACCAGTGAAATAGATCTCTGAATTCATAGAAGTTTCAGATAACTGTTAAGGGTGGGATACCCGTTGTGAATAGATTTCCAACAATGGTGACGTTCTATGCGCTCCTAAAATAATGCGTATGGCAGTGTGATGGATTGTGTCAAGCGATTTAAGGAGTGCTTTGTTTGATGAGGAATAAACTTGGCACCCATAGGTCAATTTACTTAAAGTGAGAGATTTGTACACAGTTAGCAGGAGCTTAGGATTTATGTTATATTTCGGATTTGACAGGCGTTTTACTAAATTCAAGGATTTCATGCACTTATTCTTAAGATGGGGAATGTGTGTAACCGGGACAGTTTTTCATCAAACACAAGGCCCAAGAATTTAATTGTGTGGAATAACGGGAGAGGAAAAGAGTTATGTCCGAATCGGGATGTCACAGGCGTCTCTTGCGAAATTTCACACATACGAATTTTGTCAGAGAGAATTCCAAACTATTGTTATCAGCCCATATTTTCAAGTTATCGATTGTTGATTGAAGTATTGATCTTGCATTGAACGGAAGGTTAAAAGGAAGCGATATATTAAGATCATAAATATGTAAGCGGGCCGTAACTGGCGGCCGTATACAATCTGCCATGTCATTTACATATAGTATAAACAATGTTACGCTCAGCACTAAGCCTTGCGGTATACCACTTTCGATGAGGAAAGAGGGAGATGTTTTAGAGCCAATCCTTACTCGGATCGCCCTATAGGAAAGAAAATTGTCGATAAAATTGCCCATGTTTCTGTTGATTCTCAGCTTAGTAAGCACACCATATCGCCATACGCGGTCGAAAGCTTTTTCTAGATCCAAAAAGACCAAATATAAGTATTTCTTTCTATTTTGGGCTGTAAGTATTTGCCTTTGAAGACTCAAAAGGTGCATACTTGCAGATTTTGATGTACGACCACCGACCTGGATTGCAGATAGGATCTTTAAAGTTTCTAGGTCGGAATAGAGACGGCTATTCACCATTTTTTCCAGAGTTTTTGAAAGGACCGATATTAGAGAAATTGGCCTGTAACTTTGAGGAAGGAAGGGATCTTTGTTTGATTCAAGAACAGGGATTATTAAAGCAGTTTTCCAGGAGTTAGGGATGTATGATGAGGACCAGATTTGATTATAAATATGGAGTAGATCGAGGAAATAAGAACTACCTAAGATTCCCACTTTTTAATCCGTATAAACAGGTGAGCTTTAGCTCTGTATTTTTTAAAATCAATTAAGTCTTGTTACGACCTCGTTGCCTTGAACATTTTAAGTGCTATTTTCCGTCGACGCATTGTAGACATAATTTCTGGACATCACCATGGAACGCATCGGCGTTGATAATTAGATGTTGACGGAATCGTTGCTTGGGCTGCATTATTGATCGCATGGGTGAAAATAGACAAGTTTTCTTTTATACTTGATGCAGGGCAACAGGGTATTATAGTTTTATCTTGATAAGTGCTCCAGTCCGCCTTCTGGAACGCGAATCGTGTCTGAACATGGATAGGGCGTGGCATGGATGACAGAGTAGATCGATGAATAAAAATGGGGTAATGGTCACTGGAGCATGAATCCTGGTACACCATGATGTTTACATGGGGGGTTAGCACCGTTGGAATGAAGGCAAGGCCTATTGTTGAAAACGTGTTATGAGTTGCATTGAAGTGAGTGTGGGAGGGAGGGCTCAGCAATATTAAATCGCTACCCACTACGTAGTCAGAGATCAATTTTCCCCACGCATAGGTATAAGCGACACCTCACTGAGGAGAATGAGCATTAGGGTAATTGACGAAGCAACCTTTCAATATGAGCTTCAGAAATACCTACTGAAGGAGGGAAATAATAGTTACATATTGTTACGGAAGGAAAAGAAAGAGATCGCAGCTTTACTGTAACTGTTACCGCTTGTAGCTCTGCGGTAATACTAAGGAGTTGGGATGGGAAAGACTTATGCCCTAGTGTGGCGACGCCTCCACACGCTGATATTCCTTGGGAGTGATCTGATCGGTAGACTATAGAATTTTTAAGTGAGAAAAACTGGGTTCGTTTCAAATGCGTCTCTTGGAGACAGATTATGCCCGGCGCCCAATCACTAATTAGTAATTTGAGTTCTTCTATATGCTTGAAAAGACTTCTGCGGTTCCATTGCATAATATTGTCTCTAGAAGCCATTATTAATTAATTAATTTATTTAAAGGGCGAGTCTTAGGTCAGTCTGAGGGGTTCGCACTCTGTGAATCAGTACTTTCCTCTACCGCTTTGCTTAATTTCTTTATGATCCGAGTGTGCCTGTATATTACGTTTTTGTCTCTCAGAAGTATAGCAGACCATCCGTATCCTCGGTATAGTTCATTGCAAAAGAGATGTAGTCAGGAACTGAAATAACACTTAAGATGAATTTTTTTAGTCCTTCGAAATCCATTATAAAGGTTGTTTGATCATCTTTAAATAATGGCTTTGCTTTTACCATTATTTCGTCTATATTTTTTAGGGTCAGTTCCTTAGGTTTGGATGGTGTTTTAAAGTGAAAAGGTTCAAGGGTGACTTGGCGATGAATCATTGAATCTTGTGGATTGATAGACTCCGTGCCTTCCGGCGAAGTTAGGTTGATTTTTTTGCTCACAGGTCGCGGAGTGAAATTTAATTCAATCTTCTCTGATGTACTCTCTGACGTTACCGGATCGGTCGTTTAGTCACTGAATGTTCACATTCCATTGCTTCCCCTTCGTCATTTGCCTCATTAGTTGGTACAAATATTTCTATTGGCTGTTCGGTTTCCACTTGATGTACTATTTTGCAATTGTTGCAGATATGGTTTTCCAGACTAAAAGAAAGATTCGCTGGTCTCTGTCACTACAGTTGAACCGAAACGAGCTGGGTATATGGTACGTTATATGTACAACTGCCGTCTCTAACTCACAATGTGACCAAATTCGTCATCACCTGGATTCACTCTGGCGATCGGTGCTAACGGCTTTAATTTAAGTATTGTTGCTATATACTAGTACAATTTGTCGTTTGGTATCGTTGGTGGTACGTTCGATGGAATTATTTTACTAGCGAAATGTCTAATTCTCCACTCTCTGACTGCAGTATTACCTAAGTTTATTGTGCCTCCATTAGCAAAGAAGTTATCTGTTATCTGCACCGTTTTTAGAAAGAAGGCTACTCTGTCATTACTAATTCTTGATCCTGCAATTATATTTGTTAGACCACCAACTTGATCTTTAAGTGCAACAAAGTAATTCCTTATAGTATGTTGCGCTATATAAGGCAGTAGTATGCCTTGCTCATCTTCGGAATGATTGAAGTTCGTTAACTAAGAGATTTTCTTGACTTCGTTGCTGCCATTATCTCTGACCAATTTTAGCGTGTTGAAATAAGATTTTCTCGAAGTTAAAGTAGCCTCAGCAGGCTTCACAGTGGGCTTATTAGTCGGTAAAAAAGGATATTCTATATTATTGACGACGGGATTTATTTCAAGCGATTCGTGCTTGACCGGTTTTGCTGCTGTGTTTGAATAAGCGATTGGTTTTGGTCTCTGTACCTACCGAATTAGATGGATCGGGTAGCGAAATGCTGTGATAGTCGGTGTGCGATATCGGTAATGCGAGATGTGTCCGAGCTTGCGTAATGGGCTGGCTAGTGACTGCTAATTGGGCATCGTAGCGTGCGGGTAACAGAGAGTTATGCGCATGTATATTATCAAGATCGAGATTTAGCAGTTTTGACGCGATAAGCTGGTGATTTTTATCAGCGGTTACAGCGGTCGATACTAGAGCGGACGGTGTTTTGTATGTGTCTTACCTGACTTCTGAGGTGTGTACTTACTACCGGTTGCCGATTTAGTTCTGTACAGTTTCGGTGCACTAGCCGAAATACGTGAACAGCTCCGAATGTAATAATAAACTATACTCTGTATCAAGAATAATATCACGGACAATGAAATGAACGCGAGAAACATAAACTACATTTAAAGCCCAAGGAAGAGGATTTTTAAATTCAAGACAAAACTACAGTTTTTTATTACAAATTGATCACAAGCATAAACTCTAGATATTGCATCTACTTTAAAGATTTAAGAACATCAAACACCTCGGAGAAGTCACTATTACCGTTTCACAAAAAGACTCTTATCGTCATAATTTATGCCGAAATCGCGTTAATTAGGTAGTGAAACAAAATTTAATGACCAGCGTATTTTGTTTAGATACGATAGTTACACCGCTTCTTTCAACCTATTCCCTAATTGGTTTCAATCTGTTTTAATCATGGAATTTGACATATTCTTGCAGCAATAAAAATTTTATCTTGTACATATTTTTCATAAAATTGTCGATAGCGGAATTAAAGCAATATTATTAAATTTTGCTTTACAATATACCGAATTTCTAAAATAAAATGTAATTAATTCAATATCTAATAATAAATATGATTTGGTCCGATACAGGATCTGCTGTTGGTACTATAGTAATAGCTCAACATATATTTTAGAATGATATATAGCTAAAAAATGAAAAACATGTTGATAGGTAAAACATTAATGCGCATTCAGAATATCGAACCATTCGTAAAGAAGTTGAAATTCAAAAACATTATGGTCAGACTTGATGTGGTAGCACGGTTCACCTATGTCCGACTCTACAGCAGTTGATTGTATTGAACTCTGGAAACTAGAAAGTATTTCTAGTGAAATTTTGAATTTATAGCGGCTGTTACAAAATCTAAATTTTTCCAAATCTGCTGACGGTTTTTTTTTTTTTTTTATTACTTTTTAATCAAGTCCATCAACGTAGACATTGGCCCAAGAGCTGGAAAAAACAAAGAAAAAGGGAACGAGCTTTTTATGAGATGTCAGATAGCCAACAAAAATGTATCAAGCGTTTGGATGACAGAAGGAAAAGCAAGGGAAAGAATAAATGAATGAAGCCCTGTGGCAACACTGCTTGATAAAAGAAAAGGAGCAGAAATTGAAGACGAAGAACATTCGAACATTATATGATCAAGATTACAAACAAATTGACTGTTGGGTAATGTAGAGGACAATATGAAGATGGCGCGAGAGAGAACCGGAAGAGCGATGAAAGGAGCAAACTGTGCCCAAAGTGCAGGCGGCATATTACTGAGATACTAGAGCGACGTTTAGAAGAGAAGACAAGAAACCAGAGATAAAGGTGAAGGGCAGGTTGAATAGACAAGTAAAAATAATTTGGATTAGAGAATGAGGAGTAAGAGTTGAACCACAATTTGTAATGCGCAGCAGTACACAAAAGAATAATATTGACAGATGGAAATGTAGAAAGAAACCTGCCGGAGGAAGAAGTGCTTCGATCCCTCAGTGAGATCAGGAATATGTAAGAAATCAATTTGGATTGGATGAGAAAAGGAAAGATCTCGAATTAAATAGGTTCTTTATACAAAACGCGATAATTGTTCATAAGGAATGTGTACCATTACGTTTCACTACCGTGCTTAAGTGCTCAATGCAAATCTCCATGCCAATAGACAACACCCGCCTAAATATAAATTACTATGTAATACACGTAAAAACAATCGACAAATTTGGTAATTTTATATATTTACCTGAAAAAACGCAAGTAGCACATTAAATTAAATTAGCGGGTATCCGATATAGGCATTCCGGACTAAAAGGCGGAGGATGATGACGTTGCCTTTTCAGTTATTAAAAATTTTTTAGCGTTTCTGTTATTTTTTTGCTTTTTGTTTTTTCTGAGAAGGACTCAGAATTGTTAGACATTAACCGGAACACAATATTTTTTTTTTTTTATTAGTTCCAATAGGCAGCATTAACAGGGAGATTCCAAATCGATTTATCTCGAGTGAAACACAATTCTTATCGCTGTTTAGGTGATTTTGGTAATTAAATTAGAAATTTAACTATAACGCCAACTATTTGAAGAGTATAGTAAAAATTTTCAAATGTATTATTGAATCCATTTTTTCTACTTTTTGGTAGATAACAAAAAAAAACGATTGGTTGTTCGCTTATAAACGGTATCATTTGTAAAGTAGTGAACAACGTTACCTCAGAACCATTTGATTGTAATTTTGAAAAGTTCATTGTACTTTAAAAAGATTTAATTTTCTTCAGGGAAAAAAAAACATAAAGAAGTAGTACATTTAAGAAGGTATTTTTCACCTTATTTATTTTAGGTTTGGAAAGAAAATTTCACCGCTCATCCAATACCGAACACCAGAAGCGATGTGAAGATTTCAATAATCTTATAAGTTCACGCTTTTCGGAACGAACAATAAGTATCATCAAGCTTTATTCTATACTGAGATTCTACAGCTCCCTTCGCAACTTGTACCGACTGAAAGGAAGAACTGCCGGTCACCAGTGTGTCAGTAGCCCATTCCTATTTCCCTACTATGTCCTAAACAATCCTTCGTACTTGATCACAATGTGATTCTCCCATCTTATTCTTAAGTGTCGGTATCCAAATGATTACACTATTTTCAAGCTCTTTTTACATTTCCTAAATTTTCTACTACTATCCTCAACAAATTCAATCTGTAATCGCTTTTCTGAAAACTATGAATCTTTCCTCCTCTATGTAACTTCTTTCTTCTATGTGCTCGGGCCCAAGTATCATGATAGGGCACCCTAAACTAATAGATTATTTTTTTGGATATTTGGGAAAAAAAAGGTTAATTAATATAACTGTAAAAATGAAAATCTCTCTTCTGTCGCCCTGCGTAATTTACCAAACGTGCCACCATTAAAACCAGCACTGTACGCATAAATACCATGTATGATATTTTATATTCATCGATAACACTGCTGCAACGAATATGCGACGTTACCTCTATCGTTCTAGTCTTGAAATGTGATTTTTAATACTTAACAAATTGTTCAAGTGTCTTTAAGCTTTTTTTTTTTTTACATTCGAACTAGTCAGATTAATAAATTAATATTTTGTAAAAAGAAAAAAGAAATTGTAATTAAGGTACATACTTTCTCCGACTTAATCGATAGAAACAGCACTACTTCAGAAAGCGGGCTGTCCAAAAATCTAACAATGAAATTCGGTGGTAAAGACGTATGCTCCATTCTGCTGATTTGCATCAGTATGACCACTGCAGCTACGTAGATCGATATAACCATCGACATGATACTATAAGCCATAACTGCAAATGGAAATTAAAAAAAGAAAAATAGTTACCGATTTTGAAAGAGATTACATGTGACGTTCGCCGGGAAATGGGACCTCTTGTGCGAAAACATGGATTTTGAGTTAAACACTGATTCTGATACTTGTAAGAGAAGTGGAATAAGATGCAATATGTAGTTTTTTCCGCAACAACGTTTATTTGATGTCTTAAAACCACAAAACTGACTGAAAAAAATTATATAAAAGCGGAAAAACATTAAAAATGTTTAAAAAATCGTAAAACTACACGTATTTTTCCCCAGTTGTTGATATTTTTTTTTTTCGGCATTTTTTAATGATTTTTTGTTTGCTCCAGGAATTTTTTGAGCATTGGCCTTTTTTATTTTTTGGAACTTCGGGTTTTTGTTTGATTGTAGGTTCAGTTTTCTCGTCTTTCTCTTTCGTGTCAATTTTACTGCAGATTGTTCTTATTCTGTGCTACATAGTTATCACAGAATAATACGAGATTTTCGGCAGGATTCGTTTCGATATAGTGATGAAGTTGACTGATAACAGCGTTTGGTTCTTTGCCAATTTCAAATTCTTCGGCTGGTAAATAATTTTTCTGAACTGTAATTAGTTCATCTTGAATACCGAAGAAATTGAGCATTTACGCGCAGCCTTGAAGTACGATGAGCCAGTTTGCTGAGGGCTACTTGGATAGTAGATTTTTGGAACATAATCATAATTAAATATAAGAGTAGAAGCCGATAATCGTCACTTTACAGCACTGTTGGAAGAACTCGTATTGATGTTTTGCACCATAGTCAAGATGGGCAAGTGCCGCTTTTAATTTTTCCTCTCTTGTTGGCATGTCTCGCAAAGATCATCAGCTGGCCGCATCGGAGAAATGTAACCATAATAACGTGCCAATATTTTCAATGATGTTTCATAGGCGACGTTTCCTATTCGGAAAACATACTTTAGAAAAACGACGATAAACAGCGATTTTTGTTTCGCTGGATGGCAATTTGATCACTTTTTGTAATTTCTAAAATTTGGCATTCTACCGGCAAGTGATACAGTAAAATTATCCACAAAATTTTTAATCCATTCAGGGATACGAGTGATTGACTCTACAGCTAGAACACCTAATCCACCCTCTGTTTGCTTACCACTTGGTTCATGTTTTCGCTCGATTTTCATAATGCTGTATTAAATTCTTATAACGTTTAATTTGGCAGCACGTTACATAGAGGCATGCGCGGAGTACACGGTAGTATTACTTCGAGCAAAATGTTAAAAGCGTTTTTCTCAAGAACTAGTTTTCGTACCACAGGCCCCTTTTCTCAGCGAACGTCATATATAGCAACGGTAACCAGACTGAGAACAGGGAGCGATAAATCCTCATCATTCTTAGCCAGTTATTGAAACGGTATTCTCGTTTAATTCTGCCTTCCGCGATGCCACTGTAGTCTCTCAAATATCGCGGACGTAAATTTATATTATTAAATTATTATTATTATTGTTGGAAAAATAAGGTTATTTAAATTTTATATGTGCTGCATTAAAGTACACCTACACCAATCTTTCGGTACCGGTGGATCACTGAAAAAAAACACAATATTAAATATGTACGAGTAAACATACAATTATAAGACGATTAATTAAATTGAATATAAAATTATACGTATCGCTGAAGTGAATAAATTTTTACCGACTGACTGAGTCTTCACGTTTGCGTTAAACCGGTTTTTTTATCGAACCAATTTACAAGAACTAAACTATCGGACAGCTATTATAAACACCACGATTCGTTAAAAGAGCGATATTGCAGAACGGTAAATAGCGACTACTAGGTCGATTACTTTGACCAGAGGTAAACTACGATTGATTAAAAAGTGAGTAATTATATTAAGCAAAGGTAAAATTCGACTGACTGCTTAAAAAATCTTCATTAGATCTTTTGGTACTTCTACCTGAAATTGATGCACCGTGACCGTTGAAATTGACCGAATCAGGTACGCGCTTCTTCTTGCGTTAGTCAATTATTAGCTAACTCCCAACCGACAACAGGATTTCCGCCACGCGCACATGGAATACTACACTTTCCAATTTATTTTTATTTTATATTATTTTATTATTGTTTACTTTTTATTTTATATTACATTTACTCCGTAATGGACACATTACAATATAATATTCTGTAAGCGGGAAGGTGAGTTGTGTGTGAAAACGAAGGTATAATAAATCGTACTATTTGGCAGTGTAAATAGGAACATAGGATGGAAATACTTTCGGACCTCCACACTTTTTCAAAGAACAAAACTCAGATTACGGCACATCCAAGGTCAAAGATAGTTTTAATAACACATAAATTTATTTAACATTACAGAATAGAAATTTAAAATAATAAAAAATGGTTTTGAGCATTGCATGTCATGAGTAATTTTAGCTGATAAACATTTACGTGGCTTACCTGACAAATAATCATTAGATTTTGATGGCATAATTTCATTATTTTCCAAAGAAATGCTCTCATCAGTAACTTCACTTTTTATTTGTTGCTGATCTATCGTTTCCATGGAAATTGTAGGGTGTTTTCTTTTTAAATGTAGTCAAGTTTCCAGTATTTCTGTTACACATACAGATAATTTCTGAGCAATAACTACATTTTGCCTTCTGGGTGACAGACTGCGAGAAATGGTTCCAGATAACACTTGTTTTTCTATTCGAGTTCAGTCGGATTTAGGGGTGGTCTAGAGGGGGGCTGCAGCTCCGGGCTCCGCCTTGTAAAGGGGACCCCAAAAAACGCCCACTTCCGACATGTATTATAATAAAAAATTAATCGTATCATTTGTCATATACATCAACTTTTTTTTTTAAATAAATAGAATTAACTTCACAGGAGCAAGTGCACTTCTTGATATATTTATTTCTTAATAATTTTGTATCCATGTTTATTTCCTCCTAGAGGAGGAAACTTCGTAATAGTAAAATTTCGAGTTTTATAAAAACGTACCAGAAATTTCTTTTAAGGTATAACGAGCCGGAATCTACGTTTTTAAGAAATGTCTGTATGAATGTGTATGCGTGTATACACGCGCAACACACGCACACACATTATCCTTTTATGCAAATCTTTGGTTACAATTTGCTGAAAAATTCATTGTTTAAAAATATATATATATATATATATATATATATTTTATTTTAGAATCGAAAGTTCTACCTATGATATTTAGTTTTGTTTACATTAATAATTATATGTTAATTCGTGAATTCAGAATGATAGAATTAAATTACAGAAAATTTAGTTATTCTATAAAACTGATAATTTTGTCACTTCCGAAAAGGGCCCCTAATATTTCCGAAGCCCTGGGCCTATCGTACACTTAATCCGGGCATGTTCGAGTTCATAATTAAATATTAATTACACACCTGAATAGCACGCAATTTTACTGAATAAATTAAGAAAGAAAAAGGTACCGAACTGTTTTTGCCAAATCCCTCTTTCATCAATCACTTTATAATATAAAAAATGAAAACATTAAAATCCGTCAACCCTAAACTCAAAACCACAACGGCGCAATTGATATTTTTCTTTTTAGCAGTACTGAATAAAAATAATAGAAATAACTGAACTTTGTGTCTGCGTATATAAATTTTTCAGAATTATATTTCTGTATTTAGAAATTACGTTTGTAATAAATAAGCTAATACGCTTCATTCACACATACATACTGTTTTCTAGCGAAAAGGATATTTCTTGTCCATAAGCGTAAAACAGCTAGTTTGGATCGCGTTAAACAACACCCAGCATTAAATTCGTGCATCATATTACTAATTCAGATTTGAAAATTTTAAATCACACCATCGCTATTATCTCTCCATACTGCAGTCTATGAACACGATGTAATTCCGTAAAACAGTAATTATAAGGCAAATTTTGACAGTTGCACGTGCAGCTGTCGCCTTTTGGAGTGGAGATATATCAAATCACTCCCCTAGAGATAAATTAAACTGTGTCCAGAATGGCAATATTTGTTCCTTGTGTGACGATTTTTGGAGCTGAGATATGTCGCCGGAAACATATTCGACTGTGTTCGATTTCCGAGAATATAACTGTACTTGGAGTTACCCATGCCTACCGTAAACTCCCAGATCACGCGCACAGTCTACAGCAGATACTGCAATACCATCCATAGTGTAATTATAACAGAATTTTACTCGATTACAACCAAATACCATGCGAGAACATTTCTTATAGTTAAATCATTTTTTACTCCACACCACAAGTTCATCAAGATCTGCTTGCAATATTGTACAGTCAATCATAGAATGTATTGGTGCAAAGTTTTGGAAATTGTTCGAAAAAATTGTACTCGTATGGATAGCACGACATAGAAATATTGGAGGTAATAACAAGGCTGACACAGCGGCATTAGAATCATGTAATATAACACCAATTACGTTCATACCAACGCCGAATTTGAAGTAAGCTAAAGGCGAGAACAATGGAACGATTCACTATTCTTCCTCACTACGACTCCAGCATCACAAACCCGGTAATGTCGACGTCTAGGCGGAATGCTGTAGTGTTCTGCTACATTCGATCTGAACATACACGTTTTACGCATCAGTTCCTGTTCGTAAAAAAAGACCGGCCTGTCCTGTATGTAATACTCCCCTTACCATCGCCCACATCCTAACTTCCTGCACAACTTATACTTTCCAACGCCAGCTCGCTGGCTTTCCAAATGATCTTCCTAGCATACTGTAACGCACCTCCTCCACCGAAGCTAAATTCCTCCTCTTCCTTAATAATACAAATATCTTACCTTTAGTCTAGTATAATACCTTTCCTTCTGTGCCTCTGATCCAAGTAGCAGAATACGGTACGGTCGCAAATCAAAGAAAAAGAAAGAAATTTGGATTTAAAGGTAGATTCTTTTTTTTTTTTTTTTTTTTTTTTTTTTGGGCTTGTCAACCAGGGACCTTTACCCAGAAACAATTAGAATAGGAAGGAATCACTTATATCCTGATACGATCAGATATTGTTAGGAGAAAGGAACAAATAATAGGAACAATTTGTGGAGAGGGAAGAGATAGAACATAAGAGGCGCAGTACGGAGTAGGAAGACCAAGTCCCAGCAAACTAAAGTAGAAAGCCGAGCACTCAGCAGAAAGAGATGAACACTCAAAGAACACATGGTCCGTATCGTAAACATGCTCTTCGTTCGAGTGGAGAGGACAATATGGAGAGGAAACCAAGGAAAAACGAAAACGGGAGGAAGGCAGCAGAGAATGGTTAAAGCGCAAGCGAATAACGGAGACAACAACAGAACGACGAAGTGAAGGAAACAAAGAGAACCACGGATTGGCAGGAAGACTAGGTTGGACAGACAGATAGAAAGAGCGATTGTTAGAGAAAGAGGAAACGTACATATCCGACCAAAACCTAAGATGAAAATCTTTGCACAGAGGAAGGATATTGGACGAAGGGACTTTTTTAAAAAAGAAGTGAGAATAGGCAGCAGCCCGAGCCAAAGGTAGATTCTATATATATATATATGTATATATACTAGCTGAGTCCCACGGCTTTGCCCGCGTATTAATGTCCGTTTAAATCTGTACTTGGAAATTCATAAAAAAATTTTTGCTTTATCTGGAATTGTAATTATGTAAAGATTCTTTCTCTCTTTTGGATGAAAGATGTTTATCACCGTCCAACAGAAAATAGTCTTCACGTTTCACATTTAATTAAAGATTATCGATCTTTCTATAACCTGTCGGTCTTGATCTAACAAAAACTTTTGCTCAACTAAACAGTACACACAGCTATCGGTTTGGAGTTACTCACATGGTGATCTCCCATAATTACACATTTAAGAGAACATCTTCTTCACTCATATCTTCCGAATTCTTCGTATCGAGCATTTTATTAAAATTAATTTATTACCGCAACAACAAACTGCAGTAGTTGAGTAAGCATTTTAATAATCCTGGTAGCAAATTATTAAAAAGAAAGTTAAACAGTTTATTTTAAAAATTTATACAGCGGTTTTGGCCCAAAAGTTCGAATATTTGACATATCAGTTAAATGCTCTATTTATTTTTATATGTTATCCATTAAGTTCAATAGTATATGGCTTTAACCTCTTCCAGTTTTTATAAACATATTGTACAATACATTTTCATATTTCGACTCCTAATCATTCATTATTATACAATAAATAAGACAGAGATGAAAACAAACATGTACCATCCCCATCTATGTATTTAACATAATGGGCAACTATTGTATTCTTAACACATATTAATTCTACATTCGTAATTACAGTGAGTATTTATATATTAAAATACTCACTTCAATACCGCACAGAATTTGCATAAACTGAAAGTAAAATGAAATATTTTTGAATATTAGACACCGCGATCTGCCATTCCAACATCAACAACAACTTTTCTTCCGACTACTCTGTCTTCAGCATTTTATGAAAATTAATTGATTACCACAACAGCAAACTATACGTAGTTGAGTAAAGATTTCAGATTTGAATATCAATAACGTTCCCGGTAGTAAATTCCGTTGCAAGATATTTTAGAAAACACCACTTTTTTTTTAACTCTCCGTAATGAGTACAGCAGCTAGCTAGGAGCGCGCGACTTGGAAGTTTAATGATTTCAATAACGCAAAAAGTGAAGTAACAGAAGCGGCGTATTTACTTACACCAGAAACTAATAAAATAACCATAGTAATCATTTTATTTAAATTTTTAGGTTTAGTTTATTTTTATCGTGGTAATCATTTTATTTAAAAATTAATTTTTTGTTAATTTCTTTTTATTCGTCCCGTATACATTTCTGCGTCCCTGGTCTCATCTCAACTATTTAAAACCTTCATATTTCGTGTAGTGGACCGAATTGTGAATCTAAACCATTCTTAAATACACTTGAACACACACAAAAAATTTCATCAAAATCGATCCAGTCGTTTAGGAAGAGTTCAGTCACAAACACACGCACAGAAAAATTATATATATAAAAAATATATATATATATATATACATACACACACACATACAGTGAGTTCCAAAAATATTCGGAAATCGTTGAAAGAAATGATTTCTTATTTGTAAATGAACAAACAATGATTTATTAATAAAAAAAATCATGTAGACTCTTCTACTATATCTAACAACACAAATAATAATGAAATTAAAAAATTAAATAAATTAACAAAAACTTTGATCAAAATAAAATATCACTTCAAAAAAACGAGCAACAAAAATATTCGGAAATTTAAAATTCACGCAAATTTACATCAATAGAATGAAATTAAAGTTAAACTGAAACACGTTAATACTTTGTATGTATGTTTACCTTTAGCTCTGAAAACGGTCCGAACGATCAGGCATCGACGAAACTAACTTATTCAGGTAATCTGACGGAATTTGTTCCCATACTTCCTTAAGATGTTCTTTTAGCTGATTGTTATTCGAAACAGGGGCTTCGTGCACTTCTCTATCTAAGTAATGCCACAAATTCTCAATCGGGTCACAATCAAATGATTGCGGAGGCTTTTCTAACTCTTTCGGATAGTTATAGACTAATCATTCTCGTGTCTTTCGAACTTTGTGTTTCGGGTTATTATCCTGGTAAAATTTAAACGACTTCGATATACCTAATTAAGTCGCACTATGAGGAAGATTGTTCTTTAAAATATCAATATACATATCGGCATTTATATTGCTTTCAATAGTAACCAACACGCCTGCTCCGCTTTCCGTAAAACACTCCCAAACCATGGGACTACCGCCGCCATTTTTTACAGCTGGATTTAAATTTTTTTCCAAAAATTCTGTATTAGGTCTGTGCCAAACTCTTTGCTTGACATCGCTTCCGTCAATGTTTAACATGGACTCGTCCGTAAAAATAACATCATTTTAAAACGATTTATTAACGGAAGCGTATTTTTCTGCGAATTTTAATCTTTAGAAATAAGGTTTTTTTTTATAGTCCTTGAATTATACCCATTCCTTTTTATTACTCTACGAACGGTTCGTGGTGAAACTTTTTTCTCGGTCCCTGTATTTATCTCAATATCTATTTTTGGCGCGCTTATTTTCGGAGATTTTGCTATTGTTCATGCGATGAACCGCTGATCTTGAATAGAAAGTTTCAGCGGTTTTCTTGTCTGCGGAATAGATTCAATTCTATTTTGCTTTTTGAACCGGTAAATAAATCATACACGGTACTTTTTGATATTTTCAATAATTTTGAAATTTCAAGTCCGTTCGGACCTCTTTCAAATGATTAAAAATAATTGACTGACGCATTTCAACCGAAGTATTATACGATTTTCTACCCATTTTCAAACCAGTCATCACTATTTGATTATCCACACCGTTAATCAAACAGTTAGCGTGCTCAAAAATGTCACGTTGTGTCTCAGAATCGGAAAAACGTGGATCAAGCGTGTTTAGCATGAGCGTTGTGCACCGCACGTATTATTTCATCGTTTCCGAATATTTACGTTGCGTGTAATTTTGGGGTTTTCCTTTTCTTTTTACCATAGCCGAGTCGCTGTACTCTTTTTTCTTATTACGTTGATGCATTTGTGTCATTCTGGATATACTATACATGCTTAGAATGAAATTTTTATTAATAAACCATTAAGTATTAATTTATAAATAAAAAATCTTTTTTTTTAATGATTTCCGAATATCACTGTATATATGAGATAGACTCGCTTTTCTCTCCTCCTTCGATGATATTTGCAATGATGAAATTTACATAGAACTTAATGGAAAATTACTAGCGCCAGTGACACTTTCTTACGATGTGTCACAACCGAAATAGCTCTGCCTGGCAGAACATTAGGCTTTTCGTAAAATGAATAATGAAAGAATATATGCGGAAGGGGAAATTTCCGTATATGTACAAAATAAAAAAAAAAAGTAAATAATTTTTCGCGAACCCGCCGTAAAATGGCAGTAACGTCTTCGTATCGGATATGTCACGGTGGCCAATAAGAAATTTCTGTATAAGAGACGTGTATATTTTCGTGAAAAAACAACAAAATACCAAAAAAACATACCGGCTACATAAAAATTCAGTAGATTAGAAAAAATGGTAAAAGAAATTGACTAATTAACTAAAATTTGAAAACGTGCGGCACGCCCACACAATTAACGAACGATAATGCGACGACTAGATGAAGATAATGCTGCCACGGCGATGTTCAGAAACAGAATAAATAGGAATAATTCACACACGATGTGTGACTATGTAGATTAACGATATTACCGAACAATTAACAAAAGATCAAAAGTACCGCCGAATCGATATTTTTAGAATATTATTAATAGTCCGGTCAAAATAGACATATCTACCTTTGCATAAATTCCCAGGAAGCTGAAAATTGGCATGAATGTTAAGAACACCATTGTAATGAAATTGTGAAAAGTCCCCATCGATCCCATGTATGTAAATTTTTCAGCGAAACGGTTAGTTTTATGATAAAAATAGTTCAGACCAAAATTGTAGATCATGCAATTCTCTACAAAAATTGTTTTTATATTTTTTTCCTATGATTCACCATTTTTGAGTAAAACGATTCTAAAATTTACTAAAGTTATAAAACGCTGCCTGTATGGACGAATAATATAAATAGAACTATTGGTCTGTGTGACTAATACATAAATATTAAATGATACTGAGAATATAAACTCAAAAGAAACCTAGTCTCTCATTTTATGTGCCGTGTGGCCTTGAGCAACATCTGTCTGCTGTTTAATTGCCTACATGGTAGTGCTCGTATACCTGTTCTTTTTTCAAAGGTCTCAAAATGACATTGAAAATGATGATGAAACATCTGAAACATTATCAGTTTAATCAAAAGCTGAGAGAATATGAAGAACGGAGACCTACGGCTAAACTATGAATACAATATTTTCACATGATGTCAATTGTAAAAGAGTTTATAAGTGCTGAACGTGTGAGAGATTGGCAAGCTTACTTGAACACTGTTAAAGACATGCTTTCTTATTTCCACGCATCAGGACATTTTCCTTACGTTAAGTCTGCACACTTATATCTGCAAGATATGTTAAAATTAAATGAGTTTATGAATCCTAGTGCTTACCAACGATTTACAAAAGGATTTTTCACAGTTGGACGTTTTGATAAGTTAGGTCGTGGGACTTCAACAAATATGATGATAGAGCAGTCAATGATGAAATCTATGAAGGTAGATGGAGATATTGCTCGAGAGAGAAGTATGAAAGAGAGTGTCCTCTAAGCAAATGGGTTTATAGTATGCATACAATGAATACTGTTTGTGAAGCATTGGAAGATCTTTCGAATGTAATAATGGATACAAAAGGTCAGCATGTTGATGCAAGTGACTCACCAGTAGAGACAAATGCTAAAGATGTACAACAATTTCTGGGGTGGTTTTTATTCCTTTTACAGAGGTTAACAAAATTCTTTCTATTGCCAGTGGATTCGTTGGTGATGATAAAATTAACTGCCATAAAGCTTTCGAAATTGGGATTGCGACCATGTCTGAAATGACAGTACTGACATTTGATAATGTTAAACTCAAACGTGCTGATACAGTAATTATTCTTTTAGCTATGAGTAGCACCATAAAAGTTCATGATAACAAAGTACTTGTTGATTATATGTTATTATTTCAACGCATGAGTATTACTACGGCATTTGACGATTAAGTTGAAAAATATTTTGAATATGAATTGGCTCCCTACCCGCTGTCCCTATTCGATGATCTTGGAATGCGAAAAACACATAAATCAGCCATTTATGATTGTTTTCAAAAAGTAAACATTGATATTGACAACATAAATGCTACATACACTATCGATGGAGGATATTTATTGCACCGTATTGTCTAGGATCGGGAAGATACATCCAACAATATTTCAGACAAATATGTTCAGTATATACGTAGACATTTTGGTCAAAGAGTAACTGTAGTATTTGATGGCTATACCGATTGTACAAAAGATATTAAAGCCGCAGAACAACGTCGTCGTGTTGCAAAAACATCAGCATCATCTGATATTGACCAATTTATGACAGTCTCAACAAGCCCACAACAATTTCTGGCAAATATTCATAATAAGTCTCGGTTCATTGCAACGTTCTAAGAAAAATTTACCACTGAACATATTTTAGTCAAGCAAGCTGACAATGACGCTGATGTAATCATAATTAAAACTGCAATAAATCAATTCAACTCAACAGATGTAAATGTTGCTGTTGGTGAAGATGTTGATCTGTTGGTATTACTTACCGCTCAAACTCTAACTGAAAAAATTATTTACTTTCAATAACCAGGCAAGGTTCAACACCCATCAGAAATATATTCAAACACGAGTTTATCGGCTTATCCCAAATGCAAAAATCATATCCTATTTCTACATGCTATGACTGGCTGTGATACAACATCAGAAATGTTCCGGAGGGGTAAAACAACAATTTTTAAATTGTTTGAAAAACAAGATTTCATTAATTGTGTAAAAGTTTTTGAAGAGATGAACTTTACACCAGAAACTCTAATCACCAACGGAATTCGCATTCTTCTTTCCATATATGGAGCTCAAAAATAAATTACTTGCTTAGATAAGTTTCGTTACTTATCTTTTGCAAAACATACACGTAATAAAAAACATATGTAATCAGCTTGTCTTCCCCCAACCTCGGCTTCTGCTCACCAACATTTTTATCGGGTATATTACCAGGTTCAAGTGTGGCTTGGTAATCAACTGGACCCAGAAGACTGGGGTTGGAAGCTAATTAACAATACATTGGAACCAGCCGACACTCTACTTCCATCTGCACCAGAAAAGTTCGTGAATACTATTTTTTGCAACTGCAAAGAAGGGTGTAATTCCAAATGCGGCTGAAAAAAAGTAGGCTTATTTTGTTCACCAGCATGCACCAGTTGTCAAGGCCCGTCGTGTTCGAATGTTGAATCTACAACAGAAGAAGATCCTTACATCAACGACGAAACAACTGATGTATCGCTGTTGCAACAATCTACGTCGACTCGGGAAGAAGAAGAAGAAGAAGAAGAAGAAGAAGATGGTGAAAGAGAGAACGGAGAAGAAGAAGAAGAAGAAAAAGTTGAATAAGAAGACCTGACATTTCATTAAATTTGAGTAAAATAGATCGTGGAGTAGGTCTATTGGGAAAACTACGTTAAAAAAAACGCGCCAAGTACAATACATCATAGGCGGCGTGCAAACATGTGCATATTATGGAGAATACAACTTTAGTAAATTTCAAAATCGCTTTATCTCAGAAATTGCGAATCTTAGGGAAAAAAATGTAAAAACAATTTTTGTAGAGAATTGCATGATCTACAATTTTAGTCGGAATTATTTTTATCATAAAACTAACTCTTTCGCTGATAAATCAAAAAAAAAACATTTTTGCCAACTTTGACCTTGAATAAAATTTTTTGCATACATGGGATCGATGGGGATTTTTCAAAATTTCATTATGATGGCGTTCCAAATATTCATGCCAATTTTCAGCTTTCTGGGAATTTATGCAAGGGTACCCCTATTTTTCGGGCTAACTTGACCAGACAATAATACCAGCTATAGCGGCAATTACTCTGCTGGTCTTTTTCACGGGATTTTATAAAACTTCCCTCGGCTCAATGCAGCTCGGTACGGCTCCTAAACGACGCGCATTCGCCACGGACTCATATAGTAATTTCCGCTATCGGCCGCTGCTGACCATACACACGCACACAGTTTCACTCTGACGCAACGGACGGGAATTCTGGTTTTAGCCGATAAACATCTTCGATACCTATAAGCCGCGATTACGCCGAACAGAACGCGGTGTTCGATAAACCGCGAATTAATGACTTTACCAAGGAAAATATTTTATAATTTAAACACCGCTTAAAAATCGCGCTGCAGGTACCGAATCCGTTGCAATATGTAAGTAATCATTTCCGATGAATTGTATTCCTTCATTAAAAAATTTTATTCTGAACTTTTTTGCCATTTCCGTAATTCTAATATTCAAAAAAAAAACCAAAAAAGAAAACCTCGTTGTTTATGTACACTTGAAGCAATTATTTTTAAGTAACCCGCAGTGTAATCCGTATACATATATCATAATCAATCCTGACAAACACTTGAGTTTTTAGCTACTTTTTGTATCTTAACAGAGTATGACGATTTCTCACTAATTTCAGCCTACCGACATTGAGTATTTTCTACTTTCAAATCGCTGTTTTTGTAACTACAGCTAGAATATATGTAGGCGTTCAGAAGAAGTTGTGAATTCCGAATATCAAGTTGTTTCTTTCTTTTGCGGTAGATTGTTTATTCGATATTGAAGTAGTAAAATTAATCAAATCGTACAGTAGGTAGCGCGGTCGACTAGTGGTTAAAGTGCTTGGCTCCTAAATTGGAGGTCATGGGTTCAAGACTTGTTTCGTCCCAGGTTCGAATCACTCCTGAAATAATTGTATACCAGAGAAATCTGGGAAATTAAAGGCGACTGAGAGAAAGGAACTGTCCCCCTCTCATTGGTGCTGTTGGGCTTAATACATTATGAAAAGCTTAATTACACAATCCTAGACGCTCTGTCAAGGATAAGGGACCTACTTTATTTTACTTACTTTAACAGTATTATTATTATTATTGATGAAATAATCAATTTTATTAAAGAAAGGGATAAAATATATCGACTCTTAAGATTATCACAATCTGACAGTAACCATAAATTAGGTTTCAAGTCGATTTCAAAAACCATTAATAAAACAATACGCAAAAGAGGGTATGAATATTACAATTCTTTACTGAATAAATGTCAATATAGACAGAAAGACTATTGGTCGTCTATTAATGAAACAATTGGGAAAAATAATTTCGGTATGAAACAAATAATCATTGATAAGGAGTTGATTGAGGTAGCAGAAAATGAAGTAAAGGTTGCAAATCACTTCAACCACTAAAGTAGTGTCCAGAATATCTGAAATCCAGATGCACTACGGTACACGACACTTAATGAATCAGAACATCCAAAGTATGGGATATTAAATTCGTCTGTTTTCAAGCGAATTAAATTTGAAGACTTTTCTTCCTGACAAACCATCCTTTGGAAGGGATAAAATCTCGCTTCGAATTATTCGTGACAATTTTCAGTTTTTTGCTCGCTCTTTAACCTATCTGTTTAGTGAGTCTGTTTACGGTGGAATTTTTCCCACATCTCTAAAAATTGGCGTCTCTGAATCTGCCACTCAACCTCTATCCATTCGTCGTTCCCTCCTCGGTTTCTCGTTTTTTAATAAAACGCCTTCGCATTTCGTCATCCAATCTTATTCCTTCCTATCTTCATATCAAAAATCACTGGCGCTTGGTGCCTCATAGAATTCCGATTTTATCGCTTGTTTCCAATTTTTCTCCCTACGTCTTATAACAGTTTTCCTTACTTTTCTTTCGATTTTAATAGCATATGGCATTCCATCATTTTGTCCTCCCTCCCAATCCGCGCTAGTTCTTCCTCTCACAATGTAGTCAACTTCGAATTCCTTCAGCTACTGGACTCTTCTTTTTCTTTCCAAGTCTTAATCTTCACGGATGGCTCCAAGAATGATAGGGGTGTGGGTGGTGTATATACGTCTCCTGCGTTCCTGCACTCTGAGTCTTTCACACTTCTCTCTTTCTGCTCTATCTTTTCGGCCGAATCAATCTCAATTCTTCGCGTCATTCATTTTATATCCTCTACGAGTGGAGTTCACAAATTCCTGATTGTTTCTGATTCCAAAGGCGTTCTTCAAACCATCTCCTCTCCTCCTTCTCATACTTCTGACAGTGTCATCCTCTCTATTCGATCTTTTGTCTCCTCTTTGTTCTCGTTCCGCTCTTTTCTCATAGGCTTTCTATGGGTCGTTAGTCATTCCAATATTGAGGGCAATGACTCAGCTGACTCTTTAGCTCGTTCAGCCGCCCACATTGGTCCTTTCCTCGACTCTTTCTCTTCTTCAGACATTCTTTCTCTATCACGCTCTAATCATTCCAGACTTTGGTCTGACATGTATCCATCTTTATTCTCAAATCTCTTTTCACAGTACCGTCTTATTCAACCGGTTCCTAGTTTCGTGTCTTGGTTTCAATCGATTACTATCTGTCGTCGTCCTCTGTTGTTTCCTTAATTAGGCTTAGAATCAATCATTCTCTACTCCCCTTTTCCTTTCTGCTCTCTTCACGCTTTTGAGCCTTCTTGTATTTGTGATTCCGATCATATCCTATTCGAATGTTCTGCCCTCCCTAACGAACGCTCCTTTCTTTACGCCCAACATTTAGTTTTGGGTCTTCCTACTTCCTTTAACGCTACCTATATTCTTTCCTTCCCATTGCCTTCAGTTATTCCGTTGCCGCTGTCCTTTGTTCTTTCTATTTCTGATCGCCTGGCTATTTAGTTATATTTCTTAATTTTTCATGTTGTTGGGTCAAGGCTGCTGGCGCGCCCAGGGTAGGAAAGAAAAAAAATAAATATAGTACAAGATTTAATATCAAAATGCGGGAAGATAGCACGAGGTCAGCAAATGATTTCATGGCTACTATTCCTAAGTTTAATAAGTTTCATACAAGACTTACAATATAAAGCAGCGATAATACATAATTCTCTTCCCTCAGATGTTAAGAATCTTTTAAGGAATTATAAAAAGCGGCATAGGATTAAACTAATGTAATAAGATTAACGTTTTCCTATTGGCTTACTAGTTCCACTTTTCTGATCTGTTTCAACCGCAGCGATGGCTACGGTGGTTCAGCTATTTTAGTAAGAAATGATGTCCGGTTTTTAACCCATGCTTCTCAACCCTTGTTTTCTCCTAATCCTCCTTATCCCAGCTTAGTGCACATCTCTATTCCTAACTATTCTTCCAGGCCCTTTCATTTCATTTCCGCTTACATTCTTTCGACTTTCGATTTGCGCGATTTTCCGTTCCGATCTTTAATCAACTCCCTTTCTTCTCCTTTCCTCATAGGTGGTGATTGGAACGCCCACTCACCCTTGTGCGGTTGTTCCAACTACAATAGTAATGGCACGATCTTAGAGAATTTCATTCTTCAGAATGATTTATTCCTTCTCAATGATGGTCTCCTACGTGCATCAGAAGTCACTCCTCTCTTAGCTCTATTGATCTATCCCTTACCTCTCTTAATCTTGGTCTCAGTTGTTCATGATATACTTTAGACGGTACCTTTGGAAGTGAACATGTTCCTATTATTATTTCAGTGAATGAAGTCTCCTCCTCTCCTTTCTCTACTTCTCTTAATTCTCCAAATTGGGTTCTCTCTAAAGTTGATTGGTCTCTATTCTGTTCCTCCGTTGATTCCCCACTATCTTCCATCCCTGCTTCTTTGAATTGTTTTTCCGAATATAAATTCTTTATTGATTCTATCTCTTCTGCTTTAACTTGTTCTTCTCCTCCTGTCCGTCGTTCATCTCATAAGAAAGTGAAATCGTCCTCTGCTTTGTGGTGGAATCAGAATTGTAAGGCTGCTTTCGATCTCAGTTTAATCACTTTCAGATCTTATCGATCTAGCCCTACACTCAGCAACTATCTTTCCCATAAAAGAGCCAATGCTACAGCCAGATTCATCCTCAAATCAGCAAAAAAAAATGCGTGGAAAAGCTTCTGTTCCACCTTCTCACGCTCTACTCCTATTTCACAGGTTTGGAAAATGGCTGAGGCTTTCAAGTTCCCTCTTTTCCGTTATCCTCGTTCTTGTACTCTCTCAGATGATGAGTTAATCTCTTTCATTGACTGCATTGCTCCTTGTTACGTTCCTAACCTTCATGAATCTCGTCGCATATCGTCTTCTTCCAACTCCTCCCATTTTCTGGTCACTCCTTTTACCTTCACGGAATTAGGAACGTCCTTATGCAATTCTTCAGATTCTGCTCCCGGAGTAGACGGTATCGTCTGAAAGGGTGTGTCTATTCTGGCTGATAAAGCTGAGACCGACGTATGTACTAGGATTGCTACTCCTCCGCTTGCTCGGTTGCCACCAATATTATCGCATCGGAATAGGCTGTAGTCCTTTATTCTTGGTTTGTCTCCAGGCCGCAAGTGCGTCTCCTGAAAGCAGGCTACCGATGGAGAATATGTGGCTAATAGGTGTTCCAGTTCGGTTTGGTGATTGATAATCCCTCTGCAGTTCCACTGCATAATTGTATTGTTGCTCGCCATGTTGGGTGTTTCTATGTTGTCTCGTGAAGCCAGTGGCTGTTGTTAGTCGGTCTTTAATGTTGGGGTTCACATGGGGTTCGTGTGTTAGTGGGTAGAGCTCCCTTCTGACGTATTGCCATCTGTGGATAGGCAGCTCAGGCTTTTTAGTATGCGGGTACATTTATTTTTTAAGCTCGAGTTCTTCAGATGTGGTTTGGTTGCTGCAATTAGGTGAATCAGTTCGTCTTTATCCTGTGTAAAGTTGTGCGCGTAGGTTATATAGTCAGATTTAGAAGTTATGTTTCTCATGAAGGTTTTATAAATGTCGAAGTTAATGATAAAGTTAGCTTGATCGTTATCAAACATCGGTCTGACCTTCTCAACTGCTTCGTCGATGTTTATGATTTTTTTTTTGTTTTGGCTTCCGATTAGCTGACTCAGTGATGTGCTGCGCGTCTGGCGGTGTTTTGAAATCGGTTTTCTGTTGTGCCTTTTGCTGCAAAGAGTCCTTCTCTTCTGGCTGTGATTTCAAAGCATGTCTCAGCTCTGACTGGATTGGGGAGCTATCTGTTTGTTCCAGTAGTGCAGTATGGCTGATGTCGTCCTCTGGTAACGGGATATTAATTTTCTTTGTTGCAGGCTGGGATGTCGCTGATAGTGTGGGATCGTCGGGAAAAGAATCTGGTGTTGTTCGGTGGGGGCGTTTCGCATTTGGGATTATTTGATCGACTTCCATTGTTCTGCCAATGTCTAGATGTTGCGGGGGGGAATAGATAGCGTGGTTGGTTGACTAGTGTTTCCTTTTTTATTTGTGCAGCCGTGGCATGAGTGGTCGTCTAAGTGGAGGAATATGCGGTGTTAATATAAAGGACTCAGGGATGTTAGTACAGTTGGCCTGCTCGATATAAACTTGTCTACGCCAGCTGACAATATGTCCGAATTCAGCGTCGTTTGGGTTGAACGAAGGGTGGTTAAAGGGGTGAAAAATTTCAATGAAAACACTGAGGCAAGGTGCGAGAGTATAAGCTGGTTCGGGATAGTAGGAGAGATATTTGACATGATTAGTTTATTAGATGGATTTTTTAAACGTCGGGCAGTGATCACTCGCGAGCCTATTTTGATTCTTCTTCCATGTTCGAATAGCTTTTCGACATTGGATTTTGACTTAAAAAATATTGCAACTCGATCTTTGCTGATTTTTGAGCCTGCTATTATGTTAGATGGCTCGCCAACTAAATCTTTTATGCCAAGAAGTAATCGCGGTTGCTGCTTGTCGGAACGTATGGGAATATTACGCCCTGTTCCCCTGTTGGGTAATTGAAGTCGGTTAGCGGGGCTATTTTCTTTATAGTTTTTAATTTTTTGGAGAAGGATGCTGGTACACTCGGTGCGGTCGGGACGGTTGCATCGGAGGGGCTGTTTTGGATTTTGTCATTTACCGCGGTCGCTGCGGAGCTATCAGCGTTAAAATCGGCAGACGGCTGGCTGCGCGAGCTTATCGCGAGAGATAAATCAGCTGAACGCTGCGGGTTTGTTTGTGCTTTTGTCGGAGTTGCTGATAAGGCTTGTGTCGTGCGTTGATGTGATTTGTGTGTGTGTGTGTGTGGCTTAGCTGTTGCGTGCGGTGTGGACTTACTAGCAGTTGCGCTGTCGTTCCCGTCGGGTTTAGACGGCGCTTTCAGCTTACTAGCCGGCTTCCCGGCTGCGGGCGGTTCATCGTGCTCTTATCGCTATATTTTTCTTTTTTTTTTTTTTTTTTTTTTTTAAATTCCCTTAAATTGTATGTGCTGTGTGTAACTACTATGGTCATTACAGCACACACAAGGGAGGGGGGTAATTTAAATGTGGTGAGTTAAGCCACTCATATTAATGAAAGCAATAATCCTGTTTATGGAGATTACCTCGTTTGAGAGGGTCTGCCCTATATCTATGGGTAGGCCAAGTTGCCTCCGCAACATATTAAACTTTTGGCAGGTAAGAATTATGTGGGAAACTGCCGGTGCGGTTGTCTGGTTGCACAAGGGGCATGTAGCCGGAGGCGGCGTTTTATCAATTATATGTTTGTGCGAAATAGCGATGTGCCCAATTCGCAGCCGGCTGAGGATCTTAAAGTCGTATCGGGATGTTCCCTCCGGTGGCCACCATGATTCAACTGTGGGCTTAATGGTTCTTAAGGATGTTGTTGCAGCTGCCCATTCAGTTTTCCACTGGTTTTCGCACACCTTTAGGAATATATATGTTATTGATGAGGGAAGCTCCGCGTCCTGTGGCATTTTCGAGAGTAAGGCAGAACGTGCTGCTCTGTCGACACTCTCATTATCGGGCACTCCAATGTGCCCAGGAACCCACAGCAGCGACACGTGACTATCCATTAGCTGCAATTCACTCAAGTAGTGATATATTTTTAGGACTAGCGGGTTGTTGAATTTTTGACTTCTAATCATGTTCAAAGACTGTAGGGAATCAGTAACCAGGAGGAAATCGCTGGCTCTGGTGTGAGTTGTAACGATGTGGTGGAAACAGTGTGCAATTGCGTACAATTCTGCATCCAATGCGGAACAGGCATCATTGAGTCGAGTTTCGAATGAGATGTCGTGACCTTCGGCTGCACAGGCTGCGGGCAGTGGACCTGCCTCGCCAACTGCCTTGGCTCCATCAGTGTAGTAAACTAGGTGGTCCGGGTACTTATTAATTGCCCTAACTGCCGCTTCCACTGTGAGGAGAGAACTTGTTGTGGTTAGATGCTGTTTCAGCGACACATCAATATTTATTTGGAACGTGATCCAAGGGGGAATAAGGGTATTGAGGCTGGGTGTTGACTTCTGTAAAGACGTGATACCACATCTTCGCAGGTCGGCCAGTAATTCTGGTAGTGGGTCGCCGGGAAAGTTTGGTTCAAGAAGATAATGTTCCAACTTTAGGGGGAGGTTTCGTGTGTGGCTGAAATGATGGTACATATTTCGCAGTATGAAGTATTTTCGGAAGTAGGGAAGTGGAGGGCACCCAGCTAGAACGCACATGCTGGCAGCTGGAGAAGTTCGATGCACTCCCAAAATGGTTCTCAGTGCTGAGTGATGTATAGGATCAAGAGATTTCAATATAGATTTGCTAGCTGAGAAGTACATCTGGCACCCGTAGTGGATTTTCGATAAAATCAGCGATCTGTAGATGTTGAAAAGGAATTTAGGATTAATATTACATCTGGGGCTAGCCAGATATTTCAATATAGGGATAGAATTGGTGCAGCTATGTTTTAAGTTGGCAATATGAGGTTTCCAACTAATTTTAGATTTTTTTTTTTTTTTTTTTTTTTTTTTTAAATAAGAAAGTTGTGGGTCTCACAAGGCAATTTTGCCCGTTTCGTGAGTTCCCGTCACCCTCATTATTGTTTATTTGACATAAATTTACAATTAACTAATAACATTTCAATACATCTAAAATAGTATTTCTTATCACTATAGTAATTTGATTAATTTAGTACAGTAACTTCTTATAACTACACACTTAGCACTTATACATCACCAACCAGTCACACTCAGAGTAATCATACCCACTAATGTACAAGAAAGAAGATCTTTTCCGCTACATTATTGAAAATTGTCTACATGCACCTGTTGTAGTTCCTGTGCTGAGCAATGAGAATTTTAGGAACCTAATTTGCGAAATAAAGAAGTCACCGACATGGTAGTACAAATAGAAGAATCCTCGAAAATTTCTTAATCTGCACACCAATCTATCAGCCATTTTTTTACGTCTTCCTTCCACACACCTAATCTTTTCTCCTTTAATATATTACTTGGAATTTCCCGTAATAATTTAATTAGAACTGTCTGCTGTGTATTATCAATCCTTAAATTGGTCCCCCTTGGTTGAATAAAGTATTTTTTATTTCGATCTCTCGTCACTCTAATTTTAGGTCTTGAAGGTATTCTGATATTATTGGTTTTGAGCTCCAATAATCTATAATAATAATAATACATTTTTGGCGACATCTCATTGTTTACCTTCCACCATGATGATGTTGAATTATAATGCCCCCCATGAGGAAACAGTAATTTTAAGCATCTTTTCTGCAATTTCGTTATCTTGTTAAGTTGTGATTTCTTCGCTTCTCCCCATATTTGAATACCATATAATATCCTAGACATTATCATTGCGTTAAAAAAAATTTTTAGTGTTTCATATGGAAGTACTTGTTTCATCTTATATAATGCTGGAATGGTCTGTCTGATTTTTACACTTAAATTTTGTATATGTTTTTTCCAATTCATATTGCTATCTATAAAAACCCCTAAATATTTAAAATCCTGCACCTTTTCTAATGGTTTACATGCACAAACTGGACTGTTGTTCCTTAAATATAAATCATGGACACATTCGTTACTGTGGATGATAATCCTCGGTTCATGAGTAGCAAGTTTGGATATGTTTCGAATATGCATTATCTTTGATTTATTTATGTTCACTGCTAACCTCCTGTCATGCGCCCATTTACTAAGATTATCAACGTCCTCCTGAAGTAACTTCTCCGCCATTTGTATATTATTGTGTTCTATTAATAGCGCAATGTCATCCGCAAACACAAACACCTTTGCATTTCTAATATATTTGTGAAGCGAGTCAGTATATATCAAGAAAAGAATGGGAGCCAGTATGGTTCCTTGTCCGACACCGTATTGTAACCACCTATCCCTACTTTCATTTTTTGCAATTTTTACACAATTCTTCCTATTTTTAATATAGTTTGTAAACCATTGGAGCTGTCTGTTAGTAATACCAATCTTTTCTAAATCCTTTATTAATAAATCATGATTTACTAAGTCAAACGCCTTGGATAGGTCAATGAAAGTAATTATAAATTGATTCCCTATCGATAGTCCCATATTTATTTCATTTCCCAATTTACTTAATAGCGTTAAGGTGGATCTTTTTCCTCTAAATCCGTGTTGATTTTTGTAAAGGAGATTATTTGTTTCTAGGTAATTCTTTAAATGACAGTTTACGTAATGTTCTAAAATTTTCGCTATTACCGAAATTATTGTTATAGGGCGGTAATTTTCCAGCTTATTTTGAGCTCCTTTTTTGTAAATTGGTTTAATAATTCCTTTTTTTAGCCCCTGTGGGATGATACCACTCTTTATAGAATAATTAATCATATTTGTTAGTATAGGAACGAATCTCTCTAAATTTCGCTTAATGTCCATAGTCCTAATACCATCCCAACCTGGTGCTTTGAAATTTTTTAGGCTATTTATTATTGCTTCAATTTGTATATTATCAGCTGGAGGAATGAAAAAAGAACACATCAACCTGTTTTCATCATTTGAATTCAATAACTGGACATCACACTTATGTTTATATTGTTCTACTGATTTTGCAAAATATTCATTGAATTTCTCCACTAATAATGAGTCGGTTCCAAAATGCCTGCAAATGCAATCATCAATTGATACTTTATTCCTTTTATTTACAATACTATTAATTATTCTCCATATATTTTTACTCGAATTATTTGCTCTATCAATTTGACTTAAGTAAAACACCTGTTTTGCCTTCCTTATTTCTGTTTTGACATTATTTCGATATTTTTTATAGAGTCCCTTATATCGAGTACTGGTTCTATTCCCTTTACTAAGTTTATAGTATTGATCTCTAATTTTCATAAAATTAAGTATCTTCTGATTCATCCATTCTTTTTTTGGATGATATTTGTTTACATTCCTACCTTCACTCACACCCAGTTCACCTTTCTTGTAAATGATTTTGAATGCGGCGTTTATATAATCATATATGTTTTCTGCCGTGCTAAATCCCTTTATTTGGTTCCAGTTATAGTTGTATATTTCACTACGTATTTTCTTTTCATCGAAAACGAGTTTGCGATTTATGTTACTTTTCTGCCATTTGCTTTTCAAGGTACTAAACGCAACACCTATTAAATAGTGATCGGATATTTTCGCGTTAATGATTCCAGAAGTGACTTTACAGGCAGCATATTTCATGAATATGTTATCAATACAAGATTGGGTGCATCTATCTACTCGTTCTTCCTCTCTCGTTATTCCCTGGATTAACTGAACTGCTCCTATCCCGTACAATATATTCAAAAAGTTTTCAGCCTGTACATTTTGATGTAATAGGTCTATGTTAAAATCCCCGCAAATTAAAACGTTATCGTTATCTTTTTCATTTTTCAATAACATTGCGAGGTCTTTAATAAATTCACCTACATTTTTACTCGGAGATCTATATATGGCAATTACTCGTAATGGCGTTTTTTCGTATGTGAATATGTCAACCATCAGCATGTCCATACTTGGAGTATTTACGGCTTCCTGAATTATGCATCGAAATTTATTATTAACAAACATCAATATTCCTCCATTATATCCCGAAGGTTTTTGAATAGCAAATCTCTCGAACCCCTCTACCTCATATAATTTTAACTCGTATTCAGCTATGTTAATTTCAGTCAGAATGATAACACTTACGGGAGTATTTATAATATAAGCTAAAAATTCATCCCAATTTCGTCGTACACTTCTTATATTTAAATGCAGTACATGAAATATGTCTTCGTTAACTACATGATTTTTATTATAATTTAATTCAGATGTAATATTGTCAGTCCAATTTTTGATATGGGAATAGTTCTTACAGCTGTTTTTACTACGGTAATTTATTAAGTAGGACATTTTCTCACCGAAGCAGAATTGGTTTTCTGCATAAGAAGGGGATAAGCTCAACAGCAACTAAACAATCATGATGCATGCGAAAAACAGTTTTCAATTTGTTTAACATCTAATCGATTTCGCAACGGCGCTGATTTTAGATTAATACCTTGCTTATATAAAATAGAATCGATCGAATTTTGATTAATCGTTAAACGTAAATGTAATCTACATGTTAAACTAATCATAGATTCCGCCACATGATTACATACACGCCATTTGCAACCTATAACAGACAAAATAGATAATCTCACACATGCATCACTCACGCACATTTGTACCCCTTTTAATATTAGTTTACGCAGACGGTGAAGCCGGCCCGTAAACTTAACACCACGAGCCAACACTCTCAGTCCACTTACTATTCCGCAAAACGGACTATTCACAACACTATCAATTACAAAAACACCACCCGTCCTCTCTACACCGCCTAACGCTATAAACATACTGACATTACTCTCGACAACTGTCACAATTACCTCTCCACACTTCTTAACCATGTTAATTCTTTTAAGAACCATGCCCGACGTTATCGAAGTTTTTACAACTAATAATACTTTTAACAAATACCTATACAATCTCGTCCTCTGTACAACACTACTTTCCATCTTCTCTTCGCTTTACCGCCTGCGTACTTGCACCTAACCGCCACATTCATACTGCCACACACACATCCGTTTATCTCATACATATTCCACTAATAAAGACTTTCCGTTTATCTCCAAATAATCTTATTATAGTAATTTGTTCAAATCGTCTTCATTTCTAATATGCAAAATGCGTTCTTGCTCGTTTTTCCTGGCAAATATCTTCCCTCGTTTTGTCCATATGAACTTATAATTAAGTACTCTTCCCTTCTCCTTCGTCTGCCACAGTAAATGTTTATAATATTTAGTTAAGTTTTCATTAACATAAATCTGCAATGGGCTTTCGTCGTTGCCCGATATTTCTTTATCGAAAATTTTTGTTTGTCTTTTTTTGTCAAAAAATAAATCCGCTATTCTTCTGCCCGTTTTCGCGATGATTGGTTTAGGAAGTTTCAAGTTCCTGCTCGGAACCCTGTGGCTAGCTAAGATATCTTCCTTTTTCACTTCGATATTCATTTTCTCTGCTATTTTAATAACTATTTCTGCGGTGATTTCTCCCGGTGTTTCTGTGACTCCATGTATTTCGATGTTTTCACGTCTACCGTATTGCTGCAGCTCATTAACTGACGTTTTTAATTCGGCGATTTGGCTGTCTTTGTTCTTAATTTCCGTCGTTAGAACTTGCACCTGATCCCTTAACGCCTTAACTTCGTTTACCAGTGATCCTTGCATTTGTACTAATTCATCGCACTTTGCTGAAATGAACTCCATACACCTCTTTATTTCCATAAATTCACTCTTGATTTCTTGGATGGAACATTGCTGTGCCGCTGCATTAAGAACTACTTTCTCCTCTTCGCACATCATTGATTTAGCGATTTTTTTGGTAATGGGTTCGTTCGCAGTAGCGCTGTTGTCACTCAGCTGTCTTTTAAAGTCTAGGTTCGAATTACTCGTTACTTTTGATGATTTTGCTTTCGGCATAGTGAATTAATATTTTATCACTGATAACGGTTAAATAGATAATGAAACAATCTTACTTGAATAATCTCTGCTCCTTGTCAAATAAACGCGTTAACACTCAACCGTTCAAACTAATCGCAAATCACACCTTAAAGATTAATCCAAGGAATTTGACGGTGGCCTTCTGAGGAAGAGGAAGATTGTTTAGATTTAGGGATACACTTGGAGAGGAACGGCGCCCCCTGCAGAAATCAACATATACGGATTTACTTGCCGAGATGGCTAGGCCGTTGTTATCAGACCAACTCTGTATTTTATCGATAGTTTTCTGGAGTATTTTTTGAGCGATAGGAGGGAAATTGGACGATAAGGAGATGTTAAGATCATCGATAAACAGCCGGGCGGTTATAGGCGGCGAGATGCATTCGGCTATGTCATTGACGTAAATTATGAATAAGGTTGCACTCAGAGCAGAGCCTTGTGGCACGTCATTCTCCGTTGGAATGGGTGCTGATAATGATGTAGCGATCTTAACCCGGATCGTTCGGTTGCTTAAAAAGCTAGCGACATAATTACCCATCTGGCCATTTATTCCTGAGGGTTTGAGCTTTAGCAATAATCCATGCCGCCATATGCGATCAAATGCTTTTTCTAAATCGAAAAAGACCGCATACGTATGTTGATGGCGGTGGAAGCTCGTTATTATTTGCCGTTGCAAAGTTATTAAGTGATCACCTGTCGATCTCGCTTTACGCCCTCCGGCTTGTATAGGAGAAAGGATATTATTCTGTTCAAGGACAAAAAGGAGGCGCCTGTTTACCATTTTTTCCATTACTTTAGATAAGACGTTTAAAAGAGAAATTGGAGGATAGCTTTCAGGACGGAATGGATTTTTATTTGGTTTTAATATAGGAATAATGTATGCCATTTTCTAGAATTGAGGAATATCGCCAGATACCCATATTTGTTTATAAATATTAAGAAGAAACTCTTTTGCCTGCGCTGGCAAATACTTAACCATGTATGGATGAACAGAGTCGGGACCAGGTGCACTGTTTCGAGTATGAAATTTGAGTTGAAAGTTTAATTCAGCCAAGGAAAATTTGCTGTTGAAAGCATCCGTGGACTGTTGAAGGAAGGATAATTCTTGTTGTTCATAAGAAGCTTTTCTAGATGTAAACTTGGTGGAATAGACTAAGGAGGAGGACTCATTCTGGTAGTGCCAAGCGAAGATATCCGCAACATTGCTTGGATCGGATACAACTGAGTTGTTATGGATTAATGAGGTAGGGGGTTTGGATCGATTAAGGCCATTCATCGATTTAATTTTTGCCCAAGTCATTTGGTTAGATGTGGATTGGGCTATTGAATTAATGAAAGAGGTCCAGGATTCTCGCTTCTTCATCTTAATTGAGCTCGTTTACGGTTTCGTATTGCTACGGCAATTTCACTGCACCACCAGGAAACACGGCGTGGGCGGGGCGAGGGGGTAGATTTAGGGATCGCCGTTTCCGCTGCAGTAAACATAGCCTCAAGAAGTATCCTGATATTTTCTACCGCAGAGGTCCTGAGTTGATGTGGGACAGAGACCTTGTCACGAAACGTTTCCCAATTTGCTTTGTGGAATAAGAAGCGAGGAGTTATTGATGTGGAGACGTTTGGTATAGGACTTGTGGTATGTATTAAAATAGGGAAGTGGTCGCTGAAACACAAGTCGGGCAGTACTACCGACTCCAATTTAGGATATAGGACAGGGGAGGAGAACGCTAAGTCAATAGTCGAGAACACATGGTATGAGAGGTTAAAATGAGTGTGTGTAGGTTGGGGAATAAAGCATAAATCAGTATTTAAAAGAAGTTTAGTGAGGATTGCTCCATGTTTGTTTGTTTGTCTTGATCCCCAGATCGGGGAATGAGCGTTGAAGTCCCTTAATAGTATTATCGGTTTAGGAAGTTGTGTTATAATGGACTCGAGTTCGTGGACACTATTCATGCTGTTCGGGGGAATATAACAGTTACATAGTGTAACTGGAGAGTTCGATAAAAGAGGGGCATGTATGGTGACGGCAATAACTTGTAAAGAGGAGTTGAGACGGACTGGGTACGCGGGGATAGAGGTGTGGATGAGAGATAGAACATCTCCTTTCGCTCTCATACCTTGCGTATTGTCACATCTAAAGAGTTTATAGTTTTTTACTCTCGGTTGATGTTTTGATTTGAGGTGTGATTCTTGTAAGCATAAAGCGTAGGGGTTATGCCGTGCAATTAACTGCATCAGTTCAGCACGGTTGTTATTAAAACCGCGACAGTTCCACTGCATTAAACAAGATTCTACTGCCATCTTGGTTCTAAATAAGGTTGTAATATTGTACTGACTTTGTAAGATTTTATGGACAACGGAAGTTTATTAATTTGTGTTGGATACGTTGCCGTCGCTATGATGTCGCTCGTCTTCAGACGTCGTGATAGTTTGATCCGATAATTTTCTTATAATTCGGGAGCAGCGACTTTTAATGCTTCTACCGGTAAGATATGGTTTAACTGCTGCAAGCATGTATACCAGTTCGTCATAGTTCCTTGTATAATCAGTTGCATAGGAAATGTACTTTGGGTTCGTCGCAACTGCCTAGATAAATGTTTTGAATTCTTCAAATCCCATCATAAACGTTGGTTGTTCAGCGTTGAAAAGGTGTGTGGCTTTTCCAGTTACGTCTCCTGGCTCTAGGGTTGGCTGTTCGTTATGCGCCTCAATTGGTACATGCTCCTCTGTGTTATCTGGTTGATTAATGTAGAAAGCTGGTCGTTTAGGTAGCGGCCGTGATGGGAAAACCGGCGGTCTCGGGTCAGCAACTGCTTCTGGGGTCTTGGGATGAGGCCGTTTCAGCGGACTAGCGTCTGTGTCCATCTCTATTTCCGGCTGCTCAATTGTGGCATTTGAATTTATTTTGTCGGGACATCTGGTGTCTACCGTTAAGGGGGAGACGTGGGTTTCATTATGTACTGTTTGGGGCACATCGCTATCATGGTCCGTGGTTGGCTGTTGAGGTTGGCAGATGGTGTCTGGACGGCTGGGGTGACTTTCTTGTTGCGTGTTCACCAGTTTATTCTCTTTTCTGCAGTTTGGACACACGTGGTCTTCGATTTGTATGAAAATTCTATGATCGTGGTCATTATTTCGTAGGAGAAATGATCTAGGAATATTTGCACGGTTCACATGCTCCACATACACCTGTCTTCGCCAGCTTATTACGTGTGCAAACTCATCGTCCGAGGGGTTGACTCTTAATATTGATATTGGTAACAGTAGCTTAAGGGATAGTGCAGAAGCGAGATATGACGAAAGTGTTTCATTTGGTATAGTGGCCGATACGTTTGATAAAACAACTCTATTAGCCGGTTGTCTAATTCGTGCTGCCTGAATTGTCCGCTCTGCTAATGTAATTGTTCCGCCTCCGGCAAAACATTCGTCAGTTATTTTTTGTGATTTCAGGAAAATAATTATGCGGTCTCGACTGATGCGAGACCCCGAAATTATATCGAGATTACTGCCAGTGACTGATTTCACCACAGTAAAATAGTCTCTGAGCGAATGAGGCGGGAAATAAGGCAGGATGATGCCTTGTTCGTCTTTTGGGTGATTAAAAGCTGTTAGCGGTGTTATTTTCGTTGACTTCACTTTATCAGCGAAAGAGATATTTTGTTTATTTAAAGGATTGGCGATTTAGTGCCAATAAAACACCAATTCTGTCTCTTATTTCTACTCGACTCCTTCAATTTTTACCATACATTCACACTTGCGATAAGCTCCCATATTTTTCTTTTAACTTTTCCTCCTTTCTTCATCCAATTAATTGCTTTTACTCTTCTGCTCCCCCTACAGCCGTTCTGCATCACGCCGTTAGATCGGAATTTTTACATACCTTAAACTCCCACTATTCTAACCACGTTACAATCTACACGGACGGTTCCAAGAGCCCAAGTGGAGTTGGTGCAGCCTTTCTTTGTCCTTCATTAAATCACTCTGAGTCCTTTAAACTTCCTTCCTTCTGTTCAACTTTCTGTGCCGAGTCTATTGCTATCCTCCATGCACTTTTCTTCATCAGATCTTCGAAGGTCTCTCGTAATTTCCTTATTCTATCAGACTCTCAAAGCGTGCTACAGGCTGTTGCATCTCCTCTGCCTCCCCACTCTACTGATTATGTAATCCTTTTTATACGTTCCTTGATCCATGACCTCTTTCTTTTTTGTGCAATCGAGGTTAATTTCCTTTGGATCCCTAGCCATTCTGGAATAGAAGGAAATGAGTCAGTTGACTTATTAGCTCGGCGAGCTTCTTCTTCCGGCAGGTTCCTTACTACTTTTCCATCCGTCAATATTAATCTTCTGTCCTCTGCAGCGCACAACCAATTATGGTTTAACTCCTACTACTCCTCATTCTCAAACCCGGATTCCTTTTACTTGTCCATCCAGCCTTCTCTTCCTTTCTGTTCCTGATTTCTTGACTTCCCTTTTATGCGTCGCTCCAGCATCTCGGCAATATGCCGCCTCCGCTTTGGGCACAGCTGGCTTCCCTCGTCGCTTTTCCGATTCTCTCTCGCGGCATCTCCGTATTGTCCATTACATCCTCTTAACAGTCAACATGTATGTGATCCTGATCACATAATGTTCGAATGTTCATCACTTTCATCTGAACAATCTTCCTTTTACTCCTCTCTCTTATCAAACAATGTTCCTACTCCCTATTGTGCTGCATTTATTCTTTCCCTTCCTTCTCCTTCTGTCATCCAGGCGCTTGATACATTCTTGTTGAATGTTTCACGCCTCATAAAAATCTGATTTTTTCTCTATTCCCATTTCTTGGGCTAATGTCCTCGCTGACGAACCCATAGTAAAAAAAAAAAAAAAAAAAAAAAAAAAAAAGAATTAAGATTTTCAGAAGAGTCGGTTTGAATTTTAATTTTATTAACTAACGTGCCATTTAGTTGATTATTATCTGCATCCGCGGCGCGGGAGTGTGTAGTGCTTTGTTTGACGGTAGCGGTTGACGATATTGCTACGGCTGCGGTGTGGAGGTGGTGCGTGTTGTCTGTTGATCGGATGATCGGTTGCGTGTGTGGGGTAGGTACTTGTGTAAGCGTGGTAGTGGCATGTGTGTGCGGGTTAGTTGTGTACGTGTGAGAGGTGGTTGTGTGTGTAATAATCTTACTGGTCGCGTTACTCTGGTTTGGAGCGAGCGGAAGAGGATCTGCAGAGATCGACTGATTCTTATCAGCTGTTGACTATATTAATATTTCCTGACTTGAAAAAACTCTTCAAGTAATTTTTTTTTTCTTGTTATATTTTTTGTAATATTCGTTTATTTATTTATTTATTATTTTTTCAGTGCTCTTTATTGTTGATCGGTAATCCATTACACGCGCAACTTTGCGCATAACTGGAAATTGAATAATAATAATAATAAAATAAATGATTTGATTAGATTGGATTATTATTATTATTTTTATTATTATTATTATTGTATCATTTTTTTTTTTTAACGATTCTATTGGAAGCTCATCATATTAATCGCTTCATTTTTACTCAGAGCGAAATAGTATTTAGAAAACATTCGTTATCACAAGCATTATAAGAAACGTCTTTAAGCTCTAAGTTAATTTTTTTTGTTTTTACTCTTCGAATTCCTAAATATTAAATACATACGAAGCAGAATTCTTCGTCCTGTATATAAAAGTGATTTTTGAAAAAAGTTTTAAACAGTTCTTATATTAAAACGACGCGCGTTTTGCTAATCAAAAACTAAAACAAAAAATATTTTACCTATCATAGGAGTTTGCTGTGTGACTTCTGGGAGCGAATTTGCGGTTATAAGCAACATAATTAAAAGAAAGAAAAAACAAAGAAAGTTCATGATCAACTTTCTCGGTCCCAACGAATCCATAAAAATTGACATCAACAGTAACGCGGACACACCTAAAATCGAATTAATAAATGTTTCCTAAATTAAATCGCTTTTTAGTAATTATACTTTGTTGCAACTTTTTTTTTTTTTTTAAAGGCATCTTCATAAAGAGACTCTGTTGTTAATTCGATGTATTGTGTTTTTTTTAAATATTATCGGTATACAATAAAATTAAGTCCAAACAGAAGAATGCGCGTTTGTAAAAATTACAGCCAGTTTATTGTGAATTAAAGGTCCTTAAAAACATTAGACCGAGTACAAAAGTTATATGCGCAAGAAATGTATATTTACCGCCAGTAATGAGAAGCAGGAAAAGGATTGCGATCAGATTCTAATCTGTGTTTAGAAAAAAGAGAAAAACAGAAGTGATTAAAAAGAATAAAAGAAAACTAAAAGAATATAGAAAAACTGGATTTTAAAAGGTCGAATTAATTCATTCTATAGGTGTACGAACATCTTTGGGACTTTATTCAACTACCACCTATTTATTTTTTTATATATTTATTGGAAAGGAGAGGATAAAGGAAAAGTTATATGGAGTAGGGAGACCTAATGACAAGAGCTGACTGTATAAAAGGAAGTGTTCATTACGAAGAGCAGGACACTTGAAGAAAATGTGATCAGCACCACATATACGAGGAGAATCACAATCGTGAAGAGAACAATAAGGAGAAGGCAACAGAGGAAATCAACAGAGAGGGGGAGGGGTGATTGATCCGGAGACGAATTAGGGAGACAATAAAAGAGCGATGACCGAAAAGAACAGAACGGAACCAAACAGGGAACGAAGAATCGACTGAATAAAACGGTAATGCGAATGACGATTACAAAATAGGGAGGGATAAATATCTTGTCAAAGTCTGGTGTGATTGGAGGTGGATAAGAAAAGGATATCTGAAGAAGTGAAATGGTTGGGGAATGAATCAAGGCGACCAGCAGAACGAGACAAAGAATCGGCTGCGCCATTGCCATCAATTCCGGAATGACTGGGGATCCATAAAAAATCAATAAGAATAGAACGGGATGACTGCAGAGTGGAGGTAAGAGAACGAATTGAGAGAATAATACTATCAGAGGAATGTGAAGGAGGAGAGGATAGGACTTGAAGGACGTCTTTAGAGTCCGACATTATGAGGAATTGGGAAAGTTCGCTTAAAGAGGAAATAAAACAGAGACAGCCTGAAGAATAGCGATATCGACTCGGCAGAAAAAATAGTGCGGAAGGATGGAAGCCGGGAGGACCCAGAATGCTGAAGCGACGGGGCAGTAAACGCACCACCCACGCCGTCCTCGCTCCTGGAACCATCAGTAAAGATCAATACATGAGCAGGAAAAGAGTAATTCAACAAATGAAGAAATTCATTGTTGACTACACTGTGAGCGGAGGAATTGGCTCGAAGTGGGAGAGAGGAAAATTTGATAGGCTGCCATAGGCTATTGAAGTCATGAAAGAAGTACAGGAGAGTGTTGTAGGAAAGGACAACAGGAGAAAAATTAGAAAGACAGGTAGCAATGAGCGACAGGATTGGTATTTTATGATCAGAAAAACGCCAGCGGATTTTGATGTATAGATAGGAGGAAATAAGTTTAGACGAGGAGATGGGAAGCCGTTTAATCAAGAAGCAATACTGAAGCTAAGAACAGCAAAAAACAGTGGTCGGGTAACCGACTTTGATAGAACTGCGGGAATGGGGGAGGATTTCAAGGCTCTAATGCACAAACGGAGGCAGGAGTTCTGCATCGCGTCAAGTTTAGAGAGCAGAGCCTTAGAGGAATTACCGTAGATAAAGGAACAATAGTCGAGCTTGGATCGGATGATGACTTTGAAAAGAATTAGAAGAATAAACTGATCGCCTCCCCATCTGAGGGGAGACAGAGGTTTAAGGAGATTAAGTATTCTAAGATAGGATTTATAGAGATAATTATAGTGCTCAAGGAATGTGAGGTGGCTATTCAAAAAAAGACCAAAATAGCATATGGAATTGACAACGGGAATAGGAATACCAGATACAATGATGCGAGATAAGGCGCGGTTAAATGGACGGAGAGAAAAATGATACAAGACGACTTGGTAGGAGAAAGGGAGAGGTGAAGACGAGAAAGGGAATTGTTAAGAATAGACAGTGAATTATTCAACTCATCAATAGCGGCGGACAGATTGTCAGAGGTGGAACAGACCAAAATGTTGTCAGCGAAGAGGAGGGAGAAAGAAGGAGGGAGAGGAGTTCTGTTCTGGAAGAGGTTGAGTATGAGAATGACGATGACGGGAGGGTGGTTAAGAGAAAGTAGTTTGGAATCCAGAGAGGGAAGTTGCACATTATCAAAGGCAGAAGAGATGTCCACGAAGGAGGCAATGGTTAATTTCTTAGTTAGGAAAGACTTATAGACATTGGAAAGGAAATAACTAATGCAATCAACCGGTTCAAGCCCAGGGCGAAAACCAAACATATTAGGACCGACTAGATTATTGTGCTCCAGCTACTACACGAGACGATTGTTAATCAAACCTTCAAAAAGTTTACACAGATAAGAAGCCAGGGAAATGGGACAGAAAGAACACTGATTTCTTTTAGGAATAGGAATGACAATAAAGTCGTTCCAGGATTTTGGAGTATAACTAGAAAGGAAAAAAGAATTAAAAATATGGATAAGGAAAAGCAGCGCGACAGGAGAGAGATTTTTAAGAATAAGGAATGAGAAACTGTCCCGGCCAGGAGCAGTCGAAGTGGATTTATTATGAATGGATGCAAGTTCATCGTAACGGAAAGGAGAATACAAGAAGTGAGGTTTAGAGTCAACAGGAAAAGAAGGAAGAACAGTTTCTTCAAAGGAGGGGACATACGGGTGGCAATGGAATCCAAGAAGGACCCCAGCTGGGGTTTGAAAGGGTGGGAGTAGCGAGGGCGCTCAGAAAAGTGTGATCTAAATGCCTTAGCCACTTTCCAGATTTGGGAGGAGGGCGTATCTCTAGAGAAGGAGGAACAGAAAGACTTCCAAGAATTCCTTTTGACGGACTTAAGGATGCAACGAGCTTTTCTTTGTGGGCTAGGAAGTTGGACATAGAGGAATGAGAGCGGAAGGCTTTGAGGGTAGCAGAACTTTTTTGGAACGCTGCTTTACACTCTTCGTTCTACCAGAGTGAGGAGGCATACGAAGAAAAGCGAATGCGCGTGCTGGAAATAGGAGTAGAAGATGTAGTGAGAGCAGAACCTACCGTTTGAGTGAAAAAATCGTAACAGAAGAAGGGATCAGGAACATCACAAATAGAAGGGAGAGAGAAATCCACCAAGGAACGAAATTTAGCCCAATCAGTTTTAGAAAGGTGCCAACGGGGAGAGTGGGAGTTGCCAAAACGAACATTTATAGACTACTTACATAGTAATAGCTAAGAGGAAAAATGTACTACCATGTTTAAATATAAATAAAAAAGTGTGAAATAAGCTTAAACATTAACTATTTTTTGAAACAACTGTCATAAGACACCGGAAAGGATAATTTAAAAAAGAAAAATTGATGCTCCATCGATTATTTTAAAATTTTAAACTAACCAATCTATTACTATTACTTTTTAAAAAAAGAATGTTTATTTACTTATTTTATAAGTTGCTGTATGAAAAATACTTTACTTAATCCGTTATTGAAGTTAAGTGATATATATAAATTATAATTACTTATGTACAGGGGCGTCGCTAGCCGATGGGCCGGGGGGGATGAGTTTCCAGCCGCCGGGAGGGGGAGATGATAGAAAAAGGATGTGAGTTATAGGAAAAATAAAATTTATAAGTTGAAAAGGATTAATATTTTATTAAACAAGAATAGAATCTTAATTAAAACATAATTTTCGTGGGTTTCTGGCAAATTGTTCATGATTACGCTCTTATGAATACTCATCATGGCCAGTTGATTAAAAAGTTTCAAGGGTCCAGGGGGCAGCTGCCCCCCTGCCTTCCGCTGGCGACGCCCATACTTATGTATGTGATTGAAACTAGTAGTAAATTTGAGATTGCTTTTAAACCTGGTTCAACCAGGTCCACTAAAGATTATTACACCCGAATTCCCAGATATAAATTTCATACAAGAATTGAAACACAGTATGCTTGAACTGAGATGTACAACTCTTTACCGGCAGATGTAATAACCTTACTAAATAATCCCAGACACAGGCGTAAATTATTGACCTTATATTATACTTATGTTCTAATACTTTGTAAATAAATAAATAAATTGAAAAAAAAAATGGATTTATAAATAGATAAAAAAGAAAAAATTAATAAAAATGGGAAAAATTAGCTGTTTCAATACTTACCTAGCATACTTCGTCGAAAATTTCCTATCGAGTCGCAAATTCCGTATCCGACTAGGCTCAGTTAAATCAACTCCCCATGAGCTGCAGAACGGTGTCCCTCAGGGCTCCGTTCTCAGCCCTACCCTCTTCAACATAGCCCTAAACGACATTCCGGAACAAATACACCAGCCTGTTCAATGCTCCTTATTTGCAGACGACCTAGCTATATTCATCTCCTGTTCGGACCTGTCCCTCGGAACATCAATACTACAGGAAACAATCGACAGATTACAAGCTTGGTCAGTCCACAACGGCTTCAATTTCTCCAACACGAAAACTACCACTATTCATTTTTGCAGAGTTCGCCGCTGTAGTCGTGAAATTTCAGTCCAACTAAACAACGTAACCATTCCATCATCAGATACCGTAAAATATTTAGGAATCATTTTGGATGAAAAAATTACAATGAAACCGACCAACTAAAAACAAGCTGCACCAAAAAACTAAATTTAATTCGTAAACTGGCTAGCACATTGTATGGTTCAGATCGTTCCTCCTTGTTGAGAATCTACCAAGCACTGATTAAATCGAGGCTCAACCATGGCGCTGTAATCTACTCTTCGGCCAGTCAAAATATCATCAACTCACTCAATACAATACATCATACTGCTGCGAGACCCGCTATTTTTCCTATTTCCCCATCTGTTAGCATTCTTTGTGAAGCTGGTATGCCTCCTCTCAATATTTACAGAGACCGGTGCATTTTAAACACGTAGATTCGTCTTAAGTCGTCGGCCAATCTTCTTTCGCTGAACTCGCTTCGACCATCACCTCATACATCGGTGCTCACTCTCTATAAGCAAGTCACTGAAATCTTAGATTCGATGCAATTCACTTTACCGCCGACATATCAACTAACCACCATAGCAACAACACCTCCATGGGTAAACCTGCATCTCGACAAAGATCTTCAACTCCAGCAATTCTCAAAAAGAGAAATATGTCCGAGCATTTTACGCTCCGCATATCTATGCATGATCAGCAAATATAATAGTTGCAAAATAGTTTTTACTGACGGCTCCAAAACACCTCAAGGAACAGGTTGTGGAATAGCATCCGACAAAAAAATTATTCTCCGTTACTCTCTTCCGGCACCATTCACTATTCTTTCAGCAGAACTATTTTCTATAAAACTTGCAATAGAAAATGTAATAATTTCCGATCCTCACTCCCCACACCTCATATGTACAGACTCATTAAACGCGATCACATCAATTCAAAAATACAACTTTCCTCACCAACACCCAATAGCCAAGGAAATTATTTGCATTCTTTGTAGTAGAAGTACCCGTGTTTAGTTCGCGTGGATCCCATCACACGTTGGGATCCAGGGGAATTCATTCGCGGATACCACGGCAAAAGAAGGCTCATTGTTCTTTCCGGTACCGAACACCGAAATTCCATGAATGGATCTGAAGGCTTATACAGTGCAAAAATCACTTCAAACATGGCAATAACAGTGGACCAACATCCCAAACACAAACAAGTTGCGCTCAATTCGAGATACTATTCGACCATGGAAAACCTCATTATCTAGCAATCGAAGGAATGAAATCGTTGTCACGAGACTCCGCCTAGGTCACTCCAAAATCACTCATTGTCACCTTCTGTCCAGACAACCTATTCCACTGTGTTCCAATTGCAATTCTTCTGTCACAATCCAACATTTACTCGTCAGCTGTCCCATCTATAATTCATACCGAGCACAAATTCTCCAGTCGTCCAACCTTTCCGAAATCCTGTTTGATCGCCACGACAAAATTGAACGTCTCCTAAGTTTTCTTAAGACCACTAACGTATTCTACTCCATCTAACTCTCATCTTATCCGTGCCTCTGACCTAGGCGGCAGTACACGGCACGCTAATCAAAGAAGAAGAAGAATACTTACCTTATTTGTTGCAGTATGTGTGGATGTGTGCGTGTGCTTAAAATACTTCCGCGACTTTTGGTACAAGTGTCCACATATGATGGGATATTATTGTGGCTGAATGTATGTTTGAAATGTAAAATGTGAGGATTCAATTAATGGGTAGTATATGTGGCTATACATACTTATTCTTTTACAGTTATTTTTAAAGTTATATTCATTTGTTTATACGCAATTTGTTTCTTTTGAAATTTGATCGGTTTATTTGATTTAAATATACCAAAGAATATTATAATTTTGAGAGTTTATGTAAAACCTTTTTTTACAACATTATCTTCTCGTGCGCATCTATCGTACTCCACTGCTTGCGCTATTTTGCGCACATGTGGAATTTTATAATAAGAATATTGATTTGATTTGATTTGATTTAATATTGATTTTTTGGTGAAGCGCGTGTTTGACGTTATCAAACACATTTCAGTATTTTTTAATACAATTACGTCCATAGCGACGGAACGGAATAGTTTTTTTTTTTAAATAACACATATTGTCGGTTTAAAAAATAAGATGAAAACAATTGTAATGTGTAATAATTTCGTAGAGTCATAATTACCGATAAATAGATAATAAAACAGACTGTGATAAAAGCAAGTTTTGCGTTTGACAGCAATCAGTACATCGGTTAATTCTGACGTAGAATCGCTGGTGTTTTTGTATTGAACTTCAATTTGCATGAATTCCAGAATTTCCGGTCTAATAGTAACTTCCCTTTCGGCAGTTATTATCCATTCAGATGTCATGCTCACCCACGGGTCCTTGAGAAAGAATGTAGTACACGCACAAGATTAGTATTAAGAAGAAAAGAAAAAAAATAGATTTACCATTTTACCACAACTTACATAAAAGTATATTTCCATGTATTAAAAGAACTTATAATTTCATTAATCATTAGACAGTCGTGTATTAAATAATGGAAAATAATAATAATAATAATAATAATAATATTCACGGTAGGTATTAAGAAAAAGTCGAACAAAGCTTACGTGAACTGAGAGTTTATTATTAGAAGGATTTATGATTGTGACTTGACATACAGTAATTTGTATCAATAAAAATCTGAACCAGAGACATGACAAAATCTATGTATATGCGAAATTAGTGGCTGCATACATGGAACGATAAAATCTGGTGTTAAAGATATCATCAGCACATTTCGAAAGAAAAAATAATAAATTGATTACTCCAGATAATCCACGTTGCAAATGTAGACCAGAAACTATGCTTGAAAGCACAACTTTCAGATTTATTATGACGGATCAATAATTTCTGACGCTGTTGAGAAAGCTACAAAAAGCAAGGTCAGTCAAGCATGGTGTTTCATGCGCTTAGATATATTTCGTACATTAAGTTAAAGATAACTATAATTTACATTTACGTAATCCTGAATGAAAAACGAAGTTATTCAATTTTAAATTTGTAATATCGTATGCATTTTTTTTGTAAACCATTCCACTATATAAACATGTATATTTATGTGTTTAAGGATTTTTGTGACTTTATTGTTCTTTACCGAAATTTTTTAAAGCCTAGGAAGCTCCTTTCAAATTTGATGATTACATTGTAATAAAAAAAAATACTATACCTGATATTTTAATATAACGAGTTTGACTTCTTTTAAGGACAAATTAAAATAAATATATACATACAAATACCGAATGCGCTCATTACACATTATCTAAAAAGAAACCGGAAAGAAATCATCACTAGATGCGAGTAGAAAAAGAAAAATATTAGAACCGAATTCAATTGGCTTATATTACCTTTTAAATGACGGTGAGGTATTAATTAATTATTTTTTAAATATGGTTAACTACTCATTAACTACGTAAATTTATGATTACTTTCTAGCATTTATGTGCCCCCTTAATTGTTATCGGATATTTTTCAACTTCGAATCATCTCTTAAATTCCGGTTAAAAATAAAAAAAAAAAAATCCCCCGTAATAATGTACGTGAACAGCTTATTTGTATTTGCAGTAATTCTATTTTGAATTCTTTAAGCTTCAGGCTGCCGTCATTTTTTGATTTTTGCTTCTACAAAAAAAAACAATAATTATTGATAGACTTTTTTTTTTTTTATGCCCTCCTTGGGTTTGCTACCAGAGAGCACTAGCCCAGAAAAATGGAATAGATGCATGGAATAGAATAGAAATTATATTTTTATTTTGTCGATAACGGAATCAAGGAACATCACTAGAACAGGAACAATTGAGAGAATAGGTAGAGAAAGAATATATTTTTTTTTTTTTTTTTTCCTTTGGGCATATCAACAAAGGATCTTCGCCCAGAAACGAAAGGAAGGAGAAGGATCAGTTAAATGTAGATTCGGTCAGCTATTGATAAGATGAAGGAACTGAGGATAGGAACAACTGAGATCGACGGAAACGATAAGATATACGAGGCACAATAAGGAGTAGGGAGTTTGAGTGACAGCAGATTGGAATACAAAGAGGTACGTTCGTTCACGAGGGATGGACATTCAAAGAGGATATGGTCAGGATCACAGACGGCTACGTCGTCAGGATGAAGAGGGCAATAAGGGGAAAGAGCGAGATGAAAACGAAAGCGTGAGGAAGGAAGAAGAGTATGATTCAGACGTAAACGGATAATAGGAACAATAACGGAGCGGTGAAGCGAAGGAAAATCGTAAAACCAAGGCCGCGTGGGAAGATTAGGTTGGATGGAAAAATAAAAGGAAGAATGATTAGAAAAGGAGGAAACGTAAAAATCTGACCAAAATCTAACATGAAACTTTTTGCACAATGGGAGTAAATTCGAAACGGGAATTTTAGAGAAAAAAAAGCGGGAGGATACAGCAATCTGAGCCAAAGAATCGAATATAAGAGGCGTTGAAAGAAGCAGGAAGACCAAGCTTTAAAAGATGATAATAAAGTAACTCACGCTCGCGAGATAAACTAGAACACTTGAAGAGCATGCGATTCGCATCACAAACGTACTGAGAACCTTCAGGATCCAATGAACAAAAGGGAGATGCAGCCAAGGAAAATCGATTTAGAGAAGAGAGAAGGAGACTATGCGTTAGTAATTATGGACCGACGCAAACTGGGAAAATCATAGAACCAAGAACGAGAAGGAGGAACAGGATTAATCGAGAGATAAAAAAAATTAGGACTAGCGAAAAGAGAAACATAAACAGAGTGCCAAAGTCTAAGATGGCAGGATTTAGTTGGAGGAATAATATTGTGTGCTGGAACCCTACTAATAAAATTTCCATTGGAAGCAGCAGGTTTATCAAGGAGGTCGACGGCTACATTCCCATCAATGCCTAAATGTTCGGGAATCCGAAGAAAGTCAATCTGGGTAGACGTCGATGAGTATAGATCATGGAGAAGAGAACGAATATAAAGGATGATAGTATCAGTGGAAGGAGAAAGGGAAGGTGGGGATAGCGCTAGAAGAACACTTAAAGAGTCAGAAACAATAAGAAATTTGGAAGAACTTGTAGAAGAGGAAATATAAATAATGGCTTATAAGATGGGAACAGATTCCGCAGTAAAAATAGAATAAAAGGACGGAAGTCTAAAAGACTGAGAATGACTGAACTGAGGGTACAAGAATGACGCCTCAACTCCACTCGGGCTCTTTGATCCACCAGTAAAAATTAAAGAGTGTTCGCGTAATAGAGGATGTATTGTATTATTGAATTCCACACTAACGAAATGAGAGGGAGAGGATTTAAGGATGCATGGCATAAAGATGATATTTAGTGGCTTTAACAATTTGAAATAGACGTAAGAAAAGAATGGAAGCTTGTGATGGGAAATAATAAAAGGGGAAAATTTAGAAAGGCAAATAGATATATAAGATGGTATAGGAATTTTATTGGAGGAAAAGCAGCAGTGACGAAGGATAAAAGAATAAGAGACACTTATATTTGAAGAGGAAGTAGAAAAACGTTTGATGAGAAAGGAATAACCCAAATATGATCTTCGGATGAACAGAGGACAGATGTTGGATTCAGATAGAATGACTGAGATAGGAGATGACCTCAAAGCTCCGAGACAAAGCCGAAGGCAACTGTTTTGGAGACGATCAAATTCGTGGAGAACGGATTTGGAAGAGTTGCCATATAAGAAACTACAATAATCCAATCTAAAGCGTATGAGAAATTTGTACAACATTATTAGCACAGAAGTATCACCTCCCCATCATGTAGGTGGGAGGACTTTAAGAAGGTTTAAGACTTTAAGCGAAGAAGCATATAAATGGCTGATATGCTCATGGAAAGGCAGACGAGGGGATAAAATGATACCCAGACAACGAAAAGAACTGACTATTAGAATGGAATGATTTTTTAGATTTATCTCAAATGAGCCCGGATTATAAGGCCGAAAAGTGAAGACTACAGCTGCTGATTTAGGAGCGGAAATGAAGAAATGAATGTTAGAAAGGGCCTCTTCCAGATTTCTTAAGAAGCTGTTTAGTTCGTCATTGGCAACTAGAAGATTACTGGAAGAGGAGTAAGCAAGGATATCATCTGCAAAAAATGAAGATTTGGATTTTAAGGAGAGAAAACCAATTATTGACAGACTTTATTCTTAATAAATAATTTTCGGAAACAACTGTGTTTTTAAAAAGATATTTATTATGAGTAATCACTGTGAAAGCTTTAAATATTTAAGACTTTATTCTTATTAACCTGCGTTGCATGCTTACGTGTCAAATACATTTATGAATGGTTATGAAACAATTTTAAAAACGAATAATGAAATATAGTTTAGTTTCTCTCAAATAGCGACCTGTATATTGATATATGCCATACGATTCAAAAAAAATATTTTTTCCCAAAATTTCGAGCTTTCGATGCACCGATATAAGCTCCACTGTACTTTTCCTCTGAAGCGCGTTTTTTATGCACATGTTTGAGATGTATTTTGATTTTTTCAAACTTTTCACCGTTTTATTACCAACTGCAAATATTTTTTTTGCTGTTTTTACTCCAAAAGTGGTGGTTGAAATAATTTTTTCATCGGCAGTTTCTTTATTTCATGAAAGAGTTTTTGCATTTTGTTACATATTTTGAATTCCATTTTTAAATGGTTATCCCCCTCCCCCCTATATCAATAACCTTTGGAAGTGCAGTTTATTTATTTAATTTACAATTTTTTCAAGCGATAGAGCTATTACGTCTTTTTTTTGTTGTTTTTTATGGGGGGGGGGGCAACCAATGGCAACTACCATTAGAGATTAAATTTCAATCCGGTTAGAGATCGATGAAAGAAAAGATGCAAGAATAGGAACCACCTTTAAAGACGGCAAAGATAAGATATAGGAAGCATTATATGGGGTAGGAAAATTCAGCTTTAAGAGCTGAACGTACAGGATATTACGTTCGGAAGAAAGACTGAAACATTCAAACAGCACGTGGTCAGGATCACAAACGAAAGAACAGTCGCCAGAATGCAAAGGACAATAAGGCGACGGTGAAAGAGCAAAATTATACCGTGAGGATTGCAGCAAGGTATGATTGAACCGCAGAAGGGAGATAGCATTAATTAAAAAATGTTTAAGAGTAGGAAAATAATAGAACCAAGAATAGGAAAGGGGTCCAGGCTGAATAGACAGGTAAAATGAGTTACAATTGAAGAAGGAGCGAGGATACACATCCGACCAAAGTCTAACATGCATTATTTTGCAGAGGGGAAGAATGTTGTGACCAGGAATCTTTTTAACAAAATTTGGGGAGTGTAACGCTGAGCGTGCTAAGAAATCCACCGTCTCGTTACCACCAATACCCGCACGACTTGAAACCCAAAGAAGGTCGATGGAAATGGAATAGGAGAGGGAAAGATTATAGATGAGTGAACGTATACAAAAACAATAAAGTCGAGGGAATATGAGGCAAAGGGAGAGGATATAGCTTGAAGAGCACTTTTGGAGTCCTAAATGATTGGGTATCTATTAGAGGAACGAGTTGAGGAAATAAATATAACGGTTCAAAGAATGGCATAAAATTCAGCAGAGAAGATGGAGCAAAAAGCCGACAGACTGAAGGGGATTGAACGGAATTACTGGTTGGGAAGAAAAAGGTAACGGTTACTCCCCTTGAACTTTTAGAACCATCAGTAAATATTAGGGAATGAAGAGGAATTGAAGAATTAATAAGAAAATTAAATTCTTGATTGGCAGCTGCGGAGCCAGAGATTTTAGATGATGAAGGAAGAGAAAAAAGTTTTGGAAGGTGAAAAAACTTGAAGAAGTTAAACATAAAATAAGGAAGTTTACTATGGGAAGTAGTATAGAAGAAGAATTTGTCTAAACGATGAGAAACAAGGTCTGAGATAGGAGATTTATTAGGAGAGAAGCGTAATTTATGAAAGACAGAGGGGTATGAGAAACAAATCTTAGAAAACGAGATGGAAAGTCTTTTTACAAGGAAACTATATCCTAAATGTAATCGGCCGATGAACAATAGCTGGACATTACATTAAGCAAGAATAGCTAGAATAGGAGTGGAATTAAGCGGCCTTAAGCAAAAACAAAGAACTAAATTTTGTGTTGAATCCAATTTGGAAAGGAGAGATTCGGAGGCATTGCCACATATGAAAGAAAAGTAATATAGTTTAGATAATATGACTTGCATAACAGGATTCGGATTTGAGGATCACCGCCCCATCTCGTATCTGAAAGGACCTTGAACAGATTGAGTCGTTTGCGACAAGAAATATTAAGAAAATTAATGTGCTCAAAGAAGGATAAGCAGCTGTTTAGAAACACTGCAAGGTAGCAGAAACAGTTGACTAGGGAAATAGGAAGATTATTCAAAGAAACATTGACAGTAGCTAAATTTTAAGGTCGGAGAGAGAATACATCGCAGGAGGATTTGTAAGAAGACACAGAGAGAGATGGATAGAATAAAGAGAAAGTTCCAGTTGGTTAATGATTCGTTAAGTTCCTCGTTGGCGGTTGTGATATGCATAGCTCAGGCGTAAAGGAGAATATCATTTGCCTAGAACAGGGAAGAGGAAGAAATTGAGAGAATGGCAACATTAAGCATACAGATATTAAACACAGTGGAACTGAGACAAGAGCCATGTGGAAGACCACGAAAAACTCTTCTTGAAGGAGAATCTGTTGCAGAAAACAGACGAACAGACCGATTTAGCATAAGGTTGCGAACAAGATCAACGAAAGTAGGAGGAATACTAATGGATAACATTTTTTCTTTAAGGCAGGTAAGATAAACATTATCGAAAGCAGCAGAGATATCAGTAAAAGCTGCCAAGGTGTATCTTTTGTCAATAAAGGATTTATATATATTGGACACAAAGAGACTTATACAGAAACCAAAGGTAAGGGAAGAAGTCGGTTATGTTTTAATCGGATCAGAAATTTTATCTAAAAAGGAATGAATAGCAGGAATAATTACTGGGGATGAAAAGGACAGGATATAGGAAGCACAAGAAGGAGTAGGAAGTCCAAGCTTCAGCGAATAAGAATACAAGGCAGAACGCTCCACGGAGAAAGATGAACACTGGAAAAAGACATGATCGGCATCGTAAATAAATACATCATTCGGATGAAGAGGACAGTATGGAGAAGAAATCAAGGGAAAGCGAAATCTGGAAGAAGGCAGCAAGGAATGGCCAAAGCGCATACGAACAATGGAAACAAGATCAGAACGCCGAAGGGAGGGTGCAAAAGAAACCATGAATATGCAGGAAGAGTAAGCTGAACTGACAAGTAAAAGGAACAACTGTTGGAAAAAGAGGAAACACAGGTGTCCGACCAAAATCGGATATGAAAGAATTTACAAATTGATAGGAGGTTATCGGATTGAATTTTTTCAAAAAAAAAAGACGAGAGGAAGCAACAGCAGCCCGAGCCAAGGAATTAGCCGCATCATTACCAAATATGACCGAGTGGCTGGGTACCCACAGCAAATCAACATTGATTGAACGGAGATAGGTAAGATTATGAATGAGTGAACGTATATAGGGAGGATAACAAGATCACACGAATGGTCAGGAAGAGGAGAGGATATGGCCTGAAGGGCGCTCAAAGAGTCAGAGATAATTAAAAATTTAGAGGAAAAATGATTCGAGGAAATGAAAATAATGGAGTGTAGGATAGCAAATAATCAGGAAGGATGAAGGAATCAACAACACCACCGGGCCCCCTCCAACCATCCGTGTAAATTTAACATGAGAGGGAAATAGGAAATCGATAGTGCTGCAGGTTTAATTACGGCTTAGGGGAGATTTTTAACAAATGAGGACAGATATCAGTGAAGTGGAAGGAAAATTAAGGGATATTATTGAAAGAGATAATATACGGCCAAAATGAACTGGAACGATGTGAAATAAATGCCAAAAAAGGGGTTTTGCTGGGAATGTTGCGTCAGCTGTTATAAATCGAAAGGAAAGACTGAACAAACGTAAAGAATGCGAGAGGAAGACGTTTAACAAGGAAACGATAGCCTAAATAAGATCTATGAATGGATAGGGGTGACGAATTGGATTCAGCAAGAATAGCAGGGGTTGGAGAGGATTTAAGAACGTCAAGACAGAGACGAAGGCAAGAATTTTGAATTACATCTAGTTTGGAAAGACGGGTCTTGGACGCGCTACCATAAATAAAAGAACAATAATCAAATTTGAAATGGACAATAGATTTCTAAAGAGAAATAAGAATATAAGGATCGCCATACCATTTAGTTGGCGACAGGGCTTTCAGCAAGTTTAACCTTTTAATAATGGAAGCAGAAAAATATTTGATGTGTTCAGAGAAGTACAAACGATTATCAAGAAGGCACCGAGATAACAAAAGCAAATAACACGGGAAAGAGATACATTGTTTAAGGATAGGTTGACCAAAGCAGGGTTATAGGGTCGGAGGGTAATAATAGTATAAGAAGACTTAGAGGGAGAAATTGAAAGATTAATTAAGAAGAGAGAATGTTCCAGTACGACGAGCGACGAACTAAGTGCTTCATAGGCTACTAAAACATCCTTAGAAGAGTAAAAAAGGAGGATGTCGTCCGCAAAGAATTAAGAATAGGAATTTAAACGAAGAGAAGCTATACTGATGGTATAGAGGGAGGAACCCTGAGGAAGACCCCAGAAAACCTTTCTTGGAGCGTCAAGAGATGGAGAGGTGAAGTGGATAGAACGATTTGACATGATATTGATAAGAAGGGAAGTGAATTTGATTGGGATGTAAATTGCTGTAATTTTATTTCTTAAAATGGGAAGATGAACATTATCTAAAACAGAGGAGACATCAATAAAGGAAGCTAGGGTGAAATGTTTTTGGATGAGACTTGTATAAGTGAGAAACGAAAAGATTAACACAATCAGAAGGGCTAATACCAGGCCGAAAGCCGATCATATTAATAGGAAATATATTATTATGTTCCAACCACCAAACAAAGCGCTTGCTGAGCATACCCTCGAATAGTTTTCTAATACACGAGACTTTAATTTAATAAAATTGAAATCCGAAATTAGAAAGTGAGGAGGAGAATTTTGCGGAAAAGGAGAGTACAATTCATCAACAGAAGGAACATAAGCTGGAGGGACGGAATCAATAAAAGGCAAAAGGCTATTGTCGGGAATACTGAAGTTGGAAGGGCGAGAAGAGGATGGGAATTTGAAGGCTCTGGTCATTTTCCAAATCTGCGAAAGAGGAGTAGTTCTAGAGAACTTAGCACGGAAATTTTTCCAAGAGGACTTCTTTGTGAATTTCAATATAAACCTAGTTCTCGCATTTGACCGTTTGTGAGCGAAAAGATTTTTAATCGTAGGTTTAGAACGGAAGGTTCTAAAGGTTGCGCGACTGATATTAAGAGCAGTGTCGCATTCCTTGTTCCACCAAAGTGAAGAAGACTTACTGCGATGTACAAAAGATGACGTATGCCGGGGAAGAAAATATGAGGAAAGAGTAGAAGTTAAGGAATATAAAAAGGAATTATATAGAATTACTGGATCGTGATCCGATTGACGGAGAGGACGAGACGTCATGCAGGGAGCGGTATAAAGGCCAGCTAGTTTTGGGAAAATTCCATCCAGGAGAATTGGTATAATTTGAATCAGACGAAGGAGGAAAACTGATAGGATTTTTAGGATAGGAACATGGTTACTCATAAGGGTCTTCCAATTATAATTAAGACCAATAGACGAAGAGGAATCGAGGGAACCAGAAATAGAATCATTCCTGTAGTATGTGGGGGAGAGATCGTTGAGGAGTACTAGATTATCAAAGAGTATAGCATTCTCAAGGATGGAACCGTTGGGATTGTAGGATGCACAGCCCTATAAAGGAGAATGTGCATTCCAGTCACCACCGATGATGAAAGAATGTGGAATAGAATTAAAAAACGATGTAAAGGGGAAAAGGCGAAGGTCAAAACTAGGAGGAACATAGATAGAAACAATGCTAATCGGACGTACAGAGGGAGGCTAAATGGAGATGTGAACAATGTTAGGTAAATTGAGATAAGAAGGAAGATTAAAGGAGACATCATACTAGTAGAATGAAATGTCATTTCTAATCAGGATTGCAGAACCACCATAAACGTCATCGCGATCACATCTAACTGCTCTGAAACCTCTAATATTGTAATTTATGCCCGACCGAAGCCACGTTTCGGAAAGAAGAGCAACATTGATATTGTGGAGATCCAATAACCCTTCTAAAGAGTTTTTATTGTATCTTAGACTGTAACAATCCCACTGTAGAATATTTAGCGCAGCCATCTTAATAAAACAGTAAAAGAACAAGGAATAAATGAAGTGGGGAGAAGCAGGAGAAAAGACCATAAGAGCAGGCAATGAAATGCATTTGTATAGATGGAGCTAAGATGAGTGAGTAACGGAGAAAAGAAAAATAAAGAACAGCAGTTACAAACAGGAGAAAGTAAGTCGAGGCTGTTAAGTCGAAAAGGAGAAACAAAGAGCATAATGCAGAAAGAGATGTAGAATAATTTTACGGTGAAGGAAAAAAGAGTAAGCAATATTCGTGCAGAACCGAAGCAGCCAGTGGATTTTAAGTTGTACTTCATATATAAGCGTGATACATAGCCAGCGCTATGCAACACCGACAAATTCATCACAGTGTAGTTAAAACAGCGAAGATGAGTACGGAGAGTAATAGGAATGCAACTCAGTTTAGAGATTGAGTGTATCAACTAAACATGAGCCGATTCGAGAAAAAAAAGTATATAATATATACACCAATGCCTGTTAGAGGTTGAAACCACTTCTACATAAGCATAAAGGAGGATACGATAAAATCGTTAACCAACTGGTTAATATGCTTCGCACTGAATATTATAAAGAAGATGAAACGAAAGGGAAGAAATGTAGAAGAAGAAAAAGAAGCAGAGGACAGAAGGTAACATAATAAAGCAAATACAGCCTCGATTTAGATTTATATTTTTTTCTTCTCTTTTAATTAATTTATTTTATTTTTTTTGTACAGTATAAGAAGAGGGAATTAATTAAAACGGATGTTATTTGACAGGAAACAAGAAAGGGAGTCAACAAAGAATGTAGAGGGAGCAATATTGTTTGAAGAGAGTAGTTCCATGATGGCCACCAAAATATCCTTAATTAAGGACGAAGGAGTAGCGGAAGGGGAATTAGGAGCACATAAGGAGACGGGAATGGCAGGATTTGGGGGAAGATAAGTATTTGAAGAGGAAGGTTTGTTAAGAGCCCAGCCATTAGAGGGAGTTGGGAAACGATTAGATGGGAGTGAGGGGAATTGAAGAGAAGAATTATGCAAAGGTTTGGAATTACGGGATTTGTGAAAGGTGGGACATTTTGGTCGGAAGTGAGAAGGAACAGTCAACGGAGAAATGGAGAAGTATTATTGGAAGAAGTGGAAGATGAGGCACGATCGGCATACGAAAAGGCCTGAAGATATTTTCAAACGCCATAATACGTTTGATTTCTTTTTGTTTAAGCCACTCGGGACAAGCTCGATCATTGGCACAGTGAGTGCCTTTGCAATTACGGCAAGTGGGAGGTAGCTGTAGACTGCTGTATTCCGAGACTGGGTGCCTGGAAGAACAGTGGGAGCAGATGTTATAGGGACCACAGCAGTGTTTTGCGATGTGTCCAAAATGGAAGCATTTAGAGCGCTGTGTAGGTAGACGAACGCTAGGGAAAACGATGAATCGAATTTTGAATATCGTAACGTGCTCAGGAAGAGCGGTGTTGTGAAATCTGATTTCAACAGCACCAGTCAGAATTTTATTTCAATCAGAAGAACGATGTATGCGGCGAATAGAGGCGGGAAGAATGGAGGATTCGATCCGTTCCAAGATCTCATCCTCGGAAAAAGATGGATGAATATCGGAGATAACGCCTATTCTGAATAACACAGAATTTATGATATACGCTTTGATATTATGCGACGCAAAAATAATTGGAGTATTTGAACAATTCAGATTAAGTCGCAGACAACACAATCGGAACAAAATTGTGCTTATATAGAATCAGTTAAAGGAAATGTGAGTAATTCTATTTTGTAATTTCTTTAAAGATAACATAGTAGTTTAGTAGATTTCTTATCAGACCACAGATGGTATTTGGGAATTGTCGTGTTGCCTGTGAGAAACGTCAAGCCGAAGTATATGCTGAATTTCATGATGCAGGATTATATTTTTAAATTACCCATGAGATAATTTTTATTACGTGGTTGTGTTTTGTTTGTTCTTTTTTTTCTTTTTAAGAGGACACATTATCGCATGAATACGAATAAGAAGGTGTCTCGAACGCAACTGCCACTTTTGCAGCAGGATACTTTAATTTCTACCGTTCTGCCAGCCATTTCAAAGTTGCTTTTTTCTCTTTTATTTTGGGCTGGTCAGAATTAGATGTTTACCCGTTACTATAAGGAAAATCGGGGAAAAAGAGAGACTTTTTGAAAAAGGATGAATAAGAAAATGCCGCTTACAAATAAGATAAGAGGAACAACTTGCAAAGATCAGAAAAAAAAGGTCGATATTGTATATGTTCATGGTAGTGCGTGGTTTCCATATCTATAGTCATCTCAAAAAAAAAAAAATAAAAAAAAAAAAAAGAGCCCGGTATAAAAATGTAACGGACTACGAAATACATTTTGCTCATTTCTACATAGGACAAACATAATACACCACCTAACACTATGACCATAATTACAAAAGCAGAGGCAATACGGCTCTAACTTGATGTATGAAATACCATCAGGCATTTTCATCATCTTTCTTTCTATTCCGTCTTTATAACCGAGTTGATAGCTATCCTACGCTCCATTATCTTCATTTTCTTCAGTCGTCTGTTTTCTAATTATTTGGTTATTACAGACTTCAGGAGTGTGTGCTTCAAGCGATCAGGTCCCATTTTTCTGATCGCACTTCCGATTTCATCATTTTCCGCATACGCTGTCTTATCCATTTTCTTTCTTCTTGCTACTCCATCTGTGTTGATTTGCTGTGAGATCCCAGCCACATGGGCATTAAAAGTAATCGGGTTATTGCTTCTTCTTGTTCCTTTTTTCAAAAAATTCCATTCTTTAACCTGAATTCCCTATGTACAATATTTCACCTTAAACTTTGATCAGATATTTACCCCTATTCCTTTCGTAACGATCAATCCTTTTATCTATCTGTACAACCCAATCTTCCTACTAATCTCTGGTTCTTTGAGTTTCCTTCACATCCCCATTCTGTTGTTATTTCTATGATTCGCTTGCGTTTTAGCCATTCTGCTCTCCTTTCCTCTCGTTTCCTCTCCAAATTGCCTTCTCCACCTCAATGAAGCGGTAGTCTGCGATGCCAATCACATCTTTTTTGAATGCCCATTCCTTTCTGTCGAACGTTATATTTTATATTCTTGTCTGCTGAAACTCAAACCCCCAAACGCTTAATTGTGTCGCCATCCATTATTTCATCCATTAGTTCTTTTATATTGTCCATATCTGACCGAATAAAAATTTAACGGACAACTCGCTTCTTTCTTGTTTTTTCCGAGTGTAGATTCTAGCTTACGTGCCCAAAGAGGGCATAAAAAAAAAACAAAAAAAAAAGAAAAACATCAGGCATTCAACTCTGCAAAAGCAAAGCCAGAAAGTTGGTGGGGGAGAAAGAAAGAATTTACCTTTCAACACTATGGCCGCAACTGTGCAAGCAAGTCCATAATTCCGGTGGGAAAGAAGTACGTGAATCCGTTAACCAAACATATGATATAGCTGCCGCTACAGAAACCCAGCCAAGAGGAAAAAGTTCAGTAGTTTCTTAATTGCAGAATCAGAATGCTCCATATAAAAAAAAAAAGAGTGCGAGTAGAGCTAGAAGCGGTAGACTTTCGATGTCGCAGAAACGTTAACGAACGGACCAGAACGGCGATCATTTTTAAAGCAGAAAAGGTTTGAGCGGCTTTTAGATTGTCTCTACATCGCGAATCGTAATAACAGCATTGAAAATTAAAAAGTAATAAACTAATAAATACATGTAAAGGGGAAAGCAGCCGATAACTTTACCCTAAAATATTCCGGATATTCGTACGATAAATACACATTCGGCGACAAAGTTCCAAGTTGTACGCTGCATATGTGCTCGTCCCATGGCCAGTTCTCAAAATTCAAGTCGCATACTGCATGGATTTCAACAGATACTTTCCACACGACGACACCGTCATTCATTACTATCATGCGGTCACCATTAAACGGTTTGAGGTATTTTTTTTCGAGCGCACTAAAATCAAGAGTAGACGAAGTAGTATTATAAATGTATTCTGATGATATGTATGTACTGCTGATCAGTTTAGTACTAATAAAATGATCGTGTGTATCAAAAAAGTGTTTAATCAATATTAAATAAATAGTTCTGTTTTCGCGTTCATTTCTCGGCTTATCATTTAATGGTTTATCGCTTCGTCACCGAATTAATCGAAGTACGAGGCGTGATCAGCCATGATCCCCTCTTCCCCGCAACCAGAGCCTGCGGCCAACATTTCTGTCTCCGCTACCAGCAACAACACCTGCAGCATCAGCACGCCCGCCAGGACTGATTTATCGCTTCCGATAAGTAAGACCGTTACTAATCTTATTAACACTAACACGTCGCTGAATAACATCGCGTCCGCTAACAATATTCGAAATCAATCTGATAACACGCCAACCCCTCGTAATAATCCCCGAATTCAAAACGTTTCTTTCGCGCAGAAACTAAAATCACCGATCTCTCCCATTTCAAACTTTCAGCATCCCACCGATGAACAGGGAATAATATTTCCCGCTTTGCCGCAAACCGAATTAAAAGACTACCTACAGGCGCTAAAGCAAAAAGTTGGTGGCGCGCGGAATATCATCGCCGCATCGAAAATCAGTTTAAACCGCATCATGATATTTCTATCTTCCGAGAGTGTAACGGACAATTTCATGCAAACTGACGGAACCATCTTGCTGAACAACCGACAGATCAAGGCAATAAGACTCAAAAGTCCTTCGCAAAAACTGCCACTTTCGAATGTCTCCGCGACAATCCCGAACGAAATCATTCGCACGTATTTAACAAACAGCCTCCGACTGAAAATCGTCTCAGCAATATCCTTGCTCCGAGCGAGTCCCGCAGACGAAGAATTTTCGCACGTCATCAGTTGGAGAAGACAGCTATACGTACAGGATACTGTGTGCACGGACCTCCCAGAAAGTTTCGTTATTTCGTTTAAGGACAGAGAATATCGTATTTTCCTACAGCTTCCAAACCACACTTGTCCACAATGTAACACATCTAATTCCGATCCCACACCAGCTGCTCCATCACCCTCTTCCCACCAATCACCAGATCCCCCGAACCCTATTTTATCAGAAATCGTGACGGACATCATACACCGAGGGCTAAACACAACAGAGACGTCAATAGAGCCACCTTCTGCTGCTAAGCGACCTGCACAAAGCGTCTCTATTACCCACTCCGCAGCACAAGACTCCAACGCACCTCTATCTCCAACATCAACTCCGCCGATTTTCAAGAAAGCGAAAAGTATCGAACCAGATTTTCGCCCCAAGAAAGCAAAAAGTGTCGAACCAGATTTTCCCGCATCAGCTGGCGCAGCGGCAACGGAAAGCGAGCACGGTCTTGCAAATCCTCCTACGAACAGTGGTACCGATGAATCCATTCTGAATAAAGATAACGCAGCTCAGCCGGTGGATGTGAGTAAGGATTATAAAGCCATCCAGCAGCAGCCAATTAGTATCATCCGAACAGCGCTCCTTCCGATCAAAGAACTTTACGAACGTGCCTCTCCGCGTTTCTTATTGACCAATGAGCAATTCATATCCTTCATAGAAGCAGCACTAAATTCCAACAACCCGCTGCCTACTTTCAACAAATTCGCCACAGATCCTAACCATCTGATTACCATTATCAACTTCTGCAAACCACACATCAAAGATCCCCAAATAAAAACAAGATTCACAAAACTCGTCAATAAGGTCACAAAACAGCAACAGTCCAACAGCTAAGGCCGTAATTCGCACGACAGCACTAAACACGTCAAGCGTCAATTACATTGTGTATACCGTTCGTTTATGTTTAAGCACTGTTATATTAATTTAAGTTTTCTCCCTCTTCTTCTCCTTCTTCCTTTTCAATGTATAAGCGACTAGTGGGCACCGAATGAATTGTTGCAATTCTTTAATTATTCAGTGGAACTGCAGAGGTTTCTTTCCCCGTCTCGCCGAATTAGAACTTCTGATCACCCAATATTCCCCAGCTATTATATGCCTGCAGGAAACTTTCCTCAAAAAATCCCACCACCCCTATATTAAATCCTATCATATATACCACAATCCCTATCCCCTTGCAACCAAAGGCAGCGGAGGCACTGCAATATTAGTTCACAATTCCATACATCACAGCCCCCTAACAGCACCAGGCATCTTTCAGTCAACGGCCGTATCCGTATACTTTCCGTCCCTATCGCGATCACTTATTTCGATTGTGAGTGTGTATATTCCTCCCGATATGTCCATATCCACCCACCAGCTTAGCACTTTCTGCACCAGCGTACCCAATCCTGCTATGTTTTTTGGGGATTTTAACAGCCATTCTCCCCATTGGGGATCCAATACCCATAATTCAAGAAGAAACGTCCTCTCCAAATTCATATTAAATAGCTCGCTCCCGCTGCTCAAACCCCCTACACCCACTCACCTCGATGCTTCCTCCGGTTCATTCTCGACTATCGATCTTGCTCTTATATTTCCCTCATTCTATCCTAAAGTTGAATCCACTGTTCTTCCAGACACCTTTTCTAGCGACCATTTTCCCATCCTTATAACTTTTGCTCCCAACACTAATGTAACCCCTCATCCGCCACCCCCAAAATTCAATCTTCAAAAAGCAAACTGGGGTATTTTCACTTCCTTTCTTGAAACCATGCCTCTTCCTTCTCCCTCAGTGCAAGAAAATATTACAATTTTCACAGAAAAATTAACTTCTGCTGCCAATGTATCTATCCCCAAATCCCGACCCTTTTCACTTCCACGCTACATTCCTTCGTGGTGCATCGAAGTTCGCTTAGCAATCACCGCAAGGAAAAAAGCCCGCCGAAGATACAAATCCACCCACCTACCCTCTGATCTCATTGCTTTCAGGAAAGCCCGTGCTGCTGCACGAGATGTAATCCGCCAAAAGAAACAGGAGGCATGGACAGCCTTTATCTCTACCATAACACAGAGCACATGCAACCGAACAATTTGGCGTAAAATTAAATTAATAAACGGCATCCCAACCATCCCTCCAATTCCCCCTATCATAATTAACAATAATCCAATAATTGAACCTTCTGTGGTGGCAGATGTGTTTGCCACACACTTCATCCACGAATCGTCGTCCTCGGTTTACTCACAAAATTTTCTGACGCACAAATCTAACGAAGAAAAAACTGTGATAACTTTTAATATTAATAATACGGATGGATACAGCAGCCCTATTACATTAAGCGAGCTTAATTATCAGATAAAATTCCACTCTAAAAACTCAGCCCCTGGTGCCGACGGAATTCATTCATTGATGTTAAAGCACTTACCACCACCTGCCCTTTCATATCTCCTAGCAATCTATGACCAAATCTGGGCTCAAGGCTCCATACCGCTATCCTGGGAAGAAGCAGTCCCTATCCTCAAACGCGGCAAAGATCCCACCCTCCTCTCAAGCTACAGGCCAATTTCTTTGATTTCAGTACTGGCTAAAACTTTGGAAAAAGTGATCAACAGAAGACTGTCGTGGGTCTTAGAAACCCGTGGACTCCTCTCCTCGTGCCAGTCTGGCGGACGGAAAAAAAGATCGACGCTAGAGCATTTATCCAGTTTGCACAACGAAGTCAGAGCAGCTTTCGCTAACAGAGAGCACACCTACTCAATTTTCTTTGACATAGAGAAGGCGTATGATCGGGTCTGGCGCCTGGGATTACTCCAGAAGATTATTAAGAACAATGTAACAGGGAACATGTTTGCGTACTTAAAAGATTTTCTCCATGACAGATCTATCCGGGTAAGAATAATTAATTCCCTTTCATGTCCGCAATTCCCAGAAAACGGACTCCCTCAGGGCTCGGCCCTAAGCGTGACCCTTTTCAACTTATATATCAACGACATCGTGGATCACATCCCCCCTCCGGTAATTGCCCGCCTTTTTGTTGATGACTTGAACATTTCCCTAACAACATCGAATCCTTCCTATGCCCAACACACCTTGCAAAATGTGTTAAAAAACTTCGAAGAATGGTCTAGCCTGAATGGGCTCTCCTTCTCTCCATCTAAAACTAAATGTATTGACTTTAATAGGAAAAATAAAATTACTTCTCCTCCAACTCTTTTTTTAGATAATTCTCTTCTCACATACTGCAGTACAACAACTTTCCTCGGGATCATTTTCGATAGAAAATTATCCTGGCGGCCTCACCTGCAATCTCTTAAAAAGAAGTGCAGCAAATATATCACTACATTAAAATATCTATCCCACAAAAACCATAACTCTCCCCCCAAGCTTCTGCTAACACTTTTCCAATCCCTTATCCTCAGCCGTCTCTCCTACGGATGCTCATTGTATTCTACCGCCTCCCCATCCCTTCTCAAAATGTTGAACCCACTACAAAATTCTTCTCTTCGATTAATACTAGGTGCGCACCATACGTCCCCCACGCACAGCCTCCAATCCTTATTGGGTTCTCCACCCTTACACTTTCAAAGATCCTTACACTCCTTCCGCGATTCTTTAAGAGTCTTCCTTCTTGGACTTTGTGATCCTTACCGCACGCCACCTAATGGCGCGATCCCTCGTCTAACAAAAATCCTATTAGACTCCAACATCGACCTACAACACTTCAAAAACCTCAATACACCACCTCCTCTTCCACCCTGGGCTACCCTACCAGCTGAAATCGATTATTCCCTTGTACATTTCTCCAGGGGAAAAATCTCCTCCTCCCTCCTCTGCACCAGAATCTTCGCAACCCTTAAAAAATATTCAAATCATCAAGCCTACTTCACTGACGGCGCGAAATCATGCCCTGTTTCCGAATCGTCTCCTACTGCTTGTTCCTTTCACTCTAACCTAGTTTCGTCGTCCGCCCGCCTCCATGACCACTGTTCCGTTCTCGATGCCGAACTTTATGCCATTTTCCTAGCCCTCGAATCCACAGTTAAATCCCCTCCACCCAACAGCCGCATTTTGATTGTATCTGATTCACTAGCAGCTTTGGAGTCCCTTCCCCAACAATCCCCATCGAATTACATAACCAACTCTATACAATCCCTAATCCTAAAATTAAGATCATCCTCCCACCAAATTACTTTCTTATGGGTGCCAAGCCACACCGGACTTAGGGGTAATTACTTAGCTGACATCGCTGCTAAGTCAACACTGTCGTGCCCCATGCTCTGTTCCCCTCCTCTTCCCACCGACATAGTAAAATTTATAAAAATTCTTGTGCAATCCCAATGGAAGCAAGATTGGCTCACTAGACAATCTTGCTTTCTAAGAGAGATAAAACACGGAATTGACCCTTGGTTCCCTCCTTCTGACCTCCCTAGAACCCACTTTGTGGCTATGGCAAGACTCCGCATTGGTCATATTTCGCTGACCCATGATCATCTCCTACTTAATTGCGAGCCCCCTTTCGAATGCCCCTTTTGCTCCCTTCCCCCCTCTCCTACAGTAAAACACCTGCTTCTGGAGTGCCCATCCTTCGCGCTCCAGCGCGCCCAGTACCGGATAGCGTCTTTGCAGTCGTCTTTGGCCAACTCGCATTTGAACATTGCAGACACTATTCGGTTTCTTCATACAACTAACCTATTTCGAACCACCGATTGCCATAGTGTCGTAATAGCCCCGGCAGCTGTATACGACACTTAAAAAAAAAAAAAAAAAAAAAAGTGTTGTCAGTAACATTATTTTTGGATTTTTAATTTTCCTCTCATTTTTACGGTTAGCTGCGGCGTGTTTTATGAGAAAGTTTTTGAAATGTATTCACTGCTGAATCATAGCGAGCAGGAATGGTTTCAATGATTACTACTGAGCTGCGTGAAAGTATAAACATTTATATCGCTACGAAACATGTTTATTTACCGTTCGTGATACATAATGCGCGCCACATTTGACAACTTACGAGTGCCTAATGAAATATTCGGATTTTTTCGGACTGCCTTTTAATGTTTGAAATATTACGATTACGTAACCCACAAGAATGCAAAAATAACATCGTAAGTCTGGCAGGTGTCTAATACTAATGCCCGTTAATTACAATCTTAATATTTGTAACGACTAAAGAGAAGGGACTTCTGTGCCGCTGGTCGTCATTTTTTCAATCCCACGTGTGTAAAAGAGGTGCTTTCAAATTAGCAATGTTACGAATGTTTCCATTCCCATTCGCGTATGCGAATAGTTGGCATTATTGTTAACATTCGCATTCGCATCAAACGATGCGAATATTTTGCGAATGTGCAAATCGCTACATGTTTTTAATGGGTGAGATAGTCATGACGCATGTGCCGAGTTCGACCAACTGGAAGCGTTTTTCACTAGCCGCTTGATGGGGCTAACTTTACATTGTTTACGCTAGTTGTCAGTCACTAAATAATTACTTATTATTGCTGCGTCTTACTTGCCAATAACGTTTATATAATATATGTAAAGTTTATACAGAGTTTACAGTGAATAAACTAAGAACAGTGTTCGAGTTTTTAAGTGTATTTGAGCCATTTCGATAGATTTCCACATGCCACCAGGGAAGAAAAGTGAGATATCACGATATATTATGCCTATCGGTCAAAATCACGCAAAATGCAATATTGCGAAAAAGTTTATTCTCGAATCGGGCGTATTACCTCGGCGGTGCAAACTCATTTGAAAACCGTTCATTCCGAAGAGTGCATGTTGCTAATTAAAGCCGAAGCAGAGGTTCAGGTTTCGAAACTTGCACATCCACCGAAACTCCATTAAAAGAGGTAAAATAATAATTATCTATTGAAGAATCTCTAATGAAAAAGGAACTATGGGACACTAAACATCCACTATCGCAAAAAATCGACTACCGAATAAGCGAAATGATAGCATTACAAAACTTGCCATTTAACATTGTTGAGGGTGTTGGATTTCGGAGATTGATGTAGTAAGTCACGCTACAATATGTTGCAAAAGACCATAACTTTCATAGTGAGCAAGTTTGACAAGATTTATACAAAAAAGTTGCTAATAAGGTCAAACTTCTATTAGCCGATTTAAAGTATTTGTCATTCATGACCGATATATGGTTCGAGTGCGAAAGTATCACTCCTTAACCGTACCTGCCACGGCATAACAGCCGACTTCAATCGCTTAAGCATTGTTTTAAAATGCGAGGAATTCGATGGCAGACACACGAGCGATATTGTCGCTAACAAATTCGAGTCAATGCTTAGTGAATGGGGAATATCACTAAGGAGCAAGTACACTACATGGTGAGAGATGAGGGCTCGAATAAGATATCGATTGTACCGTTCATAAACAGCAAACAAACATCAAATATGGATTAAATTCTCAAAAGTTTTTGGTAGGCCTAATTCAGAAATGTACAGGGGTAGCTAGTCACTTCAGTCATTCCACCATCGCCCACAGTGAATTGGCAAAAATCCAAGAGCTGCTGATTCCAGATCAACTTCCACTGACTGTTATACGCGACTGTGCAGCGAGATGGAATAGCGGGTTTTATATGTTCGAAAGATTTTTAAAATTTAATGATTCTTTGTACTTGTATGCTAACAGCAACAACATTCATAATATAACAGCCGAGGATTGGAAAGGTATGGAGTACTGTGTATCATTACTTAAGCCGTTTGAAGAAGCTATACGCAACTTGAGCAGTTCGGTGGTTTTGATTTCGTCCGTCATTCCTATTATTTACGTAATTAAAATAAAAAGTATTGATGACAGAAATCCAGCTACTGAAGGTGATGCTGTCGATAGCATTATGATTAGCTTGGTTGAAGTTATAAAAAGCGAAATTAACAAGAAGTTTTCTAACCTGGAACAGAATTTATTTATTTACAATTTCGACGTTTTTGGGCTCACGGTACAAGCGTAAATTCTTTAATGATATTGTAATGGACAGAGTAAATGTTGAGGTTGTCGCACTCGCACTAAAACTGCTTAATTGAAATCGGGATTTTTCAGCTTCAACGTCTGGGGTACTAAAAGTCCGAGAAAATCAACACATAATGTCAACGAGCCATCAATAAGTTCTGATTGTTCTGCTAAAAGACTCATTAGAAATCTATCCGGAATTCTGGAGTCCTTAAGCGAAGACGAAGGCTCCGATTTAGAATCTGGGGGTAGCAGAGACACACAAGAACATGAAATTAAAGCACAATTGAAGGCATATCTCAAAGAAAAACAAGACTCCCTCGATGAAAACCCATTGGACTGGTGGAAAACTAAATTGAAATACGATAAATTGCCAGATCTTTCTCGCAAGTATCTCAGCGCTCCTCCAGCCAGCGTTCCGAGTAAGCAATTATTTAGTGCAGTCGGTCTTATATGCAATCCACTTAGAAATCGCCTCATGGGCGAAAAGGCAGCTAAATTGCTATTTATAAAATATAATTTGCCACTTTTAAAATTTGATCACTAAAACAAAACTATATAATATATCGATTCTATAATAGATATTTTCTATGTTTCGAGTTATTAGTACTGTACTGTGTTAATATAATTATTAATAAAAATGATTAAATAAAATAATCTGTTTTAATGACTTTCCCAAACAGTCGCATTCGCAAATATCGAAAATATAACATTCGTAACATCCCTATTTCAAATATACAGCACTACGTTGCCGTTTATGATTACTGATTAACTGTAGATGTTTAGAAGCTGTAAGACATTTTAGCTGGTTTTTTAAGGAAAAATATGTAAAAACATTCTTTAAATAATACAAAATTTACTTGAATAAATAAATTTCAGGTTTCCACAACTGATAGGCGTCTATGAATACTTCATACGTGTCATTGTAATCTTCCGATTGCCAATTAAATCGATAATTCTCCCAATTCTAGGAATAATTAAAACAAAACGTGGTTGCGAATAAAATTCAGTATTCGATAATGAGTACCGTACTTTAATTCTATATGTTTGAATTCTACTAACCACTGACGCACTGCCAGTCAGGTAAAATTCCGAGGTTTGCGCATTCTAAAAAAATCAAACAAACGTTACGCAAAATTAATGAACAATTCTTAATATTAACCGATTAAATATTAATTTTAGACCTTATTTACTCTCTCTCTCTCGAAAAACGTAATTTTTGCTGTCATCCGTTTGAAAACTTTCAAACTTTCTAGTTGTCGATCTAAATTATTCTTAAAAAAGGCACTGCTTAGAATTTCGGCACTACATTACACAATTTTAGTTTGATAGTACACCTTACTTACTCGCTTGATTTTATTTAAGGTAAGCGTGTTGTGAAAAGTGACGTATTTTCGCTGAAAAGAGCGAACGGGAAAATTTCGAAATTAGAATTTTTAATTTGCAATAATTCGACAATTTGACAGTAGGTTAATCGTACTAGTTAATTTTTTGTGCACCTTAAAATGGGGGATCAATCTATTATTAGGAATTCGCATTTGATTAAAATATCACAATTTAATTTTGTTAAGTTGGTTACGAAGAGACACCTCTATTCACTTAACATGTGTATATGTATATTAATGGCCAAGTACGTAGTTCTTATGCCAGCTATACTATGAAAATCTTGTAAACTTTTTTGTGTCGAATTGTAACGAAATCTGTTAAATCTGTAAAGTTTTTTTTTTTCTTTTTCTTATGCTTACAAGGCATTTATTTCATTTCGCGAAAAATGCATTGTCAATTAGAACCGACCCTTTTATAAGAACTATAGAAAAATATCATCTGGAGGTTCGGGGTGTTTTCCTATAGCGAGATCCAAAAGTTTTATAAACAGTAACATTAATATTTGCACATTATTTACAAAAATTTATTTTGGTAACGAAAGCGCTTTAATATTAAAACGAAATGAACGAATCCATTTTGAACACACTATTTTATGGGAAAAGAAGTTAAAAAAGCACCATCACGATAAATTGAAAAAAAAAAAGACAACCGGATTCAGACATGCAACATCAATATCCGGACATTTAACGCGCTTAACTGTCTATTATAGTGATCATAATGCCGTAATATGAACGGTTAGCGCTGAATAAGTCGTCAATAGTATAATGCCGCCTAAATCACGGACCTGTGTCAAAAAAAACACACCGTTAATTTCAAATATCGTGAGCAAGGTACGTCGGGAGATATAATAGCTTGTTTACTTTTCAAGAAGTGCAGTTTACAATATAATCAATTTCCAGATCTGCCTCCTTAATCAGATTAAGCATTAATCATTCTCTTCTTCCCGCATTTCGATTTTGTTTTTCTCTATCTTCATCTCCTTATTATTCCGGCCATAATACTAATTATTCTTTTAAATGCGACGCAAACCATGTTTTCTTCGAATGTTCGACTCTTTTTAGCGAACGTTCCGCTTTATATTCGAAAATATTGCCTCTTGACCATCCAGCTCCTTACAGTGCTTCCTTTATGCTTTTCTTTCTATCACCATCAATAGAGTTCCTTTACTCCAATCCTTTGTTCTTTCCATCTCCTATCCTCTTGGAATTTAATTTCCTACCTCAATACATTTGAGTGGTTGGGTTAATGGACGAGCGCAAAAAAGAAAAAAAAAAAAGGAAAGAAAATTCAAATCAAACCAATTACCGTGGGGTTATTAGTTAGGTCGCGCTGTCCCGTTCAGATATGATCTGATATCCGGCCGCAGCACATTGAAAATACAGAGAAATTTTCCTCACACTGGGTTTTTACAGTTGACGAGCCCGAAAAATTAAGAAAAACCGAATAAGAAATAAAAAACAAGGTAGAATCGCAGTTATTCGTTAAGAAATAGCAACCGGAGAAGCGTTTCGTTCAAGATTTTATCATGTGAGAATAGCACGCAAGATCTGCAAACGAGCACTCCCACAAATCTGGCTTCCATACGCGCACGGACTCAGAAAGAAACTTTTTCTCGAACAATCGGTAGAATTAATAAAAATGATAATGGTCATATTTCACGAATTTCTACATCTTCCCATAATTTACTGAAAAAAAAAGCGTCTCAATTTTGCTAATAAGTATAGCTCGACGGCTGAAACGTTCTGGAAAACAACATTCAGTATTTTTGTCAGCGATGTAGAAGACAGAATTTGACTAAAGCCAACCCGTCTCTTAGATGGACTTTGTATTTACTGCTGGAGACGGCTGTTCGGATTAAATTCTTATCCAGAGTGATGATGCCCGTATGATAGACGGATTTGAAATTTCTACTTCATATAACAGGCGAAGTAAATATCGCACGCGGGTCTCGTTTACATACCTGAGATCACCATTTTTCACTCTACAATTCAACGGTTTCCTACTCGCCGTATCATCATTCCGTGGGAAAAAGTTATCGGCACCTAAGCGCCGCCTAGTTTTCAGCAACGCTAATTACGCCACGTGTTGCGCATCATTTCTTTATTTATGGCGGTTTCGTTTTACGATTTGTAAACCATTCATCCTGGTTGTTTGTTTTTGTAATATTTTATTTACATATTTGTTATTTAAAAAATATATATATATATACATATATATATCAAAATAATATATTTTTTTCTCAATCTCGTTCATTCTATAACCAGATCTGTATCTGTTACCGGAATTCAATGGTTGTTTTTTATTACCTCATTCGTAAATTTACATACGAGCATACTCGTTTACTCACTCTCTTGCACATGCAGTGTTGATACATTTTCTGCGGGGTTTTCATGGTGATGAAGGCTAGAAACCACGTAGCATCGTATACTCTGAAAAAAATTAATTTTTGTAGCATTTTAAATAAAATGATTACCGTGATAAATATAAATTAAAGTAAAAATTTAAATGAAATCATTACTATTAATAAACTTTAGATAACATTTTATTAATTTCTGGCGTAAGTAAATACACCCCGTTCTGTTACTTCACTTTTTGTATTGCTGAAATCAACAAACCTCTATGACATGATCTAAACGTACAAGTCTTGCTCCTAGCCTAGCTGCTGTACTCATTACGGAGAGTTAGTAGTGTTTTCTATTACTATTTACAGAGAAATAAAAAACCCAGCAACAGAACTTTTAATATTTGCTATCGGGAATGTGTTATTTATACTTAAATTTGAATGCTTTACTCAACTACTGTAGTTTTCTGTGGTAGTAATAAATTAACCTTAATAAAATGTTTGAGATGGAGATGTTGCAGGATATGAGTGAAGAAGATGTTCTCTTAAATGTGTAGTTACAGAAGAGTAGTCTAAAAATGGCGACTCTGGAAGGTCTGACGTCACAACCCCGAACTGTGTGTAGAGAGCAGTAATTAACCATTGTATTTTATTCGGGAGACGAAAGAAACCCAATTTCTTGCTCGCACATTAAAAATTCACTCAAGTTTCCCCAAAAATCTCCAAAATTTTTCTCGCGCGGTTCCCCCACATTTCCAATAATTTGAACCGATTATAAATTAACGTAAGTATATCATTTAATGTCTGAAACTAACCGTAGTCTCCGCTCGTCTCTCCCACCCACTACGCTACCGCGATTTTTCAAAATTCGGGCCCTAAGTATGAAACTTCCAAAACTTAACCCAAATATGGTATTTAAAGTCCTAATTTAACCCAATACTACCGTTCACACCTCACACACATACATATATTTAGATTCCGATATATGGTAAAGGCGGCCGAGAGAAAGGAACTGGCCCCCCTACTCTCATTAGTGCCGTTGGGCTTAGTACATTGTGAACCTTAACTTCACAATCCCGACGCCCTGTCAAGGGTATGGAACTCACTTTACTTATATTCAATATAGCGTTAGCCGCTGTAAAAGCACATGCACCGTCCGTTTGTGCTGCCACAATTTTTTTTAAATATTTCAACGTTCCCACGCACGCATCGTCCGCTCATACTACTGTGATTTTTTCAAAAATTCAAAGCCTAAGTATATAAATTCCAAAAGTATCCTAAGTATAATATTTAAACATGGAATCTAACCTGAGACTTCGCTCGCTCCCCACACTTATAGAACTAATCCACACACGTTTTGTTCACTACCGCCACGAAACCGCACGCGCCGTTCATTCGCAATACCGCGTTTTCACCTATCTGACCCCACTGTGCCTCTCGACACCTTATTACAGACTGCAGTAATCTGCAAGAACCGCCACTTTGTCGCAACTGCAAAGGCCCTCATTGCCGCCACGAAACCGCACGCGCCGTTCATTCGCAATACCGCGTTTTCACCTATCTGACCCCACTGTGCCTCTCGACACCTTATTACAGACTGCAGTAATCTGCAAGAACCGCCACTTTGTCGCAACTGCAAAGGCCCTCATTGCTCTAACGATCGTTCTTGCCCAGAATGGGCAAGACAAAAAGACATTAAGAGGCTAATGGCCTTTGAAAATATTTCGTTTCAAGAGGCTGCCTCTTTAAATAAGAATCGCTTTGTATTACAAGCATTCACCTACGCGGATCGAGCCGCGGTGCAGCCTTTGTCGCACAGAGCTCCTTCCAAAGGGCCTACCTCCTCCCCATCTCGAATCTATTCCCCTCCTAGCCCTAAATCTCCCACTTTCCACAAACCTCGTAATCCTAAATCTTCATATGTTCCTTCTCCTCAATTTCCTCCGCTTCCTTCTAACTTTATTCCTCACCCCTCTAATGGATGGGCTCTTAGGAGACCTACTCATTCAAATATCCCGGCTACAAATGATACCTATGCCCCAACTACTTTTCAAACCAATCCTACCTCCTTGACTAACATCTCTGTTCCTTCCTCGGTTTCTCCCCCCGTAATTCAAACTATCTCGGCGGCCATCATGGAGCTTCTTAACTCCAACAACATTGTTTCTTCTTCCTCCTTTGTTGACTCATTATCATTGTTTCTCTCCAATAATCTTTTTTCTCAATACTTGCAGAAGCATAACAGTTAAAAGCTCGGAGCCATTGAAATTCAGGGCTGGCTGTCTTATGTGTGAGACCATGTTTGCTTTCATGTTTATGATTTGTGGAAAGTGATCACTGCCGCCCATGTCTTCATGATGATGAACCTCAATGAGATGGGCAATCTGACTAGAACTCAATGTAAAATCAATTGTGCTCCACGTTCTGTACGTGGTACTGTAATGCATAGGTTCGCTTGTATTATGGACGGAAAGGTTATATTGCTCTATTATGCGAGTTAATAGTTTTCCTCTACTATCAGTTTTGTTGCTACCTAGAATCTCATCATGCGAATTGAAGTCACCGGTTAATATGAACGGTGTTGGGAGATTATTTATTATTGATGTGTAGGTACTTTCTTCTATTTTTGTGTACTGAGGAATATAGATAGTACATATTGAGACCGGAGGTGTTATATTAATACGTATTGCTAGTGTTTGAATGTGGTCAATGTTGAGTTTTATTTCCGTGTATGTAATATCTTTCCGTATGGCTATAAAAACGCCGCCGTGCGCTTTTGGTTGAGCATTTAGACTTTTACATATTATATTATACGAAGGTAAAGTTAATGTTTGATGCGGCTGAAGATGTGATTCTTGTATGCATATAATAGATGGATTATATGTAGCTATTAAAACTTGGAGTTCTTCAAGATGCCTGAAAACCCCATTACAGTTCCAGCTTATTATTTTTGTATCTCGTTGAGTAGAATTCATTATTCTGGTTAATCTTCTTGTTGGGAGGAAGGATAGTCAGAAATTTCTTTGTCCGTGTTATTACATTTTTGTAATTTTTTGATTATTTTTGTAAATCTTGCTTTCATATATTTTTGTTCAAGTGACGGTTTAAGTAGCTGTAGTATGGTAACTAATTCGGACACATTTATGTCCAATATTTGTGCCACTTGGGATGGATTTAATGACTGTTTTGTTCCTTCGAGAAACTGAATGAATTTATCGAATGACAGTTCATTTCCATCAGAAGTTGTAGAAAAGTATTTTTTCAGCGAAGATAATTGCTGATGTATTGTTGACGTAGTTTCTGAGATTTCAGCGGTTTTTATATTCAAATGAGGCAATGACGGTGTTTTAAAGTGATTTATTTCTGATTCTGAGTCCGATGAGGAGCTTAATAAATCATCTGTTTCCATTTTTCCTTTATTTTGATCAAGCATAGTGGACGTTTGTTGGAATGGAGTTGTAGTTTTCTTTTTCCGTCTCTTTTTTTGCTGTTTTGGTTTGTCTACTATCTCTGTTTCGGCGATAGTTTCGGTTGTCTTTGATGAGGTTTCTGAACGTGATCGTTTTAAATTATCCTTCAGATTTGATGAATTCGTGATTAAATGGGGAGTGTCATGTATTTCGTCCGACTCATCTGAGACTTTGGTTTCTGGGTTGTTTATGGGAATTTGTTCTTTTTTCGTGGTGGACGGTTCTGTGGTTGATATATTTGTTATTATGGGTGTTTCATTGATATTCGTACAGTTTTCGGCTTTATGATGTTTTGCTTTGCATATAAAGCATATGGGGTCGTCTGTATTTATAAAAATCCTGCGATCATGGTTACGATAGTTTAGTAAAAAATTTGTAGGAATGTTAACTTCGTCGAAATTGGAAATGTAAACTTGTCTCCGCCAACTAATTATGTGTCCAAATTCGGTATCAGTTGGGTCTATTCTTAAAATGGAAATAGGTGAGGCGAGTTTAGGCCCTAACTGTTGTATTAGGTATTTTCCAATTTCAGAGTTTGGAATAGTTGCTGATACGTTTGAAAGAATAATCTTCGTTGCTGGACTTCGCAGACGTCTTGCTTTAATTTGTCGTTGTGAGATTTCTATGGAGGCACCTGCTGACATAAAGCTATCTACGATTTGTATATTTTTGAGAAATATTAAAACACGGTTTTGACTAATGCGTGATCCGGCTATGATGTTCGATGCGGTTCCTATTTTTTGTTTCAAAGCGATAAAATAGTCCTTTATGGGGGTGTCCGGTATGTAGGGAAAAGTTATTCCTTGTTCATCGGATGGGTATTCGAAACTTGTTAGCGGAATGATCTTGTTGTTATTATTTTTTTTTCATCAAGTGAGCGAAAGAATTATTTGGTACGGCGTGATTCGCGTTAGAAATTAAAGAATTATTACCTGCAGCGACGGTAGTATAGTTACTTGTTTGTAAAGTTGATGTTTCCTGATAAGAAGATAAGCCTTTTGTGACGACGGTAGATAACGGCGGAAATTCATCTGGTTTGATTATATTCGACGTTTGTTCCGTTGGTCGGTGGTTATATTCGTTATCTTCATCGTCGATGTTGTCCATCTTCCTCGGTGAAGGGGAAGAGGCCGAAATTTATATGATTACGTTAAACTTAAACTCTAATTAATTGTACTCGTATGATGAACGAGAACACAGAAATAGACTTCTTGACTAAACTCTTTATACACGCGAAAAAAAAAAACCTAAATTGTACCTAGAAGAGAACAACCTAATATATCATAACCAATATGGGTTTAGAAAGGAGAAATCAACGGTAACTCTGTTCAGAACTTTTACATCTGCTATAAATAACGGATTAGCATCTGGCAAACAATTTTTGATAGTCTTTCTAGAGCTTACTAAGGCTTTTGATTTAGTGGATAGGGAAATATTGATAGAAGACCTAAGCAAAATTGGTATAACAGGGAAATATCTTAATTAGTTTAGATGTTATTTACATGAAAGGGAATGTTTAGTGAAAATTGGTAATGAATATAGTGATATGGGGAAAACGAAATATGGAGTAGGACAAGGAACTATATTAGCACCGTTAATGTTTTTAATTTACATCAACTCCATTCACAATTGTATTAGGAACGCCAAACTTTACGCATATGCTGATGACATTTCTCTGGTAATTGAACACCAAGACGTAGAAATAGCAGAAAGGCTGCTTCAGGAGGACTTGAATATGGTCTATACATGGGTACACGATAAAAAATTATTAATAAATGCCAACAAATCAAAAGTGATGTACGTAAGAACACCAAGTAGATTTAGAAAGTTCGTGCTTAAAATAGTTTTGCACAAGGTAGATTGCCTTCATGGATCGGAAGTATGCCGTTGTGAGCTGTTAGAGACGGCTGATAATTTCAAATACCTGGGAATAACATTCGATAAGGCGTTAACTTGGAGAGTTCACATAGATAACATTGCTAGGAAAATTAAGCAGACTATGCCGGCGTTATATAAATTAAAACAAGTTATGAATTACAAAACTACCAGACTGCATATTTTGACACTCATTAATAATGACTGGGATTAGATACAGAATCAAAATTTGGAGATAAGGGAAAAAAACGGAATTAAGAAGAATTAGTAGGCTACAGAAAAGATGTTTAAAAGTTTTGTTACCGAATTGGGGAAGTGCGAATCTTGTAACATATTCTACTTGGGGTGGGACAATAATAAAGAAATGTCGCCAAAAATGTTTTTTTATCACAGTAAACTTTTAAGGTATAAAACAGAAAAAATAAAATTACCGACAAGGGAAATATGGGACTCGGAATTATGACAATTTGTGTTTTATAAGACCTAAGAGGATTAATAATAAAATTGATAATGTTGAAGAGGAAGTTATGAGTCATTTACACTGGGTAACTTAGCAAAGGAATTAAGAGACGAATGTAATTTGAATATATGGAAAGACAAATTAAAAATATGGTTGATTGCGTGGTGCAAAGAATGAGAAATGGATAGTCGTAGAAAAGGAACAGCGATAAGACGGCTAATTGATTGAAAAAGTAAATAATTATAAATGGTGTAATGAAAAAAAAAAATAAATAAATAAATAAAAAATGCTCAGTTCTAGCTGCATTTCTTATGGCTTACGTGAAAATATTGTGGAACGATGTGCGATGGGTATAAATGTTGTGAATTAAAATTATACGTAGAATAGTAAAAATAGAAGTTAAGTATATCTACTGCAACAGCCACAAAACCACGAACGCATAAAATAAAACAACAATCTTCATAAATGAAGCTAATATCTTATCCTCTTAACAAAACGTATACACTTCCGATCTGAAAATTTATAACTAATAATATTATTACACAGTATCACCGCAAGCATATTCCAACCCATACAAACAACCAGACAGTACAATCAGGCAGAACAAATACAACACAGATGAAATAATCATAATGTAACGCTATTAATGTTAAAAACAGAACAATATACGGCCAACGCAACATAGTTAACTACAATAAATACTCTATACAAATATCAAATAGGTAATTATGCTCTATTATGCCACATGCACGCAAGCCCGCATACCCTTTTATATTGTATTTGGGGGGTGACCAAGAAAACTGCAAATTATTACTTCTATCCCTGCAACCAAGCAATTAACCAAATTTTTATTTTTTTCTTCCGAACTGCTAAATGCTGTTCTGTCCAGATTTCCTTCGGTACTCTTAACAACAAATTCATCAATACATTTTCTTCGACATTATCTATTTTATTATTTTCCCCCCGCCGAAATTGAAAGGACAATTCTTTAGGTACTCTGGTACTTCGCTTCTTATCTATTAATGACAGTTACACGTCTTGCAACTTACCTTTTAGCAGCTTGAGATAACAATACATCGCTTTTGGAGGTAGTTCCTTATTTTCTATCCACCATACAATTTACTGTTTATGTAGAAAATTGTTCGTCTAGTCAAAACATAGGAAACCTACACCCATTGGCTCTTGCCAGGCTATTAAATTCTGTTTCCTCTTCCATTTCCAGTATTGTTCCCCAAGGCAGGGGCCGAGTATCGGTCATGTTTCGTTCTGCTTCGACCGCTAACGCTTTTCTGGCTCACCCTAACTTTTTTTCGTCTCATAAAATCAGGGCTTATATCCCCAATAGTATTCTATACCGCCTGGGCGTTATATTAGAAGTTCACCCGTCTTTTTCAGAGGATGATATACTGAGGGGAATCGAGTTGTCGGTTCCAATATCAACTATTTACCGTATCTATTATTCTTTTGAGGGTGTTAAAATCCCTACTAGATCGGTGGAACTTAAGTTCCATAACACCGTCCTTCCGGAATTTATTTCGATTTATAAACTTCATTTTTCTGTTGCCCCCAGTGTCCGTCTACCTATACAGTGTTCCAAATGTCTTCTTTTTGGACATACTGCAAAACACTGTCGTAGTTCTTCTTCCATTTGTTCTCACTGCGCCTCTCGACACCCTATCGCGGAATGGAGCAACCTTCATGCCTCTCCACTCTGCCGCAATTGTAAAGGCTCGCACTGTGCCTTTAATCGATCCTGTCCAGAATGGATAAGACAAAAGGACATTAAACGCATAATGGCCTTTGAAAACATCTTCTTCCAGGGAGCTTTTAAATTTAAAACATCCAATTTAGTTTCTAATGTTTTCTTATATACTGACCGAGCCTCAGTACCTTCTCCTCCTTTAAATACTTCTTCCAAGTCCAAAACTTCTGCTCCTGCTCTGCTCTTTAACTTTCACGCTCGTCCTAAATCCCCTACTTTTCACAAATCCCATAACCCTTATCGTCTTAATTTCCTTCTCTTCCATCCAACCGTGTTCCATCCCTTTCTAATGGATGGGCCCCCAATAGATCTGCTTCTCTTCCGGTTAATATTAATAAGGAAAATTTTCTCCTGTCCACATCAAACAATAATAACACAGTTCCTTTAATTATTCCTAATTCTTCCTCCTCTGTTTCTTCTCCTATAATTAAAACTATTTCCACGGCTATCATGGAGCTCCTAGCTTCCAATAACATTGTTTCTTCATCTTCCTTTGTCGATTCTCTATCTTCCTTCCTTTCGAATAACATTCATTTAAGCTAATTTTCTCTAAAATTATTAAGAAGGAAAAAGAAATGGAAAATTTCAGTGCTGAGTTATTTTCTCTTCTTTTTCTTTCAAAACCTCTCTTTCTTCTCATCAACTCTTTTCTGCTTATCCGGCTATTTACTCTTCTCTTATATATTATAAAACGTCTGGGTCAATTACCCGAGTGTATAATTTTAACCTTTGTTGCTCCTTTTTCGATTTTCCTAGTATTTATTAAATATACTGATGCTGAGGTAGCTATAACTACTTTTGGGCACAGTTATATTTGCTACATTCTACTTCTGTATAAATGCACTCATGTTGAGTTGGCTTACACCATCTCTGAACTGAGCTGTATTTTGGCTATTATTTATTGCTTTACGCAAGCAACTATCACAAAGTACGAATATATTGGTGCCTATAGTGCTAGATGTGCACATTGCTTGGCTGCAATAGCTGCAATTTAACATATATTGGCACTGTGCTGTCCATACACATGTTTCTAAAATCTTTTTCCTCTATCAGTATATTTTGCATTCTGGTAACCAACTTTGTTTTACTCCTCCTTTTTTTTTTCTTTACCGTCCCAATTCCTTTCTAACTTACTAGCCCAGACTTGCCTTTTTTTAATCTTCAATTATTACAACTCTCTTCTCTTGTTCACCTTACCTAATTATTTCACCCTTTTTATATTTTTTGTTCTTCTTTTTTCTTCATGTTTTCTTAAAGTTATATTGCTTCTTAATCTTTCTTTCCCTCTCCTCTTTTATCACTGTCTTATTTCCTCGCTCTAATCTCCCGGCGTTCCACTATGGTTTCTGTATTCAATATATTACAATGGAACTGTCGTAGTCTCAGGGCCAATCATAATTCATTAGAGGGTTTATTACTTCGTCGCAATATCGGTATCGCTTTAATCTCAGAGACTTGGTTTCGGTCGGAAATAAACTTCTACATTAGAGGCTTCACGTTAGTTAGATGCGATCGTGATGATGGTTATGGAGGCTCTGCTATCCCCATTAGAGATGACATCCCTTTTCACGTGCATAATGTCTTTCTAAATCTCCCTCCCTGTCTTAATTCTCTGAACATTGTTCACACATCTATCTCCTGTAACCTGGCTCACCCTCTTAACTTCATTTTTATTTATGTTCCTCCTAACTATGACCTTCGCCACTTCCCTCTTTCTTCCTTTTTTAATTCCATCTCTCAACCGTTTATCATCGGCGGGGATTGGAGTGCTCATTCTCCAACATGGGGTTGCAGAGTCTATAATACTAATGGCACTGTCCTCGAGAATTCTATCTTTTCTGATAATTTGATCATTCTTAATGACTTCTCTCCTACTTATTTTAAGAGTCCATCTAGCCTTAGCTCCCTCGATTTGACATTTTCTTCTCCTAATATTGGCTTTAACTACAACTGGAGAACCCTTATGGGTTCCTTTGGCAGTGATCATATTCCTATTCTAATAACTGCTATGGATCTTTCCCCTCCTACTTATGTCAGGCCTCTTCATTCTATTCCGTGGAATCTTGCTAAAACAAGTTCGACTGTGTTCCGTTCTCTTGTAGACTCTTCGCTTCCTAATTTTCATCCTGGACTTAATCCCGTATGTGTTTATAATTCTTTCTTGCAATCTATCAAGTATGCCCATAATGCTTCCTCTCCTTTTAGCCATCAGTCATCTGTCAATCGGCGTGTTGCGTCCTCTTCTATTTAGTGGAACGAGGAGTGCAACGCTGCTTTTGATCATAGTCAAACTACTTTCAGATCTGTGTTGATTTTCTGTGGATTCCCAGCCATATGGGCATTAAAAGTAATGAGACGGCGGATTCCTTGGCTCAAGTTGCTGCTTACTTCTCGTTTTTTCTTTGAAAAAGTTCCATCCTCCAACTTGAATTCCCTATGTGCTAAATTTCATCTCAAACTTTGGTCAAATATTTACCCTTCCTACTTTAGTAACGATCAATCCTTTTATCTGTTTGTGCACCCTAGTCTTCCTTCTAATTCCTGGTTCTTTGAGTTTTCTTTACTTCCCCGTTCTGTTGTCATTTCTATGATTCGCTTGCGTTTTGGCCATTCTGCTCTTCCTTCCTTTCGTTTTCGCTTTTCCCTTGTCTCCTTTCCAAATTGTCCTCTCCACCCAAATGAAGCGGCGATTTGCGATGCCAATCACATCTTTTTTGAATGTCCATTCCTTTCTGTTGAACGTTGTATTCTATATTCTTGTCTGCTGAAACTCAAGCTCCCCGCTCCTTATTGTGCATCATATATTTTGTCCTTCTCCTCGCCATCCATTATTTCATCCGTTAGTTCTTTTATATTGTCCATATCTGACCGAATAAAAATTTAACTGACAGCTCTTTTCTTTCTTGTTGTTTCTGGGTGTAGGTCCTTAGCTGACGTGTCCAAAGAGGAGTTATAAAAAAAAAAAAAAAAAAAATTATTTTGCTACTGCTCCAAAAATTTTCCCGATCTTTCATAAATCTTTTATTTTTTTCCCCCAAATTCTAAAGTTTAATCCGTCAAAGTCCTGACTACAGCTCATTCCCATACACACATATGCCTTATAATGACAGATGGTGTTAAAATGAACCATGCTTTCCTGCACGCGTTCTATACATTTAACAATATTCTATTATATATTATCAAAATTAATTTAAAACTTATAATCTTTTTTTTTTTTTTTTAATAATTTGCGGGTCCTATAAGGCACTAGCCCGTCTGTGGGTTCCCAACATAATTATATAATTTATTTGTGCAATAGTTACAGCATAAAAAGTATTAACTTATATATTACTATACTATAAAATCCACACTCTCATTATTTATCATTTATATTACAATTATACCATCATCTAAAATAATATTTCCCATTACAATACCTTAATATGATAAATTATATATTACAATAATACAATATAATTTTTATACAACTACCACTCTCTCATTAGCAGCTTAAACTGGAGATAGTAACGAGTCTCATGTCAACGTAGTCAATGTTATAAGTGGTTATTACTAGTATTACTACTATTTCTATTACTCTTTACGCCATGCTATCAACCAAATTTTAACCTTGCTTTTCCATCTCTCCAGATTTTTTTCATTTCGAATTTCCTTTGGTATGTTCCCCATTAATTTTATTAATACCTCTTCCTCTACATTGTCTATTTTACTGTTAATCCCCCAGATCGTACATAGCAAGGTTTATCGCAATTTCTAGTCTTGTAGGTTCTTGTTCTAGTTGGTAACTGTCTATCTTCTAATTTAGCACTGAATAATTTGCTGTAATAATATAACATTTTTGGTGACATTTCGTTATTTTTGTTCCACCAAGTGATGTTAGCTAATGCGTCCGCCTTGCTCTCGTTGTGTAAAACCAGTTTTAAAATTTTTTTTTTGCAATTTGCTGAATTTTCTCATTTCTGTAATTTTCGCCGCACCCCAAATTCCGATTCCGTATTTAATTCTGGACATTATTACAGCTTCGAAATATAACTTTAGGCTTTTGTATGTCATACCTTGTTTTAGTTTATACAGTGATGGAATAGTTTGTCTAACTTTCCCTGTAATATTGTCAATATGGTTTCTCCATCTTAAACCTTTATCTAATGTTATCCAAAGATATTTAAATTCATTCACATTTTCTAACTCTTCACAACCACATATTTCCTTTTTATGTAAACACTTTGTATTGTGTAAAATTAATTTGTGGACGAACGTCCTAAACCGGCTTGGCGTTCTTGTATGCATTACTTTTGTTTTTTTAGCATTAATTAATAGTTTTTTGTCATGCGCCCATTTGCATACATATTGAGATCTTCTTGTAACATTTTTTCAGCACTTTCATTGTCAGAGTGTTCAATAACTAGTGCGATATCATCTGCATAAACATACACTTTAGAATTCTTTACATATCGGTAGAGCGAATTCGTGTATATTAAAAATAGTATTCCCTTGTCCAACTCCGTAATTCATTATTTCTTTTCTACTGTGTTCATTCCCGATCTTTACTAAAAATTCTCTTCCTCTTATGTAACTCCAAAACCATTTTAGAAACCTCCCTTTTACACCCATTTTTCTTATGTCCTCAATTAGTATTTCTTGGTCCACTAGATCAAAAGCCTTAGTAAGGTCTAAAAAAACTAACAGAAATTGTTTACCCACTGCTAATCCTTTATTTATATCTGATATTAGTGTTCTAACAATAAGTAGTAATATCGTCGATTTTCCCTCTCTAAAACCAAATTGATTACTATTTATCAACTTATTTCCCTCCAAGTAATTTTTCAAATATTTTCCCACGTACTGCTCAATTATTTTTGCTATGATTGAAATTAATGTGATCGGTCTGTAGTTTTCACACTATTTTCTATCTCCACTTTTGTAAATTGGCCGTACCATACCGATTTTTAACTCTCTGGGAAATATTCCTTCTTTCAAGGAGTAATTAATCATTTTCATTAGTATTGGGGTTAGTAGTTTCGAGTGTCTCCTGATATCCTTCACTCTTATTCCGTCGTATCCTTGGGCTTTATCCGGATTAAGTTTTTTTATTATGGATTCTATTATGACCTCGGTGGCTCTTGGAATGTATAAGGATATACTAGTTTCATCATCTACTTCAGTATTCAAGAATTTATTATCACAGAAGTGTTTCATTTTCCCCGTTATGGATAAGTAATAATTTAGGAATGCATTAACTGCATTGTCATAACTAGCAAAATTCCTGAGTATATCCTCATCTATTATTGCTTTTTTCTTTTTTCAGACTATTTTATTTATTATTCCCCAAGTTTTCTTCATGTCGTTGCCTGCTTCTTTGAGTAATTCCTGTATGTAATATTCTTCTTTTGCTTGTCTTATTTCGTATTTAACTAGATTTCTGTATCTCTTATATAATTCTTTATATCGTCTATTTGAATTGTTTCCTTTACGTATTTTATAATATAAATCTCTTATATGAATGTAATTTAATATTTTCCTGTTCATCCATTCATTCCTAGGGCAATTTTTCATTTTCACAGTTGTTTGTTTTATGTACCTACATTCCTCGTAGAAATTTTTGAAAGCGTTTGCTATGTTTATTGAAATTTGCTCCGCACCTGCATTCTAATGCATGCTCTGCCAATCATATTTTTTTACTTTATCATTTAACATAATTTCATTTAAATAACTATAGTTTGTTAATGTGTCTGCCATACATTTGTATTAATCTTAAACACACAGTTAACCAGGTAATGGTCTGAAATTTTGGCTTTATAATACCAGCTACCACTTCATCAGCTGTATACTTTATAAAAATATTGTCAATACAAGATTTTGTAAGACTATTTCCTCTTATCTCCTCCCGTGTGGTTCCCTTAATTAATTTGATCACCCTGTGTTTTACTATAATATTTAAGAAATTCGCTGCCGCAGCATTCCTTAATTCAAGATTAATATTAAAGTCGCCACATACTATATATTCCGTTTCCCGGCCCAACCTTTTGAGAACCTCATCGATTCCTCTTATGAAGTCGCCGATTCTCTTACTTGGTGATCGATATATAGCTAACAGAGTGATTTTTAATTTATTATATAAGCTAATTTCTATCGCTATATTATCGTAAGCATCACTTTCATACTAATATACCGCTGTTGTAGTTTCTTGGCTTCCCTAGGGCGTATTTATCACATCCATCTATCTCATACAGTTTTAACTTCTCGTCGCTTAAATTTACTTCAGTGAGCACAATAGCCGTAAACGGTTGATTATGAATGAGTGCTAAGAATTCATCCCAGTTTCGTCTCAGGCTTCTAATATTCAAGTGGGTTATGTTAAAAATATCGTTATTAATTCCTCCTACTCTGTTCCAAGTCTTCGCAATTTCTGTTGTCCATTCTGTCGCGCGTTCGTAGGTGCCACAACTAATTTTGTGGCAGAATTGTATTAACGGCGTCATACGGTTTTTTTTTTTTTAGTTATTTCTTCACTGTTTAATTATCAAATGCCTATAATATGCAATTTGTAATCCACATTTTAACTATGTCATGTTGTGCACTGATCTCGCTTATTTAAGTTGCTATTAATACAGTAGAGATTTGCGTAATTATAAAGATGCCTATACACATTAAATTCGCACTTATACACATACTTAGTACCTAAAACCGAGGTAGTGCTATCAACACGGAAGAAAGAATGTAACTCTAAAACTATAAACTTATATCATATTATCGATAGACATGCATATTACATATGTCAACATATACTACACACAACATCCACACACACTTTATATACGAGGGTGGTTCAAATATAAACCGGAATTTCGTCATAAAAATTTTTACTTTATACTTACAGTGCTCATATTTTTTACAATTTTTCGGGATAACCCCCCTCGCACGCTACGCACTTTTTCCACCTCTCCGGCAATTTTTTTATTCCTTTTTCGTAAAAATCTCGCGGCTTGTCACATAGCCATTTGCGAACGAACGATTCCACCTCATCGTTGCCGTCGAAACGTTGTCCACCAAGTGCTTCTTTTAACGGGCCAAACAAATAATAATCACAAGGCGACAAATCTGGACTGTAAGGAGGATGTTCAAGTGTTTCCCAGCCCAATTCGGCCAATGTCTTCATCGTGAGCCGAGGGCGTTGTCTTGAAGCAGTATCGCACTACGGATCGGAATTTCGCGCCTTTTTGTTCGATAGGCCGGTTTGCTGTGTTTTTTAGGAGGTTACTGTAATACTGCGCCGTCACAGTACGTTGTTCAGTTAGGAAATCGACTGCGATCACTCCCTTCATGTACCAAAACACGGTACACAACACCTTCCCAGCTGACTGTGTAACCTTCGCTTTGACTGGCGCTCCCCCTTTTTTCTTCCGCTACTCCATAGACGAGCGTTTACTCTCCGGCGTATAGTAGTGCACCCAAGTTTCGCCCGTGGTGAATATTCGCCGCAATAAATTCTCTCCTTCCTCTTCATACCGCTGCAGGAGACGCGTACAAACTTCCCAACGAGTGAATTTCTGTTCAAAATTCAGAAGTCTTGGCACCCATCTGGCTGCAATTTTGCGATAACCTAGCCGATCATGAATTATTGTCTCAATACTACCTATGCTGATGCCCAATTCGTCGGTCATATCGCGTACACGGACGCGTCGGTCAGCCAAAATGAGTTGTTCGATGGCTTTGACGTGTTCATCTGTAATGCTGGTTTTTGGGCGCCGCGCATGTGCTATGTTTGACACCACTTCACGTCCTTTTCGAAACGCGGAACACCACTCGTACACTTGAGTTTTGGAGAGACACTCGTCCCCGAACTGTTCGCGTAATTTTCGGTAAATTTCCACGGATTTTACGTCGTCTTTGACTAAAAAACGAATAATGATGCGTTGCGCAACAGACACTGGTACTTCTTTTTCACTCATGGCTCTAACTACACTAAAAAGTGAGCTTACGCGGTTCTAATTGCTCTACATGCTTCGTAACAAACCGGTCTAACTGCCAGTGCAACCACTTTTTTCACAATAAATTTTTCGCGCGTTTATTTAAAAATTCCGGTTTATATTTGAACCACCCTCGTATATATATACAAATCAAAGACGAATGTAACTTTAATGCTCTCTGTCTCTCCCGATCATTTTTTACCCTTTTTGCATAATATTTTTTTATTTTACCTGAGCATAAGTATCCAAAAATTTATTCCGAGTATATTTTTTATTCTTTACACTGTTTCAAAATTTTCTTCTATCCTTACAGTCCAAACTTCAAGTCTTTTTAGACTATTCAGAAGATCACCGTATAAATAACTCGAGCACTTCAAAATGATAGCTGTTTGCGTTCTTTAGTTGAACGATAATTTTTATTAGATCATCATAAATACAGGTTATAGAAAGATCGATAATCTTCAGCTAAACGTGAAACGTAAAGACCATTTTTTGTTGAACGACGGCAAACATGTCTCTCAAGAAGAGAAAGAATCTCTTCAAATATAATTCCAGAATGTTGCGATAGTTTAATGTTTTCGGTTGTTCGTTCGCGTTGTTTTCTTATCAGTTAACAATTGTGTTCCGACTGCGGCGTCTTCGATTTAATCAACTTCATCGCAGCCGATAAATCCACCGGTGAGATCGTTCCTATTTATTTCTTAGTTTCTTATCGCTGTTGTAAATCAACATCGTCGCTTCGCTAATTTCAGCTAGCTAGTAACGACGTTTCTATTTTATTTATTTCGTTTTCAAATCGTTTTAATTTTTCATTATTTTTAGTTATAATTTTTATTTCTTTTCTTCTTACTGTGTTAGATGAGCGCAGCTAAAGGGGGCCGCTCTGCGGCCTCCTCCCCAAATCCCGCTAAAGTTATCAAACCTCCGTTAAACTTGTCTATTAATATGGACGTGGACGGTAACTCAAAACGTAAATCTGCTGATCCTCTTTCGCCTACTTCCGCTGCTCAACCGAAAGAGATTAAACTCTCCCAGGCTGAACTTAGTTCTCCTCATGTTGTCGATCCCAGCCTCAATATTAAGAATAATAATATTAAAAACAATTCGAATAATTCGACTACTACCAATATTAGCAATAATATCAATAATAATAATATTAACAATATCAGCGGCGAACAGAATACGGCCATTGATAAAATCATTAACAACAGTTCTAATGGTAAAAATGACAATAATAATAATAATAATAATAATAATAATAATAGTAGCGGAAATAGTAGTAATAGTTGTAGTGGTAGTATCAACGAAAACGATGATAATCATAATAATAATAATAACAGTGGTAATAATAATAATAACGTTAGCAGGGATAACAAGTCCGGAGAGTCATATCCTTCTGATCATCCTGGTCCTTTCCCCATTATAGTTGAGCACACTTCCTCTACTTCTAACCTAGGCAATTATCATCCCCTTGCTCTAGCTAAACTGATCAGCTCAATATCATCTTCCTTTACGAACATTTCCCAGCGGGGAAGAAACCGAATCTCTGTATCTTTCTCCTCTTCTTTAACGGCAAATTCTTTCCTCCATAATCAGGATTTCCTTCTTAAACATAACTTAACGGCATTCATTCCTTCTACTTCTTTGTATAGGTTAGGTGTAATTTCAGGCGTCCACCCTTCCTTTTCTGAAGACGACATATTATCAGGGATTGAAACCTCTGTTCCGGTAACATCCGTAAGAAGAATTTTTCGTACTTCCGAGGGTAAGAAAATCCCTACGAATTCCATCGAAATCAAATTTTCTAGTAATACAACTCTTCCCAATTTCGTGTCTATCTACATGCTCCGTTTTCCTGTAGCCCCCAGCATCAAACCTCCGACCCAGTGCTCTAAATGTTTCCTCTTTGGTCACATCGCTAAAAACTGCCGCAGCTCCAGCGCTATTTGTTCCCATTGTTCCTTAAAACATCCCGTCTCTGATTGTTCTAATCTGCAAAACCCTCCTCTATGCCGAAATTGCAACGGTTCACACTGTTCTAATGACCGCAGTTGCCCCGAGTGGTCTAGGCAAAAGGATATCAAGAAGATAATGGCTTTTGAAAACGTTTCGTTTCATGAAGCTTCTGCTATAAAAAACAAATCGATTACTACTCCGGCATTTTCTTACGCTAGTCGCGCCTCTGTTCCTTCCTCCAAATTGATAATTTCTCCCGATACTCCTGTTTCTACTGGTCACGCTCTTCCTAAGACTCCCACTTTCCACAAACCTAATAAAAACCATCATTCTTTTCAACCTAAGCCTCAATTCTCTCCTCTTCCGTCTAACCAACTTCCTTCCCACTCCAATGGCTGGGCTTTAAACCTTCCTCTTAAGGTAAGTAATAATCCCGGTCTTCCTAACACCAGTGTTCCCTCCGGTTTAGTCCCCAATCATTCTGCACCTGTTTCTTCTTCTGCGACTTCTTCTTCCCCTATGACCAATTTAGCAACTGATATTATTGATCTGCTTTCTTCCCACAACATTGTGACCTCATCTAACTTTGCCTCTTCACTTTTCTCCTTCCTGTCTAGTAATTTATGCGGCAATTAACTTCTCTCTTAAATTTCTTCTTCATTTTCCTTTTCAACTTGTCACTGCTCTGCAGTACGCTGTTGAGAAATGACTTGAGTCATCTACTCACAGTGACTCAGTGCAAAGTTTTGAACTTCCTTTCACAATCCTTTCAAATTTTTTCTTTAAGAATTATAAGATATATGGAATCGGTTCATTTTGACCAGTATTCCAATGCAGTTGATGTTTTCCTTCCTATGGTTCAGCCTGGTCATTTTAGAAAAACGCCTTGGGAGGTAATTAAACCTACCGGTCCTAAGGACGTTTTGATAATCTTTCCTTTAGTCAGTCGCAGGCTTTTTTACCTCTTTACTGTTACATGTTGCATGCAGACTGAACATAGCTTCATTTATATAACATTTTTACATAATAATGGAAGGCATAGAACCTTCTGTTGTTCTGGTGTAATGTCTTTCTGCATTTACTGTCTTCAGTTACTATTATTATTTATCAATGTTTATTTCCTTGATATTTCGCCTTATTGCCGCAGATTCTATCTTACTTCCTTGTCTTATTCCTCTGCCTCCACAGTCAGCTCCCTCTCTTATGGTTCCACTCATACTCTTCCTTGTACTCCCTTCTTGGTCGGCGAGCAGGAACTCTCTTCATGCCATTTTCCACGCTTTCTTCCTAATGATCCACAAGTTTAATATTCTCCAATGGAATTGTCGTAGTCTGAGAGCCAACCAACAGGCATTGGAGGGAATACTAGACTCCTCCTCTATCCATATTGCTCTTTTATCTGAGACCTGGCTTTCGGAATCCTCTAATATTTCCATTCGTGGCTTTACAGCAATACGTTCTGATCGTGTTGATGGCTATGGTGGCGCTGCCATCCTCATAAGAAATGATATCTTCTTTGTCCACCACGACCATTCTTCTTACTTTTCTTCTGATTCTCTCTCTCCCAACTTAGTCCATATTTCGATCCCAAATATTCATCCTCAGCCTGTTCATATATTTTCTGTATACGTGCCTCCTAGTTTTGACCTTAATAATTTCCCATTCTCTCTTTTGGCTTATCCTCATTCTCTTCCCTTTATTGTCGGCGGTGACTGGAATGCTCACTCTCCTCTTTGGGGCTCTGCGCGTCATAACAGGAATGGCCGTGTTCTAGAAAACTTTATTCTCGGTAAAAATTTTGTCCTTCTGAATATAACTCTCCTACTCTTTATAGAGGCGCTCACTCATCCAGCTCTGTTGATCTGTCCTTTACCTCTCCAAACTTTGGTCTTCGCTGTCAATGGAAAATTCTGGACGGTACCTTCGGCAGCGATCATGTTCCCATTGTTTTCTCTTTTCACCATCTCCTTCCTCCTCCTCCTCCTCCTCCTCCTCCTCCTCCTCATTATTCTATACTCGCTCTCGCTCCTAAATGGTCTCTCAACAAGGTTAACTGGGAGGAATTCCGTTCTAATTTCGACTTATCTCTTCCTTACATACACTCCCTCTCCGATCCTATTCAACAATATAACGTTTTCTCTGATTCCATTTCTTCTGCTCTGGACGCCTCCTCTCCACCAATTCATCATTCCAAAAGAAATTACCATCTTCAGGCTTCCTCACTTTGGTGGAACGAAGATTGTACTAATGCCGTTAAAGACAGTGTCTCTTCATTTAGATGTTTCCGATCTTGTTCTTCCTTTGCTAACTTCATGGCTCATAAAAAAGCTAATGCCAAGGCTAGATTTATCCTCAAAACGTCCAAAAGAAATTCATGGGGGAAATTTTGTGCTTCGTTTTCTAGATCTACTTCAATTTCCCATCTTTGGAAGATGGCTAAAGCTTTTCGCTCTTCTAGATCGGATCGTCCATCATTTTATAACCTTCCTTCAGATAGACTCACTACTTTTCTTGATTCCATTGCTCCCTCCTATGTTCCTTCCCTTGAGGAATCTTGGTCTCCTTCCCTTCCTATCTCCAATTCTTCCCACTTCCTGTCTTCTAGCTTCAGCATCAATGAACTTCGTGCTTCCTTGACTAATTCTTCTAATTCTAACCCTGGTATAGATGGTATTCCATTCCGTGTCCTTAAGAACCTTTCTGAATCAGCACTTAAAATCCTGTTGTCAATTTACAATTCTTTTCTGTGTATCTGTGAAACTCCTCCGCTTTGGAATTCCTTTATTATTATTCCTATTCCGAAGAAGAATCCCAATTCCTTTCGTCCTATTTCTCTAGCCTCTTGTTTAAGAAAACTTTTTGAACGAATGATTAATAGGCGCCTTATCTGGTGGCTAGAATATAATAATGTTCTTCCTGATAACATGTTTGGTTTCCGTCCTGGCTTTGGTTCTTCTGATTGCATATCCCTTTTTCTCTCTGATATCTATAAATCTTTCATCCACAAAAAATTTACTATCTCTGCGTTCGTTGATGCTACCTCAGCTTTTGATAAGATTCACCTTCCTTCTCTTCAGGATAAAATGCTTTCCATTAATATTCCTCTTGAGTTTACATCCTTAGTTATTAATCTGTTTCGGAACAGAACTATCCATCTTTCTACCCCTTTCTTTTCTGATTCCAGGACAGTTTTTCGAGGTCTTCCGCAGGGATCGTGCTTTAGTCCTACCCTTTTTAACATTTATTTCCTTAGTCTTTCTTCTCTTTCTATTCCATCTAGTTCGCTATTCTTTGCCGACGATATTCTCGTCTATTCTTCTTCCGATGATCTGTTTTCTGCTAATGAGGAGCTTAATAACTCCCTTGCTATTTTAGAAAATTCTTTATCTTCTCTTCATCTTTCTATTTCCCCTGAGAAATCTGCTGGTATCGTTTTTACATTTCGTCCTTTTGATCGTTCCTTGGTTAACCTTTTCATGTGCCAGGTCCCTATTCCTTTACTCACTTCCTTCTCCTACCTCGGTGTAATTCTTAATAGTACTCTGTCTTTTCATGATCATATTAACTATCTCTGCACGTCTGCTCTCAAAAGACTAAATTTTTTGAAGGCGTTGTCTTCCCCCAAATGGGGTGGTGATCCATATATTCTTCTCATGCTGTATAAATCCATTATTCTTTCTAAGTTTGACTATTGTTCTTTTCTTTATGCCAGTGCTCCTGTTTCCCTTCTTGTCAAACTTGATCGCATCCAAAATTCTTGTCTGCGCCTCTTTGTTGGTGCCCTGAATTCTTCTCCAATTCCAGCTCTTCTGTCCGAAACTGGCTTTGTTCCTCTTTGTATTCGAAGACTTCACCTTGGTGAAAGGTTCATGATTAGACGTCTGCAGATCTCTCCTTCCAAACTCATGAATTCTTATCGATATATCCGGGTCAACTGGCGTTTTTCTCCTCGTAAGATTCCAATTCTTTCTCTCATCTCTTCTCGACTCGTTCCACTTTCTCACTTTGTCCTCTCCCAGAACAAATCTCCATACTTTACCTTTAACTTCTCTGAACTGTCTCATCCGCCTAAGTTATTCTCTTTACCTTCTAATATTAAGTCTCTTCCTCATCCTGCCATTCACGAAGAATTTAATCACACTCTTTCCTCTCTATTTCCTGCTCACATCACGATTTTTACGGATGGCTCGAAATCTGCTTCGGGGGTCGGTGCCGCTTTTATTCTTCCTGCTCTCAACTATTCTGAATCATTTCAACTTCCCTCCTTCTCTTCTGTCTTCCTAGCCGAATCCACGGCTATTTTGCGTGCGGTCCTCTTTATATCTTCAACTTCTAATTTAGTGAATTTCCTTCTATGCTCCGACTCGAAGAGTGTTTTAGTAGCTATCGCATCTCACCTTCCTGAACCCTCTTCCTGTCCTATTATTCTTTATATAAGCTCCTTGATTTTCAATTTATTAGCCTCCCGTTCTATCCATATTGACCTGCTTTGGATTCCTGGCCACTGTGGTATAGCTGGTAACGATCTTGCTGACTCGTTAGCTTGCTCGGCCGCAGGAAGTGGTCGTTTCATAGGCAGATTTCCTTCCCAATGTCTTTACTCTCTCTCTTTTCGTTCTCACCGTGACTTTTGGACTGATCTCTATCCGTCCTTTTTCTCCAACCCTGACTCCTTTTACCTTGCTTTACAGCCTTCTCCATCCGTTTCTCCCTGGTTTAATAATTTTCCCAGTATCAGCCGTTCTGTCATTTCTTCCATAGTTCGCCTTCGTTTTAATCACAGTCTGCTCCCGGCTTCAATCTCCTTTATGTCCCTTTCATACTCCAACCTTCAATGGCTCGTGTGATGCAAATCACGTACTATTTGAATGTTCCTTTATTTCTACTGAACGCGCGATCCTTTATTCCAATTTGCTTAGCCTTGGCCTCACTACACCTTACAGTGCCCTCTATATTCTCACTTTTCCATCTCCTTCTGTTGTTCCCTTGTTATCCGCATTCATTTCCTCTGTCTCTAATCGTTTCTTGATATAACTTGTCGCTCCATATGTCCTATTCTTTTAATCTTTTGTGCTGGGTAAATGTCCTGTGCTGGCGTGCCCATTTAAAATAAAAAAAAAAAAAAAAAAAAACAAAAACAGATAAGACCAAAAATTTTTATGAATTTCCAAGTACAGGTTTAAACGGGTATTAATCATGGGCGAAGCTGTGTGGGCAACAGCTAATTTCCTATATAAAACTTGCACGATTTTTAAAGGAAAAAATAAGAAAATATAACGAATGAAATATTTTAGCGCCCGTTCCGAGATAAATTTGAATTACTTTTGAACATTTTCTATATGAACGCAAGCAACGAGTTCTTACCATGAGCATAACAAAAAATAAATAGATAAAAAAACCGTACTTATTAAATTATTTTACCAATACCAAACCTGTATGTATGTCGGAAAACTACAAGTGCGTGGATGTGAGTACAGTGAATATTTTATTTTTTTTTGCATTGTGCGTTTTTGTAACGATGCAGATTTTGTTTTAAAATTATTTATGGCGGGAGATCAGGAATTTATATATGTCATGTACCATATTGCAATTGGTTAGGCAGTGACGTTTCAATCGAGTGACCTAACTCGAATCCCACTGCAGCACACTGACACATCTAAAATTTCATTTGCGCTGGGTTAATATCCAAAGGAACAAAACAAAAAACAAACGGGAATTTGTGTATCTACGTATTTTTTTAATTAAAAAGTAATACAACATACATGTAGGTTTAATATTGAAAGCAATGAGAAATAAAAATAACATATCGTCAGAAAATTTTCTTCTCCGAGAGGATATTATTTATTTTGATGTGTTGGAGAGTTTTGTAGAAATCACGTGTTAATATGGCACGTGTGTACATTGTATTGACAATTGTAAAGATAAATAATTAAAGATTAGTAGCATATATGCCGATAATTAAAAAGAGAATTAAAATTTATTTTCCAACTCGTGTTTTTGAGGTTTTTCAGAACCGGGGTAACATGCAGCGACAATGCTACGCCTCGGATATAGTTTGAATTGCAATTATGACTAAGGAATATTACTAGTGTGTAATCGGGAGAGATAGATGTGTGTTATATACATGACGGTAATGTGTTGAATATCGAGAAAAATTATTTTACGTTATTCTGAGAGTGCAGTGTGCTTTCGTAGGGTACTTCTGCAATGACAGACTCCAAAAAAAAAAACAATACAAATGATCTATAAAAAAGGAAAATGAATAGGTATTAAATTAGCTTTTTGCTAATAAGAAAAATATACTTGGAATAATTTTGAACGGATTTGTAGAGATATGACGGGAAAAGAAATAACATATTTTCGAAACCGGAATAAAAATTTACTCCGGTTAATTTTGAATTCTTACATTCGGAAATTTAAAAATCACGCAGCAGAGAGGAAAAACGTTTGGGGCTATTCTTTAGTACTGGAATAGTATACTTAGTCCACAATTTGACATTTACTATTGGGTAACTGAAAACGTACAGTGGAAATAACAATCGGGACTACAGTTAATTTTCAGACCCAGGATAACGTACTTAGTATAATTGTGAAAATTTGGTCCAACTGCCAGTACTTAATTTGATTATTTACAGTCAGTGAGTCCGGGATATGTATAATAAGCGGGGAAAAGGCTTAGGGACAGTTTCGAGACTCATGGAAAAATTTCGGTTAAATTTATATGTCGTCATATGTGTTGCAGTTGGTTTCTTCATTGTTATGCTAACTGAAGGATTGTGCCATCAGAGGTCCTAGAAAGCAGATTTATAAACTACTCGCTCAAAAAACCTATAACTTAAAACACGTTATATTTAGTAGTAAACACAACAAAGATTCTTTTGCCGTGTGTTGAAATGGTAAATTTTAGCTTAGTAACATTAGAAAGTTTGTACGTCTTGGGGAGATTTTATTCTTTTTTTTTATTTCTGCTTGATAAGCAGTTAGAATTTATGACTTGCGCTCGTGTAAGTCATATTAAAATGAAAAATATAAATAAAAATAAACCTACCAGACTTATACGCTTAGTCTCCATAAATATCGATACACTTAATTTTGTCCCATCGTATGCAATAGGTTCAGAAACAGCGTCTGTATTTTCAAGAAGATTTCGAATTATTCTCTCTTCCGACGGCAACGTTAGGTCATCAGCTGTAAAATTAATCAAGTTTTGTCATATTACTTTTCCGAAAATGTCAAAAAATTGTGAATTTATATAGAAAACAATTATGCCTTACTAACAATAAGAGAAAGTAAGTGGAAGAATACCTTTTATTTTCTGACTGTAATGTAAAGGGGCGAAAGCCGTAAAAAGACGTGAGCACCGTAATCAGTTATTATTTGCCCTATTTCAGCTAATTATTGGTCCTGAAAATTGTTTACGACATGATTTATAAAAATTTTTTATTTATTCATATATATATACAAACATATATACACACACATATATATATATATATATATATATATATATATGTATATATATATCAGGGGCGTATTCAGAAGGAAACTGGGGGGGATTATAAGAAGGACATTTGGGAGGGGGGATTATATAATTGCGTAAAATCTTCTTCGGTAGGTCGTAGATTTGAGAAATAACCCTTGTTTCATAATGAAAATCAAATAGCGACCTTTATAGAAATTTAAAAATGTTTTAAAAATACTCAATTATTACAATTTAATTTAAATTTACTTTTATTTTTATGTGAAAAATAAAACGAAATTATAAAATTCTAGCTAAAATGGTACTTTAGAAATAGTATAATGTCCTTTGTCAAACTCCCTTATTCTACTTTTAATTTCACTGATCTCTGCCATCCTCCAAATATGTTTACTACTCCTATGCTTTTTAAGTTCCTTTCGCAAGCCCTAATCAGACAGGAATTTCACAGTTTTAACAATACTCAATTTCCTTCGCATACAACCGTGTTTATAGATGGTTCGAGGAGGCCGGATGGTGTCGATGCTTCTTTTATCCCCCCAGATTTTGGCTTTTCAAAATCTTTTCACCTGCTTCTTTTCTGTTTCATATCGATAAACGTATTAATGACTATCCTACATTCCATTATTTTCATTTTCTCCAATCACCTTTCCTCTAAATTCTTAATTATATCTGGCTCCATGAGCCCTTCAGACCATTTGTTCTCCCCTACCTGATCATTCTTGTGATTTTATTACACTCTGTATACGCTCACTTATCCACTCTTTCCCTTCTCTTCACTCCATTCAAATTGATTTTCTGTGGGTTCCTAGCTATTCAGTCATCTTCAGCAATGAAGTGGCAGACTCCTGAACTCAGGTTGCTGCGTCTTTCCACTTCTTTTTTTAAAGAAAGTCCCATCGACTAATCTCTTTCCGCTGTGTAAAAGTTTTCATCACAGATTTTGGTATCGAATGTATACGTTTCCTCTTGTTCTAAAAATTGTTCTTTTTATCTGTCTGTTAAAACTAGTCTTCCTGCCAATCTGTGGTTCTCTTTGTTTCCTTTAATTCGTCGTTCTGTTTTTGTCTCCGTTTTTCGCTTGCGTTTTAACCATTCTCTGTTACCTTCCTGCCGTTTTCGTTTTTCGTTAGTTGCATCTCCATATTATTCTCTCTACTCAAACGAAGAGAATGTTTGCGATGCGGACCATGTGTTCTTTGAGTGTTCATCTCTTTCTACTGAGTGCTCTGCTTTCTACTTCAGTTTGCTGAGATTTGGTCTTCCTACTCCATATTGCGCCTCTTATGTCCAATCTTTTCCCCTCCACAGATTGTTGCTATTATTTGTTCCTATCTCCTAACTCTATTTATCGTTCGTTATAGGTCTTCCAAACTTCCAGCTAAGATGGCCGAATCATCTGCATATCTTATGTTTGAAATTCTTTCTCCGTCTACCTTAATTTCAGCTTATGATAAATAGAATTTGCAACATAGGACAAGAATTTGGAGTTAAAATTAATGTGCCGAAAACAAAATTTATGGTAGTTACCCGCTCACAAATTGCAGAAGAGGCGCTATACATTTGAGAAATTCAAATACTTGGGCTCAGTGATCAACTGCAAATTAGATTGTGACGAAGAAATCAGAATCAGATGTGGAATAGCCAAAGATGTGTTCAGAAAACTGAGTAATGTATTAATACAACCAAAGTTCCCTCTACTTATAAGATTAAAGGTCATTAAATGTTATATATGGCCGGTATTGCTATATGGTGTAGAGACGTGGTCTATAAAGAAAATATCTGGAAAGTGGCTCATGGCGATAGAGATGTGGTTTCTGAGACGGCTGCTGAAGATACTTTGGACAGAAAAGGTGACAAATATAGAAGTTCTAAGAAAAGCAGCAGTTAACAGAGAAATGTGGAACATCATTCAAAAAAGGAAAATTGCATATTTCGGTCACATAATCCGTGGAGAAGAATACCGCATTTTACAAAACATACTACAAGGTAGAATAGAGGGCAAACGGCCAAGAGGTAGGAAAAAGTTTGGATGGATAATGAACATAAAAGACTGGACAGGATTAAAGTAATTCGAAGATTTGATGAAAGCGGCAAGAAGCAGAACATTAAAGATAGCCGACGCGTCAATGACGTAGGGCACCAGAAGAAGAAGATCTTCTAACTATATCTAACGGTATCAAAATGTAATTAACTTCTTTCTATTCTAATTATTTCTGGGTAAAAGTCTCCGGTTGACAAGCCCACACCCACCACAAGAAAAAATAAAAAGAAAAAAAATAGTATTTATTAAACTTTACTTTTTTTTTTTGTTGTTAGTAATCCAATCCGAATTCTTTGTTCATGAACAAGTGAAAAAAAATATATACATATATTGCTCATTAAACTATTTTCATTTACATTAAAAAATGAAAATTAAAAATAAATACAAATGGCAAAAAATCGACGACAGTTGTGTTTAGAATAGAATAAAAAATTATTAGTTTTTTTTTTGTTAATTTCCAGTTAATTATTTCTTTTCTATTATATAATTTGAGGATTTCGTATGTAAGTTAACGATAGCTATAATTTCTATTTACATAATACTAAATTCAAAACAAAGGAATTTGATTTTGGAAGAGGAACGTAATTGAAATTATCGCCATTTCGAAAATTTCGTTAAGAAAATGAAATACGATTTTGTTCCCGACAAATAGAGTGATCTCTCGATTGATATATAACATGACCGAAAAAAAAAAATTTTCAAAAATTTAAAGTATTCCGCTCCCCCAGGGCCGAATTATGATGTTGGAAATCTGGATGCTCCAAAATAGAAAAATATTCGGGAATGTATGTACATTTTTAACCTTGTTCAAAATTTTTAACTATGATACTCGCGTCGTCAAGTATTTTATATTTTGAATTTCAGCTTTATAGATCTATTGGGTGAGATGAGTTATGATTTTTCAAGTGATTTTACAGGTCGGTTTATAATATTCCACATTATATATATTCTAGGCGGTTTTTTGGGTTTGCAGCCTCCCAGGGTAATCAGTCATCATAGAGTTATTGATATGGTTTTAAAGAGAATTTTAATTGTAATTTATGTTCCAAATTTGTAGTTTATAAGGGAAGCCGTTCGTGAGCTATTGCATATTTTAATTGAATATTTTTGTTGTTTCTGAACCATCTTATTAGGATTCCGTACATTGTATATGTATGAAATCCTAAAAAAACGCGACGAACATATTACCTTTGTTTGGGAAGTCGGTAATAAGAAACAATATTCTATTAAAGTTTCTTTACAAACGATAAAAAGATGAATAATTAATAAAGCTAATAATAATATAAATTATAAATAAAAACATAAAAGGAACAAATATTTTTTCAGGAGATAAAATGAGATATATGTTATTGAAAAACGACATTGGAGGGAGGGGGCAGGACCTTTACCAAGAAACGAAAGGTAAGGAAAGAAGTCGGTTATATTTTAATCCGATCAGAAATTTTATCGAAAGAGGAACAAATAGCAGGAATAATTAGTGGGGAAGGAGAGGACAGGATATAGGAAGCACAATAAGGAGTAGAAAGTCCAAGCTTCAGCAAATAAGAATACAAGGCAGAACGCTCCACGGAGAGAGATGAACACTGGAAAAACATATGATCGACGTCGCAAGTAACTGCATCATCCGGATGGAGAGGACCGTGTGGAGAAGAAATCAAGGAAAAACGAAATCTGGATCTGGAGGAAGGCAGCAAAGAATGGCCAAAGCGCATACGAACAATGGAAACAAGATCAGAACGCCGAAGGGAGGGTGCAAAAGAAACCATGAATATGCAGGAAGAGTAGGCTGAACTGACAGATGAAATGAATAATTATTAGAAAAGGAGGAAACATAGGTGTCCGACCAAAATCGGATATGAAAGCTTTTACAAATTGATAGAAGGTTATCGGATGGAATTTAAAAAAAAAAAAATACGAGAGGAAGCAGCAGTAGCCCGAGCTAAGGAATCTGCCGCCTCATTACCAAACATGCCCGAGTGGCTAGTTACACACAGCAGATCAATATTGATTGAACGAAGATAAGAAAGATTGTGAATGAGTGAACGTATACGGTGGATAAGAAAGTCCCACGAATGGTCAGGAAGAGGAGAGGATATGGCCTGAAGAGCGCTAAAAAGAGTCAGAGATAATTAAAAATTTAGAGGAAAAATGTTTCGAGGAAATGAAAATAACAGAGCGAAGGATAGTCGATAATTCGTTTATGAATACGGAACAGAAATAAGGAAGACGAAAAGATTCTGATAGGTTAAAATCAGGAAGGATGAAGGCAGCATCAATACCACCAGGCTCTCTCGAACCATCCGTGTAAATGGTAACATGAGAGGAAAATAGGGAATTGATAGTGCTGTAGAATACCTGTTTAATTATGGCCTGGGGGAGATTTTTTGCAAATGAGGGGAGGATAAATACCTTAGGAGGATGACAGATAACAGCGAAGTCGAAGGAAAAATAAGGGAGATTATTGAAAGAGATAATATACGGTCAAAATGAATTGAGATGATGTGAAATAAATGCCAGAATAGAGGTTTTCTTGGGAGTGAAGCGCCGGCTGTTATAAATCGAAAGGAAAAACTGAATAAGAGTAGAAGATGCGAGAGGAAGACGTTTAACAAAGAAACGATAGCCTAAATTTAAAAAAAAAGAAAACGGACATAAACAATTCAAACGTGACACACATTTTAGGCTGCAATTTATAATCTGCGTAAATTTCATTAAAACCTGTTCAGCCTTAATTAAAATTATTTCCCGAAAAAAGTGGAAATAATAAAGAGACGGAAATATTCTTGCATATATGAATATTTATGTCTTAAAATTTGTTGCAACGGAAATATTTGTAAAAAATTAACAGTAACGAAAGGGCTGATGAAAAAAGGTTTATGCGTGCATATGGGCGTCGCCAGCGGGTGCAGGGGAAAGCTCCCCCCCCGGAGCCTTGAAACTTTTTAATCAATTGACCATGATGAGTATATTCACAGGCGCGTAATCATGGATAATTTAGAAGACCTTTATAATAAAGTAGTAGAACAATGTGCCAGAAACCCACGAAAATTATGTTTTAACTAAGATTTTATTCTTGTGTAATAAAATATTAAGCCGTTACAGCTTATAAATTTTATTTTTCCTATAACTCTCATATCCTTTTTCTATCATTTTGCCCCCCCCCGAGCTCATCGGCTGGCGACGCTCTTGTGTGCGCACATATTTATTTTTTATAAATTAGACCGAACTGTAAAACGGCAAAAATCATTGCCGAAACGAAATGTCGATCGTTGCATTTGTAAAACGCGTCTTGCAAGGTTGCCGATGTGAACATTTTGTATTAGTTGGCTAGCAATATCGTCGTTTTGTCGGCTGTCAAAAACTGACTTTGGCTCGCAAAACCGGACCGGCGGGATTCGCCTATATAGTTATCTGGTGACTGAGCTTCGCTTGAATTTATTCCGAACTTGCAGATTACACATAAGGTGTTCATGAGTTTCACAAATATTCAGAAATATGACAATAATAAACACGTAATGCGAAAGTTACAATATTGCATTACGCTATTATCAAATTTTGAAAGTGCATTTTAATTTGTATAATATTTAAAATTGCGCACAAATAAATATCGAGAATTCCATCACGGAATTCCAGTTTTTTTATTTAGGGTGTTAAATAAGCGGATTGTTAAATTTACTTTTTATTAAATCCGAAACACGAGTTTCATCACTAACACGAACACTGTTTGCCCCCATTTCCTTCGATTTTCAGGCCTTAAAAGGCTTAGTTCGTGAATTTTAACAAAATCGATAGAGCCATTTCTAGAACTAATTGCATATGTGTATATGAGAAATGCTTGTTTTTTTGTCCCATAAATAACAAAGGTTGAATGATGTGTTGTGCAATTGCTAAAATTTTGGGAAGAATGACGTAGTCAATTGAAAACGATTTTGCTAAAAAGAATTTTAGAAGAAAAAAGATTGGTCGGGTTGTATATACATATATATTGATACGGATTCGGTATTTATGGCGCTATCTAGCGACTCACGACATCATTCTGTTGTTCACCGTCAGCGAATACGGTCCGGGACATTTGCACGACCGAAAATGTATTTTCCGATATTCGGTTGAAATTTCGGCATGTGTCGAGATAGGACCTGTGTAAGTGTCTTGGTGTGTGCGTGTCCGGCGACAACAGGGTAGAGTCTGTCGGCAGCGTGATCCATAGAGTTATCAGAAAATAGTATACTATGTATATGTGTGCGATAGATCGGCTGTGGGCACATAGCTTGCTGTATTAATGAATTTCGATTTGTAAAAGTTAATCTTGAGCTGATATGGCTAAATAAGTGGGTCGCCGATAATCGCCGTTGTGTTACCGTTTCTATTAGCGAGTAAACACAACCGTTCTAATAAGCATTTGTAGAAAATTTGCGTTAAGCTATTTTTTTTTTTTCGGACTCAAATCTAGTCACGGGTAGATTTATGTCCGTGTTTCTGTTTCTTTGTAAAAATTGATGTTATTTTTCGGAAAATATACGCTTTTCGATAGAAGTAGTAGTCAATTAAACATGAGGGGCGGTACCCCGTGAGACCTCCCGTTCAAAGAGAGGCACTATCGCTGCGTGAACGCGTGTTTACAGTTTTTTTCCTTTTCTAGTCAACAGCTGGTCAAAAAAGTTGTGATTATTTTCGATCAAAAAAAAAAAAAAAAAAGATAGCAGAAAAATCGCGTGAGAGTCAGGCAGGGTAGCAGTGCGGTGATCTAAGCAGAAGTGTTCTAGAACCTTCTGCCCAGCCTTTGTTACAGTGTCATATCACACGTTGTGCTTCGCACGTTATTACCGTTTTAACCGTCGTCGTGGCTGATCGTGAAAGCTATTATCTAGTCGTTTTGCGTTACCATGTATCGAAATTTCCACGCACCATGCCGCACACTTTACAGTTTTTGTCAAATTTTCGGTAAAATTAGTCACTTTTTCCCGTTTCTCTAGTCATCGCCAATTATACGCATCAGAATCGCCATCCTGTCCACTTTTTTTGTAGACTTTCCGTCAAAATATATACGTTTTCCTTATCGAGAGTATCTTATTGGACACATGGTTGGGCCGTTGTGGCATCCCCGGTGCAGAGATATTACCACCGCTTTGCGGTGGGATCATGTTCCTTAATAATAATTTAAAGTTTTAATTTCCCCTTCGAAATTTATTTTTTTTCTTTTTCCTTCCGTTATTTGAAAAGCTTAATGCTCTGCAGTACGGAGCTATTCCGGTTGTGACACGCCGTAAGAGTCATTGGCGCCTGTAATTTGCATTATTTTCATCGTTTTGGTATTTTTTCCGTGAAAAGTCAGTCCTTTACAATATATATATATATATATGTCGTCGCGATAGCCTAGTTGCTAGAGCGCTTGACTTCCGATATGGAAGTCACGGGTTGGATCCCGAGCGACGACGAACTTATTACAAGAATTAAATAAAATAAATAATCGCTAATAATCACGTGGAAGGCAATGGCAAACCACCACGTACAACATCATATGCGCTCTAGGTCAGTACACAGCAGACCCACACCGGACTGCACTCGTACATCGATAAATCAAACGATTACTAATCAGTTCCGAATGTAGTCTTGGGTGTGTACACCTGCGTTGCATATAATAATTGCCTAGTACATTACCTATATCTGTACAGCTGAGATGTACGAATAGGTAGTAGCCGATGCTCAGAAGCTGAGTATGGCACTATAAAGAAGAAGAAGATATATATATATATATATATATATATATATATACATACTCGTGTATGTATCCAGAACTAGTCTTTTTTATATTTACGTATTAATTTTGAGCCAAATAAATAAAATTTAACAAAAAATTAAATCTTATAAATTAATCTAATTATGATAATAATAATAGAAATAATAAAACCACGGAAAATCATCAAATCATCTTTTATTATTATTATTATTATTGCAAGCTATATATATAGCGCGAATAGTGGAAACAAAGCCAATTTTAAAATTCACAATTTTTTTTCTCCTTTGGACCCGTTAGCCTACGACCTTTACCCAGAAACAAGTAGATAGGAAAGAAGTAGGTTATATTTTAATCCAATCAGAAATATTTGATAAACAGGAACGAATAGCAGGAATAGAATGTAGTTTCTACAACGAAATACTGTGGTCAACTAAGTCGAATGTCTTTATCAGGATCGAAATAAATTACTACAACTGATCTGCGTGCTTCCAAGTTTTTCGAAGTATATGAAATGTGATGGAATAATGCATTAACAGTACCTTTCGACGTTGTAAACCCGAACTGATTTGTACTGAAGTAGCTTATGCTATGCAGATGTGAGAGCATCTTAATTTTAGCACATTTTTCTAATATCTTACCAATGGTAGGTATGGTTGGATCTTTTCCTGAAGATAAATAATTAGACATGTCTGTTTTGTCTCCCGCTTTATATATTGGTGTAATTAATCCTAATTTTAAAGCTCCAGGAAATTCCCCTTGTTTTATTGACTCGTTAAACCGGATATGTTAAAGGTTTCACAAAGAAAGAGATATTTTCTTTTATTAATATTATTGACAATCCGTTATACCCATATGAGGACTTATTTTGTTGTGACATGATTGCTCTTCTAACAAAAAAAAAAAAAAAAAAAACTTCATCGTCTATTAACTTCACAAATCCATAGGAGTGCAACAGGCTCAATTAAAGGCTCCTCCCTCTCAAACTCACTGTTTTAATATTCCGCCGTTTTTTTTTGGTTAACTATGAGAATAGTATATAGTATAACCAGTCTGTTAGAATATTAGTTAAATGTTTTCAGAAAAGTGATCTGCCAAGATAATATGGTTGATTAGGGTGTGTATTGTAAACATGTTTATTTAAAATTAATGTAGCACTAAAATCCAGGTGATTTGAGAAATTTACTTATAAAGTTTCACTCCGGTTACTGCAGTTCAGTTTTTTATTTTTGAATCCCCTCATAAAAACATGATCTAGACAGAATAAATAATTATTCCGCTGTAGTATGTAGGTTCATTAACTAAATTTATAAATCCATTTGAAAATAATAAATTTAGATAGTTTTACACATTTGTTTCTATCTAGCGATAAGTTATCTTTCACTAAGATTACCGCTCTTCCTGAACGTTTTTCTTCACACCATTGTGTAAACGCTAGGTAATCGGGCAGTTGATATCTGTATCTACCTCCTCATTGTATAGCTAGGTTTCAGTTAATATAATGGCATCATGTAAAGCGTTATTCTCCTCGAGGAAGATTAAAAGTCTTCAAAATAAGCCTGTAGACCACTATTCGCAATATTAAGATTTAGCAACTTAAAAATTTGGTCAGCTGGCATAATTAATTAAGATTTTTGCTCTCGTTTTACGTTAGTCGCGCTGAAAGAAAGATTACGGCACACAGTCAAATAGCCAAAATTTAAATTATAAATGAATCTTGGTTATAAACGAAAATAAATAATTGTTGTATCGTACTGTAGAGAGATTAAGAATAAATAAAAATTTCGTTGAGATTCAAGGTTCCCTAGCATTTTAATAAAATAAAAATAAATAGCAGTATATGTCATGAAAAACAACTACTACATGAATACCTACGTAACCGAAAATATAAGGACCGAGTACATACTAGCCTATCTCATCACAGAGATATTTCACTGATCTATGTTTTAAGTAAATTAATGAAAAGATAAAAAAATAAAATAAATAAAAAATAAAAAAAAAAAAAATTTCGCGTATTTTAGATATTCTAAATAGTGACGACCATAGGTGAACCGAAATTGCGGAAATAATTAAGGTCGAAATAAATTAAAGATATCATTACGAGTGAATGTGTAACCTAAATTGAGGTATAAAATGTTTGCGGAATGTGTAAGTTAATGAAAATATGAAATATAGAAAATAAAACAAAATAAATTAAATGAATCGAATTAGGAGGCGTATTTATCAGATAATGCATAATGAGGAGGTGAATAAATTAATAAAATAATATAACTAGCATATTAATACAGTTTGATAAAAAAAAATATAATTTGGAATATTATACGACAGGCTAACGGTAATAATGAGATAAGATGATAATAGCAATAACACTAAAAATAATTGGGTTATTAAATCTGCTATACACAGCCACACACATTTTGACATATATACAACAAAGAAATGAGAAGATACGCATAGCCATACATAAAAATAATGTACGAAATTCTGTAAATAGTCAGTTTTTAATATTTTTATACGACTCTATTTGCTCCTGCGAGATAAACCGTATGATGTCATCTCGCTTCCAACCCTTCTGTTTTAGACTATGTGCCGCTAAAAAAATTCTGCTATTTTCTGCCGATAAGTGATAATTTACGTGAATGTTCTGTATTGCCGAAGACGTCGATTCTGTAAAACCGATATCTTTTAGTTCTGATCGATTTAATCTTTAGCTACACGTCCACACAACTTTACCACTATATTGGCACGCGTCATTCTTATCTGTTTCGCTACAGGCATTCAATATACTTCCATAGTCCTCTCTTTCTGATTCCCATTTGCTGGCACTTGGTTTTTTTTTTTTTGTTTTTTGCAAAGAAAAAGTTTATTTGTCAATAACAAAGTATAAATTTTGGTATATTTTATAATATTCATGCATGAAACCATTCCCAGTTGGTTTCATGTCGATTCATTACGATTTGTAAAAACGTCTCTACATGCAATTTCCAACTTTGGAATTTGCCAATAAGTCGCCATATTGGATTTAGGAAATAAAGCACACAAGGGCCATTTTTTCTGAAAATTTCGCGGATATTCGACAAAAACTTTTCATGCTATTGCAAATTTAAATTTTTTTCTTTTTTTAAATTCAGCGTTAATTTTGCATTAATTAAAATTATTTTGAAATTTCTTATATAGCTATTCTCGCAGGAAATTTAATAAGGAACAAATTCGATAAGTATACCGCAAGTCGATTGGCGGCTTATTTTTCGAGATAATCGAGGAAATAAAAAAATAAAACACTGCTTCGGTTCCTGTTTCATTATATAAAACCATGTTCCGGAATTTGAAATTTATAGAAACTCCCGAGTTGTTATTTGGGTACTTTTTACCTAATTTTAAGCCGAAATTTTCATATTCCGGCATATTTCAAATCTAACTCGCCCTGACTATATAGATATTAGAATTTCAAATAAAAATATGTTCATGATCACCGTATGAATTCGAGACTGTAATGGCATTCCTAAGGGCGCAAACGAGTAGACAAATGTTGAATTAAAATAACATTAATACCTTTTATTTCCTCCTGATCGTCGCAGTTGTACCTAAAGTTACCATTAATTCCGGGTGCTGTACTGAAACTAAAATATCGAACACGAATCGGATTTGGATCCTTCCAGTAGAGTAGAACAGTTTTTTCATGTTTCACTTCAATAACGCCTTCTTGTGTTATCTTCACCGTAAACTCACGCGGTTCCAAAGCTGATAAAAGTGTTTTATTTTTAAATTCTGCTTTAGCGTCTGATTTTATTAAACGTCTCAACTCGGAAAACGTGTTATTTTTCTCGCCTAAGCCGATTTCGTATACTGGATCCGATTTTTCATGAGTCGGTGACTCAGTGAACAATACGTGCACATCGCTTGGGGCTTCGACAGAAAACTTCAGATAAATATTTCCCGGTTGCGCAGTAGGTTTGATGAGATGGTACATGGAGTAGTTACTATCATGGATAACGCTCATATGGCATGTTGAATCTAAGTAAATATTAAACATAACAATCGGATATTAAATATTTCAAGTACAGCATAAGAAAAAAGCAAAATGAGTCGGAGACCAAAAATGTGATTATTAGCTGACTTTAAAGTTGGTGCATAACAAATTCAAACGCCCCGAGGTAGAGGTAATTTCCGTTTGCTTTTTTCCATTACACCAACAGCGACACTGGAAATTGTTTTAGAAATTGGTCCCAATCAAATCGTAATTCTATTTCAGTGTTATGATTTAATAAATATAATATGCTTAGAATCGTTTTTCTAAACGATTTTCTATGGAGATTGTTAAAATAATTTTACGAAGCTAAATCTTTATCCGTATCGGGTGTCGTTAGACATATGCTGCTTGGTGATCAAGATGTTAGCTTGCAAACTGAAAATCTAAAAGGTTTCTCCCAGCTATTTAAGATATTAAAATTGCATTTTATAATTTTCTTATGGAGTATAAGAAATAGTATAATGCGATGTGAAGAAAGTTGGATAGAAACAGCAATCACTCCATTTCGAGCAGTTATGACATCACCAAATATTAATATGCACTGTTCGAAGATAGTATTTTTATTTGATTGTTTTGTATTGGTAGTAGTAATTTGTTTTTAGTACAAGAATAGAATTAACACTGGGTTATGTAAAAAATAATTGTAGTTTAATAAACCAAAAACAGATGCTTTACATGTAAGATGCGCTAAAAAGCCTTAATTAAACTTAAATTCTTTCACAATACAAACCTAAGAGTGAAGGGATGGACATTAATAATTAATTTTAATTCACAATAAGAAATTAAGTTCTTTTACAATATTAATATAAGATTGCAGAAGTGAACATTAATAATTAATTCCAATTCAAAATAAAGTATGGGGTGATTTTATCAGTAGTCATGCGGTCCCTCAACAAATGTAAATGATATAGAACCTCCCCATACTTTATTTTGAATTGAAAATAACTATTTATGTCCACCTCTGCACCGCATAGGTTAATATTGTAAAAGAACTTAATTTTTTATTGTGAATTAAAATTAATTATTAATTTCCACCTCTGCACTCTTAGATTAGTATTTTGAGAGAATTTAAATTATTTTACGCTTTTTAACGTATCCTACATATGAAGCATCCGTTTTAAGTTTTTTTAACTATAATTTTGTTTTTAATTGTTTAGTCTTGAATGAAATGTAACATTTGATTATAATTATTTTCTGCGTTTAACTAAAACTATACTTAATTCCGTTTCATCTACAGTTCACTCTTTCCGTAAATTCAACAATACAATACAGCGATCTAAATTCATTTTTTCCTGACGTCCGAATGATTTTAAATTATTACTAATTGTCAGAACTCGATGACAATGCAATATTATGCAGAGAAAAAACACCTACATCTACGATTTAATTTGAAAAATGTAAATATTTATAAATGGAATAATTTTTATTTCTCGCGAAAACACGGCGGCTTAACGGAAGCATCGGATCCTCAGCCGGTCTCATTATTCAGTCTTAACGTATGACTGTAATTTTCGGTATCAGTGACCAAATCCAAATCTCTCCTACACACTTCTTCACAGTCCGCTCACGGTGTTTATCGATAATAATTTTATTTCGAAAATTTATACATTTTTAAATTTTTCATCGCGAAAGTACCATGTTCTGTTCTTTTTTTTGAAGTTCTTTTCCTCACCATTTCCAGCGAACATTCAACTGTTCTCAGTTCGATCCCAATTTTTATGAATCCTATATTCGGATCTGCCACTTACGAGCAAATGGAAAGTGCATATAAGAATTCTGCGTGTTCAGAATGTAACTTTCAGTATTTTATGCACTTACCTATGCTTTTTAATACTTAACTATTTTTTAAAAGTTTCATTTCAATTGATTAATTAATCGTTTCGAAGAATTTGAGCTATCCTCTTACTTCACCGACCAGATAAATATAGCATAGAGATTGCGCGCGAAACAATTTCGTCGTATAATAATGAACAGTTATCTGGAATGTTACCTGCAGAGTTAACAGTGTATGAGGAATAAGATTTTTTTAGGATTGGAATACAGTCTGATTTATCGTCAGTGGTATTTTCAAATAATTACGGAAGAAAACACGGGATAAGAAGATAAACAGGTTTCTAGTATTTTCCTTTTGAAGTTAATATGAAAATGAATTGGGAGAATTATGCATCCTAAATAATTATTACAGCTTTGTTCGTTTTCACTACTACAAAAACAATATTGTATGAAATATCGGTCACGATCTGAAACTATTTCGTTTATGATAGCATCTATAGCGAGTTTTTTTTTGTGTTGCCCCATAACTTTAATAATGGCGGAAAGGGAAACATTTTACAAGCGCAGAACTTCTTCGAAACGGATATCAACTTAAAGGCTAGAAAAGTGGACAAAATTAATTCAATTTTAATTAATACATATATTATTTAAATCAAAACGAAATTAATATAATAATAAAAATGTATAATCGTACTGATTGTTTTGAAATAAATGGAATTTAATTACTGCAAAGTAAACTCTAAACCAAGTTGTTTATAATTCGATTTAAGAAACCGGCAAACATTTGTTGTTGTAATCAAATTTTATAGAATACTTGCGGAAAATCGAATACAGCCTTTACTAAATAGAAAAAATTCATTTTAATTCGTTACACTAACTTACCCTTATTTATAGACCCACACGTTGAAGCAATCAAACTTAGAGAAACAAAAAAATTAACAAGTTCACAATAGGACAACATCATGGTGAACGGAATTATAAGTTGAGCAAAATAGATTTTTTAATCTGCATCATTTTCTGTTATTGTCGCTTGCAAAGCGCGTTATAATAGTATATTATCTAATATAGATAATAATAGAGAAGGGATGTTTCACGGGGACACCGTGTCGTAATTTTTGTTATCAACATCGTTATCATTAAAAATTGTGTGATACCGCTTTACAATTCTAATGAATGTACCATTGAAAAAAAAAACGCCGAAAAAATTGGAACAAACAATATTATTGCAATATGTATTGTACATAGGTTGTCCGAAATATTTCGAGACTGAGCCGATATTTCCGGAACTACGTACACTAACGACAAGCGGTAAAATACGTCGAGTAGCCAAACATGTTTGCGACAACATATTCACAATTCAAACCTCTAGGTGCAGCAGAACGTGTACTAGAACGAAACGCGTAAAGTATGTACAAAATTCACCCTACGATCGTGTGCGGTTGCGTTTGACCGCAGTTCCGGAGCAACCGCGCATTCTAAAAAAAAGCCTCGTACAGCCCCATTCTCCAGCTATAACATATTCGCAAATCACCGCTGTAGATGAAATAGAACGCTCTCCTGTGCAGTGAAGAAAAACGTTTAGAACTGGAACGTTTTGTCGATTGTGTCATTCGTGTGTAGTAACGAAAATGGATTCCGATTTTTCTGTGCGAGATCGTAACCAAAGAGCGGTGGTACATTTTTGTTATGAGCGTACTATTACGGCCCGTTGTCGAAACAAGAGACCACACATTAGAGCGAAAGAGGCTCGCCACGCCAAAAAAGAATTCGGCAAGCAAAGTCTGCTGCCAAAGTCATGGTCATCGCGTTTTTTGACTGGAAAGGACTGGTTTACCAGCATCGCGTGTCTGCAGGCAAAGCGATCACAGCACAGTATTACTGCTCACTCCTTGCAGCTCTGCAAGGACACATTTCTCGGAAGCACCTTGAAATCAAAAAATCTTAGTGTTTGCACCAAGACAATGAGTGACCGCACATCGCGCATGCGACTGTCGACTTGTTCACAAAGCGAAACGTTGAAGTCCTGCCCAATCCGCAATACAGTCCAGATCTCGCTCTGTACGATTTCTAGAGCTGTTTTCTCTCTTGAAAAGCTGCCTGCGAGGACGCAAGTTCGAGATTAATGAAGAAGTTGTCGATGCTTGTCAAACCGCCTGCGAGGCAATCCCTGCGGCCGAATTTGCCAAAACCACTACAGAAAAATGGCGCAGAAGGTGGGACACACGACTCGAAAACGAGACACGTTATTTCGAAAAAGAATGACTGATTGTTTTGTAATTCTTTTCGTCTTTCTTATGTCTTTTCTTCTCTTGAAAAACTCGTAGGGGGGTCACTTCTTCCACAGTGTGTGCGTTTTGTTCTGGTATGCGTTCTACTGCAGCTAGAGGTTTGATTTTTGAATATGTTGTCGTACACATGCTTGACTATTCGACGTATTTTACCGCTTGTCGCAAGCGTGCCTGGTTCCGGAAATATCGGCTCAGTCTCGAAATTTTTTGGATAACCTATGTATATATACTAGCTATCGACCGCGGCTTGGCTCGCATATTAATACTTGTTTAAATCTTCTACTTTTTTTTCTCTTTTTAAACAAACTGCTTATTTCTAACAAATATTTATTTTCTTTATTCTTTTTATTTTTGGGCACATTACTAATATAATAGTTAAAGCAAACTTTAAATACATTTCACAACAACAAATCGCAATAGTTGGCAAGGATATAAGATTTAAAAGTAAACAATATTTCCAGTACTAAAAATATCCAAACCACCGTTTCAAGGATTCTTAACTTTTCTGTAATTTAGATTTTCAAAATATTTTAATGGAATCAATCTTTTACAGAACATTATGGTAAATAATGATTTATAGTTTAACCTATTTTGGGTAATTTATGTTTTCGGTTATGCATTAATTCAATATTATGTCAACATTATAAGGCTGCCTCCCACGACTTCGCTTTTTTTGTTGAAGTACAAAATACATATTGCAGTCAACCGCGGTGGAAAGTCATGTCATCACTACAATCATTTGATTTTTACTTCATCGTGATCATTACATTTTCTTTGCGCTATTCACTTTTTCTTTTAACTGTTCAGCTGCTTACTCGCTGGCTTTGTTGGCTTCAAATTTGAATAACCTTTATTTTCTTTAAAAATTATGTAACCATTTTTTCCTGTTCTTTTGGAAATGTATCTATTGCCGTCTAACAAAAACCATCCTCGCGATCAACTGAGCACTCCCGTTTTTTTTATAATCTGCGTCTGTCACAATTTAACAAAAAGTTTATTCAACTGAAGAGCACACACAGCTATCATTTTAAAAATATTTAAAATGCACAGTTTTCGCCTTTTTACTTTATGCACATGGAAACCTCTGTTGTAATGTGATTGTAAGTACAAATCTCTCATAAGCACATATATAAAAATACACCTCCACCCACACACATATTTTGTTCTGCGCTTTCTAACCTTTCAGTCGAACATTGCATAAGATTTAATTGATTACCTGTAAAATTATTGATTTTAATAAAATTTATTATCAAAGTAATAAAGAAAAATTTCTTATTTACTTGCACCAGAAATTAAAATGTTTTTTAGTGTTTATACTTACATTTATCATAGTAATAATTTTATTTAAATTCTTACCTTTAATCACGGTAAAATCATTTTATTCGAATTTTTGAATTTATATTTACATTAGCTGTGTTACCCACGGCTTCGCCCATATATTAATACTTGTTTAAATAATCGAAATTAACAAAAAAAAATGTTGTTTTATCTGGATTTTATATTCATACATTTATATATAACTCGGCCATTTTGGCCTCGCAAGAGGCTGTGCCCATTGACCCCTCTTTCTTACATTTCTATCTCTTTCTTTTCTATACTTTGTATAAAATGATTAAAATTTACAACGTAATTCTAAATCGGTCCATATGAATATAATAACATATTCACTGAAATCCTATAAAATATATCAAACGTTACATAAAATTGGGATATTTTTCGTTATATAAAATTAGGACATTTTTTTGGGAAATATTTTGTAATGGGGGTAGCCTAAGAGTTACGTTGTAATTGTTAGTGAACATTTTCTCAAGTCTTCAATTTTTTTTATCCTAATTTTTTAGATTTGTACATTCTTCGTAAAATATTCAATACAGTCAGCTCAGTGACATTTCTAGAGGTTCTACAGTTTTCATCATTGTAATCATCTGTTTTTAATTCCTTATTCACCATTTAAATTGCATTATCCACTCACTTCACAAATAGCCTGTTTACTTACCCGATCAGTTTCATCAAAACGGATTAGTATAAGTTCATTTTTTTCTATGTGGTGAATTATGTACTTTTATTAAGTATTTATTTCTTCTATACAGTTTTTCTTTCTTTTGTGAATATTACGAATACAATAATTAAAACAAACTTTAAATACATTCTACAACAGCAAACCACGGTAGTGTAGGTTTAAGATCTGAAAGTAAATAATATTTCCACCATGGAAAATATTAAAACTCCTGTTGCAGGATTCTTTATTAATTTCTCTGTAATTTTAATGTACTTTTTTATAGAACATTACTAATACGCTGCATAGTTGCTAAATCATATACCGAAATATTTGAAAGAAATTAAAAGACATTATTATAACAAAATTATTTCTAAGGTAAGGCATTTGTGCGTAATTAATACACTTATAATTAGGTAGTAATTCAATAATATCTCAAGCTGCTTTCGGCGACTTCATCTTCTTTACTGAAATACTTATTAGAGTCATTTGAGCTCCGTATCTGAAAAACAAATTGCTTTAATCTCTACAATCATTTGGTTTTTACTCCTTCTTGACCACTCCATTTTCCTCATACCATATTCACTTATTTCATAATCTTTTTTTTTTTTTTCCTTTTGGCCCAGCTTTCGCCTTTTGGCCAGTCTATACTCAGATCTAAATACCTAACTATTTCCTTCTTATATTTTTACATTAGCAGTTTTTAAAAAAATATATAACGCCTTACATTCTAAGGACGATGGCTCCTTTACAATTTGGTATAGAGATATCGATAATGTGTAATATTTATTTAAAATGTCTTTCATCCTTTCCTTTCCTTTTTATATTTCTTACATTGCAAGACCATATGTTCGACTGACCCCTCTGATCCGCATTCATTACAGTTGTTGTTATTTGTTATTCCTAATTATTGTAATGTGTAATCCGATGATGGCCTAATTTTATACAACATATTGCATAATCTGTTCATCTATATTTCTCCTTGATCCTTGGTTTTCATATGTGAAAAATGTTTATTTTTTATATTTTGGTTTTTAATTGATATATTTATGTAAAGATTCTTTCTTTCTTTGGAAAACATGTTTCTCACCGTCCAATAAAATATGGTTTTCACGTTTCATGTTTAGTCGAAAATTATCGGTCTTTCTCCAACATGTCTGTCGTGATCTAACAAAAAGTTTCGCCTAACTAAACAGCACACGCTGCCATCATTTTGAAGGGGCGAGTTATTCACACGACGATCTCCCGTAATTACAGGTTTAAGAAAATGCTGGTGCCTCCTTTACTTCTCCCTCCATGAATCACTCTAATATAATAAAACTTCCTACATTCTGTTCTATTTTTTACACTGAATTTGAGTCTATTTTCTGTGCCATTAACTTTTCTGTAACGCTTCTAATTTCCTCTAAAATTCTAATTGCTTGACTTCTTGAACGTTTTTAAACTTATATCATTCTGCTTCCGATCCCCGTTGTATGATCTTATTATTCTTTATATCCGTTCCCTTATTTACAATCTACCCAATAATCTTTCTACTCAAATAGACCCCTTCTTTGCCTTCTTAGTCATATAGGTATCAATAGAAACGAGGAGAACGATTCTTTAGCTCGTTCCACTATCTACAATAGTCAACCTTTTTGAAAAATCACTTACTCCAATCTTATTCCCGTGTACAAAAACTTTCATCGTACCATCATTATTATCATTCGGAAGTAGACAATTATGTATTGTGTTATATTCTTGTTTATTCTACCGCTTATTCAATTAACACTGATAACGTAAACAAGTAAGAACCCTATTCGACGGAGATAACTCAAACGCGTAAAACTTCTTAAATTATTACATTTATACGTTATATAGTATTATTAATACATATTTCTAATGGCAACCGGTAAAACATTGGCTAAAGGACAGTTAAGTGTCTCAAGTTCACTGAGTACTAGTTGTAAGAAACTCAACATCGAGGAAACTGATACTGAAGTATCATCAGTTCCGGAAGGAATTAAAAATTTACAAGCGGACATGAAAGAATTCAAAAAAATGTTTTCTTTCTTATCCGACAAGTACGATGATATAATTAAGATTAATCCGTCACTGACTGAGAAAGTGAGATCTTCACCCCAGCAAGTGGCCACTTACTCCCATAGGTCAGGTGCAGAAGAAAGACATAGAATTCAAACAACTAAAAAACGTAATAAACAACATCGACTAATATTCACGTTGTGAAAATGTCTAATTCCACTTGAAGTATCAATAGATGGAGCAGGGAGGTGGATAGAACTATTCAGCATGAGATTGATAATAAGTGAAGTAAACAGAATTGGAATGTTAATTGCTACCATCTTATCTTTTAGAGTGGGTAAATGAACATTGTCAAAAGCACAGGATACATCGATGAAGGAAGTCAAAGTGTAATGTTTCTGGATAAAAGACTTGTTGATATGGGAAACAAAAAGACCAATACCAGGCTGAAAGCCAAGCATGTCGCTAGCAAATACAGGGTGTGGCAGCATAACTTCCTTTTTTAAAATGCGCCACTTTTCTTCTACTAAATTTTGTTAAAGAGAAATAATAATAGAAAATCGAAATACATTAGACACCATTGGCAATATGTATGCTTCTTCCCTTGCAGTTTTACTTTGATTTTCTGTTATTATTTCTTTAAAAAATTAAGGAGAAAAAAAGTGACGCATTTTAAAAAAGAAAGTTTTTTTTTTTTTTTTTTCTTTCTTGTTTGGGTTTTTCCCTGGGCTTGTCAGCAACGGACGATTACCCATCAACATGTGTACATAGCAGCAATTAGGAGTAACAAGGAATGGAATCTGATAAAGAATGCTATACCTCTGTCCCGAAGAAACTTTAAAGTCCCGTATTCCAACCATTTTATCTAAATCCAACACCTCCCCTTTGTTCATCTGTAGATCTCACTTGGGATATTGTTTTCTTATCAAAAGGTCGTTCAACCTCTTTATTATTTCATCCTTCGTCCCTGGCTCCCTAATATTACTCAAATTCTATAGCGCATTTTTTTTTTTGTCTTTCCAAATTTTCAGTGCGATACCGATCATCTATTCTTTGAATGTTCCTTTACTTGCGAGCGCTTTCTTCTTCATTTTTAATGTTTTGATGCTACACTTCCCTGCATTTATGCTTCATACATCCTTTCGATTTCTTTCTTGCCTATCGTTCCTGTTTTAGCCCTCTTTATTCGCTTTACCTCATCCAAAATTAAACTTTAATCTTGCTTTCGTATTGGTCTAGAGTCTATATGTGCTTGAGGAATAAACATTTTTCTTATTGTTTATAGGAGATAATAAATTTTCAGTAAACGCTTCCCGTAATGCTTTTCAAAGGATTAGCTTGGACCTGTTTCCATCCAAAATTATGCGTTACGTTATTTATTTTTATTAGGCTGTTACGCTTAGTGTATTCCAAAAAATAAATGAAAAATGTCCCCCACATTTGCAGAACGACCGAAACTAAAATCCAAATTTTCAATTTAAACATTAAATGCCATGAATTAATGGAGTATTTTAAAATTACTTCGAATTCCTGTTAAGTGCATTTCGAACGACTTTTTATAAATAACCACCTTTTCTTTATCGTGAAAGTACAAAACCAATTATGTTTATAAGAAAAATCGGATTTAAAGTTGTTAAATTTGAAGTGATTTTTCTACCAATTCTTGAAACCACTTCTAAAATCTCTCCTCCTAAAAAACAGCATTACACGTTCATAGCATCCTACAACTTCACGACGCGAACGCTGTATCAGGATTGCCGGTAGGTTTTTACTGCGCAGGGGTCAAATAGTTTAGTAAATGATATTTGTAAACATTTTTATTAACTTAGAGCGCATGCGCAGCCTTCTAACATTCTTTCATATTTTACTTTTTAGTTCATTACCGTTAATATACTATTAATTCTACCGTGTGTTTTACAAAATCAATGTTTATGTAATTTTTGAAAATATTCAATGAAAAAAAAGTATAATATAGAACGTCACATTTCTGACAGTTTTCCATACCTGTGCTAGGTCAAATCCCGATACTGTTGTTTAACAGAGCTTTTTTTTATTATTTGACAATAACGCGAAATTCATTCGATCGATTAGAATGGTAAAGAATAAAAATTAAGTCACTTTATTTTAAACATTAAAAACCGAGAAACATTTCTTTACTTTCCGATAAAATATATAACTAGTCTTCTATAGGAAAGAATGAGTATTCACGGTAAATCACCTCTTCATGCGCTGTAAAGGTAGGAATCAAAAGTATAACAAAGAATACGACAATAATAAATAAAATTCGGTCAACTGCAGCTGCGAATTTTAACCAGTAGGCGGCATATTTCCTTCTTAAATCGGACCGCGGATCACCGTCCAAGTTGGTTTTTTCTTTCAGTGTTTTACTCTGAAATCCGATCAGGAATACGGTAGTATTACATAATAATCGTTTAAATAGAATGATCGATAATTTATTTCAATAACAACAAAACATGTTAAAGAATTTCAAAAAAAAAAATGCCATTAACGGTTATTCGAGGTTTTCTAACGTCTGTATTCCTTGCTAGAAACTGAAAAACCTTAATCAGCAGCAAAATATGGGGCTGTTACTAGTGATTTTAACATGGTGATCGTATTGCACACACGTCCGTTTAAAGTAATTTTCTATTCTTCTGACTCAATTCAAAAGTGTCCTCCCATATTAATGCACGATCAATAATTTCATTTAGTAGTTATTCATTTTTAGGAATATTTTTATTACAGGGTTTTAAGTTCTTTCCATTAATACCGTCTAACTTTGATATAATATCTGTTATGCCATTATCACTAGATTACAAACGACCTTCTCATTTAAAAAGAAGATAGTTTCTGTACTTTAATTTTTAAATTCGTCAGTGTCCTACTTCAATTGACATAAAGTTCCTATTATTAAATAAATCAGGGAAATCGTAAAATGCATTTCATATTTCGCATTCACAAATCTCCTCAGCCAATATGTAGAATTTTAGAAATACGTTTTAACGGATTATTTACTTATCCATTGAAATTTGTCCGGACGACCAACATTTTTAAATAGTGGCCAAATAAATGTCTCTTTTCAGTCCGGATAGAAAAAGCATTTTCAAAATTAAGACATCTTTTGAACGTTTGCAAACTGTTCCTTTTTAATTCTACAGGCTTCTGCGCTAAGTTGATCTTTAAATTAACGTTCAAAAACAGTACGATACTTATTTTATCAAACGGAAATAAACGAAATATACAATTACAATATAAACACAATTACCGGATATACATATGTATAAAACCAAAATTTCACACACAAAGAAAAACACAGAATCCATTATTATATAAATCCGCTGTTATTCTGATACCGTATGGTAGTAGGTTGTTCCAAATCTAGTCTACAAGAAATACGTTGAACTCGAAACAAATTACTTTGTGCACGTTCTCTTTCCTCTAAATATTAATTTCTGAAGGAACTATCAGAGGCCAGTTCCAGTTTAGTAGGTGAATATTCGCATTGAACTCACCACACTATATTGTACATGCGTAAATTCTAGAATTTTTTAAAATTGAATGTTTTATTTTAGTATCTTGATATTTAAATATTCACGGGTAATATTAATTTCTTCAATTTAAAATACGAATGCATACTAAATTTTACTGATTATCTGGAACGTCATTGACTGATTGTCTCTATGGAGTCGAACGCCGTGGTGATGATTTAAAAATGTTTATTTAGGAGGAAATTTTCATAAAATGCAGATAGGCTATGAATGAAACTTAAGTAGTTAAAAACTTAATTTGACTTTCCAAATGAACTAGTTGGGTTGCCAAGTTAAAACAGGAGAAACCAATTGAAAGACGAGCAAAATTCTGGGAATTATCTTTTCTACTTCGTAACAGCGAAAACGGCTGATACACGGTAATTATAGGGTGAGTATTTTTAAATTCAAGGCAAAACTACAGTTTTTTATTACAAATTGATCGCAAGCATGAATTCTAGATATTACAACTACTTTAAAGACTAATGAACATCAAAAACCTTAGAGAAGCACTATTACCGTTTCACAAAAGGACTCTCATCGTCATAGTTTATGCCGAAATCGCGTTAATTAAATGCTGAAACAAAATTTAATGACCAGCATATTTTATTTAGATACGAAAGTAACACCGCTTGTTTCAACCTGTTCCCTAATTGGTTTCAATTTGTTTTAATCACGGAATTTAAAATAATATTACAGAAATAAAAATTTCAACTTGTACACATTTTTCATAAAATTGTCGATTGCGGAATTAAAATAGTTGATTCTATTAAAGTCTGAAAAATAGAAGGTATTTTTAGTGAAATTACTGAATTTTCTAAATTTTTCACATCTGAGACAGTTTTTCTTTTATTATTTTTTAATCAAGTTCGTCAACATGGACATTGGCTCAAGAACTGAAAAAAATAAGAAAAAGTAAATCAAATTTTTATGAGATGTGAGATAGCTAACAAAATTGTATCAAGCGCTTGGATGACAGAAGGAAAAGCAAGGGAACGAATAAATGAAGCCCTGCGGGAACACTGATTAATAAAGGAAAGGAGTAGAAAGAAGATCGTTCAATTGAAAACGAAGAGCATTCAAATATTACGCGATCAGGATCACATAGAAAGACACTGTTGAAGGGATGGAGGAGATAATATGGATATGGCAAGAGAGAGAGAGAGAGAGCTTGAAAAGCGAGGAAGGGAGCAAACTATGTTCAAAGTGCAGGTGTCATATTGCAAGGATATTAGAGCGGCTCACAGAAGGGAAGTCAAGAAACCAGAGGTTGAATAGACACGTAAATCGAATTTGGATTAAAGAATCAGGAGGTGTAAGAGTGTGCAGCAGTAGGCAATAGAATAATGTAGAAAGAGACCTGCTGGAGGAAAAAGATAGTCAAGCTAATGAGTCAGCTAACTCATCTCCTTCGATCCTTGAGTAAGACCAGGAATCCATAAGAAATCAATTTGGATTAGATGAGAAAGGGAAAGATCTCGAATTAAACAGGTTCTTTATATAAAACGATATAATTGTTCATAAGGAATGTGTACCATTACGTTTCACTACCGTACATAAGTGCTCAATGCAAATCTACATGCCAATAGACAACATCCGCCTAAATACAAATTACTATGTAATACATGTAAAAACGATCGACAAATTTGGTAATTTTATATATTTACCTGAAAAAACGCAAGTAACACATTAAATTAAATTAGCGGGTATCCGATATAGGCATTCCGGACTAAAAGGCGGAAGATGATGACGTTGCCTTTTCAGTTATTAAAAATTTTTTAGCGTTTCTGTTATTTTTTTGCTTTTTGTTTTTTCTGAGAAGGACTCAGAATTGTTAGACATTAACCGGAACACAATAGTTTTTTTTTTTATTAGTTCCAATAGGCAGCATTAACAGGGAGATTCCAAATCGATTTATCTCGAGTGAAACACAATTCTTATCGCTGTTTAGGTGATTTTGGTAATTAAATTACAAATTTAACTATAACGCCAACTATTTGAAGAGTATAGTAAAAATGTTCAAATGCATTATTGAAATTATTTTTTCTTTTTTCGGTAGATAACAAAAAAAGAAAAACGATTGGTTTGTTCGCTTATAAACGGTATCATTTGTAAAGTAATGAACGACATTACCTCAGAACCATTTGATTGCAGTTTTGATAAGTTTGTTGTACTTTAGAAAGATTTAATTTTATTCGGGGAAAAAAAAACATAAAGAAGTAGTAAATTTAAGAAGGTATTCTTTACCTTATTTATTTTAGGTTAAGAAAGAAAATTTCACCACTCATCCAATAACGAAAGTAAATGTACGCAAGTAGATTTCACGTTGCGAAATTTTACGTATCAGCCGTTAGAAATAAATGGGGTGGTTATCAACCAGGATAAAGATGTAAAATACTTAGGCATTCATTTGGACCGCAAATTAACATGGCAAAAGCATATTACACAAAAAAGAAAACATCTAGATATAAGATTGCAAGAATTAAATTGGCTTCTTGGCAGGTACTCTAGTTTATCATTGGAAAATAAATTCTTAGTGTACAAAATAATTATAAAGCCCGTTTGGACATATGGTTTAATGTTGTGGGGTTGTGCAAAAGGATACACACATAAACAAGATACAACGGTTCCAGAACAAGGCTATAAGGCTGATAGTCTCACCGCCCTGGTACGTATCTAACCACACTCTACATCAAGACTTAAATATCCCATACGTGAAAGACGAGATCAAGCGAGCTGCTAAGCGATACATAGGCCGCTTGGAGTCTCACACAAACGTTTTGGCGATCAATCTTCTTGATAATAGTCTCGATGTTCGAAGGTTAAAACGTAGTCGACCGTTTGATCTGGCCTAGTTTTATGTTACTAAAATTTCAGTGGGGTCCATCGCTAGATGCTAACCCCTAACAAGTTATTTTCGCGTTACAGTCCAATTGCTGGATGGCCTTCTGGCCAGTTGTAATTTGTATATAAAAAAAAAAAAAAAAAAAAAAAAAAACATCCAATACCGAACACCAGAAGTGATCTGAAGGTTTCAATGATCCTATAAGTTCACGCTCTTTGGAACGAACAATAAATCAGTATCATCAAGCGTCGTTCTATACTTAGATTCTGCAGCTCCCTTCGCAACTTGTACCGACTGAAAAGAACTGTCGGTCACCAGAGTGTCAGTAGGCCTTTCCTATTTCTTTACTACGTCCTAAACAATCCTTCACAATCCTTCGTACTTGATCACAATGTGATTCTCCCATCTTATTCTTAAGTGTCAGTATCAAAATGATTACACTATTTTTAAGCTCTTTATACATTTCCAAATTTTTTTACCACTATCCTCAACAAATTCAATCTGTAATCGCTTTTCTCAAAACTATGAATCTTTCCTCCTCTATGTAACTTCCCTCTTCTATGTGCTTCGGCCCAAGTATCACGATACGGCACCATAAACTAATAGATTATTATTTGGATATTTGAAAAAAAAAAAGGTTAATTAATATAACTATAAAAATGAAAATGTCTCTTCTGTCGCTCTGCGTAATTTACCAAACGTGCCCACCATCGGCGTCTCCTTTTCTTCCTTGAACAGAATAATATCCTATCCTCGTCACAAGTCGGAGGGCGTAAGAAGCATACTACAGTTAATCATCTGCTGAGCCTACAAAGGCAAATATTAACATCATTTCACAGACGCCAACATGTATACTCCGTCTTTTTCGATATAGAAAAGGCGTTCGACAGAGTATGGCGATACGGCCTCTTATCCAAGCTGAGAACAGCTGGTATAATTGGAAACATGGCCAAGTATCTGAATAATTTTTTAACAAACAGAACGTTCCATGTTAAGATTGGTTTGTCAACATCGAGCACCATTCACACTGAGAATGGCTTATCACAAGGATCTGCCCTTAATGCAACCTTGTTTATTTTTTATATCAATGATATAAATGATTGTATTGCTCCGCCTGTAAACGCCCGGCTCTACTTTGACGACTTAAACATTTCCCCGTCTTCCAGTTTTCCAGCAAATGCTCAAAAAATCCTACAAAAAACTATTACAAAACTACAATCCTGGTGTAACAATAACGGTCTTGTGTTTTCTCCATCTAAGTCTATCTGTGTTGATTTCTAAAGGGGACGTCAAAACTCTTCTAGCATCTGCCTCAATCTAGAAAATTCCTCACTTCATTTCCACCCTACTGCTACTTTCCTTGGACTACTGTTCGATCAAAAGCTAACTTGGCGATCTCACATATCCAATCTTAAAGTTAAATGTAATAAATTCCTATCTATTCTTAAATATGTATCAAACACAAAGTACAATGTACCTCCGAAAACTCTCCTCTCCATATACAAATCCTTAGTCATTTCCAGAATAAACTACGGGTCCAGGCGTATTCGAGAGATTTCTGTGCACTTAGCCGCTTGTGCACAGGCCACACGCCCATGTCGCATAATTTTATTTTGCAGAGAACCCCTCTCCTATGAATTGTCCTTTCTGTGGCTAAGATGTTGCTCCCTCAACTCCTCATATACTATGCGACTGTCCAGCATTATCACCTCACCGGCCCCTTTCAATTAATAACAAAACAGTCACCAACATTCTTGAGAATTCCCCCGATGCAATTTTATCCATAACACAATTTATCAGAACTATCAGATATCTATAAAAACAAACTGCGCATCTTCGTACTGTAATAGCCACAGCAGTTAAACACGGTACAGGATGTTGCTTTCACAAGAAAAAAAAAAAATTAAAATCAGCTCTATACGCATAAATACCATGTATGATATTTTATATTCATCAGTAACATTTCTTGTTCTTTTTAGGAGCCTTGCTCTTGTCTTGTAGCTTAACCTATTATCCTTTCCCATTTTTTTCTGTCTTGTACTACGTTTTTAATATTATTATAATACATTTCCAATTTTATTTTTATCTGATCTATCCATTTAAGTCGAGGTCTGCTTCATTTCCTCTTGCCCTCTAGTTTCCCTTCCATTATTGTAGTTATGAAGGTGTTGTGGCGCAGTATGTGTCCCAAAAATCTGTCTCTTCTTTGTTTCAACATTTTTATCAGCTTCCTTTCTTCTTCCACCATTTCCAAAATTTCTATATTTGTTTTTTTTTTTTTTTTTTTCTTGTTTGGGTTTTTCCCTGGGCTTGTCAGCAACGGACGATTACCCATCAACATGTGTACATAGCAGCAATTAGGAGTAACAAGGAATGGAATCTGATAAAGAATGCTATACCAAAGATGGAGAAACAATAACAATCAACGTCGAAAAATGCCAAACGTATGTATCCTGAAAAGAAAAGAAATGACGAAGGTAAGAGCAAAAGGAGTTAGCTGTCCCATACCATGGTCACATCTGCAATTACAGAGCCCACAGTACAAACGGACAAAGGAATCTGGCTATAAATAATTAAGGAAGAAGAAACACGGGATGTTTAAAAAGCAGTTAGATCCATCAAGCACGAAACCTATATAGAACACAGCGCTTAGCGTCCGTAAACAATTATCCGAAAGTTTAATGACTTTCTCCATCACTATAAAGCAAAGTTTATAGTTTTTAATTATGAAACATTAATCATATTTATGGCGACGACTGCAGAAACAGCGCCTACCATTCTGTTAAAAGGAAATGAGCAGAATTTTCACTGAACACTATGGCCACACTGCAACAGCAGCGCCCGCAGTGCCGGCGAACAAGGAGTTCACCTATCTACCGTTAGGGCCGCAAATGCGACAGCGAGCCCGCAAAATTAACTGCGAGCTGTGCCTGTTTGTGACTGTAACTGCAACATCAGTGCGTGTTCTTCGTTTAGAGAGGAGTTCGTTGGGAATCACTGGACACGATAAGTTAGGAATGCCAAAATAGGAAATACTGAAGGGATTAGATATTAATATAATGAAGTACAGAGGATAGGAATTTTGCTACAATTGGTATGATCAACGTTGACTGTAATGAGAGAATAAAGGACACACAATATGGAGTTGGAACATCATGTGAGAGAAGCTCCGCGTATAGAGCTGCCCTTTCCGATGATAAAGAGGAGCATTCAAAGAATACATGATCAGAGTCACATACGACTGTGTTATCGATACACAGCGGACAAATAGGAGAGGACACTATGGAGAAACGATACAATGAAGCAGGAAGTCGACTGTGACCAGATCGAAGACGACAAATAGCAGATATGATGAATCGGGGAAGGTGCGGAAAATGTAGATACTATGGTTGAGTAGGTGGATTAGGGTGAATGGAAAAATATTGTGAATTAGGACTGGAGAAGGATGATTTATAAAAAGATTTCCAATTGGCCTTTTGGATACTTTTTGCTATATTTAATAATTCATGAGAAGGAATCCGTCCGACTGGCCGCCCAGAAGAAATAGCCGAACGAGCAAGATAATCCGCCTTTTCGTTGCCCGCAATTCCGGCATGACCAGGAATCCAAAGAAAGTCGATGGTTAATGAGTGCAATCTGCAAAGACTGAAAATCAGTGATCGGATGCGCAGAATAATAGGATCAGAGTAAGAAGGAACATATGCAGAGGATATACACTGAAGGGCGCTTTTGCAATCAGAAATTAGGAGGAACATTTTACATTGCGGAAAAGATGGAATGAGCTCAATGGCACGTAGTAATGCCAATGTCTCCGCATAATAAATTGAACAAAATGCAGGAATTTTGAACAGGCTTGTTTTCTTCTGCGTCCATGAGCTATTTAAAATGCGGCGCCATCCCCACATTTCAAAGGCCTCCAATCGGTTTTTAAGATTCTTTGTTAATACCCATGTTTCCGAACCGTATAACAACACACTCCATATATAAGTCTTCATTAATCTTTTCCTTGTACCTAGTTTAACATTTTTGTTGAATAATTCTCTCTTTTTCATGAAAGTTTGTTTGGCAATTGCTATTCTTGTTCTTATTTCCATATTGCTTCTTCCTTCTTGTATTATAATACTTTCCAAGTATTTAAAATGTTTTACTTGTTCTAATATTTCTTTGCCTAAATTTATCTGTGTCTTCTTTTCATTAATACTAGCTACTAATATTTTTGTTTTTCCTTTATTTATTTTTAAATTTAATTATTCCAAGCATTTTTTGTAATATTAGTAATTGCTATTGTAGTTGCTCTTCACTTTCCGCTATTAATATCGTCCGCAAATCTTAAGCAGTGTATTTCTTCTCCATTTATATTCACTCATTTAATCTTTTCTTTCATCGTTGTAATTGGTTCTTCTATTAATAAGTTTAAAAGCATAGGCAATAACGGACATTTCTGTATTACTCCTCTTTGTATTTTTGCATTTCACTGTAATCTCCGATTCTTATTTCCGCCTTTTGTTCCTTATATAATTCCCATATAATTTTCCTATCATTGTGATCTATTCTTATTTCTTCTAATTTTGAGAATAATGTTCTCCATGTTACACGGTCAAAAGATTTTTCTATATCTACAAAAGTTATGTACAGTTCATCCTTTAGGTCGCTTTTTTTTCCCATAATTAGTCTTAATGTCAATATAGCCTCTCGGGTTCCCTTTTCCCTTCTGAATCCAAATTGATTCTACTTATTTTTATTTTATTTATTTATTTGAAAGATGCTCGACTGCATGGTCATTTGCATCTTATTATGTAATTACATATGCTAATTATTATAAAGTATTATAAAGATTTGTTAATTTTAAAAAGGAAAATAAATTATTAATATTATTGATATCGTTACTTAAGATAATGTCCAAAGTTGCATTTCCAAAGCATGTTTGTCGCTGTGTAGTATACCTCACGCATTCGGACAATATGTGAGTTATGGATAGCTGACACTAGAGCATGCAGTACGTATTAGTGGTTCATCCTTTTCGAAGATATAAGCGTGCGTTATGCGTCCGATTCTTAAACGTGCCAATATAACTTCTTCCCGGCGATTTCGGCGGTTATGCCATTCGGAAAGGATCGGTTTTATTGTATACAGAGTTTGTTTCAAAGCGCTGTTCCCATTCGGACTGCCACGATAACTTTATGGTATTTCATATAATTTAGCAGCTATGTTTTTTAATGCCGATTTCACATATTGGTCGCATGTTGTCCTTCATGAGTAAAGCCTCGAATTTCGATATCAAATTTGCTGCAGAGCAAATCTACGGTGTGCACTGCTAGTGGTCTATCTAGGTGAACGTGTACTGTTGATTTATAAAGCGAGGTATAAGTTGTTGAATTTATAATTTTACCGTAAACAGGATTATGAGGAAGATGCCAGATTTTAAAAAAGTACTTCAGTGAAAGTAGATTCCTCCGATCGCTGAGTCGGAGTAAGTCCGTTTCCACTAGTAGGCTAACTGTGGGGCTAGTTCTTAAAGCTCCTGTAACGAGTCGCATCGCGATGTTTTGAATTAAGTCCAGCTTTTTGAGCGCGTTGGGATTTGCACTATTATATAATATGCATCCGTAGTCCATTTTTGAAAGTACCAGTGTTTTATAAAGAAGTAATAGGGATTTTCTGTCTGCACCCCAATTTGTGTGCGCTACCATCTTTAGGACGTTTAGCGCTTTGTGGCACTTGATCTGTAAAGCTTGTATGTGATCTATTCACGACAATTTTCTATCGAATGTTATTCCTAGTATCTTCAATGACGTTGACGTTTTCACACGTTCATTGTATAGCGAAATATTGCATGTAGGTGGAAGAGGCCGTTGTATACCAAATGTGATACATACCGTTTTTGCTGTCGAGAAGGTTAGGCCTTGTTTTCCAGTCCATTTGACAACTTTATTGACTGTATGCTGTAATGTTGTTTGGATATTTTTGATATTCGTGCCGGATAGGTAAATGATCAGATCATCCGCGAATAAGCTATACTGAACAGGTGCTTTAATAACTTTTGAGAGTTCGTTAATTCCGATAACGAACAGTGTTGGACTAATTACAGATCCTTGGGGGGTTCCATTTTCTAATATTTTCGTCTCAGAAATAAAACTATTTAATCTCACTCGGAATGATCTATCATGTAAAAATTCTTTTATGAACATTGCTAATCGACCACTTATCTTCCATTTTGTTAAATTTTGTAAGATTTTGTATCGCCAGATACGGTCGAAGGCCTTCTGGAGATCGAAACTAATGACCGCTGTATATTGTTTGTTCACAAATCCATCACATATGTAGTGCTGAAGTTTGACTAAAGAATCTATGGCACTTCTGTTTGATCGGAATCCGAACTGCATCGGGTCTAGTAATCCGCGTTGTTCAAGTTGCTGTTTTAGCCGATTGTTGACCATTTTCTCCATTAGTTTACTCACCGAGCTGGTTAGTGAAATGGGTCTATAACTACTGATTTCGAAGGGATCTTTACCAGGTTTAAGTATCGGGATTATGTAAGCGGTTTTCCAGTTATCCGGTATTTTACTAGTATTCTAAATTAGGTTGAAGTATTGCAAGATTGTTTGTTGGGAAGACGAGTTCATATGTTTAATCATAAGTATGTGGATATTATCGGGTCCAGCTGTTGTACATTTCATAGTTTTTAATGCCGATTCGAATTCATTAAAAGTGAAAGGAAAGTTATATGCTTCGTCTGTGTTAGTAGTTAATGCAATGGGATTTTTCTCTCTTTTTAATTTGATTTGCTGAAATTTATCTGAGTATTGTTTGGTTGATGAAGCGGCGTAAAAATAATCGGAAAAGGTGTTGGCTATTTTATGCTGATCTGTTATTAGACCACTCGGAATTCTGATGGTTGAAATGGTATTTAAGGTTTGTCTACCTGTGATACGTTTATCTTGGTTCCATACCATGTTAACTGGAGTGAACGCATTTATTTCTGATATGAATTTAATCCACGAGTTTTTCTTGGCTTCTCTGATAATACGCCTTCATTTAGCCCTTTCTATTTTAAACAATTTTAGGTTATCATCTGATGGGTGTCTTTTAACTTTTGATAGAAGCCTATTTTTTTGTTTGACTGCATCTTGACACTGATTTGACCACCAGACCGTTTGTCTCCGTGAGGGGTTGGTTTTCAGCATAGGAATTGAATTCTTCGCGGTTTTATATATTTCATTTATGATGAATTGGTTGATTTGGTTAACATCTGTGGTATTATTTTCCAATCTTAAGGTTAGCTGCGATGAATATAGTGACCAATTTGCTTTTTTCACATTCCAGGTTGGAAGTCTCTGATTTAGGCAAGGAATATTTTGAATGTTATCGATAAGTATTTGTTGGGGGAAATGATCACTACCATGTAAACTGTTGAATGTATCCCACTTCGTTAAGTGTGCTAAGCTCTGACTACATAAGGATAGATCAATTGCAGTAAAGCTTCCTGTGTATACATTAAAGTGTGTCGGTTTACCGTTATTTAGTAAAACTAGATGATTTGCATTGATCCATTTTTCGATTTCTTTCTCACGTGTATTCGTATTATTGGAGCCCCATAGTTGACTGTGAGCATTGAAATCACCGCTAATTATATATGGTTTCTGCAGCTGTTTTATAAGGTTATTGAGAGTTTCTGCCGAAACTGCGTCATCTTTATGTAGATACATAGTGCAAATAGTAATACGAAATGGGATTTTGATTATAATACCAATTACTTGTAGTGCGGTTTGTAGATGCAATATTTCCGTATATATATGGTTTTTATGAGCAATTAATACACCTCCACTAGCTATTGAGTGATAAGGAAAGTCTTGTCTGTGTAGGTTGTAGTTTTTCAAATAAATATTGTCTACTGGTTTTAGTTTAGTTTCCTGTAGAAGTATGATATCCGGATCGTTTTGCGCGAGTATTATTTGAAGTTCGGGCAATTTACTTAGAGTTTTAGGAGACTTTTTAAATGGTTAATAGTGTTAAACGTGTGTTCTGTGTTCGTTTAATAAGTTAATCAGTATCTGCCTGTAACCGCTCGGTAGGCAATTCTAAGTCGGCCGGCCAAGCCGACTTAAACAATGGAAACCTTATCATCTACTTCACTGATAACGGCCAACTCAGGTAATAATTTCAATTATGTCGATACCGCTAACCGTTCCTCTAACAACCGACGTTCTTTCGCCGACGCAACTAAAACTAAATCTAACAACAGAATATCTCCGCTAAACCATTTTACATACCCCAACGAAGACCAAGGCCTAATATTTCCATATATTCAAGGTTCCACTCTTAAGGACTACTTCGTCTCGTTAAAACCATCAATCGGATCAGCAAAGAACATTATAGCAGCTTCTCGAATAAGCAACAATAGAGTTTTAATCTTTTTAAACTCGCCGCAAACTGTCGCCGAATTTATGAATTCTCACGGCTTCATTATCGTCAACAACACTAAAATCAATGCGAGGAAACTTCTTACGTCTGCTAAAAAAATCGTACTATCTAATGTATCAGCAGTTATCCCTAATGAAGCCCTTCAATCGCACTTAACCGAGAAACTTGGATTTAAATTAGCCTCGCCTATCTCGATCCTCAGAGTCCAACCACTTGACGAAGAATTTGGCCACATCGTGAGTTGGAGACGTCAAGTCTACGTTTCGAATCTGGAAGACATCGAATGTCCGCATTCCTTTCTCCTTCCATATAATGACCGGGACTACCGCATTTTCATCACCTGCGATGACCATGTCTGTTTCAAATGTAACTCGACAGGTCACAAAGTCTCCACATGCCTCTCAACTGTCCAGCCATGGAATATGCACATTGTGGAAACGGAAAAAAAGATTTCTGTTCCCGCCGATGGACCACCGAATGAGGAGAGTCCTGACATGTCCGAGATACAAGTGGCTCACAACGCCCTAGGAAACCAAGCCAGCATAGATGAACCAGACTATCAAAGCATAAATACTCAACAACTCTCTTCATCTTCTTCCGCAGAGGGCGACAATCAATGTAGCATTCAAGCCTCTACAATAGTTCCAGACCTTATGCTGGAAAACAACTCGGACTTACAACAGCGATCTATCAAAAGGCAACTCTCATCATCCTCTTCGCAATCTTCTGATCTACCTCAACTCCATCCGGAGAATCTTAAACCTCCAAAGAAGCCCAACAAACGAAACAAATCAGTTGTCCCGCCAGATCAGCCTCAGACTAACTGTCCTCACGCCGAGATAGACGCAGAAGGCAGCGCTCCGCCCTCGATGAAACAAATATTCCAACCACTGGAAGAAAAATTTATGGAAAAAGAAGGCTCCTACCCAATATCTTTTGTCAATTTTCAGCTATTTGTCGACATGTGCCAAGGAGCGCCTATACTCCAGGACATAGTAGCTGAATTCTCCACAGATATTCCTGCTGTTATCCAAATGCTTCGGGACAATCACCCCTTATTAACGGACAGATCAATGAAAATTCGTTTCACCAAAATAATTAACAAACTTCAAACCGAATTCAAATCGTAAACAATAATCCATAAATCTGCGGTCATGAACTCCCTTATATTGAATTGGAACTGCAATGGAATTTTCGCTCATTATGAAGAACTAAAGTTGCTTATCTCTACATATCATCCAGCAATAATCTCATTGCAAGAAACAAGGCTCAAAACAAATCAAATACCAAACCTAGCTTCTTACTCTGTCCTGAAGTCCCCCCACCAGCTGGGCACAATGCCCACGGGGGTGTCCTATTAGCAATCCGGAGAAATCTGTCGTTTCAGCACATCCGACTTAATTCAGAGCTTCAAAATCTATGTATTCGTGTCCATCTTGACCAGCCTTTCACTCTATGCTCTTTCTATCTCCCTCCACAAGAAACTGTAATTGTAGCTGATTTCCTCACTTTAATTCAACAACTTCCGACACCGATAATTCTCGTTGGCGATTTCAACTGTCATACTCCTGGTCTGGACAGTAATTATACCAATCCTAATGGTCGCTTAATAGAAAATCTACTAAACACTCTTAACCTATGCATATTAAATCCCCCCCAGCCCACGCACTATAGTTTCGCGTTTCGTACATGGTCTAAACTAGACTTAATCATTTCATCCCCTCAAATAGCCAGTTCCTTAATGGTATTCCATCATGCTGATCTCGCGGACAGTGATCACGTTCCCATGCTGGTCAATAAAATCGTCAGCTCAGCGTCATTAGGAACTCATATAACTCACTGGAATTACAGAAAAACAGATTGGTCTCGCTACATAGCCCAATGCCGCACTATTTCGCTGAACTTAACCAAGGATATTGATTTCGTAGTGGATAACTTCACCTCAGCTCTACTCAATGCAGCACGGTCAAACACCCCAGCGCCCAAACAACCCACACGGAAGCTAGTACCATGGTGGACGACCGAATGTGCTACTGCCATTCGCCTCAGACGCAGTGCACTGAGAAAACTAAAATCTGCTCCCACGATTGAACTCCACACAGCTTACAGGAAAGCTCGTGCAAAAGCAAAATGGACAATCAAGCAGGCTCAGCGAAAAACATGGAGAGATCTTACCTCTACAATCACAGCATCAACACGAGCAAGCCTACTGTGGTCAAAAATCCGCTCTTTAGACCATCTCTCATCTAACTTATTTCCCGCAGCTATCAAAGTCAGCAACTTCCGAACAAGCGATCCTACCGAAATAATCTCTGCTTTCGCCGATCACTATGAGCATTCTTCCACTGGTACAGATAACTCGCACACTACGGAACAGCTTATTCCCTTCAACTCTAATTGTGATAACGAGCCATACAACCAGCCCATCACTCTCCAAGAACTATCCTCAGCTATCAAACGCACAAAAGAAGCTGCTCCCGGTAGTGACAATATACACATCTCCATGCTCAAACACGCTCCCATTGAAACCCATCAAGTCTTACTCCAAATATACAACAAGATGTGGACTGAAAACACTTTTCCCTCGGCCTGGAAGACAGCGATTATTACTCCCATCTTGAAATCTAACAAAAATCCTGCACTCACAGAAAGCTATCGGCCAATATCACTAACCTCGGTGTTGTGCAAAATTTTTGAACGAATAGTTCTCTGCCGCCTGAACAGAATATTAAACTCGGAAAACCGATTACATAAATCACAGTTTGGATTCCGGAGCGGGCGTTCTACGTTACATCCATTGTACATTCTTCATAATGCTATAATAGAGTCGTCAGTTCAAAAAACTCACCTGTTAGCTGTTTTCTTCGACCTTACCCAGGCGTTCGACAGAATTCACAGATCAAAAATTATGGCTCAGCTCTGCAAATGGGGCCTTGGAGGTAACTTAGCATCGTTTATAAATAACTTCTTATCCGAACGGAAATTTATCGTTCGAATAGGAAAGCACTCTTCCTCGTTACGCTCACTAAAGAACGGAGTCCCACAAGGCTCTGTCCTCAGCCCGACCCTATTTAATATTGCTACCAGTGATCTTCCCTCCGCTGTATAACCGCCGGTGCAGTGCTCACTGTTTGCTGACGATCTTACCATTTTCGTGAACTGCAGCACCATAAAAATTGGAGAGAAAGTCTTACAGAGAACAACATCAAGAATCTCCGAATGGTGCTATCAAAATGGCCTCCAAATTTCCATCTCAAAGACCAAGGCTATTCACTTTTGTCGGATTCGGAAATGCAAACACAAAATTTCCATTAACCTGGATAGTAATCAGCTGGTCGCAGCTTCCTCCGTTCGTTACCTCGGTCTACTTTTTGACCAAACTCTATCGTGGAAACCCCATATAAAGCAATTGAAACAATCCTGCTTCCAGAAAATTAACCTATTAAGAAAACTCGCACACACCACTTACGGATCAGACCGTGTCTCGCTACTTCGAATTTATCGCGCAGTAATAAGATCCAAATGTGACTATGCCTCGGAGATATACTCAACAGGTAACCAGAACTACTTACGATCATTAAACATCATCCATACTACAGCTCTACGGCTTTCTACAGGAGCATTCCGCACTACCCCCATCGATAGTCTACATGCAGAGGCGCCCGAATGGCCCCCAGATATTCAACAAATGGCTCGCTTGTCCAACTTTTACATCCATTGCATCGCCTCAAACTTCAGACCTCCGCGTGTAATTCCAATTACTCTTCAAGCTAGAATGGAAACAGCCGAGACTATCCTCTCACATTACCAGCGGATATTATCAACCATCAACATTAAGCAACCACAGTTAATCTCTCATTCAGCCGCAATCATTTCACCATGGGACCACAATCCAGTTAAAGTGGATCTAGATTTATTAAATTGCAGCCGCAACGAAAATATTATCTCCGAGGAGGCTAAATCAAAGATATCTTCATATGCCCGCAATGCATCAGTACTCTTTACGGACGCGTCTATCTTCGACACTTTCGTAGGGTGTTCAGTGATAAAAGGAGATACCGCACTAATTCAATACTGACTTCCTGAATTCTTCTCCATCCTCTCGGCTGAACTATACGCAATACTCTTAGCACTACAGTTCTTCTTGAATCAGGAAACAGACAATTCAGTAGTAATCTGTTCCGACTCCGTTGCGGCTTTGAATTCCATATCCGATGTCTATAACGATAAACAACACCCCATTGCGAAGGAAGTTGCCAATCTACAAATATCTGCCCCTGCTCGCGCGATATCATTCCTCTGGATTCCAAGTCACTCGGGAATTTCTGGAAACGAGCTGGCCGACAGAACAGCAAAGGAAGCTGCAACGATTCTCCCTGTTCCAGACATTCCGGTACCAGCTTCAGATTATGTCCGCCATCTTAAATTGGCTTTGGCCACACTATGGCACCAGCGATGGCTGGCCGTCCCGTGTTCCAATAAACTTCGCCAAATCAAACAAAACGTTCGACCGTGGACGACTCACCTAACCCGACGAAAGGACGATGTAATTGTCACCAGACTCCGGCTGGGACACACACAAAGCACACATGGCCATCTGCTGCAAAGGACTCCGGCTCCAATCTGCAATATTTGTAACACTAATCTAACTGTTCTCCATGTCCTCATAGAATGTCCTCAGTTCTCCTCCCTCAGATTTTCACATAACCTTCCCTCCTCCTTATCTACCATTCTCTCTGATGACCCCATAATCCTTTCGAACTTAATCCGTTTCCTACATCAAGCAAATCTATATCATACAATATAACCTCACTCCTCGTTAACTTATTATATTCGCTTGTAATTATCCGTGCCTCTAGCCAATAGTTGCTGAACACGGCACGCTAATTCAAATAATAAATAAATAAATAAATACTTAGAGTTTCTTCTTTTCATTATAATTTTTATTATTATTTTTGACGTATGCGGTATTAAGTTTATTATCCTATATTCTGAGCAATCTCTTGTATGTAATTTTTTAGGTATTGTTATCACTACATTGGTTTTGAAATCTTCTGGTAGTTTACCTTGCTCATAACATGTTTTTATTAACTCATATAATTCTTCTTGAGTTTCTTCATCAGTCATTTTGAATAAATCGGCTGGTATGTTATCTTTTTTCTCTATCACGCTTTAATCATTCCAAATTTTGGTTGGACACGTATCCATCTTTCTTCTCAAATCGCCTTTCACAGTACCGTCTTATTCAATCGGTTCCTCGTTTCCTGTCTTGGTTTCATTCTATTCCTGTCTATCGTCGTTCCACGGTTGTTTCCTTAATTAGACTCAGAATCAATCATTCTCTCCTCTCTTTTTCACGATTTCGATTCGCTTTGTCCCCTTCTCCTTTCTGCTCTTTTTACGCTTCTGAGCATTCTTGTATTTGTGATTCAAATCATATCCTTTTCGAATGTTCTGCACTCTCCAACGAACGCTCCTTTCTTTACGCTCAACTTTTAGCTTTGGGTTTTCCTACTCCCTTTAATTCTACCTATATCCTTTCCTTCCCATTGCCTTCAGTTATTCCGTTGCTGCTGTTCTTTGCTCTTTCCATTTCTGACCGCCTGGCTATTTAGTTCTATCTCTTAATTTTTCATGTTGTTGGGTCAAGGCCGCTGGCGCGCCCAGGGTAGGAAAAAAAAATCTATGCCTGTCGCCTTTTTATTTTTTAATTCTCTCAATGCCAGATCAAGTTTCCCTCATTATTCCAGGTCCTTTTTCGCCCCTTCCCTCTCTATATTCGTTTGTTTTTATTTCTTGTATATTTTCATCACCTTTATATAGATCTTCTATATGTTCTTTCCATCTTCTACAAATTTTTTCTTCCGTTATTAGCATTTTTCCCTTTTCATCATTTATTACATTGCCCGTTTCTACTTTTCGTTTTGGGATCATTTTATTTATTTCACTGTAAGCTTCTTCTATTTTGTTTTCCTCGAATATTTTTTCAATGTCCTTACATCTAGTCTCTATCCATTTTTGTTTTTCTTCTCGACACTTTTTGGTGATTCCATTTCTGACTTCTTCATATTTTCTTTTGCCTTTTTCAGTTTCTATTGTTTTCCATTTTCTCCTTTCCTCCATATCTCGTATTATGTCCGTTGTTATCCAGGGTTTTTTAATTTTTCTTTTATATTTACCAATTATCTTTTCTACAGCACTTGTAATTACTTGTTTTATCATTTTCCATTTTTTCTCCATGCTTTTTGTCTGTTCCAGTTTCTTTCCCTTTATCAATTTTCCTAGCTCCTGTTTGTAGTCTTTTTCTTTCATTTTTAGAACTGATAGATCCCATTTTCCTTTATTCCTATCAATGATCTTCTTTCTTAGTCTTAATTTACAGTTAGCAATCACCGGGATGCAACGAATATACGACGTTACCTCTATCGTCTAGTGTTAAAATGTGGTTTTTAATAATTAACAATAAATTAATATTTTGTAAAAATAAAAAAGGAAATCGTAATTAAGGTACATACTTTCTCCGACTTAATCGATAGAAACAGCACTACTTCAGAAAGCGGGCTGTCCAAAAATCTAACAATGAAATTCGGTGGTAAAGACGTATGCTCCATTCTGCCGATTTGCATCAGTATGACCACTGCAGCTACGTAGATCGATATAACCATCGACATAACACTATAAGCCATAACTGCAAATGGAAATTAAAAAAAGAAAAATAGTTACCGATTTTGAAAGAGATTACATGTGACGTTCGCCGGGAAAAGGGGCCCTTGTGGTGCAAAAACATGGATTTTAAGTTAAACACCGATTCTGGTATTTGATAGTATGTGGAATAAGATGCAATATGTAGTTTTTTCGCAAAAACGTTTATTTAATGTCTTAAAACGTACAAAACTGACTGAAGAAAATTGGAAAAAAGTGGAAAAACATTAAAAATGTTTAAAAAACCGTAAAACTACACGTATTTTTCCCCCGTTGTTAGCTTGTTTTTTTTTGTTTTTTTTTGGCAGTTTTTAATGATTTTTTTTTTGCTCCGGGAATTTCTTAAGCCAATTGGCCTTTTTTATTTTCCATGATTAGAAATGGAGCAGTAATTTAACCAGTCGAATTACTGTTATGTACCATTACAAGCCGGATAAGTTTTGATTTTTTTTTATGAGGACAAATTATGATGGTTACACATTCTAATGTGTACATTACATGAATAATAAATAAATAAATAAATTAGTAATTAACATTGAATTTAAGGCGAGCGTAAATGCGAGTGTAAAATATGTGTATAGTTCGACGAATGGCCGGCGATGATGATGCATAGAGTGTGGTACGTCACATCTGACGCAACAAAAATAGTGCCGGAGGAAACGCCGCCCGGCAGTGGAGAGGACTTCAATTTGGTTTGGAGATCGGAAAGACGTTCAGGAGTAGTCAGTCAGATTTTGGAGTCGGTAAAAGACAGTAAAAAAAAAAGGTTGACTGGGAGTCCACGCCGCTGGCCATCGACATTGGCCAGACGCTTTCCGTTATTGATTTGGCTGTATAAAGTCACAATAATTTTATCGCGTTTATTCGAAAAAGCATCAGTGAATTAATTTGGTTAAAAATAAAACGAAAAGAAAACATTCGCATACCAGAAATCCCAGGTCAGAAAAGTAGATGAACAGGATCAACGAAGAGGAACAACGAATGTCCGCGGTACATCGACATCAAAAGACCAGAAACATCGCGAGAATCATAATATCGGCCAATGCGAGATATGTATAAATTTTATATTAAATTTTTATTTCAAATATTTTAAAATGTATGTATAATTTACCGCGATGTTTTTTGTACGGTCGACCGGTTCAGCAAAATTAGTGTAGAAATTAGTTGAAATAAATTTTGAAACCTATTCTCCTGATATTTAGTAATAATAATAATAGTAAAAAATAATAAAAAAAATAAAATATATAAATTAAAAATAATAATTATAATTAAAATTATGTTTGCAATATGGAGATAAAATTCAATATTTCTGTTCCGCGGGAATAAAACTAGCGGTGGCATCCCTGATACAAGTCAAATAAGGTATAACGTTTCAACATTTAAATGTAAAATTATGTGCAAAAATAATATTAAAATGCTCTTATCAAATAGTTCAGAGATGCTTAAAGAGCAAGCGAATAATGGAAACAACAACAGAACGACAAAGTGAAAGAAACAAAGAGAATCACGGATTGGCAGGAAGACTAGATTGAACAGATAGATAAAAAGAACAATTATTAGAGAAAGAGGAAACGTACATATCCGACTAAAACCTAAGATGAAAACCTTTGCACAGCGGAAGAAGATTGGACGAAGGGACTTTTTTAAAGAAGATGTAAGAAGAGGCAGCAACCCAAGCCAAGGAGTCCGCCGCTTCATTACCGAAGATGCCCGAATGACTAGGAACCCCTAAGCAAATCAATTTGAATGGAATAAAGGAATGAAAGAACGTAGATAAGTGAGTGTATGCGGACTATGATAAAATCACAGGAATGATCAGGTAGGGGAGAACAAATGGCCCGAAGGACGGAGATGGAGTCAGATATAATCAAGAATTTAGAAGAAAGGTGATTGGAGGAAATGAAAATCATGGCACGTAGGATAGCTATCAATTCGGCGGTGAATATGGAACAAAGGGGAATGGACATTCCAGTCACCCCCGATAATAAATGGTTGTGGTAAAGAGTTTAAAAAAGTGGAAAGAAGGAACTGACGAAGATCATAATTAGAAGAAACGTAGATGGAGACAATGTTAATGGGATGCGGAAGGGTGGTACGGATAGAGATGTGGACTATGTTGGGTTGGTTAGGAATAAAAGGTAGGTTCAGAGAAACCTTGTGAGAGTTGAAAGGAATGTCATTTTTAATGAGGATAGCGGTACCACCATACCCGTCATGTCGATTACATCTAACTATTTTATACCCTCTAATATTAAAGTTCGTGCCCGACCGAAGCCACGTTTCTAAGATGAGAGCAACACTAACCTTATGAATATTCAATAGACCCTCTAATGAATTTTTATCGGCTCTGAGGTTACGACAATTCCACTGAAGTATATTGAACGCAGTCATCATGGTGAAACAGGGAACGTATTAGAAGCATAAGGATTGAAAAAAGGGAAGACAAAAACAATAAGAAGGCACAGTAGTTGATATAAGGTAAAAAGAAAAGTATAAAGACATTCATATTAATGGGATTGAAATAGATTGGAAGGTAAACGGAGGAAAGTAAATTGTAACAATTAGAAATCCGGATAAACTGAGTCGGGGCTAATAGATCAGAAGGGAATTCTAAAAGTAATGATACAAAGGAAGAAAGAGTACACATTGGTGTAGGAAAACGTAGGAGGAAAACAAAAAATTTCTGCTAAGAGCAAACAGGTTTTGAAACTTTTGTATAGATGAAATAATACCCGTTAGGGTTAAATTATGCTGCGCAAATCTTCTTGTTACATAGGTCTTGCTATATGCGCTAGTCAATCTCACCGCTGAACCAATTGAGCAGCAAATGTGAGAGAAAACAGAAATAATTCGAATGCTATTAAGTTCAATTACTAAGCAATTTTGACATCAGTGCATTCGAAAGAGAAAACGATGTAATAAATGTACTGAAGCCCGACAGTGCATTTGAACACTTCAGCGACTGCACGATTTACAAATAAGAAAGAAGAGGAGATATCGAATAATACAATTAAACAGTTATATACAACTGATTTAAATATCTTATTTTGTGCGTTAGCAAAAAGATTAGATAGGAAAGAAGTAAAGAGAGTTTAGAGTGTAAGAAAAGAAACAGAAGAGAACAAAAAGAAGAAAATTCAGCCCCGAATCTTCTTACTTTCCTTCTTATTTTCTTAATCATAGAAAGAGGAATTAATTTAACTGTACGTTACTGGAAAGAAAACGAGATAAAGAATCAACAAATGAAGAAGAAGAAGCAATGTTATTAGAAGAGAGTATTTCCAAGATGACTGAAGAAATATTTTTAATTAAAGGAGAAGATATTGGATAAGAGGAGTTAGGAGAGTGACCAACGAGACAGGATTGACCTTAGCAGGATTTGGGGGAATACTATTAATTGAAGTAGAATTAGACAGAGTAGGAGTAGATTTGTTGAAAGCCCATCCATTAGAGGGAGATAGGATACGGTTAGATGGAGGAGAAGGAAACCGCGGAGAGGGTTTATAAGGCGCTTCGGAGTTACGGATTTTGCGGAAGGTAGAAGATTTAGGACGCCGGAAAGAATTAGAGAGGAGGGAGGGAGGTGATGAAGGAGACTTAAGAGAATTATTAAGAGAAGAACTTGAAATTGAGGCTCAGTCGGCATATGAACATGCACGATAGGATAAATTGTTATTTTTAAATTGAGAAGCCTCCTGGAATGAAATATTCTCAAATGCCATAATGCGTTTTATATCCTTCTGCCTGATCCATTCAGGGCAGGATCGGTCAATGACAGAGTATGTGACTTTGTAATTGCGACAGATGGGCGGTTTCTGTAGGTTGTTGCATTCAGCGACTGGCTGCTTAGAAGCATAGTGCGAACAGATGTTAGAAGAACTACGACAACGTTTTGCGATATGTCCAAAAAGAAAATATTTGGAACACTGCGCAGGCGATCGGATACTAGGGTAAACAAGAAATCTCATCTTGAAAATCGAAACGAATTCCGGGAGAGTGGTACTATAAAATCTGAGTTCGACTGAACTAGTAGGCATTTTAACGTCGTCTGAAGAATGGCATGTATGGCGGATAGAAGCGATGGGGATTAGCGATTTGATTCCTTCGAATATTTCATCTCCGGAAAAGGACGGATGAACGCCGAAGATGACGCCCATTCTGAATAATACACTACTGGGGATATACGCTCTGATGTTATGCCTTACGAAAAAACTAGAATGTGCAAGAAAGGCGTTAGCGGAACCAACGGATGGAACGTTAATTGCGACACGGTCCCTGCCTTGAGGGACAATGCATGAATGTGACGAGGAAACGGAACTGATTAGTTTGGCAAGGTCCAAGGGATGCAGATGACCTAGGTTTTTTTCCATAGAGCAACTTTCAACGTAGACGGTAAAAGGCCCCGGATGATCAATAGAAAACATTAAATTCTCTTTATTATTATTATTATTTTTATTGTTGTTGTTGTTATTATTATTAACATCATTATTACTATTATTACTATTATCATTGTTCTGTGCAGAAGTATATTAATTTTAGTTTACTATTATATGTATAGGTAACTTATTGTTATCAGTTTAGTATTAAGTTTAGTTGTTAACATTACTTCTTAAATCAATATTACTACACTTATATTTCTAACCCATTATTGTATTTTAGTATTATTGTCTTTTTATTGTTAGTACTATGGTGATTGGGTTTAGATCAACTGTAACAGCTTCGGTTTACTGTTTAAGTTAGTGCGAAGGATTGGAAGTGTAAGTAAGTCTGTCTGTGATAACGGATGAATCTTTGATTGTATGTGGTTTAAATTAGTGTGAATGATTGTAAATGTATGTAAGTCCGCCTGTGTGATAACCGATGAATTTTTATTTATATGTGTACTGATTAGTCATATGTTTTGTACATTTACGCAAACCTGGAAATATCTTTTAAAACACAGTTGTTTCCGAAAATATTTTCTGTAAAACATAGGTGCAAGTTTGACCAGTTTCACTTTATTGTGTGTTCCGCAGCTCAAACATCTTTGCGTATTCGCGGATATAATTAACTTGTTTACAATTTTATGTTTTCATTCATGTATAATAGTAAATTGAATTGAAATATTATTATTTAAAATTGTGTAAATAATATACAATCATTATGTCAATAAATGAACCGAAAAATAAAATTAACCCATCAGATTTTTTATTAATATATAATAAATAAAAATTTGAATTAAATATAATCTACTAAATAAAAATTTATAAATAAATATGAACGTTATTATAAATTTTAAAATAAAACTATAGATTATTACGGCGCAGGGAACCTATACAATTGCTTTATAGGAATAACATTTTACGAAATGCAACCCATCTATTTCCCCAGTTTGCAATTGGGCTAATTTCTCTTGGTTATAAATTCATGTTTGTATATTTTTATGTTATGTTGGAATTATCCGTTACTGAAAACTGTTCATTTTAATATAAGAGTCGGTTTGTACCAATTGTTAATTTTTATGCAAGGGCGTCGAGGGGAGGGGGGGGGTGATAGAAAGAGGATATGAGTTATAGGAAAAATAAAATTTATAAGTTGTAAAGGCTTAATATTTTATTAAACAAGAATAAAATCTTAATTAAAACATAATTTTCGTGCGTTTTTGGAAAATTGTTCTACTACATTATTATATGAAAGTCTTCCAAATTGTCCATGATTACGCGCCTATGAATACTCATCATTGCCAGTTGATTAAAAAGTTTTAAGACTCCAAGGGGGCAGCTGTCCCCTGCCCTCCACTGGCGACGCCCATGTTTTAAGTGTTGTCATTTAAAATTTAAGCAGAATACTATGTATTGTTTGATGGTACACTAAATAACAAAATTACGATTTTTAACAAATTTGCTTTTAATTCAAATGCAAATTTATAACTGAGACTGAACACTGATTGATGGGTGTAAGATAAAATCAGAACTGAAAAACTTAGTTCCCTCAAACTCTGAATAACTCTATATTATAATAACAGATGCTTAATTTGTCGAATGCGAAAATTTTATATGGTCGCATTGGTATTTTATGTAAATTAATCAGCTGATATGAAAGTATTTTATATTAATGGACAAAGCACAAGCTTCATGAAACATAATATGCCGTGCGCATGAAAATTCTACTGATTCAGTTGGAAATTATTTTAATTTACACATTATTTCATATAATCTTCGTGCTAAAAATTACTCTGTTTTATGCAACATTCCTTAAATGTGCGTACGTTCCCTAGAGATTGTTAAAACTATTTAGAAGAAGAACCGCACTGCTAACATATCGCTCGATTGATTGTTTATTCGATATTGAAATAGTAAAATTAATCAAATCGTACAGTAGGTAACGCGGTCGCCTAGTGGTTAAAATGCTTAGCTCCTAAATTGGAGGACAAGGATTCAAGACTTGTTTCGTTCCGAGTCCGAGTCACTCCTGAAATAATTGTGGACCAGAGAAATCGGGAAAATTAAAGGCGACCGAGAGAAAGAAACTGGCCACCAGCCTCTCTCATTAATACATTATGAACAGCTTAATTTCACAAACCTCGACGCTCTGTCAAGGATAAGGGACTTTTATAGTTTACTCACTTTTACAGTATTATTATTATTATTGTTATTATTATCATATATTTTTTTAAACGATTCTATTGGAAGCTCATCATATTAATCGCCTCATTTTTAACCAGAACGAAATAGTATTTAGAAAACATTCTGCGAAACATCTTTAAACTGTAAGTTAATTTTTTTTTTTGTTTTTACCGGTCGAATTGGTAAATATTAAATACGAAGCAGAATTCTTCGTCCTGTATATAAAATTGATTTTTGAAAAAAGTTTTAAAAAGTTTTTATATTAATACGACGCGCGTTTTGCTAAATAAAAACTAAAAACAAAAAATATTTTACCTATCATAGGAGTTTGCTGTGTGACTTCCGGGAGCGAATTTGCGGTTATAAGCAACATAATTAACAGAAAGAAAAAACAAAGAAAGTTCATGATCAACTTTCTCGGTCCCAACGCATCCGTAAAAACTGACATCAACAGCAACGCGGACACACCTAAAATCGAATTAATAATTTTTCCTAAATTAAATCGCTTTTTAGTAATTATACTTTGTTTCAACTTTTTTTTTTTTTTTAAGGGCATCTTCATAAAGAGACTCTGTTGTTAATTCGATGTATTGTGTTTTCTTTAAATATTACCGATATACAATAAAATTGAGTCCAAACAGAAGAATGCGCGTTTGTAAAAATTACAGCCAGTCAGTTTATTGTGAATTAAAGGTCCTTAAAAACATTAGACCGAGTACAAAAGTTATATGCGCAAGAAATGTATACTTACCGGCAATAATAAGAAGTAGGTAAAGGATTGTGATCAGATTCTAATCTGTGTTTAGAAAAAAAGAGAAAAATAAAAGTGATTAAAAAGAATAAGAGAAAACTGAAAGAATATAGAAAAAGTGGGATTCAAGAGATCGAATTAATTCATTCTACAGGTGTACGAACTTCTTTAGGACCTTATACAGCTACCACCTCTATTTACATCTGAAAACATAATAGTCAACTGCCGTGCCATTCACTAGACAATTCCTGAATGCTGTTTCATTCAAAAGTTTTCAATATAAAAATAATCCATACGCAACATCTTTCGCAACAAAAGATCTGTTCTATTACTGCGGACACGGAATGAAATTTGAAAAAATAATTCATCGAAAATTAAGTTACGACTACCAGAAGCAACCGTGTACGGGGTTTAATCAAAAAAACACGATTCTGGCATGATTCAGCGAGGTGTAATATATTTCTCCTTGCGGGTTAGCCGTGTCGGTGAAACGAGGTAGTGTGTTTAGTTGCATTTTGTGTGCAGTTGAATCAGACGGCGTTGGATGGTTCTTCGATTTTAAACGTCAAGTGTTGAACAACGCGCGAACATTAAATTCCATAACTGGATAAAACGTTTAGTGAATGCTTCGAGTTAATGAAGCAGGTTTATGGCCAATCAGTTAAGCAGTATAGCATCCATTTTAAGCACAGAACGTTCTTCAGAGAGAAATCCGAAAAATAAGTTCTTTCCTCGTTTATCAGAAGATTTGGAAACGGAAAGGGACAATTGAATGGAAATTTTTCAAGAATTGCTCATGGATATCGAAAATGACTCAATTTTCATCCGGGAAATTGTTACCGACGACAACATTTCGGTTCTATAGGTCGGTCCGCAAAAAAAAAAAAATATTACTTCAAGAAATTCACCAAAATCGAGAAAAACAAGAATGGAACGACCAAGAATGAAAACTTTGATGAAGTTGTGTTTGGAAAACGAAAGATTGGTTCATTACTAATTTGTACCTCAGAGTCATAATGTTTTATTTTACCGTGATGTATTGAACGACTGTGTAAAACATTCGTTCGAAAAGTCCGAACAAGTGCTAAAATTGTTGGCTGCTGCATCATGATAATGCTCTGCATCACACATCCTTTATAACTCGGCAGTGCTAAAAATAAGATTATCGTTGTTCTCCTCTCCCTACACTATTGATTTAACGCCGTGTGGTTTCTGGTTCTTTCCAAGATTGAAATCCATGTCGAAACAGAAACGATCCGACTTGCAAACGATTCAAGAACACTGCGAGAAATAGGGCCAACACCTGAAAAAAGAAACTCACTAATCACAGTCACGTTTTTACCTGAGGACTTTCTGATCAGTTCTCAAATGCTGTAACAGAATAACAGTTATAAAGGGGAGAATAGTCGCTCGGCTCAGAATTGAACATGAAAACACGTGTACATATGAATGAAAATGAAAAATCTTCAGTCAGCAAAATTTGTGACGAATTTACAAAACGGCATGCCACCGTTTTTGATTAGCGGTAAAAAATTCGTTGACGTTCGATTTCAGAGCTGACTTCCGACCAACGGCTTGGAGAAATGATTCAAAGCTACACATATGTAAATTGTTAATACAAAATTGTTGCATTATACATAATTTTTAAATATTTTAATCAAGCAGTCATAGAGCCAAAAGGAAAAATGTAATACCACGTTTAAATGTAAATAAAAAAATGTAAAATTTTTTAAAACAACTGTTATAAGACACCGGAAAGGATAATTTAAAAAATAAAAATTTATGCTCCATCAATTGTTTAAAAATTTTAAACTAACAAATCTATTGCTATTAAATTTTTTAAAAAAGAATGTTTATTTACTTATTTTATAAATTGCTGTATGAAAAATACTTCACTTAATCCGTTACTAAAGTTAGGTGATTTATATAAATTACAATTACTTATGTACGTGATTACAAATAGCCGTAAATTTAAGATTGCTTTTAAATCTGGTTCAACTAGGTCTGCTAAAGATTATTACGTCCAGATTCCCAGATATTATAAATTTCATACAAGAATTGAAATACAGTATGCTGGAGCTGAGATGTACAACTCTTTATCGACAGATGTAAAAACCGTACTAAATAATCCCAGACAGAGATGTAAATTATTGACTTTATACACGTATGTTCTAGTACTTTGTAAATAAATTAATTATTTTTAAAAACGTAATAAAAACCGGAAAAATTAATAAAAATGGGAAAAATTAGCTATTTCAATACTTCCCTTACTTGTTGCAGTATGTGTGGATGTGTGCGTGTGTGCTTAAAATACTTCCGCGACTTTTGGTATGAGTGTACACATATGATGGGATATTATTGTGGCTGAATGTATATTTGAAATGTAAAATGTGAGGATTCACATACTTATTCTTTTATAGTTATTTTTAAAGTTATATTCGTTTGTTTATATGTAATTTGTTTCTTTTTAATTTGATTTAAAATGTACTAAATAATATTGTAATTTTAAGCTTTTTTTTTTTTTTTTTTTAATATTTACTATGAATTTTAAGTTTAAAAGTTTATGTTGAAATGAATTTCTCCTCTAGTTTTTTTTAGAAGTTTCTTAATCTCTGATTGTTTGTTTGGGGCCACCAATGTAATGATTTCCAACTGTTCGAAGTTCGGTAACAACCGTATCCTGTCTACCGGGGCCAATAGCATAAATTATACCGTCACTCTCCGGGGTGCCGTTAGTAAGTTGTGACTAGAGCTTCGAGCGATGACTAGATAATCACGCGGGGAAAAAAACTTTCCAGAAAAACATATTTTCTTCCTTAACAGAAGATGCTTCTGCCCGCTACGGAAGCGGCTTCTCCTCATCGGGAAATCGCCACCCGGTAAACAGGCAACTGATCGAATTTACCTGAAATGATGTACAAACGCCTGACAATACGGATAAATACGTATATTCGTTCTTTGCCACGATAATACGGTTTCCGAATAAAATACGGGAATGAAATAACAGGTGGCGAACACTCGATTTCGCTAAGTTTATCAAAAGACGGCACACGGCTTAGGGACGAAAGAGTGGCTACTTCCGTGCAATTAATATCGACCAGCTAAGAAAACGCGGGGTTGCGCTGATCGGATAGAAAAACGGTAACTATATACGAGTATCAGCGATTTTTATCGCTCGCCAGCACAGCTCCAGATCACACACACTAAATAATTAACGGTAAATTCAGAATTAAGGCTATCGGCATATAAACCGATATCATCTAATATCACACACGCACACTACTACAAATTGTCGACGCTACCTGCTATCGCAGGACACGCTCACACCAGGACACTTACACAACCCTTAGTACTATCCGTGCCGCCGACAAATTCGGCAAAATCAGAAATTACAGAGTTGGTCGTGTAAGCGTCCCGGTCGTATTACCTGCCGACACTTAACAATACGATCATGCCGAGAGATGGAAAATTAATGATTTTAATCAGAGAATAATTTCTAGCTCGACATAATCGCGCCAGGTAAATACCGAATCCGTATTAATGTAAAACCTTCTTTTTATAATATTCTCTTCTCGTTCGCATCTATTTTACTCCACTGTTTGCGTTATTTTGCGCACGTGTGGAATTTTATAATAAGAATATTGATTTGATTTGATTTGATTTTGATTTTTTGGTGAAGCGTATGTTTGACGTTATCAAACACATTTCAGTATTTTTTAGTACAATTACGTCCATAGCAATGGAACGGGATAGTTTTTTTTTTTTAAATAACACATATTGTCGGTTTAAAAAATAAGATGAAAACAATTGTAATGTGTAATAATTTCGTAGAGTCATAATTACCGATAAATAGATAATAAAATAGACTGTGATAAAAGCAAGTTTTGCGTTTGACAGCAATCAGTACATCGGTTAATTCTGAAGAAGAATCACTGGTGTTTGTGTACTGAACTTCAATTTGCAAGAATTCCAGAATTTCAGGTCTAATAGTAACATCCTTTTCAGTAGCTATTATCCATTCAGATGCCATGCCTAACCTCCGTTTCTTGAGAAAGAATGCAGTACATTTACAAGATTAGTATTAAAAAGAGAAGAAAAAAAATAGATTTACCATTTTATTACAACTTACATAATCACGCACCAAATGTTAAAATATATTTCCAAGTATTAAAAGAACTTCAACTTTCATTAATCACTAGACAGCCGTGTATTAAATAATGGAATATAATAATAATAATATTCACGGTAGGTATTAACAAAAACTGGATCAAAGCTCGCGTGAATTAAGACTTATTATTAGACGGGTTCATGATTGCGACTTAAGATAGAGTAATTTATATCGAGAAAAATCGTAAATTAAAAATGTGAACATTTTTTTTTTTTATAACTTTTTGGCCTCAATGACCCATCATCAAAGAATTACGAAAACAGGATTAAATTTTAATATATAAAGAAATACAGGAAATGAACTCCGCTAAGATTGGAACAACATCTGGTGAAGGAAAGGAAAGTATGTAGGAAGAACAAAAAGGAGTAGGTAGTTTTAGGTGGAGAAGCTTAGTGTAGAGGAGGGAACGCTGCTGTACAAGAAGAGAACATTCAAAAAGGCTATGATTTGCATCACAAACGTAGTCATGATCCGAGGGATGAAAATTGCAGTATGGGGAAGAAACAATAGAAAAACGAAAGAGAGACGAAGGAAGACAATTATGGTTGAGACGAAGACGTGTTATGGAGGAAATAACGGAACGACTGAAACCAGGGAAATCAGAAAACCAGGAACGTGATGAAGGAAGAGGTTGCAAGAGTTTGTAAAAGGAATGAGGATTGGAAAAGGAGGTAATGTAGGTATCCGACCATGATTTGAGGTGTGTTCGTTTGGATGGAAAGAGGATATTATTGGCAGGAAATTTATTGACAAATTTGCCGTTATAGGAAGCAGAGCGAGCAAACGAGTCAACTAGGTTGTTGCCTGCGATGCCGCTATGACTGGGAATCTAAAGAAGATCGATTTGAATGGAACGAACTAAGAAGAGATTTGCAATTAAGGAACGAATGGAAAGGATAATGTAGTCGCATGAAGAGGATAGAAAAGGGGAGGATATAGCCTGCAAGACGCTCATGGAGTCAGAACAAATAAGGTATTTATTATTATAGGAGGAAAGTGCAATGAACTGAACTGCACGGAGTATTGCGTACGATTCTGCAGTGAAAATGGAACAGAAGGAAGGAAGTTTATAAAGTTCGTAGTGTGGAAGAGAAGAAATAAGAAAGGAAGCTCCGACCCCCTCATCGCTTTTGGAACCATCCGTAAAGAGGACAGACGAAGAAGGAAATAGAGACCAGATTATTATGTTCCAGCCACCAAACAAGGCGCCGGTTTAGCATACTCTCGAATAGTTTTCTTAAACAAGGAGCCAAAGAAATAGGTCGAAAAGAATTCGGAATTTTCTTAGGAATTGGGATAATTATAAATGAATTCCAAATAGGAGGTGTAAGTCCTGAGAGAAGAAAAGAATTGAAAATTTTGAGGAGAATTTTGAGTGAGAAATTAGAGAGATTTTTAAGGAAGGAAATTTTGTCGATTCCTGGAGTCGAATTGGAGGATTTTTGCAACGAAAAGAGGAGTTCATTGAAGGGGACTTCACCCAGAAACAATAGGAATAAGAGTTAACTAATTAAAACTTGATTCGATCGGAAATGGCAGAAATGAAGGAACCAATGTTAGGAACAACAGACTGTGACGGAATGGACAGAATATAGGAAGCACAGTAGCGAGAAGGAAACCTTGACTTCAAAAGGAGTAAATAAAGGGAAGAGCGTTCCGCAGAAAGAGCAAAGCACTCAAAGGAAATGTGATTAGCATCACAAACAACTGCTCCATTAGGATGTAGGGGACAATAAGGAGAGGAAACCAAAGAGAGACGAAAACGGGAAGCAGGCAATAGAGTGTGATTGAAGCGTAGGCGAATGATAGGGACAATAACAGAACGTGGAAAAGAAGGGAATTTTGAGAATCAAGAATTAGTTGGAAGGTTAGTGAACATATAAAATAACTTATGATGTAAATGAAAATCTGAACCAGAGACATGATATAATCTTTGGAAAAATTGGTACCTACATACATGAAACGATAAAATCTGGTGTTAAAAATATCGGCATATTACAAAGGAAAAAAATTATAAACTGATTACTCACACTAATCCACGCTGAATGTAGACCAGAAATTGTGCTTTAAAGCACAACTTTCAGCTTTACCGTGATGGATCGGTAATTGCTGACGCTGTCGGGTGAGCCACAAATAGCAAGGTCAGTCAAGCATGATGTTTCATGCGTTTAGATTTATTTCGTAGGTTAAGTTAAAGATAACCATAATTTACATTTACGTAATCCTGAATTCAAACAAAGATCAATTTTAAATTTGTAATATCGTACACATTTTTTACCCTCAGAATTCTACTGTATAAATGTGTATATTTATGTGTTTAAGGATTTTTGTGACTTTATTGTTCTTTTTCGAAATTTTGTAAAGCCTACGAAGCTTCGTTTCAAATTTGATGATTACATTATAACAAGAAAAAAACAGTGATACCTGATATTTTAATATAACGAGTTTGACTTTTTTTAAGAACAAGTTAAAATAAATGTATATACAAATAACGAATGCGGTCATTACACATTATCAAAACCAGTAGATAATAAAAGAAACCTCAGAGAATACATCGCTAAATGTCAGTAGAAAAAGAAAAATATTAGAACCGAATTCAATTGGCTTATATTACCTTTTAAATGACGGTGAAGTATTAATTTATTCTTTTTTAAATATGGTTCATTAAATACGTAAATTTGTGATTACTTTCTAGCATTTATGTATCCCCAGTAGGAAAATAATGGCATGATTACGGAGTATGTAACTTCGAAACATGTCGGCTATTTTTAATAATTTTTAAAAAATATAATTTTCTCTAGTACCCATGTTTTTATAATATTTTTAATAAAGTAATAACAGAAAATGGGTATTACTATTTACAACTGAAATATTAGAATATTCGTTGGAACAAACATTGGAGGGATGGTAATATTGGGTTAGCAAGTTATAACAGTATTGGATGGTTACAGATATAATAAAGTGCATTACCAAAGCATGCACACACAAAAACATTCGCATGGGTTAGAAAAAATTTAAAGGCGGCTAGTCAACAGTAAAACATATTCTTAAAGCATAACAGTCAGATATAACTAGTATCGTTTAGGAAATTATTACATCAGTTAAGTAATCATAAATGTATCCTCAACACACATACAATCGCATAAGCATATTAGCAAATTATTACATTGGTTAGGCAATGGTGGATGTATCATCAACACCTAAGTAAACATACACAAAACAGCAGATTTGGTACGGGTTAGAAAAGTTTACAGGTGGCTAGTCAACAGTAAAACATATTCTCACAGCATACACAAACATGTATTGGTTAACAAATTACGAGTATTACATTAGTCAAACAATTGTAAATGCGTCATCAACACACATGCAAACACACAAGCATGCAGAACAATTTATTGTTAGTAGGGGTTAGAAAAATTATAAGTGGTTGGTTAAAGCCTTTCCCCTAATCCATGTTTTGGTTGAGCATTGTTGCTGGGCAATGGGTATTATTGTGCTGATGTCTGCAGAGAAAACAGGTGATTGATTTGAGGTGTGGTGGACATTGAGATATATAGATTTTGATTTGTAACAGTGAATATGTAGCAAACAAAAGGATGTAGTTGGTGTAGAATATGGTGGTGTGTGTTGAATTCTTACTGGAGAGTTTAATGTAAAAGGAGGTATGGCAATTTCATTAAGTATTGCCTTTTGATTAGTTGAGTAAAGAGGCATGGTCATGTGGATAAATACTCATTTCTGATTGGCTATTGTCCCAGATCGCAGGTACTCCCCCTACTATTATTGTTGTTAATATTATTATTATTATTGATTTCAAAGTTTTCAATAGCTTTATTAACAGTAATCTTACAATTATTAATGTTGGACTGATTAATCAAATCGATTTGAGATAATCTCGGGTCTTTGTTTAAGCAAACGCGCGACCGTCGAAACAGGACTGGAATGTTCGAGCTTTTTAGAAGCTTCAAGCTCAATTGGGTAAAGCGAAAGGTTAGCTTTTGCAGATTTTGTACCTTTGGGGGAGCCCGCAGGACGGTTTCATCAATCAAAAAAACTTAAATGGATTATTAAAAGAAAAAATGAAAAAAATAAAAATTGGAACGAGATTTTCTAGAGTAAATAAGAACGAAATCGAAATAATAAAATAAAAATAAAAACGAGACAGACGGTAGATCAAATTAATAGTTATTTAAAGTATGATCTCACCGGTTTTATTGGTTAAAACGTACTCAAACAATTCAGATTAAGTCGCAGACAACACAATCGGAACAAAATTTTGCTTATAGAATCTGTTAACGGAAATGTGGGTAATTTTACATTCGTAATTTCTTTACAGATAACATGGTAGTTTAGTAGATTGACTGTCAGACCAGAGGTGGTATTTGGGAGTTGTCTCGTTGCCTGTGAGAAACGTCAAGCCGGATAACGTACTGAATTTCATAGTTTAGGATTATATTTTCAAATTATCTACGAGATAATTTTTATTACCTGGTTGTGTTTTGTTTATTCTTTTTTTTTTTTTTTCTTTTTAAGGATACGAATTTGATGGTGTCTCAAACGCAACTGCCACTTTTGCAGCAGGATACATGCCGTAGTTTAATTTCTATCGTTCTGCCAACCATCTCGAAGTTGCTTTTTTCTCTTTTATTTTGGGCTGATTAGAATTCGATCTTTGCCCGTTACTATAAGGAAAACATCTGGAAAGGATGGGGGAAATGATTAACCGAGGGTAGAAAGTCAGAGGAAATGAAATCTAAAATGGAAGAGAGAATTTCTGAAAAAGGATGAACAAGGAAATGCCGCTTACAAATAAGATAGGAGGAACAACCTGCAAAAGAAAGAGCAAATGAGATCAGAAAGAAGAGGTCGATATTGTATTTGTTCATGGTAGCGCGTGGTTTCCACATCGTTAGCCATCTTAAAAAAAAAAAAAAAAAAAAAGAGCCTGATATAAAAATGTAACGAACTATGAAATACATTTTTCTCATTTCTGCGTAGGACGAACATAATACACCAACTAACACTGTGAGACCATAATTACAAAAGCAGAGGCCACGCGGCTCTAACTTGATGTATGAAATATGGCTATCCTGCGCTCCATTATCTTCGTTTTCTCCAGTCGTCTGTTTTTTAATTATCTGGTTATTTCAGACTCCATGAGTGTGCTCTTCAAGCGATCAGCTTCCATTTTCCTGATCACTCTTCAGATTTCATCATTTTTCGCATACGCTGTCTTATCCATTTTTTTTCTTCTTGGTACTCCATCTGTGTTGATTTGCTGTAGGATCCCAGCCACATGGGCATTAAAAGTAATCGGGTTGCTGATTCTTCCTGTTCCTTTTTTCAAAAAATTCCGTTCTTTAATCTGAATTCCCTATGTACAAAACTGTGGTCAGATATTTACTCCTATTCCATTCGTAACGATCAATCCTTTTATCTATCTGTACAACCCAATCTTCCTTCTAATCTCTGGTTCTTTGAGTTTCCTTCACATCCCCATTCTGTTGTTATTTCTATGATTCGCTTGCGTTTTAGCCATTCTGCTCTCCTTTCCTCTCGTTTCCTCTCCAAATTGCCTTCTCCACCTCAATGAAGCGGTAGTTTGCGATGCCAATCACATCTTTTTTGAATGCCCATTCTTTTCTGTCGGACGTTGTATTTTATATTCTTGTCTGCTGAAACCCAAACTTCCAACTCTTAATTTTGTCGCCGTCTATTATTTTATCCATTAGTTCTTTTATATTGTCCATATCTGACCGAATAAAAATTTAACGGACGACTTTTTTTTTTTTTTTTTTTTAAAAACGTATATTTAAATTTTAACATTTTATAATCTTATATTTAAGTCCGTCAAGCTTGCGCTTGTCGACGGAGTTCTTATTATTTATCTTATTCTAGGTTTTTAAAGTATATAAGCGCTCAATCATCCATCACTTTTATCCATCCATCCACTTCATTTACACATGGTTTCCTTTATTTAATTTTCCCTTTCGTTTATTTTATTATTTTGTTTATATTCTTTTCCATTTGTAACCACTTTCTAACACCCTCTTTCAGCTTCCTCTCCATTTTTTCCTTTATTATTTCTCCCGGCATTTTATTTAGCATTTGCGCCAACACATATTTATCCGTTTGCTCTCCATATTTTGTTCTGACTCTCGGGAGTTTATATCTGGGTCTATTTCTTAATTCTGTAGTTATCTCTATTCGTTTTTCTATCTTTGCTCTACTGTCTATTTTTAAGTGTTCCCAGAATTTCATACTTAAGTACAACCCTCTTACGCTTAATAAGTTTTCTATTTTTAAAGTCTCTTCTGAATTTACATAGTTTTTTTTTTTTGATATTAATCTTATACATTTCGTTTGTATCTTGTTTACTTTGCCTATATACGTTTTCCCGGCTATTCCCCATGCTTGTACTCCATATCTTAAGTGCGATTCAACCAGGGCATAATATATCATCTTTAATGTTTTATTACTTACATATTTCTTCAATGTATACAATGATGGTATTACTCCCCTTACCTTTTTTGCTACATAATCTGTACGTTTATCCCATCTTAAATGATCATCTATTATGACTCCTAAGTACTTGTAACTTTGCACTCTTTCAATTTCCTCACAATTTATCCTTTGGCATTCCTCTTTGCTTTCTATATCATGAACACATTCATTTGAGTGCATTGTAACTTTCGGCTCAAAATTTCTTTTGTTTTCTTTGGCGTCAACAGCATCATTTTGGTCTTAGTTATATTAATTCTTAAGTCATTGTCATGCGCCCATCTACTTATTGTTACCAAATCCTGCTGCATTTGCGTTTCTAATATCTTGGCATCTTTATGCGCTGCCATTATGGCGAGGTCATCCGCAAAAGCAAATAACTCGCACTGCTTTAATAAATTCTGCAACCCGTTTATGTACATATATTATAAACAGCTGCGGCGACAAAATGCCGCCTTGAGGCACCCCTTTGTTTCCTACTATTTCTTCACTTTGTTCCCCTAATATCCCAACTACTGTTTTCCTGTTTTGTAAATAGTTTTTAAACCATTCCTTTACCTTACCAGTTATCCCAATATCCTCTAGTTTTCCTAGAAGCTTCTGGTGGTTTACTGTGTCAAATGCTTTTGTCAGGTCTATATATGTCACTAAGACTTTATTTCCTGCTTCAAAGTTTTCCCTAATTTTCTCTGCGAAATCTCCAAGTGCTTTGGAGGTTGATTTGTTTTTCTGGAACCCATATTGTTGTTTATCTATAATCTCATTTTCTTAATTGCTTATTTATATATTTTTCCAAAATTTTCATGATCGCATTTATTATCGCTATGGGCCGATAGTTTTTGTAATCTGTGTGTTCTCCTTTTTTATAGATTGGTCTCACTATCAACGTTTTCATTTTTTCTGGAATAGTTGCTGTCTCAATCGTATCATTTATTAATTCTGTGATTTTACTTGCTACACCATCTTTCACTTTTCTTAAATCTTTTATTCTGATTTTGTCTATGCCACTTGCCTTTTGCGGGTTGAGTTGCTCAATTATTTTTTTAATTTCTTCTACATTTGCCTTTGGGATATACATATTTACGTTTATCTTCTCTTTTGCCTTTCTCAGTAGATCTTTATCACATTTGTGCTCAATTTTTTCAACTTCCTCTTTAAAAGTTTGGTTAAATGTGTTTGCAATCTTCTTCACGCTTTTATTTCTACCTATGTATTTCCTTATTATTTGATCTACCTGTAATGGTTTCCCTTTTCCTATCAGCCTATTTATGTTCATCCAAGTTTTCCTTATGTCCCCATTTATTAGCTGAAATCCGTGCTGTATAAATTTTTCTTTTTGCATCCTTATTTCTTTGTTCACTTTGTTTCTTAAAATCTGATAGTCTTTCCTCATTTTCTCATTTTTCGGGTTTTTCTTATATTTTGAGTACACTTTGTCTCTTAGTTCTATCCTTTCTAATATTTCTTTGGTCATCCAGTTTTTTATCCCTTTTCGTTTTCTGCTTTTTTTTTCGTTTTTCCTATCCGCGCATTGTTCGTAGAGCTCTTCGAATTTTCCTTTTATGTCTTCGTATATGTCTTCCGCTCCCTTTGTTTTTTTATCATTCCAGCTTACTTGCAATAGTTTATTTGCTAGCTTACCCTCTATCAATGCATTATTGTTTTCCAGTCGTTCCCTTTCCTTTGCAATATCAGTGCCTAGTAAAACTTCACACTGTATCATATTATGATCCGCTACTTTTTCTCCAATATTAGTATGTTTGAATTTTATATTTTTTTTATTTTTTTTCGTGTAAATGTGGTCGATTTTAGTTTGCGTAAATACGTCTCCCTTCCACTCCTCTCTAGTATACCCCTCCATCTGGGTTTCATATCCCATACCGGCCATAGTATTCTCATACTCATTTGCTATTCTATTTTGCACTTCTGTATTTATATTTATATCTCCTATGTATACAGTTGTTTTATTCTGAAAATAATTTTCGTCGGTTTGTAGTATCTCTTTTAAGTATTCCTTTACGTTATATGACGGTGACCTATATATTGTCCATATAGATATTTTGCTTCCGTCTACCTCTATTTCTATTATTATGCTTTCTGCAGTATTCATGCCTTTTGCTACTTCTTTTGCACTTATTCTTTTTTTTATATAAATTATTATCCCATGCTTTACCTTCTTTTCTGATAAATTGTGTATTTTCTCATATCCTTCCATTTCGTATAAATTTACTTCGTTTTAATTTATATTTACTTCCCCTAGTATTAGTATGTCTATTTCTCTTCTGGCACATCGTAATTCTATTTCATTCCAATTTTTCCTCAATGATCTTACATTTATATATACAATATTTAAGTTCACGTTTTCCATTTTTTTTTTTTTTTTAAATATATATATTATTTTATTTTATTTATCATTCTTAATGCACACACGTATCACTCTGCCTCTTTCAAACACGCTATACTCCGCGAACTAAACATGTATCCTTATTCTTATCAGTACTATACGCTGCGAGGCAGAATATCTTATCACAGTTTGCATGTGTCTTTACATGTACAGCATTTACTCGCGCACACGCCGACTTAACCGATAACACACACGAAAAGCTTGAATAAGTAGTGAAGTATACTAAAGTATCGTAATTGCGCTCGATCTGTAACAAAAGAAATGATAAGATTTATCGAATAAGAACGGTTTTGCCGCCACCGCCCGCCGAACCTTATAATTACCAATACGTCTCCGGCTTTGTATTTGCACAAAACAGTTTGTGCATACTCACGATTAGCTGACACTTCTCTCTCAAATTCGATCACTACTACTGCCACCTCGTTCCGATTCATTGCATCTCATCCTTTTCGCGGCCGGAGTCCAACAGATGCCACACACTAACACCACTTGTATCATTATCTCCAAATGCAATATCGAGATTCGCTCCGCACACGTCTTTCCTCTCCACATACCAATTTCTACCTACAGTTTCCGAACCGCGATTTACTCCTACCCTTTCAGACCACTCCGCCAGTAGATACACCTCATCATTCCTACTCAGCCGGCTACGTATAACGACGCATACCCACAGACATACCACCAACACCACTTGTAGATGTACTACGACACACTTGAAAGTAAATTCCATGCTGTCGCATTCGAGCATTGTATATGCACTTCCTTGTTTGCAGATATAGTACACACTCACACCCACATACATATATCGAACCATATTCTTTTAGTCGAGTACAACGAATTACAAATAATGCGAATATATTAAGTAAACACCGACTTTTCCCGTGTTCTTTCACTCTCTCACCCGCAGTTTCCATTCGCTTACACGCTCGCACTGATATATACATACATTTACTTAATAATCGTTTCTTACACTCTTTGTCCCATACAGCTTGTATCACACATCCCACCGTTACGCACATTTTTCGTTTATCTACTTATAAATAACGTTTTTTTTTTTGTTTTTTTTTTATTTAATTAATGTTACTATTACATTATGATAATTTATTTACATCTTCTTCATTTTTTATTTGCGTTATCGGATCGTTCTGTCTCTTGCGAACAAATATCTTTCCTCTTTTTGCCCATACGTATGCATATCCCTTTTCTCTAGCCTTTTGCTTGGCCTGCCAGAGTAGTTGTTTATAATATTTCGATAGATTTTCATTTATATAAATCTGCAGCGGACTGGCTTCGTTTCCCGTTATTTCTTTATCATAAACTTTCTCCTTTCGTCTACTTTCCATTAACATTTCTACTGCTCGCCTTGTTGTTTTTACAATAATCGGCTTTGGTAATTTCTGATTTTTACTTAGTATTCTGTGACATACTGCAATTTCCTCTCTTTTAATTTCTACATCTAACTTCTTTGCTATTTTTATTATAATTTCTGGAATGTTCTCGTTTGGCCTCTCTGTTACTCCGTGGAACTCTATGTTGTCCCTCCTACCGTACTGTTCTAATTCGTTCACCGTGTCTCTCAGCGATGCGATTTCCTGATCCTTTTTTAATTCCGCGGCTAGTGAGCTTACTTGTTCCCTTAGAGCTTTTACCTCTGCTATTAATGAATCGTTGGTTTGTACGATATCGTCGTTTTTATCGGAAATGTACTGCAGGAATTTTTTTATGTCGAGCATGTCTCTTTTTAACTCTCGTACATCATACTCTTGTATGTCCGAATCATCTTCTTCCTCCTCTTTCTGGTAACTTTTGTGTTTGGTCGTCTTTTTTTTGATTGGTTCAGCGCTACTGGTACTGTAACTACTATGCTGCCTTTTTGCTTCTTTTGTGGTAATAATGGTTACCGGTTTTGCTTTTTCTTTTGGCATTGTTTAATATGCTTCTCGATTTATTATGTAATAATAGATAACAATCTTACTTGTCTTGTTTAATGTTTCGACGTAATTGCTGATGTTGAACGCGTTATCACTGAACTTCTGTTACATTTTATTATTCCTGTTTCTTTCTTGTTTTTTCTGGGTGTAGGTTCTAGCTGACGTGCCCAAAGAGGGGATAAAAAAAAGAAAAGAACAAAACATCAGGATTCAACTCTGCAAAAGCAAAGCCAGAAAGTCGATGGGGGAGAAAGAAAGAATTTATCTTTCTTAACACTATGGCCGCAACTGTGCAAGCAAGTCCATAATTCTGGTGGAAAAGAAGTATGTGAATCCGTTAACCAAACATGTGGTATAGCTACCACTGAAAAAACCCAGTTAAGAGGAAAAAGTTCAGTAGTTTCTCAATTACAGAATCAGAATGTTCTATATAAAAAAAAAGAGCGCGTGTAGTGCTAGAAGCGGTAGACTTTCACACAAACGTTAACGAACGGACCTGAACGGCCGATCATTTTTATTTTAGATTGTCTCTACACCGCGGATCGTAATAAAAGCACTGGAAATTAAAAAGTAATAAACTGATTGATACATATAAAGGAGAAATGTCGCCGGTAACTTTACCATAAAATATCCCGTATGGTACCGTAAATTCACATTCGGCGACAAAGTTCCGAGTTGTACACTGCATATGTGCTCGTCCCATGGCCAGTTCTCGAAATTTAAGTCGCATATTGCGTGGATTTCAACAGATACTTTCCACACGATTAGACCGTAATTTTTTACTGAAATGCGGCCACCTTTAAACGGTTTGAAGTATTTTTTTTCGAGCGAACTGAAATCAAGAGTAGACGAAGTAGTATTATAAATGTATGCTGATGATATGTATGTACTGCTGATCAATTCAGTACTAGTTTAATTATCGTGTATATCAAAAAATTGTTGTTGTGAGTAACATTATTTTTTGGATTTTTAATTTTCCTCTCATTTTTACGGTTAGCTGCGGTGTGTTTTATGAGAAAGTTTTTGAAATGTATTCACTGTAGAATCATAACGAGCAGAGATGGTTTCAATGATTACTACTGAGCTGCGTTAAAGTATAAACATTTATATCGCTACGAAACATGTTTATTTACCGTTCGTGATACATAATGCGCGCCACATTTGACAACTTACGAGTTCCTAATGAAATATTCGGATTTTTTCGGACTGCCTTTTAATGTTTGAAATATTACGATTACGTAACCCACAAGAATGCAAAAATAACATCGTAAGTCTGGCAGGTGTCTAATACTAATGCCCGTTAATTACAATCTTAATATTTGTAACGACTAAAGAGAAGGGACTTCTGTGCCGCTGGTCGTCATTTTTTCAATCCCACGTGTGTAAAAGAGGTGCTTTCAAATTAGCAATGTTACGAACGTTTCCATTCCCATTCGCGTATGCGAATAGTTGGCATTATTTTTAACATTCGCATTCGCATCAAACGATGCGAATATTTTGCGAATGTGCAAATCGCTACATGTTCTTGATGGGCGAGATATTCACGACGCATGCACCGAGTACGACCAACGGGAAACGTTTTTCACTCGCCGCTTGATGGGGCTAACTTTACATTGTTTACGCAAGTTGTCAGTCACTAAATAATTACTTATTGCTGCGTCTTACTTGCCAATAACGTTTATATAATATGTATATGTATAGTTTATACAGAGTTTACAGTGAATAAACTAAATACAGTGTTCGAGTTTTTAATTGTATTTGAGCTATTTCGACGGATTTCCACATGCCAGCAGGGAAGAAAAGTGAGATATGACGATATACTATGTCTATCGATCAAGATCACGCAAAATGCAATATTGCGAAAAAGTTTATTCTCGAATCGGGCGTATTACCTCGGCGGTGCAAACTCATTTGAAAACCGTTCATTCCGAAGAGTACAGGTTGCTAATTAAAGCCGGAGCAGAAGTTCAGGTTTTGAAACTCGCACATCCACCGAAACTCCATTAAAATAGGTAAAATAACAATTATCTATTGAGGAATCTCTAATGAAAAAGAAGCAGCGAGATGGAATATCACGTTTTATACGTTTGAAATATTTCTAAAATTTAATGATTCTTTGTGCTTGTATGGCCAATAGCAACAACATTCCTAATATATCAGCCAAGGAATGGAAAACTATGAAGTACTGTGTATCATTACTTAACCGTTTGAAGAAGCTACACGCAACTTGAGCAGTTTGGTGGCTTTGATTTCGTCCGTCATTCTTATTATTTACGCGTTAAAAAAAAGCATTGCTGACAAAAACCCAGTTACTGAAAGTGATGCTGTCGATAACATTATGATTAGCTTGATTGAAGTTATAAAAAGCGAAATTAACTATAAGTTTCTAACCTGGAGCAGAATTCCTTATTTACAATTTCGACGTTTTTGCACCCACGGTACAAGCGTAAATTCTTTAATGATATTGTAAAGGACAGAGTAAATGCTGACGTTGTCGCACTCGCACTAAAACTACCTAATTGAAATCGGGATTTTTCAGCTTTAACGTCTGGGGTACTAAAAGTCCGAGAAAATCAACACATAATATCAATGTGCCTTCAACAAGTTCTGACTGTTCTGCTAAAAGACTCATTAGAAATCTATCCGGAATTCAGGACTCTTCAAGCAAAGACCAAGGCTCCGATTTAGAATCTGGGTTTAGTAGAGACACACAAGAACATGAAATTAAAGCACAATTGAAGGCATATCTCAAAGAAAAACGAGCCTCCCTCGATGAAAACTCACTGTACTGGTCGAAATTTAAATTGAAATTCGATAAATTGTCAAATCTTTCTCGCAAGTATCTCAGCGCTCCTCCAGCCAGCGTTCCGAGTAAGCAATTATTTAGTGCAGTCGGTCTTATATGCAATCCACTTAGAAATCGCCTCATGGGCGAAAAGGCAGCTAAATTGCTATTTATAAAATATAATTTGCCACTTTTAAAATTTGATCACTAAAACAAAACTATACAATATATCGATTCTATAATAGATATTTTCTATGTTTCGAGTTATTAGTACTGTACTGTGTTAATATAATTATTAATAAAAATGATTAAATAAAGTAATCTGTTTCAATGACTTTCTCAAACGTTCACATTCGCATTCGCGAATATCGAAAATATAACATTCGTAATATTCCTATTTCAAATATACAGCACCACGTTACCGTCTATGATTACCGGTTAAATGCAGAGGTCTAGAAATTGTAAGGCCTTTTAGCTGGTTTTTTAAGGAAAAATATGTAAAAACATTCTTTAAATAATACAAAATTTACTTGAATAAAAAAATTTGAGGTTTCCACAACTGATAGGCGTCTATGGATACTTCGTACGTGTCATTGTAATCTTCTGGTGTCCAAAGAATTCGAAAATCCCTCCAATTCTAGGAATAATTAAAACAAAACGTGGTTGCGAATAAAATTCTGTATTCGATAATGAGTACCGTACTTTAATTCTATATGTTTGAATTTTACTAACCAATATCGCGTTGCCAGTCATGTAAAATTCCGAGGTTTGCGCATTCTAAAAAAATCAAACAAACGTTACGCAAAATTAATGAACAATTCTTAATATTAACCGATTAAATATTAATTTTAGTCCTTATTTACTCTCTCTCTCTCTCGAAAAACGTAATTTTTGCTGTCATCCGTTTGAAAATATTCAAATTTTCTAGTTGTCGATCTGAATTATTGTTAAAAAAGCCACTGCTTAAACGCTGATGGAGACATTATGCTAAATTACGGCACTACTTTACACAATTTTAGCTTGATAGTGCACCTTACTTACTCTCTTGATTTTATCTATAGTAACCGTGTTTGTTAAAAAGAGCGAACGGGAAAATTTCGAAATTAAAATTTTTAATTTGCAACAATTCAACAACTTGACAGCAGGTTAATCGTACAAGTTAATTTTTTGAGTCCATTAAGGGGGAGGGGGGCAAATTTATTATTAGGAATTTGCATTTAATTAAAATATCATAATTCAATTTTGTTAGCTGGTTATGAAAAGACACCTCTATTCACTTAACATGTATATATTTTTTTTTGAAAATATATATATTTATTAATATTTACACATTTGCTCGTCAAGCTAAATGCTTGTCGACGAGTTTTATTTCCTACGAACGTTCTACTTTGTATTATAGTCTTCTGCGCCTTGGCCTTCCTACTCCTTATAGTGTCCACTCCATTCTTGCATTTCCCTCTCTCAATATAGTTCCTCTGTTGGCCTTCTTTATCTTCTCAATTTCTAATCTTTTCCTTATATAATGTACAATTCATTGCGTAGGGTAAGTTCCACTGTTGACGTACCCCAAAAAAAAGAGTTTTCTTACATCTAAATATACTTATATACTATAGAGTCTTATCGCCGTGTAAATCATTTTATTACTAACTTATCATATATTTTTCCTTGCTTCTAACTTATCTATAACTAATCTATTATTATTATTATATTTTTATTTTATTTATTTATTTTATTCCGTCCCTTTTCTTTTCCCTTTTTTCCACTTTTATTTATCACTATTTCCGTACCCTCTTCTCTTATTTCATGCTTATTATTGTTCCTATAATTCCCTCTTTCTGTAACTATTCCTTCATTTTCTTTTTTTTTCACCCCAACTTTTTTCCTCCTCTATTATTTCTTTAGGCATTTTATTTACAACTAAAATACACATCAGTTCTAATAAGTTGATTAAATCTGCGTTTCGTTCGTAATTTTATCTATTGTTTTTCTCGTGTGATTTTATCAGTTTCTATTAACCGATTATGTTATCACCAACTCAGCCGGACGGCAAGACGGCCGGCCAACAAGCCAAGACGAAAACCGGCTTCAGCGCTGATAAGAACAAGATAGCAACTCCGGCATCATCGAACAAAACAAGTAATAGCGTTCATTTAACTAACACGACTACACGCGTCACTGGCTCTAATGGTCAGCTGAAGGTAACTACACACTCATTATTTCGGACTCTAAGGGCGTCCTTCAAGCCATATCCTCTCCTCCTTCACATTCCTCTGATAATATTATTCTCTCAATTCTTTCTCTTACCTCCACTTTGCAGTCATCCCGTTCTATTCTCATTGTATTTTTGTGGGTCCCCAGTCATTCCGGAATTGATGGCAATGATGCAGCCGACTCTTTGACTCGTTCTGCTGGTCGCCTTGATTCATTCCTCAACCATTTCCCTTCTTCAGATATCCTTTCCTTATCCACCTCCAATCACGCCAGACTTTGGCGGGATATTTATCCCTCCCTATTTTCTAATCGTCATTCGCATTACCGTTTTATTCAGCCGAGTCTTCGTTCCCTGTCTTGGTTCCATTCTATTCCTTTCGGTCGTCGTTCTCCTATTGTCTCCCTAATTCGTCTCCCGATCAATCATTCTCTCCTCCCCTCCTCTCACTTTCGATTTGCTCTATCGCCTTCTCCTGATTGTTCTCTTCACGATTGTGATCCTCCTCGTACATGTGATGCTGATCACATTTTCTTCGAGTGTCCTGCTCTTCGTAACTAACGCTCCCTTTTATACAGTCAGCTCCTGTCATTAGGTCTCCCTACTCCCTATAACTCTTCCTTTATCCTCTCCTTTCCTTCATCTTCTGTGGTGTCCGCACTTGCGTCCATTTCGGACCGCTTAGTTATTTAATTTATTAGCTTAGTTTTCTTGTTGTTGGGTCGATGCCGCTGGCGCGCCCAAAAAGAAAAAAAAAAAGGTAACTACACACGCAACAGCCCCGCACACACACGTAACCATCGCACATACTCATGCCCCACGGACACACGCAGCAATACAGCAAACAGCCACTACACAACAATCGGATGTAGCACGCGTAATATCGTCCCCAGCCGCCACAACAAAAGAAAACGCGCCGCACACTGAGCCGGTAAACGCAGACGCTAATAATTCTGAGGTAACGAATGCTACGGCCGATAATCGAATTCCGAAATCGAGCGCATCATTTAATCATGATAAAACTCCGTCCTCTCGAATAATAAATACACAAAATATCTCGTTTGCCGAACAGAAGTAAAATCAAAGAAAATAACACCACTGACCACGTTTAACCACCCAAATAACGAGCAAGGCATCATCTTACTTTACTTTCCCCCTCACCCTCTCAAAGACTATTTCGCTGCAGCCAAAGCAGTCACCGGCAGTGATCTGGACATAATTGCAGGCTCCCGGATAAGCAGGGATTGCGTAATTATTTTCCTCAGAACGCAATCAACGGCCGACGCGTTCTTTGCTAAAGGCGGAACGATCTTATTAGGAGAACGAACAATTCAAGCTACCAGAGTCAGACATCCGGCTAACGAAATTACCCTATCAAACGTATCGGCCACCATTACAAATGAGACACTTTTGTCATATCTTACGACGACGTTATCCCTCAAGTTAGTATCGCCGATAGCAATACTGCGTGTAAACCCCTCAGATGATGAGTTTGCACATGTAATAAGCTGGCGAAGACAGGTGTATGTGGAACATGTCAACTGCGCAAATGTCCCCACATCCTTTCTCTTGCGTAGTAATGAGCACGAGTATGGAATCTTCATACAATTAGAAGACCACACTTGCACTAACTGTAGAAATGAGAGAGAATCGACGAGGTCTCAACAAGAATCACTTCCCAGTCCCCTGGACACTGTCGGTGCAACTGAGCAAATGGAATCAGCACACGGCAGCAACCCATACCAGTCAGAGAGCACCATCAACACGGATGAAATAATCTCAAAGAATCCAAATGAAGACTTGGAAATGGAGGTGACCACAGATACAAGTCCTCTAAAACGGCCCCACCCTAGGTCCCCAGAGTCGCTCAATAATCCGACACCTTTATCGTTCCGAGCCCAGCCGCTGCCTAAGCGGCCGACTCTCTACGATAAGCGATTAGCTGAAGAAGAAAAATCTTCATCAATAGAGACACGCAAAGAACAACCAACGGCAGAACCAATTGACGTCGCTGAAGGGGTCGAACAGCTCTTTAACTCAGAACAGCCACCGTTCATAATGGAGCTTAAAGAATTTAAAATGTTCATCAAAACAGTAGCGACTCACCCGATGTACATCACTTATGCAGTTAATTACACAAAGAGTTATGATGAACTAATGCACATGCTCGCAACAGTCAAACCCTTTCTTACCGGTAGATCCATAAAGAGTCGGTGCTCCCGAATCATCAGAAAGTTATCGGAACGATATACAACAACGTCCGAAGACGAGCGTCCTCATGAAAACAGCGGCGTAGCCAGCGCCAATGAATAGTTACCCCTTTTCCATATAATGAAACGAAGGCGTCTAAAATAGGCATACTAAGTCATAAAATAAATATGAACAAAATGTCTGCAAATTCGTGTACAATGCAATGGAATTGTCGTGGTTTTACCAACAATCGGACTGAACTGATGCCGCTGATCTCTCGGCACTGTCCCTATGCCATATACTTACAGGAAACACACCTTAAAGCAAGCGATCAACCAAAGGTAAAAAATTATCGACTGTTTAGGTGTGAATAGTCTCAATTCTCCCCTTCAGGTTGTTGCAGTCTCTGTCCGTGTCCCCCTACTATCAAATACACCAGTGGCACTATGTTTCCCCTAACAGTATGAGTAGCCACCAGGAACTTGAATCCATCATTTCACAACTACCATAGCCGATGGTAATATTGGGCGATTTCAATGCCCACGCACCAATCTGGGGATCATGACACAAACAAACATGGAGCAGCTATTTCCAAACTACTGCTGGATAATAATTTTTGTTTGATCCTACAACCGTCCCCCACACATTTCAATTTCTCATATAACGTTTTCTCCACCATTGACCTAGCGTTTTCCTCTGGAACGCTTCATCCCAACCTAGAGGCTGGTGTAGTGCCTGATCTCTGTTTTAGCGATCACTTCCCTATCTTAATAAATACCAAAACGAATCTTGTCCCAAACACTGCCACACTCACTACAAGACGCTTCTTGTATCATAAAGCCAACTGGGAAATATTCCATGACAGGGTCTCCATCCCACACCAGCTAAGAACGTCTGTAGAAGAGAATATCAGGATTTTCCTGGAAGCAGTTTTTACTGCTGCTGATGCGACGATCCCCAAATTTTCACCTATGTCTCGTCGTCGTCGCGTTCCCTGGTGGTGTAGTGAAGTCGCCTTAGCAATAGGAGACCACAAGCGAGCGCTAAGAAAATACAAAGCAACGAAGTTAATCAATGATCTAATTGAGTTTAAAAAGCTGTGTACCAAAGCACAGTTTATAATTAAGACGAAGAAGCTTGAATCCTGGAATTCTTTCGTTTCATCCATCATCCAATCAACATCCAACAAAGCGACTTGGACTAAAATTAAGTCAATGAACGGCCCCAACCGAGCAAACCCTGCAATCACATTAATCCATAATAACGTGGTCATATCTGACCCAGGCAGTGTGGCGGATGCCTTCGCTCAACACTACCAAAAAGAATTCTCTTCCATTGTCTACTCACTCGAGTTCACTGTGAAAAAAGTTGTTTGTGAACAACAAGACCCAATTTTGACTCAACTTTCCTCGGAAGCTTATAATACCAATTTTACTATGTCTGGGTTAAACTTCCAAATTAAATACCATACCCGCAACAGTGCACCTGGCCCCGTTCCATTCACCCATACGTGGTTAAATACCTACCACTACAAGCTAAAGAGTTTCTCCTAAAAATCTATAATCAAATATGGTCATCCGGTAATATCCCTCAATCCTGGAAAACAGCGTACGTTATTCCCATCTTAAAACTAAATAAAGACCCATTCGATCCTGAAATTTATCGACCAATCTCTTTACTAAGCGTCCTATCTAAAATAATGGAGAAGATGGTAAACAGGCGTCTCCTGTATGTCTTCGAACAAAATAATGTCCTCTCACCGATTCAAGCCGGAGGGCGAAGAGCGAGATCAACAGACAATCACTTGATAAGCCTGCAACGGCAAATACTAGCAGGCTTCCACCGCCACCAGCACACGTACGCGGTCTTTTTCGATTTGGAAAAAGCGTTCGATCGCGTGTGGCGGCATGGATTATTACAAAAGCTCAAAACGGCCGGAATAAGTGGCCGAATGGGCAGATATATAACTCTAGCTTTTTAAGCAACCGAACGATCTGGGTTAAGATCGATTCATCAATAATAGCACCCATTACAACTGAGAATGGTGTGCCACAAGGCTCTGCCCTCAGTGCAACCTTATTCATGATTTACATCAACGACGTAGCAAATTGCATCTCGCCGCCCATTTCCGCCCGGCTGTTTATCGATGATCTAAACATATCCTTATCGTCTCATCATCCTTCTAACGCTCATTCAATCCTCCAGAAAGCGATAAACAAAATTCAAAGCTGGTCTGAAATAAACGGACTAGCCATCTCAACAAGTAAAACAGTGTGTATCAATTTTTACAGGGGTGCCGTGCACTTATCAATCCTAAATTCCTCCGTAACATATCAAAAATCATCAACTACGGATGCAAGGTGTACTCTTCTGCAAGTAAATCATTACTGAAGTGCCTCGATCCCGTGCACCATGCCACTCTGAGGACTATCCTGAAGGTGCATCGAACATCTCCGGCAGCCAGTATGTGCGCTCTAACCGGCTGCCCCCCTCTCTTACTACCGAAACTATTTCACACTACGAAACACGTACCGTTATCCTCAACCACATACAAAACTTTCCTTTTCACTTAGATAAATGCCCTCTCAAGCCAAGTTTTTCAGGCGCGATCCCCTGCTGGAGGTAATGGCTGTCTTGCAAGTATACGGGATCACATTCCTAAAGAGGCCAATACCTAGCCCAATGATTATGATTCCCCCCTGGATGTCCAAAAGAACGAACATCGATACATCGTTGAAATCGAATCTAGGTACAAAAAATTTCCAGGGTTCGGCAGAAATGGCAGCCAGAGCAATTAGAAAATACGTGGACCATTTAGTATATTACACAGATGGCGCTAAGTCAAAAGGTGAAGCAGGACCAATACCGGCATCCTGCGCCTTCGTGGGGCAGGGCATCTCACACCAAGTTAGACTTAACGATGCCTGTGATGCATTGGATGCAGAACTGCACGGAATTTCTTACTGCCTATATCGCCTAGTCACAGATCACGATAAATCTATATAAAAGTTCTCATAGTCACTGATTCCCTACAGGCGTTATGCATGCTGGAAAACCAAAAATGCAGCAACCCGCTAATATTGAAAATACATTACCTTCTAAATCAGTTAAGCCAACCGAACAGTAGTCGGGTGACGTTCATATGGGTCCCTGGACACATCGGGGTACCTGGTAATGAGAGGGTCGATATGGAAGCGCGTTCGGCGTTGTCCTCGCCAATGCCAGAGGACTCGGGGACTTACCATCTTTGATGATGCATATTTTTCTAAAGAAGTGCGAGAATCAGTGGAAAACAGAATGGGCAGCTACGACAACGTTCCTAAAAAACATTAAGCCCACAGTCGAACCATGATGGCCACCGGAGGGAATATCCCGGCATGATTTTAAAAGTCTTAGCCGGCTGCGAATCGGCCACGTCACTATGTCGCACGGTCATATAATTAACAAATCTTCGCCCCCCCCCCACTATGTGCTTCTTCTGCGGCCAGGATGGTATACCGACAGTTCCACACATTCTTCTCACATGTCCAATGTTTGCCACGTTCAGGACGCAACATGGCCTACCTAATAAGATACAGGATTGTCTGGCAAATACTACAACTAACGTCACAAAAGTTATAGCCTTCGTTAGAACGAGTGGTTTGACCGAACACTTATAAGTTACTTCCATATATGTGCTGTAATGACCTTAGTAGTTACAAACGGTGCATATAAAAACGGTGAGAAGGAGAATTAAAAAAAAAAAACTAGTTGTAAGTTTTTATTTTTTATTTTTTAAATGAAATATTTTTAAAAACAATTTATGTAAGTAATGAAAGCTTGAAATTCTTATCGAGCTAGTAGTAAAATCAACAAATATGCATAAATGCTTCATAAAGAAATCTAGCTGTTACCCGGACTTCGTCAGCGCATTTATCATCTTTTTGGGGGGAAAAAACAAAAAAAAAACAACCGCGCTATAATGTATTTGTCTGTTTGCTCTCCCATCCTTGTTTTAGCTAACGGAAGTTTGTACAAATAGTTTTCCATCAGATATTCTATTTTTTGTTCTTTCTTCCAATTCTATTTCCTTCTCTGTCATTATATATCTTTATGAATAAATACATTCCTTTAACGCTCAGTACGTCTTCTTTTTGTATTATTTCACTTCCGGTCTCGTATTTGTGATCCGATATTAATTTCAAGCATTCGTATTTGCAGTTTACACTTATTTTCCTCGCCACGTATGTTTTCCTAGCCATTCTCTATGCTTGAATTCCATATCTGATTCTCGATTTCACTAGCGTATGATACACCACATTTTTAATGTTTTATTTGTTGTATATTTCTTTATTAATGACCGAGTACGTAATTCTTATGCCAGCGATACTATGAAAATCGTGTAAACTTTTTTGTGTCGAATTGTAACGAAATCTGTTAAATCTGTAACGTTTCTTTTTCTTTTTCTTTTTCTTATGCTTACAGGGCATTTATTTCATTTCGCGAAAAATGCATTTTCAATTAGAACCGACCCTTCAATAAGAACTATAGAAAAATATCATCTGGAGGTTCAGGGTGTTTTCTTATAGCGAGGTCCAAAAGTTTTACAGTAATATTAGTATTTGAACATTATTTCCAAAAATTTATTTTGGTAACGAAAGCGCTTTAACATTAAAACAAATATCACGTACGAAATCAAGCAAGGTATCCATGGGTTCAATTATGTTTAATTCACTGTCAGAAACATTAAAACCACACTTGAAACTGAGTAAAAACAATCGCAAACTTCTAATTGATTACATCTCAAATGAAAGCTCAAAAAAAAACACGCATTAGTATTTATTTTTCACATTAGTTATCGGATAGAAATTTATCTTATAGATAATTATTCGAAACACTAGTTTAAGCATTTTATATCGCGCGGTATTCTGAAAAGCATTACAGTCGTCAGCGAAAAAAAACTGTTAAAGCAAAATAATACATGTTTTGGCACGTACAATTAATACTCAGTTAAATCAAAGACGTTATGTTATGCTGCAATACGCAAGTACTTGCAAAGAAAAATTTAATAAAATTTCTGAAATACATAAAATCAATTTTGAGTTAAATTTACATCATCAATTAATTTCATTCACTGCATTATATATACATATATATATATTATAGATATATAGATAAACTTCACTGTGGTATATTTTACATTTTATGTTTCATATTTTATTTCATGTACTCTTATTTTTAATTACTGAGGAAATCAGGACGGTAAATAAGTTATTAATAATTATAAAATATAAAACTAATAATTTCGTAGTAGCTTTGTAGTTTATATACGGTTGCTTTAAAACACCAAAAACTGAATGCATGTTGGATAAGTTCTATTGTAAGCATAAGCCAATGTTCTCATTTACATTTCGCTTGCGTATTCACAATTCAAAATTGGTTTATAGTGAATAGGTTTATGGATATATTTATAAGTTTAACCGTTTAATGTGTGTTCATTAATTATAGTGGATTTATTGTGAAATATCGAAATACTTACATTGTAATTATAATTAAGCACACTATTGTTATGATTACTTTTATACAATTATTCATCTTATTTTTAGTTTATATATACACGGGGTTTAGTTGGGCTAAATATAACAGTGTCGGTAGCATATTCAGTCGCTTCAAGTAATTGTTTATAGTTTAAGATATTGTTATATCTATGTAAGTAGTATGAGTTGGTATAAGAGTGTGAATGGTAGAGTGCTTGCTTGGTTGTAAACACATTTGAATGTAAATGTGTGATTGAGTGCATTTGTACGATAAATTAATGTTAATCCTCACAGCTCGCGCAGCTATATATGCGGTGTAAATTGTATTATATTTTATGAAAATTGTAGATATTTCTTAAGTAAACAAATTGAAATTGAAATTGAAATAAAAGAAACCTTTTTAAACACACTACATTATGAGAAAAAAAGTTAAGAAACCACCATCACAATAATATGAAAAAAAAAAAAAACGTATTCAGACATGCAACATCAATATCCAGACATTTAACGCGCATAACTGCCTATCATAGTGATCATAATGCCTTAACATGAACGGTTAGCGCTGAATAAGTCGTCAATAGCATAATGCCGCCTAAATCATGGACCTGTGTCAAAAAATAACCACCGTTAATTTCAAATATCGTGAGCAAAGTACGTCGGGAGATAGAATAGCTTGTTTACTTTTCAAGAAGTGCAGTTTATAATATAATCAGTTTCCAGATCTGCCTCCTTAATCAGATTAAGAACTAATCATTCTCTTCTTCCCGCTCATTGGCAAGATTAGTTGTGCATAGTACATATTGAGGTCTAGTCTCCCCATTTATTTCTGTCGAAATAAAGCCCAGTTTAATATGTTCGTCGCCATACTTTCGTTTCGGTCGAATTTTTCTGAAAACAAAATAATTACATTATTCCCACTTACTTAGTAATCCATGTGCAACGTACATTAATACTCGAAAGTGGTCACTGAAAAAATATGCATAAAACATACCTAATTTTAATGACAAACCCAACGTTACTGGGGTACAAAGTAAATCGCAATTAAATAGAAACTTAGTAGATTTGACGATGTAACGTAGTAAGGTAAAATGTCAAATGTGACATAGTATTCACAGTACCTACTTAGTGACATGAACAAAACAAACTAGGTTTATTTTACTTACATATTAAAATCTAAAGCAGTTAATTACTATAAAGACCTTCCTAGGCAGACTAACGATATTTGCCCTTTGCCGTCGAACTTTAAAATCAAATATAAGCAAGCATTCAGATCAAAACCGCAAACGTAGGTGGTAGTTGGACTATCACTAACTTAATTAAAACGAGTAAGATCGCGGATAGATCACGGATTTATTGTTTACGGAAATGCAGTTCGACAAACCTAGGGTTCAAAATTCATGCTTACGTTGGATACCTGGAGAATTTCCCTATTCACCTATAATTGGTTCATGTTCGGAATCTTGCACTGAACCGATCCGGTTTAGATGCTAGCAACTTGCCAATGAGTTTTTCCGTAAATTTGCATCCTTCTCCAACACAATTCCTTATCTCTCAAAATATCTCGATATTTTAGATAAGTGGAGATTTACTGCTAAAGCCTGAACTTTCCTCGGAATTTCTGCAAAAATATTTTATCCTTACAAACCTCTTTTACTTATTGACCTTCCTCCAGTATTCTCACAGTTCACTTTCGCCAGTAAATCTTCAGCTCCGACAGTGGATTTGGTATTCCACAAACAAGAGCCTTACCCAGGTCCTGTTTCCTTTTCGGATCGTATGCCTATGATTAGGAACAAATGGCCGGGATTTTTATATGTATACACTGATGGATCTAAAGGCATTTAAGGACCGGTGGGATCGACGTTTGTTATTCCGAGCAGAAACGTAACCAGCAAAATTCAAATTACCATCGGCATGCTCGATTTATACTGCCGAGGCCATTTCGATTGTAAAGGCTCTATGTTTTCTTCGTAATTCCAGCTGTAACGATAATATCCTAATTTTATCTGATTTCTTAAGCTGCTTTAATGCCATATTGAACTCCATTGCTACTCGAGATGCCTATTTTATATCTGCAATTTTAGAAGAGGTACACATCCTTCGTTCGAGAAACTTCAGTCAACTTTTGCTGGGTTCCTGGTGGGCAACGCTACCTGTGATGAAGTCACTAAATCTGAAGCACGAATTAGCAACTTGTGCCCTTATATTCCATATACGGATCTCCGTTCGACGGTTAGGGCACAGTTGCATCAATCAGATTGGAATGCACTCCACCAGTATAAAGCTAGCAATTTCCATAAAAGTATTACTCCAGTCCCACTCAAGGAAGCTTTTGGTACTTTCCAAACAAGTTTGGCGCCGGCACATGATCGCAACATTTACTCGGTTTCGTTTTTAAACCACTGTGTCCTATCCGCGCATTTATGTAGAACTAGCTTGGCAAAAATTAGCATCTCTTCACCCTCGGATGATGCCGATATATGACTTTTGTTGTGTTCCTCCACTCCCGGTCGAACAGATAGTATTAATTTCTCTAAAACCTTAGATAACGAGCTTAGAGGAGACTAATAGGTCTGTATGAAGATAATTCGATGTGCGGCTTTTCTGGTTTATGTATCATGATTATTACAGATTTTTTCCACTTCTTGGGGAAGCATCCGGTTCGCAATATTCCATTAAAAATGTAGCATAACAGTATCGCCGATTTCCTTGGTAAGTGCAAGATAATTTCACCAGTAATATTATCTAGACCGGGCGATTTCCGCAATGGCGCATACATTTAGATACCCTTTTTTTGGTGTAAAAATTTGCTAGTCTCTTGAGGACGACAAGTTTTATTTAACGAACATTGTGTGTAAATGCGAATTGTGTATTACAAGAATCGGAATGTGGGGTAAAAACATCGCCGAGGTAGTTTGCGAATGCATTTGCTTTGTCTTTGTCAGTTTTAACCTAATTATTGTTAATCTTTATATGGTAGGGTTCTTTCGTTTCATTTAGTAGTTTCCCCTTGTAGTCTTCCATAAATATTATCAGTGTTCATGAATTCTATCAGCTGATGCATCATGTCATTTCTATATTGCTTAATGTTATTCTTTGGTTCTGTCTGCAGTTTTGTAAATAATTTCTTTAAGCATCGATAGCGAAACTGTTGTCACTTTCGTCTAGCTGTTCGAGTTTGGCGTATTAGCTTTATCATTTGTACCGGAACAGAATGATTTGACGTTTTTTTCGTATTGTAATTAGTGGAAATATTTTATGCATGTTGAATAAGGTTCGTAAAATTTGTAATAGCTTGCTCGATGTCGTCACTACTTTTAAGTTTTATATTTAATTGTACATTTTTTTCCATTATTTGAGAAAAAATATTCCAATTAGTAGATTTGAATTCTTACATTCAGAATTTTGAAAATCACGTAGCAGAGAGGAAAAACGATTGGGGTTATTTACTCGTACTGGAATAGTATACTATGGCCACAATTTGACATTTACTGTTGGGTAACTGAAAACGTACAGTGGTAGTGAAAATCGGGACTAAAGTTAATTTTCAGAACTAGGATAACGTACTTTTTCTTTTTTTTTTTTTTATTTAAAAATAATTTGCGTGTCCCACAAGGCGATTGCCCGTTTGTGGGTTTCCAACATAATTATATCGTTTATTTATCACATACATCTTAAAAGAATACATCATATTCGTCTAATATATAATTATTTAATTCAACTTAACTTCTATTTTTACTATTCTACGTCTAATTTTAATTCACAACATTTATACCCATCGCACATCGTACTACAATATTTTCACACAAGCCATAAGTAATGCAGCTAGAACATGAGCACCAAACATTAGTTGTTTTTTTTTCATTACATCATTTATAATTATTTACTCTTTCAATCAATTGTCTTATCGCTGTTCGTTCCCTATGACTATCCATTTCTTATTCTTTGCACCACGCGATCAACCATATTTTTATTTTGTCTTTCCATATATTCAAATTACATCCGTCTCTTAATTCCTTTGGTAAGTTACCTAGTAAATGACTCATAACTTCCTCTTCAACATTATCAATATTATTATTAATCCCTTTAGGTCTTATAAAACATAAATTGTCATAGTTCTCTTAGTCCCATATTTCCTTTGTCGGTAATTTTATTTTTTCTGTTTTATACCTTAAAAGTTTACTGTGATAAAAAAAGCATTTTTGGCGACATTTCTTTATTATTGTCCCACCCCAAGTAGAGAATTCGTTACAAGATCTTCCCCAATTCGGTAACAAAACTTTTAAACATCTTTTCTGTAGCCTACTAATTTTCCTTAATTCCGTTTTTTTCCTCCTCCAAATTTTGATCCCGTATCTAATCCTAGTGTCATTATTAATGAGTCAAAATACAGTCTCTCGTAGTTTTGTAATTCATAACTTGTTTTAATTTATATAACGCCGGCATAGTCTGCTTAATTTTCCTAGCAATGTTATCTATGTGAACTCCCCAAGTTAACGCCTTATCGAATGTTATTGCCAGGTATTTGAAATTATCAGCCGTTTCTAACAGCTCACAACGGTATACTTCCGATTCATGAAGGCAATCTACATTGTGCAACACTGTTTTAAGCACGAACTTTCTAAATCTACTCGGTGTTCTTATATACATCACCTTTGAATTTTTGGCATTTATTAATAATAGTGCACCAAAACTGTGTAGTAATCTGAAATTTTTGTCTTTATAATACCCGTCATTACTTTCTCTGTTGAATGTCTAATGAAGATGTTATCTATACAAGATTTGGTAATACAACCTGCTCTTACCTCTTCTCTAGTTGTTCCTTTAATTAGCTGAATTCCACTGTGTCTTGATAAGATGTTCAGAAACTGATCATTTATTCTACTCCTTGAATCAGTGTTAATATTGAAATCTCCGCAGATAATAAGTTTTGTATTCCAATCTAATCTTTTCAGGCTCTCTTCGAGTTCTTGTAGAAGTGGCCAACGTTGTTACTCGGTGACCTATAAATTGCCATTAAGTAAATATTTCGAGTCTTCGTTAGGCTTATTTCTACAGTAATGCTATCGACAGCAGAATTGCCCGCCTGAACCACCTTGAGGTTGAAAGCCTTTGACGCCAATATCATTATTCCCCCATTACGGTTAGATGGTTTCTCAATTACACATTTCTCATAACCCTCTATGTTATAATATTCAGCCTCGTGCTCTTTAATGTTTATTTCGGTAAGAAATATTACGCTAACATCCTGTTTATGAATTTGTATTAATAACTCATTTCAATTGCATCGAATGCTTCGAATGTTTAAATGAATTATTTTAATAATATTCTTACTATTTTCATCTTTCCCGTTAAAATTTCTACTTATATCTGCATTCCATTTTTGTATGTTTTCGTATTCGTTACACTGAATTTTTTGACAGAACTGTAATAGAGATGTCATTTGGTTGCATAATCATTTTCCTATTTAACTTAAGTTCAACTTTTAGAACAAGAATAGATGTAAAACTGCCAAGCCTGGATTTATATGTGGATTAAATTCACAATTATGCCTTCCATTCGCATCGCCTTATCAAACTAATAATTTGATTATAATTATTACATATACTTAATAAATTCCCATACACCTAAGGTAAGTACATAATAGACATATATTCAAGTATACACACACGCCTACACATCTACCCGTATGCCCACATCCATAACATAACACCTCCGCGCGCCAAAACCTAAAACTAAATAGTACGGAACGGAAATAAAACATAAAAAGTAATAATAAAATATACATATCGCCATGCACACGAATTTCGCACACACCTCACACATTATCTGCCTTTGATGCACATAAAATAAGTCTACGCAGACGGTATTGCGGCACATAATACCATCGCCATGCGCCAACCTTACATACTATATCGCACTGCCTACTCTCATGCACTTGATCTATCAATCTACATACGCACGACATGACTGATATCTTGCAATACAACACCGCTTCTGTCTTATCACGCAATGCTGGCCCAATATCTCCTCCCTTCTTACCTTTCCTCGTATCTTTATACTGAACCTGGAGCTTATACATACAACCCGACAAATAAACCCTTGTCCACCGCGTTCTCTTAGTAAACTCTGATTCCTTTAACGCCGGCACACATGCTTCCTTCCATGCTACAAATTTTACCATGTTTCCTCTCAGCGCCCTGCCGCTTGCGTAACTCACGTACCCGAACACAGATTTATACAGAGCCACACACATACCAACAATTAGTAATTAATTCATTCTGGCGACTTAAATAAACGAAAATCGACACGAGAAACTGCAATTACAATAATTTATTCACATCTTCTTCGTTCCGAATACGTAGTATGCGATCCTCTTGATTTTTCCTTGCAAAAATCTTTCCTCGTTTCGTCCAAACAAATCTATAATTAAGCGCTCTGGCCTTTTCTTTCGTCTGCCATAATAAATGTTTATAGTATCTAGTGAGATTTTCGTTAATATATATCTGCAAGGCACTTCTCCTTCATTACCCGATATTTCTTTATCGAAAATTTTGACGCTCTTTTTATGGTCGGAGATCATATTAGCTATCCGCCTACCGCGTTTAGCAATAATCGGCTTCGGTAATTTTAAGTTTCTGCTGGGCACCCTGTGACAAGCCGGAATGTCCTCTTTTTTTATCTCAATGTTTAATTTTTGTGCCACCTTAATGACAATTTCCTCTACATTTTCTCCTGGTTCTTCGGAGACTTCATGTAGCTCAATATTCTCTCTCCTACTATATTGGGTTAATTCATTTACGGTCGTTTTCAGTTCGGTGATTTCACTACCTTTTTTTTTTTTAGTTTCCGCAGTTAAGACATTAACTTGCTCCCTCAATGCCTTCACTTCATTTACGAGAGAGCCGTGGGTTTACACGAGGTCGTCGTACTTTTCCAAAATGAATTCGAAGAATTTTTTAATTTCCGTGAACTCTCTCCTAAGCTCTTGAACGGAACACTGTTCGATCTCTTCGTCCCGTTCGTCATCTTTCGAGTGGTACTCTGTTATTTTTATAGCTTTTTTGGCAGTTGGTTCAGTACTTGATGTGCTGAAATCACTGTGCTGTCTTTTGTACTCTTCTTTCGCTGTGTTTTGTAATATTTTCGCTTTCGGCATTGTGAATAGATAAAATTATTACTGATAAGAATTATTAAGAAATATAGAACGTTCTTATTAGTTGTTTCTCGACAATCAATGAATAAACGCGTTATTACTAAACTTCACTCGATTTAAACAAAAACAGTTAATTGTGAAAGTTTGGTCCAACTGCCAGATATGCGCGGTTTAATTTTGAGGCCTCGGACGTCTATTTTTACTTTTTTTTTTTTTTTTTTTTTTTTTTTTTTTTTGGGCGCATCCACTATGGACCATTGCCCAGACACAATGGGAAGAAGAGACAACTAACTAGAACCTAATTCGATTGGAGACAGCTGAAATAAAGGAATCAAGGACAAGAACAACAGACTGGGAAGGAAGGGACAAGATGTAAGACGCACAGTAAGGAGTGGGAAGCCCCAGCTTTATAAGGTGAAGATAGAAAAGAGAACGCTCCGCAGAAAGAGCAGAGCACTCGAAGAAAATGTGATCAGCATCACAGACAACTGCTTCATCTGGATGCAACGGACAGTGAGGAGAGGGAAGCAAAGAGAAACGATAGCGTGAAGAGGGCAGCAGTGTGTGATTAAAGCGTAGGCGGACAATAGAGGAAATTATAAATCGTGGAAGAGAGGGAAACTCCGAGAACCATGGATGAGAAGGAAGTGTAGGTTGGATTGAAAGGTAGAAGGAACGATTGTTGGAAAAAGAAGAAGGGTACACATCCGACCAAAATCTGAAGTGAAGCTTCTTAATTAGGAGTAATAGATTAACAGCCGAGATTTTTTTAAAATAGAAGCGAGAACGAACAGCAACCTGAGCCAAAGCATCCGCCATTTCATTACCCTCGTCAATGTGTACAGAGTGATGGAAAGAAAAATTATAAATAAGAGATCGTATACGAAGAATGAAGAAGTCAGAAGAGGGAGGAGGAAGCGGTGAACTGATAGCCTGGAGAGCACCCATGGAGTCAGAAATGATTAGATAGTTGGAGGACGTACGATTGCACGAGATATGTATGATCGCACGAAGGATAGCCATCAATTCGGCCGTAAAAATAGAACAGAAAGATGGGAGGCGAAAGGATTCGGAGAAATTGGAGTCGGGAAGAATAAAAGACGATCCGACCCCACCGGGTCCTCTAGAGCCATCAGTAAAAACAAGTGCATGAGAAGGAAAAAGACAACTGACCGTACTGCGAAATTCCTGTTTAATGACGGTCTGAGGCATAAACTTGGAAAATTTCGGGAGAAAATGTACATTGGGAGGGTATGAGAGGTCGAAATAATTGTGTGAGAAGTACGGAAGATTATTGCTGGATATAATATGGGAGGAGAAATGGCTAAGACGTTGAGAAATAGGGGCTAAGATAGGGATTTTATTAGAAATAAAACGCCAGTTTTTGGCAATGTAAATGTAGGAAGGAATAAGTTGAGACGAAGTGAAAGGTAAACGTTTGAAAAGGAATCGATAGCCCAAATAAGACCTTCAAACTGGGAGTGGAGGTATGTCAGATTCCGCGAGCATTGCTGATATGGGAGAGGATTTGAGAGCACCGAGGCAAAGACGGAGACAGGAGTTTTGTATTATATCTAATTTGGAAAGAAGGGATCTGGAGGCACAACCATAGATAAAAGAGCAGTAATCAAACTTGGAGCGAATAATGAATGTATATAGGGAAATGAGCAGATGAGGATCACCTCCCCATTTGGTTGGAGACAAGGATTTTAGCAAGTTCAGTCTTTTAACGGAAGAACAAGAAAGGTGGTCAATATGCTCAGAGAAGGTCAGACGACTATTAAGGTAAATACCGAGATAGCAGAAGCAAATAACACGGGGAAGAGAAACTTGATTCAGGGATAGGTTGACTAATGTGGAATTGTAGGGGCGGAGAGTAAAAACCATAGAAGAGGATTTAGAAGGAGAAACAGAAAGGTGAATAGAAGATAGGGACTGTTCAAGTGCAAACAAAGACGAATTAAGAGTTTCGTTGGCGATTACCAAGTCGTAGGAAGAGGAAAAAAGAAGAATATCATCCGCAAAGAATAAAGAGAGGGAGTTTAAGGGAAGAGATGCTACAGCAATGGTATATATATTGAAGAGGGTAGGGATGAGGGGGGAACCTTGCGGAAGACCGCGGAAAACACTTCTTGTAGCTCGAAGCCACGGAGAGGAAATGTGGATAATGCGATTTATCATAAGATTAATAGTCAGCGAAATGAGTTTGACTGGGAGATTAATTGCGGCCATTGCGTCTTTTAGACTAGGTAGATGAACGTTATCAAAGGCTGAGGATAAGTCGATAAAAGAAGCCAGCGTGAAATGCTTATGTATGAAGGATTTATAAACGTGGGAAACAAAGGAGCTAATACAATCGGTAGGACCAATGCCTGGTCGAAAGCCAAACATATTGGAAGGAAGTAAGTTGTTATGTTCCAGCCACCAAACAAGACGTTTATTCAGCATGCCTTCAAAGAGTTTCCTGAAACATGATGCCAAAGAGATAGGACGTAAGGAAGCATTTTTTTTCGGGATGGGAATAACGATAAAGGAGTTCCAGGAAGACGGAGTGATGCCTCTGGATAAAAAGGAATTGAAGCGTTCAAGGAGAAACGCAAGTGACTGCTCAGACAGATTTTTAAGGACTATGTATGGAATACCATCTATACCCGGTGTAGGACTGGTAGAGTTTAGGAGAACAGACTTTAGTTCATTGATATTGAATGCAGATGTTAAAGGGTGCGGGGAAGAACTCTGTACCGAAGAAAAGGAGTAAAGTTCCTCAAAGTTAGGAACGTACGCGGGAGCAGTGGAGTCGACAAAAGATAATAGGCTATCACGAGTGAGATTAAAGTTAGACGAGTGTTCTGAAGACGGGGATTTGAACGCCTTAGCCATTTTCCAAATATGAGAAAGTGGGGTAGTTCTGGAGAAGGAAGAACAGAAGTTCTGCCAGGAGGACCTCTTTGAGGCTTTCAGCATGTACCTAGCTCTGGCATTAGCTCGCTTGTGAGCAAGAAAATTCTCGGTAGTAGGACTGGAGCGAAAGTTTCTAAAAGTAGCTCGACTGAGCCTAAAAGCTGCCTCGCACTCGTCATTCCACCAGAGTGAAGATGCCGACGTACCTCGCTTGGAGCGCATCAGGGGGCGAGATAGAGAAGATAAAGAAAGAGCAGATGTAGCGGAATGAAGAAAAAAATTATAGGATGATATGGGATCAGAGGAAGGACACAAATTAGGAAGCAAATGATCCATTATAGAACGAAATAGAGCCCAGTCCGTTTTGGAAAGATTCCATTTGGGAGAATGAAGGGGCCTAAATGGAGCAGGAGAAGGAAAATTGAGAGGAGTTATCAGAATGGGAACATGATCACTACCAAAGGTACCCGCAAGAGTCCTCCAGTTATAGTTGAGGCCAGCATTGGGAGAGGAAAAAGTTAGGTCAAGGGAACTGAAGATGGACGGACTCCTAATATATGTAGGCGAGGAATCGTTAAGGAGAACTAAGTTATCGGAAAGAATAGAATTTTCAAGGACAGTACCATTAGAGTTATAGGATGAGCAACCCCAAGTGGGGGAGCGAGCGTTCCAGTCGCCACCAATGATAAAGGGATGAGGAAAAGAATTGAAAAACTGAGAGAGGGGAAAGTGACGAAGATCATAATCAGGAGTAACATAGACGGAAATAAAATTTAAGGAGCGACCAGGGTTGGTAGGAATAGAAATATGTACAATATTTGGCTGATTGTTGTTAGAGGAGAAGTTATAAGGAACATTATGAGAAAGAAAGGGAATATCATTTCTTATGAGGATAGCGGCTCCACCGTAACCATCCTCACGATCGTTCCTGACCAGAGTGAAACCTCTAAATTGGAGATTCATTCCAGCACGGAGCCACGTTTCAGAGATAAGAGCGACACTGATTTCATGGAGATCCAACAGACCCTCTAATGAATGTTTATTAGCTCTAAGGCTACGACAGTTCCATTGTAATATATTCAAGGCGGTCACCATGTTTAAGCCTTGGAAGGGTTGGGACAAAGGAAAGTGGCGACAGGGTCAGGAGGGAGAAAGTGAGAGAGGCCTTGACATATGTAGGAGGCCATTACAAGATGCAAGGACAACAGCACATAAGAAGAGCTTGGAGGTAGAAGAAAAGGGAGAGGTAGGACAACCGAAGTAGAACGGAAAAGAAAGCAAAACGGAGCCAGCCAGATAAAACATAAAGTGTAGCAAGGGGAAAGATAAACTGAGCTAAATTTTAGGAAAGGGAGGCATGCAGAGAGCAAAGTACGAATTGTCCTCCCATTGACACATATGCCGCTGGAATAAAAGGAGGCTTTGGTGCTGAAAACAAAAGGCAACGAAGTAGACAGCCTAATGCCCATTACGAACGCAGAATGTAGATCAAGTCTACAAATTATGAGTTGAATTAGGTGCATGTCAGCAATCCTAATAAATGTTCCATAAGCACAAGAGACTGTGCAGCAGAGAGTAGTTCCTATGTATCTCAGTCCAAAGATGTTTTGTAGCAACTTGACATGAGCACATAGGGTAGCAAGAGGAGTAAAGTGAAAAAACCGTGCCCGAAGGTATTTTTGATTACCTCAGCAACGGCATATTCACAAAATGAAGAAAAAACCAACAAGCACATAAAAAGTGCATAATTCATTAAAAATTTAAAACTTTCACAGTGATTACTCATGATAAATATCTTTTTCAAAACACAGTTGTTTCCGAAAATTATTTATCATAAGTGCATAATTCATCAGATTCGGGCAGCTGTCTTCAATGCCTGGAAATATTTGCAGGAACAGAAAAAGGGGTGAATACGAAAGAGTATAGAATGAGAAAGTGACGAAAAGGAACAACATCGAAAATAAGAAGCAATGCTTGGCTCCGAGCTTTAAACTTTTATGCTTCTGTAACTATTGAGAACAAAGATTATTGGAGAGAAACGATGATAATGAGTCAACAAAGGAGGAAGAAGAAACAATGTTGTTAGAGTTAAGAAGCTCCATGATGGCCGCCGAGATAGTTTGAATTACGGGCGGAGAAACCGAGGAAGGAACAGAAATGTTAGTCAGGGAAGTAGGATTGGTTTGAAAAGTAGTTGGGGCATAGGTATCATTTGTAGCCGTGATATTTGAATGAGTAGGTCTCCTAAGAGCCCATCCATTAGAGGGGTGAGGGATAAAGTTAGAAGGAAGCGGAGGAAATTGAGGAGAAGGAACATGTGAAGATTTAGGATTACGAGGTTTGTGGAAAGTGGGAGATTTAGGGCTAGGAGGGGAATAGATTCGAGATGGGGAGGAGGTAGGCCCTTTGGAAGGAGCTCTGTGCGACAAAGGGGACACCGCGGCTCGATCCGCGTAGGTGAATGCTTGTGATACAAAGCGATTTTTGTTTAAAGAGGCAGCCTCTTGAAAAGAAATATTTTCAAAGGCCATTAGCCTCTTAATGTCTTTTTGTCTTCCCCATTCTGGGCAAGAACGATCGTTAGAGCAATGAGGGCCTTTGCAGTTGCGACAAAGTGGCGGTTCTTGCAGATTGCTGCAGTCTGTAATAAGGTGTCGAGAGGCACAGTGGGGGCAGATAGGGGAGGTGCTACGACAGTGTTTGGCGATGTGTCCAAATAGGAAACACTTCGAACACTGAGTAGGTTGACGGATGCTAGGGGAGATAAGAAATCTCAGTTGGAAAATAGAGACAAATTCCGGAAGAACTGTGTTGAGAAAATTCAATTCAACAGACCTTGTCGGAATTTTCTTTCCCTCGGAAGTACGATGAATTCGGCGGATAGAAACGATGGGAATAGAGGACCAAATTCCCTCCAGGATGTCCTTTTCTGTGAACGATGGGTGGATATCTGTGATGACACCCAATCTGTATAGTAGACTGTTGGGAATGTACGCTTTGATATTGTTGGATGAAAGGAAAGTGGAATTATTTAAAAAAGAGTTTGCGTAAGAAGCAGAAGGAAATTGGACCGCAATGCGACCCTTGCCGAGAGAATCAATTCTGCTTAGAGGAGTGGACGCAGCGTGAATAAGCCTTGCAAGGGCTAAAGGGTGGAGATTGCCGATGTTTCTATCCTCAGAGCAACCTTCCACGTAGACCGTGAAAGGACCTGGGTGATTGTCGGCAAATATTGCGATATTCATATTGTTATTATTAGCATTACTATCAGAATTATTATGGTTAGTATTACTTAAAATAGTATTACTATTGTTGTTATCATCATTACTATCATCATTGTTATTATTATTACTAATGTCATTACTATTATCATTACTATTACTATTATTACCATTGTTGTTATTAATATTATTAATATTATTATTATTATTGCTATTGATTTTTACTTATTTTTACTTAGTTTGATTATTTACCGTCAGAGAGTCCTGAACATGATGGGCGGGGAAAGGGCTTAGAGGCAGTTTCAAAACTTATGGAAAAATTTCGGTTAAATTTATATGTCATCAAATGTGTTTTGCAATATGTTTCTTCATTGTTATGCTAACTGAAGAATTGAGCCATCAGAGGTCCTGGAAAGCAGATTTATAAACTACTCGCTCCAAAGAACTTAAAACTTAAATCAGGTTATATTTAGTAATAAATAGTAAATTTTAGTTTAGTAAAATTAGAAAGTTTGTACATCATGAGGAGATTTTATTCTTTTTTTTGTTTCTAGTTGATAAGCAGTTAGAATTTATGACTTGCGCTTGTGTAAGTCATATTAAAATGAAAAATATAAATAAAAATAAACCTACCAGACTTATATGCTTAATATCCATAAATATCGCTACATATACTGTTTTCCCATAGTATGTAAGAGGTTCAGAAACAGCGTCTGTATTTTCAAAAAAAATTCGAATTATTCTCTCTTCCGGCGACAAAGTTGGGTCATCATCTGTAAAATTAATCAGGTTTCGTCATATTACTTTTCCGAAAATGTCAAAAAATTGTGAATTTATTTAAGAAACAATTATGATTCACTAAGAGAAAGTAGGTGGATGAATACCTTTTATTTTTTGTCTGCAATGTAAAGGGGCGAAAGCCGTAATAAAACGTGAGTACCGTAATCAGTTATTATTGCTCTATTTCAGCTAATTATTGATCCTGAAAATTGTTTACGACACGATTTTTAAAAAAATTATTTTTACATATATATATATATATATATACACATATACATATAAATATATATATACTAGCTGTGCCTCACGGCTTCGCCCATGTATTATTGCCCGTTTAAATCTGTACTTGGAAATTCATTAAGAAATTTTTGTTTTATCTGGAATTGTATTTACGTAAAGATTCTTTCTTTCTTTGGGAAACATGTTTATCACCATCTAACAAAAAATAGTCTTCATGTTTCACGTTTAACTGAAGATTGTCGATTTTTCTATAACCTGTCCGTCGTAATCTAACAAAAAGTTTTGCTCAACTAAATAACACACACACAGCCATCGTTTTAAAGAGGCCGAGTTATTCACACGGTGATCTCCCATAATTACACGTTTAAGAGAACATCTTCACTCATATCTTTCAACCACTCCGTCTCGAGCGTTTTATTAAAATTAATTTATTATCATAAAATAAATCAAAATAACAGTGGCTGAGTAAAGATTTTTATATTTCTGGTAGCAAATTATTTAAAAAAAAGTTAAACGGTTAATTTAAAAAATTTATACGGTGGTTTTGGCCTAAAAGTTCGAATATTTGACATATCAGTTAAATACTCTTTTTATTTTTATATGTTCCCCATTAAGTCCAATAGTATATTGTTTAAATCTCTTCCAGTTTTTACAAACATTTTGTAAAATACATTTTCTTCTACTTATAATAATTCATTATTATATAATAAATAAGATAGAGACGAAAATAAAGATGCACCATCCCTATCTATGTATTTTACATAATGGGGAACTATTGCATCATCAGCACATATTAATTCTACATTCATACATATGTACATATTCCACGAACTTTTTTGTAAACAACAGCGGAAAAATTTATTTTATCATTCATCGATAATAACGCCATGCGCCAGCGATAAACATGGTTGCATTTCCGCACGATACACAAAAGTCGCCACGAAAAGTAGTTGGTGCTCAAAAAATAATAAAATTGTCAAATTTGTTTTTTTTTAAATTAATTGATTAAATTATTTAATATAAGAAATATTTATGTAAATAATTAAAGCAAAAAGTATCCTATTTGTTAAGTTGGACCAAATTGCATGTACTTTCAAAATTTTATAAAAATCGGTTAAGTAAATTCCCAGTTTATCCTGCACAAACATAAAGACACGGGATTTTTATATATATATATATATGTATCAGTGACGGATCCATAAGGACATTTGGAGGGAGGGAATTATAAGAAGGAATTTAGGAGAGGGGGATTATATAATTACGTAAAATCATATGCGGTAGGCCGTAGATGTGATCTTATCATACTCCGCATACGCTTAATTATTTACGTTCTTTCTTTCTTTCATTCCATTCAAATTTATTTACTGTGGGTTCTTAGTCATTCGGCGTCTTTGGTAATGAAGCGGCGGACTCCTTGGCTCGGATTGCTGCCTCTTCTCACTTCTTCTTTAAAAAGGAATCTCGTTCCACTGTGCAAAGGTTTTCATCTTAGGTTTTAGTAGGATATGTAAGTTTTCTCTTTCTTTAACAATTGTTCTTTTTATTTGTCTGGTCAACCTAGTCTTCCTGCCAATCTGTGGTTCTCTTTGTTTCCTTCATTTCGTCATTCAGTTATTGTCTTCGTTATTTGCTTACGCTTTAACCATTCTCTGTTGCCTTCCTCCTGTTTTCGTTTTTCATTAGTTGCCTCTTCATATTATCCTCTCCACTCAAACGAAGAGCATGTTTACGATGCGGACCATGTGTTCTTTGAGTGTTCATCTCTTTCTGCTGAGTGCTCTGTTTTCTACTTCACTTTGCTGAGACTTGGTTTTCCTACTCCATATTACGCCTCTTATGTCCTATCTTTTCCCTCTCCACAGATTGTTCCTATTATTTGTTCCTATCTCCTATTAATATCTAACCGTATCAAAATATAATTGACTTCTTCCTATTCTAATTATTTCTGGGTAAAATTCACCGGTTGACGAGCCCCCCCCCAAAAAAAGAAAAAAGAAAAAGAAGAAAAATAGTACTGATTAGACTTTACTTTTTTTGTTAGTAATCCGATCTGAATTCTTTGTTCATGAGTAAGTAAAAAATATATATATATTTCTCATTGAACCATTTTCATTTACATTACAAAATAAAAATTAAAAAAAAATAAAAATGGCCAAAGATTGACGACAGTTGCGTTTAAAAAAGAATAAAAAAGGGACATTAATAGTTTTACTAGAAAATAGTATTAAATACTATTTATAATTAAATCCGTAAGTAAAATTCATACAAATCTTTTATAGCATAAATTAAGTTTCTCTGTTATAACAAATTTTTTCATAGAGGCTTTTTTTTTTTTGTTTTTTATTTATTTGGTGAATAATAACATAAATACATAGTAATTGATACATAGCCATGAGTATCTCAGTTGAATGAACAGCTCATGGATTGGAAACAATAAAAAGAAAATGAAAGAGACAAAAATTAACCAATATAAAAATTAAAATAAAATTAGTCATTAAATGAAAAATCTTCAACATCCGAATATTTAGAAGCCATGATAAAATACGAATTCGCCGCGTGCAGGAATTTTGATAAATTATCGTTGTTTAATGGAAAACAATTTACGTCTTTAAACAAAAATTTCCATTTGGCGCACTCATTAACGATATGGGTGACAGTTTCAGAAGTATCTCCACAGGAACACAAATCGGTGTCTGCTAGATGAAAACTGTGCAGATAACTTTGGAATCTACCGTGTCCAGTAAGAAATTGCGTGTCACATACTTATTAATATTCTTCGATTTTGATTGGATTGGTTTTAACCTCGGGGACAAAACTAAATGTTAATCTTCCCGTTGAGCTATTGTTCCAGCTATTTTGCATTTTAATAAATCTATTGTTTAGATCCAACTCCAAATTCATAGAGGCTTTGGTTCTTTGGGGTGGAAATGTCCCCTATTCTCTCCCCCGTGGATCCGCCACTGTATATATATATGGGTCACCTTATTTCGGGCGCGATCGATTGGGTGCAGCCTCTTTCAGGCGCTGGCGAACTCAGTTTTTTTTACAGACTTCCTACGATGATTTGCAGATATCATCCATTAAACGTTATCATCTGTGTTAGTGAGAAACTTACCAAATACTGCTGTCAGAAATTCCACCCAAAAAATACCGTTCTTCGTTAACGATTTAGTTTTTCCGCGCGTATAGCATGTTGTATATGCATGCATATATAAAATCAAAAAAACATATTTTACATAATTTTATTGGGTTTTTTAATTTTTTAAAATATTTTCTATTTTTTTGAAATAACGACTTCAGCGTGAAATACAAATAAACAGCTTTTGCGATGTAAATTTAAGAGTTTTGTTAGCAATAATGATACAAAACGGACGAAGATGATTAATATTAATAATCGGTCAAATGCATTATTGGTTTTTTTCATATTTTTTTTTTGTTAATGTATAGTTAGCCTTATATGAAAAATTACAAACTATCAACTCTACGTCATTTGAAGTGTAACATAACTGGATTGAATTTGCTTCTAATACATATTCGTTATATTATCTTTCTTTTTCATTCGTATCTAGCAAGTTTATTTGAGTATACGTTCATTGAAGTTTCTTTTGTTATCTATGATTTTAATTATATATTTAATTCCTTGATGACTCTACCTTGGTTTCAAAAAAATTTCAGAAAAGACAAACAAAGGAAAAATAATTTTTAACCACTTCATTTCTAATTCAAATAAACGAATCAAGTATATAAGTTGATAAAGTTTAATTGTGTCGCATTCGTTTTTCGCGTCTATTAAAGAGATTGTCTCGTGTTTAGAGGCATTATCTATTGATAATGTACTCGTCCCCTGCCACTCAACGAAAGCAGACCGTACCAACATCGGAACCGATCGGTGAACAAAACCAAACCGATTCACCACCTTCGCGCCCTCCTGCCCTCAAAAACAGCTGGCAGCCGCAACGACTGCATTAGCGCCGGACGGTAAGTATGGTGGTAAATCGCAGACTTCAGGTAAGCCAACGGCGAATCGAAACACAACACACATCTCACACATGCACAAAACCGCTGATAACGATGATACCGCGGTCGTACACAGCGATGCGATAAAATCGATCTCCAAATTAACTACCGCTTCTTGTAATACGACTGATTACAATTATCAGTTTCCCGCACTGATAAATAACGAAATTCCAAATAATTTAAACCAACAAAATAGAAATTCGAAGCATACCTTCGCAGATAAAATCAAATCGAATAAAAAGATCGCCTCATTAATTAATTTCAACTACCCTTCCCGTGAATGCGGAATTATTTTTGATTACATCGCACCCTACATTACACGTGATTATTTTGTTGCGCTTAAAAACCACGTAGCAGGCAGCTTAAACATTGTAGCAGGCTCCCGTATTAGCAATGATAGAATCCTAATATTTTTAAAATCCAGGCAAATAACAGACGAATTTCTAGCAAAAGGTGGCCGGATCACCATAAATAATAGAACAATTACTGCCCGGAGACTTAAACAACCGGCGAATAAACTCATTCTATTAAATGTTTGTCCAACCATTCCGAACGAAATATTAGTTCGACATTTGCAAGAAGTTTATCCAATAAAAATCCTTTCGCAAATTTCCATTTTACGTGTGAATCCGGTGGATGATGAATTTGCTCACGTAGTAAGTTTCAGGCGGCAACTTTACGTCGAACAGTTTAATTGCAAAAATATCCCTGATTCTTTCACATTGAGGCACAACAACTACGAATACAGGATCTACACGCAGCTCAATGACCATTCATGTGAAAATTGCAAGAAGAAAGAAGGAACAGTTTCTGAAACCATAACGACATTTTCAGCGCCGGTCGAAAATGACAGCGATATCAACCAACAACCAATAGCGACAAACAAGATGCAACATACACTAAACAAACTAAGACAATGGCAACTGAGCAGACTGTCCAACAGAAGCAGAACCAAAACATACAGACAATACCTCTACTGTAATGAACATTGATAATAATAACCCCCTTCATAAACGACCACACCCCATTAGTCCCGATGAAACATACAATTCAACTCAACCGCCATTTCCAGATAAAACTGCTACTAAGCGAATAAACCTAGAAAATCAAAATTCTACGGCGCACAATGTAGAAATTAACGTCATGGACAATGCGGCCAAACCAGCCTCTAAAGAAGCAAACAAAGGAGTTGATATTAACCTATTAACAGAAGGAACATTACATCTATTTACTAGCGGCCAGACTCCGTTCTTCTTAGACTATCAAGAATTTCAAGAATTCATAAGACAGGTGGCCACAAGTCAGGATTTTGTTAATTACGCACTGACTTTCACAGAAGATAGGGATAACCTTTTACATATGCTTTCTCAAGTAAGACCATTATTAGGCAGCGTAGGACTTAAGAACAGATGTACTCGCATAATTAATAAATTAAAACCTCTCCTTAGCAAGGATGACCCTGAAACTAAAATACAAAATTAGTCATCTTAAGTAACACTGTCAACAGTAATTAGAGAAAATGGCTGCAAATCTCAGTATTCTGCAATGGAATTGCAGAGGGTTTTATAAACTTATAGACGAACTGAGATTATTCATTAATAACTGCAATCCAATAATCATTTGTTTACAACAAACGCACTTAAACTCTTCCCATTCATCACTTATTAAAGGCTATAGAATATTTCGCTCTGACTACACACAGGGACAAGCAGCATGTGGAGGAGTCTCGATACTAGTGCATGAAGCGATACCATCACATGAAATAAGGTTAAATACCATGTCTCAAGGGTCTGGTACCATTTCGCCTAATTCCCATTTCGCCTAAATTTAGGGTCGGGTTACTCAGGTAATAAAAAAAAGGTCAGACAAACATACGAATGATTTCGTGTTGGCAACAGCGCGTCATGTTTATCGAATTTTAAGCAGACTAAACGCATCATTTTTTTTTTCTATTTGATTCCACTGTTAAGGTTTTTTTTTCTTTCCGAAATACAACAAAAAGGTTTATATGAAAATCGGAAGTGAAAAAATACCGCTAAAAATGTTTGATGTAAATATACGTGAAACGACCACTCCGATTAATATTTGCAAGTTATTTTATTGGATGTCCAGTGCTGTATAAATCCCACCCGCCTTATCAGTCAGTATATAAAAGCCTTATTGATATTTAGTGTGACATCAACATTAAGGTTCGGAGTTGCAGAAAAAATAATAAAAAAGCTAAATTATAATTTGGTGTAGTTTCGAAGTGGTCGCGTTTATGTAAGAAAAAAGGAATAAAAATCGAATAGAATTAACAATAATGACATGACATCGAATGATTATTACAGCGGTAATTTTATTATTGATTATTAAAATTACAATTATAAGTACATACAAAAAGTAAATGTTAAAATTAGGAAAACAGTTGTTTCTTTTTTTTTAAAAAAAGTTCCTGAACCTAATTTCATTTTTCTTTAATTCAAAAAAAGTGAATTTGCAAATCGAAAGAATTTAAAAATTAACATATACGATAACAAGAGATTTTTCAAAATTTGGATATTAGGACGAGAAAAATTACTAGATTTACTATTAAACTCTGTGTACAGCAGAAAAATAGGAGTAAGCAAGGAATAAACAAGGTGAAGACCCTGTTATATGGGGTCAGTTCATGGCTTTTATGGGATTAATAAATGAGCATAGATTTAAAAGCACCATATCAAAAAAATGTATATTTAAAATATTCTTATATCTATCGAGTATATTTGTTATATTTGATAATCTTTAACAATAGATTTTTAGTTGTAGAAAGCAGTGAAAATATGGACAATTTATTAAAAAATGGTGAAAAATTGGTTGTAATAAGGGGTTATTACATTTTTAGATGTGTCGCACGGTATAAAAAAAATTTTAAAAGGTACAGTCATGATTTTTTTTCCCATTCTACAAGATGAAACGGTAAAACTTAGCGTATGTTGTTACAAATACTTCTAAAATCGAATTTTAAGGTATAAATAACTTCTCCAGAAGCCTAAATGGTTGCTGTTGGATTTTGAAAAATTCCTCTTCAAATTAGTCACGTTTATTATACTGACGATTTTTTTCAAGTAATTTCAATAATTAGAATGAAAAAAATAAATAAAACGCAAAAAATGTTGTTTTTAGAGTCTCAGAGAACGTAAAAAAAATTTTTTTTTTTTCAATTTTTTGGGCACGTCAACAGAAGAACTTACCCAACGCAGAAAACTGTACATTATATAAGGAAAAGATTAAAAATTGAGGAGATAAAGAAAGCTAACAAAGGAACTATATCGAGAGAGGAGAAAGCAAGAATGGCTTTGGCACTGTAAGGGTTGGGGAGGCAAAAGCGCAGAAGATTGGAATAAAGGGGCACTGTCCTCCTTACTCTTGTTTCTTCTATTTCCCCAGTGTCCAATCGAATTAGATTATAATATTTTTCTTCTTTCTTTTATAATCTGTTAAGTCTTACAGATTTTTCGGCAAATCCAAAAAAAGGCAAAGGAAAAAAACCTTCTATCTTACTACTTCAAATGCTTCATTCAATAAATTGCCAAAAAATTACGATTTAACATTACAAAAAGGAAAAAGAAAGAGAATATAAAAAGACGCTATTCAATTAACCCAATATTTTATCATACACTTTTGACGTACAAAATAAAAATTTATAGCAATTAAGCGAAAATAATTTTTTAATGGATGATAATTTTATTTATTTTCTGTTGTCAAAATCTAATTCAATACCATTTCATTTAAAATGTAATTTGCAATAAATATTTCAATATACAAATATTAGATATATATATATATATATTATTTACCTGCTCGATTTGTTTTTATAAATGATATATCCATTGCTATTAGCCTGACTCTAAATTTTTGTTTTATTCACAAGCGAAAATTTAAATATTCAAGATAGAAGAATAGTTTCCTTCAGAACGTTGATACACATAACACTCAACCCAGAACAAATTGTGACCTCATAGCGTAAAACAGTCAGTATGCGGTGATTTTCCGCATATTGAGATGGATTTGGGATTTCTTACGACCTTTGAAAATATTAAAATTTTGGTAATAATCATTCAATTTCTCGGAAGGTCTCGGCAGCGGGCAAACGCGGCATTGTTTGTGAAAGACGCATTCTCGGTTAAAAAATCGAAGGATCTGACCGCTACGCAGGGGTCGCGAACTAGTTTCGTTGCGCGTGGCCGAGAAGCGGAAATAGAGCACTTGCTGACAGTATAGGCGTTTGAAATGCGTACCGAGCTACGTTGAGCCGGAAGAAGTTATTTTGATAAAAAGCCTAGAAATAGCAAAAAGGGAGGGTGAACTAAATGGAGATTTATTTAGGTTTTCCTAATTTTAACATTTACTTTTTGTATGTACTTATAATTGTAATTTTAATAATCAATAATAAAATTACCGCTGTAATAATCATTCGATGTCATGTCATTATTGTTAATTCTATTCGATTTTTATTCCTTTTTTCTTACATAAACGCGACCACTTCGAAACTACACCAAATTATAATTTAGCTTTTTTATTATTTTTTCTGCAACTCCGAACCTTAATGTTGATGTCACACTAAATATCAATAAGGCTTTTATATACTGACTGATAAGGCGGGTGGGATTTATACAGCACTGGACATCCAATAAAATAACTTGCAAATATTAATCGGAGTGGTCGTTTCACGTATATTTACATCAAACATTTTTAGCGGTATTTTTTCACTTCCGATTTTCATATAAACCTTTTTGTTGTATTTCGGAAAGAAAAAAAAACCTTAACAGTGGAATCAAATAGAAAAAAAAAATGATGCGTTTAGTCTGCTTAAAATTCGATAAACATGACGCGCTGTTGCCAACACGAAATCATTCGTATGTTTGTCTGACCTTTTTTTTATTACCTGAGTAACCCGACCCTAAATTTAGGCGAAATGGGAATTAGCTGAATTGGGAATTAGGCGAAATGGGAATTCACCGTTTCAAGCGGTAGCGGTGAAGGTGAAAATCCCGTCCCTTCCGCTCTCATCCATTACAATTTGTAATTGCTATTTCCCACCCGCTACAAACATAACCAAAATAGACTTTGATACATTACTATTTCAACTGCGGGACCCAGTGTTATTACAGGGAGATTTCAATGCCCACTCTTCTGAGTGGGGTTCATCACAGCCAAATAGACGAGGAAATATGATTTCAAATCGCATCCTTAATAGTGACCTGGTACTCCTCCCTCCTCCATCACATACACATTTCAACACAACTCATAACACCTTTTCAATAATAGATTGAGCATTTGCATCCGTTTCATTATTTCCTTACTCGAACATAGATGTACATGGTGATCTGTGTTCAAGTAACCATTTCCCTATTTTCATACACTTTGCTCACCAGCCGCAAAAATTGCACTCAGCCTAGGTAACAAAAAAGTTTGCATTCCATAAAGCAGATTGGAATGGTTACAAAACAAAGGTTACTATCCCTAAAATTCAAACGGACTCGGTAGAGGAAAACCCGAACATTCTCATCAAAGCGATGAATGAAGCAGCTACAACAACAATACCGAAAACAACAACTCCTCGGAAAATGCGAGTACCATGGTGGTACCCCGAAATCAAATGGCGATCGCACAACGGAAATGAGCATAGAGGAAATATAAAACAACGAAGTCGCTTACAGACCTGATCGTATTCAGAAGATTTAGAGCTCGAGCTAGGCTACTCATCAAAATGAGAAAACAGGAGTGCTGGACAGCATTTGTATCATCTATCTCGAAAGATATGTCTGCGACGGTGGTTTGGAGAAGAATCAAGTCGTTGTGTGGTAACTATCGTCCTCCAACTACCCCTTCCTTACTCATTAACAATGTCCTGCTCACAGACACCAAAGAAGTGGCAGATGCCTTTGCGCAACATTTCGCTAAAGTATCTTCCTCAGCATCCTACACCGATTCCTTCCTAGAATACAAATCGAGACTAGAGGAGCAAAAAATATCCTTTCCTCCAGATCAAAAAGAAAAATACAATGATCCTTTTTCAATGTCTGAACTAAATTACCAGCTCGATAAAAAGCTAAAAAACAGTGCACCTGGAGCCGACTCCATTCATCCATTCATGATCAGATATCTACCTAATCCAGCTAAACAACTACTCCTTGACGTATACAACAAAATTTGGACAACTTCCTCCATCCCAAAATCCTGGAAAGCAGCTTTAATTATTCCTATCCTCAAACCTAATAAAGAAACCTTCATTCCTCAAAATTACAGACCTATCTCCTTACTATCTTCACTCTCGAAAATCATGGAAAAAATGGTGAACAGACGACTTCTTTCCTAGAATCTTCAAATGTCCTCTCCTCAATACAAATTGGAGGTCGCAAATCAAAATCCCAAATGTTACATCTCCTGAGCCTAAAAAGACAAATAATTGAAGCCCAAAAGAGGTCACAAGTTCTCTATACAGTCTTCTTTGACATAGAGAAATCATTCGACGGGATATGGCGATATAAAGTGCTTACAAAGCTGAAGAACGCCAATATAAAAGGCAATATGGGCAACTATATAATGAGACACATTCAAGTAAAAATTGGCTCAACTGTATCCTCTCATGTCCTAATAGAGAATGGTATTCCTCAAGGCTTTCCTCTAAGTGTAACACTCTTTATCCTATACATAAATGATGTGGCGGACTGCATACAGCCGCCGGTAACATCCCGATTGTTTACAGACGACCTCAATATATCCTTAGCATCAAACTTTCCTTCCAACGCCAAATCCATACTACAATCCACAATCAATAGGTTATATTCGTGGTCCGAAAGTTACGGCCTTACTTTCTCCTTAAATAAAACTTCTTGTGTAAAATTCTAGAAAACTTGTCGAGTAAACCCAAACCATGATTTTTCCCTTACCCTAAATGGATTTCCTCTTCCAGTCACATCCTCAGCTAAATTCTTGGGTCTAACATTTGACTCCCATCTGACATGGTCTCCTCATATTAAAGAACTCAAACGCAAATGTAATAAAACCATAGAGCTATCCTAAAATGTTTATCACATCATAAATATAACAATAATCCAAAACTACTTCTATCTGTATACAGATCACTTATCCTGAGCAGATTAACCTACGGCTGCCAGGTGTTCTATTCGGCTAGGAAGCAGCTCATAAAATCACTTGAATCAATCCATCACACTGCCTTAAGAACCATCCTTGGGGCGCATCGAACATCCCCCACGCAGGGTGTTTGTGTGCTATCAGGAATACCGCCATTATCCTATATATTTGACTTCTACACCTCCCGTGATCATCTATACTGGTACCAACAATATCACTTCTCTTCGAGGAGCACTGTCATTCCTCCTCCAGCCTTTCAAAATGATCCAATACTTAATATTCTAAATTTTTTGACTGAGAAAAACATCAAATACAATCCGGATCTCCTCCTGTTCCCAGAAGAACCACCATGGGAATACCCCCTATTGATGGTAGACTTATCACTCTTCATCCACCGTACATCTAACGAGGACCAATATACAGCTCGCCAGAAAAGTATCGAAAAAATACAAACTTACACACATGACACACACGTTTATACAGACGGAGCTAAAGCAAATGTCGCTGGCACACTGTCCACTCCTACAGCATGTGCCTTCCTAATCTCAGGTGAAGCTGAAGCAGTGAGGCTACATGATGACAGCTCCGCATTAGAAGCCGAGCTATACGGAATTCTCTTTGGATTGGAAGCATGTGTGCGGTGTAAATCTGAGAACAAACAATATATAATTATCACAGATTCACTGGCCTCCCTTCAAACTATTCAGTCACTTACGACCAGTCCATTAGTCTATAAAATAAGATCTACAGCACATCGCCTTACCCAAGAGGGGATACAAGTAGGCTTCTTGTGGGTGCCGGCACATGTTGGAATACCTGGAAACGAATGTGTAGACCGGTCCGCCAAGTCAATGTTGTCTGCCCCTATGCCACCCAATGTCCCATCACCAGAAATCACACTTCCTTCTTCCACAGAAATATGAAAGAACATTGGATCTCATCCTGGTCCCAACATGTAACTTTCCTAAGGAATATTAAACCAAATGTTGAACTTTGGTGACCACCAATCCAAATGTCCAAAAAAGAATTCTCTGCCCTTAATAGGTTGAGACTGAGACACACATCGATATCTCACAACTATGTCCTCCAGGGAGCCCCTCCACCGATTTCCTGCCGATTCTGTAATGCAGCAGTGCTACCTTTGGTGGAGCACATCTTGAAACAATGTAAAAACTTAACAAGAATCAAGGACGAACTACTACACCTTCTTTTAGATAATCGTTCAGAACAGGTTCAGACAACGCTAATCTTCCTTAACAGAAATAATCTAATAAACAAATTATAATAAATCCGATACTCGTTGTGCCGTAACGACCCTGGCAGGTATACATGGCCAACGAGTAGTTTACAAAAAAAAAAGTAAATAAATAAACGAAATGTATGAATTTCGGTATTTAGTTTTAAAAAAACTTGATTTGCATAATTTCTTTATTATATTGTTATTGTTTATTAAAAAATAAAAGGCGATATAACGTGATATGATAGAAATGGTTTTACTCTGAAAAATGATTTTTAATCACTTTATTTCCTTACCGGATTTTCCGAATTAGATTAACTTCTTTAACAATGCAGGTACAATTGAAGGTCGTAGTTATAACGCCGGAACATATGAAATAAAATACGTAACTAATCTCGACTACCTCTTGGTGTTTTAATCTTGAACCCTATTAATGATTTGTATACATTTCTTTTTTTATAAATATGTTTTACTTTTGGATTTTCTATTAAGATGAACTGTTAAGATGAAATAGTCCTATAAATGAAACTGATACTAATTGTACCGTTTGTTTTCACGCACTGGGTGTTATATCGTTTCTATGCTTTTCTTAAAAAATTGAAATTAGAAATATTTTATTTTAATAACTACGTTTTTTGTTTTCTGTGACGAAGCCTGTCCCGTCAACAGATTTTTTATTTAGACAGTACTCCTGTTAGAAAAATTAACTATTTTCTTAGAAATTTAAAACCGAATCGTATGGGTCATGAACGACGCAGGTAAATATACTTTATCTCTTATGAAGCTGTTCAGGATTTGGTAAATTAGACAAACTAAAGCACTACACTTATTTACAGAAAACAATTCCATTTATTAATTCTCTGTACTTTAGTCATTATTGAGAATAATCTATTCGAAAAATATTCTACTAATTCTCTTTTCGCCGAAATAATAACTGTTTTACAATAAAACTATAGTCAATTCCAAGAAAAAGATATGATTTTTTCCATGACGATTTATCACTTTTATTTATTTATTTATTTATTATTTGAATTAGCGTGCCGTGTTCAGCAACTATTGGCTAGAGGCACGGATAATTACAAGCGAATATAATAAGTTAACGAGGAGTGAGATTATATTGTATGATATAGATTTGCTTGATGTAGGAAACGGATTAAATTCGAAAGGATTATGGGGTCATCAGAGAGAATGGTAGATAAGGAGGAGGGAAGGTTATGTGAAAATCTGAGGGAGGAGAACTGAGGACATTCTATGAGGACATGGAGAACAGTTAGATTAGTGTTATAAATATTGCAGATTGGAGCCGGAGTCCTTTGCAGCAGATGGCCATGTGTGCTTTGTGTGTGTCCCAGCCGGAGTCTGGTGACAATTACATCGTCCTTTCGTCGGGTTAGGTGAGTCGTCCACGGTCGAACGTTTTGTTTGATTTGGCGAAGTTTATTGGAACACGGGACGGCCAGCCATCGCTGGTGCCATAGTGTGGCCAAAGCCAATTTGAGATGGCGGACATAATCTGAAGCTGGTACCGGAATGTCTGGAACGGGGAGAATCGTTGCAGCTTCCTTTGCTGTTCTGTCGGCCAGCTCGTTTCCAGGAATTCCCGAGTGACTTGGAATCCAGAGGAATGATATCGCGCGAGCAGGGTTTGTTTCTTCTTTTGTTCCCATAGATTCGCATATTGTAAAATATTCGAGGTCCTATTCATTAAATCCCATGGTGAGAACCGGACCAACAAAAAAAAATTGACGCCCGTTTGAGAAACATGAGCAGATTACAATATATCCATAAGATTCCTTCCCGCATATATGCTTTTAGTGCTGTTTTATTTTTTCGGAAAACTCACTGGCGATCAATATTTTCTAAAATAATTACATATAACGGTAACAAAACAAATATATACTTTTAAGAATGTCAAATAGTTGTTTAAAAATCGGAAAACTTTTGTTACTTTATTATATTAATTTTATTACTAAATGAGCTGCTATATTAATGTTTTTCATGATCTAAAAGTGAATTCTGGTTAATGTAGATCACATTTCACACTAATAAGAATAACAGATTCGAAGTAATTACTCCGTGTTACATAACATGCAGGATTAAATATCTGGCTCAAAAATATTTATTTTTCAGGTGACTATATTCTAGAAAAAAATAAATAAATAATAAAAAAAATAAAATAAAATTTTATAGCAAATACAGCAAAGCATGATCTACCAATTATTTACGAAATTTTTTATTGAAATAACCCGCTAAACGAATATATAATCATCACTTCAAGTCTTTATAATAGGAAAATTTTTTTTTTGCAGTAACGCAAAAGAAGCATTGAAAACCACTGGTTTATTTTCTAAACAAATTAATCATTAATTTCACAGGTGTTTTTTTGATTCCATGGTTATTTTACGCCTTCAATATGACATTTATAGAAGAAAATCCCAACCTACACACACTCATCTTAACCTCTCATACCATGTGTTCTCGACTACCGACTTAGTGTTCTCCTCCCCTGTCTTATATCCTAAATTAGAGTCGGTAGTACTGCCCGACTTGTGTTTCAGCGACCACTTCCCTATTGTAATACATACCACAAGTTCTATACCAAACGTCTCCACATCAACTACTCCTCGCTTCTTATTCCACAAAGCAAATTGGGAAACGTTTCGTGACAAGTTCTCTGTCCCACATCAGCTCAGGACCTCTGCGGTAGAAAATATCACGATACTTCTTGAGGCTATGTTTACTGCAGCGGAAACGGCGATCCCTAAATCTACCCCCTCGCCCCGCCCACGCCGTGTTCCCTGGTGGTGTAGTGAAGTTGCCGTAGCAATACGAAACCGTATAAACGAGCTTTCAGAGAATACAAATCTTCACAATTACCCAGTGACCTGATTGAATTCAAAAAGCTACGCGCCAAAGCACGTTACATAATTAAGATGAAGAAGCGAGAATACTGGACCTCTTTAATTGATTCAATAGCCCAATCCACATCTAACCAAATGACATGGGCAAAAATTAAATCGATGAATGGTCTTAATCGATCCAAACCCCCGACCTCCTTAATCCATAACAACTCAGTTGTATCCGATCCAAGCAATGTTGCGGATATCTTCGCTCGGCACTACCAGAATGAGTCCTCCTCCTTAGTCTATTCCACCAAGTTTACATCTAGAAAAGCTTCTTATGAACAACAAGAATTATCCTTCTTTCAACAGTCCACGGATGCTTTCAACAGCAAATTTTCCATGGCTGAATTAAAATTTCAACTCAAATTTCATACTCGAAACAGTGCACCTGGTCCCGACTCTGTTCATCCATACATGGTTAAGTATTTGCCAGCGCAGGCAAAAGAGTTTCTTCTTAATATTTATAACTAAATATGGGTATCTGGCGATATTCCTCAATTCTGGAAAATGGCATACATTATTCCTATATTAAAACCAAATAAAGGTCCATTCCGTCCTGAAAGCTTTCGTCCAATTTCCCTTTTAAACGTCTTATCCAAAGTAATGGAAAAAAGTGGTAAACAGACGCCTCCTTTTTTTCCTTGAACAAAATAATATTCTTTCTCCTATACAAGCCGGAGGGCGTAAAGCGAGATCGACAGGCGATCACTTAATAACTTTACAACGGCAAATAATAACGAGCTTCCACCGCCATCAACATACGTATGCGGTCTTTTTCGATTTAGAAAAAGCATTTGATCGCATACGGCGGCATGGATTATTGCTAAAGCTCAAACCCTCAGGAATAAATGGCCAGATGGGTAATTATATCGCTAGCTTTTTAAGCAACCGAACGATCCGGGTTAAGATCGCTACATCATTATCAGCACCCATTCCAACGGAGAATGACGTGCCACAAGGCTCTGCTCTGAGTGCAACCTTATTCATAATTTACGTCAATGACGTAGCCGAATGCATCTCGCCGCCTATAACCGCCCGGCTGTTTATCGATGATCTTAACATCTCCTTATCGTCCAATTTCCCTCCTATCGCTCAAAAAATACTCCAGAAAACTATCGATAAAATACAGAGTTGGTCTGATAACAACGGCCTAGCCATCTCGGCAAGTAAATCCGTATATGTTGATTTCTGCAGGGGGCGCCGTTCCTCTCCAAGTGTATCCCTAAATCTAAACAATCTTCCTCTTCCCCAGAAGGCCACCGTCAAATTCCTTGGATTAATCTTTAATTCTAAAATTAGTTGGAAACCTCTCATATTGCCAACTTAAAACATAGCTGCACCAATTCTATCCCCATATTGAAATATCTGGCTAGCTCCAGATGTAATATTAAGCCTAAATTCCATTTCAACATCTACAGATCGCTGATTTTATCGAAAATCCACTACGGGTGCCAGGTGTACTCCTCGGCCAGCAAATCTATATTGAAATCTCTTGATCCTATACATCACGCCGCACTGAGAACCATTTTGGGAGTGCATCGAACTTCTCCAGCTGCCAGCATGTGCGTTCTAGCTGGGTGCCCTTCACTTTCCTACTTCCGAAAATACTTCATACTGCGAAATATGTACCATCATTTCAGCCACACACGAAACCTCCCCCTAAAGTTGGAACATTATCTTCTTGAACCAAATTTTCCCGGCGACCCACTACCACAATTACTGGCCGACCTGCGAAGATGTGGTATCACGTCTGTACAGAGGTCAACACCCAGCCTCAATACCCTTATTCCCCCCTTGGATCACTTTCCAGATAAATATTGATGTGTCGCTGAAACAGCATCCAAACACAACAAGTTCTCTCTTCACAGTGGAAGCGGCAGTTAGGGCAATTAATAAGTACCCGGACCACCTAATTTACTACACTGATGGAGCCAAGGTAGTTGGCGAGGCAGGTCCACTGCCCGCAGCCTGTGCAGCCGAAGGTCACGACATCTCATGCGAAACTCGACTCAATGATGAACGATGCCAAAACGATGCGATCCCGAGGTAGTTATAAAAAGATTATAAAAAAATGTGATCACTCCTACACTCGGCATAAACATGTAGGTTACTAATTAAGCATTAGTAGTTAGAAAATAAAAAAAAAAAGCGCGATACCACAGTTTTAATTTTCCGAAAGAGTTTATTAATTAATAAATATCCTAAAAACTTTCACCGACTGTTCTTACTCGGACTTGGAACGTTAATGTTCACCATACTAAGATTAATGAATCATTATATAATTACTAAGTAATTAACATTTTTAAATTAATTTCAAATACAGGGAATGTGGCAATTTAGATATTTTTCCTTAAAAAGATAATAAAAAACAGTGATTTTAATTCGTCATTTAATTTGATGAGTCCATGCCAATCAGTAAGAGTGTTATTTTGGATTGATTAAATCATTCTGCATTGTAGATGAATCTTATATATTTACAGTTTTCCACTCCAGTCACGTGTTCCTCTAATGGAATTATCATTAAATATTTGAAGAAACTATATATGAATTTGCATATTTCCAAAATTTTTTCCACTCCTATACATTCGTTCATTATATATCTAAGATCATATACTTTACAATACAAAACAGTTCAGTACCATTATAATTGAATAAAAAATAAATTCAACAATTTAAAACCCCTCATTAACGGATATTAAATGACACCTTAAGGTTTAGTACACTGTAAAAAAATAAATAATGATGATTATTCAAAAAAATTAAAACATTTCATTAAGAACTGATTTACTGGCCGCAGCGATCATTTTTTTTTTCACTTTTTGTATTAATTTCTTATTTAAATAAGAAAAAAAAAACTGTTTCCAAGTTTTTTCACTGATAACATTAGAGATCATCAATAGCTACTAAATAGAAGAGAAAAAAAGAAAATCGGTTAATAAACAAAGGAGAAAAAGGAACTGAATTGTTTTGTCTTTGCCTATTTATATACAGAAGAAGACATTTTTTTTTAATCTAATTTTCCGCAGTGAATTTATCGGGGATATTGAAACAAATGCAAGATTTAAAAGCTTTCTTTTTACTATCTGTATTAAAATTTATACGAAAATAAGATAATCAGTCTCGTGCTTTGAAAATCGAAAACTTTCTTAGACGAATTTAAAAGAAAAAAAAAAAAAGAGGTCAGCCAGACAGGATGTTTCATGTATTGAACATTCTGTGTGTTAATTTAAAGATTACCATAATTTACATTTACATAATACTGAATTCAAAATAAAGATATTTAATTTTTAATTTTTAATACCGTATATATTTCTCGCCCAGTATTAACATAAATGTGTTTATTTATGTGTTTAAAAACTTTTGCACCCTTGTCTTTTTCGATATTTTTTTGAAACCAAAATAGATTCGTCAAGAAATTAAATATATAATTAAAATCATAGATAACAGAAGAAATTTCAATGAACGTGTATTCAAATAAACTTGCTAGATACGAATGAAAAAGAAAGATAATATAACGAATATGTATTAGAAGCTAATTCAATCCAGTTATATTACACTTTAAATGACGTAGAGTTGATAGTTTGTAATTTTTTAAATACGGTTGATTATACGTTAGCAAAAAATAAAATTAAAAGAACCGATAATACATTTGACTGATTATTAATATTAATTATTTTGGAAGTTAGTCACAATAATTCCTATCCTAAAACCAAAAAAAAGGTCCCACACTCCCAGCGAATTATAGACTTATATCCCTTTTAAGTGTAATTGCCAAAGTACTAGAAAAAATGGTAAACAGACGCCTTCTCTTTATCATAGAAAAAAATAATATCCTTTCCTCGGCCCAAGCTGGAAGGCGTACAGCAAGGTCTCCAATCGATCATTTACTAAGCCTTCAAAAGCATATATTAACAAGCTTCCAAAATCAACAACACTTATATGCCATTTTTTTCGATCTTGAAAAAGCTTTCGATGGAGTATGGCGGCATGGATTATTCAATCAATCTCAAGTGCCGTACGCTACGCAGCGCGTTGGCGCAACCTATACGTACATTTAGCTGTATCGATATAGGTTGTGTACCAGGCAATTGTAATATGCAACGCAGGTGTACACACGCAAGACTACATTCGGGACTGATTGAAGCCGCTTGTTATCGCGCTCCAAGTGCAGTCCCCGTCCGGTGTGGGTCTGCTGTGTACTGACCTAGCGCGCATATGATGTTGTACGCGGTGGTTTTCCATTGCCTTCCACGTGACTATTAGCGATTATTTATTTATTTAATTCTTGTAAAAGAAGCTAATATCTGTCGGTATAACCGGTAATATAAGAAATTACATACAAAGTTTTTTGTACAACCGGACATTTAATGTGAGAATTGGTTCGTCGATATCACAAATCATTCTATCAGAGAATGGAAGTCCACAAGGCTCTGCCTTAAGCGCAACCATGTTCATATTCTACATAAATGATATAACAGACTGTATTAAACCGCTAATCTTCCATTTAACGCCCAAAACATACTCCAACAAACGATCCTTAAAATACAGTCCTGGTCCGATGACAATGACATGATCTTCTCCACCTCCAAGACTGTGTGCCTAGATTTCTTTAGAGGGCGTATAATTACCCCAGGTATATCTTTAACTCTACATAACTCCCCATTTTCTTTTAAACCAAATGTCAAATTCCTTGGTCTCCTGTTTGACTCAAAATTATCATGGCGTTCCCACGTGGCTAACTTGAGAACAGGATGTTTGAAGTCCATGGCTATCTTAAAATACTTATCCAATTAAAAATACTCGTACAACATCCGTCCGAAATTACTTTTTAGTATATACAAAGCATTAATCCTATCCGGAATCAACTGTGGGTGCCAGGTGTACTCATCTGCCAAACAAACCGTCCTAAATTCTTTAGATCTCATTCATCATACTGCCCTCAGAACAATTTTTGGTGTCCACAGGACTTCTCATTCCCTTAGCATATGTGCCTTGTCTGCTGTTCCAACTCTTTTCTTCTACATGAATTACTATTCGCAACTAGATACCCTTACTTATCATATACGCAACCAGTCTCACTCTTTTTTCAACTATCTTCCGCCCTTGTGTTTCCCAAATGATCAATTACCAGGAGTCCTCGCTTTCTTACGCCAAAGTAATATAAAATTCCCCATAATACACCCAGCTAATCTTTTAGCACCGTGGGACCACCTAGAAGCTTACAAGATACACTCGAAAAAACAACACAAACTATAGATAGGTATATTGACTATATGCCAGTGTATACTGATGGTGCAAATGCGGAAACAGTATCACTCCAGGTTCGAAGCGTTTAGCTCGGTCCAATCATTTCGACTAGGTGAAAGTACCATGGACACAATAAGTAAAGAATATTGAAATACTTAATAGACTGGGAAAGAACCTTGAACTACTACAAACCATCAAAAAACGGAAACTACAGTACTTGGGACATATCTTAAGAGGATCTAGGCATACCACTCTAAAAATACTACTTGAGGGTAAAATTGCCGGGAAGAGATCGAGAGGTAGACGTCAAATTTCATGGATGGATAATCTTAAGAACTGGTTCAACTGTTCCTCATTAGAACTTTTCCGAACAGCTGTTGATAGAAATAAATTCCAATTGTGGATCGCCAACCTTCGAGACGGAGACGGCGGATGAAGAAGAAGATTGACGCGCAATACCCAACGCTGAGTTATACAGTATTATATATTGTTTACAGCATATCTACCTAGTTCATCCCCGCCCACAAAAAGTCCTCCTAATTACAGATTCAATAGGATCTCTCTATTCTATACCCAGCTCGCAACCAAAAGACCCACTGGTTTGCCTAATCCAACAGATCATAGTTGACCTCATGAAAGAAAATTGCAAAGTGTCATACTTATGGATTCGTGGTAATACTGGGATGCCTGGCAATGAAAGGGTAGACGTGGCTGCACGAACAGCAACTTACTGTCCAGTGAGTCCAGATGTCGTCCAACCAGCATCGATAAAGAAACTACTCCAACATAATTCTAAGCAGGAATGGAAGTCACACTGGGCCTCCCAAAATACCTTTTTAAGAACAATAAAACCATCAACGGAGCCTTGGTGGCCACCGGAGGATATGTCCCGGCGCGACTTTATAATAATTAATCGCTTAAGAATTGGGCACATTTCTTTGTCTCATGACTATGTGTTCCACGGGACTTCACCTCCCACAACCTGCCTTTTCTGTTCCCGAACGTGTTATCCTGGAGTTCATCATATTCTTTCCACGTGTGCTAAATTTGCAACATCCCGCTCGTCATTTAACCTAAATTTATCTTTACAAAAATCCTCACCAATGCCCCCGCAATGATCGCCCAAACCTTGGCATACATTAGAACAAATCAGATCGCTCCAGTCATTTAAACTTTAGAAATTGCGTATGCCGTAATGACCTATGCAGTTATACGGCTCATGGTAAGAAAAAAAAAATATATATATATATCAATCATCTTTGTTCGTTTTGTATCACTATTGCTAACAAAACTCCTAAATTTATATCGCAATAGCTGTTTATCTGTATTTCACGCTGAAGTCGTTATTTCAAAAAAAGTAGAAAATATTTAAAAAAAGTGAATAACCCAATAAAATTATGTAAAATATGTGTTTTCTTGATTATACATATATATGCATGCATATATAGCATCTCGAAGAATGGTATTTTTTGGGTGGAATTTCTGACAGTAATATTTGGTAACTCGCGTTTCTCACTAACACAGATGATAACGTGTAACGGATGATATCAGAAAATTACTATGGGTAGTCTGTAAAAAGGACTGAGTTCGCCTGCGCCCAAAAGTGGCTGCGTCCGAAACAACGGTCCCCTATGTATATGTATGTATGTATAGAGTTATCTGGTGACTGAGCTTCGCTCGATTTATTTTGGACTTGCGGATTACATAAAGTTTTCACGAGTTTCACAAATATCTAGAAGTATGACAATAATAAACACTGATACGGATTCGGTATTTACGGCGCTATCTGGCGCGATGGTGTCGAGCTAAAAAATTTTCTCCGATTAAAATCATTAATTTTCGATCTCTCGACATCATCATATTGTTCGCTGTTGGCGAATATGTAATTTCTGATTCTCGTCAAATTTCTTGGCATGGGTAGTGTTAAATGGTTGTGTAAGTGTCCCAGGTTGTGCAGTCTGCGACAACAGGATAGCATCTGTCGGCCGTGTAAGCATTGTGAGAAGACCACCGCTGTAGCGGCTACGTGTGATTATAATCGATAAGGACTTCGGTAATGTATCGTTAGTTTAATGCATTTTATCGAGCCGATTCAGTTAGACAAATGTGAATAGTAGTGAAATTGTCTAGTTGCGTTACCGTATTATCGAGCTGTGCCTTTGGCCATCCCGCAAAGGATTATAAGATATTTAGTCGAGGTTTCTTTATAGTTTCTAGTCAATACCGAATTTTTTCCTGATGATAATAACAACAACACAGAAAATAATTGGGTTATTAAATATGCTATATAAAATCAAAGCCGACAAATACATACACACACACACACACACACACACACATTTTTACATATATACAACAAAGAAATGAGAAGATGCACATAGCCATACATAAAAATAATATACGAAATTCTGTAAATAGTCAGTTTTTAATATTTTTATACGACTCTATTTGCTCCTGCGAGATAAACCGTATGATGTCACTTGGACATCCATAAATTTTACTACCTCTTGACCAAATTAACTTCCAACTCTTCTGTTTTACACTATGGTCCGCTAAAAAAATTCTGCTATTTTCTACCAATAAGTGATCATTTACGTGAATGTTCTGTATTGCTGACGACGTCGGTTCTGCAAAACGGACATCTTTTAGTACTGGTCGCTTTAATCTGCACATTTTTTAAAAGAGATTCCTTAGCTACACGTCCAAAGAACCTTACCACTATATTAGTATGCGTCATTCTTATCTGTTTTGCTACAGCATTCAATACACTTCCATAGTCCTCTCTATCTATTTCCCATTTGCTGGCACTTTTTTTTTTTTTTTTTTTTGTTTTTTTTTTGCAAATAAAAAGTTTATTTGTTAATAACAAAGTATAAATTTTGGTATATCTTATAATATTCATGCATGAAACCATTCCCAGTTGGTTTCACGTCGATTCATTACGATTTGTAAAAACGCCTCTACATGCAATTTCCAACTTTGGAATTTGGCAATTAGTCGCCATATTGGATTTAGGAAATAAAGAACACAAGGGCTATTCTTTCTGAAAGTTTCGCGGATATTTGACAAAAATTCTTTATGTTATTGCGAATTTAAGTTTTTTTCTTTTTTTAATTTCAGCACTAATTTTGCAATAGTTAAATTTTTTTTGAAATTTCTTATAAAGCTATTCTTGCGGGAAATTTAACAAGGAAAAAAATTGGATAAGTCGCAAGTCGATTGGAGGCTTATTTTTCGTGATAATTGAGAAAATCAAAAAAAAAAAAACACAGTTTTGGTTCCTATATTTCATTATAAAAATCCATGTTCCGGAATTTGATATTTATAGAAACTCCCGGGTTGTTATTTGGGTACTTTTTACCTAATTTTAAGCCGAAATTTTCAAATTCCAGGATATTTCAAATCTAACTCACCCTGACTATAGATATTAGAATTTCAAATAAAAATATGTTTATGATCACCATATGAATTCGAGACTGTAATGTCATTCCTAAGGGCGCAAACGAATAGACAAATAAAATCGTTACAATATGTTAAATTAAAATAAGATTAATACCTTTTATTTCCTCTTGATCGTCGCAGTTGTACCTAAAGTTACCATTAATTCCGGGTGCTGTACTGAAACTAAAATATCGAACACGAATCGGATTTGGATCCTTCCAGTAGAGTAAAACAGTTTTTTCATGTTTCACTTCAATAACGCCTTCTTGTGTTATCTTCACCGTAAACTCACGCGGTTCCAAAGCTGATAAAAGTGTTTTATTTTTAAATTCTGCTTTAGCGTCTGAATTTATTAAACGTCTCAACTCGGAAAACGTGTTATTTTTCTCGCCTAAGCCGATTTCGTATACTGGATCCGATTTTTCATGAGTCTGTGACTCAGTGAACAATACGTGCACATCGCTTGGGGCTTCGACAGAAAACTTTAGATAAATATTTCCCGGTTGCGCAGTAGGTTTGATGAAATGGTACATGGAGTAGTTACCATCATGGATAACGCTCATATGGCATGTTGAATCTAAGTAAATATTAAACATAAAAATCGGATATTAAATATTTCAAGTACAGCATAAGAAAAAACAAAATGAGTCGGAGACCAAAAATGTGATTATTAGCTGACTTTAAAATTGGTATGTAACAAATCCAAACGCCCCGGGGTAGAGGTAATTTCCGTTTTGCTTTTTTCCATTACACCAACAGCGACACTGGAGAAATTGTTTTGGAAATCGGTCCCAATCGAACCGCAATTCTATTTCAGTATTATGATTTAATAAATGTAATATGCTTAGAATCGTTTTTTTAAACAATTTCCTATGGAGATTGTTAAAATAGTTTTACGAAGCTAAATCTTTATCCGTATCGGGTGTCGTTAGACATATGCTGCTTGGTAATCAAGATGTTAGCTTGCAAACTGCAAATAGATTTCTTTCAGCTGTTTAAGATATTAAAATTGCATTTTATAATTTTCTTATGGAGTATAAGAAATAGTATAGTGCGATGAGAAGAAAGTTGGATAGAAACAGCAATCACTCCATTTCAAGCAGTTATGACATCACCAAATACTGATATGCACTGTTCGAAGATAGTATTTTTATTTGATTGTTTTGTATTGGTAGTAGTAATTTATTTTTAGTACAAGAGGAGAGTTAACACCGGGTTATATAAAAAATAATTATAGTTTAAAAAACTAAAAATAGAAGCTTCATATGTAAGATACGCTAAAAAGCCTTAATTAAATTTAAATTCTTTCACAATACAAACCTAAGAGTGAAGAGGTGGACATTAATAATTAGTTTTAGTTCACAATAAAAAATTAAGTTCTTGAAGCATCCGTTTTTAGTTTTTTAAAGTATAATTTTATTTTTACTTTTTTAGCGTTGAAGCAAATGTAACAGAAGGATCATATTTGATTATAATTATTTTCTACGTTTAACTAAAACTATACTTAATTCCGTTACATCTACAGTTCACCCTTTCGGTAAATTCAACAATACAATACAGCGATCTAAATCCATTTTTTCCTGACGTCCGAATGATTTGAAATTATTACTAATTGTTAGAACTCGATGACAATGCAATATTATGCAGAAAAAAAAACACCTACATCAACAAATTAATTTGAAAAATGTAAATATTTATACATGGAATAATTTTTATATCCCGCGAAAACACGGCGGTTTAGCGGAAGCAACGGATCCTCAGCCGGTCTCATTATTCAGTCTCAACGTATGACTGTAATTTTCGGTATCAGTGACCAAATCTAAATCGTTCCTACACACTAGCTAATGGAAAGTGCATAAAAGACTTCTGCGTTGTCAGAATGTAACTTTCAGTATTTTATGCACTTACCTATGCTTTTTAATACATAACTATTTTTTAAAAGTTTCATTTCAATTGATTAATTAATCGTTTCGAAGAATTTGAGCTATCCTCTTACTTCACCGACCAGATAAATATAGCATAGAGATTGCGAGCGAAACAATTTCGTCGTATAATAATGAACAGTTATCTGGAATGTTACCTGCAGAGTTAACAGTATATGAGGAATAACATTTTTTTAAAATCGGAATACAATCTGATTTATCGTCGGCCCTATTTTCAAATAATTACGGAAGAAAACACCGGATAAGAGGAGTTCTTTTGGTGTCTCTCAGTAACTTCAAGATCCCGAACAATTATTGGAAAGGGAAACATTTTACAAGCGCAGAACTTCACCGGAACGGATATCAACTTAAAAGGCTAGATACGTATACAAAACTAATCCAATTTTAACTAATAAATGTATTAATTAAATTTAAGAAAACTGTTTGTTCATTACACGAAATTAATATAATAATAAAAATGAATAATCATACAGATTGTTTTGAATTAAATGGATTTTAATTATGGCAAACCAAACTCTAAACCAAGTTGTTTATAATTCGATTTAAGAAACCCGCAAATATTTGTTGTTGTAATAAAATGTTATACAATACTTTCGGAAAATCGAAACAACTTTCACTAAATTAAAAATTCATTTTAATTCGTTATATTCACTTACCCTTATGTATAGACCCACACGTTGAAACAATGAAACTTAGAGAAACAAAAAAATTAACAAGTTCACAACAGGACAACTTCATGGTGAACGGAATTATAAGTTGAGCAAAATAGATTTTTTAATGTTCAACATTTTTTGTTATTGTCGCTCGCAAAGCGCGTTATAGGAATATATTATCTTATATAGATAATAATAGCGAAGGGACGTTTCACGCGGACACCATGACGTAATTTTACTTATCAACATCCTTATCATTAAAACCTGTATGATACCACTCTACAATTCTAATAAATGTACCATTGACAACATCATCGAAAGAATTGAAATACAGGAAAAAAAATGTACAATATTATTGCAATATGTATAATATATATATATATATATATATATATTGCAATAATATATATATATATATATATATATATACTAGTTATCGGTTGCGGCCTGGCTGGCATGTTAATACTTGTTTAAATCTTCTAGTTTTCGTCTTTTTAAACGAACTGCTTATTTCTAATAAATATTTATTTTCTTTATTCTTTTTTCTTTTTTTTTGGGGCACATTACTAATACAATAGTTACAGCAAACTTTAAATACAATTTGTACGGGCTATGTTAGATGATGATGGCGAGGGGGAGATCGCTCCCGGTCCCTCAATTACGGTCAACGATGTTCAAATGTGCATCGATAATTCATTAGCAGTAACTGATAATATACCAGGTACTGAAGCGAATATTACAACTTTAAAGAACTGAGCTCCCTCTTTAGTAATACTAAGACCCCGTCACTCGAGCCGGCCACCATATCCCCTAATGGGAGTTTTGGGAACGATCCAGTGCCTGAACTTTTTTCAGTTATGGGTCATTTCCAGATCCCCTCAATCCCATGAGCTTTGCCAGATTTCGCAATAACTGTACCTCCCTGGAGTCAGCCGATCACAAATATAAACATATCTCTCACAAAATTCAATAAAGCACAATATCCCCCAAACGTAGTACAAATAGTAAAAAACACCATAGCGAGCTACACCGATCATGTATGCCTCTACACAGATGGAGCGAAGGCAAAAGGTTATCAGTCACCGGCGGCATGCTCCTTCGAAGTATCAAAAACAGCAGAGTCAGTCAGACTGCATGATTGCTGCACAGCACTGGACGCTGAAATATATGCGATTGTTTTCTGCATTCAACACTATACTGATACTAACCCCCAGTCCCAAAAGGCCCTACTTATAACTGACTCCTTAAATTCCCTTCAACTTATTTCAGAAATAAAACCCAAAAACCGCCTGATAAGAAAAGTCCACTACCTACTATACAGACTATCCCACCTAAACTCTGAAATATCCTTCCTATGGGTGCCGGCCCATGTAGGAGTCCCAGGTAATGAGCGCGTCAATCGAGCAGCTCAGGCGACACTATTCTCTCCAATGCCATGTAATCCCCCTCTTCCCCCCACAATGGCCCATTTATTTATGCACCAAACTGGAGAAGAATGACAGCAGGAATGGAAATCCGCAAGTACATACCTCCGAAGCATAAAATCAACCACAGAACCCTGGTGGCCCATAGACGAAATTTCTCGCAGAGATTTTTCTGTCTTGAATCGCCTCCGAACAGGTCACACAACCTTTTCGCACGGGTATATCTTCACGGGATAAGCACCCCCAAATGTCTGCTTCTTCTGTGGTCAACCAAGCGCCCCGTCTACATCTCACCTCCTTCTCGAATGTTTCTCTTTTGCGGCACCAAGATCCACCTATTTCACTCCCACCTCTATCTCTAAGATCTTATCGAACGTTCCGTCTGCGGTCGCAGCTATGTTGGCTTTCGTGCGTAGCAGCGGCCTATACCATAGAGTTTAACCTTCCTAAGTAGGCTCCATGTGCTGTAATAGCCTCAGTAGTTAAACACAGCGCATGGAAATGTTCACTATTATTTTTATTTAAAAAAAAAAAAAAAAAAAAAAAAAAAATCAGCTTTGTCCTCTGACAACACCGTTAGATCAAATAACAATAATAATAATAGTAACGATGATAATAATACCAAAGATGATAATGACGATAACTATATCAAATACAATTCTAGTAATAGTAGTAGAATCATTAATAAGAATAGATATCCTGAATCTAATTATCCAAACGATTCGGGTATAGATATGTTTTTTGTTGAACGAATTTCTTCTGCACAATTCGGTAGAACATCAATTAGTGTTCCGAAAGTCGCAGAAATATTATGAAAAACTTCTCCATCGAAAAATTTATTTGAAATTAATAAAGTAAGTCAGAATCGGGCAATTGTTCAATCCTCTCTAAACTCCGCTCATGAACTTGTTGACCATCCTTCTTTCACGTCGATCGGCTGTAAATCCGGTCTTATTTAGTATCTCAATCTGCTCTTATCAAAAACATCGATACCGAGCACACAGACAAAGACATTTTTGATATGATCGATTGTGAATCCTTCTTGGTTAATCATATTAAAAGATTAAATAGGAAAGTCTTCGTGGATAACGAAGTTAAATTCGTTCCATGCACTTCTGTATTTATTGTATTTGAAGGTCAAACCCTGCCAGCCTTTCCATTCGGTCACACTGACAAGATTTGTCACAGTAAACCACATCATTATATAGGTGTAACGATGTACACTTGTACATTCTTCGGATTCTTGTTCAGCTCCGCGACCGTCAAACTCTACGTGCCTCAATTGCAGAGTAACTATTTAAATGCGGATCGCCAAAGTCCTGTTTTTCCAGACCAGCTTCATCTTCATAAAATCATGACTTACTAAAATGTGTCGTATAATGAAGCGTGTTTAATTTAAAAATCCAGTTATCCTAATTCAGCCGCTTCGTTTTCAGATATTGTTCAAAAGAAACGAGATCCTTCTCCTATCAGATTTACTTTTCAGACCAGTCGCTCACGTTCTGTAAAATCATTTCCCGTTCCTCGTAAACACTTCCCTCCTCTTCCTTCGAACAATCGTAATTATCGTAACAGGTTTTTCTTTTCTATTGACGCTGACTGCCTTAATAGTTTCTTTTAATTCTTTTCCTAACTCCTCTACTTTTTCTTTGCAGAAATCCGTAAAAACTTTTTTAATTTTTTTTAGACAAAATTCCTTCATCCCACGTCAGCAGAATAAGCTGCAGATAAGCTAGACTTTATCTTAAATTTTCAAAAACTCCTCTTAACCTACCGTAAAAATCTTTAATTTTGCTCGGCATCGTTCAAACTTTTCCAATTGTTATCTGCTCATTGTCTTTCGAACTTAATTTTTATGCGTTCAATTCTTTTAATATTTATTTATATCAACTGTTCCTATGATTACGAGATTCTTTCCAAATATTCCTTTCCAAATGAGTGTGAAGTACACAACGAATTTTCTGGATGAAATTAATGTTTCTTCCTAGATATCTCTTCTGCGCCTCTCTGGAACATTCCTTTATCTACGTTAACTAACAATAGAAAGCTATGTATCTATGTATATAATTTCATGTACTTCGTGTGATGCATTACTAAGAAGTACTTCAAACAACAGATGTTGTTTTTCAAAAGTCAATTTCTTTTATTTCCATTGCTTCATCCTAATATTGCTGTTCCTCTTCAAACATGGCTTAAGCAGTCTTCAAATATTCAAATTCAAGGGTACTTTTTAGATAGTTCTAATCGGCAGAGCTGTTATAGTATTATAAATTTTGAGAACTACATTCAGCATAATAGTTTTTTCTTCTTACCATCAAGTCCTTTCAATCCTAATTTAGTTCACGTCTCAATCTCATTTTATCACTGCGAAAGTAATAATTTTGCCTCCTCCTCCTCTTGTAATTTCATCATCAGCGGTGATAACTCCCACTTGCTTTTACGGGGTTGTTATGTTTATAATCGAAATAACACTGTTTTATAGAGGATATAGTTTACTAATTTCTTCGTAACGTATGAAATCTAAAAATTATGTTTATCCCTGCGATATTTAACAGTGAAACAAATATTGCCATTGGTCAACGATTAGTAATCTTGCTGACTGAATAGGCACTAATTTATTCATCAGCTTTCGTAGCGTTGTAGAATGACGTAATTTTAGGCCTTTTCTGTCTGTCTATATCGTAGTCCTATTCCAGACGTCTAGACCCGATTGCATAACAACTATTTGCCACCCCCGTCAATCCTCAGTTTTCCCCATTAGTTCCGGGATTTGTAAGCCATTCCATTTGTTTTATTTGGTCTAATTATCGATTTGCCGTTCTGCATTGTTTCCTTCGACCTTTGTGTATTATAACTCTCTTGTTTCATTATTCGTTGAATGTTGTTTAATTTCCTTATATATCCCGTTCAGGTAGTTGTTTTTATTCTTGGTTACTAATGTATTTATTTTTGATGTTATATATATAGTCATTACTTATGTTCTTAATTCCTTTCAGTTTTACTTTCTTTCTTTCACCGATTAGATTCTACGTTTTTTGGGATATCCACTGTTTCTTTGGCATTTCCACTTCTTGTTTGTATATTTTTATTACGTCTGGGATCGTTTGTTTCACAGTAGTCCGCATTTCATTACCAGACAAACGTTTTCCGCTGTTGCACTTAAGTTCTCGCAATTTATTTTGTATTTGTCCTTTATATTCATTATTTATTTCAAACTTTGCTCCTCCCGTTTTGTTTTCTTCTACGCTGAAGTTTCAAACATATTTCACTGACCAAGGCATTATGATCATTTCCGATACCAGAATACGTTTTTATGTCTTTTATCGATAATCTCCATCTTATTTTTACAACAAAACAACCGATTTGGTTCTTTCTGATCTGCCCATCTGGTGCAGTCCAAATGTATACAACCGTCATTTGTAATGCTTGTAACCCGAGTTCGCTACAAATAACTTGTTGTGCGCATAGAATTCGATTAGCGTTTCTCCTCTCTTATTTCTATCTCGCATAAATTTCAGACTTATTCTGTTCTTTTTTATCAACAATGAATGCATCGTAGAAAACGCCAAATAGCGTTTTCGACTGGAAGAAAAATTAAGTACGGTTTCAGACTAGAAAAAAAATGCAATACGATTTTAACAGATCGCCGGCTGCGACAATTGGCGTAGAAAAATAACAGAAATCGGTTGAAGTGCGACAGCTGAAAATTAAATATTGAATTTAAACGACTTTTACCGAGAAGAGAGGTAATAATAACTAACAAAAATTATTTCCAAAATACGATGCTAGTCAAAACTGCAGAGACTACAAAATTCCTCAGTTCTGAAATCTACAGTCATTGTGTACATGCGGTGTCTGAAAATAAATCTGCCAAACAAAAGAGGAATCGACTAACTAAATGAAATAATATCTGATAATATTGTTACCAGAGGGGAGAGGTCGCAGATGGAGAAAAGCTCCGGGTCTATAATAAAATATGTTTTTACGTCAAAAATGCTATTCCTTAAGCAAGGCGGCAATTATTCAGAATACAAAAAAAAAAAAAGGTACTAAATAGGATGTAGAAAAAGTACAAATTATTCAGTTTTTTGTTCTTCAAAAAGTATTGTATAAAATTTAACCCACCCGGAAGAATGCGACCTCTCACGGGTTAATCATCCTTCTTCGCTCTATTTTCTTTTCAAAGGCGACCTTTCCTCACTGTTTAGCCGAATCTGATTCCTCCGTAAATCCGGCCAACGTTCCTTAGTCTGATTTTTCCTCCGCCCCTTTAGCTATAATCAATTCACATGGTAGTTCGTTTGTTGTTTTTTTTTTTTTGGGACAGGAACAATAAGAAGGGGAGAGAAGCAAATTGCAATTTGATCAAATATTGAAACATCGAAGAAACCGTAAGAAGAAACGATGGACAGAGAAGAAGTCGACAAAATAAAAGAATCACAGCAGGCGGTAGGAAACTCAAGAATTATAGTATGAAAATGAAAAACAGAACGTAACAGTTTAAAGAGAAGAATATTCAAAAAGGATGTGGTTGAAGTCATAAAAAATCTTAGTCGTTCAGATGAAGAGGACAACACGGAGAAGATGTCAAAGGAAAACAAAAGCGAGAAGAAGGTAGCAAAGTATGGTTAAGTGATAAGCGGATAATAAGAAAAACAGCAGGACGCCGAAGTAAAGGAAGTCATAGAAGAATAATTTAGAAGTAAGATTGGGATGGACCGATTGATAGAAAGATGGTTTGTTCGAAAAGGACGAAACAAAGATGTTTGATTAGAATCTAGAATGAAATTCTTTACGAAGAAACGGCAGTTTGAGCTTGGAATTTTAGAAAAGAAAACTCGCGAGAAAGCAACTATTTGAAGCAGAGAATCCGCTATTTTAATATCCACTTACACATACATGACTAAAAACCATAAGGCAATACTAATCGAATGCAGAGAAAATAGTTCATGGATGAACGATAATTAATGAAAAATGATAATTCGTAACAGTGAGTGCGAAGAGGAAAACATAACTTTAAAAGCATTCATGGGGTCAAAAATAATCAGATAATTGGAGAAAGAACGATAAGAAACGTTTAAACGACTTCCCTTGTGGGAAACAGTGTTCAGATCATGGAGATGCCTTAGAAAGACGTAACTAGTTACCTATACAACTAATGTATTTATCTAGGAGAAGGTAATAAAAAACTATTCTATATTTAACATGCATAGTATTTATTGCGCATTAGTGATACTTAACAAAGGTTTGTGATGGGAAAAGTACGATATGTAGCTCATAGTTTCTAGATGATCAACGTACCGTGAGAAAACTACATCAATGCATGTGTTATTGAATCTGGTTGTCGAGATTGATGGGTCGTTGTTCAGTTCGAGATTAGATTTTCACGCATGAACTCGATGAACCGAGATCCTTTGCTGCTTCGTAAATTAATGTTTATATCTCCAGCAAGAACGATGGGTATCGTCAAATGATACTCCTTCTCCTTAACAACCATAAGTACACACGCCTTTGGACTGTATGCCATTAAATTCAACTCAAAGAAATCTTCAATTGAACGTACTGGTGTGTTCCTAGTGTGATGTAAACAGAGACAAGTAGAGCTCTTCTTCCATTAACCGTGGTCTCGATTGCACAGATATCTCCTACACCGCCATGTGACGTAGACATGCTTTTCACTTGTACTTCTTCTGGATCATATCTTAAAAATTCGTGTTTTGTAGATTGAAGTTCCGATGACGATGATTTGTTCTCGTAGATGCACATTCCACCAGCCCGAACCGTGTTGCGTTTGAACTGCGACACGTGACGAAATCCTGGAATTTCAATGCGCTCGTCATTTTCAATCCATGTCTCTGTTAATGACATGATTCTAACCTTAGTTATTACAATATCGGTCGATATTTCTTGATGATGAGCTCTCCGACTTTGAGTGTTGAACGTGCACAACGAGAATGCTGTTGGATGAACGTCAACCTGGGCTTAGAAGTGTTGAGATGTGTTTCCAATGGTGATGATTCTGTGGCGTTCTAAGCGTTGTAACTCGTTATGGAAATCTTTGTTCACTTGACTACAAGCGTGATGAAACTTGTGATCCCTGTTCCGATTAGTCAAGTACAAACAATCAAGAAAGGTGGCTCTGCTTAGAGCAATGCACAACAACTGCGGCTCGTGACTTATATCGTATTCCTGTGACTTGTGCATCATTATTGCACATGCCTCGATGAGTGGAAACTGTGTACGCTTGCAGCTAATTATCTTGCTATTCAGTTGAATTGAGGCGACGCCTGTATTAGCGGAACCCAGTCGTATCGCAGCTCGGGATTTGATTGGACATGAGGACGACACTATGTTCTCATCAACCTCCCGATTTTAGCGTCCCCGAACGATAGCCAAAGTCGTATTATTCTTCCGTCAACGGCCTGCTCAATATAACGGAGTGCTCTGATCGCACCGTTAACGAGCTCATCGATGACATCGATATTAGATCTGATCATATATGGCTTTCGGATGAGATGTTTCAACAAGTTGGGCAATCCACTTGTCTCGTCAGACTTAATCTTGTGTACTTTGGCCCGTGCACTTGCGAGTTGGTTGACATCACGATATCCGGTGTATTCGTTTTGAGATTCGTACGCGATTATCCCCTCTCCCGAAATCGATTCATTGTTGTACTGCTCGAAATCCCAACGTACGTCGCGCAAGAGTACGGTTCCAGGATGTGTCCATATTCGATCTTAGTACGTTGGCGATCCAAGAATTGAGATTATTCATTAACAGTTGTATTTCGCGCTTCAAGAAAACACGAGGCCGACTCATACCAGCTCGAAGCGTGTTCAAATAGTGTTCACACGATGGTACTCAATGGTGTTTGAATATCGGATTTGAACATTTTGCTTTCTGGTTCTGTAGTCTCGTCAGGCAAGGCTTCTTGTTCCTCTTGACATGTTTATTGCTCCGTATTCATCTTCCATCTTAACCGGTACCTCCTGTACTTCTCACCCTCTTTCTTCTACTTATTTTTCACCTTCATTGCTTTAAAGGCAAGCTTCCCTCGTCATACTCTGAATTTAAATTTTCTAGGAAATGGATTATAAAATTATTTTCTATTTAACATGCATGGTATTTATTGCGCATTAGTGATACTTAACAAAGGTTTGTGATGGGAAAAATACGATATGTAGTTCTTAGTTTCCAGATGATCAATGTGTATTTCTAGTCATGTAATTGATCACGTCACTTCTGTTACACTTTTTGGTGGCGCAAATTCTAGAGTGACCCCCCATAACTTAGACATATCCATGTCAAAAATTTAAATAACACACCAAAGGATGACCATTAGTTCGGTTAATTTAATTGAAATAATAATAATAATAATAATAGCAATAAAACCGTTCTAGCTTGAAAATATTCGAGATTCGTTAATGCTTTTTTTTTTTTTTTTTTTTTTTTTTTTGTAACGGGTTATATGAAAAAGAAAGTAAAAATATCTCTGAAATTTAAAAGTTTTTTTAAACTCGAATTTTGGAATGTATGTACCGAATTTTAAATTTTATTTATATGTTGTTATTTTTATATTTTATGGGGACGACAGCACAGGACATTCACCCAACATAAAATATTAAAAGAATAGAAAGACAAATGGAGTGACAGGTTATATCAAAAAACGATTAGAGATAGAGGAAATAAAGGGCGGCTAGCAAAGGAACAACAGAAGGAGATGGAAAAGCGAGAATGCAGAAGGCATTGTAGGGAGTAGTGAAGCCAATACTAAGCTAATCGGAATAAAAGATCGCGCGTTCTGAGGAAATAAAGGAACATTCGAATGATAGGAGATGAAAGGGACAGAAGAGATTGAACAAGAGCAAAACGGAAACGAGAAGCCGGGAGCAGATTATGATCAAAACGAAGGCGAACTATGGAAGAAATGACAGAACGGCTGATACCAGGGAAATTGTTAAACCAGGGAGAAGAGAATAAAAAAGTGACGGATAGAGATCAGTCCAAAAGTCACGGTGAGAACGAAATTTTGGAAGGAAATCTGGCTATGAAACGACCATCTTCTGAGTAAGTGTTAATTTTTTTTTTTTTTTTTTTTGCCTGACTAAAATATCATTTGGCCACTAACTAAACATTAAATTAACCTTTCAGTTTTTTTGTTGTTTTTTTTTGTGGGCGCGCCAGCGGAATTGACCCAACAACAAGAAAACTAAGCTAAAAAGCTAGATAACTAGGCGGACCGAAATGGACGCAACAAAGGACAGCAGTGCGGACACCACAGAAGATGAAGGAAAGGAGAGGATAAAGGGAGAATGACAGGAGCTGACTGTATAAAAGGGAGCGTTCGTTACGAAGAGCAGAACACTCGATGAAAATGTGATCAGCATCACATGTACGAGGAGAATCACAATCGTAAAGAGAACAATCAGGAGAAGGCGACAGAGCAAATCGAAAACGGGAATAGAGAAGTAGAGAATGATTGATCCGGAGACGAATTAGGGAGACAATAGAAGAGCGACGACCGAAAGGAGTAAAATGGACCTTTCAGTAAATCAGTCTATACTTTTTTTGGCCGTCGCTGGGAATCGAACTGGTGGCCATTATGTTTTTTTTCTATTTTGGCCTGGCTAGAATACTATTTTAATAATCAAAGTTTACGTCACTAGGTTATTGTTGGTTTTACGTGTTTTATAATATCTATGTTATTTCCATTTTTCTATTTTATGTAAGCGCAGTGAGCGGCTGTGCGGTATTTATTACCTTAAAATGGTCAATATTCCGCCTACATTATTCTTTTTCTTTTAATTATTCGTTATATTTGCTTTATAACTTTCTGATTTTGTTCAATTTTTTAAATGAATACTTCTTTATGGGCGTTTAGCGATTTTCAGTAGGGGAAAAAATTGTGGTTTTGCGTCACGCTCGTTACCGTGTCACGGACATGATAATGTTAACGTTATCGACTAGTGCGAGAAATAAAACCACTAATGCCTCTCCTCTGCCAAATGCTTCGTTAGCGTTGGCATAACGTCTCTGCTCTACCCCTCGCTACTCCCACGACCGTGTAATCAGTAATAAAGTACAAAAAGAGACATGAAATTTATGAAACTTTAATTAATTATATTAAGACTACTAATATGGAATAATAAAAGTTTACGATGCCAGTAAATATTATCATGAACATTATTTAATAATGAAATATTGTAAAAATTCGATACCTACTATATCACTAATTCCATAAAATAATAAATACTGTTGACATTATCGTCTCTGTTCTTATTGTTGTTTGTTATTATTAAAGTGCTTGCGCAGCAGTGAAAGTATTTATTATTTTAACTGTTTTAATATAGTAACTTTGCAGATCATTGGCACTCCTAGGATTTGCCCGGAGGGGGGAGGGCTAAAAGAATATTATATAAGAAAATGTAACATGTTTGGCATATCTATATATCTAGCTCTTCTCTCATTTATATATTTATTAAAATGTATTATTTAAAAATACTTTATATTTTTATCAAATAGTAATTTTTGCTATCAAAAATTTTGCCGATAACAAATTTGGCCATTACTAACAGTGTCCGTTTATTCTCCCTGCGGAGGGGGCTGCAGCTCTGTAAAGCCCCCCCCCCACCTGGGTGCACCAATATTGCAGATGATAAAAATCTACCAATAATTGAATTTTTGAAGGAAGCATTAAATTTGACTATGTCCGGTGATCAAAAACTTAGTGCACACTGCCAAATATAAAACGACGATTGATGCGGTTTTTACAAGATATTTAAATAAATTCAAATCAAAATGTTTCATTTCTTACTTCAGTTACTATATGTGTAGGCTTACTGTATCATTTTTAGAATTAATGAAAAGATTGAAAGTACAAATAATCTAAATATTGTTGAAATTAATGATAATAATGATGATAATGATGAAAACAATGAAAATAATGTTGAAAATTAAGTTTATTTAAATTTACGTAAATATAAATACCATGTATAAATATAATATAAGTGTATAATAATTATTATTTCAATTAAGTTGTACTTATATTTTGCACTGGTCTTGCGCAGCCCATCACTAATAAACAAACCATATAAAAATGTATGTAATTGTTGTTCGGAGTGCGATGCGAAAACCAGACTAATGTTAATCATTTTAAGTTTCCAAATTATGAAATTAAAATTTTTTGTACTACAGTCAATCTAGAAATTTAAAAAGAAACACTGTTATTTCATAGTTCTAAGTTTTCATTTCTGTCAACAGTCCTCAAGACTGCACCATTTTTTTTTTTTTTTTGCTAATTCTTCCTAGAAAATAATACGCCACGCCGAAAATAGTCACAAAAAATTTAGAAAGACCTTCTCAGTCCAAAAACATATTTGTTTAATAAATTAAAAAAAAAAAGATTAAAAATAAATAATGTCATAATATTTCGTGACTTTTAATGCGATTCATCTTCCTTGAGACACTACCTTGCATATAACAATGTTGATGTTCTGGTGATTTTATGCACTGGAACTTTTGTACCCCGGGCCGCTAGAACCTTACATATTATATCTTTTAGTTACTAAAATATTTATGACTCGGTACAGAATATTCTATCATTCCGTTGGTCAAAATAATTGAATAAATATCACGACGCATATCGTTTTTAGAGTACGATACGTGTACCTTTTTATTTCGCTTTCATTAGTCTACTGCGCTTACTAGAACATCTCTGAAATTTTAAAACGTTATTTTGTCTATTCGTATTGTTGTGTTTCTGGTTTATCTCGGAGACAGCTGCTCGTTGTTACTTAACACATTCGTAGAAATAATAAAATCGGAGAGTATCATTTGTTGCAAATAAAATAAAAAATAAAAAAAAACAACAAATTTTTTTTACGGGTTTTTTATTCGTAATTTTCAGTCTGCTCGTTGTCACTTGAAAACTCGGGAATTAAGAAAAAAGTAAATAGTATTGCACTAATCAGCAGTAGACGATCAACCGCTATCGAAAGTTTTATCCACTTTTCGGAGAAATCCGGTTTTTTCTTATCGTTCTCAATGCCATTGATGTTCATCGTTCCGGCAGTCTGCAAAATAACACCATCGAATAAGTAACCCTTGTTACACATACAAAAAAGTAATATTGAATTTTAGAAAACGCGGAAATAAATGAAGCGAAGTTTATATTTTAATTGATTTTTTTTCAGTCTGTATTTTTACTTATTGAATATATAAATAAGAACAGCATCTGAAATAATTTTGCCCAGTTACTAACTATTTTTACATATTTTATTACAAAAAATGGTTACGAAATTGGAATTACAATTGTGCTTGTCCAATGTTTGAATAAGCTGTCGCTATAATAACCTATTTACTACTGACCCGATACGTCACACAAATTTATTAACATAATGGCGCGATTATTAATTTCATTAAAAATACGTACAAATCGATTAACAATTAGCACGTTTTTAAAGTTATAAAGATCAACGCAGTAAAATTGGTAAAAAAGCTACGGAGGAAACTCATAAAAGTAATAAATAAAACGTTGCCAGAAAATTTCCGTACTTATTAATAAAAAAAAGTAAATAAACGGAACATACAATAAATAACTGAATTTTGTCAACTCAGCTCTTTTTTTAATCTCCTTCAGTCGCCAACAGGGTTAGTTGCAGTTTGTATAACTTGTAAAATTACAAACAAATCAAAAAAGCATAATTTTCAGAATCGATGCAGTAGACCAACATGTATTGTATATACACGAGCGAAAAACGTCCGCCCAACTTCGGCTAACCCCAATTCATGACGAAATTCTTCATTTCTTCGTCGTTCGCGAAACGCTTTCCTCCCAGGGCTGTTTTTAAATGGTCGAACATATTTATTTCCCTGTGGAATGGGACCATCAAGATCAACAGGATGACATGTACTACATCTGGTTGTATGAATGTAACATGCACCAACTTGGACGAATTGATCTTAATCCTCCATTGTTGTGCCCATTTCTTCAAGTCATTCAAACCAACCTGCAAGTTCGACGACGCTGCCACCAAATCGCTGTCCCTCGCAAATAGTGCTGTGTCATCAGCAAATGCTGCGACCTCCACATTTAGCTTAACTGGAAGGTCATGCGAGTACACAAGAAAGAGGATTGGCCCTAATACTGAATCTTGAGGAACACCAGCTTCGGCAGGATAAAACTCTGATACATCGTCACCAGATTTTACTTGAAAGTACCTATCTGTCAAGTATGAACTCAGTAGTGGGTAATGGTAATGTGGCAGGGTTTTTTTATTTTTGAAAGCAATCCCTCATGTCACACGTGATCGAAGGGATAACTAACATCCAGGAAAGCGGCGGAATAATATTGCTTCTTGTCAAAGCAATTACCAAAATATATCTTTGAATTCTACGATCTTGTTCTACTGTAGCGTGCCCAGGACGAAACCCAAACTGATAGCCTGAAATTAGATACAATAGGAAAATAACGCATGCTAGGTAAAGCATTAATATATACTGGAGTGTAGTCATTTTGACTCTAATTGTCAACTTCAGTCTTTCATTTTTCATGTATTTCATAGTATTTTCCGAATTTTTCGTATATATATATATATATATATATATGTTTTTTTTTAAATCCTAGAAAAATTTTCTTTGTCTCTTTTCGGACAAATTATAAGTTTTCTACAACTTTTTATCATTTCATCATTTTATAATTTTTAGAGAATATAAAAACCTTTAAAAAACACGAAAAACGTTCATTGTATTTTTGTTTTTTGATGTTTTTTTGGACTTGTTAACTAGCGACCTCCATCCAAAAATGATAGAAAGAAAAGTCAACTATTTAAAGGAACCAATGACCATGACAATAGACTGAGAGAAAGAACAGGATATAGTAATTTCAGCTGTCAACGAAGCACTTAGTCCTTCGCTGGCTTGTTTATTTTTCTATTTCTCCTTTGCTTGCATGGTTTTTACTCCGCGTTCATATAATCTCGCTTTAGTTAATATATCTCTCAGTCGGATGTCGTGTTAATTGCTTCTGCTATATTAGTGTTCACCGTAGTAGTCGACTATCCTTTTCCGTGCATATTAACTATCTTTGTTGTTCCTCCAGTAAAAGACTGAACTCGCTGAAATCCTTATTTCAAACCAAATGGGAAGGAAATGGGTTATATGGCTAAATAAAAGGAAGCAGGATTACGAAATGCAGAAGGATAGAGATCAGACCAACAATCGTAGTGGCAACGAAAGGAAAGTTTGGGCTGGAAAATGACTAATGAAGCGACCGTCTGCAACAGCCGAACGTGCCAACGAGTCAACTAACTCGTTGCCCGAAATTCCACAATGACTAGGAATACACAATAGATCAATACGGATAGAGCGGTAATGAAATAGATGTAAAAATAAGGGGCATATGTGAAGCACGATAGGATCAGAGGATGTTTAGGAAAGGGAGTAGCAATGGCTTGTAAAACGCCTTTTGAATCAGAAGATAAGAGAACCTCGGATATATGGTTAAGAGAAACTATAAAAAGGATTTCTTGTAGGATTGCGGTAGATTCGGCTAAGAATATGGAGGAGAAGGAGGTGAACGTCACAGAATAGCCGAAATCTGGCAGAGTAAAAACCGCTCCAACCACCAAAGCTGACTTTGAGCCATCTGTGAAAATTAAAGTATAAGAAGGAAAGAGCGAGGGTAAAACATAATTAAATTTGTTATGAGCAGCGGGAGAAGGAGGAAACTTGACATACGAAGGAAGAAAGAGCAAACTGGGCGAGTAAATAAAATCTGGGAAATTATACGTAAAATAAGGGAATTTGAAAGGAGAGAAGGCCCTGAGACGTGAAGAAATCAAGGAAAGGATTGGAGTTTTTCGAGGGGAGAAACGCCAGTTGTTGAATATAAACCAGTAGGAATTAAGCAAGTAGGAATTGGAAATATAAAGACGTTTGATCAGAAATCGTTCACTTTGATAAAGTCTTCGCATGAATAAAGGATATGAACCGGTTTATGCCAAAATGGCTGCACTAGGAGAGGAGTTCAAAGCACCGATATGTATAATATATATGTATAATATATATGTATAATAATTATTCTTAAAACTAATCATAACTTTATTTGTGTATGTGTGTGTGTGTGTATATTGATACGGATTCGGTATTTGCAGCGCTATGTTTTGACGATGTTCGAGTTATAAAAATACTCCCCGAAACGTCATTAATTCACGATCTATCGGACGTCGTTCTTTTTAGCCGTCGCTTTACCTTGTCAAGTATGCTTACTCGGCCAAAACGGAAAATCCCGTGCCTGTTCGTTCGATCAGTTGCACCGGGATGATACTACACTAGTGTCTGTGTAATGGTAGTGGTCGAGGACTTAGGCAGTGACATGTGCTTGCGGCGAAAGCGCGCATCCGTACTGTGTGTCGAATGACCTTGAGCCAAAGCAGAGATTCCAGATGTATTCCGCCAAAAGTCAGGCAGGGTAGTCAGTGGGGGGATCTACGCAGAAGTTTCTGTAAGAACACTTCTGCGTAGCCTTTGGTTACCGTTTTAGTTTTATTGGTCGATCGTTCGGTGTTTGTGACATATCTGGTCGCTGTCGCACGTGTATCGAAATGAATACACGCCATGCCGCATAAGTTCTTGTATTTTTGTTGAATTTTTGGTTAAAAGTTAAATTTTCTGTTATTTTTTCTAATCGTGGCCGAGTACATACATCAGGATCGCCGTCCTGTCAGTATTCTTGGTAAATTATCCGTCAAAATATAAGTTTAACTCATTGGTAAAAGTTTCGTTATTTAACACGTGGTATCGACTTCGTGATATCTCTAGCGGAGAGACCACCGCCGTTCCGGAGCGCAATCGAAAACGAATTGTTGTTTATTTTATTTTTTTATTTTCTATTTTCTTTTTAAATTTTTTTGATAAATAAAAGAATTTTGAATAAATATATAAACGCCTAATGCTCGTATAAAAAGAAAGAAAAATGCTCCTATGAAAAGAAACTATAAAAAGCAATCACGATAAACTAATTCATTAACAAAAATAAGTGAAAATATTTCACTGATCTCCCGAAATCAGGGACGATCAAAAAGACTGTAACTCGTACTAATGGCCCCCTAAACAAGGGACCTAAAATCACGTTATTCGTATCAATGGCGTCCAAAACAGCGACTCAAAAAACACGTTATTCGTATCAATATATATTCATGTGTATGTATATAAATAAATATACTCATATACATATTAATTAGGTGATGAAAATTAATAATAATAAATTTTTAAATGAAAAAAAATTTTCCAGCGCCCGTTATCAATGTTTGCCGCAATTTTCATCACTTTCGCCACTACACTACATAAAACGCAACCGGTGTAATTGCTCTTTTAGGATATACAAATGTAATAATAACGCATTTAATATTTTAATTAAATTAGAGTTATTTTTTTTACTCATTTTATTGTTTTTTTGGTAATTTTTATGTTTAATATACTTTATTTTATTATAATCGATTTTTTGAAACATTTACACACGGCGAATAAACATAATTTGGAATTTATTGCGTATTTGCTGTTTAGATGGCTCTCCATTATATCTTTTATGTGGAACTTATAAAAATTTTAATTTTTCGCGTTAATTAAAAAGGTGCATTTTAATGTTTTACATAATTCATATACTGATGGCCTTCCATCGATTTGCAGAATTACATCAAAATCAGTGACGCCAAGATTGTGACGTCTCCTTAGGAGACGAAGAAAAATAAAAGCTAAAACAGGAATTTTGCTAGCGTAAAACACTAGTTCTTATAAATGGAAAGGTAAAAATGAATTATTCGTTATTCACTCTGCACTGGTGTGTTTCAAACTTTTTCAAAATGTTACTCAATTAAACATCAAAGGGTCCTGTTCAAGGCTAAATTTTCTTCCGTTCCCAAACATGAAAAGTATAAGCTTAATATTATTTTTTTTGCTTACATATATACATTTACATACCTGTTGTGGTAAGAACAGTATCGTGCACAGCAGCGGATTATCCAAAATTAATGAAATTCTTTCCGGAGGCGAAGATTTATGTTCCATTCTGGTCATTCCAATTAAGAAAATTGCAACAGAACAATAAATGGACGATATTACCAACATAAAGCTATATGCTGTAACTGTTTAAAACATTTTTTTACAAAAAAAAACAATAAAACAGGTACATGTAAATTACGTTTACTTTAACTATTAAAATTAGCTAGATTTTCTAGAAGAAAGTCAAACTTCACTGGATTTTTTGTATGAATTTTTGAAAGTGTAGCATTAATTAAGAATGGTCCAGTATATGTTCAAAAACATTTCTGCAAAAGGTGTACCGGCAATTGTCCTCACATATCAAGAGAGTTTATATGACATGTTTAGGTCAATAAGAAGCAGCAACAAAAATTCAACCCTATATGGGGAAAAAAGTATTAATGAATTCTCTGAACTGTTTTAAATAGAGGGAAATAATTTGTTGGATTAAAAAAAAAAATACGAGATAATGTTTCATAATTTCATAATTTATTATTCGCTTGGGATCGAAGTTGTCCGTAGAAATCTGGTACTTCTGTAAGCGTATGTATTATATAGAGTGTATTTATTACAACTTAGTCTCTAATTTGAGGTAATTTTAATATTTCACACATAATTAGTATTTTTGTCTCCTAATTCAACGTAAAGAATATGCGCCTGTGAGAAACTGATTGTGAATTAGTTGTGGTTTGTAGTAATGTACGTCACTGCCAAAAAACGGCAGATTTGAGAAGAGTATGCAATAATTAGCTTCGTAAGAGTATAAATGTGTCCGTTTGCAAATGATCAGCCTGTTATTTACTTTCAAAATAAGATTTAAACTTAAGCACGACGGATATTATCACTTGAAGACTGCACTATTTGTATCATTGAAAGTGAGTTTGTTATTCAATATTAGATATTTGGTCGGATTGGATTAAGTAGGAATTTCCAAATTTTTCACTAATTAAGGGAGATTAAGAGTAAAAAGAATTGTTTGTGTCTTGGGAAAATTTATACTGATTTGTTGTCTATCGAAATAATTAATAGCGCATATCCAAACGAACAGATCGCTTATTCTGGCAGACCTGCAGTTGAATTGCGGTAAAGCGCTACATCAACAGCATACAAAGTAATTTCAGATCCCCCAAAAAATCATCAAGAGGCAATGTAAAAAGAAAAAAAGGAGTAAAGATACAATTTTTTTGGCGCATTTACGCTTGCGCTTATAGCAACATAGGATAATCAGTTTCCAAGAGAGGAAATTTAAGTATTTCTATTATGGGTAATCAGGAAATCGGGAAGTTATTTGTTCACATATATTCTTCTTCTGTCGTTTTCCTTGCTTATATGTTCTACTCTTTCTAACAAATCTTCCATTCCCTTATATGAAAACATTAATGGTACGTTGTCATCCATATGGCGCAAGTTGGAAATTTTCTCGCCACCAATCGGTAACTGTTTCTTTTCGGCCATCAATCGTTCGTCGAATTATCTACTATCCGCATACGCTATTGTGTAAGAGTGAGTTTACACATCCTTGTTGTACGGGCTTTTCTAATCTTAAAAAGTATGGAGTACTCATTTTCTAAGCGTTCGTTAGCGGAGTGGTTATCATATAAGTATTCTAGCATTAATTCTAGGTGTTTTGGGAGCGCCCATTTCGTTGACTATCACCCACACCGCATTCCTCGATGGCCCTATGTAATATACACAATCTATTCCCCCGTTCCTTTGCCAGGCATAAATTTCGCTTGTTTTGTTCAGTCGCTCTAGAATTATATACAGCAGAACTTTTCTAGAATGAGGAATTAACACAGTCGTTCTGTGGTTTTTTCAGTATTCATGATAGCCTTCTTTTTTATATGGAAGTAACCCGATCTTTTAACAATATATATGTTGTCTATATCTTCTGACATATCGCATGTATCATGTAGTGTCTAGGTTTTTCAGTGGCCAAGAGCATTTCTGTTGTACGCGTTCACCGCACAACATGATCAAAAGGATATTGGAGAACCACTGTCACTTCGGCTTGTGTTTGATCCGTTGCCACGATAACAGTATCATCATCGTTAGTGGCTGTAAAGATATCGCCCAAAATTTGAATATCAGAAGTTTAGACGACGTACAAGACAGGATACAGAACACTGCTCTGTGGTACACTAGCTTGTATAGACTGAAATATGAACTTTACATCTTCATACAAAACGCAGAATGTGCGGTTTTTTAGGTGTGGCCGAAGAAGTCGGTAGCGGTTCTCAGGTAAAATTCTGCTTAATTTACAGATTAAGCCTGCAAACTTGATCGAATGCACCTGCACAACATCAATACAGCTACTTTTTGTGAATGTTTTAGCATTATGTATCTAACTTTATCTGATCAATCGCTGAGAATGGTAACTGCGAAACCCAAATCGATGATCTGGAAGCTCACCCGATATATGTGCTTTAAGTTGCTCTAAGAGCAATTTTTCATGTATGCTTTGGAGAGAAATGGTAACGGCGAAATTGGTCTGTAAGACGTTACTATTTCTGGTGGCTTGTTTTTTCAGCATGACCGTGATCTGTGTCGTTTTAAATATTGCAGGAACATGTTGAAGACGTACGCTACATTAAGCAGATATCTCATGAACAATAGAGTTTTATTTGGGACATATTTTGAAGCCGATGTCGTCGTTCGGAGGATTTTCAACTTTTGTCTTCTTTCCAGATCGAATTGTACCAGTTCAAAATTTTATATAAAGTCATACCATAATTTCTAAAATCCTTGATTGCACTTGACGTCCTGAAGGTTTATACAGAGTTCAGTATGTATATCGTCAATTCCCAGATTTTTTTTCCATAGTGAAAAATCCATAAAATTTCATCGAATTCTGAGAATAATTCTCACAGAGTTTGTCGCGTAATGCATGCGATTGGGTGAATAAGGGAGTCGCAGGAAAAACCCCTAACACGGAGGGTTTTGTTTAACTTTTTTTTTTTTTTTTTTAATGTTCTACTGGGAAAAAAGTTGCAAAATGACGCGGACGGTAATATAACTAACTTTGAATTTGGAGATCCAAGAAGATGTCCACACATATTACTATCTCTTAAGTTCATCAGAGATCTGATATATTAATTCTTTTTTATACTAATAGTAATTTGCAGAAGGTTAAATGTCAGTATCCATAGACAATGTTTGTTAAAGTTACCCAGTTATTGATCTGACAAAATTATTAAAAACCAGGCGAAAGACGATGTTAGATACATGATTAAAAGCCGTTGGTAATGTGGACGACGATATGTGTACGTTGCTCTTTTACCGTCGGTTAGCGCTAGCTAATAACATAAACGAGACTTTTATATTGTTAGCGTTTGAAAGCATAAAGAGAAAGTGCTGCTTATGATGCCATTTTGTGCTCAAAACTGTCTTATTAATTTCGGCGAACCAGTGGCCCCTTAAAAATTTATTTTACCAGCGGTACTAGAACCGAAAAAAGCAAGTACTTCCGTAACTGTGATCTTTAGACAAAATTAATATTACATGTAACGAGAGTATTATAAATTTTACCTGTAGCAGGAGTTGCTCCGGCTACTTCTGGAAGAGAATTAGCAGCTATGAGCAAAAATATCGTCATAAGAAGAACACAAAATCCATTTAAAAAAATTCTTATTGTCCCAAGTGAACTAATACACACAGACAATAAAAGCAACACGGATCCCGCTAAAAAAACAAAACCAAATATTTTAGTATAATTTAATGTGAATGTGCATATATATATATATATATATATGTAACTTCGCAGACCGTTCCGTCGGACTTTAAATTGTATTACTTTAGAAATTTTCATGAAGACTCCAACGTTCAACTTTTTTTTTTCCCTAAAAAAAAAAAGTACATGAATACGCCAATCAAGAAAGTGAAATTTAGATTAAAGTATCTGAAAAACTGAAACCGCCAACAGGATAATATATGTGAGAGGAATATATTACATTTAATTCTTTTTGGAGACCTTAGTATGCAGGTTAAAAAGAAAATCAATAACGTAATTCATATAAAACCGGCTGTAGCCTTTTTTGTTTTTAATTTTTTCTTAAAACTTGATTTTCACATTTTTCTAAATTTGGGCTCTTATTGAAAAATTTTGAGGGTCTTGTATTTTTCCTATATTCTAGCGATTGAAATACATCATTTAAAAGAAAGAGTAATTCTCCAGCTACCATGGAAAGAGCTGTGGACTTTTTTTTAGCTTCCAATTATCGTTTTAAGAGCGTATTTTGGCAAATTTTGGTGCTTAAATATTAAAAATTTTCGAAATTTATATTTTTCCTGTATTCTAGAGACCTTTTTTTTTTATTATTATTCAATTAATGAGCCATATAGCTACACAGAGGGCTTCAAGGCTCAATTAGGAAGGGAATGAGGTTAAATGAGATGGAAAAGTTCGACTTGTTTAAGGAAATTTATTGTTTTATCTATGGAGGTGGAGGAATCATTAAGAGCTAGAACACAGCTTGAAGGAACATGGAGAGAGAGTTGGAGAGAAGCTGTCTTTAAGCATGTGAAAATATGATCAGCCGTTAAGCCCTCTTTGCGCCACAATGAGGACAGTCGGGAGGGAAGAGATTTGATAAGAGATGGGAGTGAGTAAGTCGGGTGTGTCCAATACGTAGCCGAGTAATCACACTATCTCTTCTTGACGTTACTTTCGGTTTGAGGAGTTCCACGGTATCGACTTTTCTTCGGGGTCTCGAAGTTTATTGCTTTCTATGTTATGCCATTGCTGCTTCCACATGGCAAGTATTAGCTCTTTATAATGTTGTTTGAGGTCTTCAGCAGTAGGACGAATAAGCATAGAAATTGTACTGTTGAGTTTGGCAGCTTTGGCGACCAAATCCACCATATCATGTCCAGGAATTCATACATGGCCTGGGATCCAGATAAATTTTGTTGAAATAGACTGTAGATGCATAATGTTTAGAATCACTTTAATGCTCTGAGCAATTGGGTTTGGTGGAAATGGATCTTGCAGTAGTTGGAGTGATATAAGAGAATCAGACAGGATTATTAGGTTTTGTTGAAAGTGGCGTAAGAAATATTGGAGACATAATAAGATAGCTGTTAGTTCTGCAGACAGGATAGATAGACGGTTGCTTAAGCGATGTGAGAATATTTTTTTATTCACAGAGTACGCATAAGCCACTCTTTTTTAGGTTTTAGAGCCATCGGTGTAGCATTGGATGTGGTTCGGGTATTCTTGGAGGATTAGTTGTAATTTTCCGAAGATTATATTTTTATCAGCTGGTCTAAGAAGTTTTGTTAAATCCAATCGGATCTCAGGAATTTGAGAGACCCACGGTGGAGGTTCAGAAAATATGGTTAAGAGAGGGTGGGCGTTGTACTTTTGACAGGTCAATTTTTGGTGCCTGATCATTATATGGTTTGATGAATTGTTTGAGTTAAAAAGATAGTCATATATAGGTATACTGGGGTTTTGGGCAGCTGAGATAACAAAATTACAGGTAGAGAGTAATCGACGGTAGTGGAGTGGGGGAATAGCTGCTTCCGCACATAGACTGTCTATTGGAGTAGTGCGGAACGTTGCTGTAGCGATTCGGGGAGCTGTTGTCTGGATTGTGTCTAAAAGTTTTAATGCTGACTTATTAGCTTGGCCATATATAGGTGCTCCATAATCGATTCTGGCTAGCACAAGAGATTTATATAGCTGTAGTAGTCTACCTCTATTGCAGCCAGTTATTGGGTTAGCTAAATATTCCATCGCATTAATTGCCCGTTGGCATTTTGCTTTCAAATTTTTTATGTGTGGAAGCCAGGTTAATTTCTGATCAAAGTGTGTATAGCTAAAAATTTTGTATTATCTTGAATTAATATCGGTTTTCCATATAAAAGCAGTAGTACGCAGGTTAAAAAGAAAATCAAAACTGGAACTCATAAAGAACCGGCTGTAGACGGTTTTTTTTTTAAATTTTTGCTTAAAACTTTATTTTCACATTTTCGAAGGTTTAGGCCTTTTAATTTAAAAAATTCTGGGATCTCGTATTTTTTCTGTATTCTAGTGATTGAAATACATCATTTAAAAAAAAATGAAACTCTCCAGCTACCACGGAAATGGCTGTGGACTTTGTTTGTTTCCAGTCTTACCTGCTTTAAGCGTGCATTATCACAAATTTTGTTCCCTAAATAACAGAATTTTTTTATAATTTTATTATTTTTCTATATTCTAGAGACTTTTATATGCAGGTTAAACGGAAAATCAATACCTTAATTCATATAGAACTGGCTGAGGAATTTTTTTAAAAATTTTTTCTTAAAATTTGATTTTCACATTTTTCGAAATTTGGGCCCTTTCTCTGGCATCCTCCTTCTTTCCTCAGCTAATCATTCTCGATTATGGTCGGACATCTATCCCTCTTTATTTTCTAATCCCGCCTCTCATTGTCTTCAAATTCAGCCGGTTTCCTGTTCCAGCCGTAATTTCATTCCTCTTCTTATCAACTTCCGCGATCGTTTCCTTAATCGGACTGCGTTTTAATCACTCCCTTCTACCCTCTTCGCGATTTCGTTTTTCTCTGTCCTCCTCTCCCGATTGTCACCTTCATAATTCCATCTCTCTTCTTATATGTGATGCTAATTACATCTTCTTTGAATGCTCTGCCCTTGATTATGAGTGCTCTGTTTTGTACTCTAAAATCTTAACACTGGATCTTCTTGCTCCTTATAGTTCTTTCTTTCTCCTTTCCTTTCTATCTCCAGATATAATCCCTTTACTTCAATCTTTCCTAAACTCTACTTCTAATCGTCTCTTTATTTAACCCTTTCCATAATTTCTGTAGTTGTTTTGTCAAAGCCGCTGGCGCGCCCAAAGATAATATATAAAATAATATTATTATTATTATTATTTTATATATATAAAAAAATAAATAAATAAATAAATTTTGAGGGTTTTTTAAATTTTCTTGTGGCCGGACGAAGAAAATACGTCGATTGAAAAAAAAATAAACTCTTTAGCTACTATAGAACGCGCTGTACTATTTTTTTTCTTGCAGCTTTATAAGATAGATATATGTTTATATAATATGTGAGGGATATTCAATAAAGACTGACAGGTAGGCTATAAATTGTTTATTATATAAAAATTATTGATCTTTAGGCCGATTTCATTCAATATGCTCACTCCCTAACGCGATGAACTTTTCCATTAGCCGCTGCCATTCGATGAAAACGTCCTCGAAGCCTTCTGCCGAAAGTCTTTTCAAAATCGCCTCTAAAGCCTTTACGGAAGTAAAAGTAGTAGGAAAACGTCGAACACTGATTAAGAGAAACCGAAAACACATTCAAAGTATATTTTTAAAAAAAACATTAATTATTTTGAAATATTGAGTAAACTTATTATTTTTTTTTTTTTTTTTGAAATATATATATTTATTTTTATTACAATGGTTTCCTTCATCGAGCTAAAACGCTTGTTAACGAATTATCGTATATTCAAACATTATAACATAATTTAACTTATATACATATCTTTGTGTAATATCTACAACCTACATCTTAATCTAATTTTAAACTTACCGATACCTGTAATTTATTTTCTTTTGTTTGGTAATCTATATATTTCTTTATTTATTGTTGCACATTCTCTTATTTATGTTTATTATTTTCTTAACATTTCCTTCTTCCTGTAGGTATTTCTTTATTTTCTTTTTCCTTTCCTCTATTTTTTCGGTCTCTATTATTTGCTTAAGTATTTTATTTAACATGTGAGTTATGAAATATATTTGTCCATTTGCTCCCCCCTCTTTGTTCCCGTTAACAGTAGTTGGTACATCAATTTTTTCCTCAGCTCGTATCCTTTTTTTTATTTTTTCCTCTAATTCAATTTTCTCTTCTTTTGTTACATATTCCCATATCTTTACTTAGAAGTACATTCTTCTTATGCTCATTACATTTTTTTAAATTTTTTTCTGTGTCTCCTTTATGATTTTCTATTAATTTCAAACATTTTATTTGCAGTTTATTTATTTCTCGGGTGTGCTTTCCTCACCATTTCCTATGCCTGAATTCTATATCTGATCTCCAAATCTATTAGCGGATAATAAACCATTTTTAATATTCTGCATGTTATATATTTCCTTAATGTATGTAAAACTGGTAATATTGCCCTAATTTTCTTCGCATCATTTCCATATGTACGTCCCGTCTTAAATGTTGGTCCATCGTTACTTCCAAATATTTATACTGAGTTAATATTTCTAACTTTTGGCAGTTTTTCCTTTAATATATAAAAATTATTAATAATTTTTGTACAACTAAAAAACAATTATGTATAAAATATGGTATAAATCTCAAATATGAAATTCCTACACTATGTAGTTTACAATTAATTTTCTTTTTTATCTAATTCATTTCTCTATAAATTATTATTTTAATTAGGTTACACGTGTTTTTTATTAATTGTAGACGAGCTATACATACGTTTGCCAAAAAAGCATAAGGGGGCAAAAGTGGAACCTGTTGTGTCTTAACAATAAATGTGAAAGAAAGAATTTTTGTAAATTTCATTGAATTAAAGCTGACTAATCTTGCCATCATAAACGTGAAGGCTCAAGAGAACAAAACCGCATGAACTCGTATCAGATTAGTATTTGAAATTCGTAGATGTATCATTTATTATTTAATTAAAGTGTGTATACCAAGATTCCATTGGGCTATTTTGGTATTATTACCAGTTACTTATATATTGTTTTGTTAAAGAAAAATTGTTTATTAGTCTATTTAGACTAGATTGCAATAAAATAAGAGAAAAAATAAATAAACGTGAAGGCAGCAATAACAACCATCCGTCTGAGCGATTACTACTCAATTCTAGATGCCGAATTATACGCAATACGCTTATGTGTAGAAATGATCTTGGCGTCCACAGAGCCAATCCGTGACATACTACTGATAACAGACTCATTAATGGCGAATAAGATGATAGGAGTTGGATCCCTGGGGAGGGGGTTAACAAACCATGTTCTGACACTCATCATGGAGCTGCACTTAAAAGATTATAATCTAATCGTGTTGTGGATCCCAAGTCACGTTGGAATCCCAGGAAATGAAAAGGCGAACACAACAGATCACTCAACCATTGCAGCTTCCAGTCCGCAAAACATCTTTGGGCCCTCTCAAATATCAGATGCAATACGAAGTCAAATAATGGAACAGTGTAACCAAGAACACATCTCCACCCCGTCTCACCTCCAGAGTATTGAGAAATTCGTAGAGCCATGGTCCCCCCCCAGGGAACCTTACGAATTTATTATCGTGTGCTCAACCGCTTACGCCTAAAAATAACTATTAAATAAATTATTATATGTATATATATATATATATATATATATATATATATATAAATAATTAGTAGATATAAAATATTAACTAATAATTGTAGAAATAATTTTTTTTTATTATATTTCAAATATTCTTTAGTATTTAACTCCAACTTTGATGAAAAAAAGCTAATTCATTCAATTTACATTAGAAGCCTGTAAAATTTTATAGTATCATCAAACAGTGACATAAGATCATTTAATTCCGTTTCGGTACCCAACTTCCAGTGTTTTAGATGATTGTTTAAAGACAGCGCCACAAATCCTGATTCATATTGACAGTCAGTAGAGTAACTGAATGTCTCCTTCTTTAGCCAACTCTTCTTCCATCGATAGAATCCCTTTATATACACCTGTATTCCCATTTTGTTCAGATGCGTGTAGTAATTGTAATGATTCAATTCATTCGCATTATTGCGGATACGTTGATTTGCAAGACTTATCATCAGTGGATATTTTTTAAAGCAACTAGATCGAATCGACGGTTTTTATTATTATTTTGTTTTTTGTATTTCGAATTGTAGCACTCTTTTAATTTTTTTCAAACAATTTAACGGTAGACTGCAAGTGTACGACGGAATATTACAAAACGTATTCATCAGATTTATAAGCGAAATTTAATTACTTACCGATAAACATGTAATAAAACAGCTTGTGGTAAAACGAAATTTTACGTTTCAGGGTAAGTTGAATTTCCACAATCGTACGGTTTAGATTTTCTGGTATATTATCCATTACAGAAACATCACTAGAACTCTTGTAATCATAAATGATCCATTCGGACTTGGCCGACTTAATTTCTTCTATCTAACGTGGGAGGAAAAAAGGTAATAATTTTACATAATAATCATAATATAACTTTCTTTTAAGAAAACTTAAATTTCCGCTAAAGACGTAAGTAATCCGGCGGTGAAAAAATATCAGTCAAATTTAATAAGTCAATGAAGGCAGCTTATATTAAAATTGTGACGATGGAATCGGTGCGTTAAAACGTTAGGCAATGTTTCAGAAACACAGTGTCTCGTGGTTTTCAACGAACATTTTATTAGCAGTTACACGTTCGGGTCTAGTAAAAGAACATATTGCACTAGCAGTAGTTAACAGTTGTTTTTTTTTTATTTTTCATAGCGAGGAAATTAGCCCAAGAATTGGAAAGGAAAAGAAAAAATGTTGTAATTTTTGAAAGTGTTAGGATAGAAAATAAAAATAATACAAGTGTACTAGCAATTTTTTCGTTTAAATTTTTTCATAAAGTATTTAATGTAGAAAATTATGATAAACTTTTTTATTTTTATATGATAATTTATCTTGTCGGTTTTTAAAGTTTTTTCTACGTACTGTACTAAAGAAAGATAATTACGAACAGACATAAAAATTTCTTTTCGTAATTTTAATCCTATGTTTTTTTTTACCTTTCCCCAGTACGCGTCATATAGCGTGATTGTGCATGTATAAATATAAAAGCCGTGTGTTTTATGTTTTGATTAAGTTAGTTTTAGCTGATGATGGGTTATACTCGAAAACGTTCCTAAATAAGGTATTTATCTAATTTATTATTATAAATTATTTTTACCCTTATATATATATTTTTTTAAATAAATTTATTTATTGTCACTCGACAATAGAGCCATTTGCGAGGAATATGTTTTCCACTTTTTGCATGTGAACAGGTGATCTACCGAGAAAGTCTCTGCGCAGACTTCATAAATGGGCGCCGGCTCCTTGTCGAGGATGTACTTGCGGCTAAATGAGCAGTGCCCTATTCTTAGTCTCGAAATAACTGTTTCGTCTTGTCCTTTTGGCCAATAGTTGGTTTCCCAGTCCGCAATTTCGTTTTAAGTTGAGCGAGTCACCTTTCTGATATGTCCGGTTAAGGACGAGTCCATTTTTTCGCGTCGGTTTAAGTTAAACTTCGGCAAGAACTGTAATTTGGCTGTAGTTTCAAGTCATTAAAATTACTTAGAACAATTTACTGCCAAATTAGTTTCCCTAACTCGAACAACTCTTATGAGACACTTTAAAAAGAAGAAAGTACCTTGATGGAATCACAAATGTGCGGATGCCCTCAAACTACGAAGAAAAGCTTTACAACAACTGAAATCTCACCCTTCGCTCGAGCTACACATCCAATATTAAAAAGCTAAAGCTATTGCACGCCGCACATTCAAAGAAGAGAAACGTGAATCTTAGAGCCTGCTCACCAATGCTCAGTGTGGCTTTCGCAATTCCAGATCAGCATTAGATCAAGTTCTCTTTATACAGAATGCAACATTAGAGAGCTTTGCTAAAAAGCAACAACTTCTTGTTGTTTTTTTAGACTGTAATAAAATTTTTGACACTACTTGGAAGCACAAAATTTTGTTAACCTTGCATGATTAGAATGTCAAAGGAAATGTGGTCCACTTTGTTGCTGCTTTTTTATCAACCCGCCAATTTCAAGTCCGTATAGGCACAGCCTTATCAAATTCTTATGAATTAATTAATGGAATCCCACAGGGCTCTGTAATCAGCCCAACCCTATTCAATATAGCGATAAGCGACATTGTAACAGCAGTTCACCTCCCAGTAGGACCAGCACTCTTTGCTGACGATTTCATAATCCTTCTCAACTGTACCAACATCCAAATTGGGCAAGAAATATTGCAAAATACTATCAACACAATTCATTGTTAGTCGCTAAAAAACGGATTTCAATTCTCACCTACAAAAATTAGCACTGTGCACTTCTGTAGAACTCGTCATTGTCAAATCTCTGTACACATAAATAACAATCCAATTACATCAAGTAAGTCAATTAAATATCTTGGTACGATATTTGACGAAACTCTAACCTGGAAGCCTCATATACAACAGCTGAAGCAAATTTGCACCAACAAATTAAACCTCATGAAGAAATTATCTCATACGACATATGGCGCAGATAGATTATCACTTTTACATATCTACAGAGCGGTCATCAGAGCAAAATTAAACTACGGAGCAGCAATCTGTGGCACAACACGACCCAGTATCACAAATTCACCGGACTCTCTCCATCACAATGCAATACGAATTGTTACTGGTGCCTTTCGAACAAGCCCAACAATCAGCCTCTTATGTGATGCAGAAGAGTGACCGCTAAACTTCAGAAGCCAATAATTAACTACAACTCCATAAGCGCACTTAAAAATTGGAAGAAACTTGCTGGTTAAAGCGCATACAACCATACAAGTAGCTGTTCCACATGCTAATCAAATCTTTCATATTTTTACCCAAAACATTCTTGCATCCTTAAATATTACTCAACCGCCATCATTTCCCAGCAGCCTTAACCCCCCCTGGATAGAAAACGCTGTTACCGGTATTCCACGAACGAATATATATAAAAAACGTATAAAAATGGCGCTTCACCAGAAATGGTCTAAAATTTGGACAGATATACCACTCACAAACAAACTCCGCTGTATCCGTGACTCTACCGCCCGCTGGCACACTTCTGCACGTAAACACAGACGTGAGCAGGTGGTCCTAGCCAGAGTCAGAATTGGACATACGAAAGTTACACACGGCTACCTTCTTGAAAAAACACAACCGCCGCAGTGTGAGGGATGCGGCTGTCGTCTGTCTCTTGAACATCTCCTGCTCACTTGTCATAAATACAATTGGTAGATAAACCCTGTCAAGACCTTGCCGAATCGGTAGCCGATGAAGAGGATAGAAAACAAGTACTACAGATTTTACAAAATTATGCGACATGTGTATCATTTAATATAAATATAATAATGTAATTCATGTATCCGTAAAATAATATAATCGCTAATTTTAGCGGGCTTTAGCGCATAAGTTTGTACATACGCGCTTTACAAATAAATAAATAAAGTATAAAAAAAAAAATCCAGCTCAATCACTTAACAATCTTTTCATGTCAAACAGGAACAGAGTTTTAGTTTTTTTTAAGAAGTGTCGGTCGTGTCCTATCATTACATTATGCGACCCAAACAATAAATCGTCGACTTTTAAAATATGACACAGGTTCCAAAAAAAAAAAAAAAAAAAAATCAACAAAAATGTACAAAACATTCTTAATAGCCTTATTATTATAAATTGAATAATTTGTAATGATATGAAAGAAGGAGGGGAATGCAATATACAAAACGCAAGTCGATAATAAGTTAATCAAATTTAAGCAATAATTACAATAATACATATATAATTTTCAAGAAAAACACGGTAATACCTGCGAGTAAATTAAAATTTCATTATGTGACCACATTCCCAATCTTACTTTACATACGTGACTATCCCAAGGCCAGTTTTGAAATTCTACCGCACACGCAGAATGAATTTCAAGTCTCGTAAACCAAGTTACATAACCTTCCGACGTAATTTTCATAGGACCTGTCGTAAATGGCTTGCTGTTCTTGCTTTGGAACGAACTGAAAAATGTGTTACTCGTATTAAACATAAGAAAAAAATGTTGTTTCTTTAAAAATAAAAAAAAAATTGAAATAAGGCCTATATATTTGTGTCAAAATTTTTGGCACATTTTGTTTCCTTCGTGTGTTATGAACAGAAAAAAATTTGTAAAACTATATAATTTCATTATTTTTACGATTTTATTTTTATTATTAGAAAATCAAAATAAAATAAAACATAAATAAATATATTGATTAAAAAAAGAATATATTTATATATATACATATAACAGGGGCGGATCCAGAAGGACATTTTGGGTGGGAAATTATATAATTACGTAAAATCTTCTACGGCAGGCAGTAGATTTGAAAAATACCCCTTGTTCCATAAAGAAAATCAAATAGCGACCTTCATAGGAATTTAAAAATGCATAATTATAACAAACCAGGTCCTGGCACTCATGATGGAGCTACAATCGAAGGGATATAATGTAATAGTGTTTGGGGTCCCAAGTCACGCGGGAATCCCGGGAAATGAAAGGGTGAATACAGCAGCTCACTCAACCATTACAGCTCCTAGTCCGTAAAGCATACTTGGCCCCCCTCAAATATCAGAAGCAGTAAAAAGACAAATAATAGAACAGTAGAAACAAGAACACATCTCCACCCCGTCCCACCGCCACGATATAAATAAATCCGTAGAGCCATGGTGGCCCCCAGGGGACCTTACGAGTTTACTATCGCGCGCTCAACCGTTTACGCCTGGGTCACACGCGACTATCTCACGACTACCTGTTGGAACGCGCTCACCTTCCAACCACGTGTCCTTTCTGTCGCGCACAAGAGCCACCGGCGGTTGAGCACATTCTCATAAATTGCCCTACATTCCAATCCTCCAGAACGAGACACGGATTTGATAACCTCAGCCATGTTCTCTCAAACTCAGAAGCGAACCAAAGTGCAGTCTTCCAGTTCGTCAGGGACAGTGGATTAGGGGCACTCCTGTAACCGGAGACTCTCGGGCCGTAATAGTCTAGATAACACGGTCCGGGGTCTAACCAAGATTTGAGAAATTAAAAAAAAATAAGAAAAACGAAAACTACCACCAACGTATAACCTCCTTTTTTTTGGAAGTCGGTAAAAATTAAAATGTAACAAACGTCGCATAAAATTGGGACATTTTTCTAATGGTGGCTGGCCTAAGAATTACGTTGTAATTAATATGAGAAGTGTAATAAGCTAGTAACATAATTATTGCCAAAACGCACCGACATTTGTTTTACCTATTGCTGCTACATCTTCAATATATGAAATTGTTTTTCCCACTACTCGCGTTGTACAGAACAACACATTTATGGCCATTCTTGTAGTGACCGTTACAATTAATGATCCGATCTGATCGTTATTATTATTATCATTGTGGTTTCAATTATTGCGCATTATACTGCTACAGTATAGATTTATAATATTGTTGCACTCCCATATTTTAAATGACTTAAACTGGTTGCGCCTGTTTTCTGCTGTAACTTTAAATCTGTTCGTTATGTCTACAAGTGAAATATCTTTAAAACAGCTGCAGAGAAGTTAACATAGCTAAAAGGAACATTTTTGTGACTGTCGACTTGTTTTAAAAAAAATTTGACTTTAAATGCCGTTCAAAGGGCAAATAGTTAAGATAATTTGCCAATTTGCGCAACATCTAACAGAAACTTAGGTTTGATGAAAAATATCTCGAAATTTCTCAATGTTAACAAAAATTTTATCACAATTATCTCAAAGTGTTACTACAAGTATCTGGCAAAGATTTTGTTTGATTATTTTTTGTACAAAATTCAAAATATCAGATAAATGAAAAAAGGCTGTTGTACCGATAGCCGCCACCAAAAACGAATTTGTTACCAAAAACCGACTCCTAATAACCGGCACTTTAAAAAATTAAGAAATTTACTGTTCAGGCTAAATGAAACACGTTAATGTAAAAGTTGTTACATTCGTTACATTGTATTTTTTGTGTGTACCATTATTATGAACTAGATTCACAAATATATGTATCGGTGTCTTCGACGCCTGCACATAATTCGTAGGCCCATCAAAATCACCTTCCTTGTCATTTAATCCACATTTCATTGCCGTTATCATTCTGAAAACGAAAAAATTAAGAAACAAGTCATAGATGTCATAGATCTGTAAAGGAGGAGGCAAACATGCAAAATTCAGGAAAAAATAGAAAATTAAACACTTACGGTTATAGTATAGGCAATGCACATCTCATCTTCGTCACTTCCAGAAGATCTGTTCATATTTGAAAAATTCAATTTCTGAATCACTGGATAAACCTTCTTTTCTTGTTCTTTTGCTGACCTTCACTTTATTCGCTGCATTCTTTTTGTCTTTTTCAAGTTCTATGTTTTCTTTTAATCTTATCTTCTGATTATTAGCAGACGGATTCTTTTCCGCTGTTCTATTTCTTCATTTGATTTCTCCATGAGCTCGAAGTTATGGAAAACATCGTTTTAGCTGGATTTTTTTTTGTCCAGGTTTAGATTTACTTTTCTTAATATTACCCCTGGCCAGCTCAGTTGATGGTTAATGGAATATTTGATATAGAAAGTGATTTACTTATAGGCGAAGGGATGTTATCAATGTCGTAAGTATTTTTTCGCGCCGTGTTATCACTTGCAGATGTTGTTGTAATTGCGTTATTCGTAAAAAACTCATTTGATTTACTTTTTTTGCTCCATTTTTTCCATATAAGGTACAATGCGACTCATCACGTATATGATATTGCCCATTTTTGAACTTTAGCAATTTTTGTGTTCCAATCTCCATTTCAAAATGCAGTAACTGCACGCTATGTTTACACTTCTCATCAATATTAGCGATCGATTGTTCTAAATTTAATTTTGTAATTACGGTATCTTTTTTTGAGAAAGGAAACAGTCCACGAGTTTCAAAGCCACTGGAAATTATTTTAGGAGATAAACTGCCAATCACAGTCTTTAAAAGTGGACAAAATTGGTGAACTTGAACACCATTTTTACGCCTTCGATCTTCAACTGAATTTTTCCAAGCAGTTTTCATCGATTTGAAAACTACTTTATCCGCTATCTGCATTATATGCGTTACGTGTGTATACAACGCTATTAAATGAATTTTATTTTAAATGCAAAATTGAGAAATCAATAATAACATATGAGATACGTGTCCATTTAGAAATAGGATTACAAGTGTACGTATTTTCATTTCTTCAAGCCAAAAGGTACCCGATGTCATTCAACCAGAATCTAATTTTGTCAATTATCCACGCTGGGTGTATATGATCAGTCGCCTTTTTTCTTAGGTATGCGAATTCCTTTAAATACTACCATTGGCGACATCCATTCACTATGCGCATTTGCACCAAGAAGTACAGTAACATTGTCATTATTTCCTGCTACAGAATACACCGTTTTGTCACCACGTTTTGCTAACACTTTTCCTATTTTGGGAACAAGGAGAGTACTGTTTCAATGCAGTTGAATATTCGACGACTGTCTTGGAAAACGTCTTATAATTTTTTCCCTTGGATATAATTTTGTACTTGTTGGTACCTAGCTTCTAGTTTTCTAGTTTTTCCCCAGTAATTTCAGCCCTGGCTCGAATCAAAGTTTAAATCCTCTTGACAGTAAGAATTGGATCGCGTGCATTAAACAATGATACCCATTTATAACCGGGCTTGTTATCTATAAAATTCGTTTGAATTTTGTTTTTTTCAATTAATTCTTCTACAGCATTAATTAATTGTATTCCACTTGCAGGAAATCCGACGCGGTTACATGTTCGAATCCACGTACATAGACTAGTGGCATAAATTTCAGGTAAATTTCTCTCTGATCCTCTGATGTTCTTTTTGTATTTACCATTAATGTACTTCGAAAGACAGAATGCGTAATTGCAGCACGTTTTAATGTTATTCTTCTAGACACTCAAAAAGAGTTTTTTCCATTCCTTCATTTTTACATTCCATTATGATATTTTGCTAAAAGAACGAAAAAACAGTGTATACATTCGATACATGTTCCAAAATATAAAGTGGGGTTTACATTAGAGACAACAGTTTGCTTCCTCGCTAGTTACATTCACTCCCGCCTTGGTAATCAGTTCTATAGTACATTGTTCAATATCCGCCATAGCGAGACAATTCTTTGATTATAATAGTTACATATCTATCCATTAATATATACCTACCACAGTGTTTGTTTTACATGTTACAAAATTATACAATACCCAAAGTTTAACTATTATTAAAAGTTAATAAGTTAAAAGAAACACTTACTTTAACTATTTCGTTAATTTTTCATCAAAATTTATACTAATTTCCGGAGCAACAAAATATATTAAACTTCACAAAGAACAAATTGTTAACATATAGAAACTCAATTGATCTAATGATAAATAAAAAGTTACAGAACTATGAATACAAGTCGGTGTTGCCAATTATAACCTTAGTGCTCAAAAATTCACACTATTGTTTTGTAGGCAAAGTGGCGGCTATTGGAAAATTACCTAACGCTAAAGATAATTATTAATATCTCGTAATTTTTAAATTTGATCTATTCTTTATTTGTTAAAAATGGTCCTCTGTTAAATAGAATTAAAGTATTTTCGTTATTTATTAACATTAAGGCTTCAAATTTGCACACATTTTAGTTGAAAACTTACATTGGTATAAAAATTATTCCGTGTAATGATTGATCTTGTCATTTTTATTATGAGATTATTTACGTTAGACTCGCACAATGGTTATTTCGTTCAACACGTCAGCCCACAATGACACTGATGGATTGGATAGCTCAGACTAGGCCACTGCGCTCGTTTTTTTTTCCCTATTAAGGGGGAAATAGGTGTAGGACGGCGTTTCTGCAGTGATTTTTATGAATTTCATCAACGCATAAAGAATTTAAATAATTTATTAATATTGGGAGGTCACTTTATACATATATTTAAGAATATATTTAGAAATTTTCAAAAATTTTCTTCAAAAATTAACGGAGATATCAGCGACCGCACATTGCAGGTTGCCATCCGACTGAGTAGTTTGTGTACATCTTGTGGTGGTCGAAATTATCATCCGAAATCAATTGTACAAAGAATATACTTTTTCTATATATATCTCTTCTATGTGAACTTCACTCCTCTCAAAAAATTTGAAAATTAGTAGTTTTTAAAGGGGTGTGAACATAAAGCATGACCATTTTTTACCATTTTTTAATACTTTTATTACAATGAAAAAATACTTTAAATAAAGATATCGTTTAAGGTTCAAATAGGGCGTGGTATTTGTGTAAAGAAACGATATGCCAAATAGTAAATTAATTGATTAAAAACTTTTTAAGCTAGAGTGTACAGAAATTCGTAAAAAGTCGCTTCGAGAAAAACGCGTATTACATGCCGCGCGCTCCGACCTTTTATTAACGAATGACAATCACTTAATCGGTTATAACTTTTGAACGAATTCGAATCTTGTTTTGGAATTTTAAGAGTTTATTTTTAAATAGTTTTACGAGCGATTTATGAAAATAAAAAAAAAATCGAATTTCTTTGAAGCTTCTTCTCACCTATTTCCCCCTTAACATAAATACCACTTATAATTTTCAGTTTTAATGTTTGACATTGTCAAGTTCATTGTGGTCCTTGCAAATATAAATATTCAATAATCCATTATTACGGTTAAATAATAGCTAAAGTTACCGCAAAGCGTATATTAAAAAGTTTAATACTTGGGCAATATTTTTGCGACGGCATTTTGAAGATAAAAAAAAATATGAATAATTTTCATCTGAAAAATAAAATTACAGTCCTGCATACGTAATTTCATACCGAATTACTAACATTTAATACAGTTATACGTCTATATATATATATATATATATATATATATATATATATATATATATATATATCATGCGATGGCATGTGGATGTAAATAATTTTATTCAATATTACTTAGTGAATAAATACGATCGAGAATGTGGATTTTAAATCAAAATGTTGTAAAATTGTGACATTTTCGCTAATGAAAAAAATCACACGTCCGATGCGATAGACTAATTTTAACCTTCCTATCTATTAGTGCGGCCAATGCGTTGAACGGAACACATATTTTGCGAGCCTGATGTAAATCGTTTCGCAATAAAAAAGACAAAGCAATCTTTACGCGGAATAATTTTTATATCGAAATAAGTCTTCAGCTAAAATATCTACAAATGTCAAGCCTCAATATTAATAAATGATGGAAACAAAATATTTTAGCTGGGCTTCTATTAGGCCAAGGACACAATATTTCTTTTCGGATTAAAAAAAGACAACAGTGTGCCTATGCCATTTCAGTTTGATTGAAACTAATGAAGGTATTGAAAACTTCATGCGCGTCTTCTTCTTCTTCTTCTTCTTGCCGTATTCCAAACAGCCTCGCCAGCATTTCCGGCAAATTTATAATTCTACGTCTAGTCCTTGTAGGCACCACTGAGTGCATATCTTGGAAATCTCTTTTGGGCACTCAAGGCTTCAACGGTTTATCGCAATTAGTCACAGTGGCGATCTAGATTGTTGATTAATCCCCACTTTGATTTCACGTCGTCGCATCCGTCATGTCTTGTGCGAATGCAACTAAGTAGCACCCGCTTCCGTGGTGGAAGATCAAGGCCTCTAACCATTTTGTTCGGCATGCTTGTCAGCCCGTATCTGTTCAAGTTTGTTGACACTCACTCCTCCTTCCACTGCTGTTAACCAGCATAAATTAATTTTTCAGCCATTAGGCATGCAATTTTTTTGACCCGCAAAGTTAGTCTGGCCCACATGGTAGGTCAGACATCAGCTCTCATATTTTACTATCTTTTCTTTGTGTCGCCAACTTTCGTCTCATTTTGGGTAGTGCGATATTACCCAATATAGAGGCGCACACGTTGTAAATGTTGGCTTTATTGTATCTATAATTAATATAACACAGTGCCTATCGCTTTCGTTCGATTACTATTTAGCCATTCAGGCGCAACGTATTCTGCGGTGGAATAAACATGGGCTAGCGCCTATGATCCCACAGTACTTGTTCATGACCACCATGATGTTCTGGATAGTTTTTGGACAATATTTGTTTTGTTTTTAACCCTATTTTTTCCAGGTGTTTTTTTAGTGCGTAAGCGTTCTGTCTAAAGTAACTCCAAATATGTTGGGCATTCATCATATTTTAATTTTCTTTCTTCAAGTTTACTTGGAGTTTCATCTTTGTAAGTTATTTAGTCAAATGATCAGATGAGCTGCTGCTAAATTTGCTAACAACAACGAACATAACATGAGAATATTTGAAACGTAATAAAAAAAAAATCAAATCAGAATTAAAACTGCGATGGAATCGCTGATGAAGGAATAATCTACCAGCCGTGAATCAATTTTACTCATTTTTTAACGCTTCTATCGAATTCAGTACTTACACCTACAGTCGATGTGCGATGATTTTTCTGTTACATGTTATTACAGGTTACACGTACGCATCAGCTAATCTTTAAAAAGTGGTCCCTCCCTATTAACATTATACACTACTACTTACTAACTCTTACATTCTCATGAAAATCTTATTTCTGTGCAACCAGCAACATTGCGCTCCATTATACATATATTATTCACCTCTCCCGCTCTTTTCTAGTGAACCTTCTATGCGAGTCTGACCTCACTTCATTATTAAGACTACATTAACCTTTTCATTTTTGTCTAGATGTTTTAATTTTATTTTTGAAAGTACTCACTTTAGACCGAACTAGCAGTATGTATTATACCCATGAATAAATAAACAAACTTTCCTGTGTTTTAAGTATTGTTCCATTCTGTTTCTTTTGTTCTTTAAAAAATCGTTTGCACTTATACAGTACATGTGAGATAATTGTATACTGTTCCTTAAAGTGTTCTTTAACAACGTACATATGCAATTAGCTTACTTAAATAACACAATCTGTGGCTTCCATGACCGGTAATGTTCTATAAATATTTCGTAAGTACTGTTATACTGTTCCGCTTCCCATATTAAGCGTCCATCAAACCATTCCTAAAATTAAAAGTGTTTATTTTTCATTATTAAATTAACCAATATTTCAAGAAAAACGGTCTTTATAGAAACTGACATTTAACGCGCATAAAAAAAATAAAATAAAAACAATCCTAATATATACATATGTAAAACATTTTCCACATATTTCTTCTATGCGTATAATAATACTTGTTAATACTTTTAAGACAGTCAATTAAAGTAATATAACGATTAAAGTTATCCGCTTTTAATAGCTTTATGTAACGTTTTTCGTTTCCAATCCACAATGATTTTTGTGTTTTAAGGTAGCAGCAGACTGCTGTCACGTCACGTAGAAAATACTCGAGAATATAAAGAAAAAAAGGAAATCAAAGTATTATACTCGCACTTTAAATGTATTAAGCGGTAAAATGGCTGTGTATCCCGCTACTGGTCTGTCAGACATAAATTGTCAAGAAATTAGAATGAGAGATTATACACACATCTTACCGAGCGGAGGTGGATAATAATTTTATTCTATTCTCTATTTAAATTCTTTCATTTATTAGATTTGAAGAAAAAGTTCAATATTTTAAGTAGTGAGATATTAAGTTCTACAGTCGGAAAAAATGTCCCAATCGATGGATGGGAAAGAAGTAACGACCGAAATCTGTACAAATAATTACCTGATAAAAAACATGAGGCTGAAAATTAACGTATACCTCAGAAGATATCATCTAATTCCCCTACCCATTAAAAACGATAGATAGAACTCTGTCATTTTTAAAAATCATAATGTAGTATTCTTACGGCGGTTGTGGGTTGTATTTGTAATTAGAATAAATCTATATTGCAAAGTTTTAATAATTAATTAGGGAGGACTAAAGCAGAAAATACATCAGCAGCCCAGGCTATTGACTGCAGCTATTTTTACATTAGTCATAATGTTATTGTTGTATCATTGCACTATGGAAGGGATGACGGGGTATAAAGCGTGCAGATGGTGCCAGAGAGACAAATTTAGCAATAATCGTGGTACTGTACCATTATAAATAGTCTTGCATGATCGTATCTGACCATCAGTTTAATAAAAGCCTGCTTATTGAATGGTGTAGTGTTTACAGTGTTTACAATGGCCGATACCACCAAGTTTCATATTGTCCAGGTATCTAAGAGAAATAATACTCGCTTTGGAACATATGTCAATGATGACTGTACAGAACTTATCTCATAAAGCTTCAAAAAAAAAAAATCGTACAGCCCGTTCTATAGTAACTAGAGGGTTAATTTTTTTCTCATTCGGACGTATTTTCTCATTGTGAGATCATAAGAAAATTATAAAACCCTCAAAATTTTTAAATTATAGGGTCCAAATTTAAAAAAGTGTTTAAAAAATTCCACAGCCAGTTCATTATGGTATTGATTTAATTTTTAACCGGCGCACTAAGGCCTCAGAGTAGGGGAAAATATAAAATTCGCAAAGTTTTGATATTTAGGGACCGAAATTTGAAATAATATACCCTTAAAGCGGAAATACTGGAAACTAAAAAAAAGTCCACAGCTCTTTCCATGGTAGCTAGAAGGTCGCTTTGGTTCAATTACGATCGCCGTTAGTGAGTGTGTTTTATCGCGTTCGTGTTGATAAAAGCGTTTATTTATTTCAACGAATTCGTAGTATCTTTTTCTTTTTTTCATCTTTTTTCTTTTTCTTCCTTCTACTCGGTTGTCAAGTTTTCGGTGTTGCAGGAAGTTAACATCGTACATGAACGTGGACGAGAATGGGTGGGAAGGTCCCCCCATCAACTTAAGTGAAACAGGTAAAAGTACGCTCTGCACCGAAGTAAGTAATTTTACAACTGCGATTAACGACAAAGACAGCGAAAGCAACATTTCACATACGGCTCAGTTAAGGTGTAAAGAATCCATATTTTGCGATAACAATAATGATAGTAACAGCAATCTTGATAAGACAAATAATGAAGCCGGTTATAGCAATTGTGGTGGTTATCATAATAACATTTCTAATAATATTACATCGAACATCTCGGTACCTACAGAATTTCGTAATTATTTTTCTAATTTCTTTCCTACTAATACAAATTCAGTTCATAAAGGTTTTAGAGTTTTTATTGAAAAAATACTATCAACCCGACTCAAATAGACTAGCTATTAGTGCGTTAAAAATCGCCGAAATAATAAATAGAAATAATTTATGGAAGGATATTATCGAAATTAAGAAGGTAGGCCCCGGAATAGAGTTATTATTCAATTGTCGTCACCTCATTCCGCCAATAATTTAATTTCTTGTTCTTGCTTTCCTGCAAGTGGGTATAGAGCTTTTATTCCGGCGCATCTGGTTTCACGATTTTCTATCTTCAAGGGAGTGGATATAGAGTATTCTGAGGATCAAATTTCGGAAATGATTGACTCCTACCCGTTTGTAGTTAATAACGTTAGGCGATTAAGTAGACGAGCTAAATGTTGATGGTGAAATTAAATATTTTCCAACTTCTTCTGTACTGTATAATAAAACAAACTTTAATAACAAACAATATAAGGGAAAAATAATTTTTACAATAAATCAGATAAATACCTTATTTAGAAACGTTTTCGGGCATAACCCATCATCAGCTAAAACTTAATAAAAACTTGAAGTTGATTGTGTGGAATTATTGGCCTAAAGGACGTAATTTTGTTCGGGCCAAAAAAAAAAAAGAAAAAAAAAGGTCGCTCTTTTTTTTAAATGACCTATTTCTATCGCTATGAATAATAATAATAATGATAGTAACCGCTTTAATGATAAAATAAAAACAAAAAAAAAAAACGGTAACTTATGATGGATTCCTAAAATTTTCCAAAAATCAGAGTCGGCAAATTTTTATAGAAGAGAAATTAACGGTAGACCATGAGATAAAAGTCTGACCGTTGTATTTGCTTGGTAAACACTTCTATTAACGATGATAACGTAAACAATATGGTAGTCGGCCATATCAGACTTATTAAATGAGCTAATAAAATTATTTATCACTGTTACTATAAAGTTAACACTTTCGATAATCTGGACTACGGTGAATTATTTAATAGAATGTTAACTTTATCTGAACTATTGTTAAAATTTAACGAGAAGCATGTTTTTATAGGTATAATTCCTGGCACGCACACCCGCGTCGACTATGAAAAATTTAAAGTTCTTATTTCTTACATTTTTGTAAACGTTAAAACTGTCATTCTTAGAAATGAAAAAACGGAGCCGCAAACTCCTAAAGAGATAAATAAAATTTTGCAGGAAGCCCACAGTTCCGCACCCAGCGGTCATTTTGGGTTCTTTTGCGCTTATGCAAAAATTCGTGACCTATACTATTGGAAAAATTTGAAAAGTAACATCCGCAAGTACATAAAAGGCTGTCACTCGTGCCAGATTCATAAAACAAATTTTAAACCCGTTAAAAACGCCACGGAAATAACCACTACCAGCTCTTTCCTCTTTCAACGCCTAGCTATAGACTGAGTGGGCCCTCTCCCCATAACGGAAAAGGAAAATAGGTTCCTCCTCACTATACAGGATGACCTGACGAAATTCTCTTATGCCGTTCCCATTCGAAATTACGAGGCCACTACGATTTCCGAGGAGCTGTTGAGTTTTTTAGTCTTTTCGGTATTCTACAGACTTTACTCTCTGATCTTGGAACCGAGTTTACTTCCGAAATCATTTCTCAACTTTGTAAGCTATTTAAAGTCCGTCATGTTTCCTCCACACCGTACCACCCGCAAACGAATGGCAGTTCGGAAAGGAGCCATCTTACTCTGAAAGACTATCTGAAGTATTTTTATAAATGATACATAGAGTAATTGGGACGATTTTGTCGCCCATGCCTGTTTCTCCTATAATACTAATGTGCATAAACCCACAAATTTCTGCCCTTTCCAACTTCTCTTTGGTCACAAACCTTTCATCTCCAGCTCACTTACAGCTGAACCCGAATTTCGCTATACGTATGATGATTATCTTAGCAGCCTTATGCTTAGATTAAGTACTATCCATAAGATAGCACGAGAAAATATAATCGCCGCAAAGAATAAAACTAAGACATATTATGATAAGAAGATTAGCCCGCAAGAGTACAAGGTAGGACAAATGGTAATGCTTACAAACAAAAGTACGCGGTTTAATAAATTAACCGCTAATTTCAAAGGCCCCTATAAAATTATTAAAATACTAAACAATAATGTGGTCGTATTATTAATTGGCCGGAAACACGTAAAGTATAATACGAATTTGATAAGGGCCTATTTTTCAGGTGATGGTGACCCCACTACAGCGTAATTCTTCCTTTTCCTTCTCTTTAATCCTATTATCCGCCTTTACACAATGTTGTAGTCTACTGCTTCCACATCCTTCTTTCAATAACGTCACCAAATTCTCTGGTCACTCTGGTCTATTTTTCGAACATCTTGGTTCTGCTCTAGTTTTCGGCAGTTCCTGGACTCCTATCGCGTCTACTAACGTAACTTTTGTAGATTTAGTAGACCGTCTCTTTGCTAAGACCGATAGTCTCTGCCGTCGAGTTAAAGCAGACTTTTATTTACTAAATTGTCGTCAGACATTAAAATTAATTAATAATAGAATTATTTCAGACGATTCAGCAGCATTTGTGTGGTCACGTGATCCATAAGCGCGGAATCTTCAACGGAGTATCTCATATTCTGAAATGGCTATTTGGAACGCCTAGTTCTGATGATGGCAAGTATTATGCTAATTCAATGAATAAAGTAACTAACGATGAAAATAAAGTAAATGATTTAATGAAATCTCAGGTGCAGGTCACCCGGAAAACGATTAAAATATTTAATGAAACCGCCTCTAAATTAAAATTTCGAGAACAATTGTTGTCAACCAATTTGGACTCCCTCAACGAAATCGTTCATAATTTAAGCAGCGAAGCTGAAAGCGCGTCGTATGCCAATTCGGTTAATGAATAGATAAATTTAATGTTAGAGTTAAGTGATGAATTGAGCGCCGATTGCGAGTCAATTACCAATTCTATCTTGTTTAGTAAAGGAAATGTTCTCCATCCGGAAGTTATTAGCCCTAAATATTTATTACTCGAGTTACTTCGTGCTAACCCGACGAAAAGATAGGAAATTCCCGGTCGCCCTTAGCGATAAATTTATACATAAGTATTACAAACTTTGTACTATAGATGCACTTTATTTGCTCATTTATAAGATTAGGGTTACCGTTAGAGTAAACATTGTAGATTACGCCCTGTTCCACGTCATTCATACGTTTTCATCAATTTTAAGATATCTCATTCTTTCCCCAGATAATAAAAATTTATCTTTTATTATCTTTCTGATGTATAATTCAAGCGATGGGATTAAAAATGAAAAATTTAAAAAAATAAAATGTAAGAACTGAACGTGGTATGAAAATTTCCATCAGAATTTGAAATCGAAGTATCGAGTTTCGATCGTTTTCCAGTAAACTCCTGGATTACCTTTCATATCCAGGAAATAATTAAATTTGATTTTTTTCATACTTGTATATGCAAGCAAGTACGTGAAAAAAAATTGCAAGTAAAATTGTGTTAAAAAAATCAAAAAAATCAAAAACTTGCGTTACTTTTAGAACATTTCTTATATGTGCAATAGATGATTTTTTTACCATAAAACTAGAAATGAAAATATTGCAAGTATTAAATTATTTTATCAGGGCCGGAGATATTTGTGGAACTATATGCACAATTACCACGACTGCGTAGATGTTAATGCTGCGAAAAAAATTCTTATTTTTACAACGTACATTTTTACTATGATATAGATTAAATTTTTGGGAATTAATCGGAATAAGAGATTGAAAATCTATGAATTCGTACATATTTTTACATTAAGAAGAGATGTAAACTTATATCTAACACGGGAAGTAATGAGAATACAATAAAGAAATAAATTGTACGGAAATTGTGCTATCCAAAATTACATCGTATCGATGTGATAGAGGGTTCTGATAATACAAAGATTGTCCAAAGTGATGTTATTTATATAATATAGGAAAGAAATAAAATATTATTAATATATTTTTCGATAATTAGAAAAAGAAAAAGAAAATAAATAAAATCATCTAATTTCAAGTCTTTCGTTGATATCTTAATGTGTGGTAGGGTATTGTAACGATTTCGGAGTTCACGATGAGGGTATAGTGTAAATGGCAATTGGGCCTATTCGCAGTATTTTGAAAAAGATGTGTTCGATCAATAATCCGATAAATAACTGTATTACTTCCCTAGAAAGTTGTCTGTCTTCGCATCTAAAATGAACGTTAGTACACTTAAAGTGTATTAAAAGTATGGACTTCCGAAAGTATACGATAGAATAGGAAGTGTACAACGGCTCAGATGCAGTACTAATATGCGCAGAAACCGATGGTAACATCTCATCAAAATTAAAGTAAGCCCCGTACCCTTGATAAGGTATCATGGATTGTGAAGTTAAACTTTTCATAATGGTATTAAGCCGAACGGCACTAATGAGAATATTATGGCCAGTTCCTTTCTCATGGGATCCGCCTTTATTTTCCCAGATTTCTCTGGTATAACCAATTCAATTTCAGATTGAATATATAAGTGGGAGCGATTCGGATCTGGAACGAGACAAGTCTGGAATCCGTGTCCCCCCCTGGTTTAGTAGCCAAGCGCCTTAACCACTAGGCTACCGCGCTACCGAAGATTTCATAGGGTCTTGCAATAGTGCCAATTTTCGGGGAAATTATGAACGATCGGTAAAAATGTGATGAAAGTTAAAGTTAATTTTGGTATCGGTATAGTTAACTGCGGTTAATTTTGAAAATATACCACCGGATTTTTTCGGAGAACATTCGACAAAAGAATAACAAAGGGCTGGTGTATTAATTAATATTTAGACTAATTTTGTGTTATAACATTAAAGTTTGGTGATGCACATCAAGGATGAAGTTGGCGAAAACGTTACGTGCGATAGGTAAAAGGGATGGAGCGAGGAGTGAATTCATTTCTTGATATCGCGATAGTATGCTTGGATTAATTTTAAATACTTATTGTCGGATTTTGCGGACGTGCGGAGTGAGGGAGAGAGAAGACAAAATATTAATTCCGATAGCTAGGTTGTATAATTAGATTAATTTTGAAAGTTCACGATAGGGGTTACTGGTGGTGTACAATGTGCGCTTTCGTTAATGTAGTAGTTTCAATGTTTTTGACATGTATGGAAAAATAAAAACGTCCAAATTACAATGTATCGCTCGATGATATAAAATAGTTTAAAAAACATGTATTTCATAATACGGTTATAATGATTCGTCGTGAATGTAAACAAGCATTCGCTTTTTTCACAGGCAGGATTATTTTATTGTGACGACCGGTACAAAATCGAGGGCGAGAGACGCGAAGTTAGTTTTTGGTATTAGAAGAGTATGCTTGGAATTACTTTTAATGTTTACTTCGGAAATTTTGGAACAAATGACCAGATAGGCACAGTGTGAGGGGTTAACGAAGGGTATAATTAACATCAGAAATCCATGTAGCTAACAATAAAAATGGCGGATGAGCGGTAAGAGAAACATTAACCTTAGAAATTGAAAAATATACTTAGGCCTAATTCTATAACACTTATGCACAACGGTCATTTTTGGAAATAGATCACAGAGTGAAGAGAATTTCTTTACAATTTCTGAAAAAAACAAGGTTTTAATAAGAATGATAACAATGAATGTACTGGAATATGCATGCGCGGTAGACGACAAGTGGCTGCGCCTGACATTTCTGATGGTGTGTCTATAAATATATACGCGAAGTGTCGTCCTGCGAAAGGTATATATTTTTAAACAGAAAATGTACGAACTGCAGGATCCATGTGACGAGCGAAGCATTTTTGAGGGTAGCTGAGTAGTGGTGACATGCGATCGACGTCGGTGGTATAGCAACAAGTACATTTCACAATAGCTGTGGCTACGGTGTTTTCGGAAGAATTAAAAAAAAAAAAAGTATTATTATTATTATATATATATTTTAGTTAATGACGCTCGACTTCTGTGGTCATTTGTGTCCACGATACAGTGTGGAACTGAAGTTCCATGGATTAATTACAATGAAAGGGTAAACATTACTACATATTAACGTATCTTAATTATATTAATTTGATTATATTTGATATCTTTAAAAAATTTAGTAGTTTCTGCGATCTTGTAACATTTGGTCTATGCTGAGTCCGGCTATTGTCGTACCCTACCTTTGGTTATCGAATTTTTCGCATTCAGTGATTATATGTGCTATCGTTGCAGCGGAGAGTTGGCAGAAAGGGCACAACGGCTGCTTTTCTCCATTGATCAGTGGGCCATGCGTTAGCCTAGTGTGACCGATTCGTACTCTCTCGCTAGAGCAAAAATTCCTCTCGTCTATTTGTGCGATACGATGTTGTCTAGGTTCCAATTTTCGATTTGATCTGTCGTAGCTTATTGCTGCTTAAACTCGCCCAGTGCTCTTGGTTTGCAAGTTCTAACGAATGTCTTATCTGATTGGTGATTACTTTTAGATATTTATCTTCGCTTGATTTAACTTTTTGCCATGGCGGACTCGGTTGATTAGGCAAACGGTGAAGCGCCCTTACAGAAACAACTTTTACCATCTTGGTAGTATAGAATAAGAAATGGCATTTGGAGTATCAAGCAGGTTACCAGGAAAGACTTAGAAGCTTGAATATCGTCAAAAACCATGCTGTTTTTAGGTTTTTTGAGTACGTTCCACCACTTTTAAAAATCTGAAAATTTTTTTACATATTTTTAGAGAAAAAATGCGTAAAATATTTTTTTTTTAGAAATGAGTATGTTTTCGTTTACGAGAAATCGAGTTTTAAAAATTTCGCGCCAAATTCATTTTGAGTAGAATCATTTTGTAGAGCTCGAAAACCATCGCAATTTGAAGGAAAAAATGTCCTAGCTTGAAAACTGACCGAGATATTGTAAAAAACTAAAAATTTTACAACATTTTTAAATTTCTACAAAGGTCGCTATTTGATTTTCTTTATAAAACAAGGAGTATTTCTTAAATCTACTGCCTACTATAGAATATTTTACGTAAATATATAATTCCCCCTCCCCCAAATGTCCTTCTGGATCCGCCTCTGCTTAAAATCTACTCATTAACACATATATAATTTTCAATATTAATACCTGGACAAGACAATCTAGCATAAATGGACGCTTATACCTGTTTAGTCATTTATTCTTTCTTTGTGTAGTACATTTGCATGCTTCGTTCCACCAGAGAACTTGCCATTTTTTATGATTTGAAGTGCTTTTTGATATATGTAGATCAACCGATAATAGGATGCTTTGAGTTATTATAGTTGTTTAGCACGATCGAGTTGATGGTATTTTCTATATCTGCGAAGTTTAAGTCATTATTAAAACTGCTCCAATCAGTTTTATTAATTAGCGTGGTCTGTAATAATTTGTAGAAAAATTTATAATTCGGTGAAAGTGATCGCTTCCGTGGTGTTTTTTACTGACCTGCCACTGTAATAAGTGGTTAATAGTAGAACTACATAAGGTTAAATTTATATGGAGCCATTGGACAAATGAAATATACACAGATTTATTTTGAATGGTTACACTCGAAATTTGAAAAATCGCTGCAGGGGTGATTAGGGTAAATGGTAGGAAGTATCATGATAGATTAGAAATTTGGATTTTGAGGGATAAGCAAAGGTTAAGATTAGTTTCCAGGACTCGAGCTAATTTTGAATTTTTATATCTGTATTACACCCAAATTTTGAAAAACCATGATGTTGCAAGTAGGAGGGATAAGCGGGGCTAAAGTTAGTTTCTGGGTTTGGACAACATATATGTGAGAGTGGGAAAATTGTGGGAAAAAATCAGTTGAGTTCTCCTGTTTCGAGACTCTTCAGAAACGGCTTTAGATGGTTCAAATAAGTAGCGGCGGCATCTCTTCGCGTCCTAAAATAATGATATATATATATATATATATATATATATATATACGTACTTCCTATCATTATACATTCTTTTTTTTTAAATGAAAACTTATAATCCCAAATTATAATAAATTATTTATATTTTATTTAATTATCATGCAGTCGGTTTATTAAAGCAGTATATTACGGAAATTCTCCCAAAAACAAAAGAATGAAATCAAATAAAAACAAAACAACACAATGCAACAAAAAAAGAAAGGATCAGAGCTCTGCTCTTATTATCATTATCACCATTGTTATTCTTTGCTATGACCTGCATATTTATTTTATTCTCCCATCTATTCAAAATATACCCTCTTGAATTTTCTTTGCTATACTTTTCATCAACTATATCGAAACATTCCTCCATCTGCACTATTTCTTTTAAATTGTAAAATATTTTGAAATATTACAATATATTCTATATGTTTTTTATCAAATATTACAAATAATACAGTATGCTTAAATGATAACTTTTTTGGTTCCCTCAACATCCTTCTGTGATTTTCATAAGGTTGTGTTTTCAATATTTCGCGGAGGTGTTGTATTCTGCGATCATTCGAGTCTTACAACGTGTATCCCCCCTCCCCCCCTTCCCCGGAAAATGACAAATATATATTATGTGTGTATGTATACGGATGAATAAGTATGTTAAAACTATAATACTGTTTGTATTTTACCATCAAACGTCTGAAAGAGCACAATATTCATGCTCATATGTGTTTTTCATACATGGTTACAATTATTTGGAACAAAACATATTTTTAAAATCAATTAAAATACATTTAATATTTTAGTACCGCCTTTAAAATAATGGTATTTTACGCGTGTTTTTACTCACCAATGTTGCAATTCCGTACATAGAAAACTTCGATATTTGTTCGTCCTATAATACATAAAAATTATGTTTAGCTATAGTATCGAAAAAATCTAAATAAAAATTATAAAATAATTTTTCACCTCTAACAGAAGTATTAGTGAAGATTTATTTTTTGAACTTTCAACTACTAGAAATAAATAATAAAATAATTCTAACCGTTATTTTAATTTGGACTTTCAAAAAAGAATTTTAGAAATTCATATAATGATGATTAATTTTCTTTCGTTAAGAAACCTTCTTCCCTACGTATAATATATATCGCTCTGTACTCCAGATCATCCAAATAAGTAGTATACTGCAATATCAGTTGTATCGACTATCACCAGTTATATTCATTTCATTTAAATAACGCAAAGACGATTGACAGTCCGTTTTAAAATTAATATACCCTTTATCTTTCGACGTGTTTTCTAACTTAATTACACAAAATTAAAAAGTACTCGGAATAATTTTATTAAGCGTTAGGTGAATATTATGTTTAGAAAGACTGAAATGAGTTCTTGTTATCTGCAGGCAACGAGCCTCGTAATTATATTTTTCAGTCCAAAGAACACAAATTGGTTTCATTCGAAGTGAAAATTTAGCTTTCCATAAAGCTTAACTTACTAGTGTATTTATTCAATTAAAAATGTATACTAGTTTATTTTGAGAATTTCGTATTCCTTAAAAAGCGTTTGTCAAAACTAACTGAACTCGACAATTTCCACCAAAAATATCGAAGTGCGACGGCTTCTTTTGTTGTTAAAGTACTCAAAATTATAATAAAAGTCTAGAAAAGTAAAGATGATCAAAAGAAAGAAAGAAAAGAAAAATATGTAATTCTTCATGAGTAATATCACAGTAGGCATTTCACAAAATGTGTGGTTACCGTATCACATTACGCATATATATATATATATATATATATATATATACATCAATACAAAACTTATACGCCGTATATACGTATATGTTTAGGTTATTAGGAAGAAGGAACAATAAACCTATTGAAGAACAAAAAACAATAGTGTCGGTGAATTTTGCAGACTGTAAAACCTTAAAATAAGAAAAAATAGAATAATGAGAGATAAGAAAACGTTTTATAGATTAACATATTACGTTTGAACCAATAATGTTTATATTTAGAATAAATCATTTATTATTCGCCTGGGAATCACAGCTACCAATTAAACTATTATTAATACGTTGGTATCGGTTATTACATCCGTCTAATATAATTCAAGTGTAGTTTTTAATATGTAGTCTCTATTTCACGTTTCACGTGCATGGTTAAAGCGTTTCTTGTGCATCTATTCACGTTAGCAATATGGAACTTTGAGGCACATCGATTGAGGATTAGTTGCAGTCTATAATAATGCATATTTCTAACAGACAAGCAAACTAGACAAGAATACGTAATGACCGTATGAGTATAATGTTATTAACACTTAAGTAAGACTTACCGATACTAAGCAATGGGAAAATGTATGCCGCACTTATTGAACATTTATTATGTAATACTAAGGCCTAGATAACTGGTATGACTGGACCAAGGCTGATATTAGAAATTTCTAAATTTGTTGACAAGCAAGAGCCTCTGCGTTTTATTGTTTTCATTTTAGAAGAATTCATGTTGATTTCTCTCATTTATTTAGTTAAGAATACGTGCCGATGCAGCCCGTGATTACTTATTGCAGCGGGGTCTGTACGTATTTCAATGAAGCGTTACATCCTCAGCATGTAAAGCGAAATGTTGCTGTTTGATATATTAAGGAAATCACTAAGGAAGAGTATAAATTGGGTGTGGTGCTGGAACACTGCTCTGCCGCACACCAGCAAAAGCAGTTTATTGCACAGATTTGCGAGTTTCGAGCGGGGCATAAAATAACATGTTCCTAATCTAGCATTTAAGTATTTTGCTTAAAAAGATCGGAAATTTTAGAAATCGTTAATTCATGTACAAGTCCATCATACCAAGTGGTGTCAAAAGCCTTGGTCGCTTCAAAGATACTAAACCAGCACATCTATAGATCCGGTTGTTTTGGTAGTTTTGCTAAGTAATGGAATGTCCAGGATGAAAATGAAACTTGATATATACGATTATTTCTGTCCGAATATGATCTCTTAGTGTGTTTAAGCAGTTTTCCCTTCCAGCTGTTTGACTCAGATCCCATGGAAGAGTGATAGGCCCCATACATATTGTTGACCGTCAAAATATCTTTATCTGATTCTTCGGGTAATGTACAATTTAGTTGTTAACTCCCACGTGTGGGGAAAATACGTAGTTTTTAGCATAGCAAAAATTATATATTCTTAATTTTAACAATACGTCTTTTCAGTATGTATTTGAGAACAATTCTGGGAACATTATCGAGTACGGACTTACTGGTATTAGTCTATTTAATACAATTATGAATTTCTCTTCAGAAGGTCACTCGACTTGCGTTATAGTATTGGTGTTATTCTTTACAAAATTTGATTACGTTTGATTTTATTTCAGAAAAGAACGTTAAGCCCACATTCTAATTTTGCTGAGAATTTTCAGACTTTTCGACTTTCTGTTCGATATTTTTTTAACGAATGAATAGAAACAGAAGTAGAAAACGCGCCGATTTAAGAACTTTTCGAAATACGTTTACCACAGCGTTTGATGCTACAGAAATGTCCATCGATAAAGTACGCAACCTTGGTATAGGTAGAACAAATATTCACGCGAGCGGACCAATTTTGAGTTTTTTCGATTTTGTTTTTAGTTAATTATTCTTAAATAATGTTTTAAGTTTTACAAGTATATTGTAAAACTTACTCAAAAACCCCGGTTTTATCTTAATCCAGTTTCAAAGTTGCGTGAAAGTTCATTCATATCGAAGTAATTTTCGATTCATACAGAAAAAAGAACTACCCGTATAAATAATTAAACATAATCACATACTCGTTCAGCTTTTTCGTTGTTGAAATTTTTTTGAGTTTGCTTTCTGGAGAAGTACTATCAAGGAGAGGTGAAGACGTTGGGGTCACTGAATTTGATAAAATTTTGCACATCGATAAAAGACCATGAGTATGTGATTCGTATAAAGTGTTAAAAAGTAACTTTTTGATTTACAAGAGAAATTAAAATTTTTAAAAGCCGCATATAACGGATAATGTACATAGCCGTTTAGATAAGAATATGCAATAAATTTCAGCTTGTGTAAATAGTTCAGAGGACCGATTACTCAAAAATGAAATATATTAAACAAAAAAATTGTTAAAAAACAATAAAACAAAGCAAAAAAAACTCCTCAATTTTAAATTTAATAAAAATTTAAACGCGTTATTTATTATATTTATATAGTATAAAAACATAAATTACTTTGGTTTCGTTTTGTGATGTTTACATCCTATTAATTATGTAATTCTTATTATTCACTTACTTTAATTCCTTATGCATGACTATATGAATATAATAAAAATCTTGAAATATTTAAATTATTTAACGACTGTTTTTTTAATTTTTTTATTAATTGCTAATGTAATATATATATATATATATATATATATATATATATATATATATATATATATATACATTAGGGTGGCACTTAGTTATACATGACGGAATTTTTTTTTTCAAAAATTAGGTGTCCCAACCGATAGAATTGTTCTCTTATATGGAAAAATCATACCGTTAAAATTTTAGTTCATTTGGTTGATTTAAAGGCGTGCCGAAAAGCGTTTCGGTGAAACGAGCGTACATGCGCGCGGATATACTGCTTTCCCTCGTTATACTGCTGTATGCCAGCACCGCAGTATAGTTTTGATGCGATATTTCTTACAGTATCATCATTTCTATATCTCTTCGAAATGTGTACGATAAGGATTCTCTACTGCATAAGTGAAGCAAAAGAAAAGAGTGAATAGGGTTTTTGCGGTTGCTTATTCCTATTTATTGCGCAATTTTAAGTGAGAACATTGTTTTGTGCTTCATATTGATACGGATTCGATACTTGCAGCGCTATCGTTTATGTCCGAGGTAGAAAATATTCTCCCAAGTGTCATTAATTAACGATGATCTCTCGGACATCGTTCTTTTTAGCCTTTGCCTCGTCAAGAACGCTTACTCGGCCAAAAAATCCCGTGCCTGTATTATTAAATGTATTTCTTTTGACACAACTGCCGTTAATATTGGTGACAAAGAACGGACATGAGTTGGAACAGTTCCTCGACCGCAAATTATTACATTTAGCGTGTCGTCACTGTATTTTTGAAATAATTGTAAGAATTGTTTTCGAACAGAAAATGCCTCTCACTTCTGGTCCAAATGTTGCTACTATTTTTAAAGAATTCCAAAACAAGTGATCAAAGATGTGAATAAAGACAATTTCCGCTCAGCATTAATGGAAGAAGAAATGAGATCAGTATTCAAGGACGACGGAAAGTCCCAATTGATTACATTCTTGCAGCGTACACTTGCTACACATCAGCCTCGTGATGATTACCAAGAATTTTTAGAATTATGCTCAGTATTTCTAGGAGAAACTCCAAATAATTTTTCATTTCGATATCCCGGAGCCATGCACCACGCAAGCTGGATGTCTAAGGTCATATACTCTTTGAAAATGTATTTATTTCGATATGAATTTACGCTGAAAACTTCAGAAGCGAACGGTTTAGCTGATATTTGTATTTTTATTGTGACAACTTATGTAGAAGAGTGGTTTTCAGCTCCGGTTACTATAATAGCACCAAATTTAGATTTTAATTTTCTAAAAAAAACTGAGTTCTTACGAAGAAATAGACGAAGAAGTTTCAAAAGTGCCTGTAAATAAATTTATTCGCCATGTATGGTACCGAACTCCGGAAGCAATTGGCTTCGCTTTCTTTGACAACGATGTCAGTAATGAGGTGAAAGAACGAATGCACAAAAACCTGGATCTCGGCGTAACAGAAGAAATGACGGTATGAGCCGGTTGCAGATTAAATTTTCTGATGTGGAAAATTTATGCCGAGGAGGTCTAAATTAATTTGTTAATTCGCTGGCCAAGAATTTTTTTGAGAGATTTCGTATTAACGCCGATTTTCTTCTCAGAAGTCCAAGTGAATGGGAACAGGATGAAGATTATCTAAAAAGTAGAGAATTAATCTCCAAAATAAAAGTGGTCAATGATGCAGCTGAACGCGGCGTACAATTAATCGAACAGTACAACAATAAACTGACCCGCAAAGAAAATCAAAAACAGTATTTCTTTTGTGTATTTAGGAGGGGGCAGGGGGTGCCAGTCGAGGGCATTACCCAGCACAAAAACAGTACCTGCTTCAATTGGTAGCGGAATATCGAAGAAATTACTCTGATGCGAAAAAATCGACGCTCATGTCTGGCATTAATACTTAACTTTCTTAGCTATTCTGTGGCAAATTGTAGATGCGTTTTCAACGATTTTTATATTCTTATCAATAAAATTATTCACCCGAGAAAGAAGGCTAAGCAAAAAAATTGTGATATTTCAAGTATGGTTTTAATAAGCCTGTAATGAGAGTTCCTGTTTTACTGCGTAACACCCGCTAAACCACTCTGTTTAGTAACCAGCGGAAGTGTACCTTCGCGCGCGCACTGAGTTGCGCTATCTTCTTAGCCATATCGGCACGTCTTAAAGTTGACCAAATTTGCTAAAATTTTAACGCTATGATTTTTTCATATAAGAGAACAAGACTACCGGTTGGGAGATTAAAAATTTTAACCTTGAAAAATAACAGCCACCCTAATATACATACATAAACGTTTGTTTATATTAATTACAACGTAATTCTTAGGCTACCCCCCATTCGAAAAAATGTCCCAATTTTATGTAATGCAAAAATGTCCCAATTTTATGTAACGTTTGTTATATTTTATAAGATTTTTGTTATTATTTAAAAAATGTCACAATTTTATGTAATGAAATATGTAACGAAAAATGTAACGAAAAAATGTCTTAATTTTATATAATGAAAGTTAAATGTTATAATAGGATTTTTGTGGCTATGTTATTTTTTTTTGTGTGTTGGTGCCAGTAAGAATTACGTTGTAAATTTTGATCATTTTATACAAAGTATAGAAGAGAAAGAGATAGAAATGAAAGCAAGAGGGGTCAAGGGGAACAAACCCTTGCGAGGCCAAAACGGCTGAGTTTATATAGATATATATATATATATATAAATCCAGTGTCTTTATGTTTGTGCAGGATAAACTGGGAATTTACTTAACCGATTTTTATAAAATTTTGAAAGTACATGCAATTTGGTCCAACTTAACAGATAGGATACTTTTTGTTTTAATTATTTACATAAATATTTGTTACATTAAATAATTTAATCAATCAATTAAAAAAAACAAATTTAATTGTTGGCTATTACTTTTTGTTTTAATTATTTACATAAATATTTTAATCAATCAATTAAAAAAAACAAATTTGACAATTTTATTATTTTTTGAGCACCAACTACTTTTCGTGGCGACTTTTGTGTATCGTGCGGAAATGCAACCATGTTTATCGCTGGCGCATGGAACTTTTATCGATGAATGATAAAATAAATTTTTCCGCTGTTGTTTACAAAAAAGTTCGTGGAATATGTATGTATGAATGTAGAATTAATATGTGTTGATGATGCAATAGTTCCCCATTATGTAAAATACATAGATAGGGATGGTGCATCTTTATTTTCGTCTCTATCTTATTTATTATATAATAATGAATTATTATAAGTAGAAGAAAATGTATTTTACAAAATGTTTGTAAAAACTGGAAGAGATTTAAACAATATACTATTGGACTTAATGGGGAACATATAAAAATAAAAAGAGTATTTAACTGATATGTCAAATATTCGAACTTTTAGGCCAAAACCACCGTATAAATTTTTTAAATTAACCGTTTAACTTTTTTTTAAATAATTTTCTACCAGAAATATAAAAATCTTTACTCAGCCACTGTTATTTTGATTTATTTTATGATAATAAATTAATTTTAATAAAACGCTCGAGACGGAGTGGTTGAAAGATATGAGTGAAGATGTTCTCTTAAACGTGTAATTATGGGAGATCACCGTGTGAATAACTCGGCCTCTTTAAAACGATGGCTGTGTGTGTGTTGTTTAGTTGAGCAAAACTTTTTGTTAGATTACGACGGATAGGTTATAGAAAAATCTACAATCTTCAGCTAAACGTGAAACATGAAGATTATTTTTTGTTAGACGGTGATAAACATGTTTCCCAAAGAAAGAAAGAATCTTTACGTAAATACAATTCCAGATAAAACAAAAATTTTTAATTAGTTTTTAGCATAGCAAAAATTATATATTCTTAATTTCAACAATACGTCTTATCGGTATGTATTTGAGAACAATACTGGGAACATTATCGAGTATGGACTTACCAGTATTAGTCTACTTAATACAATTATAAATTTCTCTTTATAAGCTCACTCTACTTGTGTTAGAGTTTCTTTAAAACATTTGAATACCTTTGAAAAGAACATTTTAACTTTGATGAGAATTTTCACACTTTTCGACTTTCTGTTCGATATTTTTTTAAAAAATGAACGAAAAACAAAAGTAGAAAGCGCGCCGATTTAAGCACTTTTCAAAATACGTATACTGCAGCGTTTGAGCTACAAAAATTTCCATCGATAAAGTACGTAACATTAGTATAAGTAGATCAACGTTTTCTTGATTATCCGCGCGAACGGACCAATTTTGAGTTTTTTCGATTTTGTTTTTAGTTAATTATTCTTAAATAATGTTTTAAGTTTTACACGTATAGTGTAAAACTCACTGAAAAACCCCGGTTTTATCTTAATTCAGTTTCAAAGTTGAGTGAAAGTTCATTCATATCGAAGTAATTTTCAATTCATACAGAAAATTCAGTACTATTAATAAAACTACCCGGGTAAATAATTAAACGTAATCAAATTCTCCGTCAGCTTTTTCGTTGTTGAAATTTTTTTGAGTTTGTTTTTCGGATAAGCACTAATGAGGAGAGGTCACGACGTTCGGGTCACCGATTTTGAGCACATTTGGCACATCGATAGAATACCATGAGTACGTGTGAGTCGTGTGAATTATTAGAATGCAACTTTTTCATTTGCGTGAGATATTTAAATTTTTAGAAGCCGCATATAACAGATGTTATGGGCATAAGAATATGCATTAAATTTCAGATTATGATTATTTACCTCGTGTAAATAGTTCAGAGGACTGATTATTCGAAAATGAAGTATATTAAACAAAAAAATTGTTAAAAAAACAATAAAATAACGCAGAAAAGCTTCTCAATTTTAAATTTAATAAAAATCTTAACGCGTTATTCATTATATTTATGTAGTATAAAAACATAAATTACTTTGGTTTCGTTTTGTGGTGTTTACATTTTACTAATTAGGTAATTCTTAATATTCACTTACTTTAATTCCTCATACATGACTATATAAATATAATAAAAATCTTGAAAACGACTGTTTTTTAATTTTTTTATTAATTGCCAGTATATATATATATATATATATATATAACTTGGCCATTTTGGCCTCGCAAGGGGCTGTGCTTCTTTTGCTTTCATTTCTGTCTCTTTCTCTTCTATACTTTGTATAAAATGATCAAAACTTACAACGTAATTCTTACTGTCATCAACACAAAAAACAACATAATTACAAAAATTCTATCCGAACATTTAACTTTCATTATATAAAATTAAGACATATTTTCGTTACATTTTTCGTTACATTTTTCATTACATATTTCGTTCGTGACCTCTCCCCTTGTAAGACTTTATTTCACAGAGATTCAGTACAGGTTAAATAATATTTTACCGAATAATTGAAGTATGAAAAAAATTACTTACTAAACTAATACGCCAAATGTTGGGAGTTATGGTAATTGGAAGGAAGTGTTCCCAGTCATTAATAGCCGGTTCTAACACAGAGTCCAAAGTGTCAGTGACATCCCGACGTAACTTTTCTTCAGTTGATAATGGGAATTTCGTTTCTTCACTTCCACCTATTTATTAAAATAATATTTCACTGGAATACAGGTTAACGCGATAATTTTATTACTGATGTTTTCTTTTATTTATTTAACGAAGCCGCCAGTCTCGATACATTATCTGTTCGTAACTTAACTGAATTACAAAAACAAAAATTACCTAAAAATAAATTATAAACCATTATCATTTCACCGCAATATTTTCCAGCTAGAACCACACACACTTACCGCGTATATATTAAATTTTTTAATTTGAACGTGTAAAATCTTAAAGCGTCGCGAATAATCAGATGACGCTCATCGTAAGAGAAACGTTTTTCATTGCACGTGTACAAGAATACAAATTTATTTCGTGAAACACAAACAGTTCAAATAGTTTTGAGGAAATTTTATCGCGGAAAAGGAATCACTAAAAATTTTCGAATTTCCGTAATGGCTTTTTCCAACATTCTCATCATCATTTATAAAAATCACGTCTCACACTTTAGTCTAATATAAATCGGCTCGAATTGAAACGTAAGCGTACCTTCCGCACAATTGAAATAGACCTTGGCAAATCTACGAGGCAGTTCAGTGCAGAAGCCGTAGTACTTCACGTGAAACGGATTATCGTTCATATGAGATAACAGAATCGTTTTGTCCGTTCCAACGTCTACTTCTCCACCTCGACTAACGTTAATCCAAAATGGTCTTATTTCTATCGACGACAAAATAGCCGGCGTGAAATTACGCTTAAACGCTGATCCTACTCGTAAGGTCGTAAATGTACTCAGTGTAATTATGTATTTATCACGAGTAGCATTATCTGGTGTTTCAGAGAGATACACATGGAAACCACTTGAACCGCTTTTGGCGTAAAATTTTAAATTTTTCCATTTTCCCGAGTTTTCTTCGAAATGAAAATAATGAGTTGAATATCCATTGCAAGCTCCTAGAGTTATGGTCGAACAATTCGGTTCATCTGGAAAGTAAAAAAATATTTGTACACAAATTAATGCTTTTCAATGAAATATTGCGTGTCATTCGAAATAAATATTAATTGATTTTCATTCAATTATTTATTTTCCTTTTTAAATTAAATTAAATTTCAGAAGTTTTTATTACCCCTGAATGGGCGTTTTTTTTAAAATTATTTATAGTTTTTATTTTCGGTTCGTTGGAATTAGCGCAAGAACTAGAGAAGGAAAAGTTTTCTTAGGATTTTACGCGAACAAAGATAGCAGACAAAAAGAATGCAAGAGTCGGTGTAACAGAAGGAAAGAGAAGGAGAGGATGAAGTACGAGCTATGAGGAGTAGGAAGATCGATTAGTAATAGTAATCGATAAAGAAAGGAAAGTTCGGCAGCGATGGAAGAGTATTCGGAAAATGTATAACGAACATGTCACGTTGGAAAGAACAAAGTGAAGAAAAGTAAGAAACGGAAAAGCGACGAGGGGGGCAAATTGTGCTCAAAGTGTGGACGACAGATTGTAGAATGAGGCAAACGCTGCAAACAAGGAAAATTGAAAAACCAAGAATGACGAAGAAATAAATAGGAATAAAAGAGTAGAAAATGAAAAGGAATTCCTCTTAAAGAAAAGGTAAAATGTTAATAAACCCGTTTAAAAATTATTTTAACTTCTTTTAGTCTGCAAACGTAAAGTATAATTCCGTAAGGGTCATTGTAGTGAAGTGAGTTGCGCGTTATTTGGAATACACAAAGTAAGCATTAGTGTTTGTAAACATCTTCACAACGTAAATTTTGTTGTGGCTCTCGAATATTACCTCGGTTACGGAAACATGCCAACACGGAGCGAAATTTTCACTAGGGACATTGATCGCTTTAACAAATAAGGATGGAAAAAAAAAAAAAGTATGAACGAAAACTTTAATTCAATTAGGAAACTTTATGTGCAAAACTGTGACACCTACATGTGACTTAGTGAACACGAAATATTGCTCTTCTAGAGGTAATTTTGTTGTAGATTCGTTAAAACAAACAATGAGCGCGTATTTAGGCATTCGACCGCGTATCGAGGCAACACTTGCTTCGGAAATTAAAAGCGGTCGGGGTGGGCGGTAAGCTGGAGCGATACATTCACAACTATCTGAGCGACAGATGGATTCAAATCCGAATTGGCTCCTCGATATCGAGAAAAGTTCCAATAGAGAACGGGGTACATCAAGGTTCCGCCTTAAGTGCTACTCTTTTTATCCTCTATATAAACGATATTGTTGACTGCATCAGGCCTCCAGTAAGTGCTCGCCTATATATAGATGATGTAAACATATCCGTGGCATCTAACATCCCTTCCTTGGCCCAGTCTATCATGCAAAATACAATTAATAGATTGCAGCAACGGTCAGGAAAGAATGGACTGGATTTCTCCTTTCAGAAGTCACAATATATTGTATTACATAGAGGTCGCTTCGTTCAGAATCCATCATCACTACAACTGAATAGTAATACAATTCCTTACAAAACAGCAGCAACTTTCCTTGGCATCTTGATGGACGCCAAACTGACCTGGAAACCCTCTTTATATCTGATTTAAAAGCTAAATTCGTTCAATCTTTAGGGTCGATCAAGTTCCAATCAAATTCCAAATTTAACGTCCAACCAAATTTTCTTCTAAATATTTATAAAGCATTATTCCTCAGCAAAATCAATTATGGGAATTAGGTGTACTCGTCAGCGAGTGGTTTCCTATTAAAAAAACTTGACCCAATTCATAACGCCGCTATTTGAATAATACTTAGCGCCCATCGTATATCCCGAGCAAAATGCCTATGTTCGTTAGCTGGTGTCCCACTTTTATCTTATAGCAGAAAATTCTTCACTTACTGCGATATGCTTTCATGGACTGCGGAGAATCACAGTGACGTAATTATAGAGCCTGACTTTTCCAAAGATAATCTACCTAAAGTCAATGCAATTTTGTTGCAAAATAACATAAAGCCTAACTTTACACCCAGAATGAACTATTCAAAACTACCTCCACCCAGAGCTTCTTTTCAGGTAGACGCTATTACAACCCCCACCGATAACATTTACCCACCAGCACAGCGAGGGCACAGGGCGCTAGGCATTATTAATAAATACACCACATTTTCGAAAGCATACACTGATGGATCCAAAGCCGATAAGTCCAAGGTTGCTCCAACTGCATGCGCTTTCAAAATAGACGGAATCACAGAGGACATACGGTTGAACAACGTCGTATCGATTGCGGAAGCCGAAACCTCGGAATCTTACTGGTGACTGATTCCTTGCAGTCCGTATGTTCTTTGCAGTCGGATCACCCGGAATCACCAATGGTCCTAGAAGTTCTGGCTACCTTATACTAGCTGAGCTGAAGAGGATGCCGAGTTGTTTTTTTATGGGTACTCAGTCATGCCAGAATTCCGGGAAATGAGCGGGTAGACCTGGTCGCTCGGTCATTCATGATGGCTCCAATGCCGCTATTTGCTTTCGGTCCATTTTCCTTCAGAAGTTTCCTGTTGGATGCAGTCTTCGCACAGTGGAATCACAACTGGATGTCTCAATTCACCTTTCTCAGAGAATTTAAACCTGCCATGGTGGCCTGCAGTCGGAACGGAACGCAGATTGTTCTCGGCGATCAATCGCCTGAAAAGGAGACATACGTCTTTTTTCTACGACTACATCCTCAAGCAAGCTGTAAAGCCAAATACCTGCCCACTTTATTCTATCGATGAATACCCATCAGTTTTGCACATCTTGCTGAAATGCACACGTCTCAATGAGTTGCGACGCGGCCAGATTACATCACTTGCAGGCATTCGCTCAAATACTCCTACCGCTTTGAACAATCGCAGGACTTTGGTGAGGAGTCTGATTTAAAACGTGGGTCCACTCACTGCGATAACCTAGGTGGTTACATGCAGTGCGTGGTTTAGTATCCCTCCTTAAATTTAAAAAAAAAAAAAAAAATATTTAATAACGTTTTCTAGTAAAGGTATTAATGTTACGTTTTTATTCTGTTTTAAATGCAACTGTCGTCGATCTTTTGTCTTTTTTATTTATTTTTAATTTTTATTTTGCAATTTTAATTAAAAATAGTTTAGTGGGAAATATATATACATACATCTGTTTCACTTGCTCACAAGCAAACAATTCGGATCGGATTACTAGTACAAAAATAAAAAAGAATTAAAGTCTAATAAAAAATGCTATCATTTTATTTTTTCTATTAATTCGCTATTTGAATTCTAAACTACCATTTTTTTAGGTACAATTGTATAATTTTCTAACTTTTCACCCCTAAAAATGAAACAAAAGTTAAATTAAAAATTGTAATAATTATGTATTTTTAAAACGTTTTTAAATTTCTAAAGAGGTCGCTGTTTGATTTTCTTTATGAAACAAGGTATTTCTCAAATTTACCATCTACCGTATACGATATTACGTAATTATATAATCCCCCCTCCCAAAAAAAAATGTCTCCCTGGATCCGCCCCTGCTTTTGACACCCTTCCTATTCGTAGCCTAATTAATGATTTTACTCCTGTTCCGTTCTATTCAAAAATAAAATTCCGATTTTCGAATCATATCAGTATTGAAATAAAATGACCGACTCCTTGGCCCCCACTCTCAACGATTACTTCCATCATAAAAATTTCACGCTCGCAATATTAATCCATGTAAACATTTTCATTTAGAACTATGGTATTTATACTTGAATCTTTTTCAATCCCATTTGACCTTCACCTACTCCTTAATTTTGGAAATTTTCCTCTCATTGTAATATCCTGGTTACATATGTCTTCCTAATTTCGGACATGGATTTCTCCCCTTGTTTCTTTATTCCCCCGTATCCTTTTCACAGCGTCCTCTTTAGTCCAACAATTCTATTCCAATCAGTGTAAACGTCAATCACCTATTCTTTGAATGTTACCTCATAGTGGTCAAAATTCTCATCTTGCCACTAATTATCAACAAAATAAAATCAAAGATCATATCGCTCGTTTTTTAAGGAATGCTAGTATTAGCCTAACCCAGGTGAATTTTTCTACGCCCAAAGAAATTTTGAAAAAGTTGCCGCATAAGGGAATTCTTATGCTTACCTACATCTTCAACGCCATCCTAAGATTGGGATACTCTATCCTAGATGTTGGAAGGATTCGATTGTATTTTTAATTTTGAAACCGAATAAAAATCCTAGCGAATCGTTTTCGTATAGGCCGCTCAGTGTATTGAATACCTCGTCTAAAATATTCGAAATGATTTTACACGATATTATATTCTATAGCAGGAGCGAATATTATTCCAAGTCACCAGTTTTTGGTTTCGCCCTAACCATTCTACTATTCATCAGGTCCATAGAGTAACTGGTAGAATAGCAGCAACCTTAGAAAGAGGATGGTATTGCTGTGCGGCGTTTTTCGATATTGAACAGGCCTTCGATCGAGTATGGCATCAGGGCCTGCTGTTCGAACTTAAACTAGTGATACCAAATGATATCTTCCGGGTAATGGCAGCATACCTATCAGATAGAACTTTTCGAGTTAGGATTGGCTCAATTGTATCGGACAAATTTGCTATTAGAGCCTCTGTCCCGCAAGGCAGTATTTTAGAACCACCGCTATATCTGATCTACACACATCGGATATTCCAGCTTTAACAACAACATTTGCTGATGACACGTATATATACTGGGAGCGCATGAGAATCCGACTTGCGCTTCGATTCTAGTCTAGGAAGACCCGAATAAAATTCAGGACTGGGCGAGTAAATGGAAAATTAAAGTTAATCATTTAAAAAATCAGCAGGTCACCTTCACGCTGAATAGAGGGAACTGCTCTCCTTAGTACTTAAATGGACGAATTCTGCTTAATTGCAACACCATTAAATACCTAGGATTGGTACTGGATTGTCGACTTACTTGGGGAGCTCAAGTTGCAAACTGCAGACAAGGAGTCATTGCCAGAATCAAGGCGCTAGGGTGTATTTTTAATAGAAAATCTAAGGTCGCCCTAAGGTATAAAAGGCTAGTTTACATGACGGTTGTAGCTCCATGCTGAAGATATGGGCTTGAAGTATACGGAACTTCAGAAGTGAGCAACATCAAGAGACTACAGCAACTGTAGTCACGAATATTAAGGCAGATGGTTAACGCTCCGTATTACGTGTCGAATAAAACCCTCCATGGGGATCTAACGTTCCGTACGTCAAAGATGTGCACAAAGGACTATATACCAAATTTTACAATAAATTGGTAGTTAATGATAACCGGAATATAGCCAGCATGAGGCGGATGAGCCTTCAGGGTTATACACACCGGAGACTGAGAAGGACGTGGTGTAGAGACGTTTTGGAAAACAGATGACTAGGGAACATTTACAACAGCATATATGTCATCATGTAGCATTCCGCATAATCGTTTAACGTTACATATTAATCTAAGATGTTATTTATTAATAGTTTCCCAAAAGTTAGAAAGTTGTAGAGGTAATCTAGGTAGATATTGGTCATTAATTAAAAGGGGGTTATTGGTAATAAAAAACCCGTGCTTAAAGAAATTACAGTAAATAAGAAGAAATTATACGTGAGTGAGAATGATTATGAAATAGGAAATTGCTTTAATAATTACTTTTTAAATGTTATCAAGGAAATGAGACATAATGAAAACAGTGCTTCGGAGATTCCTATATGCCTCGTTAAAATTTAAACTCTTTTGGTTTCATTGATTTTACTTACGACGATATAAGAAGTGCTATTTTTTCATTCCCAAATAAGCATTCCTACGGATTCGATGGCATACCTATTACATTAATAAAGGAGAATGTAGAATTCTTCATAAAACCATTAACTTATTTATTTAATAACTTCGTTAAATCTGGCACATTTCCAAATTCACTTAAACTCGGGATTATTACACCAGTGTTTAAAAATGTCAAAGCTACTGAAGTAGCAAATTACAGACCGATTTGTTTACTACCAACATTCTCTAAAATTTTCGGAAAATGTATAAAAGTTAAAACTTTGAGTTACTTGAATAAGATTGACTTTTTCAGCAAAAACCAATACGGTTTTTTACAACATAAAAGCACTGATGACGCCTTATTTAATCATTTCACGCAGTTGCAGAAAATTTAAAAGAAGGCCGCTCAGTAGCCGCATTTTAGTTTGATTTCTGCGCAAGGCTTTCGATGTGGTTGACCATAATTTACCGTTACGAAAATTATCTGCATGCGGTTTTCGTGGTTTTGTATCGGATTGGTTTCACTCATATTTGTCCAATAGCATATTCGTAACGAACATAAATAGTACACTTAGCGATAGTGTTACGTAGCAGTACGGCGCGCCGCAAGGGATCATATTAGGATCTGTATTATTTCTTATTTACATTAACGATTTGTCTAATTTAGGAGTAGCCCGGAAAATTTTTTAGTTATGCCGACAATACGACACTTCTCGCAAATTCCCGATATCCGAATATTTTGCAAAAAGTAGTGCAAGCTGACGTCGCTAAAATACGCGATTGGATGCAAAAAAAAATGTTATAGGGCTAAATGTCAAGAAAACAAAGTATTTAATATACAGCAATCTTCGCCGGAACAGATGGGATACCCTAAAAATACATCGGGATGATGACAATATACTGCTAGAAAAAAGTTATGAGATACAGTATCTAGGTATTTATCTGGATTGTAAGCTTCTATGGAACACGCAACTACTGCATTTAACAGCTAAGTTGAGAAGATTGAATTATTTGTTTTATTATCTGGGACAGTTTTATAACAGTGCACAATTACAAACCCCATATTTCGCGTTATATCAACCTATTCTAGCTTATGGGATAATACATTGGGCTAAAGCAGCTTCCTATCATCTAATTCCTATTATTTATTTGCAAAAGTCGCTATTCAAAAAGTATAAAATATGATCAAGGAGGTAAAAATACTACGACATTATTAAGCGTTAGTAATCTACATTATTTGCAATTATTACTTTACGTTATAAAAAATAAACATAAATTTGGAATAAAAGTTTGCGCGGGAGTTACTAGGATGGCGAATAAACAGAAAGCGTACGTACCATTTTTCAATAAATATCATGTACGAAATCAAGCTAGGTATATACATACATATATGGGTTCAATTATGTTTAATTCACTGTCAGAAACATTAAAAACACACTTAAAACTGAGTAAAAACAATCGAAAACTTCTAACTGATATTAATTATCGGATAGAAATTTATCTTATAGATAATTATTCGAAACACTACATGAAGCATTCTATATTGCGCAGTATTCTAAAAAGCATTACAGTAGTGAGCAAAAAATTGTTAAAGCAAAGTAATAACGTTTTGGCACATAAAATTAATGCTCAGATAAATCAAACGTTATTTTATGCTGCAAAACGCAATTGTGGAGGGTATGCATGTGCGTGTGCGTCATTATGTGTACTACAGATACTCAGGTGTGGATTGGAGAAAAATTTTCATAAGTGTGTGTTTGTGTTGTGTATTTATAAATATGGTATATATATATATATATACATTAATATTTAAATGAAGGTACTTAAGTGTGTACATGCATAATATGTATATAGGTAGGTATATATGTATATGGAAATATGTGTGTGTGTGTGTGTATATGTTTGTGTAGAAGTAAGTATATATATAAGAATGTTATTTAACTTAGCATGAGTAAATTCTGGATTGCTTAAGTATATGTAGATTTAGAAAACTATTTAACTGAATGTGTCTGTACGGTGTTGAAAATTTTAATTTAATTTAACTTTAAGTGTGGAATGAAACAACTTAAAATTATGTCTGATTATGAATAGCCAGAAAACGATATAATAATATTAATATCTGTAAACAATGGCTAAATGGGTCTCTTTATATACTACATATTTTTGAACTAAAAAAAAAAAAAAAAAAACAAAAAAATATTGCACTTCTTTTTAATTAATAGATTTATATTTAATACTTAGAGTTTAAAAATAATAATAATCCCACTGCTCGCGCAGCTATGCGCATTTGTGGTATATATTTGCTTAATTATGTTATATTTATAAACTTACACAATAAAAACTGATTTGATTGTTTAAGTCTGCTATTATGTATCTGAAGGGGAAGGCTGTATATTATTAACCTTCTCTTTTATTTTTGATTTCTGTACTCTGTCGTTCTTTATAAATTTTTCTTATGCATTTAATTATATAAGACAGCATTGGTTATTGTATGTTTCGTTGTTGTCTCTGATCCGCTGGGAGAAGAGATAATATTCTTAAATTTCTGTTTTTCTTTTTAGTATAGTGTCAACAGTGCCAATAGTAGTCATCTTCAACTGGTGTGGCAAAATAAAAAAAAAAAAAAAAAAAAAAGATGCCCCGATTTATACTGAAGCATAAATGTACATGTCTATAATTAATATAATTAATTAATAACAGCTAATATCCGACACAAAAAATAACCAACAACAACATATTATATTTCTATATATTTTAACGTTTATTTTTTCTCATATACGTCACAATCAAAATAGGAAATATCCTTGTTTAGATTAGAAATTCACTCTTGAACAGATATACTACTCCTTATTAGAAAAATTTTGCCCTATATCGAATATCAGGTATTATAAAATTTTTATTTAATTGTAAATTTCCGTAAATACTTAAATTATCCTTCGATGCAAATCAAAAATTTGATAGTAAAATTCTTGATACATAAATTCACATTTCAAGGAAAAACGACTGAAAAATTAGAACATAATCGACATAAAGAAACTTTGTCGAAATTTCTTCTTTGGTTTGCAATTCTCGTCAGATCAATGCAACATATTTGATTTCACTTAACAATTAGTAGCTCTACACGATTCCATAAAACAGTTGAACTTTTCTTTAATTAAACCTTCGCTTAACGCAGATAATTTTTTTTCAGAAAAAAACAAGAATAAAAAATCCTAATAAAAGAATGTTTTGAAATGAGCCAGAAATTATTCAATTACAAAAGTTTGCGAATGAAATTTTCCTGTTCTTCATTAATAACGCATTTGAACAAATAAATAAATAAATAAAATCTACTTACCGGAGCATTCGCTGGTTTTTGCAATAAATAATAAAATTACAGATGAAATAATTAATCTGTTTACGTAAAACATACTGGCAAATAGTAGGTTTATACGGAAACTATGTTACTGTGTAATTTTTATCTACAACGGCCATGTGGAAATGTCGATTTTCAATGCACATTCATTATTATATCTTCGCGGCGAAATCACATTTATATCTTATCACAGAAAGCTTACTATTAAGTAACCAAGCATATGTATACAAAATTAGTTTAGAAATTGCGTTCAACACATTTAACTGACATTTATTTATATTTCTGTTCAACTATTACGCGTGTAGGAGAATGCGTGTGGACGTGTGTGAAAAAGTTGATTTGTGTCAGTATGTTTATGAGCCGATATGAATTAAAGTCGATATCGTCAATACCGTTATCAAATTTTGCATTCAAATGTTTCCGCCGTGAAACAAACTATCTACGCATATATCATATATGACACATACACGTTAGAACACGAACGAAACACGCTGAAAAAACTCAGATTAAAGTATTGATGGTTATTGGTAGAAAAACAAAAACAAAAAGAGACAAAAATAAAATACAGCGATCGAAGTTAATTAACCACTTTCTTTTTGAGCTCGGTCTGCATAGCGCTTGCTCATCACAACTAATAGTATTTTAATTATTTTGCAACCAGTTAGATTTTGATTGGGTTAGATATTGAATGTAATTATTATTGATTAGTTAATTAGTTAATATGAAGATTTATATTAATGAGGTGACCAGTAGGTAATATCAGTGGCAGATCCCCGGGTGACGAGGGGGAGATAGGAGACACCCTCTCACGAAAAACCAAAGCCACTATGAAAAAATTTGTTATAACAGAGAAACTTAATTTATACCATATAAAAGATTTGTATAAATGTGTACCTATGAATTTAATTATAATTAATATTTAATACTGTTTTCTAATGAAACTATTAATGTTACATTTTTATTTGATTTTAAACGCAACTGTCATCGATCATCTGTTTGTTTTGTTGATTATTAATTTTTATTTTGCAATGTAAATGAAAATAGTTCAATGAGAAATATATATATATATATATATTTTACTTGCTCCCGAACAATGAATTCGGATCGGATTACTAACAAAAATAAAAAAGGAAGTAAAGTCCAATAAAAATACTATCTTTCTTATTATTCAAATTTTAAACCATCATTTTAGCTAGAATTTTATAATTTTTTTATTTTCCACCTTAAAATAAAACAAAATTTAAATTACATTGTAATAATTTTGTATTTTTAAAATAGTTTTAAATTTCTGAAGAGATCGCTATTTGATTTTTTTTTATGAAACAAGGTATTTCTCAAATCTACTGCCTACGGTACAAGATATTATATAATTATATAATCCCCCCTCCCTCCAATGTCTCACTGGGTTCGTTTTTTTTTGTTTTTTTTTTTTTTTTTTTTATTGTGTGGGTACGCCAGCAGCATTAAACCAACAACAGGAAAAGCAGAACGGGATACTAATTAAGACGGGATGTAAATGTTATAGTCATACGACGCGGAACAACGGTTATCGAACAATTACCCGATTATGACGTACTTTTTTGATTTCAAACAGTATTTACGATAAGAAATTCTTCCCTAATATTTCTGCTACTTTTAGGGAACTAATTGATACCCTACCTGGTTACACAGAGGAAATTCGTTTGACAAACACTTCCGAATCGTTCGTGTCATAAGATTCGGAAAATCTATTCTTATTACAGTACTATTGTCAAGGACGTTTTTAATAGGATTATCGTCTTTATTATCGTTTACATTATTATCATTATTATTAATGTTGTTGTTATTCTTATGATTTGAACTAACGGTGTACACATGAGACGGAGTAGAAATAATAATCGCTTCAGTGTTCAAACAATGATCAGATACCGCCGATGAGTTATCGACACACATCCTAATATCATCATCTGACGTCGTATGAACGGGAAGGGACTCCCCCTCCTCCTCATCTTCCTCAGCTAACATACTCCGTACAAGATCTGATGTTTACGATGCTTGACGTTACTGCCCAACATAGAAGAAAAAGAAAAAAACGCAAACAAAAGACACAAAAAAAAAAATAACCGAAAGATGTAATATTTTAATGAATCCAAAAACTAAATGCAGGATAAATAAATATGTATAAAGAAAAAAGGAAAGTCGAAGAAGGTTTCCGCGACGTGTAACAAACAAAATTAACGCCAGGTAAAAAAAGTGTAAGTAACCACTTCAATAGATTTAAATAATAGGAACAAACTCACCGAGATAAAATCCTTATCAGCTAACCGAGCACAAGAAACCGCACTATACAGTATACATATATGATAACTCAACGTATAATTCTTGACACCTAAATTCACATTTCAAGAACAACAACACCGTGAAAATTTTTTTTTTTTTTTTTTTTTTTTTTTTTGGGCTCGCTAACCAAGAGCATTGACCCATGTCTACATATATATATGTATATATATATTTTTTTTTTTTTAAATAACTTAAATTTTAATGCTATTCGCTATTGAATAAAGGAAGGATGCAATTATTGGAAAAATGGCCTGGTTTGGGAACGACAGTATCGACGAAATATTGTAAGGTGCGGGAGCATTGAGTTGTAATAAATTAGAGTATAGTACGGATTGTTCATTGAATAATGCCGAGCACTCAAAAAACACATGATTAGCGTCGTCACAGATGTAATTATTCCCTGGTAGGTGAAGAGGACAAAGAGGAGATAAAGACGGAAAAAACCGGTGTCGTGAATCGGGAAGGAGTGAATGGTTAAATCGAAGACGACATATGGAAACAATGGAGTTACGTTGAAGAACTTGACAGCTATGGAACCATGGTTTACGAGGAATGGAAGGTTGAATAGAAAGATAGAAGGAATGCGGATTGGAAAACGATCGGGCATACATGTCGGACCAAAATTTTGAGTGTAATTTTTTTGAGAAAGAAAGAAGATTGTTGGCTGGATAAAGATTGACGTAATTACCATTCGTGCTGACTATGTATGCTATCTTGTCGACTCTTTCATTTCCCTCAATTCCAATATGTCCTGGTATCCATAAAAATTCTATTTGACAAGGTGTACGTAGAGTTACGATTAGATACCATAGACCGAATGTGAAGAATTATGGAATCAAAATATGTGGGGCAGTAGGCGGAAGATATAGCTGTCAGAACACTTAAGGAATCGGAAACTATTAGAAATTTACTATTATTTTGAGTCGAGGATATATACATCAATGCTTGCAGAATTGCAACTGACTCCGCGTAGTATATTGAAGATATGACAGGTAGTTTAAACGATTCAGCATAATGTCTACTAGGAACGAAAAATGCAGCTCCGACTCCCTGCGGTCCCTTAGATCCATCCGTGTAGATAAGAATGTGTTGGGGGAAATAAGCTATTGATGATATTGATGAATTCGTGATTAACGAAAGCTCGTGAGAGATCTTTTATGTGTGGAGGGAGAGAAGTTAATTTGACTGGTTGGGAGAAATCTCAACCAATTGGGGTGGTGATCCGGTCACGCTTACTATGCTTTACAGAGCAATTATAAGATCCAAACTTGACTACTGTGCTTTTCTATGTGGAAGTGCTGCGAAATCTCGACTTATCAAGCTAGATCGTGTGCAAAACTGTTGCCTAAGACTTTGCCTTGGTGCACTAAAATCCACTCCTATCGTTGCGATTTACGCTGAGTCTAATGTCCCACCCCTATCAATCCGAAGGTCATATCTTGGATATAGATTTGTAATAAAACGCCTGTCTCTGTACAACCTTACAAACTCATTAATTCTTATACCACTATAATTCATAATTGACGATTTTCTTCTAGGAAGATCCCGATCCTATCACATATTTGTAACAGAATGGAAAAGTTTAGCTCCTACGTTATTTCTTACAATAAACTTCCATATTTTTCTTTAGATTTCCACCGTGAAAATTTCCTTTTTTATTACTGACGCTAGCACAATTAATACCGTGTATCTCTGTTCATTTAGCTATTATTATCATTTCTAGAAGGTTCTATGAAATAGTCGAAGTTTTCTTTAATTAAAACTTCGTTTAATACAAATAATTTTTTATGCTATACCATAGTTCTAAAAAAAAAAAAAGATAATAATAATAATAAATGGTAATGAATGGTTATTCTGAAAACAAGATGGAAATTATTTAATCTAGAAAAACTTTTTCTCCTTTTTTTAAACTAATAAATAAAACAAAATCCTTAGAACCGTAGGAAATAACGCAACAAACAAATCACAACATTTACCAAATGAATTTTAAAAAACCGAACAAGAATTATTTAATTTTAAAAAATAAACCATTTACTTAATAAAACAGGTCGTCGCCAATCTTTTCTGAACTTCAAAGGGTAGTCTTTAAAATGAAAATTGTTTTACGACACATTCGAAGTTTTTTAATAGATTTTGCATGTTCTTCATTAATAAATAATCGAATTATAATTGTTTCAGTAAAATATGGAGCAGACTGAGGAAGTAATTTAAACTTAATTTGTTTGCTCTTTAGTTCAGACAAAAGTTAAGAAAGGAATAATGTTAACGTGTTTTTTTAATTTTCAATACACTATTCAATGTACGTAAATAAAATATTTCAGCTAATTTAGAAAACACAAAATATATTCTGAAGAATAGTGAGTTAGTATTTGAAAAAAAATAAAATAGAATCGATTTACTGGAGCATTCGCTGACTTTTATAATGAATAATAAAATTACAAATGAAGTAATAAATCTGTTTAAATGAAACATATTGACAAACGATATGTAAATTAAATATCATTTGTGTTACTCTGTCATTTTTATCTATAATAGCCAAGCGGAAATGTCGGTTTTCAATATACATTCATTCTCATATCTTCGCAGCGAAATCACAGCTATATCTTATCACACAAAACTTACCAAAAAGTAGCTACGATTACATACACAAAATTGGTTTAGAAATTACGTTTAATTTATCTAACACTTATTTATATTTCTGTTCGACTATTATACTGTATATATTATTACGTGACCAGTCAAATGAACTGACTAGTTACGTAATATAATGGTTTTTTATTTATTTATTTATTTTTTTTTTTTTTTTTTTAATTTACAAATCTCCAAATAAACCAATTTTTAAATATCTCGTCAAAATTAAACTCTGGATTAGCGGTTTTTTAAACAATATCATTATTTTCGTGAATTGTCTTCAACAAAGATAAATTACTATTTTTATTTAATTTATACTGACAATTATAATATAGAATGTAAACAAAACAAATTACAAAATGCTTGAATTACTAATAAGACGATTATCTAATTGAGGGCCCTTTCGCAACGCCGCACGCACGCTAATTATAACATCTTCACATTACACACCTATATAAAGGGCTTAATTTCACACATAAAACATAAAATATAAATATACTATAATCACTATTTGTATCTTGCGTGCGGGACCTATTCCTTTGCTTCTTCTACCGGAGTATATTCTGTAAATTCTTCTGGATAACTAGTTGTTGAATCCTCCACTGAATTCGCTCCTTGAATATCTCTTGTTTTATGCCGATTAAATTTTCCGATTTCTTATATTAATATATCTTTTACTTTAATAAAAATTATAGTTATTTAATTTTGTACTAAACCGCTCAACCATAATGGATAGGCTAAGTTTTAAAAAAACTGGTTAAAATAAAGTACAAAACAGTAATTCTTTAAAATAAAATGCTTTTTTACAAAAAATAAATACCGACTTCAGGGTTTATTATACAAATTTAAAAATGCACTAAAAAGTAAAAAATAATTACTCCCGATAAAAAATATATATCAGAGTGATATAACACTTAAGTGGTGATATCGTAATTCTTATATAACATTAATACTTATTAGAGTTGGCATCAAATTCATATTACAATATCTAGGAACAATTTAATGAACATTTAACGCAGTTTTTAATTATTCTTTTAATATGAATTTGATGTCAACTCCAAAAAATTAATGTTGTATAAGAATTACGATATCACCACTTAAGTGTTATATCACTCTGATATATATATTTTCTCATCGGGAGTAATTATTTTTTACTTTTTAGTGCATTTTTAAATTTTTATAATAAATCTTCAAGTATCGGTATTTATTTTTTGTAAAAAAGCATTTTATTTTTTACTTTTTAGTGCATTTTTAATGCATTTAAAATTAAAACATTTTAATAAGAACAGATATTTCGACGGTGTGAAAACATCAAAAGCTACGTTTCCATGGTAATTTGGCAAATTTATAGTATTTTATAAGTCAATAAATCTAATCCGACGCTGAAAACAATCATGAATGAAAAGCATCCAAAAAGCTTCGATCTCCCGCATTATTAAGGATAACTCAAAAACTATCGGTCAGATTTTGATCAAATTTAAATGGGACCACATGAGAAACATCACCTTTCAAATAAAAGAAGAATCATCAAAATCGGTTCACCTCATAAAAATCAGTTGGATAGTTTCGAGGTCCATAGAGGACATACAGAACGACATACATTCATTTTTGTATATATATGTATATAGATGAAGAAAGCCACTCCGGCCACCATTGCTGTTTTTGAACCATCGGTGTAATAGTGTACTCTGTTTGGATATCGTCCAAAATTACTATTTAATCTTAACTGCATGTTAACGGTACTTGCGAAGTGGTTTGATAACTTCAACAGCTCGTCGATGACTTGGATTGACGGTATTGACCACGGTGCAGGACGTACGGCGATCTGGGGAAGCGAGCGCTATGTTTTCGGGGTATGGGAGATTCGGGTATTTTTCTCAAATTTTAACGCAGTATGCTGATCCTCCTTTTGGGTTGACTTATATTTGTTCCGATAATAGTTGTTAAATAGAAGATTTCCTGTAACTGCTGTGGTGATTAGGAGATTTGCGGCTTGGATCATTCTTCGATATTTGAGAGAGGGTTCGTTGGATTCTACACAGAGGCTTGTCGTAGGTGTGGTTCTGAACGCTCCTGTCGCTAATTTAATGCCTTGGTGATGAATTCCAATCTAGTCCTCCTAAGGTTGTGCGGCTTGCTGAACTGTAAAGTTGAGCGCATAGTCCAATTTTGTTCGGATGAGGGATCGATATAAATGTAACAGTGTTCTTCTACTGCATCTTGCATCGGAATGATTGAGCAACTTGAGAATTCCTAGAGAGCGGATACATTTCGATCGTATGTACGTTATATAGTCCTTCCATGTTAGTTTTTTATCAAGCAGGATTCCAAAAAACTTGACTGTTTGTACTTCTGGGATATTGGTGGATAGATAGTATCATGTTGGTTTCAAGTGTCCATGAGAGCTTTTTGTTTAATAATTGTTCTAATATTTTACCCAGTATGCTTGTGAGTGCTATTGGTCTATAGTTGTTAATAGAGGAATTCTTATTCGACTTGGAGATCGGGATTATGATAGCGATTTTCCAGCAAGCCGGTAATATCGATTTTTAAAAAGCTTTGTTGTAAATCGCTAAAAGATACTCCAGTGCTGTAATGTGTAGATGCTTTACCATTAGTAGGTGAATATTGTTTGGTTCGGGAGCTGTATTGTGAATGTGGTTATTAATGCATGACGTTAGTTTTTGCCATGTTAGATTTATATTATACGCTTCTTTGTTATTATTATTGAAAGGGATTGAAGTTGTCTCTGCTTTATTTTTGATGTTCAAAAACTGTTGTAAGTAGTTATGATCAGATGATATCGAAGCGAAGTATTCCCGCGAACCGGTTTGCAATATGGATAGGTTCTTCGATTGCCGTTTCGTTGTCTATCGAAGTTATCGGAGATAATTGTTTCCGACCCTGTATTTTTTGAACACCCATGCTGATTTTAACGAACTTTTGAAGCTTATCTCAGAAATAAATTTATTACAGCCTTCCGTTTTGGCTTTCCGAATTGCTTGTCGTGTTTCAGCTCTTTGCTTTTTGAATGCTTCGAAGTCTTCTTTCAACTTTGATCTGCGGAACTTACGAAATGCTTTTCTCCATTTCTGTATAGCCAAATGCAAATCTTTTGACCACCAAGGAACAGTTTTTTGACGTATTTTTCCTGTTGTCTTTGGGATTGATTTCACTGTGAAAACGTGTGAAATTCTCAATGTCTTCTGACAGTTCTTCTTTGTGGTCGAAAGTGATCTCGGTATCATTTTTGAATATTTCCCAGTTAGCATCTTCTTTCCCCATTTCGGTAGAAAAGTTTGAGGACATGTGGTAAGATTGCCAAGTGAAGAGGTGATTATTGGAAAATGATCACTGTCGCATAGATCGTGATGGACTTCTGTTTTGATTCTCCAACCTAAAGATGTAGCGAAGACTAGATCTAACGTGGATATGGTTTTAAATGCCGCGTTAAAGTGAGTTGGATGTTTTTTGGGGTTTAATAAGACGAGATGTTCGTCGAAAAGAAATAATTTTTTGATTAAGCATCCTCTTTTAGAATTGTATGTTGAATCTCATGTTTTGTTATGGGCATTGAAGTCACCTAGGATAATATATGGTTTTGGGAGTTGCTTAACTATTGTCTGTAAGTGATCTCTGCTTAAGGATAAATCTGGGGGGAGATAAATGTTGCATATCGTGGTTTTCGATGCATATATTTTTGAAGAGAGCTTCACTGTTATTGCTATAATTTGCAATTCCGTATTAATATTTACTTCCTGATAACAGAAGATGGAGCTGTGAATTAGAATTGATACTCTACCCGTTGCAACAAGGCGACTGGATTCATCTAGGGAAATGTTTGATATTCTCGTAAGTTAAAGCTTTGATATGGTTTTAAATGCATCTCTTGTAAGACAATGATTTTTGGTTGTTTTAGAGCGACAAGTTGTTGTAGTTCTGTTGTTATTCATTAAATAATAAAAACAGTAATTTGTGATACAATTCCGTCAAGCAATGTTACTTGTGTCTTGTTCTAAGGTGCGTATGATTCTCGTATACCGGTTTTTTGTACCTTTGTGTTGTAAAAACGGGTGCGATTCAGTCATCATGTTTAATAGACCTGTTAAATCATCAGTGAACTCCTTAGCATCTTCTGTTACTGACTTGCTTCCGCTGTATATGTCGATAAAGAGCATAAAATTTTTTAGTGATAGTGGATATTTAGTTTCATTGTCTCGGAATAAGTTTTTCAGTGGTTTAAAAATCTTCTTCCATGTCGGGGTTGGAGATGTTTTGAAGTCCCGGGTTTTATCAACTTCACTAAGTGGAGGGGATATGTCTTCGACTAGTTATGATTCTGAGATTTTTGGTGATCTTTTAGCCCTCTTTTTCTTTTATTTTTATTTTCAATTAGCAGTTGATTACTGCTTTTATCAGAATACTGGGAGCTTGATGTTGATGTGTCTGTAAGCGGACGCTTCGTTATTTCTGCTCCTGTACGCTGATTCAGATCTGAAAGGAAAACGTTTGGAAGAATTAATTCTTCATCTGTGAGGACTTGTGAATCGGGAGCGTTTTTATTTTTCAGGTCTGTTTGCTGACTTGTTATCGGTAAGTAGGTTTATTAGTGCTGAGTTCAGAGAAGTTATGAATGTATTCGTCAATATTTTTGGTTCGTTTCAGAGTGGAAGTTTTCGAGTGTATCTATTTCGCAATCATCGTCTTTATGTCCCTGAAGGCTACATTTAAAGCAAGTGAACTCGTCTCGTGTGATAAAAGTGTGGCGTGTTTTGCCATTTTGGGCGAATACGAAAGAACCTGGTATCGACAGTTGATTAATATCTTCTTCTTCAGGTGCCGTAAGCTACATAGCGCGTTGGCGAAACCTATTCGTACATTCAGCTGTACCGATGTAGGTTGTGTACCAGGCAATTGTAATATGCACAACGTAGGTGTACACACGCAAGACTACATTCGGAACTGATTGAATCCGCTTGTTATCGCGCTACAAGTGCAGTCCTGTGTGGATCTGCTGTGTATTGACCTAGCGCGCATATGATGTTTGTACGTGGTGGTTTGCCATTGCCTTCCACGTGATTATTAGCGATTATTTATTTTATTTAATTCTTGTAATAAGTTCGTCGTCGCTCGGGATCGAACCCGTGACCGCCATATCGGAAGTCAAGCGCTCTAGCAACTAGGCTATCGCGACGAAATATCTATATTTGTATATAGTTCTCGCCTCCAGCTTATTACTTGAGAAAAAAGTTCGCCTGCCGCATTCATTCTAAGCAATGACATTTTAGATACTAAATGTATTCCTAATTTATTTTGTAACACTTCTTCGAGTGCTTCATTTGGTATGGTTGGCGAGACGTTGGATCGGATAGTTTTATGCGAAGTTGGTTTAAGTTTTTTTGCCTTGATGAAGTTTGAGTTAATCGTAATACCTCCATGATTTTGTGCGAATTCATCAACGAATTGTTTGTTTTAAGAAAAATTACAATTCTTTGCCGACTTATTTTTGAGGCAGCTATAATATCTTTTTCTCCTTTAACGAGATCTTTTAACGCGTATATAAGTATTGGATAGATTTATAATCATTTACATGGTCGAAAATGATTTTTTGTTCTTCTGTAGCATGAGTAAAGTCTGTTAATGGTTCTATTTTGCTTGTAGTTCTCTGTGCGTATGTTAAACGGTTGCTCGACGATTTATTTGACGATTTGTTCGGTGATTTATTAATTATATTTTTGTTACCTGAATGATTATCATCGGTTATTGCTGCTGTTTGCTGGTGGTTGATAATTAACTTGACGTGACGGAAGATCGATAACGGAGTTTAGCTCCACTGTTTCGCGATGGTGCATGAATATTACTTTATCGTAAACAAGTAGATAAGATAAGAGCTATAACCGATTTGTAACACGAACAACCGGAACAGAGTCCTAACGAAAAATCCGATTAGCCTCAGTTACATTACTCGGCCTTTCCAGAAACCGCGAAAACCATATCAATATTTGAAAGAGAATTGTTATTAATCGATTTGTCGAATGTTTATTTATTATTCAATACGTGTTAACGGATTCCTTTATAAATTAAATTTATCGTAGAAAATTTCTATATATATTCATTTTATGTAGCATTTAGTTTACTAGAAAAAAAAAGAAAGTTTTATAGAGAAAAAGTATATAATTTTATTAATGAACTGATGTACTGTTTTTCATATATAAAAATCAATCGAATTCTTTTTAGGATAAAAACGTAAATATAAAAGCTTACATTTTTACAGTATTGAGTATTTTCGGAAAAGAAACTTAAATTTTACTCGTGGAGACATACGCGCAGCTAGAGGGGGCAACGTTGGGCAGTGCCCACCCTAGAAAACTCGTTGCCCCTCTAGAAGAATCGCCTAAATGTCACACGGAGAAAAATTTAAAAAATGTAAAAGTACAATGTACTTCGAAATTGATACCGTGATTATTACAGTAGTTTCCTATGTGCATGCAGGCCATCTGACGACGTTTTGCACACTGTTCTACTACGGCAGCGGTAGACTAAGTAGACATCAGTATTGGCTTTCGATTATTTAAATCAGTGACTACTTTCAAACTGTACTCACTTCAGTGGCGGCTCGTGACAAGTAAATCTGGGGGGCTCTAATGTAAAATTACAATAACTTAAAAAGTGTAATGACATCAACTTACCTTGGTTTTTTGTCCACATTTTAAACTAAATAAAACTGGTTTAATGCATTCAAGTTCTGATTTAATTAAAAAAATATGTGAATATTGAAATTTATTAAATAATATTTTCTAATCTTTTCCTTATATAATGTACAATTCTTTGCGTTGAGTAAGTTTCACTGTTGACGTGCCCAAAAAAAAAAAAAAAAAAAAAAAAAAAAAATTACATGTAGCATAATTTTATGGAATAAGGTAAGCCAAAATATAAAATCCGGGTCTTCTAAGGTTCTTCGTAAACTATATATGCTTCCTTGCATGTAATATTTTTATTACATTTTTCTTCTAGTTCTTCGAAATATTCTATTAATTTTTCTCGATTTTCATAAACAATATTCACTGTACGCATATTATGGTTCCAACGTGTAGTGACTGTTCTAGGTAATTTCCGATTTACAATTTCTTGCAGTACATCACATCTATGAGCAGAATTTGAAAGAAAAAGCTTGCTATAGTGGACAAATTTGAAAAAAAGATTTTAATTTTAGAATCCTGGCTTGTTGCTTTTTGCATAATTAAATTCAACTGGTGCGCATAACAATGAATAAAATGACAGTCAGTATTTATATTTTTGTTTTATCTTCGCCTATACGCCATTTGTAGAATCGCTCATTATGCTCCATCGTAAGTTTAAGTAATTAGCTTAAAAGGTTAGTCTCTCCAATTAATTTATCTAATTCAGTTTCTAAAATGTTGAACGTTTGAAAAATCACCGTGTAAAGCAAGTGTCGACAAAAAGCAGTGCTTCTTGCATTCAAAAGTAACAAAATCCAGATCGCAAAATGTATTATTTAAAGAAGAAAAGCAAGGATAGAAATAGAACAAAAAAAAGCAGCAAATTAATACAGTGTGCTTTACTGGGTAAACGGACGACGCGACGCGCGACACGGATCTATTGTTAAAACCGGTTATAATCACGTGTAAAATTGACGAGGGCTCACTTTTCGAGAGCCCACAGACGCCTTCAAGTTACGCTCGGGAAACTTCGGCTTTATTCGTTTTTCGCATGTATTTCATATGCGGTTTGGAGGCTCAAATATTCTGAGCCCACGTACTATATTATTGGTTGTTAATATCATGTGATCAAAAAATCAGCTGTTAATGACCTTGACGGTATATTACACTACGTGTAGATCGTACAGTTCCAGCGCAGTAAGCATGAACCCGATAATTGTTAGTAGGTGTTTCTGCTGTTCGTTTAACAAATCGCGCCAAATGCGGATATTTTTAAAATACGCTCTTGCAAAAGAAATTATTTTAAAATTAAAAATTCTACTCTATAACACTGATTTTTTTTCTTGAAGTAATTAAATAATATGTATTTTTTGAAAACTCATACAGGGAGCCTCGCGCCCTTGAGCCCCCTAGGACGAGCCGCCCCTGACTCACTTATTGATATCTATGCAATCGTTGTAAATTTTTCTATATAAAAACGTTTTACGATCTGAAATATTCTTAATTTTAACAATATTTTATTTTTTACTTTTATTGAAAGTTAATACGTTTTATTTTGAACTGTATAAAAATAATTTAAAATAAAGGCGAGTTTTAATCGATTGCTGATTTTATAACCATATTTATATTTCCAAAAATTTAATAAATTATACTGCGTTTCATTCACTTTATTCTGATCACATAAACAATTATGGAATTTTAAACATGCATGTTTAATTTGTATAAAGAAAAGAACATGATCAAAAACATCGCACGACTATCAAAATTAGCTTGAAGACCGCTGCAACCACAATATCAGCGTCGCCGCTGTAGATAATGCGTTATAAATAAAGTTTTTATTTTTATTAAGGAAACATTTTTTTGTAGAAAAAGAAAATATGATGTTATAAATAAAAAATTACAAATATTAACATAAATATATATGTATATATATATATATATTTATATATAAAATTCCTTATTTGGCGTGCAATGTATGTAGTATTCAGTTGGTTAGGGTAAGATATTGATTTTTTAAAGAGAGTATAATTTTAATTTTATTAGTCATTCATATGTGTGCAGTAGGTTTTTTTTTCTTGTTTGTGTGCACATGTATGATAATACATTTTTTCACGATTTTTTTTTAAAGGGGGTCTCCGCATTCAAGATTAACCCCAGGTTCCGTAAATCCTTAATCCGCCCCCGCGCAACTGTCATCGATCATCTGTCTCTTTTGTTGATTGTTGACTTTTAATTTTTATTTTGCAATGTAAATGAAAATAGTTCAATGAGAAATATATATATTTTTTTACTTACTCGCGGACAGAGAATTCAGATCGAATTACTAACAAAAACTAAAAAAAGTAATGTCGAATAAAAATACTGTCGTTCTGTTCTTTTTAATAATTTACTATTTAAATTCAAAACTTCTATTTTAGCTACAATTATATAATTTCGTTTTATTTTTCACCTACAAAAATAAAACAAAATTTAAATTAAAATTGTATTTTTAGAACATTTTTAAATTTCTAAAGAGGTCACTATTTGATTTTCTTTATGAAAGAAGGTATTTCTCACGTCTACTAGCTACCGCATATGATATTGAGAGGAGAGAACTTTTAAATAATTGAAAGCCAGCCATGTTGGATATCCTGTATAACTATGTATAGATATGCATATGTATGTAAGTACTGGCGTCGACCGGCACTGGAAAAACACTGAAAATTGAAACTTATATAAGAAATGTATAAATCAGTAAAGTATATTATAATAAACTTTATCTTATTTTGAAGTATTTTGATTCTTTGGTACTGATTTGTATAGTATTTGAAAATTAAGTGATCTGTAAATAAAACCCTTTTTTAAATAAGCTGTTATTTATTTCGGTTATATATTCATTTAAGTCATTCATTTTATATCAACTTGTTAATATAATACGATTATATGTGCGCACACAGATATACATACATATATATATATATATATATATAAACTCGATAATTTTAGCCTCTCTAGGGGCTGTGCCTCTTGACCTCTTTTGCTTATGGTTGAATGATATTTTTTTGTGAAAAATATTAATATGAATAATTGATCATATAATAATTATTAATGGTAAAATGAAATAAATTACAAATATACGGTTTAAAGTAGTTTCATTAATATTACAATTACCTCATATTGTGGTTATTAGTGTTTTACCTATAATAGGAATTACTGAAATAGTATTTGTAATTACTATTATACCTCAATATGATATTTGTCTAATTTTTTTGTTTTTAATGTAAAAAAAAATATTAATATTATAGAATAATTTATTTCTATAACATTTTTTTGTTTATTATTATTATTGATATATGAATATATATGATAATTAAGTTAGATGAAAAAATTATTATTATTATAGTAATTATTATTGATTCTAATCTTATTATGTTTATTATTATGAACATATTTATTGATATGATAGTAATTAATATATTTAAGATAAATGGTGATTTTAATATTATTATTATTGATATAATAAAGAAGTTTATTATTAAGTTAATTTTTATTAGTTTTAATAATTTATTATTCACAAAATCATTGTTTTTAACTTTAAAATTTAATTGATTAATTTTATATTATATTATATTATTTAATTTTTTTTTAAAAATAACATCATTAATTTTTATTTTTTTTTATTTATTAAGTAATATAAAAAAAAAAAAAAAGTTACTTATTTATAATAAATTATGATTAAAATTTACAACTTAATTCTAAATCGGTAAATATGAATATAACATAATCACAAAAATCCTATAAATTATAACAAACGTTACATAAAATTAGGATATTTTTTCTAATGGGGGGTAGCCAAAGAATTATGTTGTAATTAATACATATATATTGTCGTAAACTACAACAAAACTCGTTTATTTTTTATTTACATATTAATGTAAATTTTATTATCTTGCGTTCTATTTAATTTTTGAAACGCTTCAAAAACTAACTAATATTTTAAGAAATTTATTCTCCGACAATTGAATAGTGATGTTTACTCACGTCTTAGATTTTTATCGTGTATTACTGAATATCGAACTATCTGACTTTTGTCCTGTTTTTCTTTGGAGAATGTTTATCAAAATATGTAAATCCAAATAAAATTAATTAACATTTTATTTTTAACTTCAAAAATATAATTTGTTATTAAAAAAATGTAAACATGTTAAAATATGACAACGTAATAATATAAATCAATTATCAAATAATGAAATACATGGAAAACTGTTCTACTATATATATAGGAGACATAAATATAAATACTGGAAAACATAACTCAGTAGCAACAAAATACATGAACACAATGGTAGGAATGGGATATGAAAGCAATTTAGAAGGATATACAAGAGAAGAATGGAGAGAAAACAGGTTCACACAAACCAAAATCGACCATATATACACTAAAAAGAAGAAAAGAAACATCGACTTCGAATATTATAATACAGATATTAAAATAGCAGATCACAACATGATAGTGTGTACAGTAAAAATGGAGATGGGAAAAATCGGAGGAAAACAAATGGAATTAAACAGAAGTTTTTTAATGGAAAATAAAGTGAAAAACGAACTAAGACGCATAAAGTGGGAAGGGAAATCAGATAATTTGGACGCTGAAAATTTATACGAAAGCATAAAAGAAAAATTTGAAAAAGTATATAAAGAATGTAGGCAAACAAAAAATACGTCAGGAGAAGGGAAAATACAAAGGAAGAAAGAATGGATGACGTAAAAAATAATTGAAATGATAAAAAAAAGAGACAAACTGTACAAAAAAGTAAAAAAGAATAATCAAAATATTGAGTTAAGAAGAAAATACAATAAATTCAGAAACCAAGTGAATGCAGAAATAAGACGGCAAAAAGACATGTTTGTCGGGAAAAGTTTTAAAGTGGCACGGGGGGATATCAGGAAAACTTGATTAAATATAAACAAGATTATAGGAAAACAAAGGAGTCTAGGAGTAGATGAAACCATAAGTAAATACTTTGGCAAGGAACAAGAAGCAAGAGAAATTGCAGATAAATTCAGTAAAGAATTCAAAAATGGTATAAAAAAACTAGAACACAAATGTAATAAAGTACTATTAGAAAAAAGAGAAGAAGATGAAGTAAAAGTAAACATGTACTTACCTAAAGCAAACGTAGAACAGGTGGGGAAAATAATCGATGGATTAAAGGAAACAAAGGCCACCGGAATCGATGGAATAAGAATAAAAGATATAAAAACAGTAAAAATATATATAGTGAAGGAAATTACTAAGCTAATTAATCAGACGTTAAAAGAAGGGAAAATACCAAATGGGTTAAAAATATCGAAAACGAGACCAATATATAAAAAAGGGAAACACAGTGAATATGAAAACTATAGGCCAATTGCTGTAAGCAATGTAATTGCAACAATATTAGAAAAGTACGTAGCAAATAATCTAACGAAGTACCTACAAGAAAATAGGATAATGGACAAAACACAATACGGATTTCAAAAAGGAAAATCTACATCGAAAGCAATCGGCGAGCTTACTGAAAAAATAAGAGATAGCTTTGAAGAGGGAAAGAAGGTGTTGATAACGTTCATAGATCTTAGTAGAGCATTTGAAACGGTTGATCATAAAATAATCATAAACACATTAGAGGAGATAGGAATAACGAATAATTTGAAAAAATGGTTTCAAAGTTATTTAACACAAAGGAAAACATGCGTAAATATCCTAAATGTGCAAAGTGGAAAAGAGGAGATGGATGTAGGAGTTCCGCAGGGTAGCAACCTAGCGCCAATACTGTTTATTATATATACGAATGGTCTATACAAGGAATTAAGTTACAGTGAGGTAGTCGCGTACGCGGATGATATAGCAATAGTTACGTCACATAAAGATATGCAAGAGGCAGAAATAAGGATGCAAAAAGATCTAATAACAATAAGTAAATGGGCACACGATAAAAGTCTAAGAATAAATGTAAAAAAGACTAAAGCAATGGTACTGCGGAAAAAAAGAGACAGCTCTGATTTGTATTGTCCAAATATAATAATGCACTCAAATGAATGTGTACATTCAATGGGGGAAAGACGCGAATGCGAAATGAAAAACTGTCAAAAGTTAGACATAGTAATGCAGTATAAATATTTGGGAGTAATGATGGATCAACACTTAAGATGGGACATACATATGGAATACATTGCAAAGAAAATAAGAGCAGTTTTACCAGCTTTATATACATTAAAGAAATATGCAACAAATGAAACATTAAAAGTAGTTTATTATGCGCTAGTAGAGTCGAGGATAAGATATGGAATTCAGGCGTGGGGAATGGCGAGAAAAGCGTACTTGGGGAAAATAAATAAACTGCAAATTAAATGCGTGAAATTAATAGGAAATCCTTAAGGGGAGAAACCGATAGTGAAATAATTAAAAAAGAAAACGTAATGAGCATAAGAGGAATGTACTTATTACTGAAGATATGGGAGTACATATCAGCAGAAAAGAAAATTGAATTGGAGGAAAGAATAAACACAGAATACGAGTTGAGGGAAAAACTTTCGTACCAATTGCTGTTAGCAAGAACAAAGATGGGGGAGCAAACGGATAAATATATTATAACTCAGATGTTGAATAATATATACCCAAAGAAATAATAGAGAAGGAAAAAATAGGGGAAAGAAAAAGGAAAATAAAGGAATGGCTTCAGGAAGAAGAAAATATAAAAAAAATAATAAACATAAAATAAAAAGACAAAGCGCAACAAAAAAGCTAGGAAAAAAACAAAAAAAAAAACAAAAAAACTGAATATAGGAAATAGAAATAGATTAGAAATTATCGATAAGTAAAATAGATAAAGTAAATATTACACGATCATGTATATGTATAAGTTAATTTAAGATGGTAAAATGTCAAATAGGATAATTCGTCGACAAGCGTTTTAGCTTGACGAAAATTTTTGTATGTTAAAAATTATAAATACATAATTTTTCAAAAAAAAAAAAAAAAAAAAAAATTATGAATAATTTAATGAAAGAATACAAAATTAAAAACGTCAAGTGCCTTAGTAACCGTAATGTCAGCCAGTAATAATTTAATACGCGTTGTCTAGAAATAGCGTAAGCCAGAAATAATAGTTAAATTTAAATTATTTAAAAAATATACAGTCTTTCACCTGATATATATTTCAGCAGCCTGCGATTGTAAGTAAGTTCGAATTATTCAACAGACAATCAACACTACATGCAGACTAGTGTGTACATTACAATATATACATATATACTCGTATATTCAGCCCCCCCTCCCCAGGAAAAATTTGTAGCTACGCTTATGGGTGGAAAATTAATTTTTTTTCTGTTCGAGAGGGCGGAGCCTGTTGGAGGCTGTGGCCGAAGGCTATAACCTCCTCTAGCTCTTAGATCCGATCATGCAATTGCGTTTAAAACAGAATAAAAAAGGTAACATTAATAGTATTACTAGAAAACAGTATTAAATATTGGTTATAATTAAATCCATACATAACATTTATTCATAACTTTTATAGTATAAATTAAGTTTCTCTGTTGTAACAAATTTGTTAATCGAGGTTTTGGTTCTTTGGGAGAAAAATGTACCTTATGATCATAGCGAATTGCGTAATTGAAAGATTTTTAAAATAAAGTTAGATATACGTTATTTAAAGAAATCTTTCTGCAAGTTATTCTATACGCGTATGCTGAACCATCATCCTTACACGAATCTATTAATACTAAATTACAAAATGTAAAAAATTCGAAACTATTTTAAAATAAATTGTAAAGCAATGATGCGAATAAAAATTGTAATTTGAAATCAACAAAAGAAAATTCGCAGGGTATAATTACAAGCGATTAAGAATTTAGCAATGTTACTTTCATTTCCTATTTTGAGTATTAGTCATGTTCTCTACACACGTTAATCATAACAAAATATCGACCCGGATCTTATACCGCATTATCGTAATGTCTGATAAGTGTTATCAGAATAAAAATAGGCCATAAGTATTAATTTCACAATTCGAATGACAGTATTACTCAATGATGACAGAAGAAACGTTAGAGGGCGGCTTTTCTGTCGATGACTAATACCCTGCATTTGAGACTTTTTAATTAAATACGAACTATGTAAAAATTCCACGATTAAGGTGTATTATAATTATAGATACGATATATTTACTAACCTGTTTATTATTTAATTTAACACGGAATTTTCTGTTACGTTAAAAATCGTCATTAAATATGGATAGGTTTTCTACGAATCTTCATCGACATAAAACTAATAATATTTGATGTTTTGCGTAGTTTATCGAAAGTATTTTTTAGATTAAAGCTGGCTTACATAATTATTTTGTTTTGAATTAAATTTTCATGTATTTCGGATTTGAGTTTATTTAATAAATCTTGAATAATCTCCTTTGCTTTTCTCAACCGCGAAGGATCTAACAGTTTTAGGTTTTCTAACTGCCAGAGTAGTCCGGTATTAATTATTCTTTCGAGTAGCTCATAGAAGATACAATTTTTAAGTAAAATGAGTCTATAGCTAGCAGAACCTATGATTTTTTTTTTTTTTCGGTTTTAATATTGGAATTAGGTGAGTATCCCTCGATATCTCTAAAAAGGATTGGTTTTGCCACAAAATATTGAAGTGGTTTAGGATAACATTTTTAGATCGGGAATTTAGATGTTTTATAATATTTCTGTAAATACCACCCTGACTGGCGGCTGTTAGGCGCATTTTCTGTAGAACGGTGTCAAATTCTTCCTTCGTTATATCCACGTTGTAATGTTGATCTGTAGCTGAATTAAAACAATAATGTTATTGAATTCATCCATGTTTTTAGAATTTCTGAAGTCTTCGAAATTACTTCATAAATATAGTCGATCAGGACACTTTTTTTTTAATCCGCCTTTTGGGCATGCCAGCAACGGATCATCGCTCAGAAGCGACTCGGGGGAAAAGAATCAGTTAGATGTAGATTTAGTCAGCTATTGATAGAATAAAAGAACCGAGGATCAGAACAACGGACATCGACGGAAACGATAAGATATACGAAACGCAATAAGAATTAGAAAATTGAAGTGATAACAGATCGGAGTACAAAGAAGTACGTTCGTTCACGGGAGACAGACATTTAAAGAAGATGTGGTCAGGATCGCAGATGGCTTCGTCGTCAGTTTTAAGAGGGCAACTAGGGGATAGTGCGAGACAAAAACGAAAACGTGAGGAAGGAAGAAAAGTATGTTTGAGACGTAAGCGGATAATGGAAACAATAACGGAGCAGCGAAGCGAAGGAAAATCGTAAAACCAAGCCCCAGTAGGAAGATGAGGTTGGATGGAAAAAGAAAAAGAAGGTTGACTAGAAAAGGGAGGAAACGTAAAAGTCTAACCAAAATCTGACAAGAAACTTTTTACATAGTGGGAGCAAATTAGAAGCGGGGGAATTTTAGTGAAATAAAAGCGGGAGGATACAGAAATCCGAGGCAAGGAATCTGTCATTTCGTTACCCTCTATCATCATATGACTGAGGACCCAGAGCATATCAATCCGCTTAATTATCTCCTGACTTCATTTGTGCTTTTAAATCTATTTCCTCACATCTCCCTTCTCACTCTTCTGATTTTTTTATCCTCCGTATTCGCTCTCTCATTCACACTCTTTTCTCACTTCATGCTATCCGCATGAGAGAGCGAATACGGAGGATAAAAAAATCAGAAGAATGAGAAGGGAGATGTGAGGAAATAGCTTTGAGCACAAATGGAGTCAGGAGATAATTAAATATTTAGAAGAAGATCGATCGGAGGAAATATAAATTATGAAACGAAGAAGTGCCATTAGCTCGGCCGTAAAGATAGTACAAAAAGAAGAGGACATTCCTTATTTCCGATTTATTATCTGTAAAACGTGAGATAGACTAAATAACAGTTATCAATTGTGCTGCGGGTTTATTATTAATTTTCCGGAATTGTTGACATAAGGTAAACTAGATAACAGTTATCAACTGTGCTGCGGGTTTATTATTAATTTTCCTGATTTGTGGTAATTGAACCGTTATCTCGTGTGTGTTCGCGTTCCTGTTATCAGATATATATTTTCAACTTATACAAACGATAATAGCTCGGCAATCAGTTATTTCAGCTGACCGGTGAGATCGCTTCATTGTTATCTATTTAGATAACTCATTTCTGTTTCTTGGCTGTCACATTTAACTTTTACCTATTACCGATTTTACGTTAATTTTTCGCCTTTTCATTTTAATATTTCAGTTTATCTTTCGCTGTTTTAAATTCACTTCACTGTTTTTTTTTTTTTTTCCTTTCTCCTTTTTAAACCAGTTGATCGATGAGCTCGACTAGTGGGGGCCGCCAAGCAGCCTCCTCCAAAGATTTAAAAGCAAAACCGAATGTATCGCTAAACTTGATAGAGGTTGACGCTGTCGGCAAGCGCAAACCTTCCGGCCCTCTCTCGCCGTCCACGATTTTTCCAAGCAAGGATCTGCGGCTATCTCTACCCGATTTACCTAATCTTGCTACTTCAAATAATACTAATAACAGTGCTATTGCAGCTGTTGAGAATTTTATTATCGATAAAAGTAAAAAAAATAATAATAATAATGAAAGCAACAATAACATCTTTACCATCCCCACCACCACCAATAATAATAATAATAATAATAATAATATTAGTAATGACAATAATAATAATAATGATAATAGTAATATTAATAATAACAGCAATTATAATAATAGTAACAATAACAATCAAATCAAATCAAATCAAATCTTTATTATTATTATTGTTGTTACAAAACCCACAAATGCGCTATATAGCGCGAGTAGTGGAATTTGAATCAAAAATTAAAAAAAAAGAAATTACAATAATCAAATACCACAGAAATAATTAGAATGAAATTTCTGAGTAGTTAAATGAAATAGCACTTACAAAAAAACAAACAAATATATGAATAATATGAATTAAATAAAAATTAAAATGAAGCTATCATAAACGTAACGAAATTAAATTTATCAGAATATAAATCTATAGATTAAGTTTAAAATTTATATATTATTAACCTTTCACCAACGCAGCCCACACATTCTTACAAAATTTCAGCTCTAACATGTACTACAGTTGTAATAACCAAATAGAATAAAATAAAATAAAAGACAAATAATAAATAAATAAATAAATAAAATAAAAATAAAAATAAATAAAAAAATAAACAAAACGATACAAAATAAAATAAATTAAAGAAATGAATAACGAAATATGATGAGTAAAATGAAATGGTAACCTTAATGTAAACCCATAAAAAGCATACATTAAAATTTAGTACCCAAATAACGACATATTAAAATTTATTAATATTAATATTCTAATTTACAAAACACTTGACTAAACCTCGGTAGTTAAAAAAAATTAAATACAGGAAGATGTAACTCTGCTATTTTAATCTGTTATGTAATATATAATTAATTATTCGCTTACGTCTCTTTTTGAAATTTATTAAGTCAATTTTTAGATCACGAGGTAAAGAGTTAAATAGTTTGGCTCCATTGTATATAGTTTGCATGCGGGAGTGGTATTTATTGAACCGTGGAACAAAGGCAGAGTCTGTATTGGTTGATCTTGTTATTGAATTTGTAGTTTCTACTTGAAATTTAGTCTTGTATTTAAAAACAAAGTTTATAGTTTGCAGGGTATATAATTCTTTCACACATAAAAGATCTTTGTTAGAAGGGGAACCCACTATTTTAATTACCGCTTTTTGTAAATTTTCTATAGCACATATATGAGCAGACGCTGTACCTCCCCAATGTATAATACCATAACCAAGCACAGACTGGTACAGTCCTAAGTAGAGTCTCCGCAAGTGATCAGATGAGAAAAATTCTCTTAAATAATAGAAAATATAATTTAATCTCCTCAACTTTTTTTCACAATAAGAGGTGTGCTTGTGCCACGTGAGTTTGCTATCTATTAACAAGCCCAAGTATTTTATTTCATGTACTCGGTTAATAGTAATGCTATTGTTATGTGAGATTCGGAAGTTTTCCCATACATTCGGAGCTTGGTGCGTGTAAATCATAAATTTGGTTTTGTTTTCGTTTAGAACTAATTTGTTATGCTGCATCCAATAAAATATTTTATTAACATCCTGCTGTATTGACTCTTGTAGTTTATCGGGAAAACGTGAGTTCATAACTAACACTGTATCGTCGGCGTAAGTAAAGATTTTTCCATTTACTTGCAAGTTACACAAGTCATTTATGTATATTAAAAATAAATAAGGACCCAGAATACTGCCCTGCGGGACACCAGACTCTTGCATAATACTGTTGCTGTAGGTACCATTTATTTTTGTTACATTCTTTCTTTTAGTGAGATAAGATCGGAACCAGTTATATATATTTCCTCTAAATCCGCAAGCATAAAGTTTTTTTAGTAATATGTCATGGTTGACTGTGTCAAATGCTTTTCGTATGTCGAAGTATACCGCTGAAACAGATCTGCCCTCTTCTAAATGTTTAGTAATGTAAGTAATATGCTCAAAGATGGCTACATCCGTTCCTATGGTTGGCAAAAATCCATATTGGTTAATACTAAAGAAGTTTTGATCTTGCAAGAAATTTAAGAGAATTTTTTTTACACATTTCTCAAATACTTTCGAAATAGTGGAAGTTATACATATTGGCCTATAGTTTGACATTTCTTTTTTATTACCACCTTTGTATACCGGTACTAAGATTCCCGTTTTTAATGCATCAGGAAATATCCCGGCATTAATAGATTCATTAAACAAATAGCATAGCGGCTTAATGAAATAACTAATATTGTCTTTAATTATTTTTACGGAGATCCCGTCAAGCCCGAAGGAAGATTTATTCGGTAAAGATAATATAGCAATTTTGATATCGTCCTCTGTGAAATTAATAAAAGCAAATGAGTTTAGACTTACAGAGGAAAACGATTCATCCATTATCGGACCACTGTTGTTATAATTTTTAGAAATCTGTTTTACAGATTCACTGAAATACGTATTGAAATGTTCAGCAACTGTATGTTCATTACCATTTACTTTTATTGTAGCTCCTTCAACTGCGATATCTTCAATTCCATGAGAGTCTCTTCCAATTGTATTTTTAACTACATACCAATAATCTCTTTGATTCTGTTGACATTTATCTAAAAGACCTGTATAATACTGTTTTTTACTTCTTCTAACAGCTTGTTGAACCTTTTTGGATGCAGTTCTGTAGCTATTTAATAACACCTGATTATTTGGAGAATGTTTAAGTAATTCATAAGCTTCATTTTTAATTTTAATTAAACGTATTACTTCATTTGTTACCCATGGCGAACGCTTACGCTCCTTAGATTTAGAATTTATGTCTCTTTTACAACGGTTTATAATAGTAGAAATTTGATGGATGAACCAATCAAATTTTTCATTTGCCGAAGCAGAACTTAAATATATTGGAGTAACGTTGCATTTATATAATTCTTTTTGGAAAAGTTGTTTATCGAAAAAGTAGTTATTGGAACCTTTTAGTTTTAATTTAGCGCTAGATTGCAACATGAACTCTACACTTACGCCATAATGGTCAGAGAAGTCAAAATCAATAGTTTTTAATGAATAGGTCGAGTTAAATAAATTACTATTAAGTCCACGAATGAAAACGTGGTCCAAACATGATGTATAATTTTCCCCAGGTCGTTTATAGGTTGGTTGATTTACAACACTAATAAATCCATTGGAATATAATAAGTTCAGATAATCGTTACAGCTTTGATCATTTAACAAATTTATGTTCATATCACCCGTTATTATACAGTTATTGGATAAATTATCAATGATTTTAGTTAATTCCGCGATGAAGTCTTGGTACCTGGAATCACAAAATCTATAAACACAAATAATTGTAATGTTACTTTTGGAAGTAGTGCAAAGAGATAATCCTAGTATATTGCCAGTCTCTATAGTTAGATTGATAGTATTATATTGAATCCAGTCGGCAACGTAAACAATTACACCTCCCGATCTTCTGTCTTCATTGCACTGAGCTACTGCTATGTAACCCGGGATATGAAGTCGACTTACCTCTTCACTGTAAAGCCAAATTTCAGTGAAGACAATAATTTGATAATTCGTGGTAAGTTGTCGTAGGTAGATATTAATATGATCAAAATGTTTTCGTAGACTTCTAATATTCATGACAAATAATTGTAGCGTTTTCAATTCCATGACAAAGAACAAAAATTAAAAGTAAAAATAGAAAGAATTATCAATAAGCGTATTAGATTAATCTTCAAAACATTTTTTAGAATTGATTTTTCAAGGTTAGTAAATAATACGATATTTAAATAGACGAAAAGTAAATATCCATATCCGTAAACGGAGTTTTTGAAATTTAATAGTAGAAATTCATATTTAGATAAATGTAGAAATCAAGTTATTGCGAAGTTCGACATAAGTGTAACGTGCGTAACAGTAATATGAGAATAGAGACGATTTGAAACATATGAGAAAATTAAATAAAAAAAATTTAAAATCAAAATGTTTTCCAAACAGGTAAAATTAAGAAATTAGCTACATTAAATAAATAAACCAAGGTGAAATAAAACAATAAGGAGTGGATTGAATAATGATGGAATAATTTAGTACATGGCTATTTATGATACTGATAAATGTAATATTGAAATGTACTGTTGCATACATAAGATTAAGGTACTAAAAACAAGTAGGGATTTTAATATAAATAAAAATAATTATAAACTGATGAAAGATGTACGTAAAATTAAGGAAAAATTCTAGTAATTTTTGCCTAAGTAATGAAAATAAAAATAAATTAAAAATAGAATGGTTACTACTCCTGCCGTACGAATACAAAGTACACAAATACATCTCAGTGCACGTATTGCTACATTCTTCCGGAAAAGCACGCACACACACATTACCATATACAAATAATAAAAATAAAACAAAAACAAAAACAAATGGCATACTACGATATTCAACAGATAATAGTCAATCAGTACTACTTTTATCAAAGGACTCAATCTGCTCATACGAACGAAGAAGTATAGTTGGCGCTTTCTCATCCCGCCTGCCAAATATCTTCCCATCTCTCGTCCAGATAAACTTCCAGCCTTTGTGCTTTAAGCCGCGGGCCGCCGAAAATAAATTACTGTTTTCAGGAGACAGATGTTCGTTCACGTAAATTTTCTGATTTGCCAAGGCGGTCGGCTCAGTGAAGCCGATGTCTTTCAGCCGCAGACGCTTAGTTCGACAGTCTTTTAAGAAGCAGCACTTGGTCAGGCGCCGGGTAAATTTGACGACCACAGCAGCATGCGACTGTTTGCTAGAGCTGGGCAGTCGGTGACATACGCTCAGATCATTTTGATTCAGTTCCGTGCCGGCAGCGACAGCAATCTTCTGCACGATATCGTACAGATTTTCATTCGGCAACTGCGGCACGTTCTGTATTATCAGGTTGTCTTTACGCGTGTACTGCTCCAACTTCGAGACACGCTCACGTAGCAATACGTTCTCCTGCCGTAACTGACTGTTTTCGACGCGCACCGATTCGAATAGCTGACCGAGTTGCCCGTTCTCGTTGCGCAGCTGATCCACCGACGAGTGCAAGCTCTCGATACTAGCGTGCAGCGCGGCCACCTCGCTCCGAATGGCCAGCAACAGCTGTTCCGTGCTCTGCTTACTGCTACTGCACTCACCAACGCTTTTGTCACTGCCTTTCTCAGTTTCGGCGCCGCGACACTCAGGACACTTCCACGCGCCTTTCTTGTTATTGCTCATTTGACGCCAAGTCGATGCTGCTACACCACTACACTGGAAGTGCAGTTGTTGCGAACAAAAACTACATGCCGCGTAATCCCCCGCAGCTGGCAACTGTTCGCCGCATTTTCGACACGACGGCATCTCTCGATAATTAATACGTAATAATTCTAATTTAACGCACGAAAATTTACTTACTTTTATTTTATAATAACGCAAGTGACAGTGCACTTATATCAACGGCAATCGCGTATTCGGAAACTTCTCAGTTAGACAAATGTAAATATTAAAAATTTAACGAGTAAAATTTATAATAACTTTAAACAAAACGTGTTAATTCAAGAGGAAAGCAAACACGTCCAACCAGCACAATAATAATAATAACAGTAACACTAATAATAACAACAATAGTACAAATAATTATAATAATAGTAAAGATACTCTATAGTTCTTGGCCGATCATCCAGTACCTTTCACTGTTCACGTCAAAAGCTGTTCCTCAGATAAAAATCTGGGCAACCTGCATCCTTTAGCACTTGCCATGCTGATCAATTTCGTTCCCTCTTCCTCCACAAGCATTGTCCCTCAAGGTAGGGGTCGTATCTCGGTCAAGTTTCCCTCCGTCTCCTCCGCTAATTCCTTTCCGTCTCATCCGAATTTTTTTGCGTCGCATAATATCAAAGCTTATATCCCAAATTCTGTGTTATTCAGAATGGGCGTTACATCCGGTAGTGATCGTCTTTTTCCGAGAATGAGATCTTGTAGGGGAACGAATCCTCCATTCCTATCGCCTCTATTCGCCGCATACATCGTTCTTCTGATGGCAATAAAATTCTGACTGGTTCTGTTGAAATAAGTTTTCACAACACCGCTCTTCCTGAGCACGTTACGATAATCAAAATTCGATTCCTCGTTTCCCCTAGCGTTCGTCTACCTACGCAGTGCTCTAAATGCTTCCTTTTTGGATACATCGCAAAGCACCGCCGTGGTTCCTATATCATCTGCTCCCACTGTTCTTCCAGGCACCCAGTCTCGGAATGCAGCAGTCTGCAGCTTCCTCCTACTTGCTGTAATTGCAAAGGCACCTACTGTGCCAATGATCGAGCTTGTCCCGAGTGGCTTAAACAAAAAGAAATCATACGTATTATGGCGTTCGAAAATATCACATTCCAAGAGGCTTCTCAATGCAAAAAAAGCAATTTAGCTTCTCAGGCCTTTTCGTATGCTAACCGTGCTTCATCTTCCACTTTCTCCAATAATACTTCGTTCATTCCTCCGTTGACTGCTCCCTCTCACCTCCGACCCAAATCTCCCACCGTTCACAAATCATGTAATTCCAAACCTTTCCATAATTTTTCTCCTCAATTCCCCCCACTCCCATCTAATCGTTTCCTAACTCAATCTAATGGTTGGACTCTTAGCAAATCTTCTTCTTCAAATACTAATCTTCCCCCAAATCCTGCTACTCCCTTCTCCTTATGTACTCCTAATTCCCCTTCCGCTACTCCTTCGCCCTTAATTAAGGATATTTCGGTAGCCATCATCGAACTACTTTCTTCAAACAATATTGCTCCATCTACATCCTTTGTTGACTATCTTTCTTGTTTCCTGTCGAATAATATCCGTTTTAATTAATTCCCTCTTCTTATACTGTACGAAAAATAAATTAATAAATAAATTAATGGAAAAAAAAATGAAAATATAAATCGAGGCTGTATTAGCTTTATTATGTTACCATCTGTCCCCTGCTTCCTTTTCTTCTTCTACATTTCTTCCCTTTAGTGTAATCTTCTTTACAATATTCAGTGCGAAGAATATTAACCAGTTGGTTAACGATTTTATCGTAATAATTATCTTCCTTTATGCTTATGTAGAAGTGGTTTCAACCTCTAACAGGCATTTGTGTATTTATTATATTTTCTCGAATGGGCTCATGTTGAGTTGATACTCAGTCTCAGAACTGAGTTGCATTCCTATTATTCCCCGTACTCACCTTTCCTGTTTTAACTGCACTGTCATGAATTTGTCGGAGTTGTATAGCGCTGGCTATGTATCACGCTCATATATGAAGTACAATTTGAATTCCACCGGCTGCTTCGGTTCTGCACGAATATTGCTTACTCTTTTTTCCTTTATCGTAAAATTATTCGATATCTCCTTCTGCATTATGCTCTTTGTTTTTGCTTTCGACTTAGCAGCTACGAATTACTTCCTCCTGTTTTGTAACTGCTGTTCTTTATTTTTATTTTCTCTGTTACCCACTCATCTTAGTTCCTTCTATACAAATGCATTTGATTGTTGCTCTTATGGTATTTTCCCCCGCTTTTCACCACCTCATTTATGCACTATTTTATTAAGATGGCTGCGCTAAATATACTACAGTAGAATTGTCGCAGTCTAAGAGTCAATAAAATCTCTTTAGAGGGGTTATTGGATCTCTATAATGTCAATGTTGCTCTTCTCTTCGAAACGTGGCTTCGGTCAGGCATAAATTACAATATTAGAGGTTTCAGGGCAGTTACATGAGATCGCGATGACGGTTATGGTGGTTCTGCAATCCTTATTAGAAATGGCATTCCATTCTACTTTTATGATGTCTACCTTAATCTTCTTTCTTGTCCCAATGTACCTAACATTGTTCACACTCCATTCAGTCTCCCTCTGTACGTCCTATTAGCATTGTTTCTATCTATGTTCTTCCTAGTTTCAACCTTCGCCTTTTCTCCTTTTCATCGTTTTTTAATTCCATTCCGCATCCTTTTATCATCGGTGGTCATTGGAATGCGCATTCCTCTTTTATGGGGCTGTGTATTCTACAATCCCAACGGTTCCATCCTTGAGAATGCCATACTCTTTGATAATCTAGTACTCCTCAACGATCTCTCCCCCACATACTACAGGAATGATTCTATATCTGGTTCCCTCGATCTAACCTTTTCCTCTTCGTCTATTGGTCTTAATTATAATTGGAAGACCCTTATGAGTAACCATGTTCCTATCCTAAAAATCCTATCAGTTTTCCTCCTCCGTCTGATTCAAATTATACCAATTCTTCTAGATGGAATCTTTCCAAAACAAGCTGGCCTCTATTCCGCTCCCTGCATGAGTCGCCTCTTCCTCTCCTTCAACCGGATCACGATCCGGTACCTCTCTGCAATTCCTTTTTATATTCCTTAACTTCTGCTCTTTCTTTATCTTCTCAGCCCCACCATATGTCATCTTTTGTACATCGCAGTAAGGCTTCTTCACTTTGGTGGAACAAGGAATGCGACACTGCTTTTAATATCAATCGTGCAACCTTTAGAACCGTCCGTTCTAACCCTATGACTGGAAATTTTCTCGCTCACAAACGGGCAAGTGCAAGAGCTAAGTTAATATTGTATTCCACAAAGAAGTCCTCTTGGAAAAATTTCTGTGCTAAGTTCTCTAGAACTACTCCTCTTTCGCAGATTTGGAAGATGGCCAGAGCCTTCAAATTCCAATCCTCTTCTCGCCCTTCCACCTTCAGTATTCCCGACGATAGCCTTTTTCCTTTTATTGATTCCGCCGATCCAGCTTATGTTCCTTCATTTGATGAATTGTACTCTCCTTTTCCGCAAAACTCTCCTCCTCACTTTCTAACTTCGGCTTCCAATTTTAATAAATTAAAGTCTGTTCTCTCCAAATCGTCCAGCCCTACTCCAGGATTTGACGGTATACACTATCTCGCTCTTAAAAAATCTCATGTTAAGTCGTTCTTTCCAATTCACCTCTCTATCTCTTGACGCTCCAAGAAAGGTTTTCTGAGGTCTTCTTCAAGGTTCCTCCCTCAGTCCTACTCTTTTTAACATCTATACTATCAGTATAGCTTCTCTTCATTTAAATTCCTATTCTTTATTCTTTTCAGATGACATGCTCCTTTTCTCCTCGTCTGAGGATGTTTTAGCAGCCTATGAAGCACTCAATTCGTCGCTCATTGTGCTGGAACATTCTCTCTCCTTAATTAATCTTTCAATTTCTCCTTCTAAGTCTTCTTACACTATTTTTACCCTCCGTCCCTATAACCCTGCTTTAGTTAACCTATCCTTAAACAATGTATCTCTTTCTCGTGTTAATTGCTTTTGTTATGTCGGTGTCATTCTTGATAGTCGCTGGTCCTTCTATGAACACATCAAATATCTTTCTGTTTCTACTATTAAAAAGTTGAACTTGCTGAAAGCTCTGTCGCCAACTAAAGGTAGAGATCCTTATATTCTTATTTCTCTTTACAAATCTATTATCCGTTCGAAATTTGATTATTGTTCTTTTATTTATGGTAGTGCGTCCAAGACCAATCTTTCCAAACTAGATGTAATTCAAAATTCTTGCCTTCGTCTCTGTCTTGGAGCTCTTAAATCCTCTCCAACCAGTGCTATTCTTGCTGAATCCAATTTTTCACCCCTATCCATTCGTAGATCTTATTTAGGCTATCGTTTCCTTGTTAAATGTCTTCCTCTCGCATCCTCTACTCTTGTTCAGTCTTACCTTTCGATTTATATCAGCTGGCGCTTCACTCCCAACAAAACCCCTATTCTGGCTTTTATTTAACATCGTCTCAGTTCATGTTGGCCGTATATTATCTCTTTCAATAATCTCCCTTGTTTTTCCTTCGACTTCACTGATATTTGTCATTCTCATAAGGTTTTCCCTCATTTGCTAAAAATTTCCCCCAAGCCGTAATTAAACAGGTATTCTACAGTACTATCAATTTTTTATTTCCCTCTCATGTTACCATTTACACGGATGGTTCGAGGGGGCCTGATGGTGTTGTTGTTTCCTTCATCCTTCCTGATTTTAACTTCTCAGAATCTTTTTGCTTTCCTTATTTCTGTTCCATATTATAATGTGTCCATTACATGGGTCCGAAGGAATTGTATAAAAAATAAAAATAAAATAATAAAAATAGAATAATTGGTGAGAGTGTGAATGTGCGAACGAATGACATCCTGTTGTCGGTGGGGTGGCCAATCATCATCCAGCGATAAAGAAAGGATCTACGTGATAGGGTCAGCTCCAGCGGTTACGAGCGGAAAGGCGGGAGAAAAGGTCACTTGAGTTAACTCTAGAGTTGTGTTAAGGCTTCAGTGAATACCTGAGTTTGGAGACAAGCGGTCAGTACGGTGGCTAGTAAAAAACGTTCGTCGAAGAAGTGTACCCAGTTTTCGGTAACGAACTAAGAAAATTTTTAAAAGTGTTAAAACGGAATTGTACGCGATCTCTCGAATATAAGTTCGCAGTAATTCAGGTCGTCGTTAATTAAAATCTACAATAACGCAACGTCGATTTCTCCGCATCATCAATAGTCAACATATCGTCAAATTATAGTTTACGAATTTTGTAAATGTCACTAATTTGAAATCCGAATTTCGACGCGATTTTGATACTAGCACCTTGTTGGATCAAACTTCTTTCGGTTGCGAGACGAATTGGTTATTTTACAAAAAAAAGGTCAATATAGTTCCGCGATGTGACAATGACTGTAGTTCTACTGAGATGATTTTTTAACGATTCGGTTTTTTCTTTCGACTCTCTCAATACATTAGACCATTATTAAACTTTTTTTTTTATTTATTTACCAGTATAGTGCGTTAAGTTGTTTAACTAATCGAAATACTATTCGAATCTGTTTTTCATCAGGCAGACGTACTGCCTAAACAATGATGCGCTGAGTCCGTTCCTTCTATTACAGTTCATAACAGCACTAACATAAGCCGTAATGAAAATAACCAAACCGAAACCTGCCATCCCGTTCCGTTTCTTAGCCCTCGTACTAACACTACCAAAGCAAATTACAACGATCCGAACCAAATTCTAAAAACCACTGCAGTCTCGTATTCCGATAAAGCAAAAAGAAAAATAACACCGATTTACAACCCGCTTATTCCGTGCATTCAAGAAACATACTTAAAACAAAATCAACATTTAAAACTAAAACAAGTTCAGTTAAGCATGAGGTTTCATGCGCTGAGGATTCCGTATGAAAGTTAACAACAACTATAATTATTTAGCATGTAAGAAAATTTGTTTGAAAAAACTTCCGTTTTTATTTTATTATTTTAATTTAATATGTTAATAAATTTCGGAGATCTTTTCTAATAATAATTTAAAGCAGTAAAGCAAAATACTAATTTCAATCAAAGGCTTAGACTAATTTGAAGTGCAATGTAATGGTTATGAAGAAAAATTAATTAAATCCTTTTTTTTTATTTATTTAATTTTTATTTATTTTTTTAGCTTATTGGTTTAGATTTAATAATACTAAGGTTTTATGATTTTTTAAAATGTATAATTTTGTTAATCCCTACACCTATCTTTCTTGAATAGTCGACCGTTAAAGACATTTAATAAATATATAAAGGAAAACACACAAAAAATATTAATTAGAAATAATATTAATGCTATGTATCACTCTGCTGCGGCTGCTAGAATGCTGGTACTACCTGCTGGCAGGTTGGTGTACGTTGGTAATTGCGTCCTGGATTCTCGGTGAATGGGAGGGAGATACACGGTAATCGAAATTATAGTTTACGAATTTTGTAAATGTCACTAATTTGAAAACCGAATTTCGAGGCGATCTGGTTACTTTGTTATTAAACTTCTTTCGGTTACAAGACGAACTGGTTACTTTACTAAAAAAGGTCGATAGAGTTCCGCGATGTGACAAAGACTGTCGTTCCACTGAGATGATTTTTTAACAATTCGTTTTTTCCTTTCGACTGTCTCAATACATTAGACCATTATTAAACAATTGTTTTTATTTATTTACCAGCATAGTGCGTTAAGTTGTTTAACTAATCGAAATACTATTCGAATCTGTTTTTCATCGTATTAGCCTTCATGTGCCAAAAAAGACGTGTCAGTTTTTTCCACAAGTTTCTATTCCTTATTTTATGCAGATTATAATTAAATTTAAAAACTTTGTTCGTAGAATATATACAAAATATCGATTTCACTCGTATACTAGTTATTTGAAGCCGGTCATTAAATTTTTAAACAAAATAATAAAATTTTTTCTCAACAAAATAAGAAATGATAAATTTCAGAAATTTCTTGCTAATGCAAATGCACAGGACAAAAGCTTATGGAAAGTGTGCTCGAAGTACAATAAGAGCTATAGTGTAATTCCGTCGATTCTTGATCAAGACCTCAACGTATATGTGTATAAGGACCAGGCCAAGGCAGAGTTGTTAGCCGAGTATTTTGCTAACATGCATAAAGCGAGCTCACGGCCCACATCTATGTACCAAAATAGGTTAGTTACCGATACAGTTAAAAGGTTATTAACACCGTCTGCTTCCGACAACATCGCACGATTTCAACTTCCCCTTTCGGGGTTTTATCCTGCCTCGCCGACAGAAGTATTAAGTTACCTCAAAAAATCAAGAAATAAAATGTCTTCTGGTGACGACAACATTCCTGCAAAGATCTTAAAAAAAAATCCCACGGAAAGGTGTACTTGAGTTAACGCATATTATCAATGCCGCGATGTAGTACGGCTATTTTCCAAACGCTTGGAAGGCAGCTAAAATAATTGCACTACCTAAACCGGGCAAAGACTCTTCGCATCTGAATAATATACGACCGATTAGTTTGCTCAGTAACTTAAGCAAAATTGCGGAAAAAGTTATACTGCAGAGACTTCGTAAATTTGCTGACAATAACAACATTATTCCAGCGGAGCAATTTGGTTTCAGACCGAGGCATTCTACCACACATCAGATTGCCAGGATAGCGGACCATGTCTTGCATAACTTTAATTTGAATAAACACACTGGGTTAATATTATTTGATATTGCAAAAGCATTTGATTCGACTTGGCATGACGGTTTGTTATTCAAAATGTTAAAGTATAAATTTCCGAATTATTTAATTAGAGTTATTTAAACCTATCTCCGCAATAGAACCTTTTATGTATCTTTACGGGGGTACCGCAAGATAGTGTACTAGGCCCCTTTCTCTTTACAATATATTTTTCCGATCTTCCGAAACTGCAGCATACCAATTTGGCTTTGTATGCCGATGACACTGCTTTATACTGCAGTTCATACAGAACATCTACTATTTATAATCGACTACACCTGCACAGCTTGCGACTTTTAAAATATTTAGAAAAATGGAAATGTGTAATTAACCCGTCCAAACCAGAAGCGATACTTTTTACTCGCAGATACCCCACTCCACCAAGGCAAGTGTGTATTAAAGGGACTAGTATTAAGTGGGCAGAGCATGTTCGATACTTAGATAGAAGATTCACTTTTAAAGAGCACGTAAAGCACGTGGAAGTGAAGACTAATAGAGTTATCGCAGCCTTGTGTCCGATTATAAATCGTAGATCATACCTGAGTAATGCTAATAAACTAATTATCTATAAAAGCGTCATCAGACCTGTATTGACATATTCAGCTCCAGTTTGGTGCTCAATTTCAGACTCTAATTTTAATCAACTTCAGTTGCTTCAAAATAGGTGTTGCCGGTGCATTTTAAAAGTCCCCCGTTGGACTAGAATTGATAGTTTGCATATCTAGCTACAGCTGCCCTACTTAAAAGAATTCGTAATCAGCTTGGCTAAAAAATTTTTCCAGCAGTGTCCCGATCATAGTAATGTACTTATCAGAAATATTGGAGATTATAATTCTGAGCAACTAGCCCGAATGTATGTTAGATATAAGCATCGCCGGATTAAGCATAATTTAATCAACCAGTGAGTCCACTTAGTTAATGGGCATGGTTTATTTATAATATTGGCGGTATATTTATATAGCTAGGGTTTTTATTTTCTTTTGTTTTGTTTTCTCTTTGTAATTTTTATTATGATTTTTATTATGTTTATATTGTATTTATGAATATCTATGCATACTAGATTATAGCATTATGACATTGCGGTTAAGTATTTTTCGTTATCACTTTTATGGTTGTTTAATTTACTTTTGTCAAAATATATAGCTTTCTTCTTCTTCTTCTTCTTCTTCAGGCGGACGTACCGCCTAAACAATGATGTGCTGAGTCCGTTCCTTCTATTACAGTTCATAACAGCACTAACATAAGCCGTAATGAAAATAACCAAACCGAAACCTGCCATCCCGTTCCGTTTCTTAGCCCTCATACTAACACTACCAAAGCAAATTACAACGATCCGAACCAAATTCTAAAAACCACTGCAGTCTCGTATTCCGATAAAGCAAAAAGAAAAATAACACCGATTTACAACCCGCTTATTCCGTGCATTCAAGAAACACACTTAAAACAAAACAAACATTTAAAACTAAAAAACTGTCAAGTTCTCGAATTAAATCCGGTGCTTGCTGGTTTTGCTCATGGGGGAGTAATATTAGCCGTTCGTGCGGATATTAACTTTCAACAGATAATGTTCCCATCCGATATTCAACCAGTAACAGTCGAAATTCGTACGCCAGTTTCACGATTGTCTCTAAACATAATTCAGAACCGTATTTAGAAACTTTTAAAGTTGCCAAAAAATTCAAACAGTTTCTCCCCTCTATCGCCGCCAGTATTACAGCTAAAAACTTTGAACACGGTTAAACATATGCGCTTCGACGTATATATTTCTCAAGTTTGGAACATCAAGGTTTGAAATTTTCGTTAAGGAAATAACTTATGGTTTCGTTCTCGACAAATAACGATCTTTCCATCGATCGTGATCGGAAAAAAAATATTTTTGAAACTTTCGAGCTTTCAGCGCTTAAGGTTCCGAATTTTAAGATGGAAACCCAGATGTTCCAAAGTAAATAAACAGGGACGCACATTTGTTTAACCTTGTTCAAAATCTTGAACTACACACAAGCCGAGCTACACGTTAATTTTCACAATTTTATGAACTTTTAGTAAATTTCAAACGGTCGCGTTAAGAAAATGAAATACGGGTCCGTTCCCGAAAAATAGCGCTCTTTCCAATAATGTTACAATTGAAAAAAAGATTTTTTTTACAAATTTTCGAGCTTTCAGAGCCCCAAGACACTAATTTTAAAGATGGAAACTTAATTGTTCCATACCAGAGAAATATACATGGATGTCCATATTTTCTACTTTCCTCAAAATTTTTAGCTATAATACTCGCGTGACAAATAAATTTCGCGTATTTTCGAACTTTTCGGCAATCTTTGAATGTTCCGTTAAGAAAATGAAATACGGTCCCTTTCCCGACAGATAGCGATCCTTCCAACGGTATATAACATGCCTTAGAAAAAAAAAAAATTTTCTTCAAAATTTCGAACTTACGGCGCCCCAAGGGTCCAATTTTAAAACTTGAAATCCATGTGTTCCAAACTAGAGAAATATAAGTGGATCCGCACGTTTTTAGCCGCGTTCAAAATTTTTATCTGCAATATTCCTGGTGGAAGGGGGGAGACACGTAATTTTTTTTGTTTTTTTGAACTTTTCGGCAACTTTGAAAGTTTCGTTAAGAAAATGAAATACAGTTCCGTTCCCGACAAATAGCGATCTTTCTAATGATATATCACAAGCTCGTGCAAAGAAATATATTTTTTAAAAATATCGAGCTTTCGGCGCCCCGAAAGTTTAATTTAAAAGCTGGAAACCTGGACGTTTCAAACTAGAGAAATATACGAAGAAGCGCATATTTTTAACCGTGTTCACAATTTTTAGCTATAATATTCGCTTCGCTAGGGGCCTATCACGTCATTTTTCGCGCTTTTTTGAACTTTTCGGCAACTTTGAAAGTTTGGTTAAGAAAATGAAATTCGGTTTCGTTCCCGACTACTAGAGATCTTTCTAATGATATATCACAAGCCCAAGAAAAAAAATATCTTATTCCAAAATCTCGAAATTCGGCACCTAGAGCATCCGATTTTAAAGCTGGAAAATCGAATGTTCCGACCTAGAGAAATATACGTGGACGCGCATATTTTTAACCGCGTTTGAAATTTTTATCGGTAATATTCGCTGCCCTGGGGTGGGGACACGTCATTTTTCGCGCTTTTTGAACTTTACGGCAACTTGGAATTTTTTGGTAAGGAAAATGATATAATGTTTTGTTCCCGATAAATAGCGAACTTTCAAACAATATATTATATGTGGGGAAAAAAAAATATTTTTTTACAAAATTTTGAGCTTTCGTAGCCCCGGAGTTTTATTTTTAATGCTGGAGACCTGGATATTCCAAATTATAGAAATATACTTGGAAGCGCATATTTTTAACCATGTTTAAAATTTTTTGCTATAATACTCGCAGCGCGATGGGACACGCAATTTTTCACGCATTTTTGAGCTTTACAGCAACTTTGAATGTTTTGTTAAGGAAATGAAATACGGCTTTGTGCCCGACAAATACAGATCTTTCTAATGATATATCACCATCCCAAGGAAAAAAATATTTTTTTCCAAAATCTCGAGCTTTAGGCGCCCCGAAAATCCGATTTTAAAGCTGGAAACTCGAATATTCCGAACTAGAGAAATATACGTGGAAGCGCATATTTTTAACCGCGTTTGAAATTTTTATCGGTAATATTCGCGGCGCTTGGGGGGGGGGGTGGACACGTCATTTTTCGCGCTTTTTTTAACTTTACGGCAACTTTGAAAGTTTCGTTAAGAAAATTAAATACGGGTTCGTTTCCGACAAATAGCGATCTCTCTAATGATATATCACAAGCCGGGGGGGAAAATATTTTTTTTTCAAAATTTCGAGCTTTCGGCGCCAAAATGGTCTCATTTTAAAGGTGGGGAGCCGGATGTTTCAAACCAAAGAAATATACGTGGAGTCAAATATTTTTCACCCTGTTCCAAATTTATAACTATAATACTCGCGTCGCAAAGAGGGAGCTACAAGTTTGAGACCGCGCTTTTTTGAACTTTTCGGAAGCTTCGAAAGTTTCGTTAAAAAAATTAAATACGGGTTCGTTTCTGACAAATAGCGATCTCTCTAATGACATATCACAAGGCCGGGAAAAAAATTACCTTTTTCCAAAATTTCGAGCTTTCGGCGCTCCAAGTGTCCGGTTTTAAAGTTGGAAATCCGAATGTTCCGGGCTACCGAAATTTACGGTTGCGCGCGTATTTTTAACCGCGTTCAAAATTTTTAGCTGTAATCCTCGCGTCACTAGGGGGGAAACGTAATTTTTTGCGCTTTTTTGCACTTTTCGGCAATTTTACATAACTTTTGTACCGTAATTTTTTGATTTCATGAAAAGACTCCTGCATTGTATTGAATTTCAGCTTTATAGGTTTATCGTGTGATGAGTTATGATTTTTTAAGTGATTTTTGAGGTCGTTTTATGTACCATATTCTATATTCTTGACGGTTTTTTGTGTTCTTTGCCGCCCTGGTTAATCGGTCTTCTTGAAGTTATAGATCGTTTTAAAGATAATTTTAATCGTATTTTATGTTCCAAATTTAAAGTTTATAAGTCAAGCCGTTCGTCAGTTATTGATTTTTATTTGATATTTTTGTCGCGTGTGAACCATCTTATTAGGATTCCGTACATTGTATGCGTACGGAATCCTACAAATGTAACACGTATAAGTTAAAACGATTCGATGTACATTAAGTAGTTTCTAATGTTGATAAAGCGATATTTTATTTTAAACAATTCGACATTAGCGCTAAAGCAGAGGTTCAGTGCAACTACCATTGTATGACGTAGGTTCATGTCGAGTCAGTCTGGCTTTGAGAGTCTTGTAAAACAAACACGGTGAGATGGTCCGTATAAATATTATGTGATTCTTTTTGATGACGTCACGTTTTATTTTGTGGTAATTATTGTGTTGCATAATTATTACCAGACTATCAGTAGATGACGTCCTTGTTGTTACATTATTCTGTCAGTAATCGTAAATATACGAATTGGTTAGGCCGTACTAAGTTCTGTTAGGTTCACCGATTTCATTTACATGGGCTTGTCTAAGCGACGTACGTTCTAAATCGTGTGATTCATATTTTATTGTTGTTATTTGTATTGTCTGAACCAGACAGTTTTTACATTTGTTTAAAATTCTTATGTGATCGTTCAAATTGATACTTTTCATCGAAGTTACTGCACATACGTTTTGCTCATTGCAACGAATAGACACTTATTTGTTTAATTTTTCGGTTCAGATCGTTCACAGATACTACTACAATTTAAAAATCATGAATTGGTTTTTTAGTGCAAAATATACAGGTACAACTAGGCTAGATGGAAAAACTGCAGTAATAACCGGATGTAACTGCGGTATTGGCAAAGAAACTGCCCAGGAATTCTATAAAAGAGGTGAGTAGAAAAATTTTGAATTTAAAAATGAGTTGCATTGAATTTTTATATGCAACCGCACTTTTACTCAATAGTGCATTTATAGATGTGAATCTTTAGGATACAAAGTAATTTAGGGCCCGCCGAGTAAAAGTTTTGTGTTAAGACCTTTTTCCAATTACAATATATTCTAAAGATTAATGAAAAAAGCAGATAACTAAAATTATTATTGCATCAGTATGAAAGCATCTTTCCGCCGCTATCATTAATTTGACGACGCGAAAAGCTACAGTTTTCCATCATTAATTTCATTTACTTGATAATAATACATATTTTCAGTAATTTTGCTAAGTCATTTTCAAGTACTTAAATATTTTTAGTTTTTTTGTGTTAAAAGCAGGGCTTTCAAGCGCTATATAAATTAACTTAAGACGTACCTACTTGTTCAACATAAGATGAGTATAATTAATTATGTTGCAAAGAAAGAGTATTTACGTTTCCGAATAAAAATGTCTGCTTCACTGACATTTTTTTTTCAAAGTTTCACAATTAATTCGTTTAAAAATGGTTTATAACTTTTAAACAGTATTTTTAAGATAATTCCGCAGAAATAAGCAGACTCAGAATTTAATTAAAATTCTGTATTGTAATGTACGGAGTATCATCCGGGGAAACGATGCCGGAATTGAAGTTCCAATTGGAAATTTCATATGAAGAAAAAAGTTTTTTTAAACATGAGACAGCGAATGTTTTGATAGAAAACTAGGGTCATGAAACATGAAAAAAAAAACATTTTGTAATATTTTCTTCAGGATGGTACACAATTAAATTGAGAAAAGTTTAAATGAACATAATAAAATATAAAATAAAATAACTAAATACGCCTTATTAACAAACAAAATTAGTATTAAATTATTATAATAAATTCAAATAACTTACTTTAGAAACGCTTTTGGGCCATATCATCCGTTAACAATAGACGGTACACACAGATAAAACTAAAATCAAACTTAGCTGGTGTTATAGCCCGAAAACGTTTCGAAAGTAAATTATTTCACTTTATTTAAATAAAATTTTATCTAATACTAATTTTGTTTGTTAATAAGGAGTATTTACTTACTTTATTTTATAAATATTAACAAACAGGTATGGAGACTTATCTGTATTTAACAGAGTAAAATATTAAATACTATACTATGCGGGATGATGATACTGGTATATTAACAAGAAATGAACAGAAACAAAATCAATAAAAGAGCTGACGGTAGGGCCGTGCCTAGGATTTTGAAAGGGGAGGTGAACATTTTCTTCGCATATTTATTTTATAAATTACAATACATTTTTCACTAATATTCATACTATTATTAATTTCCATCATTTTGATTTGAAACTTAATTTATACTATAAAAGATTTGTATAAATGTTACGGATTTAATTATGACTAATATTTAATACTGTTTTCTTGTAAAACTATTAATGTTACGTTTTTATACTATTTTAAACCCAACTGTCGTCGATTTTTTACCTTTCTTATTTATTTTTAATTTCTATTTTGTTATGTCAATGAAAATGGTTCAATGAGAAATATATATACATGTATATTTTTAGAATTCCGTAAACATATAATGTATGGAATCCTAATAAGATGGTTCATACGTGACAGAAATATCAAATAAAAATCAATAACTGACGAACAGCTTGATTTATAAACATTAAATTTGGAACATAAAATACAATTAAAATTATCTTTAAAACGATCTATAACTTAAAGATGACCGATTAACCTGGGCGGCAAAGCAAAAAACCGTCAAGAATATAGAATATGGTACATAAAATGACCTCAAAAAAAAAATTATAACTCATCACACGATAAATCTATAAAACTGAAATTCAAAATATAAACTGTCTTTTCATGAAATCAAAAAGTTACGGTACAAAAGTTATGTAAAATTGCCGAGAAGTTCAAAAAAGCGCAAAAAATTACGTGTTTCCCCATAGCGTCGCGAGTGTTACATCTAAAAATTTTGAACGCGGTTAAAAATACGCGCACAACCGTATATTTCGGTAGTCCGGAACATTCGGATTTCCAACTTTAAAACTGCACCCTCGAAGCGCCGAAAGCTCGAAATTTTGGAAAAAGGTAATTTTTCCCCCGGGCATGTGATATATCGTTGGAATGATCGTTATTTGTCGGGAACGAAAACATATTTCATTTCCATAACAAAACTTTTAAAGTTGCCGAAAAGTTCAAAAAAGCACAAAAGCATGTGCTCCCAGCGCCTCAAGTATTATAGCTAAAAATTTTAAACACTGTTAAAAACATGCGCTTCTACGTATATTTCTTTAGTTTGGAACATCCGGCTCTCCACCTTTAATATGAGACCCTCGGGGCGCCGAAAGCTCGAAATTTTGAAAAAAAATATTTTTTTTCCCGGGCTTGTGGTATGTCATTAGAGAGATCGCTATTTGTCGGAAACGAACCGGTATTTAATCTTCTTAACGAAACTTTCAAAGTTTCCGAAAAGTTAATAAAAAGCGCCGCCCCAATCTTGTAGCTCCCTCTTTGCGGCGCGAGTATTATAGTTATAAATTTGGAACAGGGTGAAAAATATGTGACTCCACGCATATTTCTCTGGTTTGAAACATCCGGCTCTCCACCTTTAAAATGAGACCCTTTGGGCGCCGAAAGCTTGAAATTTTGAAAAAAAATATTTTTTTTCCCCGGCTTGTGATATGTCATTAGAGATATCACTATTTCTCGGAAACGAACCCGTATTTAATTTTCTTAACGAAACTTTCAAAGTTTCTAAAAAGTTCATAAAAGCGCGAGAAATGACGTGCAACGCGAGTATTATAGCTATAAATTTGGAATAAAGTAGAAAATTTGGGCATCACCGTATATTTCTCTAGTTTGGAACATCCGGATTTCCAGCTTTAAAATTAGACTCTAGAGACGCCAAAAGTTCAAAATTTTGAAAATATTTTTTTTTCCCGGGCTTGTTATATTCCGTTGTGAGGTTTGCTATCCGTCAGGAACGAAACCGTATTTCATTTTCTTAGCGGGACTTAAAAAATTACTCGATAAGTTCGAAAAAACGCGAGAACTGATTTGTGACACCAGTATTATAGCTAAAAATTTTGAGGAAAGTAGAAAATATGGGCATCCATGTATATTTCTCTGGTATGGAACAATTAAGTTTCCAACTTTAATATTAGTGACTTGGAGTTCTGGAAGCTTGAAATTGTGTAAAAAAAAATTTTTTTTCATTTGTAACATTATTGGAAAGAGCGCTATTTTTCGGGAACGAATCCATATTTCATTTTCTTAACGCAACTGTTTGAAATTTACTAAAAGTTCATAAAACTGTGAAAAATAACGTGTAGCCCGGCTTGTAATTTATGTATTGTAGTTCAAGATTTTGAACAAGGTTAAACAAATGTGCGTCCCTGTTTATTTACTTTGGAACATCTGGGTTTCCATCTTAAAATTCGGAACCTTAAGCGCTGAAAGCTCGAAAGTTTCAAAAATATTTTTTTTCCGGTCGCGATCGATGGAAAGACCGTTATTTGTCGAGAACGAAACCATAAGTTATTTCCTTAACGAAAATTTCAAACCTTGATGTTCCAAACTTGAGAAATATACGTCCGAGCGCATATGTTTAACCGTGTTCAAAGTTTTTAGCTGTAATACTCGCGGCGCTAGACGGGAGGGACTGTTTGAACTTTTTGGCATCTTTAAAAGTTTCGAAATACGGTTCCGAATTATAGGCAATTTTTGTATATCTTCTGGTTTTACTTGCTGACTTGGGGGAAGATATATGGTACAGATTGAAGGTGAAGCTGGCGTAAGAATTTCGACTGCTACTGGTTGGATATCGGATGGTAACATTATCTGTTGAAAGTTAATATTCGTACGAACGGCTAATATTACTCCTCCATGAGCACAACCAGCAAGCACCGAATTTGATTCGAGAACTTTATAGTTTTTTTAGTTTTAAATGTTGATTTTGTTTTAAGTGTGTTTCTTGAATGCGCGGAATAAGCGGGTTGTAAATCGGTGTTATGTTTCTTTTTGCTTTATTGGAATACGAGACTGCAGTGGTTTTTAGAATTTGGTTCGGATCGTTGTAATTTGCTTTGGTAGTGTTAGTACGAGGGCTAAGAAACAGAACGGGATGGCAGGTTTCGATTTGGTTATTTTCATTACGGCTTATTTTAGTGTTGTTATGAACTGTAATAGAAGGAACGAACTCAGCGCATCATTGTTTAGGCAGTACGTCTGCCTGATGAAAAACAGATTCGAATAGTATTTCGATTAGTTAAACAACTTAACGCACTAAGCTGGTAAATAAATAAAAAAATTGTTTAATAATGGTCTAATGTATTGAGAGAGTCGAAAGAAAAAAACGAATCATTAAAAAATCATCTCAGTATAACTAGTCATTGTCACATCGCGGAACTATATCGACCTTTTTTTTTGTAAAATAACCAGTTCGTCTCGCAACCGAAAGAAGTTTGATCCAACAAGGTGCTAGTACCCAAATCGCCTCGAGATTCGGTTTTCAGATTAGTGATATTTACAAAATTCGTAAACTATAATTTCGATTACCGTGTCTCCATCTCCTGTTCACTGAGAATCTAGGACGTAATCACCAACGTATACCAACCTGCTAGCAGAGAATACCAACATTCTTGCAGCCGCAGTAGAGTGATACGTAGCATTTATATTGTTTCTAATTAATCTTTTTTGCGTGTTTTCCTTTATATATTTATTAAGTGTCTTTAACTATCGGCTATTCAAAAAAGATATGTGTTGGGAATAATGAAATTATTCATTTTAAAAAATCATAAAACCTTAATATTAGTATTGTTATATCTAAACCAATAATTTAAAAAAATAAATAAATAAAAAAATGATTTAATTAAATATTTTATATATACTTGTTTTTCATAACCATTACATTGCACTTTAAATGAATAAGCCTTCGATTCAAATTAGTATTTTGCTTTACTATTTTAAATTATTATTAGAAAAGATCTCTGAAATTTATTAAGATATCAAATTAGAATAATAAAATAAAAATGGAAGTTTATTCAAACAAATTTTCTTACACACTAAATAATTATAGTCATCGTTAATGTACACGCGGAATCCTCAGTGCATGAAGCCTCATGCTTGACTGAACTTGCTTGTACTTGCTGACGAACAAAGAATTCGGATCGAATTACTAACAAACATAAAAAAGAAGTAAAGTCTAATAAAAATACTACCTTGCTTACTATTCAAATTCTAAATTACTGTTTTAGTTATTATTTTGTAATTTCTCGTTTTGTTTTTCATCTAATAATAAAATATAATTTAAATGAAATTGTAATAATTTTGTATTTTTAATACATTTTTAAATTTCTGAAGAGGCCGCTATTTGATTTTCTTTATAAACAAGGCATTTCTCAAATCTGCTGCCTACCGTATAAAATATTACGTAATTATATGATCCCCCAAATGTCTCTTTGGATCCGCCCTTGGTTATACTAGTAATAAAAAATTTTGCATAAAATATTAATGAAGTACCTAAAAATATGCTCCGATATTTTTTCTTTTTTTAAAATGTAAGAACAGCCAAAAAAATCATCAATATTTATTTTAAATTTTTGTTTTTTTTTCAGATTTTTGTATATTTATAATAATTATTTCAGTTCTAATAGGAATTCTCCCACCATCGCCTCGGTCGTGGGCACGGTTTTTGCTGCGGGTGTTCACCAGTGCATTTATTTAATAAAAATAATTTCATAAATGTTTGCATTTGTAATAAATGCCTTTACTAACATAATAAGCTTTTCTTTCCTGATAATAAGAACATCACTGTATGCAATAAAAGTAAACTTTCAGCCATTTGTATATTATTCCAGAAAACGTGTCAGGAAATACATTATTGTTTTTTCGTATTTTTTTTTCTTTTCTCCGCGCTATGTACAGCATCTCAGCTAGGAGCGCGGCCAGCAAGTTTATTATAATTGATTTGAGAAGATCAAGAAGGGATGTGACGAATAGCGAATCATTGGACAGGAGTAAGACCGAGAATATAATGGAGCGAAACTAGAGCATAGTTTAAAGATCTTACACGTATATCCTTATTTTCTTGATTACTGCTCTTCGCTGTCATTCCTGTCAAGAAATGTGCATTAATGTTTGGCCGCAGATCGACTCGCCGTAAGTTGATTCTTAATCATATCAGATTCCACGTCCGCCTTTCAGACCACCTGTTCTCCGCTTCCTGATCATTCCTGTGATTTTATTATTCTCCGTGTACGATCACTTATCCACGCTCTTTTTTTCCTCCATTCCATTCAAATTGATTTGCTGCGAGTTCCTAGTTATTCGGCCACTTTTGGTAATGAAGTGACGGATTCTTTCGCCCTCGGTTTTTGCTTCTCTCCACCTCTTCTTAAGAAAAATCCCATCCTCTAATCTCTTTCCGCTATATAAAAGTTTTCATCTTAGATTATGGTATCAGATATTTACGGTTCCTCTTTTTCTAACAATTTTTCTTTCAATCCGTCTGTTTAACCTAGTCTTCCTGCCAATCTTTGGATCTCTTTGTTTCCTTTACTTCTCATTCTGTTGTTGTCTCTATCATTCATCTGCGTTCTTAGGCCATACTATATTATAGCGTAGAAATACTGTAGTGTCGTCAATGAAGACAGTCACTTTAACTGGAGGTGCTACTGGACTGACGACATCATTGATGGCAATATTAAACACAGTTTGACATAACATCGATCCCTGCAGAGCTCCATTTTCCAGTTTTCTAACTAAGGATGTTACATTTCTAATTTTAGTTGTGAAACAACGATCTAAGAGGAAATTTTTTGCAAACAGGGGTAATCGACCACGGAAGAATCACTTGTATAAGTTTTTTTTTTTTTTTTTAGTTTTTTGTTGGGTTTGTCAAAAAAAGCATAGGCCCAAGAAGAGGGGAAAAGATGAGAGATGGAATCAGATGTTTATGCGATCAGATATAGAGGATAGAAAAGACTCAAGTGCCAGAATGACCGGCGCAAACGAACAGTGGACACGATAGCGGTACGACGAAGTGAAGAGAAATCATAAAACCCGAAAACTCGGCTGGATGAACAGGTAGAGAGGAAAAAGATTGTTGGACAAGAAAGGATCATAGATGTCTGACAAGTATCTAAAATTGAAATTTTTACATAGGGAAAGCAGATTGGAGGCAAGAATTTAAGAAAAATAGAGACGTGAAGATGCAACAGCTTGAGCCAAGGCATTTGTCATTTCATTACCTTCTATTATTCCTTTGTATCTATGAAAGTTACTTCTATGAAGAACTTCTGCTATACGGATTTTAAATAAATTAAAATAAACAAAAGTAAATGAGATTGACCATCCGAATTAACGGGTTTAAAAATTTGATCGTATTTTAAGTCCAAAAGTAAATATATTTTGAAATAAAGTGAATGCGCATGTTAATATGTGATCTGCATAAATTGATGGTTTCCCAAGAATTTTTATAAACACAATATTAATTACACCTGACTAATTTTACAATTTTTTTTAATACAAATTACATAAAATATAATATTAAAGTTTTGTTTGTTTTTTAAATTCATTTCTGCTTTCTGGCATTTAATTTAGACTGGTCTAATTATTTATTTTCTATTCAACATTAACTTTTTCTTTTAGTTTCAAATGCGGGATATATTTAAACGGCATCTTATTGCTTAGTTGTTTTTTTTTTGTTTTTTTTTAACCCCCCTTTGGGCATGTCAACAAAGGATCTTCGCCCAGAAACGAAACGAAGGAGAAGGATCAGTTAAATATAGATTCGGTCAGCTATTGATAAGATAAAGGAACTGAGGATAGGAACAACTGAGATCGACGGAAACGATAAGATATACGAGGCACAATAAGGAGTAGGGAGTTTGAGTGACAGCAGATTGGAATACAAAGAAGTGCGTTCGTTCACGAGGGATGGACATTCAAAGAGGATATGGTCAGGATCACAGACGGCTTCGTCGTCAGGATGAAGAGGGCAATAAGGGGAAAGAGTGAGATGAAAACAAAAACGTGAGGAAGGAAGAAGAGTATGATTCAGACGTAAACGGATAATAGGGACAATAACGGAGCGGCGAAGCGAAGGAAAATCGTAAAACCAAGGTCGTGTGGAAAGATTAGGTTGGATGGAAAAATAAAAGGAAGGATGATTAGAAAAGGAAGAAACGTAAAAATCTGACCACAATCTAACATGAAACTTTTTGCACAATGGAAGTAAATTAGAAACGGGAATTTTAGAGAAAAAAAGGCGGGAGGATACAGCAATCTGAGCCAAGGAATCTACCATTTCGTTACCCTCTATCCCCATATGATTGGGGACCCAGAGCATTTCAATGCGGATAGCGTGAAGTGAAAAGAGAGTGTGAATGAGGGAGCGAATACGGAGGATGAAAATGTCAGAGGAGTGAGAGGGGGAATGAGAGGAAATAGCTTTAAGAGCACACATGGAGTCGGAGATAATTAAAAATTTAGAAGAAGAACGATGTGAGGAAATATTGATTATGGGGCGTAAAATGGCCATTAACTCTGCCGTAAAGATAGTACAAAAGGAAGGGAGACGAAAAGATTCAGAGAAATTAATGCTCGGAATGATGAAAGAAGCTCCAACTCCATTAGGCCCCTTCGAACCATCCGTAAAAATAGCCATATGGGAAGGAAAACGGGATTCGATATAACTATGGAATTCCTGTATAACTGTTGGATAGGAAAGGGATTTGGAGGAAAATGGAAAGTAGAATACATTGGGAGGATTGGAGAGATCTGCAAAATTGAAAGAAAGTTGAATGACTGAATGTTCGTAAATGAGATATTTTCTAACACACCAAAATATAATTAACGAATAAAACTCGCGCCCCTGGTGTAGAAACGCTCTATGTTTCGCAATTTTTTGCATTTTTCCCAAACTTTTAGTTTTGATAAAAAATCAATCTATACTTTTGTTAATCTCAGGTACTTCAATTTGGAAGTTTGATAATGTCCAGCCAGGGCTGTATCTGAGGGGGGTTTTCAGGGTTTAACCCCCCGAAATGTATCGAAATAATAACTTCTTGAATTAAATGGACCGAAATTCAGAATAAATTTATTTCTTTTCAATTTTTGACAAAAGAAAAGAAAACTAAAATTTTTATGAATTCTTTGAAAACGACTATTTCTTATTTGTTGTTTTTTTTGTAGCGTTCAAATATTGCATATATAGTAATTGATTACAAGGCTTTTGTGTACTATTTATAAATAAATATATTTCATGATAATATACACGTGCACGCGCGCACACACACATACACATACATATACATATATACATATATATATATATATATATATATATATATATGTATATAAGTCGTCGCGATAGCCTAGTTGCTAGAGCGCTTGACTTCCGATATGGAGGTTACGGGTTCGATCCCGAACGACGAAGAACTTTATTACAAGAATTAAATAAAATAAATAATCGCTAATAATCTCGTGGAAGGCAATGACGAACCACGTACAACTACATCATATGCGCGCTAGGTCAGTACATAGCAGACCCACACGGGACTGCACTTGTATATTGATAAATCAAACGATTACCAATCAGTTCCGAATGTAGTCTTGCGTGTGTACACCTGCGTTGCATATAATAATTGCCTAGTACACTACCTATATCTGTACAGCTGAGATGTACGAATAGGTAGTCGCCGACGCTCAGAAGCTGAGTATAGCACTATAAAAAAGAAAAAAAAAAATATATATATAGGTATATATATATATATATATATTTATAAAAACATTTTCGTAACCCTTCCCAAAATTTTGATCTAGATACGGTCCTGTGTCCACCTACTCTCTTTATAGAATAAAATGCTTTCCATTAATATTCCTCTTGAGCTTATTTCCTCTCAATTATCATTTTTTTTCAGAACAGAACAATTCATCTTTCTACCCCTTTCTTCGCTGTTTCCAAATCAATTTTCTGAGGTCTTCCGCAGGCATTGTGCCTTAGTCCTACCTTTCAACATTTGCTTCTACAGTCTCTCTACTCTTTACATTCTTTTTAGTTCTTTATTCTTTACTGATGATATCCTCGTCAACTGTTCCTCTGATAATCTTTCTTCTGTTAATGAGGAGTTCAACAACTCCTTGGTTATGTTGAAAAATTCTTTATTCACTCTTCACCTTTCTATTTACGGCCACACGAATGTTTCCCATATACTAATATATACATATATATATATATATATATATATATATGTGTGTGTATATGTGCATGAATAAATGAGTATTACTACAATAAAAATGAATCCTTTACTTCAGGGGATTCAGAATCCTTGGACTCTGTCCTATCCGGCTATGTCCGGAGTTATTATGTATACATTTCATTAAAATTATTCGATGTAAAAGATTGAATTTACAAATAATTGCAAGTTTAAAAATTACTTTGAGACAATTTTTAACCCGAGAGTACCATAAATTTGCTTTGAAGTTCACTTTCGGGTGCATACATTTTTATGTGATACGGTAAATGCATAATTCATAATGTGATGACTTTGCAATAACATGATACCTACATTTGTTCTGTTATATGAATAGGAGCTCGCGTGATCATGGCGTGCCGTGATGTAGAAAAAGCAAACACAGCTTTAGCCGAAATAAAGCAAAATACGGAAGGCCTCGTAAATACCGGTGAATTAATAATCAAGTCGCTGGATTTAAGTTCATTTAAATCAGTCAGGGAGTGCGCTAAAGATATTTTAGAACACGAAGAGAAAATCCATTTACTAGTTAATAATGCCGGTATAACAAATAAATTTTATTTTCAGCTTGTTTTGTAATAAATCGTGAAAACGATTATTTACAAATACATATCGATAAACTAAATTTCGTTCATCGACAAAATATATTTTACATTTTTCTTCTAGTTCCAGAAATATTCTTAATGTTTCAGTTACATATTCTTGAAAAATTCAAATTCGATAGTGATAGCTTATAATTTTCATCGTTTTCTTCCGCATGGCAAATTAAAACAAAAATTAATTTGTATTTTTTTTTTTTGGAGGGGGGAATAACAAATGATATTGGCCCAACAACAAAGGAAGCTGTATCATATTTTATTTTTAAATATTATTAATTTATATTATTTATATAATAGGCGAGAAAAAATTAACTTGCAAAAAATTACTAACCTGTGTAGCCAGATCTATCTGTGAAAATTATTAGAAAAATAATATTTACTCGTGTAACCGTACTAGTAAATCTTAATAAAATTACAAACACACAGAATCACTAAACGGTAATACTATAAACACACGGAATTACTAAACAATAAGGATAAGTAAAGCGGCACAAATATCTGCACAGTGAGAACTGCCTGCACTAATATGTTTAAGAAAAAGTTCTTTAGCGCGAATTTACAGTTTCCCAAAACCCTGTGATAATTTATTATGGCACTACATCGTTTGTAATTTAAATGTACTAATTGTTGGGATATTAATAAAATCCATTAATTATTAAACGTACATATATTATGCATCGTGTAAAATATAAATTAACGTATTTTATTATGATTTCAGATGTTCTTTCCAGGTTTTTTTTTTTTTTTAGATCCCCCCTTTGGGCACGTCAGCCAAGGACCTACACCCAGAAACAACAAAAAAGAAAAGAGCCATCAGTTAAATTTTGATTCAGTCAGATATGGACAATAGAAAAGAACTAACGGATGAGATAATGGATGGTGAAGAGAAGGACAGAATATAAGATGCACAATAAGGAGCGGGGAGCTTGAGTTTCAGCAAACAAGAATATAGGATACTGCGTTCAACAGAAAGAGATGGACATTCAAAAAAGATATGATTGGCGTCGCAATTCGCCGCCTCATTAGGGTGAAGAGGACAATCTGGAGAAAAAACAAGGGAAAAGCGAAAACGAGAGGAAGGAAGAGCAGAATGACCAACACGCAAGCGAATCGTAAAAATGACAACAGGACGGGGAAGTAAAGGAAACTCAAAGAACCAGGGGTTAGAAGGAAGACTAGGCTGTACAGACAGATAAACGGATTGATAGTTATGGAAGGAGGAAGAGTAAATATCTGACCAAAGTTTAAGATGAAATTTAGTACATAGGGAATTCAAGTTAGAGGATGGAATCTTTTTAAAGACGGAACGAAAGGAAGCAGCAACTCGAGCCTAGGAATCGGCCGTCTCATTACCTTTAATGCCCATATGGCTGGGAATCCACAGAAAATTCTTTCCAGGTTAAAATATAATCGTTCCTTTTAGTTTTTTGTATTATTAAACCATTTTCACGGCCACACTTTTTGATCAAATTAGATAAGAAACATAATCTGCATGCGATCGGCGAGTAAGTAGTGAGGAGGTGTGATTACTGGCTCAGATGACAAGGCGGTGGGGAGGTAACGAGCACGTTGCTGTTTGAAAGCGACCTATGACGTAACAACAACAAGTGATGATGGTGGTATTAATTGAACATGTTCACCTTTGTGCGATTACTTGGCTATACCTTCCAACCACCTAGGCCGCTACATCTCTCAACTAGTTCGAACAGCACATCAGCCGTGGCAAGGGGGTTCCATGTTGCCCCCCGAAACCGGTTAGAAGAAAAAATATTCTACAGATCGTCGACGGCGGGGCTGTACGAATACTATCGGCATTATTATTATTGTTACGCGGTGTGCGTAAATTTTTAAAATTATTCCCCTAACGCGTATTGAAAATCGGAATATTTCGGTAATCGATTAAATAATTTACGAATAAATCGATTAAATGTTTGTTTTTTTTCGTCTTTATATTCATTAAAAATAATTAAATATACTAAAAAGTAAATTTTTCATCTGCGTCCTAAGAATGATCACGCTCATTCGCTTAATTTTTTCTTTAAGTAGTTGCTTCCAGCGGATGCATCTGTTTTGAAATCATATCTCGCACCTCTTCAACTGTATCAGTAAGCGTTGCATAATTTTCTCGTAACGAATCTACCGTCTTGTGCATCGTCACCCATCTAAGTTCCCACTCTTCGGTTATTTTCTTCTCCAATTTAGCAATCAAACTACTATGCTCACTAAAAAGTGTGTTCATAATATCCATCGTTAACATTTTTTCGGTTATTTTCTCGATTGCAACGCTGTTCCATGTGTAATGCGTATTTAACACCCCCTTTTGCTGACAAACGTCGTCTTCGATTTTAACGAATCGCGCACCGTGCGTATCAAGGTTTTCTGATACAGTAGACAATTTTGTATTTATCGATTTCAGTTTACCATTGATAGCTTGTTTTAACGCAGGTAGATTTTGCTGCAGAATGGTGTGAAGGACAACAACGTGCTCGTTATAGTGTGCCTGTTCCCTGCGATAACTTTATTTACCTTATCATCTAGCGTTTTGGGGCGCGTCTCATGATTTACCTTCTTCGTGTTTATCAACATCCTTCAGTATTGTTTTTACCGCTCCAACTCGATTTTCCATTTTTTTTTTCATATCAGCTATCAGATTGTTAACTTGACGTTTCGTAACAACATCTTTCGGATCTTTTGCATCACTAACGTTTACCAATCGTTTAGATAAAAAACTTACATAAGTCGATTGTATGCGTACATTATCTGTAAGAGCGTCTCTAACACGATCTTTTAAACTAGCTGATGAGAGCGATTCCTGTAAATGTTTCCTAGTTATGACCTCGTTATTGTTTAATTGATTTTGATATAGAACGTTATTAATATATAATAGACGTTTTCCTTTGAAATTATAATTTTCACTAGCATCTAATTCGACACTAGCTGGTACTACGAAACCTCCTTCCGGCACGTATTTACCGCTCTAATGCAGAGGCATCGTTTCCGCGTCGTTGGTGTATTCGTTGTTATTAAATATTCGCTAAATTCACGTTATCCACCCTCGAATTTTCAGAACTAGGAAATCCAAGCCACTTCACTAACGATTTTCCATCTTTACATTGAATAACGCGGGTAAGCAGTTTTCTGTAATTCTTCTGCGTAAAAAGTACCAGCAATAGGTTTACCACTGGTATCTGTTAACGTGCACATGGTAGGAAAAGTAGGTCGCACGCTATTTATAGTAAATAGTTTCCCAGTCCAGTTCAGTGTGTAACCTTTTTCCGGTAAACTTTTAACCTTACTGATTCGTACCACATCACCAATTGTAAACCTCAAACGTTTAGCGAAAGGTGGACTGACTGTTGGACACGCTTTTGCTAAATTCCTTGTAACCGTCTTCTCTACACTCGGTGTAACATCTACGGGTGCGAACCCTATTGTTCGATGTTTTTTCGTATTAAAAATTTCGCGTCAGCTCATTCAGTAACGGTAACCAACATTTATTACTGTTAGGGGTAAACTCTTTCCATATCCATCCCTTTAATATTCTATTAAATCGTTCAACGATGCTAGAGCTTTAAGCAGAGAGTAAGTGTTGTACAGATTAATATAGTATCGATTTAAAAGTGCGCGTACGTGCGGATTGTAAAATTTTGGTACCCCGATCGGTTTGTAAATTTCGCGGTAGAACGATGTTCTTTGTAGCAAGTACTCGTTCAAGATCTTTCGCCACCTCGGTACCGGGTTTTTGTTTTCAATGGAACTGTCCAGGCGAATTTCGAAGACACGTTCACAATCGTTAACACGAATTTATAGCCGTGATTAAAACGTACGTATTGACGAAGATCGACCAGATCGCCTTGCCAAGGGTCATTTAATCCTAATAGTTGTACGCGACGTGTTTGATAGTGTTTGCGAACCGTTCTATGTAATTCGTTAATGAGACCGCGCTGTAAGGAAACTCTCGGAGTTATTAATTTAGACATTAGGTCAACGAATGTATCCGCTTTCGGCCAATTCTTCTTCTGTGGAAAATATTTCATTATCCAATCCGGTGTTCCCGCTCGCTCTACTTGCTTGTAATAGTTGCAGCCGTTTTACCAATTCGTTCGGATCGTCCCAATATTCATAGCGTAGTGTTAATAATACCATTCGCCGTCGTTTATTCTTGTTTAACACCGCTTTTTTTCACGATAACCTTATCCTCGTTACCGATGGAAGATGTAGCAGAGGGGCTATTAACAAACTATTTTTAAATAAACCGTACGAAATAATGATTGTATAATATCGCGATATTTCGAATTTTTTCGACTCCCTTTTAACGTACCGTTCGACTTGAAATATGTTCCAGAACGGTTTATATGTATACTTGCAAGTCCGCATCGGTATAACGCGATTTATTTACCTTTTTCACTGTTAACAAATGAAGCAGGCCAGGTGTTAGCGGATACATTCTTCTGTTTAGCCCGTTATCCAAATATAATTCTTTATCTACCCACGAAATCGGTACTTTTCCTAAAGTTATTTCTCCAGTTTGCCCGTATTCTAAAGACTGGATCATCAAACGTAGTACTATACAGCAGCAGCTGTTGTTCTGTAGAAACTGTTTCATCCCCCTCTTCGGGATAATCTTTCTCAACTTCTTCGTTAATTATCATCGCTGTCTCTGGAATTTCTTTTGTAAACGGCTGTTGTTGTTGTTGTGTTTGTTCTCGTTCTCACTACTTTTCCCTTTTCCGCTGTATAACAACATAGAGAATGTCTTTTAAACGGCTTGCTGATTGGTTCTAGTACGAGGCTCGAAGTTTTAGCAATCGCTTCCCGTTCATCTTTAAACAGTCTGTTCTTGTTGGCGATGTTCTCGCGTAATTTATCTAGTTCATTTTTAACGCGTATCTCTTTGTTAATTCGACTCAATGTGTCGAAACGATGATTATCATTTAACCTACTAGTTTTGACGTCGGTGATGATGTTGTCATCGTTTTTCTCCTCCACCTTCTTATCTGTGGTTTCTCGGTTAATATCACTGTTATCAATTTGATTAACTAGTATATACTGATTGAATCCGCGTCAATACCTTCCGATATTTATAGGTTTTTCCTTATCCATACTTTTTCTACCAACATTGTACGCACATACTTTTAAACGTCTTATGCAAACAGTCTCCGTTCACATGTTCCTTGTAGGCGTGTTGTAGGTTTACGTCATCATGCGCAAATAGCACTAGAAAGTTCGAATTATCACGAATCATATGTTTCCGAATTCATACATACGTCTGACAAAGATAGAAACAATCGATGTTGCTATGACGCTCCATCGAAAAATATTTTTATATAATCGCTTGATCACCGTCCACGGAAACGTCATCAAATATTAGTGCAGAGTGCGGCTTAATATCGTCTGGTGATACGATATCACTTTCATTCGAAAAGGTGTGATAACCAATTTCTTCTGATAGCTGGGAAAATAGTTGTTTCAGTAACGTATATTTCGGTTGATTCAGCGATCTACTGTACACGTATACATTATCGAAACGAAGACCGTTTGAGTGAGTTAACAAGATAAAAATGATATTGGTCTTCCCACATCCGCTCGGTCCTACCAGTAAACAGCGTATATTGTTCGGAAATAGAGCGTTATGCTTAAAGTTTGTACCTTCCCCATTTGGTGGTTCAAGCAATGATAACGTGTCATTATTTAACGGTAAACAAGTTGATTGAGGTTCACTTCGATTGTACACGTGCGAGTGAACAATCAAAAAAAACTATATAAATACAAAAAGCTGGAGGAGTGTAAAGGTGTTTATATATAAAGTAACGCGATGTTGATGTTGATGTTGATGTTAATGCGATGGGTAAACGAATAAAAAACGATAGTAGAAGAAAAAGAAAAAATTTCCAAACTAAAAGACGTATACGTAGTGAAGCGAGGTTCGGATCTATAGTTAATAGAATTATTGATGAGTTACTGGTCGAACTTCATATCCCTAGAGGATATCAATATTACGATCACACGTCTAAAGGAACGATTGGATCGCGGAGATTCTGGTAAAAATCTGCTAGATAGCGCTTGTTGTGAACACGATATAGCGTATAATATATATAAAGGAAACGAGCAGAGAGCGGAAGCTGATGAAGTATTAGAAAATAAAGCTTGGGAATGTGTTACAGCCGGAGATTACTCGGAGAAAAAGCCACCGCTTGGTTAACTACAAACGCTATGAAACTTAAACGAACACTTGGAAGCGGATGCTATGCTAGTGGTAGTGGATTGAAGCAACGACGACGACGATAACGAAAAGTGATTGGTCGCGGTGTACAAAGTCGGAAGAAGAGGATATCGAGGAAAAAATTATCGTTTCAAGACGTATTAAAAACAGTGTGTAAAACCGTTCGCAAAGAAAAGTCTATACTCAGCAGAACTGCAAAAGCTGTCGATGCAGTTCGAAACCTCTATCAGAACCCAAATAACGTTGTATCGGAAATGAATACACCGCGAATAATTCCAATTAACAAGACCGGAGGTGCGCTACTGTTAATTCCTGTAATAGCCGCTCTCGGAGATATATCAGCTACAGTATTGACTACATCTAAGGCGGTAGAAGATGTAAATGAAGCCAGACGTAGTTTCAAATCAGGAAGCGGGCTCTCCAATATCGATAGATCGATCGGAAATGGTCTGTATTTTCGTCCTTACTGAAGCAGATTAGCAAAGAAAAAAAAAAAGTTTTTAAACAACTACTCGTTAGATAATATAGATATATTAAAGTACGCCCGTGAATTACGTATACCTTACTTTAGAAATGTATACGATCGAAACGGACTACCACACACCAAACCGTATTATAACGAATCCGCTATAGTTAACCTAGACTCGAAAACTGGATCTGGAACCCACTGGGTAGCATAGAGAAAGCGAATAGAATATTTCATCAGCTTTGGAAACCTAACACCACCTTCGGGAATAATTAAATACTTTCATCGATACAATCCTAATATATGGATTTTGTACAATCGAAGCGCGTATCAAAAGAATAATACGGTAAATTGCGGAGCTTTATGTTTACGTTTTCTATGCAACGCATTACCGGCACCATTATCAGAACTCGATTGAAAAAGAAGAAGGAAATAGTATAAATAACCCCGATAATAGTGTAATTGTGATCTATCTATATATGTATATATATATATTGTTGTGTAAAAATAATTAATATTTGCTAATCAAACGATATGTCTTCGTATTTATGGGAATATAATTAATACAATATTTCCCCCGCTAGTATTAAACGAGACTTACATATGGACTCTTGGAATGGTTTTATTTACCAGTTATAATTCAGTTCGTAATACAAGGAAGGAATGTATCGAGTTATACTACTACGAGGAACATCGTCTTCGAAAAGAGGAGATTGGAAGAGTGTTACGAAATTAACGATATAGAACTTGGACGATACTATCGTATTAGAAGCGGATGAACGTACATTACGACGTTTGCTTAAGAGTAAATTTGGGGCGGTTATACACAAAGTATTGGATCACTACTTGGATTTAACGGAGATGAAAAACACCTCCTTTTAGAACCGAATGAAATTCATACCAGTCCTAACACTATTGAAATATCTATTAACGTACTTAATGTAAACTGTAATATAGCTGCCGGAGGATATATAAACGGATCATCTACGCACATTATTATTCATTTCATTTGAACGTATCGGCTGGTTATAAAATTGTTGAATATCCTAGATCGATAATCTATTTACCAGTATCTATCGTTTACCTTTCGGATATAAATATATATAAGGGATCACTGGTCGATTAATTGATTTCGATAACGAAGAAGTTATAATAAACTTGCATTTAACGACTTTACCGTTTGGTGCATAAACATCGCTTCATTTGTTTTTCCATTGTATTATATCATGCTCGTAATATACGATAAAAGCACAATCACCGTATATAAAGGAGTCTCATCTTTACACCACTCCTCACGCTACTTATCTTCCAAAGAAAAGAGTATAAATGGCGGAGGAAAGAAGCAGTTATCAAAGAAAAGTATACGTATTTTAAAATCTTTAGGATACAAAGTGATAAAGTGAATTAAAAAACGAAAAAAAAAAACATAAAAAAATGGAAAATATTCTAAGCATCGATGGAAGTAACGCATACAATGGATGGCTCAACAGCCGGATTGGAGTATTACACGCATTCTAGTTCAAAATTTGGTCCGAATGATGAAATACGTATTCCGATACAGCAAAAATATGTGGTTACCTTACGGTCAGAGAGTTACCTAGCAATCAAGGGACGCGTATCCCCCGCACTCGGATTTGGTCTAGGCGGGGCGCTTTTCTTATTTTCCGAGTTACGATATGAAGTAAACAGGAATGTAATGAATGATAACTAGATTGCCAGGCATATTAGTGGATTGAACTTGAACGATTTGAAATCTTTCACCAGAGACATTACCAACACCGATGCATTTACTGCATCGTCAACAACAACAACAATAACTGAATTTTCATTCGCTGTTATTCCGTTACGTTTCCTATTCGAATACATGGAAGACTATACAAAGAGTATAGTACACAGCACTCGAGAGCTTATTAGAAAGCTTTTATAGCTACGAAAGATGAAACCGTTCATTTAACTATGCATACACCTGCCTGGAACGTACCGTTTATTAAGGTTAGCGATAGAGCAAGAATAAAGCGAACGAAATATGCTCCAATTCAACTTCGTACCTAGTCACTATATCAACAACCAAGTCTACTGACTACGTCAGATCACAGTTGGCTAATAGAAACTAGATCGGCGATAGAGCGTCCTCGATACATTGTACTAGCATTCCAGATCGATAAACAAAATAATGTCATGAAAATCCCGTTTACATTCGATCACGTTGATATTATAGAATTAAGCTCGTACATAACTTCTGTTCGCTGCACTTACTCGCTGATCTTGGATTTTGAAAGAAAAAATCTGCCGCTCAATTTCGAACAATGTACTCGTATTATGCGCGAGAAACTCCTTACCCGGCTATCAGTGTAGACGATTTTTTATTAAACCCTATTCGTTATACCGTGTGTATTTCAAAATGAGATATTGCTCCATAATAGCCGGCTGCAGATTCGCGTAGATTTTCGGTGATCTAAAAATATACCCGCTAATACAAGCGCGTACGCGTTAATTATACACGATACGAGTCCCGGTTATGATATTTTGCAAACGTGAAAAAAATACTATATATAAAAACCTTTGTATAAAAATGTTTTTTTTAATCAGTTTCACTTATGCTAACAGTAAACTTGGGTACTTTTTTTTCTTTGTTTTCATTAAATACAACCAGCGTAATTGGTTGATATCATGGTAACACATACCTCGGGTATATCAAATTTGGTAAAATGTAATCATCATCAAAACGGATCGTTTAATAGTGCTTGTTCATTAAAGAACGTCTTTGTATTATCGAAATGGTACGGTTTAAATGAAGGTCAACCTTCTTCTAGTTCGTTGGATGATGCGAATAAAAATATATCAGTTGAGAAGGTCATTAGTGGAAAACCTGAAATATCACTTACACTAAGGTTACCTGCAACATTGTAATCGAGAACATCATTATTCTATAAAGCTTGCGTAATGCAAAGATTTTAGTTTTTTTCTATTTGAAAAAGTTTTTTATAATTGATAAATAATGTTTTTAGTTTAAGTTGGGAATCTATTTTTGTTTTCATTTTTTTTTTTTTTTTAAGTATTTTTAATTGTAAATTTTGAATAAATGAGATTACTTACGAATCTAATATATTTTTTTTATTTCCCACAATATCTCTCATATTATATACGGAAATAATTTACAGTAGGAGAAACTGAAACAATAAATAAATGAGGAAGAAATGTAACTGTATTGAATAAATAAAAAGGTACGAATCGTCATTAGCTAGTTTTTCCCTCAATTTTTATAGTTATAAACTATTACGATAATTTATATACATAATGAAACAAAACTGCGTAAACAGGTATATATGTACAGACTTAATTTACTAACACAAATAACGATAATAAAAAAAATGTTATATACATATTTCATACACGAAAAATGGGAAAATTATGAAAAAAAGTAAAAAAGAAAGAAAAAAGTTATATATTCGCACGTGTTTCGGTGATGGTCTTTCCTCTTCACCCACAATATCGTCATCAACGGTAGCATTTTCTAAATCTACATGTCCTAAAGCTAATGTATCGACGTTATTAGCTAATACTACACGCTTATCATTTAGTCTGGATATCGCTAGTTCATTTTGTTTTGTAATGTATAAACGAATAGAATACCCGGTTCTGTAATTTACTTTACTGATTTGGTTACTATTAAAAATGCACTGTCTATAATGATCGAAAGTAATTTCATTTTTGGTGACTTTGTACGGAATTCCCTTAGATTTAGTTATCATTTTATCTTCACTTATTCTAACGCTGTACACTTTCAATCGTAAACCTTCTTCTTCTTCTATGTCGTTGTCTGTGTTCAGACTTCGTGACCAATCATGAGCATATTTCAACAATTTTTCTCCATTTCTCTCGATTTTGAGCTGCTTCCACCAGCTGTTTTGTGTTGATAGACCTGTTGTGTTTCTAATATAATCAATGAACCTGGTCGGAGGTCGTCCTCTATTCCTTTTACCTTCTATTATTCCCTGTATGACCATTTTTTCCAATCCTTCTCGGCGCATCACATGGTCAAAGAATCTCAGGGCCCGCCTTCTTAACACTTGCACTAGTCTGTCTTTCCGATCTATTCCCAGTTCCTCTAATATTGAAGCATTAGAGCGGTGCTTGATCCATGGTATCTGGAGCATTCGTCTGTAGCATATCATTTCGAATGTCTCTATTCTTCGGGACAACGTTTTGTTCAGCGTCCATGATTCGGAGCCGTAGCTTGCTATTGAGAATATTAATGTCTCCATTAGTCTCTTTTTAGTTCCTATTGTTATGGAGTGGTCTTTCCATATGTTCGTCACTCCCATTATCTGTAATCTGCGCTCCTAAATAGGTAACTGATGTCCTTTTTCCGATATCCGGTATAGATGCGAAGGTTTCAGGCAGTTTCTTAGCCTTGTCAATGATGACTATGGCGCATTTTGCACGGTTTAGTATTAAATTTGCCTTTCGGCTGAAGTATTCCACTCGCTGTAGTAGTGTCTTCAATTCTTTCTCACTTGTTGCTATTAATTACTGTATCATCTGCGTAGCGCAGATTGGAAATTTTTCTTCCACCGATCGTTATTCCGCCATTCCAATTTTCTGTTGCCTGCCGCATAATCCATTCACTATATATATTATAGAGCATAGGTGACAGTAAGCAGCCCTGCCTTACTCCTTTTTTCGTTTGAAAACTTTCGGATAGTTGTCCGTCAATTTTCACCTGCACCATATTCCTTTCATACAATTTTTGTATTATCATTATAAAGTGTTCAGGTATTCCGAATTCTCTTAGAATGTTCCACAATTTATCCCATTCGACCATGTCAAATGCTTTTGTGTAATCCAGGAAGCATAGTATGGCTGGTGAATTGAATTCGTAACATTTTTCTACGATTTGCCTTATAATGAGTAGTTGTTCTCGGGTGCCTTTTCCAGGCATGAAACCTGTCTGTTCAGCAGCGATCTGCGGCGGTATATTATAATCTACAAACGCCTGAATGGGAATTCCATACAATTCATATTTAAATTTACCATAAGCTTTTTGATTTTTAGTGGAAAAACATTTATGCGAAACTGGGTAATCTGGTATGTCGAAGAAATCTATATTATTCCTTATATCTTCATGCACGTCCGTTGTTTTGATATTATACACTAAACTATCCGTATCCATATATAATAATTTTAATCTATCCGCACCATACATCACTAACATAACATTGTAATGGACAGTGGCGAATTTACGGAGGGGGGTAGAGCACATCCTCCCCCCAAGAACCAAAGCTTCTATGAAAAAATTTGTTATAATAGAGAAACTTAATTTATACAGGGTGCAGCAGCATAACTTCCTTTTTTAAAATGCGTCACTTTTTTTCTACTACATATTTTAAAGAAATGATAGAAAATTGAAATAAAACTGCAAGCGAAGAAGCATACATATTGCCAATGGGATCTAGAATATGTATTTCGATGTTCTGTTATTATTTCTTTAAAAAGTGTAGTAAAAAAAAAGTGGCGCATTTTAAAAAAGGAAGTTATGCTGCCGCACCCTGTACTATAAGAGATTTGTATAAATGTTACTTACGGATTTAATTATAACTAATATTTAATACTGTTCTCTAGTAAAACTATTAATGTTACGTTTTTATTTTATTTTAAACTTAACTGTCATCAATCTTTTCCCTTTCTTATTTATTTTTAATTTTTATTTTCTAATGTAAATGAAAATAAATCAAAGATAAATATATATATATATTTTTTGTTCTTGCTCACAAACAAAGAGTTAGGATCGAATTACTAACAAAAATAAAAATAAGTAAAGTCTAATAAAAATACTATCTTTCTTACTATTCAAATTCTAAACAACTATTTTAGCTAGAATTTTATAATTTTTGTATTTTTTACCTAAAAGTAAAATAAAATTTAAATTAAATTGTAATAATTACGTATTTTTAAAACATTTTTAAACTTCTAAAGAGGTCGTTATTTGATTTTTTTTATGAAAGAACATATTTCTCAAATCTACTGAGTACCATAGAGAAGATATAATGTAATTGTATAACTCCCCCCACTTCCCCAAATTTTCTCTGAAAATGTCAAACCATGAGGCTTACGCTACAAATTAACGTTTCTGAAATCAAACAAACCAAACAATATTCTACTTTTCACAAAAAATAACGGCGATAGATGCACCAATATGACGGAGAATCTAAATTACTCCCTATCTATTTTCTCTTTTTCCGTTAGACAGCATACTCTCATTAGTTCCGTTGGGCTTTGTATATTGTGAACCTTAACTTCACAATCCCCGATGCCCTGTCAAGGGTACGGGACTTATTTTACTTTACTAGCACTGACAAAGACAGCAACAAACAGAAAATACTACGAGAAAACTTGAAACTTCCCATAGAGGAAAACGTTTCTCAATCGCAACAGACTCCTCTTGATATTTCCGCACTAAATAGCATTATAAAAAATTTAAAAAACAAAAAAGCTGCTGAACCTGACAATATTACAAAAAAAATACTAAAATTAATCCAAAAGGTCTATCCAAAATTCCTTCCACTCCTATACAAAAAAAAATCTTCTCCTTAAACTATTTCCATAAACCCTGGCGCGAAGAAAATGTAATCCTACTTCATAAATCAAACAAAGATACACATCTCATAAGCTTCTATTGCCCAATATATCTTTTAAATACTGTAAGAAAAATTTACGAAAAACTATTAAAAAATAGGATAACTTGCCATCTGAACTCAACAAACTTTTTAAAAAAAATGACAATTTAAATTCAGACAAGGTCTGTCCACAGAACATGCTGTGAATTATGCGATCAGCAAGATTAGCAGCAGCCTTAAGAAAAAATCGAACATTCTCGTCATAGGAGTAAATATCAAAGGAGCCTTTGATAACTGCTGGCATCCTGCTTCGTTTGACATTTTATAATCTATTCTGATCAAAGACATACTATTGCTAAGTACAATATATTGCTACCTTAAAAACAGACGTGTAACTCTTCAAATAGGTAATCATAGTGCAAACACTGAAACCAATAAAGGCTACCCACAGGGTAGCGTTTTAGGTTCACTTTTTTGGAATATATTATTCAACCAAGCTCTACCATAGGACAAGAACGGTGACCTATGCGCATATGCAGATGACTTACTATTCATAATAGCGGACGATACAAAAGTAAATTTCGGAACAACAGCTAACAAAACGCTTGAGTTACTCGGAGCCTGGCTAAATGAAGTAAAGATTAATCTTTCAGTTGAAAAATTCTTCGTGTCCCTTTTCAGATACTCCCTGGAACTAAAAAGGAAAAATATTAAAGTATTTTACATTGCGATCACTTTAAAAGTAGTCAGAACATTTTAAATACCTAGGAGTTATATTAGACAATAAGCTCTCCTTTAAACAACACATAGACTACACCGCATCCAAGTTGACGCTAAATACTATCAATTACTAGAAGTGTGCAGAAATACATGGGTCTTTCTCAACATAACATAGGAAATCTCCATTTGAGCAATTCAACTTTGGCAACTAAATATCAAAAATTTTAAACCAAAATTTACTGGCAAAAATAACAACCTACAGTGATTTATATTAATCAATTAAACAAAAAACATTACACTAAAAATCTACTCATCAACACATATATAATTTTCAATATTAATACCCGGACAAGACAATCTAGTAGGCTATAAATCAAACTGACTTGCTGTGGGTTCCTGGTCATTCTGGCATCTCAGGTAATGAGATGGCTGATTCTTTGGCTCGGGTTGCTGCTTCTTCTACATTCTTCTTCAAAAAAATCCCATCCTCTAATCTCTTACCTTTGTGTAAATATTTCCATCTCAGATTTTGGTCGAATATGTACCCTCCCTCCTTTTCTAATTGTCGCTCTTTTTATCTGTCCGTTCAGCCTAATCTTCCTCCAAATCCTTGGTTCCTTCTGTTTCCTTCACTTCCTCGCTCTGTTGTTGTCTCCATTGTGCGTTTGCGCTTAAACCATTTCTTGCTACCTTCCTCACGTTTTCGCCTCTCGTTGTCCTCTTCCCCATGTTGTCCTCTCCATTCAAATGATGCGGTTGTTTGTGACACCGATCACGTGTTCTTTGAGTGCTCTGCTCTTTCGGTGGAGCGCTCGGCTCTATATTCCCACTTGCTTGGGCTGGGGCTTCCTGCTCCTTTTTGTGCTCGTTATATCCTGTCTTTTCCTTCTACACTTATTATCCCCTCCATTGTTTCCTTCTTATTAGCGATAGCTGATCGCCTCACTGTATAACTTTCGTTTTCCCTTAATTGTTTCTGGGTGAAGGTCCTCGGTTGACGAGCTCAATTAAAATAAAAAAAAAAAAAAAATCAAACTGAAATCAATCACACTTGCGTCTCTCAAAAAAAAAATAAAAAATTAATAAATAAATAAAAATATTATTGTCTATTAAATAAGTATGCAGTGCATTACCTACCAGATCACGTAGAACTAAGTTTCGCAAACCCTGATATAAAAAAAAAAAAAAGAAAAAAAAATTAAAACTTATTATTTAAGTTTTATTGGTTTTTTTTTTTTGTTTATTTTGGGCTCGTCAACAAAGGACCTTTACCCAGAAACAAACCCGGTTATATTTTGATCCGGTCAGAAATTTTATCCAATAAGGAACAAATAGCAGGAATTATTAGTGGGGAAGGAAAGAGCAGAATATAGGAAGTCTAAGCTTCAGCAAATAAGAATATAAGGCAGAACGCTCCACGGAGAGAGATGAACACTGGAAAAACACATGATCGTCGTTGCAAATAACTGCATCATCCGCATAAAGAGGACAGTGTGGAGAAGAAATCAAGGAAAAACGAAATTTGGAGGAAGGCAACAAAGAATGGCCAAAACGCTTACGAAAAATGGAAACAAGATCAGAACACCGAAGGGAGGGATACAAAAGAAACCATGAACATGCACTGAACTGACAGGTAAAAGGAACAACTGTTGGAAAAAGAGGAAACATAGGTGTCCGACCAAAATCAGATATGAAAGCTTTTACAAATTGATGGAAGGTTATCGGATGGAATTTTTAAAGAAAAAAGACGAGAGGAAGCAGCAGTAGCCCGAGCCAAGGAATCAGCCGCTTCATTACCAAATATGCCCGAGTTGCTAGGTACCAACAGCAAATCAATATTGATTGAATGGAGATAGGAAAGATTGTGAATGAGTTATGGAACAGAAATAAGGAAAGCAAAAAGATTCTGAAAGGTTAAAATCAGGAAGGATGAAGAAAGCAACAACACCATCAGGCCCCCTCGAACCATCCGTGTAAATGGTAACATGAAAGGGAAATACCGAATTGATAGTGCTGTAGAATACCTGTTTAATTACGGCTTGGGGGAAATTTTTAGCAAATGAGGGAAGGATAAATACCTTATGAGAATGACAAATATCAGTGAAGTCGAAGGAAAAATAAGGGAGATTATTGAAACAGATAATATACGGCCAAAATGAACAAAGACAACGTGAAATAAAAGCCAGAATAGGGTTTTTGTTGGGAGTGAAGCGCCAGCTGATATAAATCGAAAGGTAAGACTGAACAAGAGTAGAGGATGCGAGAGGAAGACATTTAACAAGGAAACGATAGCCTAAATAAGATCTACGAATGGATAGGGGTGACAAATTGGATTCAGCAAGAATAGCACTGGTTGGAGAGGATTTAAGAGCGCCAAGACAGAGACGAAGGCAAGAATTTTGAATTACATCTAGTTTGGAAAGATTGGTCTTGGACGCACTACCATAAATAAAAGAACAATAATCAAATTTGGAACGGATAATATATTTGTAAAGAGAAATAAAAATATCGCAACCCCATTTAGTTGGCGACAGGGCTTTCAGCAAGTTTAACCTTTTAATAGTGGAAGCAGAAAGATATTTGACGTGTTCGGAGAAGGACAAATGACTATCAAGAAAGACGCCGAGATAACGAAAGCAATTAACACGAGAAAGAGATACATTGTTTAGGGATATGTTGACCGAAGCAGGGTTATAGGGACGGAGGGTAAAAATAGTATAAGAAGACTTAGAGGGAGAAATTGAAAGATTAATTAAGGAGAGAGAATGTTCCAGCATAATGAGCAACGAACTGAGTGCTTCAAGTTTTATTGTAAGAATTAAAATAGACATACCTGAATATTGTTGTTCGAACTTGTTCTTTATTTTACCTGAAACGCGATCGGATGATCTATTTTGCATATAATGTAAGAGTTCGACATGCAAAACTTATACCAAAAATAGTAATAATTGCGTTTGCGAAATCGGATGTGCAAGTTGCTCATGCGAAAAGTTTTTATCCAGTACACCATAGTATCTATGGAAAGAAAATGAAAAATGAAAATAATCGCAATGGGTGTATTGCTGTCCTGAAAAATGGTTATCTCAATACACAGATAAATCTGAAGCGGATGGAATTGTTTGCGTAGATTGTAACAATTACGTTAATTTTGTGATGCAAATGTAAAACGTGTATAAAGAATATGAAAAATAGTTCTTGCAAAATTTCCTGCTATAAATGTATTGCGTTTATATCAATTCAGATAGCAGCTGTATCTGTAAGGAATCTCAAGGAAGATTAGAATATTGCTGTTCGAATCAATGTTTCACTTACTCTACAACTATTTGCAAAAATCGTACTAAAGGCTGCATAAAATGCATTTGTAGTGATTTTTGTTTTTGTCGTTGTGCTGAAAGAGAATGTTTAGCAATTGCATATGGTGTATGAAATGCCCGTTTTGAAAAAGAAAATGTTTATCCGATGATGATTGCGAACAATGTTGGTGCGTACGATTTTGGGAAGTGAAAACAAAAAAAAATATTGTTGTTGTTTGCGGGATCATTATGAAGGTCCATCTGAATATACGTACGAATGCGAAGATTGCTTTGAGTAATTAAAATTTTTTTTATATAAATACAACATCTACATAGATTTTTTCGATAGTTTAATATATTTCATGTACTATTTCGATTGCATATTAACTCGTTAATTTAGCACTTTGTTTATAAATTTCCGGAATGATAAAACGTGCGAATTATTGTTGTTCTAATCAATGTTTTAATACCCTCCATACACAAGTGGATGGATTAGCATACCATAAATGCAGTAGTTTCGGATATTACTGTTGCGAGTGTAAAACTTTTATGCGAAGAAAGAATAATTGTTCATGCGAAATTAATTGTAGCCAATGTCGATCTTGTGTGAAGATTTTATTTTATCAAATGGTTGTTATTGTATGCAATTACGAACAAAGAAAAAAATTTATTGTTGTTTTAAAAAATGTTTTTTAAGTTAGAAGTAATGATGATAACATTTTAGCTCATATAGTTTCTAAAAAATGTGGTAAACCCGCTAGCAATTGTTTTTGTAAATGTGAAATTAAAACTTTTAATTGCCGAATGCAATTGCAAATGTTATCGATTTGATTTTATATAATAGCGAAAGATAATGTTAATTGTTATAAGCTTTGATACTAATTTTTTAAGTATAAAAGGGGTAAGCGAATAAAAACTATTGTATTCTTTTGGATATCCTGTACAGTAGTGTACGTATATTTCCCGCCTTAATTAATTATGTATTGAAAAAAAAATTTTATGAACTATATCGAGAAGAAAAAATTAGAATTACAAATGGCCCGTTAAGAAGATCGGATGTGAACGTCGGAATCTTCCAGCATTACTTTATTGAATATGATAAACAATAAAAGCAGTGATCAAGCGACTTAAATTTTTCCGTTTTATCGTTTTTAGTTAAAATCATGTAATTTCATAATGATTCATGATGTTTGATTTTGAAATGCGTAATTGTCTTTTTCATAAATTTATTTTGTTCTAGATTGGAAATATACATTTTTTAATTTCATTATTTGTTGTTCTGTTATAATTTCTTTTTCTTTACATAAAATTTAAGCAAACTAATTATTTAAATAAATTGTTTAACTTCCGATAAAATAGGTATTTTTTAGCATGAAATAGAAAACAGTTCAGTAAATATATCAGTTTTGATAATGATAGCGTACTGAATATGAAAATTCGGGTAAAATGTCCAATTTTTCTTAAAATCAGGAAAATGTTTACAATAATTATTAGCTCTATTTTTTCAAAAGTTTTAAAAAGGGATAAAAAAAGTTCCTCCCTCCATATATTATTCGTTATTTGTAGAAATCAATAAAAAACAACTTTTTATTATTTTTTTTTAAGGATCGCTAGTCGAAGGCATTACCCAGCATTAAGTTGTGTTAATGAGAGAGAGGGAGAAACGAGTTAAAATTGAATATTACTGGAAAATGGAAGCTATGATGGACGCTATAATAGGAATGATTTCCGGGGATGGAAGTGAAAGAGTAAGGGAAGCACTGTATGGAGTAGGCAAACCGAGTTTCAGGAGTTGACTATAGAAGTGGGAGCGTTCTATAGATACAGACGCGCATTCAAAGAAGGTGTGATTTGTGTCACAGATTAGATCAGAATCATCCGGAGGGAAGGAACAAAAAGGAGAAGAGGATATAGAATAGCGGAAAGAAGATGCCGAAAGACGACTATGATCTAGGCGAAGCCTGCAAATGGAAGAGATAAGAAAGCGCGAGAGATGATGGAAGTCATAGTACCAAGGGTACGGAGTAGGATGGGTTTGGATACTAAGATAGAAGGATTCAGGATTCGAGAATAAAAGAGGATAAATATCGTGCCATCGTAGGCTATGGCAATTCCTGGAAAGAACGTTAAGATTATAAGAAGAAAATTTGGATAGAAATTGACCAGTCTAAACGGCAGATTGAACTAATGAATCAACCAATTCATTACCCTCAATGCCAACATGACTGAAGCATCATAAGAAATCGATTTGAATGGAACAAACGCTATACAATCTAGTGACAAGAGAACGAATCAGACGAATTATGAAATCGGAGGAATGTCGAGGAAGAGGAGAGGCGATAGACAGTAGAACACCTTTTGAATCCGAGACTATCAGAAATTTATTAGAGCCGTTGTTGGAAGAAATGTATTGGATAGCACGAAGGATTGCAGAGGACTCCGCGGTAAGTATGGAGTAGAAGGAAGGCAGTTTATAAGATTCGAAATAATTGGGTGATGGGACCAAAAAGGCAGCTCCCGTACCGTCCGTTGTTTTGGAGCCATCAGTAAAGATAACAGTGTGGGAAGGAAATAAAGATTGCATGACATGGTTATATTCCTGTCGGACTACATGAGCCGGCAGGTTCTTGTGAAAAGTGGAAAGAGAGTATATGTTAGGCGTACAAAGGAAGTTGGATTAATTAAACGTGAAGTAAGGGAGTTTGTTATAAGAGAAAACGTAAGGAGCGAATTGATTAAGTCGTTTGGATATATGAGAAAAAATAGGGATTTTCCTAGAAGAGATGCACCTGTTCTATAGTATGGAAAGATAAGAGTTAATAAAATTTGACGAAGAAATAGGAAGATGCTTAGTCAAGAAACGGTAGCCAAGATAAGACCAACGAATATATAGAGGAATCATGTTGGTTTCTGAAAGAACTGCAGCAATGGGAGACGACTTCAAAGCTCCAAGGCAGCGGCAGAGACAAAGAGGTTCTGCACACGATCCAATTTGGAAAGAGTTGTGTAGGAAGCACTACCGTACAAGAAGGAACAATAATTTAACTTCGAACGGATAATAGATTTAAACAGGATTATAAGAATACAAGGACCCCCCCCCCCCCCCCCGGTACGGGAAAAGAGCTTTGAGGAGGTTTAGCCTTTTAGAAACGGATTTGAATAAGTATTTTATATGTTTCTGAAAAATAAAACGGCTGTTAAGAAAGATGCTTAGGTAGCAGGAGGATGAGACAAGAGGGATGGCACAATTATTTACGGACAGGATTATTGAAGATGGATTATAAGGACGCAAAGTAAAAATAACACATGAAGACTTGGCCGGAGAGATGGAAAGACAAATATTGGAAAGAGCGACTTCTGAAGAAATCGGGGAATCGTGGTCAGCATTAGCTTCTGAAATGGACCTAGAAGTGGAATATATAACGATACCGTTTGCAAAGTATAGGGAAGATGATTTAAGAGGAAGGCGAGCTGTGTTGGAGATATAAATATTAAAAGGGGTAGGGCTAAGGCAGGAGCCCTGCGGTAGACCTTGAAATACTTTCCGTGAAGTGGAGTAGACAGGAGTAGATAGGTGCACGGTTCTATTTTGAAAAAGATTAACAATAAGTGAGGTAAACTGAGAAGGAATGTTAATGGAGAGCATCTTGTCCTGCAGCGTAGAGAGGTGTACGTTATTGAACGCATTGGAGACATCAACGAAGGAGGCAATAGTATAATTTTTGTTTATGAAAGATTTATAGATATCGACAAGGAGAAGACTAATGGAATCAGGAGGACCCAACCCTGGACGAAAGCCAAACATATTATTAGGTAGGAGGTTGTTACGCTCCAGCCACCAAACAAGTCGCCTGTTGAGCATACTCTCGAAGAGTTTCTTTATACAAGAGGCAAGGGAAATGGCTCGGAAGGCGGAGGAATTTCTTTTGGAAATAGGAACAATGATAAAGGAATTCCAGGATTTTGGGACATATCCTGAATTAATAAAGGAGTTAAATATATTGAAGAGAGTGTTGAGGGAAGAATCGGAAAGGTTTTTCAGAATTAGGAAAGAGATACGATCAATACCAGGAGCAGAGTTGGAGGATTTGTTTAAAGATTTGCGAAGTTCGCTAATGTTAAAGATGGAAGTTAGAAAATGTGGACTAGTAGTGTAAGTAGCAGGGGTGGCTGAGACTTCGTTGAAATTCGGGACATAAGATGGAACAATAGAGCCAATAAACGAGACAAGTTGATCTTTAGGGAGATTGGGGTCAGATGGGCAATTGTATTGTGGGTCTCTAAACGATTTAGCCATTTTTCATACCTTAGACAGAGAAGTGGTTCGGGAAAAAGATGAACAGAATTTCCTGCAGGAATTTTTCTTGGCAGTTTTGTAAATGTATCTGGCTCTCGCATTAGCCCTTTTATGGTCGAGAAAATTAGACAACGATGTACAAGAGCGAAAGATGTTATAGGATGCCGTACATTGGTCGCGAGCTATTTTACAATCATTATTCCACCATAATGAAGCGGTATTGCGCTGCTTCTTTCTCGGAGAAGTATGAACTGGAGGAGATCACGGAGAAAGTGCTGAAAGAATAGCATTAGAAAATGAACTGTATTGGTGGATTGGGCTTGAATTGGATTGAATGTGCGTAATAGAAGAATCAACTAGAGAGCGAAATTTAGCCCAATCAGTTTTTGGAAGATGCCATAAAGGAGCATATAAAATTCTGAAGGATTGATGATGAGAGGGATTGTTGATGGAAATAATTATAGGTACATGATCGCTCCCAAAGGTGCCACTTAAAGTTTCCCAGGAGCAGTGAAGACTAATATTAGGAGAAGCAAAGGATAAGTCAAGACAGCTGACTATTGATGGACTTTTAAAATGTATGCTGAAAAGCCGTCGTTAAGGAGGATGAGATTGTTAAGTGAGATTATTGCCTCGAGAATTGCTCCATTTGGGTAGTGTCTGGCACCAACTTTTTATGATAAATACAATTTATTTTTCGCTATGTAAATTATATACAGATTTTATTTTTTTTACATGCAAAAAAGAAAAAGAAAAAAAATTATTGTTTATATTGCATTACCGACAATCTCCTTGCTCACTCTTCATATCGGTCTGTTCGAGTTCTTCTCTGCACAAAAAAATTAAAACAAAAAAACATTTTTTTCATTCGCTGCTTCTGATGGAATCGAGACATTTTAAAACAAGAATATCTTTCTTTTACAAATTAACATTAACACTGTTTCTGTCTTCAAAATCCAAAATATCGCGAACAATTTTAATTTCCGATTCCAGGATTTTTTGAAAATCGTAAATTTTTTCTAATATTCGAAGCTTCGCCATCGAGTGTCGAGGGTAGGCAAATTTTGCTAATATTGCGAAAGCGAAATTTTTTACAACGGCTATAGGGGTCATATGCGTATACGACAGCATTGCGATGTTTAATCTTGTCGCATAATTCTCGCTGTAATCCTATTAGCATGGTTTCGTTATTTTTCTTCTTCTTTTCCATAGTACCTGTGGAGTTAGCATCGGATGATTTAACGGATAAATTAATTGTTTCATCTTTGCCGAATAGATCGCTGTGAAATTTTAATATAACATTATTAGCAGCACCATCTTCGCTAGGTTCGATGTCATCGGTGTTGGTTATCGAAGCAGATTGCGTTGATTCCATTTTATTATACTGAGAGAAGATGGGTTTAGGATAGTAAAACGGAACTAATAACGAACTTAGAATCGACGAATTTTAAGCGAGCGTTAACACAACTTACGCAACTTAGTAAAATGCTTCATAGAGACTGGATATATAAAGAATAGAACGCACAGCTTTTTATACTAATTTTGTACGGTTACTTTGGAAATAATTCTCTCTCTCCAGCGCCATCTTGTTTTTACAAAATTATTACATCATAGATTTCTCTTTTTATAAAATCAATTTTTAAATGGGAAGTTAGGTAAAATTATTGCAAGCGTACCCTCGGCACAGTGGATTACGCGTTACCATCATATGTACATTAAGTTATTGCTCATGATACAACGGTAATATTTCCAGCTGCATCTAATTATGTTGGTATCGAACCCGCAACGTTGGGTAACTAGCGTTTCTCATATTACTGATCGCTAGGCTATGAGGGATACACCAAAAATTTTACTTTTTAGTATATATTCAATTATTTTTAATAAATATAAAGACGAAAAAAACATTTAATCGATTTATTCGTAAATTATTTAATCGAACAGGAATATTCCGATTTTCCACATGCGTTAGAGGAGTAATTTAAATAATTTTCGCGAATCGTGTAATAATAATAATGCCGATAGTATTCGTACAGCTCCGTCGTCCCCGTCGCTATCCTCCTCATCATGCTCTCCGATATGCGCGCAAGGTTGCGTACAGAAAGCAAGCCACGTCGCGCGGAAAAAATTTTCTGCGCAATTTTTCAACAGGTTTGTAAACAACGTGGCCAGATTGGCTCCGCCGTTTACCCGGGATAGCGTGCTCGAGCTATTCGTGCGGGTCGCGTTCACTGATGTTCAGCAGGAGTCCAATGCGTGCGCGCGCACACGTCGCGGTAGAATTTTCTGTAGAACTTTTTTTTCTTCTAACTGTTTCGGGAGGTAACACGGAACCCCCTTGACACGACTGATGTGCTGTTTGAACTTGTTGAGCGGTGTAGCGGTGTTGGCAGCGGCAGGTGAAGCTGGTTGTAAGGTATAGCCAAGCAGTTGCACGAAGGTGAACACGTTGAATTAATGCAACCATCACCACCTGTTGTTGTTGTTGTTACGTCATAGGTCGCTTTGAGACGGTAACGTGCTCGTTCCCTCCCCACCCCCTCAACCACTACGCTTCCTACTTGAGTATTCCTATGCAATATTGGGAGAACTTACAAAATCGCTTCAGTAATTTTGAAAAATCACTTTGTGTAAACAAACAGACCGAGGAACAAAACAATAATAAAAACTAATAACTCAAATAAAATGAAACGAAAAGAAGCAATTTATGATTTCATTCATTCGAAATTTGCACTTGTGGAAATGGTCGAAATAAATTACTTTTTTCATTACGCGGGAAAAATTTGAAATTAATCTTTACTTTAATTTGTTGATTAATGCTTTTTAATTTTAATTATACGCATCATTGCGTATTTACGGAGTAAGTGTAAATTATTAACTTAATACAAATCTAAATACAAGTTTTAATTAAAGCAAAAAGTTGTGTTAAATATTGAAATTTGAATAACGTCGATCCGAATAAATTGTACGGCTCATTTCAGTTGTTACAAATAGATTTTGCGTTTTTTAACTATACTTTTAGATGATACGATTGTAAAAAAAACATACACTTTCCAGTTGTTTTAATTTATTGATTCTGAAATATGTTGATTTACAGCTCAAAATAATATATCATATTATTCAAAACTGATTGATATGAAATATTTAGCTCGGAAAACGTTTGTCCCATTTTTGGGCTTCCGTCATATTCATATGTCCTTTGGTAGATGATGAGATAATGAACGAAGTATTTCATATATATTTTAGTCTAAATTAGTTTATAAAAATTTACTTGATTATCAGTTTTCTGTGATAAAAGTTACTTGTGTGTTCGTGTTAGTTTCTCTCTTGCTACGGTCATCTGATAGGAAGAAACTAACGGTAAGATCGTTTTATTTTATTGTATCTTTTCTTATCGTAGCTGATAACGCCGGACTAACCATTATCGCCTTGAACGTTTAGTTTAAAAATCTTCGATCTTTATTCATACTAGCCGGTTTTTGTTAAACGGGCGGTAGTGTATAACTACCTAATATTCCCATAATCAGGCGCGGGTTTAATACACCAAGTCGTCAAAATTGAAAAAGATACCAAATCCGATATTGCAAAACTGCAAGTAACAAAATGGCTGCGAAGCCCGTCAAAAACAAAGCATTCTCACTTATCAGTACGACTTTTCCAAATCTACCCAACAATGAGCCAAACACAGACATATCTCCTTCACAGACCTAGCTACTACGTCAAATCCAACGAACCAGTAAACATCATCCACATCTTACGCAGGAATTGTCAACAAAGAACCAGTTTTAGTCAAAACTTACGCAATTATGATTCCCACTATCAATGGCATCTGATAGCTTGAATATATAGAAAATATAACTGAATTTGTCAACCCTCAGCAGATTAGAGCAGCTTATCGCATGTCGAATCAAAGATTCTGCATCTTTTTCACTTCAAAACATATTGTAGACAACATAATCAACCAAAACCGAATTTTAACGATTAACACCCGTCGCTTAATTAATCCAGCAAAACGCATTATCATCCCCCATGTTTGTCCTAGTATCCCAACTGATGTGATCGAGGACGAATTAAAAAAACATAATATTATTCCTATATCGCCCATCACCACAATGCGAACAGGCTTTGCATCATCTGCCCTGGCCCATATTCTGACAAACAAAAAGCAATTTTATGTATCCCCAGAGTCAGTTGTGCTTATACCCGACTCCTTAGTAGTTACTCACAACGACACCACCTACCAGATTTTTTTAGTGTCAGAAGGCTTAATATGCTACCGATGTAAGCATAAAGGCCACCTAGCAACCCAATGGCCAGACCTGTTAATGGCCGACGATAGATGATTGTACAATTCTGCCCTCCACTGAGGGATCTAAAGATGAAGCACGAATTGACGTCGGACACCCATCAATAAAGGATATCCCAAAATCATTCCGATTCCGTCATTCAAACAAACGGTTTCTTCTTCCACTTCTTCATCATTTATCGAAACAACTTCAAGAAAAATCCCAGAAAGATACATTCCAACACCAAAGAAGCTGAAACCAGCGGAAGACAAAAATGACAATTTAGTGGAAACAATTAAGGCGGCCAAAGAAAAATTGGAGGAAAACGCTGATCGGTATGATGTTACTCCAGAGTAGTTCGAAGACATCATGCTTGCTATTCTCACTGAAACGAATTATGTTGAGGCAGTTAAACAGATGGATATAGATCCTAAAAAACTTCTCAACTCGTTACCCATCCTGAAAAACTTTACAGTAGGACAGGGAGTCAAAAACAAGGGGTAAACTGGCTGGTTAACGCGCTGATTGGTAGCACCTCTAGCTCAGAAACAGATCTGACAAATCACGAGTAAAGTCGTCCAATGGAATATTAATGGTGTATTCTCACACCTGGCTGAATTACAAATGCGGATAGCTCAACACCAATCACCAATGATTTGTATCCAAGAATCCCATTTGAAACCTAATCAACGTTTTTCTATTCATAGTTACAAACCATTCCGATTCGATGATACTCATTCAATAGCAGCTGGAGGAGTTTTAACCTTGATACATGACTCTATATTTCACAAGCGATTCCACTTTCAATTACCTCTGATATTCAAGCAGTTACTGTTACAACAGCACTCCCAACAATTCACCATAAACCCATCACAGTGTGCAATATCTACATTCCACCAAACCGGCAAATCTCATTATACGACTTTAAAGAAATTATAAATCAGCTAACAGAACATTTTATTCTTCTTGGCGATTTCAATGCACACAGTTATACGTGGGGTTCCAGATATCAGAATTCCAGAGGAAATCAAATTAATAACCTACTTATCAATAACCATAACATCGCTTTAATAAAAAAAAATGGGATCAACCAACTCACATTAATGCAAAAACAAGTCGATTTTCGTCAATTGATCTCACGTTAATCTTCGTCGATCTTATCGATCAAATTGACTGGCAAAACCACACCTTAGCGATAGCGACCACTACCCCATTTTCCTGGTATACAACGTACGCAGCTTTCAATCGTCGCCGTGCTGGAAATAGAAGATATAAGGAGCCAACTCGCCAAGTTTCACTGAGAGCACCGAAATCCACTCCAGACATTTCGATGGCGTAGAAGAAGATGTCGAATTTCTAACAGAAAAAAATCACTGGAGCTGGACGCTTAGTTATACCCTTGTCCTCGTCCACTCCGTCGTCAAAAAAACGGGTTCCTTGGTGGAATAATAATATTGCAAAGGCAATAAATTCCGTAAAAAGGCATTGAGAGCACTAAAAAGGCTCAACTCAATAACAAACCTTATTAATTATCGCAGACAATGTGTACATGCACGTACTCTCATCAGAGCTGCCAAAAGGAAGTGCTGTCAAGATTTTACATAATCTATTAATCAGCATGTGCCCATTTGCGCTGTGTCGAAGAAAATCCATCTGATCAATGGGAAAAACTACAAGGAAACCATCTCCGCTTTATTCAAAGAGGCTTTACTTATTACCAACATTAACGAAATGGCCGACATGTTAGCTTTCCATTTCTCCATCGTATTGTCTGACTTGAACTATTGCAAAGAATTTATGCGTTCTAAACAAAGGACAAAAGCCATTCCATTGAACTTCAGTTCCAGTAACAAGGAAGAGTACAATTGTCCCATATCGCTAAGGGAACTGGAACATTGTATCCAATATTATATCCATGATTCCTCGCCAGGTCCGGACAACGTTCATCCTGTTATGTTAAAATATCTACATTTATCGGCTAAAAATATATCCTGAAAAGATTGTGGAACGACGGCATATTCCCTACGAGATGGAAAATAGCCGTAGTAATCCCGATATTAAAAAAAGGAAAAGTAAAAACCGAAGCAACTAGCTATCGGCCTATCGCGTTAACAAGTACTCTGGGCAAACTATTAGAAAAAATTGTTCAAAAAAGGTTAATCTGGACCCTCGGAATGAATAACGTATTTAGTCCTCACCAATATGGATTCCGCAAATATCGCTCAGCAATCCAAGCCATTGTAAATCTCTAACTCATGGCTCAGAAGTCATTTACTAACCGTGCGCACCTATGTGCTGTTTTCTTTGATCTTAAAAAAGCATATGACACGGTATGGAGATATCAGGCTCTTACGAGCCTGCACAAAGCAGGAATCCGTGGTCGCATGGCCAGTCTTATCCAAAGCTTCCTAACGAACATGCAAATCAGAGTTCGGTTAGAGGACACTTTTTCGCAGCTGTTTCCCATGGAAAATGGGGTGCCTCAATGATCTGTCCTTAGCGTAACACTTTTCTTGTTAGTCATCAATGTCATCCAGCTAGCTGTCTGAGCGCCTGTACAGTTTAGTCTGTTTGCGGATGCTTTGACGATAACATTTCAATCCTCTTCACCTACCGGAGCAAGTAAAGTCATGCAACGATGCATTAACGATTTCTCCGAATAGGCGTCTGCGCGAGGCATCAAATTCTCTGCGGAGAAGACAACATGTGTAGATTTTCATCAGACTACCGAATACTGTCAACGGCCTCGAATTTCCCTCAACAGCTTAGAACTGCATTTCCAAGAGGAGGTACGCTACCTCGGAGTAACAGTCAACAGCAAGTTCCTATGGAACGTGCATATCGAGGATCTCAAGATGCATTAAAGCTCTTGGTATATTAAAGCGGATCAATAATAATATAAGTAACGGATGCGACCGGAAAATGTTATTACTGCTATATCAATCATTAATCCGGTCTAGATTAGAATACAGTTGCCAAGCGTTCTGTTCAGCAGCTCGGGGTCTATTGTCATCCTTAGATTCTATCCAGCATTTAGCCATCCGAATAGCCACTGGAGCCTTTTGCACCAGTCCCACAGCCAGTCTTAATTGTGAATCCGGACAGCTGCCCCTATATTTCAGAAGGGAGATCCTAACGGCTTACTTTCTGACTTCCACACTTGTCAATTTAAACTTCCCGATCAAGGAGCTCCTTTTCAACTCCCGGCAACTGAGTCAGACTGCTCTACAAGTTCCTAACTTTGCAACTAACATCAAAAATAAGTTCGAATCTCAAATTAGAAAATTTATTCTCAATCCTCCCCTTTCTTCAATGTACACTAACCCTCCTCTTTGGCTTTTCCTAATCCCAGATATCAATCTTAACATAATCCATTTTCCCAAATCCATATATCCCGATTACATCCTTCATCACCACACATTACTTTCGAAACTGCCAAATAGGCTGACTACATCTGCTGCTTTACAGATGGCTCAAAATCTACTAGCTATGTTGGATCAGCCTTTTTTGTCCCTCCTACCACTCATCGCTTCCGGCTTCCGAAATCCTGCTATGTATTTTCAGCTGAATCGTTTGCTATCTTCAAGTGTCTTGAGTTCCTCTCATCCGCCCCGCCTCTTTCTAAATACCTCATTCTTACTGATTCACTCAGTGTTCTAATGTCCCTCTACAACTTTTACACAGATAATGCAATTGTACAACGCATCCTTTTCCTTCAAGATCTCCTTATTTGATCCCAAATTTCTATATCTTTCATGTGGATCCCCAGCCATATTGCATTCCCTAGTAACGAGGCCATCGACCGAGCTGCTAGGGAGGCATCCCTGCTTCCATCCATATCCTTGTACTTCTCTTCTACCAGCGATATGAAATCCTTCTTGAAATCCCTTATAATTAAATCCAGGGAACGAGTATGAAGTTCTAGTCAACAAAACAACCTTTTCCTTGTTAAACCTGATCCTCTATCTCAGATCCCCCTTCCATTCCGTTCAAGGAAGAAAAATATTATTCTTACCAGACTTAGGATTTCCCACTCCCGCCTGACCTATTCGTATCTCCTACAACGCGCCGACCCCCAAATTTGTCCCTTTTGCCAAAGAACACAGCTTTCCATTCCTCACTTACTAACATCTTGTCATTCCCTTATAGCACTTAGAGCCCAGCATGGCCTTCCCCCTTCTTTACCACAACTCCTAGCTGATTCTTCCTGTCATATCCGCAGTGCGTTCCATTTCCTTCATTCCCTTAACCTCCTAAATTCAATTTAGTATCCCTTCCGTTCCCCGGGCGCGTATGGCCCGTTTGAGCAACCAGCGCCTGTACCTTCTAATTTAATAATAATAATAATAATAATAATAATAATAATAATAATAAAGATTTACTGTCTCGTAAACTTCATTATTAAGCGATGCGCGATAATAAATATCTGTAAATGGGAAGTTCTAAATAAATTTAATCAAAATAATTTTATCTATGAAAAATATAATTTTTTCTGGTCGTTATGCATTTTATTAAAGGTGTAATGGGCGTTCCCCGGCAGCTCAGTACAGATGGGTTTGAAATGCATTTTGCGGTTAATCACTTGGGACACTTCTTACTTACCGTTTTGCTGTTACCGAAAATAATCAGCTCAGCTCCTGCCAGAATTGTCACGGTGTCATCTACAGCACATCGATTCTGTAATATAAATTAATTTTTTACGTACCTTAATTTTTATTATATTCTTATTTTAAATTTTATGACATTATCTATTTAAAAAAATTCGACCAAAAAATAGTAAGATTTTTATCGTCTATGAAATTACATTATATTAAATAACTAGCGGACCCGGCAGACGTTGTCCTGCCTGAACGTCGGCTTGTCTGCTATTAGCAGATTGAGGAAACGTTTTTTCGATATTCTAATTTTATATTGTTGCCCAAAGCAAAATCCAAAAAAGATAAATGCAATTTCTCGTTATCGTGCGCCGTTAAATTCTCATGAAACTTAAAATTTTTTCCACAAATTTAATGAAATCGTAAAATGACAGCCTACACAGCTGGAATTTGAATGAATGCCATGTAATAGCAGTTAGATGATTGTAACCGATGGTGGCAAGTAATTTTTTTGTTTCTTTTTTTTGTTAATTATGGTGGTACGCTACAACCCTAAATTAAATATGATAAACTGATCATCGTTAGTTAGAGATGATGTGAAAGCACAAAAATAATAATTGAGATATCGTTTAGAGTTAATGCTGTGATGTTTGTTGTTGATAAAACTGCAATCTCAGAAAAAAAGAAATTCGAGGAAACTTGTTATGATAAAATACAAATACAATTTTGTAGTATTTTGTTACAAAATCGAATTTCATTCTATCCTAAGAGAAATTGGTTAGTTTTCCTTTATTCCCACTTGCGTTTCGTGGCCCGTTCCTTCGAACTTTAAATTATTTCACTTAGTAAATTTTTATAACGACTGCAACGTTCACGGGGTTTTTGTATTTTTCCTATATTCTAGCGATTGAAATGCGCCATTTAAAAAAATACAGTGACCCTCAGCTACTATGGAAAAACCTGTGAACTTTTTTTTAGTTTCCAGTCTTTCCGCTTTAAGCGTGTATTTTTCCAAATTTCGGTCCCTAAATATCAAAATTTTTCAAATTTTGTATTTTCTCCCTATTCTAGAAGCCTTAGTGCGCCAGTTAAAAATTAAATTAATACCATAATTCATACAGAACTGGCTGGGAAAATTTTTAAAAATTTTTTTTTAAAATCAATTTTTGCATTTTTTTAAATTTTGACCATTTAATTTTAAAGTATTGGGGATTTTATAATTTCCTTATGATCTCACGAAGAAAATACGTCTGATTGAAAGAAAAAAAAAACTCTCTAGCTATTATAGAACGGGATGTACGATTTTTTTTCTTGAAGCTTTATAAGTTAGTTTTTTAAGTTTCTACGAATAAACCTAAAACAATACTTCGTTGTTTTCTATATTCGCTTATACGTCTCACTGTTAATTTAGGTCTGAAACGCAGCGGGCATTTACCAGTCGATGTAATATGCGTCTTTTTACAAAATTTTAAAATTTTTTTTTTTTTTTTTTTGCTAAAATAAATAGTAAATTGCAATTACGACTGAAATATAAAATTGTCACTTACCACACAAATGTGAATATTTTCATACAATATTACCGAAAGTTGCGAAAATACTGAACACGCATTAAAAACAAATACACGCAGATAATATGCGAGTATCGAACGGGCGGATGAAACACATTTACCGAAATGAAAATGGGAAGAGGTCTGAGTAGCTCGGAACACGAAAAGCATACAAAAACAAATTTCTTTCTTGACCTGATTGCAGAGTCGTATGAATGTTTCACTTTTCTTACAGTTCTCACGGTACTGGCTCGTTTATTATTTTCTTTTTTTCCCTGATTTATGGAGTATCTCATAAAATAAGAAATGCGATAGCAGTGTAAGGAAAGGTACATTTCGTCTTCTCCTTCGTGCATCCCGATTCGAATGTAGCTTAACAACTTTTCATTGACTCCACCATTTGCCGAAAATTCGATTACTTTTATAACTCCAGTTTATATCTTAATATTCTGGAACCAAAAAATCCTTCTTCCTCGTCCCCTTTTCCCTTCTACCGCTCCCATCATTATTGTTTACAGAAGGTGAAATGTTGGACCTCTCATAAAATGTGCAAAGAAATTTGTTTCTCGTTTTCTAAATATGTCCATTAGTACCGGATCCGTTTTCATCAATTGTAGCGTACCGCCGCATTTCCCCTGGTAGCAAATATTAAAAATTCTGTTGCAGGATTTTTGATTTCTCTGTCAAAAATAATAGAAAACGCTCCTTTTTTTAAAAACTCTCTGCAATGAGTGCAGTAATAAGGCTAGGAGTTCGACTTATTTGTTTAGATCACGTCATGGAACTTTGATGATTCCAGTAACGCAAAAAGAAAAGTAACGGAACGCAACGTATTTATTACACTCACGCCAGAAATTATTAAAATGTTATTTAGAGTTTATTATCTATCATAGTAATCATTTTATTTAAATTTTAATTGATGAATTTTACGGTTTTGAATGCACATTAAACTATCGTTTTCAATTTAATTACTTTTTGCAAAAAAAATTTCAATATTTAATGCGGAATTCGTTGTTAGGAAATCATGTGACAGCAGAACTGTCAAACTGAACGTTACATCGTGACGATATTTTTGCCATTTTTTTAAATGTCCGACTTCTTCGATGGATTATTCTAAAATTTTCTTTCTTACAAAGTTTTTCCTGACAATTACATACACAACAAAAAAACAGCCAAATCGGTCGAGCCGTTCTCAAGTTATGATCCTTGATATATGCACAATTGATTTTTAAATATATATATACTATTAAAGGAGCTCGTCAAAACCCGACAAACGACAGAATTCACGACCGCAATCTAAATAACGCATACCGGAATATTTTTTTACTGTGTCGCCATCAGTCGGGAATGTTGGTAATCAGTGTCTTGGCGCTAGTTGGCCACACTTTCGATCGATTTTTATTTATTTTATAATTTATTTATTTATGTTTTGACTTTTAAGTAGCCTACACTGTCCCCCCTGGCCTATAAATAAACTGTCCAAATTTTATAAAAATCGGACGGATAGTTTCGGAGTCCACAGAGGACATACATACAGACATACATACATTCATTTTTAAATATAGATTATTCAATACTAAAAATAATAGTATTCCAGGACCAGTGGGTAACGTAATTTTTTTTTATCTTCCAATAGATGCCGCTGTCTCTAAAATGCAAATAATTTATTAAAATATCAATACGATTAAGGAACCGCGTTTTTTTTTTTAATTCGTTTTTTGATTCATTTTCTGGAATATTTCTTACCTTTTTTCCTTTTAATATTTTTCCCCGCATGTATTTCGCTTTCTTTCAAAAATTATTGTCAAATTGAAACATTTTATATTGTACCAAAATATACTTTCTTTTTTACCTTTTTTTACTAGCCACTTACCTGGACTAATCGCCGAATTATTTGAAAAAATGTCACTGAAGAATAGAATACTTTCGTAGTAGAAATGAATAGAAATTTTCTTTACTCTATAGTTTATTAACAATAATTATCTCCACAAGTGTACCGCGCATTTACATTTTATTTAAACTATTTGTTAATTATTGTTCAAAGTTTATAAATTGCAAGTTATTCTGTTAAAAAAAAATAAACTTTTAAGTACAACTTTTAATTACAGTCTAAGATGTAGATTAATTAGTATAATTATGTTAACAGCTGATGGAAATATGTACTATGACGATATAAATATGGAAAATATATATTACTATTCATTTAGAGCATACGGCAGATCTAAACTGGCGAATATACTATTTTCTAACGAGCTAGGCAAACGTCTAAAAGGTAAAACTTTTATTTTTTAGATTTATTTCTTATTGTGTTTATTGAATTAAATAAGAAAATCTTATAATAGAAGCGGAAATGAGCAGCATCCGTAGACAAAACATCAGCCATTTCATTATCCTCGATGTTCCCCTATGATTATGAACATACAGCAAATATATGTGAGTAGAGTGGTGGAAAGAAAGATTACGAATTAGAGACGGTTTACGGAGAAAATGAAGTTGCTGGAATGAGAAGAGTGTGGGTATAGGCGCGTCAGAAGTTATACTTCTTTGATGAAGGAGGTAAATAAAATTAATAAAATTCTAATTGAATAAATAAAAAAGTAGTTCTTTTTTAATCTTGCTTAAAAAAAAAACAAAAAAACATTACATAAAACAAATCAGTTTTTTATTTTTACAAAATTGTTTCTTTTTATTGTAATTGAAAACAAACGTAAAGAATAATTTCAGTGATTTAATATGAAATATAATAATTGCAAGCGGTGTAAACAATTAACTTAAATATTTTGAAATACTTATTATTTATAATTTTGCTACGCAGTTTTTGATAGAAAAGAAAATATTTTCTAAAATCAAAAAAAAAAGACCAAAAAACATGATATAAATATATTTTTGATTATACATTTATTTACATTAGAAATTTTTATACAAAATATCTAGCAAAAATAAAATATATACATTTAAAACTTTACGGTATCACAATTTCGTGTTATGCTATTCGCGCAACTTTCACCACATCGCAGAATATAATTCTCGGCCCGCCTATAAAGGTGTAACTTCAAAAAGGCCATTTTGTGTTCCATTTTTTTATTATTAAGAAAATAGGATACTCCAATGTATTGTAATGAAAAGACAATTTTATAAAAACGTTTATTGAAGTTTATAAAAATAAATGTTCAAAATAGTGTAACTAAAAGTTCTCTTTTTTTACCTTTCTTTTTACTTTTTTGTAGGATTCCATGTACTATGCGGAAATCCTAATAAGATGAGTTAGTAACGACAAAGAAATCAATAACTCACGAACGGTTTTTCACTTATAAACTTCAACATTGGGTTATAAATTACAATTAAAATTCTCTTTAAGACAATCTATAAGTTCAAGCTATTACCTTAGGCGGCAAAAAACCATCAGGAATATATAATACGGAATTTAAAACGATCTCAAAAATCACCCTTAAAAAATTTATAACTCACCACTAGATAACCCTTTCAAAATAAAATTCAAAATATAAAACAGAACGCAGAAGCCATTTTCATCATAAAATCGAAAAATAAAAACAGCGAGAAAAAGGAAATTCACGTAAGTAATAGCCAGAGTAACAAAGTTGGGGAAACCAAAACGTATCTCAAACATCTGCATGAAGGACCGCTTCATAGGAAAAATATAGCCGAGTTTGCAACTTTATATTCAGGCCTTCGGGGCGTCGAAAGTACGAAATTTTTGAAAAAACTATTTTTTTTTCTGATCATGCGATATATTGGTGGAATGATCGATATTTGTCAGGAACGAAACTGTATTTCATTTCTTTAACGAAACTGTCGAAGTTTGTGAAAAGTTCAAAAAGTCGCAAAAAATAACGTGCCTCTCAGTCTTCGCGGCGCGGAAAATCAGATTTTTTTGTTTTGATCATTACAGTTATTTTTTTAAGTTAACATACGTAATCATGAAACATCATGCTTGACTGAACTTGTTTTTACTTAGATAGCAAATGGCATTGGGATTTTTCAAAAGTAATGTGTCGTCGGGAGGGTGATTTCTTTTCTATGTGGTATTAGTGAATAAATTTTGAAAAGGTTTAGAAGACTGATTTTGATTTCAAAAAGGTGATATAAAATTATTATGGCTAGGATGATTTTCTTTTTTCTTTACAAAATCCTTTACATGTTTCTCTTTATATATTAAAAATCTTTCGGCGTTAGCTTTCTCGGGCGAGTCGAAATAATTTTCGATGAATACAGCAGTCGGAAATTCAAAAAATTACTATTCTAGGAAATAAATGAAAAATGAAAGTGGTATTTTAACGAACTTCTGACCAAAGAAAATCCAAAAAAAGGTAAGATTAAAATCAGAGATTAGCAGATGGAATAGGAAGTCAAGAAGTTGTACGAGCTGCAAACAAGATGATAATGAAAAATTAGAAGAACCAGATGAAATGCCTGTGAAAGCGTGGAAAGCTCTCTTGACGATGAAGGATTGGGTTTGTTACGGAATTCAATGAAGCAGATTTATAAAGAAAAGAAGAATTGAGTGATAGTGTAGTTGAACCTATATTTAAAGATAAAAGAGATAAACGAAATTGTAAAAAAAACTGTGGAGTGATTTAATTAATGTCACACTTGATGGACACATGGAAAACGATGATGGCCACAAGAATACGAAATAAAACATCAATTGCCGAAGAACAATTTGCATTTTTATCAGAAAGTACTGCGGATGCAATCGCTACATCGGGACAGTTAATGAAAAAGCACAAAAATAAGAAGAAAGAATTACACTTAATATTCGTTGACCGTAAAAAAGTACATGATTAGATTACAAGACACTAGAGTTGGAAATTACTATTTATTTTAATAGCAACTGCTATATTGCTATTGCTATTTTGAAATAGCAGTGTAAAATTGCAGCTATTGCTATTTTACTGCTACTTTTTAACCATTTTATGTGTACAGTGAGTACAACAGTTTAATGTTTATCTCTGAAAAATGTGATATATAATCCGAATTTCACACAAAAAACATTTCAAGAAAAACACATGTCTAGAAGTTTCTTTGAATATTTTTATTTCAGTACAATTTTACATACAATGAAAATTATAGAACATGATACTTTTAACTATCGCCTCAACGTTTGGCATTGCTTAAAGAAACATTCAGATAAAATTTGAAAAGTTAAAATGTAAGGATGCCGCAACACAAATTGCAAATGTATTAGACGGTGTGCTCGAGGAGACGCTAATAAGTTATGCTCGATTATAAACCAATCAGAGTTAGTTTATTAAATACATCTCAAAATAATAATTATCTTCAGAAGTTAGTCATGACATTATTTTGGAATGATATCCTTGAAAATTTAATCAAAACTAATAGCAGTGTGCATTTTAAAATCCAAAATTACTTTTAAGTATCAAAAATTGCACGTATTAAATCATTTAAAAAGAATATAAGCTGCAGAGAAACGAGATGATAACTTTTCATGCTATGTAAATTTAGGAAAAAAGCTTACTGATCAAGTATCATCAAAGTAATCGTATGCAAGGAGAAAGATGCGCATATTTTTGACCCCGTTCAAAATTTTTTACTGTAACACTCGCGCTGTAAGAAGGGTAGGTGGTAATCATCTTTTATTTGCGCTTTTTCGAACTTTTCACCAAAAGTTTCTTTAGGGAAGTAAATTACGGGTTCGTTCTCGACAATCTTTCCAACGATATATCACGTGACATGGGGAAAAAAATATATTTTCTTCAAAACTTTTGGCGCCCTGAGGACCCGTAAGCTCGGTTATAGTTTTCCTAAAAAGCGCTCCTTTATGCATAAGTTCGAGGTACGTTTTGGTTTTCTTTACTTTTTTACTCGAGCAATTGTTGAACATAATTTTTTTGCTGTTTTCCGACCTAATGCGGGTCTGTATAATTTTTTACTTTTATGAAAGAGCTTCGGCATTTTGTTTTATATTTTGAATTTCACTTTTAAAGGTTTATCTGGTGATGACTTATGAATTTTTTAAGTGATTTTTGAGGTCGTTTTATATTCCATATTATATTTTTGGAGGGTTTTTGACATCCAGGGTAATCGGTTAGTTGTTATAGATTGTCTTAAACAGAATTTTAAGTGTAATTTATAATTCAATTTTAAAGTTTATAAGTGAAACCGTTCGTGAGCTATTGTATAGTTTAATTGAATATTTTGTCGTATTTGAACCGTCTTATTAGGATTCTGTACATTGTATATGTTTACGGAATGCTAAAAATTGTAGTTTGTGATTAAATTATTGATTCATTTTTTTTTTTTTACAATAATAATTTAACGTTTTAATGTACTATTCGATTTATTATATGCGCGTAAATGTAGTAAATGCAATTTGCCTTTATTCAAAGATAATTTTAACTTCTCGTGTATTATCTATATTTCTTTTATTCACTATACCGGTACAAAATACTAAAAGTTAATGTTTTTTTTTTATTATATAAAAATTTATAATTTCCAACTACTTTAGTACATTTCTCCTCTTTGCAGTTAACATTGCATTATGTGACAAATATATAGAAAGGATTAATAATACACAAATAAACACTTATTAAGATAATATATTTACAATTTCGACGCTTTTCGAAGCTTAAAAGTTCATGATTATAGGAGAGGAGTTTCCAAATTAATATAAATAAAAACAGTATGTCTACGTGTTAAGGAGAGAAAAGCGTCGAAATTGTAAATATATTATCTTAATAAGTGTTTATTTGTGTGTCTATCAGTGACCAAAAAAAAAGGGATAATAATTTTTTCAAAATTACAAAAATGTGACAACACGTTTAAGTGTATTTTTTCCCCCATCAGTTTACATAGTTATTCGACTTTCATTAGATTTTGTACTAAACTGTCCAAATATAGTCTTACGATGAAATTTGGTTTGCACAGAATAGGTGTTAAATTAAAACGTTAGCCTTTGCTGCGGTGGGGTGCCCGGGCACTGTTGGGCCCTCCGTTATTGCGCCCCTGTTGTTTGCTATTGGAATAATAATTATGCGAACGGTGAAATTCAGTTATTTTTTATATCTGCATTATAACGAATTAATTTAATTATCATTTTACTGAAATACACCCTTGTTTTTTATGTACTGCTCAATCTTAATTATAATAATACGCATAATCTGGTAGTATTAGCGAAATAACAGTTCGCGAATTTAGTTTATTGTTGAAATTAAAACAATAATAATCGTAAATATTACACATGAAATAATTTTCAATGAAATTGTTATTTTAACTTATTTCTCAATGCGGCTATTAATTTTTATTCATTCTGTTATATTATTTTTAGGAACCGGTGTAACGACGTATTCCCTACATCCGGGAGTAGTGAACACTGAACTAACCCGTTATTTTGCAGACGATTATGGAAAAGGATTTTGGTTATATAGCAAATTTATGCCGTTCTTTATAAAAAATGCGCAACAGGGCGCTCAAACTACCCTATATTGCTCGTTGGATGAAAAATGTGCAAACGAAACTGGTTTATACTACAGGTATTATTTGAATAGATATCAACAGAAAGAAATAAAAACTGTATATAAGTGACCGATATTTTTACCGTAGAAATCATTCTCTCACCAACTTAAATCTTTGGATTGTTCCTTTTTTTTCAACCTGATCTTGAAATAACTGTATGCTTACACTCACCACAAATACATTTCACACATGTTCTTTTATTCATTAGCAAAAACACGCGTAAAAAACATCACACATGCATACTATCGATAGCATACATATCAACCTAACAAAATCAAAATGGTTATCCCATCTTCAACAAAGAAAAAAAAAAGCACTCTTTATAATTATTTATCGTTTATATAATCAGGTATAAATATAACTAATTTAATTTAATAAAAACATTTTTTAATCACTTCTTATACATATATATATATATATATATATAAACTCGGCCATTTCGGCCTGGCAAGGAGTTGTTTGCTTACATTTCTATCTCTTTCTCTTCTATACTTTGTATAAAATGATCAAAATTTACAACGTAATTCTAAATCGGTCCATATGAATATAAGTTATACGCGAACAAACATAAAAAAAAAAACAACATATTACCTCCTTCTTATTTTAAATTGATAAAAATTAAAATATAACAAACGTTACATAAAATTGGGAATTTTTTTCTAATGAGAGCCGGCCTAAGAATTACGTTGTAATTAATATATATGTATTCTGGCCATCAGCGTATGCCCAGGATATAATGGAGATGGGCTGGTCACATAGCTGGAGGAATCGACAATAGATGACCGAAATGGATCTTACAGTGATGGCTGATAGACAAAAAAAAAAGGAACAGGTAAGGCCTGTGACGCGATGTGTTAACATAACGAAGGTAGCTGGAAAAAACTGGTTGAGAAAAACGCAAGATGGAAGTAATTAGAAGACGTTGAGGAAAACCTTTATCCAGGAGTAGATGGATAATATCATATCGGGGAAAAAAATATATACGTACATAAACCATTCATATACACATATATTCTTTTTGTTTTTTTTTTTTGTTGTATCTGTTTTGATCTCGAATATGAAATTAACCTCCCGATGTTTATGTCAAGTATGAGATACCGAGTTCTAGTATTCAGTAAGTTGTTGTGAAATGACATGAGCTGTAATTGGTTATTTCAAGTTGACTGTTATAATTTTTTATCTTATTTTGTAGACATTTTTCTTTTTTTTTTTTACTGTATTTTTTCAAGAGCCAATCATTTTTCCCGCTTTAACCTTTTTCTGAAAATTTATTGGTTTTATTCTGGTGATCTTTAGTTTATTTAACATCTTTATATCATAATTTTTACGGCCTTTCTCGCGCATCAGTACACCGTACAACATTCCTTTTAATCCCCCATTCGTTATTAATCTGAATAACCGATTTTAACTACTTTCTGTCCAAAAACCGATCAATAGAAAGACAACTGAACTACTCATTTAATACATTACATTGATTATGTGCTCATTCCATTCTGCTCATTAACGTCAAATGAAAACTTATCGATCTGATTTTCTCGATTTCGACCAGGGCTTGCTGTCGCAAAATATAACAGATATTACTAACTTGGTCAACTATTATGAATCTTGATTATAAAATACTCTGCGCTAATCTGTCAAAAACTGCATCTACCTTTAGAGTTTTTGAAATATTTTAGCACTACGAAGCATTCTGCTTAATTGCACTATTCCTGCTGCTATTGAATCCGTTGATAATATAGCTCTATGTGTTTTTTTTTTATATAACATATTCCATTTCATTACAGTTTTGTTTTTATTGTAGCATGAAGTCCGTCTATAAATCTCACTTTACACTTTTACAATTGGGTTACTGACATTTTCTTTTTTTTTTTTTGAAAATAAAATTGTAAACTTCGTAACAAACACTAAATAAATACTGATTAATATTCTAGGAACGTCTTCGGGTTTAGCCTATAATCAGCTAAAAGTGAAAAGTACTGTTTGAATTTAGACATAGAAAATAATAGTTATGGAAATGCTATCTTAGTTTAAAATAGATTCAAAAAAGGGCAAAGTAAAAATAAATTTAACACATTCACATATCCCGTTTGTTAAATAGTGAATGAAATATTAAAATTGTTAACACTTTGGCAGTAGATTTTACCATAAGCTGATTACACTCTGGATCCGAAATCATTCTCGGAATTTTAATTTATGGTTATTTAGTGTTTATTATAGTGTTTATAATTTTATTATTTTAATGATTATTTACCAAACATCTATTATTTTCGACGAAAACAACGTCACAAATTTTTTTTCATTGACGTTTCGAATAATATTACTTTATTCTTCACCAGAACAAAACACACTGAGCTGGACTACGAAAAACCTATTCCTCATATAATCACCCGAAATTCATAAATATGCAATAAGGCGTGGTTTTTTTCCAGCTTAGTGTGTTTTGTTCTAGTGATGAATAAAGTAATATTATTCGAAACGTCAATAGAAAAAAATTGTGACATAATTCTTACCAAAATTAATAGACGTATGGTAAATTAAACAAGCCGCGAAAGTTTAAAATATTTCTTTATTGACTATTTAACAAATAGGATGTACGAATACGTTTTTTTTTTTTTTTTTTTTTTGTTTATTTTGAAAATTAGAATAGATTATCTTAAAAACACTAAAAAATAACTTCGGTATTTCAAAAACGTCAAAAAATATTAGGTAGCGATTTAAAATTGTATTTATCGCATTTATATAAAATTAAAGTTATTAAATATACAGGTATATATGTATTAAGTAATTTACAACAACGTACATGTTCAAATGTCCCGAGCCAAATGATTACCTATTGTTTTTTGTGCATTGAAAAATATTGCTGCTGACCTTTAATCGACTTGATAATCGGTGCCTATTTAAATGAAGCTACTTTGGTTGGTTGCATCTTTTGCGTAAGTACATGTTTATTGTTACGGTCTCAGTGAAAAATGACTCACATGCACGTGAACAGATGTAAATACAATTTATTTCAAACGAAAAAATCAACTTCTAAAAGCCCATCACTGTTGATTGATTTTGATAAGCATAAACAAACAAAAGTAAGAAACTATAAAAAAAGAAATAAAAAACCTGACTATTTTTTTTTTCAATTTTGGTCAAATTTTTTTTTTTTTTTTAATTTTTTGGGCTCGTCAACCGGGGATTTTTACCCAGAAACAATTATAGTCCAAGAGCTGATCAGCATTTTTGGGTAGGTATTAGAGGCACTTTGAAAACTTGTTCAATACGTCCTGTAATAATACCTAAATGCGAAAAGACAGACCTGGCTGAAGGGTTAGGGGGCTTAAGCGACCCTTAAATTTTTAGAAGAAGGGAAAATTTTTTTTGCAAAAAATGTTCTTGAGGCACCTTGGAATTTTAACATGTTAAAATTTAGTATTTGAAGAGTTAAAAAATCAAAAAGCCAGATCATTTACCCGGGGCAAAAGTGTTGCCAGGTGCTTTGCAAAATTATGTTTTAAAAAATCGAAAAAATGTACTTGAGGCACGATGAAATTTATACAGGATAATATATTCGTGGCTAAAAATAAATATTTTCAAAAAGATAGGTCGTTACAAGAAGAAGAATAAGACGTTTAAATATTCAAAAAACTACCTCGACTATGTTACGAAAAAATCCCGCACGAAATCTGCAACGTTTTCTCATTCACAAGGTATTTATCTCATTTTTCGGACAGAAAAACTGATAATCTTAATTGTTATACTGCGGTGAAGTATTACGCGATGCGTTACATTTAATCGTTCATATTAATGTCGCCGTAAATTTATATTTCATTCATATAGTCGTACTTCTCATCATCGTTATTTAAGTATCCGCCTTCGCAGTACCGTTTGCCCGAAAACAAAACATTAGATAATTGTCTGTTTTCTTTTTTCCCCTCAATTTGTTTGGACTTGCCTACCGTTAGCGTTTACTCAATTCCGATATTTTCAATAGCGACATGGAATAACCGAATTTTACATACGAAGTGATCTATCTCGGTATACAAGTGGTATTTCAGATTTCTAACGTCGGTGATTATTTTCGTAGATATTTTTCGAATTTATCACGTCAAGGCGAGGTTTTTTTCATTCGTTAAGTGTTGCCGGTACATTTAAACTTTGAAAGTCCCCGCTATAGAATTATAGGAGTTTGTAGATCTTTTCTTCTTCTTCTTCTTCTTCTTCTTTGATTAACGTGCCGTGTACTGCCGCCTAGGCCAGAGGCACAGATAAGATAAGAGTTAGATGGAGTGGAATAGGTTAGTGGTCTTGAGAAAACGTAGGGGGCATTCAATTTTGTCGTGGCGATCAGATAGGATTTCGGAAAGGTTGGACGACTGGAGAATTTGTGCTCGGTATGAATTGAATGAATTCCCCTGGATCCCAACGTGTGATGGGATCCACGCGAACGAAACACGGGTACTTCTACTACAAAGAATGCGAATAATTTCCTTGGCTATTGGGTGTTGGTGAGGAGAGTTGTATTTTTGAATTAATGTTATCGCGTTTAATGAGTCTGTACATATGAGGTGTGAGGAGTGAGGATCGGAAATTATTACATTTTCTATTGCAAGTTTCATAGCAAATAGTTCCGCCGAAAGAATAGTAAATAGTGCCGGAAGAAAGTAACGAAGAATAATTTTTTTGTCGGATGCTATTCCACAACCTGTTCCTCGAGGTGTTTTGGAGCCGTCAGTAAAAACTATTTTGCAACTAGGGCTGAGAACGCAGTCCTGAGAAACACCGTTCTGTAGATCGTGGGGAGCTGATTTAACTGAGCCTAATCGGATATGAAATTTGCGACTCGATAGGAAATTTTCGACGAAGTCTGCTAGGTGACCGCGAACTCCCCTGCCACGAAGAGTTTTTAAAATTTTTTCTTTTCAAGTATTGTCGAAGGTTTTGGGTATGTCAAAGAATATTGCCAGTGGGTGATTTTTACGAATAAATGATGTTTGTATGGATTGTTAGAGAAAAAGCAGTTGGTCGATCGTTGATCTGCTCGCTCGAAATCCGCATTGTGATTCGGTCAGGAGGTTATTTAGATTCGATGAGCCATTGCAGTCGTGCGTTTATAATCCGTTCCAGGAGTTTGCACAGAACACTAGTAAGCGAAATAGGTCTGTAGCTGTCTAATAACATTGGATTTTTATTTGATTTTGGAATCGGAATGATTTCGGCAGTTTTCCATGAGTCAGGGAACGTGTTCGTTGTCCAAATATGATTAAAAATCGATAGTAATATGAGAATAGCTGGGTCAGGGGCATTTTGGAGCATGTAAGCATGAATGCTGTCCGGTCCGATTGCAGTTGGTTTCAATTGTTTAATACCTCGTTGTAATTCTTCGAGCGTAATAAAACAGTTATAAGGTTCTTTATTGTCAGAGTGGAAATCAAGTCTTACGGAGGCGAGATTTCTTTTGTAATTAAACGCTTCTGAGGAGAAACTCAAGTTGCTGGATTGAAAAGCTATAAATTTCGCGAACGGTGAAGCTATTTCGTTTAAGTCTGTGCTGATATAGTTATCCAATTTGATACTAGTGAGTATTGGTGAAAAACTTTTCCTATCAAGCGCTCGAATTTTTTTCCAGACTGTAGTGGTAGAGGTGAAACAGTTTATAGTTTGTACGAATTTCTGCTGTGAAGTTCGTTTGGCCTGTTTTAAATTGTATGGTGTTTTAGCGCGAAGTTTTTGATAATTAACATGATTTTCCAGAGATGAAGCAGCTTTTAGTTTTTTCAGTGCTTTTCTTCTATTACGTATAGCGACGGAGTAATCTGAGGTCCACCATAGGACAGCGTTTTTACGTAAATGTGGAATTTGGGGAGTCACAGAGTTCGCGGGATTTACAATAATACTTGTAAACGATTGGACGAGATTTTGGGTGTCTGAAGTTTGACTGACTTCGAAGCTGGCGACTGATGGAAAGGTTGAGCTATATATTTTCCAATCTGTTTTGCGGTAGTTGTATTTTATGTCTTGAGATGGGGATATAGTTTTGCTATGCTTGTGATAAACGATTACGTGATCGCTTCCAGCGAGATCATCATGTTTGAAGACTTCAACAGCGTTCAGAATGGCTGGAGTAGTAATAATTAAGTCCAACATTGACCATGTCATGTGAAAAAAGCTATAGTGTGTTGGATCCTCGAGATGCAGCAGAGCGAGATTGTAGCTGGAAATAAGTTCTTCAATGATTCTTCCTCTAGAATTGTAGCATAATCCACCCCAGAATGGGGAATGAGCATTTAGTTCTCCGCAGATAAGAAAAGGGCTTAAAAGAACCAAAATGAGTTCAGATGTCTTCTCGAGTGATATTATCTCTTGGAGGTAAATATATTGAACAGATAGTGAGTGGTGATGAAAGATATATGGTTGCTGCAACAGCCTGTATGGTTGTCTGTAATTGATGATGGTTGAAATTGAGGTAGTTTTTAACGGCTAAACTTATTCCTCCGAACGCCCAGTTCGAAGAGCAGTTTGTTGATATGATGTTGTAATTCGGAAGATATAAGGTTTGGCTATTCTTAAGATGTATTTCCTGCAGACATATTATAGTTGGATCATAAACAGACTGGATTAACTTGAGATCTTCTAAATGCCTATAAACACCATTGCAGTTCCAGCTGATATATATTTGAGGTCCATCCATATCTCGTTCACTTTTAGAAAATAGATCTAAGGAGATGGTTGGACTTCGGTCGTAGAGGTACTGGAATTCTGCAATCCTTTCAGCTTTTTCAGAATCTTGGTTAGGTGCACTTTTGTGGATTCATCCTTTATAGGGAGGTGAAGTTCAGCCAACATCCTGATCATCGAGTCGCTAGGAATTTTGAATTCGTCGACAAGAATTGATTGAATTTCCAGAGCAGATTTTCTTTTAGACATGTCCACAAATAAAGCAAATTTAGTGGCGGAGAGTGAATATTCATTTGCTTTGAATTTTTCGTTAATTGTCGCCTCGAGAGGTTTTAGAACCTCTTTGAGATTGCTCAAAGACTCATCTGCTCCGGTTCCTGCATCAGATGAAAGACCGTCGGACTCATCTGGAAGATCATTGGAATTTTTAAGTTTTTGTTTTTTCACGCCTTTCTTCTTTGTTCGCTCTATCGCTTCTGTAGGCGTAAGTTGGGTATCACTAATTTTCATTGGCGATGAAAAGTTACCTGATGAAAACGAAGTAGATGGCGACGATCTTTTGAGAGGAAGGGATGGGAAGTGTTCAATTGCAGTTTTTTCCGGATTCTTCTGTTTGAGAAATTGGCGCACTGATTTCTCGTTGAGTGTCATTTTCAGAAGTATCAGCTTCGATAGTACAATCTTCGGCTCGATGCCCCTTTAATTTACACTTAAAACAAGTGAAATCGTCAAATGTAATGAAGATTCTGTGGGAAACATTCGCGTAATCTAGAACAAATGATCCAGGTAAGTTAGCTTCTTCGATATTGGTGGTAGTATAGACCTATCTTAGCCAGCTAATAATATGACCAAACAGTTGATCATATGGATTAACTCTTAAGATGGCGATATCAGATGTGTTTTCCAGTTTTAATTTATTTACGACGTAATCTTGTAAAATTTTGTTCGGTAACGTTGACGGGACATTGGAGAAAATTATTCGTTTGGCTAGAGTCTTTTGCCTTCTGCATTTAATGAAGTTGTCTTCGATTTTGAAACTGTCATATTCGATCGTGAAGGAATCTTTTAGATAAATAATGGTTCTGTTACAGCTTACTTTAGCAGCTGCAATGATATTAGGGGGTCCTCCAACGAGGTCTTTAATGGCGATGAGGTAATCACGGAGTTTATAGTCTAGTACACAGTTGAACACGATATCTTCCGTGGGGTAGTTGAACGTTGTTAGCGGAGTAATTTTGTTAAGTTTAAACGCTACATATTACGACCCGCTTTAACCAACTTTAAATATTATGAAATTTGTAAACTAGCTACGAAAGCAGCTTGCAGTGTTGATAAATAAATACTTTTAAGATCGACTAACATTAGCGGCTTTTAAAAACAATTTATAGAATCCAAGTTTCAATTTTTAAAATAATCAAATTATTTCTTATCAGTTGATTATGACCATCATTACTAACGTAATATACGATGATTCGATTGAAATGGAGGAAACAAAAACAATAGAATTTTATTACACCTATAAAATGATCTTAAAAGCTTATTAAGATTATCAAATAGCTCTTCATACGCAATATTGAAAAGCTATTTTTATGACGCTGGATTATAACGAAAAGTTAAAAAATTAAAAATTTCTAATTATTGAAGCTAGGGGAAAAAAAGGAAACAAAATAAACGACATTAAAATTTAGAGGGATTAGTTAAATACATTTTCGATAATTAAATAGGCATTGGCTCATTCTGGGGGATTGTAGGGAAATTAAATAACTGACCTTTCACTAACCCAAATCCCTAAAGCGTTTAAGACCATACAGGTAAATATGTAAAGTTCAGTAAGAAGAATTGTTTAAGGAATGGAATTATTACCCATCATGATTTATAGATCAAGAAGTAAAAAGTAGGCTCGGGTTAGGGCTTCATCCTATTCCTGCATACTTAGATAGAAGTTTAAATTTCGATGATTGGAGGGATAATTTAATGCGGCAAAGTAACGGAATTTGACAATCAGAAAGCGAAGTTTTTAAAAAATATATTAAAAAGTTTTTAGTTAATCAGTCAGTAAATAACCTTTTTAACTACTCTTCAAATACTAAATTTTAACATGTTAAAATTTCAAAGTGCCTTAAAAACATTTTTTGCAAAACAATTTTCCCTTCTTTAAAAATTTAAGGGTCGCTTAAGTCCCCTAACCCTTCAGCCAGGTCTGTCTTTTCGCATTTAGGTATTACTAAAGGACGTATTAAACAAGTTTTCAAACAGCCTCAAATATCTACCCAAAAATGCTGATCTGCTCTCGGGCTATTAGAAAAGGAAGAAGTCAACTATATCCTCAAACGATATCAAATGTTGATAGGAGAAAAGAACAAACAATAGGAAAAATATGTTGAGAAGGAACGGTTAGAATTTAATTTCTCCAAGACTTTTTAACAGAAATTTTAGAACTTTTACGAAAACAAGCTTTCTTTTTTTCCATTTTTAATTTTTACGGGCGCGCAAGTGACATTAACCCAACAACAGGAAAAGCTAAGCTATGAAACTAAATAGTTAGGCGGTCAGAAATGAACGCAACAAAGGACAGCAGTGCAGGCACTACGGAAGATGAAGGAAAGTAGAGGAGAAAAGAAGCGTTACAGAGAGTAGGGAGACTTAATGTCAAGAGCTGGGAGTATAAAAGAGAGCATTCATTAAGAAGAATACTCGAAGAAAATGTGATCAGCTTAAATTATTCAAAGAGGATCATAATCGCGAAGAGAACAATAAGGAGATGGTGACAGAGCAAATCGAAAGCGCGAAGAGGGGAGTAGAGGACGATTGATCCGGAGACGAATTAGGGAGACAATAGAGGAGCGACGACCGAAAGGAATAGAATGGAACCATGACAAGGAACGAGGAATCATCTGAATAAGGCGGTAATGCGAATGACGATTAGAAAATAGTTGTTCCTTTTACCTGTCAGTCCAGCCTTTCATGGTTTCTTTTGCATCCCTCCCTTCGACGTTCTGAAGTTGTTTCCATTGTTCGCATGCACTTTGGCCATTCTTTGCTGCCTTCCTCCAGATTTCGTTTCTCCTTGATTTCTTCTCCACATTGTCCTCTCCATCCGGATGATGCAGTTATTTGCGACGCCGATCATGTGTTTTTCCAGTGTTCATCTCTCGTCGTGGAGCGTTCTGCCTTGTATTCTTATTTGCTTAAGCTTGGACTTCCTACCCCTTATTGTGCTTCCTATATCCTGTCCTTTCCTTCCCCACTAATTATTCCTGCTATTTGTTCCTTGTTAGATAAAATTTCTGATCGGATCAAAATATAACCGACTTCTTTCCTTACCTTTTGTTTCTGGGTAAAGGTCCTTGGTTAACGAGTCCAAAAAAAAAGAAAATAGGGAGGGATAAATGTCTCGCCAAAGTTTGGCATGATTAGAGGTGGATACGGGATGTCTCTTAAAAAGTAAATAATTACATAAAGAGCGTACAAAATTATTTACAAAACCGAAAATAACGGTTTAATGAAATTCATGCGATCATTACCTATGCTGTCCGAAAAAATAAAAAATAAACGTGTTGATGACGTGCAGTCAGCATGACCGCTGTTGAATTTTAAACGGTTCTGTGAAACAATAGCACGCAGTCCCTTTCACATCATTCGGAATACTAACAGTGCCCTAACTTAAAAGTGTACAGAAGAATAAGGAGAAACTGTAAGTGGTAAATAAAACGAAATGTAATAAAATTTGCCGGCGTCACTTTGACCGCGCCTCACCTGTGAGGGATTAAAAGTAATAATAATTTTCTTTTTCCAGTGAATGCTCAATTGCTAGTCCATCTTCCGACGCCAGAAACGAAGAAAAGGCCGAAGAACTGTGGAAAAAAAGTATCGAATATGTTCATTTGGAAAGTGATTATGATCCGTTTAAACCGTTGTAGACGCAGAAATAACTTTGTCTGATATTACATCGATATAGATTACGTAAAATTAACGAATTATTTTCTGCACGGTTCAATGTATAATAACGGCGAATAACAAAATAACACGAAACTAAATATCAGTGTTGTATAATCTATCTTAAACATAAGTTACAATTTTAATTTTTAAAATACATTGCTGTGCACTTACTGGAACTCTGCATAACATCTGAAGTTGCCGGTAGAAGATGCTGTTCAAGCTAGATTACAACCTCTATAATAGGGCTAGCTTGGTTTGCAACTGATCGTCCTGATAGACTACGATAAAATAACACATTAATCAGTAACGGATCTATCGGGCGGGGGAGAAGTAGGGAACATTTCGCAAAGAACCAAAACCTCGATAAAAAAATTTGTTACAACTGAGTGACTAGAAAATTTGTATAAATGATAACTAATAGATAATACTGTTTTCTAATAAAACTATTAATGTTACGTTTTTATTCTGTTTTAAACGCAATTGTAGTCGATTTTTTGTCTTTTTGAATTTTAATTGTTATTTTGCAATGTGATTCATTGAGAAATATGTATATATTTAAACTTGCTCACGGACAAAGAATTCGGATCGGATTGATAACAAAAATAAAAAAGAAGTAAAGTGTCTAATACAGAATACTATATGGTTCTATTCTTTCTTGTAATTTACTATTCAAATTCTAAACTACCATTGTAGTTACAATTTTATAATTTCTCGTTTTATATTTCACCTAAAAATAAAACAAAATTTTAATTAAACTGTAATAATCATGTATTTTTAAAGCATTTTTAAATATCCGAAGAGGAGTCGCTGTTTGATTTTCCTTATGAAACAAGATGTTTCTCAAATCTATTACCTACCGTATAACTTATTACGTAATTATATAATTTCCTTATGTATTATTTCTTCCTGTAAACGTTTGTTTCACTGATATTATAAGTTATGTATTTACATAACTTATATAATTTCCCTTCCCAAAATGTCTTTCTCGATCAGCCCCTGCATTTTACTTAAATTTTCCTCTGCACTTGTCCAATCAAACCTTGATGTAGTGAAGAATATTACTTCAAATTTCTAAACGAGATTATCATGGTAATTGGAAATAGATAAAGCTATGATATCTATGTTTCGCGGTGAAAGATATTTATTTACGGTTTTCGTAATGGGTATTTAAATATGATGTCGATTGGAATGTACAGAGGACGTTGTTATGTACACAGATGATAATTTGTGGTGATAAATTTCATTTCATTTACATTCTATCGGAGCTTCGATTTTTCTCTGATGTATTTGTTTTGAACACATTATTACTAAATTTATGTATTTTACATTTGGAGGACGTCAGCGCACGAGGTACTATTTTGATACAAATTTCAAACCTTAGAAATACTTTCAACAAGCGAAGACGATTCTATGTGTCTCTTGAAGAAACACACACTGTTTTGTTAATTCGAAATAATCGCGATGCTAAAATCAAACGGATACAATAATTACGCAATGAAAATGCTGAACGACATCAGCAACTTCTTTAGAATATTTACAGCGAGATCTGGGCTTGCTTTTTTCCCCAAACCTGATTATAATACATCATTAGAAGACAAGAATACTAAATTTACTTAAAATGTCAAATTTTGTTGCTCTGTGTAATATAAACATAAGGGGCAAAAATACGAAGAGGAACGTATGGAACTGTTTATAATTCCGTACATTATTAAAAGTTTAATCACAAATACAAACATCCAAATCAATAAACAGAAACACCTGATATTGAATTATTCGTAGTAATATGATTGTTATATTTAGCTGGAACTCGTAAACCGCGCTGGTCGTCAAGATGTTTGCCCTTCCGATAGCGTTAGCATGAACTTTTTTCGAGTTATAAAGTCCAGCGGCTTAGCTTCTTACATCGGCACTTCAGATGTATGTTAACTGCAGTGCAAACTTAGGCTTGGCCGTTCTAAATTTAAGATTATAATAATATTTGTAAGAAATATACGATTTAAGAAAAAACTAATAAATTAATATTACTTTGTTTCTAACTGCACCAAACACAGACTGTTGCACGTCGGTGAATATCTCACTCTTGATAAGAAATTAGAAGCGTTTCGAGGGATTTTATTTATATACCGAGCAAAACCGGTTAAAAGTGTTTGCACATTAAAATAATTTTGATCTATCAGCTTCAGTCTGGAAGAAAATATACCTATACTAAACATATAAAATGGCACTGGTCAGTACAATCCGAAAAAATAAACGGCAAATTTAACTCTTTTTTTTTTTTTTTTTTTTTTTAATTAGCTCGGTGTCAACACTGACCTAACTACACGGACTTATATCACCTACACAGATTCTGAGGCGATCGGAGATAGAGAGTTTAAAGGAAAGAAAGAGGGGAATAACGGCTAGAGATGGAAAGGAACGGATAAAGGAAGCATTGAAAGGGGTAGGAAGATCCAACGCCAAGAGTTCGACGTATAGATCAGAGCATTCAGGAAAAAGAGCAGGGCATTCAAAAAGGATATGGTTGGGGTCCCATATAAAGGGAGAATCAGTAGAGTGGAGAGGGCAAAAGGGAGAAGGTGAAAGAGAAAATGGAAGAAATTGGAACCAAGGCTGTGAATTGGGAGTAGGCTGTAGAAGGAGGTAGAAGGAGGAGCGGTTGGCAAAAAAGGAAGGGTAGATGTCAACCCATAGTCTGGTATGGAGATTTGCGGAGAGGAAAAGGATGTCTGAGGCAAGAAAATGCGGGATGAATGGACCATTGGGAGACGCCGAGCGAGCTAGGAAGTCAGCTGCTTCGTTGTCCTCAATGCCAGAGTGGCCAGGAACCCATAAAAAGTCAATGAAGATAGAACGTGCTAAGCACAAGTTGGAGGCACGAACAGAAAGAATGATATCATTAGTCGAGTCGGAAGGAGGAGAAGAGATAGATTGCAGCATAAATTTGGAATCAGTAATAATGAGAAATTTACAGATCCCTCTTGAAGAGGAAATAAAGAAGATAGCAGGGAGATTGGAGACTGCTTCAGCAGAAAAAATGGAATAATAGGAAGGAAGTTTGAAGACTTCCGAGTGATTAAGCGAGGGGGCCGTAAAAGCACCGCCTACCCCGCTATCATTTTTGGAACCATCAGTGAAAATTTTTACATGACAGGGAAATGAAGAATTTAAGATGTGGACATATCCACTGACCGCAGTACTCCGAGGAGTGGAGTTAGCACGAAGAGGAAGAGATGAGAATGAGGTGGGGAGACATGTACTATTGAAATCAAAAGAAAAGTAAGGAAGTTTATTGCGGGAAAAGACATAAGGAGAATACTTAAAGACCCGAGCAGCTATATGCGCAAGAACCGGTATTTTGTGAGGAACGAAGCGCCAGTGGTCATTGATATAAAGATAGGAAGAAATAAGTTTAGATGAGGAGATCGGGAGGCGTTTAATTAGAAAACGGTAACCAAGCAGAGATCTGCGGATAAACAGGGGTTTAATATTAGATTCGTACAAAATATCAGGAATGGGAAAAGACTTTAGGACCCCAATGCAGAGCCGAAGACAGGAGTTTTGGATTCTATCAAGTTTGCGCAGGAGAGAGTTTGAGGCATTGCGTATAAGAAGGAGCAGTAGTCCAGTTTGGAACGAATGATGGATTTGTAGAGAATTAGGAGAATATATGGATCACCGCCCCACTTGAGAGGACATACGGTTTTCAGGAGATTCAGTTCTTTAAGACGAGATATATAAAGGTAATCGATATGTTCTTAGAAAGAGAGTCGACTATTTAGAAAAAGACCAAGATAGCATATGGAATTAACAATAGAAATAGGATAGTTGGAGGAGATGATGTTTATCAGAGCACGATTATATGGGCGGAGGGAGAAAATAATAGAAGAAGACTTGAAAGGAGAAAGAAAAAGAAAAGCACTGTAGAGGGAACTACTGAAGAATCTCCTCGTTGGCCGTAGCTAGCTCGTCTGAAGTGGAGTAGATAAGGATATCATCCGCAAAAAAGAGAAAAGAAGAAGGAATGTGAAGAGTAGCGTCTCCTTAATTTCACTTTTGAGTTTCAAAAAAAAAAAAAACAATGGTATCATAAATTCCTGAAGAATGTTGTGTTATATCTTCAGTAATGAGTTCAGATGGTGCCATTGATATGATAATCATTAAACGTGTGGTAGACGTTAGATGAATTGATATCTATGAGTTACATAATAGTAGAGCTTTTAGCATTATTTCATCTTCATCGAATGCCGTAAGGGTGGATTCGAATCTAACAACTACCAAAAAATCATAGAACGTTTTTCAAAGACCCAACTTTTAAATTATTTAAAGTTAAATAAGATTAAAGTAATATAAAAGCGAAGTACAATTACGTCCGACTCGTTCGGTATTGTTCAAAAGCTCAAGTATTGTACACCACTTTCAAATTTAAGATGCCCTTTTTTTTTTTTTATGCTTTACTATTTCCCGGTTTCAGAATTTGAAAAAAACTCCAATTGGAGGAGTAGTTTTTTGACTTTTAAACTGAATGCTTCGTATCTTATGAGAGTAAATCAATGCCTAAGCTACCGTAATAATGTAGTTAGTCAGGCACAGCGGTGTTTCGTTCAAATAGAACTCAATTTGAACCTCGCTATCGCACACTGAATGTTCAAAAAATGATCACTGCGCTGCACACGTAGTTGACAAATCCAAGTGAACTAAAAACAGCTTATTATATTCAAAGAACAAGGGAGAGCGGGGGAAGCTGTAAACATTTTCCTAATAATGGCAACGTATCAGATTTAAGGAAAACTTTTTTTGATTTTGGCCATTTAGCAGTTTGAGCCATAAATTCGATAAAAATTCAGATTTACATGTAAATCCGCAATCTAATTAAGAGCAAGTACAACCAGACAAAAACGTCAAGTCCAATTCGGTTCTTTCCATATTTCCTCTCCGGGGTTATCTTTTGTACTAGACATATTCGCACGCGAGTATGTAATATTCTTTATTCGATAAAAACGAAAAATTACAAAATATACACTTTTTTTTAATAAATACGCAGATTTTATTATCGTATATATTAAAAACGAATATGATTTCGTAGAGAATTTACTACAGGTAAAATATAAACTTATACAAATATTATACAAATACGTCACTTTTTTTCTTTAAATTAATCCAAATGGCGCATTTTACATTTGTAACTTTATGATATTAAAATTAACTTATTGAGTTGATTTGAATCGTTATCTCGTGTGCGTTCGCGTTCCTGTTATCAGCTCGATAATCAGTTGTTTCGGCAGACCGGTGCGATCGCTTCATTGTTATCTTTTTAGATGAATAATTTCTGTTTCTTCGCTGTCTCATTTAACTTTTTTTTCTTTTTTTTTAAAAATAAATAAATTGTGGGTCTCACTGGGCAAGCTTCCATACACCAATTTTTTTTCGTTTATTCTAGGCATAGTATTCATTAATTTAATTAAAACCGAATCATCTGTATTTACTTAGTAACTGATATTATCGATCTATTTTACGTTAATTTTTCGCCTTTTCATTTTAATATTTCAGTTTGTCTTTCGCTACATTAAATTCACTTCCCTGTTATTTTTTTCTTTTTCTTTTTCTTTTTCTTTTTTTGTCCTCTCTCTTTTTTAAGCCAGTTGATCGATGAACTCGTCTAGTGGGGGCCGCCCGGCGACCTCCACTAAAGATTTAAAATCGAAATCGAATGTATCGCTAAACTTGATGGAAGTTGACGCTGTCGGCAAGCGCAAACCTTCCGGCTCTCTCTCGACGTCCATGATTTTGCCAAGCAAGGAGCTGCGGCTATCTCAACCCGATTTATCTAATCTCGCCACTTCAAATAATACCAACAACAGTGCTATTACAGCTATCGAGAATTTTATTATCGATAAAAGTAAAAATAATAATAACAATAACAATAATAAAAACAACAATAACATCATTAGCACACCCACCACCACCAATAATAATAATAATAATAATAATAATAGTAACAATAACGATAATAGCAGTAACACTAATAATAACAGCAATAGTACAAATAATTAAAATAATAGTAAAGATACTCTATTGTTCTCGGCCGATCATGCAGGACCTTTCACTGTTCACGTCGAAAGCTGTTCCTCAGATAAAAATCTAGGCAACCTTCATCCTTTAGCACTTGCCAGGCTGATCAATTCCGTTTCCTCTTCCCCACGAGCATTGTCCCTCGAGGTAAGGATCGTGTCTCGGTCAAGTTTCCCTCCGTCTCCTCCGCTAATTCCTTTCTGTCTCATCCGAATTTTTTTGCGTCGCATAATATCAAAGCGTATATCCCAAATTCTGTGTTATTTAGAATGGGCGTTATCTCCGGTATTCATCCGTCTTTTCTGAGAGTGAGATCTCGGAAGGCATCGAATTCTCCATTCCTATCGCTTCTTTTCGCCGCATACATCGTTCTTCTGATGGCAATAAAATTCCGACTGGTTCTGTTGAAATAAGTTTTCACAACACCGTTCTTCCTGAGCACAATATTCAAAATTTGATTCCTCGTTTCCCCTAGCATTCTTCTACCTACGCAGTGCTCTAAATGCTTCCCTTTTGGACACGTCGCAAAGCACTGCCTGGTTCCTATACCATCTGCTCCCACTGTTCTTCCAGTCACCCAGTCGCGGAATGCAGCAGTCTACAGCTTCCACCCACTTGCCAATTGTATATATATATATATATATATATAAAATTGTATGTATATGTATAATTGTATACGTATAAACCAAGAAATTCTGTATAAGTATCGTGTTCATACAGGCCCGGATTAAGTGTATGATAGGCCCGGGGCTACGGAGATATTAGTGGCCCTTTTCGGAAGTGACAAAATTATCAGTTTTATAGAATAACTAAATTTTCTTTAATTTAATTATATTATTTTGAATTCACGAATTAACATATAATTATTAATGTAAACAAAACTAAATATCATATAGGCAATGAGTAGAATTTTCGATGCTAAAAAGAAATATATAAATATAATTTTAAACAATGAATTTTTCAGCAAATTTTAACCAAAGATTTGCATAAAAGGATAGTGTGTGTGCGTGTGTTGCGCATGTACACACGCACACACATTCATACAGACATTTCCTAAAAACGTAGATTCCAACTCGTTATACTTTAAAACAAATTTCTGGTACGTTTTTACGAAACTCGAAATTTTACTATTACATATTTTCCTCCTCTAGGAGGAAATAAAAATGGATACAAAATTATTAGCAAATAAATGTATTAAAAAATGCACCTGTAAAGTTAATTCGATTTATTTAAAAAATAGTTGATGTATATGACAAATGATAGATTAATTTTTTATTATGTCTCTTGTTGGCCCCTTTATAAGGCAGGGCCCGGGGCTGCAGCCCCTCCTAGACCCCCCCAAATTCAGACCTGTGCTCATACCTGCTTCACTGCTATTCCCAAGAGCCATTTTTCTAGAATATTGAAATTGGATATAAATAAAAAAATTGTTCAACTCTTTTTTTTTTAATGAGAAAATCTTTGAAGTATTTTATATTAAATTATATTTTTTCATGGTGGTTTAATTGTTAAGAGCAATTTAAAAATTATGAAGGAGCTACTTAAAATTAAAGAGTTAAAAAGAGAAAAATTAGTAACTATAACTTTATTTTAGTTTATAACTTTGAGACCGCAAAAAAAATTCAAATTGCAAATAGAAATATATTGGCTGACTAAATTCTGAAAGTAATAATACCATACAGATACACACAGAAGAAGCCTGATAGGTTTCCTAAAAAACGTTGCATAAACTTATATAATATACAAAGATAAGAGATGTAAAATTCAAAGTAAAACTGTTAAATCTAATCATGAAATGCAGTGCCTCGGAGTGTCCTCAAGTTAGGATTGAAATGCAGGCGACATAAGGGCACTGGAGGAAAATCAATGAAAACGAGGAAATGAGTTAAATAAAAATCTTGATCGGTTGTTAGTGCTATGGATAAAAATTTCAAATTTTTTTATTGAAACGGTATACTTGTGTTTTAGGGGTTATATTTTAATTCCCCATCAGGAATGCCAAATGAAGTTGTATCGTTTATGTGTTTTTGCCCACAGGGATGCCAACCACAAGGTTATATTCTCGTAGATTTTATTTATTTAGATTTTAGTATTATTTTATTGTTTCTGATAATGATGATGACTATAATAAATTATCTGTTTGAAATTATAATTAATATATTTTAGAACTCTGTACCTTTCGGTACCAGTTGACCGTTGAATAAACACAATAATTATTTACGAAAATAACAGTTAAAATGGTACAAAATCAATTCAATAGAAATTAACAAAACGCTACGTATCACTGTTGTCTATGGTGATCGGGGATCCGTAGGTTGGCGGTTCGGCGGTCGGTCGGTATGGAGAAATCAGATTCGATGGTATTCAGCTTTACGATTTTATTGGTTTGCGAATTTGCTTTACTACCGGTCAGAATATCGACTACTTTCGACGACGATAGATCGCGAAATCAAATTTATACTTTGTATGAACTATAAATATCACAACTGTTTTTTCTGAGATTGATGAACACTAACTTCAACAAAAACGAGCAACTAACTACTTTATCGACCCATGGTATTTTTAATATCCTTCTTTACAGCCACATTTCAAATTCTTGTAATCTGTTTATGGATGCCGCTTTTAGTGTCCAAGTTTCCACCCCGTACATTAGTACCGGAAGCACATAACATTTAAAAATTCCAATAAGAAAGTGTTGCACAGAATGAAAAAAGATAGAGAACTGCGATAGCTTTGGTAAAAGGAAGAAAGGGAATACCTAGGACATATAATTAAAAGTAATAAATATGAGATATTACAAATGATCCTTCAAGGAAATATTGAAGGGAAACGGGGCCGAAGATAAAGAAGAACGAGCTGGATTAAAAATATACTGGAATGGTTGAATATTAGGAAAGTTTCAGAAGCCTTAAGGATAGCCAGCAATAGAGAACAGTTTCGTCATATGACAGTCAACTTCCTTTGACGAGAAGGCACCTGAAGAAGAAGAACTTTATCGAAGGTCGAGGATGACTTTTTTCTTGACCAAAGGTAGAACGCAACTAATATTTTCTAAAAGTCTTTTTTCTGTCCTTTCTAAATTTCTCTCGCCTTTCCGTCCGTGACCGCTGGAGCTGACCGAATCGGGTAGATCCCTTTTTCCTTGATGGTCGGTGGTTATCTAACACAACAACCGACAACAGTTTCCGGCACGCGCGCATTCGCACTCGCACCATTTACTCTAAATTATGTTTATATTATTTTATTTTTTTCCGAATTTTATTTGTCCCATGTAATGAACACATTACAGTATAGTACAAAACCGGTTTTACAAATTTCATTAATTTTTATAACGCAGAATCGCTTAGCAGAAATAAACGAATAATCAGTGCAGGCGGAAACTGTACAATTCCATCCGACTGTTACGTTTCAAAAAAGTAATTTTTCGGACAAAAAAATATAAAAATATTAAGCATATATCTGACCGTTAGGAGGACAGACTTGTTAGCTTCTTCCAGCCCTAGGTTACGCCATCGAGAACTGCTAAGGAGTCATGTGAGATAAAACTTCAAATTAATGAGTCTCCCATCTATGTGTTCCTACAATAAAACGAAATTCACTATACACATATACATATATATATATATATATATATATATATATATATATATCGCGATAGCCTAGTTGCTAGAGCGCTTGACTTCCGTTATGGAGATCACGGGTTCGATCCCGAGCGACGACGTAATTATTACAAGAATTAAATAAATAAATGAATAATCGCTAATAGTCACGTGGAAGGCAATGGCAAACCACCACGTATAATATGCGCGCTAGGTCAATACACAGCAGACCCACACGGGACTGCACTGGTAGCGCGATAACAAGCGACTACGATCAGTTCCGAAAGTAGTCTTGCGTGTTTACACCTGCGTTGTGCATATTAAAATTGCCTAGTATACTACCTATGTCTGTACTGCTGAGATGTACAAATAGGTAGTCGCCGACGCTCAGGAATTAAGTATGACACTATAAAGAAGATATATATATATATACACATATGTCATAACAGGAGCGGATCGCATAAATTTTTTAAATTATTCCTCTACTTACAAATAAATCGATTAAATGTTTTTTTCGTCTTTATATTTATTCAAAAAAAAAAAAATTAAAAACACTAAAAAGTATAAAATTTTTGGTGTACCCCTCATAGCTTTGCGATCAGTTATATGAGAAACGTCAATTAACCAACGCTGCGAGTTCGATACCAACGTAATCAGACGCAGCTGAAAATATTACCGTTGTATCATGAGCAATAACTTAGTGTACATATGATGGTAACGCCTAATCCACTGTGCCGAGGGTACGCACGCAATAATTCTACCTAACTTCCGATTTAAAAATTGTTTTTTTATAATTCTATTAAATCGTTCAACGATGCTCTAGCTTTAAGCGGAGAATAAGTGCTGTACAGATTAATATTGCATCGATTTAAGAGTGAGCGCACGTGCGGATTGTAAAATTCGGGACCCCGATCGGTTTGTAAATTTTGCCGTGTGACGATGTTCTTTATAGCGAGTACTTGTTCAAGAGCTTTCGCCACCTCGGTACCGGTTTTAGTTTTCAGTGGAACTCTCCAGGCGAATTTTGAAAACGCGTTCACAATTGTTAACACGAATCTATAGCCGTGATTAAAACACGCGTATTGAGGAAAATCGACTAGATCGCCTTGCCAAAGGTCATTTAACCGTAATCGTTGCACGCGACGTGTCTGATGGTGTTTGCGAGCCGCTACTATGTAATTTGTTAACGAGACCGCGCTGTAAGGAAACACTCGGAGTTATTACTTTAGACATTAAGAGAACGAATGTATCCGTTTTTGACTAAGGATCCTCGTTGTTCTCAAACCTGTTGGAAAATTACGTCGAAAATTTTTACCGCGCGACGTACCTCGCTTCTTCTGTACGCAACCTTGCAAGCACATCTGCGATCGTGATGACGAGGAAGGTAACGACGGACCTGCACGAATACGATCGACATTATTATTATTTTAAATTATTCCTCTAACGCAGGGTTTCTCAAACTAATGGCTCCACGTACCCCTGTTAAAGTTTCCAGATGACGGCAAACCCCTCACATCCTCCTGCCAAGAAAATAATAAAATTGGCTGTTGAAGAAAATAAGGTTTTTTTATTTCAATAAAAGGTAACAAATACAGTGCCGAAAAAAAAAATATTTTTTTAATATTAATGCGATGGATGGGCTTGTTTCTTGTCGCAAATTAAGTCAATTTTAGGAGTAATTTTGGACAATTTTAACCTTAATTCTGACTCAGCATCAAGTCGATATCTGTATTTCTTTTTTATCGTGACCAGGTATGAAAACCCACTTTCACATAAGTATATTGTTGCAAAGGGTAAAAGGAAATTCACCGCTTTGCGTGACAGTTCGGGATATTCTTCCTGTCTAGCTGCCTAAAAATCAATCAATCAAAGACGTCCGTTTTAACTCAGCTTGAATTGTTTCATCTACGGACATTTCTAGTAATGACTCCTGTTGCTTAATACTCAAACTAGAATTTATGCTCTCGGTCGTGACCATAAATGGGTTTCGAATCCAGCCATCTTCAGCATTATCAATATTTGGAAAATACCCTTTGAAAGCTGAGAAAGATGAAGAACAATTTTAGCCCTTATTTCGGCATCCACGGGTAAGGCGTTCGTCGTGACGAATTCATGCAAAAGAGGAAAACATTCAAAAATATTTAGCTGCATCTAATTATGTTGGAATCAAACCCGCAACGTTGGGTAACTAGCGTTTCTCATATTACTGATCGCTAGGCTATGAGGGATACACCAAAAATTTTACTTTTTGGTATATATTCAATTATTTTTAATAAATATAAAGACGAAAAAAACATTTTATCGATTTATTCGTAAATTATTTAATCGATTACCGGAATATTCTGATTTTCAATAAGCGTTGGGGGGATAATTTAAAAAATTTACGCGAATCCCGTAATAATAATAATGTCTATGGTATTCGTACGGCTCCTCCACTGCCCTCGCCATCGCGCTCTCCGATGTAGGTGAATTATTCAATCAAATACTGGAATATTCAATGTCGGAGTAAGTGACACCGTCTGAATGTAGTCACTATCAATAAGAGAAGAGAACTTTTAAATAATTGAAAGCCAGCACTGTGTTGGATATTCTGTATAACTACGACTATGTATATATATATATATATATATATGCATATATATGTAAGTATATGTGTCGAGCGGCACTCGAAAAATACAAAAAAATCGAAAATTGAATAAGAAATTTATAAATCAGTAGAGTATAATATTATAATAATAAACTGTATCTTATTATGAAGTATTTCGATTCTACGGTAGGGATATATTAGTATTTGAAAATTAAGTGATCTGTAAATAAAGCCCTTTTTTAAATAAGCTGTTAATTATTTCGGTTATATATTTATTTAAGCTATTCATTTTACATCAACTTTTTAATAGAATACGATTATATGTGCGCACACATATATACATATATATATATATATATAAACTCGACCATTTTGGCCTCGCAAGGTGCTGTGCCCCTTGACCACCCTTGCTTACATTTCTGTTTCTTTCTCGTCTATACTTTATATAAAATGATCAAAATTTACAACGTAATTCTAAATCGGTACATATGAATATAATAACATCCTGCCTTGGTTTCAATCTATTCCTACCTGTCGTCGTTCCACTGTTGTTTCCTTAATTAGGCTTAGAATCAATCATTCTCTACTCCCTTCTTCTCACTTTCGTTTTTCTTTAGCTCTTTCTCCTTTCTGCTCTCTTCACGCTTCTGAGCCTTCCTGTATTTGTGATTCAAATCACATCCTATTCGAATGTTCTGCACTCTCTAACGAACGCTCCTTTCTTTACGCCCAACTTGTAGTTTTGGGTCTTCCTACTCCCTTTAATGCTGCCTATATTCTTTCCTTCCCATTGCCTTCAGTTATTCCATTGCTGCTGTCCTTTGTCTTTTCCATCTCTGACCGCCTGGCTATTTAGTTATGACTCTTAATTTTTCATGTTGTTGGGTCAAGGCCGCTGGCGCGCCCAGGGTAGGAAAAAAAAAGAAGAATATAATAACATAATCACAAAAATCCTATAAAATATAACATACGTTACATAAAATTGGGACATTTTTTCTAATGGGGAGTAGCCAAAGAATTACGTTGTAATTAATATATATATATATATATATATGTATATGTGCTCGTATATTCAGCTGGTCAACTGCTTCTCTCCCCCCTAACGAAAAATTCCTAGCTACGCCGATGCGTGGAAAATTAAATTTTTTATGTTCGAGAACGCGGAGCCGGTTGGAGGCTGCGGCCGGGGGCTATAGTCCACTCTAGTCATCCGATCCTGCAGTTGCGTTTAAAATAGAATAAAAAAGGTAACACTAATAGTGTTACTAGAAAACAGTATTAAATATTAGTTATAATTAAATCCATACATAAAATTTATTCGTAACTTTTATAGTATAAATTAAGTTTCTCTGTTGTAACAAATTTTTTCATCGAGGTTTTGGTTGTTTTGGGGGAAAAATTTACTTTATTTTCTTCCCTCGTGGAGCCGCCACTGATCATAACGAATTGCGTAATTGAAAGATTTTTAAAAAAAAGTTCGATATACGTTATTTAAAGAAATATTTCTGCAAGTTATTCTTTACGCGTAGGGTGAACCATCATCCTTACACGAATCTATTAATACTTAATTACAAAATATAAAAAATTTTAAACTATTTTAAAATAAATTGTAAAGCAATGATGCGAATAAAAATTTTAATTTGAAATCAACAAAGGAAAATTCGGAGGGTATAATTATAAGCGATTAAGAATTTAGCAATGTTACTTTCATTTCCTATTTTGAATATTAGTCATGTTCTCTACACACGTTAATCATAACAAAATATCGACCCGAATCTTATACCGCATTATCGTAATGTCTGATAAGTGTTATCAGAATAAAAATAGGCCACAAGTATTAATTTCACAATTCGAATGACAGTATTACTCAATGATGACAGAAGAAACGTTAGAGGGCGGCGTTTCTGTCGATGACTAATACCCTGCATTTGAGACTTTTTAATTAAATACGAACTATGTAAAAATTCCACGATTAAGGTGTATTATAATTATAGATACGATATATTTACTAACCTGTTTAAACTACTAACCGAACTAGCTTTTCAGCGTTATTTAATTTAACACGGAATTTTCTGTTACGTTAAAAATCGTCATTAAATATGGATAGGTTTTCTACGAATCTTCATCGACATAAAACTAATAATATTTGATGTTTTGCGTAGTTTATCGAAAGTATTTTTTAGATTAAAGCTGGCTTACATAATTATTTTGTTTTGAATTAAATTTTCATGTATTTCGGATTTGAGTTTATTTAATAAATCTTGAATAATCTCCTTTGCTTTTCTCAACCGCGAAGGATCTAACAGTTTTAGGTTTTCTAACTGCCAGAGTAGTCCGGTATTAATTATTCTTTCGAGTAGCTCATAGAAGATACAATTTTTAAGTAAAATGAGTCTATAGCTAGCAGAACCTATGATTTTTTTTTTTTTTTTTCGGTTTTAATATTGCAATTAGGTGAGCCTCCCTTCATGTCTCTGAAAATGATTGTTTTTGCCATTAAATATTGAAGGGGTTTAGGATAGCATTTTTTGATCAGGAATGAAGATGTTTTATAATATTTCTGTAAATACCACCCTAACTGTCGGCTATTGGGCGCATTTTCTGTAGAACGGTGTGAAATTCTTCCTTCGTTATATCCCCATTGTAATGTTGATCTGTAGCTGAATTAAAACAGTAATGTTATTGAATTCATCCATGATTTTAGAATTTCTGAAGTCTTCGAAATTACTTCATAAATATAGTCGATCAGGACATTTCTTTTTATTCCGCCTTTTAGGCATGCCAGCAACGGATCATTGCCCAGAAGCGACTCGGGGAAAAGAATCAGTTAGATGTAGATTCAGTCAGCTATTGATAGAATAAAAGAACCGAGGATCAGAACAACGGACATCGACGGAAACGATAAGATATACGAAGCGCAATAAGAATTAGAAAATTGAAGTGATAACAGATCGGAGTACAAAGAAGTACGTTCGTTCACGAGAGACAGACATTTAAAGAAGATATGGTCAGGATCGCAGACGGCTTCGTCGTCAGTTTTAAGAGGGCAACTAGGGGATAGTGCGAGACAAAAACAAAAACGTGTGGAAGGAAGAAGAGTATGATTGTGACGTAAACGGATATTGGAAACAATAACGGAGCGATAAAGCGAAAGAAAATTGTAAAACCAAGACCGAGTAGGAAAATTAGGTTGGATGGAAAAAGAAAAAGAAGGTTGACTAGAAAAGGGAGGAAACGTAAAAGTCTGACCAAAATCATTAAAGAAACTTTTTACTTAGTGGGAACAGATTAGAAGCGGGGGAATTTTAGTGAAATAAAAGCGGGAGGATACAGCAATCTGAGGCAAGGAATCTGTCATTTCGTTACCCTCTATCGCCATATGACTGAGGACCCAGAGCATATCAATGCGGATAGCATGAATTGAGAAAAGAGTGTGAATGAGAGAGCGAATACGGAGGATAAAAAAATTAGTGGAGGAAGGGGGGGGGGGGAGAGGAAATAGCTTTAAGAGCACACGTATGGAGTCAGAGATAATTAAATATTTAGAAGAAGATCAATTGAAGGAAATATAAATTGTGGAACGTAGAATATTAGCTCGGCCGTAAAGATAGTACAAAAAGAAGAGGACCAACTGTGTTGCGGGTTTATTGTTAATTTTCCTGATTTTCTGACATACTCGTAATTTATCTAATGAACTTTACTTTAGTTGGGTTATTGCAAAACACAGTGTCAAATTATTAGCGCGGGCGTTGGGAAGTGGTTGGGGGACAGGAGAGAGCCCTCCCCTGGAGCTTAGAAACTTTTTAATTAGCTGGCCATGATGAGTATATTCATAGGTGCGTAATCACGGACAATTTGGAAGACTTGTATAATAAAGTAGTAAAACAATTTGCCAGAAACCCACGAAAATTATGTTTTAATTAAGATTTTATTCTTGTTTAATGAAATATTAAGCCTTTACAAATTATCAATTTTATTTTCCCTATAACTCATATCCGCTTTCTATCATCTTCCCCCTCCTGGCTCATCGGCCGGCGACGCTCTTGGTAGTGTTGAAATAAGTGAAAGTAAAAAATAGGAAACTCAAGCAAATATGACAATATATTCAACTGTAACTCCCTAACAGTACGTTGAAACTATGATAATGACGTAAACTTACAAACTGCGATATGTTATATCCCTTGAAAAAATCAAATCGCTGTTCTCCTTTGGAAAAGAAGAATATTTCCACTGATGTTCCCGGATGAGTTACTCAATATAATGTTAACATGGGCGGTGGTGCAGATGATCAATTCTTAATTTCCTATTGTTGGTGAATTAGATCGAAGCAACTATAGTAGCCATTTATTGTATGAAATATACACAAGTGCTGTGTAAAAGGTTGATTTATTATATCGTAGACTCTGGCCGCGAGGTATCACAACTAAATTTCAAACGGAATTATTCTATTTATCGTTTCAGGTCAAACGAAATAAGCAAACCAAGTGTGCAAGCATGTCTATAGTTTTCACCTGGACTTGAAAAAATTTGACAAAGACAAAACAAACCGTGTCTAATAGGCTAATTAAAATATACGGGTACTAAAAAGTAATTTTTATCAAAAAAATATTTAACAGAGAATTGACTAACGTTAACAACGGGTTAAAGTTTAATTAATTCATACAAAAAATGTCGTTTGATTTTCCGTAATAAATCATTATACCAAATTTGTCAAAAATTTGTCTTATATCCAAGAGTACAGTATCGCAATATTTTTTTTCTTTTTAGGGATGTCCCTATTTAGTATGGCAACCTTTAATATATATCGATGCTAGCGTAGGAATCAATAAAATAAAAAATAATATAAATACTACGGGTGGAATCAAATAATTATTAAATACAAGCGAACCTCGACGAACAGAAAATAAAGCTATATTAAAAGTAAAAGTAAAGTAAAGCAAGTCCCATACCCTTGATAAGGTATCATGGATTGTGAAGTTAAGCTTTTCATAATGGTACTAAGCCTAATGGATCTGATGAGAATACCGGGGCCAGTTCCTTTCTACTTGAGATCCGCTTTTCCTTTCCCAGATTTCTACTCAATCCAATTTCAGATTAGGTTATACCTGGAAGCGATTCGGATAATTTGAATAATTTAATATAAGGGTAAATAAAAAGAATATTTAAACGGAAAGAGGTAGGTAGAACGAGAGATCTTCGTGGAACAAGAAAAAAAAAAAAATTGAACAATGAGATAAATTGACGAAAACCGATATCTTGTTTTTAGTTAATATACATACAGTTTTTGACTATAATATGCCGCTTATTCATTCTACTTTTCACATAGTAAACAAGTTCGGTCAGTTAACGATAAAAAGTGTAATATTTTTAGGAACGGTTAATATAAATATATTAAATTTCGATGCCCAAAAAAAAAAAAAAAAAAAAAAAAAAAAAAAAATATATATATATTAAATTGGAATCAAGGAAAAACGTAAAACGACAAAAATATTCAATTAAAATATCCAATAACTCACGTGAACGGGTTGACTTAGAAACTTCAAAATTGGATTTTATAAGTTCCAATTAAAATTCTCTTTAAGACAATCTGTATAAGTTCAAGCTAACTGATTACCCTAGACGGCGAAAAAAAAGAAAAAGGCCAAGAATATATAATGTAGAATTTAAAATGACCTCAAAAATCACCTTTAAAAAATTCATAACTCATCGCCAGATGATGATAACCCTTTAAAAGTGAAATTCGATATATAAAACCCTTTTCATAATAAAATCTAGAAGTTACGATCAATAAATTATTTAACACCTCCCCCTCTTCCCTTTTTAGGCCTAAAACAGAAAAAAAAAAAAAAAAAAAAAAGTTCACGTTAGTTATAACCTGAGTAAAAACGTTGTGGAAACGAAAACGTATCTCAAACATATGCATAAAGGACCGCTTCGTACGAAAAATGTAGTCTTTATATTGAAGTCCTTGTGGGGCAGCGAAAGTTTCGAAAAACATAATTCTTTCCGGGTTTGTGATATATCATCGTTGGAAAGATCGCGATTTGTCAGGAACGAAACCGTATTTCATTTCCTTAATGAAACTTTCGAAGTTGGCGGGAAGTTCCAAAAAGTACGAAAAGTTACGCGTCGCCTCTCTTAGCGCCGCGAGTATCAATTATAGCTAAAAATTTTGAACAAGGTTAACAATATATATATATGTATATATATGCGCAGCATTCCCGTATATTTCTCTAGTTTGGAATATCCGGGATTCCAACATTGAAATCAAGCTTTCGGGGCTCTGAAAGCTCAGAATTTTTGAAATAATTTTTTTTTTTTTCCGGGCATAAGATTATATTGATGGGAAGATTGCTATTTGTAGTAAATGAAACCGTATTTCATTTTCTTCGCGAAATTTTCGAAAATGGCGACAATTCAAAGAAGCGCAAAAAGGTACGTGTCTCTCCCTCTTCTTTGCGGCACGAAAAATCATATTTCTTAGTTTTCAAATTTAGTATTACATAAATGTAAATTATCGTTATCGTTAATTTAGCGCACGGAATCTTCAGCGCATAAAGTATCGTGCTTGACCGAACTTGTTTTTTTATTATTTCAAACATGCAGTCTACAATTTTACTAATTATTTTTCGATTAAAACCGGCAATAACCACGTGACGAATAATTAAAATAGTTTAGTGTTGTGTTTTGAAAAATTTTGTATTGTGATTACTATTGTGATACATCGAAAAAAAAAAAACGAGGTAAATATCCGATTTTTGAAATCATCATCATCATCACGATGACCCATGTCCGTTATCGAACGTTGGCTAGCATTTTCGTCTGTCTAATATATTCCGGAATAGTTCAATGGTGGACACCTGATACTATTGAGTCAAATTTTGTATCCACGTTATTCTTCTTCTTTCCGGTGGTCTTTTTCCAGCGATCTTTCCTTACATCAGAAGTTGGAGTGTACCATATTGCCTTGGATGGATGTGTCCGAAGTATTTAAATTACAATACGTGTTTAATTTCTTTTATTATTTCTTTAGACTTATTTAATCGATTTAACACTTCGGAGTTTCGTATTTTGTCCGTCCATTTTATCTTAAGTATCTTTCGATATATCCACATCTCGAAGGCACCAAGTTTTCGTTCTGTTGCCTTTTGAAAAAATGTATTTTATTTTTTAGTATTTAATCTGTTGATAGTGCTAATTAGTGTGTTTCAAAAAAATTTTAATCAGTTTAGGAAATATGGCAATTTTGTTAAATTATCTATAAGTATGAGGACAACCGAAACAGTAAACGTACATATAAAATAATACGCTATACATTCTTCAGGATCTTTTGTCTTACTCTACCACATAGTTCATTTTCGAATTAGTTAATTTTTGCATTGTACCAGAACATGTTTAGCATCGTTTATAAAACAATTTTACGAAAATTTTATTAAATGGTATAAAAACTATAAAAAGCTAACTTTATGTGGGAGACCAAAAAGCTACGATATTGTTTGAAATCTGAGAAATATGGATCGAAACCAGTTTGAAGCAAAAGATGTTTATAGTATTGACGAAATCGACGTAAAAATTGTACAAAAACCGAAGAAAGTTATTGCAGCAAAAACAATCCAACAAAAGCTGGCACGTTTATATCAAGGGAAACAGAGGGGCACTGGTGACCCCATTAGATGCTGTTGGTAAAATAGATTCCACTAATTTGCGTTACGATCATCAATTTCCAAGGCAATATGGTACACTCCAACTTCTGATGTAAGGAAAGATCGCTGGAAAAAGACCACCGGAAAGAAGAAGAATAACGTGGATACAAAATTCGATAGATGCAGGAAGTCGTGAATTCTTGGTTTATATTGAATGTTTCGAAAAATATACGAATTATATAGGAAGCAAAATTTTATTGCTCTGTAAAAAAAGAGAGGGGTAAACTTCTTGAAACTAATAAAAAACAAAAAAAATTAAAAAAAGGGGTCCAAAAAGATTAAACTGGATTCATCCGATAACGAAGAAAAAAAAATATTTCTTGCTTGGTTTGTTCAGAACCGTATAATTCAAGTTGAAAGAAAAATGAATTAAATGCACATGGAATGTCGTAAATGGTCCTATGAGGGATTGGCAAGAATTGTGCTGCAAATTATCTTTCTGAATAATTTATAGAGTAATTGAAATTAAGCAGTCCTTATTATTCATTAATAAATATTAATTTTTTATTTTGATATAATAATTTAGTAATTTGGTAGTTGTTTCTCTTTTTTTTTTTTTGTAATTATTATTATCGAATCGTTTCACCCCATGTCCCGTATCGTGACCATGATCTGTCACTCGGTTGATCAGACTGCGCCAAAAATTCCGATCCCTTGCGATGTGTACACAATCCTGAACGGTACGACCAGCAACTTTGCACACTGCATCCGGCCATCTAGTCGGCGCACGACCTCGACTTCTTCTTCTGTTGACCTTTCGTTGGATGAGTGGCGTTTCTAAATTGTCCGCTCTGATCACATGACCAAAATACCGCAATATCCTGCAGAGCAGCACCGATGATAGCCTCTTCGTGTTATCAACCTCATTTAGTACGGAGACATTGGTGCTCCTAGCTGTCCATGGGACACGCAGCATACGCCCCCAGCACCACATTTCGAGTGCGTTAAAAAATTTGAAGTTAATCTTTATTGTTTATAGTATGTAAGAAATAGATATTTCAGATAGTTACACGTTATTCATCGCTGTTGTTTCAATTATCCCTAATACGGGGACGGTTGGAACATTTAAAGTACTTTCGGTTTTCTTTCAATATTCTTTGTCTATACAAGCGTAAGACAGAAATGTAAATATATTTAGAAACTTTACACTTTGTGTAAACAATATACCATAAATTAATTCAGAAAATAGTGATAAGTTGGCCAGTACAAAAATAAAGTATAAGAATATTGTTTCAATTGTCCCCAGTCTGTCCTACTTAACAAAACATTCGGACAAAATTATATCAAAATCTGAGAAAATGGTTGATAAAAAAAAAAACACACATATGCCGAAATTACAGCGATAACGATGTTACGACCTTCCTAAAGAAAGTTATATTCTTCGAAAATCAAAGCTGGCATTAATAATTAATTCAAATAAAAATTTTTTAAGGAATAAATTACAATACACCTGGAAAATATTATTCCCTTTTTTTTTCTTCTTTCGTCTGCTGTACCGACTTTAGCAGGCCATAAACAGCGCCAGTAACTTCAATATTACAGAAGCAAACTAAAAAATATAAAGTAGACCAACCGCTCGATTTGGGTCCAAGATATTATTCCTAACCGTCGATATTATAATTATTTGCTAAAAAGATAAAACTCTATACTCATACTTACTCATTATTTTGGATTACAGTAAACAAAGGCTATTAAACATGTTATAAAATCACATTCCAAACAACGAAAGAAAAATTGAACGTGTACTTATTAAAGAGTAAAATGCAAATTTCAAACACTTAAAGGTTAGTTATAAAATTTTTAAAGTATTTTAGGAATATTTATATAACCTTCACTGCATATGAAGTGCATTAAACAAAAATAAGTAATTACCTCGGATTTTCGAGCCAATGTTAAACCATACGAACAATTCTTAAATATAAGAATACAGAAAATTACACATATTTCAAATTCATTTATTAAGATCTTACACAAGAAAAATCATACCAACGACTTGATAGATATTTTTAAAAACATGTCGGACATTGAATATATAAAAATTTAGGTACTTAAATTTATTAAGTACTACTATAAACAATAACGCAATATAAAACATATTTTACTTATACACAACACTAAAGGAAACAAAAAATTGTATATTTATGTTATGCACTTTATTACGAGAGCCGTTCATAAAGTAAGATTCGCTACTTTTTAATTTCGAAATTAATGAAGCTAGAAAAAAAAACGGACACCAGCATTGAGAATTCAACGTACTTTTATTTGCATTTCCACATATTCCTACCTATTAAATTGAAACATTTGCGTCAAGTAGTCGAGAAATTAACTTATAAAACTATCCTCCTCGTAGAAACTTGTCCCTAAATTTTGTAACCAGGTAAGAACGAAATTTTTCAACTCCTCGTCGGTCCCGAATTTTTTTACATGGTACCTCCTCGTGACGACACACTCAGAAACTGTTCAAGAAGATCGGAAATGATTTGGCGGCGATCGGATCGCAGAGTTTCTTCGATTATTTTTCGCACCAGTTCGACTGAGATCACAGATGGTCTGCCGTTCGTTCGTCCCCTACATTCGTTCTACCTCCTCGGATTTCACGGCACCATTTACGAACATGTTGAACACCCATCCACAGCGGACCGTGAACTTCCACTGTTTATTGATCGATGAATTTCAATTGGTGTAATTTTTTTATGGTTTAAAAAACGAAAATAACTGAGCGCATCTCGTGGTCGGCGGAAATTTTCAGAATTTTACTTACGATTAATTCACGTAACTCGAAAACAAATAAATCTATACAGTATTGCGGTTTGGACTAGTTTAGAATATTGTAGCTACAAAATGAGACCATGCCCACTTCCTCAAGTTTATTCTAACCGGTTTTACAGGGCTGGGAACCTAACTTTGTGAACATACCTCGGACATACAAATCGCAATTAAAAACGAAACATAATTTTTATACTTTAAACCAATTTAAAACTGAGCTGCATTTGAAAAACTATAGAAATGAAAGAAAAAAAAAATGATGAAGTATTAATCACAGATATTTAACTGAATTTAATTGAAAAATATTTCGCAAAAACACTAGCGCTTTTGATCATTCGAAAATTACACAATACTTAAAACAAACACGGTGAGTTTGTACGGATAAATATTATGCGATTTTTTTGATGACGTCACGTTCTAATATTTGGTAATTATTGTGTTTCATAATCATTACCAAATTATCAGTAGATGACGTCGTTGTTGTTACACTACTCGGTCAATAATCGTAAATATACGAGTTGCATAAGCCGTGCGAAGTTCTGTTAGGTTCACTGAATTCATTTACATGGCCTTATCAAACTGAAATATGTTCTGAATCATGTGATTCATATTTCATTGTTGTTAGTCATACTGGGTGAACCAGACAGTTTTTACATTTGTCTAAAAGAGACGTATGTGATCGTTTAAATTGATACTTTTCCACCGAAGTTACTGCACATACGTTTTTCTCATTGCAACGAATAGACACTTGTTTGTTTAATTTTTCGGTTCAGATCGTTCACAAATACTACTACAATTTAAAAATCATGAATTGGTTTTTTAGTGCAAAATATACAGGTACAACTAGGCTAGATGGGAAAACTGCAGTAATAACCGGATGTAATTGCGGTATTGGCAAAGAAACTGCCCAGGAATTCTATAAAAGAGGTGAGTAGAAAAATTATGAATTTAAAAATGAGTTGCATTGAATTTTTATACGCAATCGCACTTTTACTCAATAGTGCATTTATAGGCGTGAATCTTTAGGATACAAAGTAATTTAGGGTCGGCCGAGTAGAAGTTTTGTATTAAGACCTTTTTCCAATTACAATATATTCTAAAGATTAATGAAAAAACAGATAACTAAAATTATTATTGCATCAGTATGAAAGCATCTTTCCGCCGCTATCATTAATTTGACGACGCGAAAAGCTACAGTTTTCCATCATTAATTTCATTTACTTGATAATAATACATATTTTCAGTAATTTTGCTAAGTCACTTTCATGTACTTAAATATTTTTAGCTTTTTTGTGTTAAAAGCAGGGCTTTCAAGCGCTATATAAATTAACTTAAGACGTACCTACTTGTTCAACATAAGATGAGTATAATTAATTATGTTGCAAAGAAAGAGTATTTACGTTTCCGAATAAAAATGTCTGCTTCACTGACATTTTTTTTTCAAAGTTTCACGATTAATTCGTTTAAAAATGGTTTATAACTTTTAAACAGTATTTTTAAGATAATTCCGCAGAAATAAGCAGACTCAGAATCTAATTAAAATTCTGTATTGTAATGTACGGAGTATCATCCGGGGAAACGATGCCGGAATTGAAGTTCCAATTGGAAATTTCATATGAAAAAATAAGTTTCTTTAAACATGAGACAGCGAATGTTTTGACAGAAAACTAGGGTCATGAAACATGAAAAAAAAGCATTTCGTAATATTATCTAAAGAATGGTACACAATTAAATTGAGAAAGATTTAAATGAACATAATAAAATATAAAATAAAATAACTAAATACGCCTTATTAACAAACAAAATTAGTATTAAATTATTTCAATAAATTAAAATTACGTACTTCAGAAACGTTTTCGGGCTATATCATCCGCTAACAATAGACGGTACACACAGGTAAACTAAAATCAAACATAGATGATGATATTGCCCGAAAACGTTTCTAAAGTAAATTATTTCACTTTATTTATAAATGATCTAATACTAATTTTGTTTGTTAATAAGGAGTATTTACTTATTTTATTTTATAAATATTAACAAACAGGTATGGAGACTTATCTGTATTTAACAGAGTAAAATATTAAATACTATACTATGCGGGATGATGATACTGGTCTATTAACTAGAAACGAACAGAAACAAAATCAATAAATCGATAGCTGACGGCAGGGCCGTGCCCAGGATTTTTTTGGGGGGTTGAACATTTTCTTCGCATATTTATTTTATAAATAACAATACATTTTTCACTAATATTCGTACTATTAATAATTTCCATAATTTTGATTTGAAACTTAATTTATGCTATAACAGATTAGTATAAATGTTACGGATTTAATTACGACTAATATTTAATACTGTTTTCTAGTCAAACTATTAATGTTACGTTTTTATGTTATTTCAAACCCAACTATCATCGATCTTTTACGTTTCTTTTTTATTTTTAATTCTTATTTTGTAAAATACTATCTTTCTTACTATTCAAATTCTAAACTACCATTTTAGTTAGAATTTTATAGTATTTTTTTTATGTTTTACCTAAAAATAAAACAAAATTTAAATTAAATTGTTATAATTATGTATTTTTAAAACATTTTAAAATTTTTAAAGAGGTCGCTTTTTGATTTTCTTTTGAAGCAAGGTATTTCTCAAATCTGCTGCCTACTGTAGAAGATATTATGTAATTATATAATCCCCCTTCCCAAAAATGTCTCTTTGAATCCGCCCCTTATTATACTCGTAATAAAAAAGTTTGTTTAAAATATTAATGAAGTATCTAAAATGTAAAAACACCCAAAAAAATCATCAATATTTTTTTTAAATTTTTGTGTATTTATAATAATTATTTCAATTCTAATCGGGGGGTCTAACCCCCTCCTCCGTTGTGTACACAGCGATGTTTAATAAAAATAATTTCATAAACGTTTGCATTTGTAATAAATGCCTCTACTAACGTAAATGCTTTTTTTTTTCTGATAATAAGAACATCCATAGTATGCAATAAAAGTAAACTTTCAGCCATTTGTATATTATTCCGGAAAACGTGTCAGAAAATACGTTATTGTTTTTTCGTGTTTTTTTCTTTTAGCCCCCCCCCCACCCACACACAATTCTGGGCACGGGCCTGGTAACATACACGATTTTTGTGCATGTCGGTGTGTGTGAGTGCAAGCATTAGTGATGTGCGATTTTGAAATGTTTAACAATCGACAATCGTCAAAAAAACAATCGAATGATTTTCATTCGAAGTAATCATTCGTAACGAAAATTAATTGCTTTGTTTCATTCGAAAAGTTCATATCCATTTTAGCCATACCACGGTATAAGTCATGCCTCATTTATTTAATCATTCTATACCGGCTTGTTCATCTTATTTCCTCCGTCGTAACTACTAATGTTTCAGTCTGTTAAAATGCACTTTCGAAATTAAGGTTACATGCAATTTTGTATTATTGAAAAACGTCTACTGATTAGTTTTAGTTCATTAAATTTTCAAGAAAAAATGAATAGTACTCACAATGATAAACCAACGCCTAGTTCAGAAAATTCGATTACAAAATCAAAGGCATGTAAAAACCGCCATTTTCCAACAAATTTATGCGCAACAATGCTATGGTTATGCGATTGTGAGAAGATAAAAAACTGTTCTCTTGGGCTTGCCTTTTATTTAAGCAAGAAAGAAAAATGTTTGGAATGCAAATGGCTTGGATTCAGTTTTTTGGGAAGGCAGAAAGCTGTCATGAAAACGGATATTTTTAAAAATTATCTATATTGCGCTAATAAATATGTCTAATAATAAATTTAATGATGTAACAAAATTAGAATTTTGAATTCTCTTAAATACAGAAAATTTTTAAAGTTTTTAATAAAATTTTCTGGAAGGAGACTTTTTAAATTTAAAACAGAATTACGGAAACCGGTGCATCTTATACTTGACCGCTTCAGATCTAACATATGTTTTTCCAGAAGTATGTACAAGCTTTCTTATTTAATAACCACAATTCCGGCAACTACTTCGTCTACAGAAAGATCGTTTTTTTTTTGTTTTTTTTTTTTTTTTTTTAATGGGTTCGTCAACATGGAGATCGTTCTTAGCAATGAAACGAATAAAAACGTTATCTATGGAATATAGTTTTTTCTCAATTATATAAGATAATATTACCTAACGATGTTATACCTTTGTAGACGATATTGCAGCTGTACTGGCAGATAGAAATAAAAAAGGTTTAGAAAATAAAATAAATTTAGTGTACATAGAAATAGCGAAATGGCTTAACAAATTTAACCTTAAGTTTAACGAAACTAAATCTAATTATATGATATTTAATAAAAAATATACTAATAGACCATTAAATTTAGAACAGTACGGTTTAAAGATCAACTATGTAAAACAAATAAAATACTTGGGAGTAATAATAAACAGTAATTAAAATTTTATGAACATTTTAATTACATTAAAACCAAAATAAGCAAATTCATAATAATATTTAATAAGTTGTATAATAACCAAAACTGTAAAAATTATAAAAAAGGAATTACGTTGTATAAAAGTATTATTTTACCTAACATACTTTATAATAGTATCATATATGTAGAAATGTTAAAAACTAAAAAATTTCAAAAGATGTTAAAAAGCTTTCAAAGGCTTATAGCTATAAAAATGATTAAATCATATAGAACAATCAGTTATTTGTCGGCCATAGTTATAGCTGGTATTAAACCAATCGAATATGAAATACAAAAACATATAAGCTTGGTCGCAATTAAAAATAATATTAATATAGAGCATCCGTTCAATAGCGTAATATATAAGACACCATTTTTTAAATATGAGAATAAACTAATTAAAGTAAAACAAATGAATAAATTTATGGATAAATTTTATATAAATAAGTTTCAAGAAATATGGAATAATTATAATGGAATAACGTATCAATTTTTCCCAAGTATAATAGATAGATTTAAAAATAATCAATATACGCCAAACTTTTTAATGTTCAATTTATAACAGGGCACGGTCTATTTAAGGTATATTTATATAAATTTAAGATATCTGAGTCTGACAACTGTGTAATATGTAATTTTAGAGATGATGTTTTTCATATCCTACAAGGATACAATTATAATAATAATAATAATATATATAACACAACTTGTTCAAAATTATTTTAATGAATTTAATAAATTTACAATAGAAGAAATAAAATTCCGGAAAAATAATGTACATTTATATTAAGTAAATAGTAAAAATATATGTAGATACTGTAAAAAAAAAAAAAAACTGTAAAATGGTAATTAATATAATACCAAATACTTAATTGGATGGGTTATATTTATTCCGTTATTATAATGAATCAATATTTTTATTAAATAAATGTACCCTACCCGAAGTTTCGGGAATAGGGAAAAAAAAAAACAAAAAACGAATAAAAACGTATTTAAGAAATACACACGGTCGTCGGGAGTGACTATCTTCATTAGCTTTTTTCAATATTGGAAAAGGATTATTATCAAACATTTGGAAACAACCATCTTTTCGTGACGATGTAATAGACACTTCCGCAAGTAAGAACCAGAAAGTTGAATTAATTTACAAAAAAATGAGACATTTCGTTCCTCTTAATTAATTTTTATTTTTGCTCTGTATTTAACCGAAATTTACGCATGTTTATTTTTATGTAAAAACAATATTTGATTGTGGCGCTTCGACAGTTCTGAAATTCACGCTACGCCACTTATTAGTTTTTTTTTGTAGTGTTCAAATATTGCATATACAATGATTGACTACAGGGCTTTACTGTACTATTTATAAATAAATATATTTCATGATAATACACACACACGCACATACGCATACATATATATATATATATTTATTTATTTATTTATAAAAATATTTACTTAACCCATCCCGAAATTTTGGTCTAGATACGGCCCTGTGTTCACCTACCTTCTCTGTAAAATAAAATGCTTTCCATTAATATTCCTCTTGAGCTTATTTCCTTTCAGTTATCATTTTTTTCCGGAACAGAACAATTCTGCTTTCTATCTCTTTCTTCACTGTTTCCAGATCAATTTTCTGAGGTTTTCCGCAGGGATCGTGCCTTAGTCCTACCTTTCAACATTTGCTTCCACAGTCTCTCTACTCTTTTCATTCTTTTTAGTTCTTTATTCTTTACTGATGATATCCTCGTCTACTATTCCTTTGATAACCTTTCTTCTGCTAATGAGGAGCTCAACAACTTCTTTGTTATGTTAAAATAATTTTTATTCTCTCTTCACCTTTCTATTTCCCCTGAGAAGTCTGCCTATATCGTTTTTACATTTCGTCCTTTTCCTTAGTTAACTTTTTCTTGCGCCAGTTTCATATTCCTTTAGTCACTTCCTTCTCTTACCTCGGCGTCATTCTCAATAGTACTCTGTCCTTTTATGATTTTATCAACTATTTATGTACGTCTGCTCTCAAAAGATTCAATTTTTTAAAAGCGTTGGCTCTCCAAAAATAGAGTGGCGATTCGTGTATTCTACTCATGCGTTATAAGTCCATTATTCTTTCAAAGTTTGACTATTGTTATTTTCTTTATGCCGGTGCTCCCAAATCCCCTCTCATTAAACTTGATTGCATCCAAAACACTTGTCTTCGTTTCTGTATTGGTGTCCTGAATTCTTCTCCAATTCCAACTTTTCTAGCTAAAATTTAATTTCGTCTTCGAAGACGTTACCTCGATGAAAGGCTCGTGATTAAACGTCTGCACATCTCTCATTCTAAACTCATGAATTATTATCAATATATCTTGAACACAGACGTTTCTCCTCACGCGAGATTCCAATTCTTTCTCTTATATCTTCTCGACTTGTTCTATTCTCTCACTTGGTCCTCTTTCCTGCAACAAATCTTCATACTTATAACTTCTCAGAACTGTCACTTTTAAAAGAGTCGCGCTCCCTTCTAACATTAAATCTCTTCCACGTCCTGTAATACATAGGGAATTTAGTCACACTTTATCCTCACTATTTCCAGTTCATATCACAATTTTTACAGATGGTTCAAAATCTGCTTCGGGTGTCGATGCCGCTTTTATTCTTCCTGCCTTCAACTATTCGGAATCTTTTCAACTCCCTTCCTTTTCTTTTAACTACTTAGCCGAATTTATGGCTGTTTTTCGCGCGATTCTTTTTATATCCTTAACATCCAATTTGTCGAAAATCCTTTTATACTCTAACTTGAAAAGCATTTTATTAACTATCTCGTCACCTGAACCCTTTTCATATCCTATTATTCCTTATATCCGTTCCTTAATTTACAATTTATTTAGCTTTCCTTCCAAATTGACCTGATTTGGATTTCAGGCCACTGCGGCATCGCCGGTAACGATCTTACCGACTCTTTGACATGCTCAGCTACAGTAAATGCTTCGCGCTTCATAGGCAGACTTTCCTCCCAAAGTCTTTGCTCTCTCTCTTATCGTTTTCATTGTGACTTTTGGACTGATCTCTATCCGTCTCTTTTCTCCAACCCTGACTTCTTTTACCTTGCCTTACAACTTTCTCCATCCTCTTCTCCCTGGTTTAATAATTCTTCAACCATCAGCCGTTCTTCTTTCATAGTTCGCCTTCGTTTTAATCATAGCCTGCTTCTGGCTTCTCTCTTCTGTTTTGCTCTTGTTCAGTTTCTCTTCTTTTCATTCTCCTGTCCTAAATTTTACCCATGACGTGAATCACGTTCTATTCGAATGTTTCTTTGTTTCCTCAAAAGCGCGATCTTTTATTCCAATCTGCTTAGCCTTGATCTACCTACTCCTTACATGGCCCTCAACATTCTTGCTGTTCTATCTTCTTCTGTTGTTCCTTTATTAGCTACCTTCGTTTCTTCTATCTCTAATCGTTTCCTGATATAACCTGTCACTCCGTCTTTCCATTCTTTTAATCCTTTGCGTTGACCGAATGTCCCGTACTAATGTGCCCAAAATTAAAAAACAAAAGAAGTTAAAAATTGGTCATGGCCGAGAAAATTTCTTTTAATGTGTATGTTTGTTTTTATCATTTTTTTGCAATTTTTACCGCCCTTGGGAATCGGTAGTTCAAGAGTTATATACATTTTTTTGGAAGAGCATTTTATCCGGGACTTATGCACACAATTTCAAATTTATATGTTAAACGGTTCCAGAGTTGCTGGATTTTATTTCATTCTTTTATATTTTCCAAATCGTTGCATTAAAATTCTTTTTGTATTATTCACGTGTGGAGTCCTAATAAATGAGTTCGAGAAACATCAATTTACCTTCAGTTGATGTTTTAATTACTGCGAACTATTAAATCGGTTATAGATGTTTCGTTTTTTGCGAGCGGTAAACCGCTGAGAAAGTTTTTTAACAAAAATTCTACATGAATTCCACAATAATGATGTAGAAACTCTATATGAATTCCACAATAACGATATAGAAACTCTATATGAATTTTACAATAACGGTATAGAAACTCTATATGAATTCCACAGCAATTACATAGAAATTATAGTAAATCCAAAGGAATTCCAGGAAGTAGTATATAAAATTTACATCAACGGTTTGCCCTGTGATTGCTTGTTTCTTGGCTTTTTATTCGATGGAAAATTGCTCGGTGAGCACGATGTTTGATGTAGAAGGAAGTTTGAGAATCCATGTGTCTCACTAACATATAAGAATCACGTTAGAACAAAACAGCAAATAGTCTAAAAAGGTGCTCGAAATGTTTGGTTTAGCAGACGGTGGCTGTCCAGTTCGTTCTAGCTCCAATTCTCTATGGCCAATCGATCACGGCCACACGAATGGTTCCCATATACTAATATATATATATAGATATGTGTATGAATAAATGAGTATTGCTACAATAAGAATGAATCCTTTATTTCAGGGGATTCAGAATCCTTGGACTCTGTTCTCTCCGGCTCTGCCCAGCGTTATTAAGTATACATTTCATTAAAATTATTCGGTGTAAAGGATTGAATTTACAAATAATTGCAAGTTTAAAAATTACTTTGAGACAATTTTTAACCCGAGAGTACCATAAGTTTGCTTTGAAGTTCACTTTCGGGTGCATAAATTTTTACATGATCCGGAAAATATATACTTCATAATGTGATGACTTCGCAATAATATGATACCTACATTTTTTCTGTTATATGAATAGGAGCTCGCGTGATCATGGCGTGCCGTGATGTAGAAAAAGCAAACAGCGCTTTAACTGAAATAAAGCAAAATACGGAAGGCCTCGCAAATACCGGTGAATTAATAATCAAGTCGCTGGATTTAAGTTCGTTTAAATCAATCAGGGAGTGCGCTGAAGATATTTTAGAACACGAAGAGAAGATCCATTTACTAATTAATAATGCCGGTATAACGAATAAATTTTATTTTCAGTTTATTTTGTAATAAATCGATGTACCAAATGTTGTTCTTGTGAAAATGATTATTTACAAATGCATATCGATAAATTAAATTTCGTTCATCGACAAAATATATTTTACATTTTTCTTCTATTTCCAGAAATATTCTTAATATTTCAGTTAAATATTCTTGAAAATTTCAAAGTTAAACAATTAAATACCAAATAAGACAAATCTGCTTTTTGGTATAAAACTCTGACACTATTTACAATTCAGTATTTTGCAATATTGCGGTCTTCTTGATGTTCATTGACCTGCCACCCGTTTTAATTATTCACTTTGATATTTCACTGCCCTTGGTTTTCCCATTTATTACTGTTTAAAAAAAAAGAAAAAACTCGGTTCAAGTCCTTTTGTTTTACTCATAAATCATTTTATTAGAAATTTTTCCTCAGTTCCATAGTTCCTTTTATTTATCATCCATTATTAAAGTGTTTAATATATATATATGTATATATTATTATTTTTTTTTGTCTGCATTTCCATTTTCTAATTCAGTATAATTTAGGTCTGCTTCAAATACGGATTATTCTGCGTTTACCTTTAATTGTATTAATTTTTGAAAAGAAATGAACTTGTCTAAATCCATCATATACACTACTTCTTTGTACATATTTCTATTTTAATTTTTTTTTAAATTAAACATCAAACATTTAAAAGTTCATTATTAATCATATTCTTTGATTTTCTTTGTCATTTAGGTTTTCTGCAACTTTTTTTTACGGGGGGAGGGTACGTCGGCCAGCTACCTACTGTATCTGTTAATTAAATTAACTACGACAGTACTCAAACTGCATGATGTGGTATTGAATAGTGCGGTATATTTAAATAGTAATTAGAATTTTTGTTTTAAACTAAATTTTGAATAAACACATTTAAACGAAACAGTAACATTTTTTTTCGATAATTTTAATTTTATTTTAATATCACCGCGAATACATATGTATGTTCGATCAACTTGTTTGTGTGCGAGTGTTTTTTTTTAAATTTCATCGAGAATTAGTATTCTCGGCACTTCATTGCTAATCTTCAGTTTTTAACGCTAAAATACGGACAATATTCGGTCATTATAAGGAACGGGTCAGTTGTGGTTTATCAGGTGACTAGAGAGATGGTACTTTCATTATCAGAAAACCTTATAAGTAAGCTTCTTAGTAATCGGAATATTTCGAAATTCGTAACATTTACCATTATTTTCCTTTCAAGTCTTTAGTTTTTCGATGAAGTAATATTATTATTTTGCTATTCACATAAATTCTATGTTCCCTTTCATTATATCAGATGTTTCCCTTATTTCATCACTGATTTGAACAGGCTTCTATTTGTTACTTTTTTCATTACGCGGGAAAAATATAAAATTAATCTTTACCCTAATTTGTTGATTAATGCTTTTTAATTTGAATTATACACATTATTGTGTATTTACGCGAGCAAGCGTAAATTATTAACTTTGTACAAATCTAAATACAAGTTTTAATTGAAAGAAAAAAAAAATGTTAAATATTGAAATTTGAATAACGTCGATCCGAATAAATTGTACGGCCCATTTTAGTTGTTGCGAATAGATTTCGCGTTTTTTAACTATACTTTTAGATGATACGATTGTAAAAAAAGACATACACTTTCCAGTTGTTTTAATTTATTGATTTTGAAATATATTGATTTACAGCTCAAAATAATTATATAATATTATTCAAAACTGATGGATATGAAATATTTAGCTCGGAAAACGTTTAATCCATTTTGAGGCCTTCGTCATACTCATATGTCCGTTAGTAGATGAGATAATAATGTGTCCAGAACTAAGTATTTCACATATATAATATATTTTAGTCATTTATTAGTTTATATAGATTTACTGTCTCGTAAACTTCATTATTAATTAATGCGTGATAATAAATATCTGTAAATGAGAAGTTCTAAATGAATTTAATTAAAATAATTTTATTTATGAATAATATAATTTTTTCTGGTCATTGATATGCATTTTATTAAAGGTGTAATGGGCCTTCCCCGGCAGCTCAGTGCTGATGGGTTTGAAATGCATTTTGCGGTTAATCACTTGGGACACTTCTTATTTACCGTTCTGCTGTTACCGAAAATTATCAGCTCATCTCCTGCTAGAATTGTCACCGTGTCATCTGAAGCACATCGATTCTGTAATATAAATTAATTTTTTACGTACCTTAATTTTTACTATATCCTTATTTTAAATTTTATGACAGTATCTATTTAATAAAAAACTCGACCAAAAGATAGTAAGATTTTTATCGTCTATGAAATTACATTATATGAAATAATTATTCAATACTAAAAATAATAGTATTCCAGGACCAGTGTGTAACGTAAATTTTTCTTTATCTTTCAATAGATGCCGCTGTCTCTAAAATGCAAATAATTTATTAAAATACTCAATATAGTTAAGGAACCGCTTTTTTCTTTAAATTCGTTTTTCGATTCATTTTCCAGAATATTTCTTACCTTTTTTTCCTTTTAATATTTTTCCCCGCATGTATTTCGCTTTCTTTCAAAAATTATTGTCAAATTGAAACATTTTATATTGTACCAAAATGCGCTTTCTTTTTTCCCTTTTTTTATTGGCCACCTACCTGGATTAATCGCCGAAGTATTTGAAAAAATGTCACTGAAGAATATAGAAAGAAATTTTCTTTACTCTATAATTTTTTAACAATAATTATCTCTACAAGTGTACCGTGCATTTATATTTTATTTAAACTATTTGTTAATTTTTGTTCAAAGTTTAAAAGTTACGAGTTATTCTGTTAAAAATAAATAGTTACAACTTTTAATTATAGTTTAAGATGTAGATTAATTAGTATAATTTTGTTAACAGCTGATGGAAATATCTACTATGACGATATAAATATGGAAAATAAATATTACTATTCAACTAGAGCATACGGCAGATCCAAACTGGCGAATATACTATTTTCTAACGAGCTAGGCAAACGTCTAAAAGGTAAAACTTTTATTTTTTAGATTTATCTCTTATTGTGTTTATTGAATTAAATACGAAAATCTTATAATAGAAGCGGAAATAAGCAGCATCCGTAGACAAAACATCAGCCATTTCATTATCCTCGATGTTCCCCTATGATTATGAACATACAGCAAATATATGTGAGTAGAGTGGTGGAAAGAAAGATTACGAATTAGAGACGGTTTACGGAGAAAATGAAGTTGCAGGAATGAGAAGAGTGTGGGTATAGGCGCGTCAGAAGTTATACTTCTTTGATGAAGGAGGTAAATAAAATTAATAAAATTCTAATTGAATAAATAAAAAAGTAGTTCTTTTTTAATCTTGCTTAAAAAAAAACAAAAAAACATTACATAAAACAAATCAGTTTTTTATTTTTACAAAATTGTTTCTTTTTATTGTAATTGAAAACAAACGTAAAGAATAATTTCAGTGATTTAATATGAAATATAATAATTGCAAGCGGTGTAAAAAATTAACTTTAAATATTTCGAAATACTTATTGTTTATAATTTTTCTGCACAGTTTTTGATAGAAAAGAAAATGTTTTCTAAAATCAAAAAAAAAAGGCCAAAAAACACGATATAAATATATTTTTGATTATACGTTTATTTACATTAAAAATTTTTATACAAAATATCTAGCAAAAATAAAATATATACATTTAAAACTTTACGGTATCACAATTTCGTTTTATGCTATTCGCGCAACTTTCACCATATCGCAAAACATAATTCTCGGCCGGCCTATAAAAGTGTAACTTCAAAAAGTCCATTTTGTGTCCCATTTTTTTATTATTAAGAAAATAGGATACTCCAATGTATTGTAATGAAAAGACAATTTTATCAAACGTTTATTGAAGTTTATAAAAATAAATGTTCAAAATAGTGTAACTAAAAGTGCTTTTTTTTTACCTATCTTTTTACTTTTTTGTAGGATTCCATGTAATATGCGGAAATCCTAATAAGATGAGTTAGGAACGACAAAAAAATCAATAACTCACGAACGGTTTCACTTATAGACTTCAACATTGGATTATAAATTACAATTAAAATTCTCTTTAAAACAATCTATAAGTTCAAGCTATTACCTTAGACGGCAAAAAACCATCAAGAATATGTAATATGGAATTTAAAACGACCTCAAAAATCACCCTTAAAAAATTTATAACTTACCACTAGATAACCCTTTCAAAGTAAAATTCAAAATATAAAACAGAACGCAGAAGCCATTTTCGTCATAAAATCAAAAAATTACGGTCGAAAAATTATTTATTACAAAAAGAAAAGGCAACACGACGAAATCTGCTAAGACGAATCGAGAACGCTAGATCCGACTGGGATATTTTCCAAAGATATGGAATTAGTGTTTGACAAAATTTTAACAGAAATAGAAGCAAGGGTAGAGAGCGCCAAGAGTCTACGTGAAAATTTCGCTTTCCTCAGTGACTACGCGTTTTTAAATATGTCGACTGTGGATCTCCAGAAAAATGGAGCCGGTCTAGCATGAAAATATTCAAAAGACTTGAATTCAGTCGGTTTTTGCCAGGAACTTGCCATATTCAAAGAGCTAGTAGTAACCGAAATTAATGAAAAATCGGGTGCATTCGACCTGCTGTTACAACATCTGTGTAAGCATGACTTGTAAGAATCGTTTCCTAATGTTGGTATAGCTTTAAGGATATACTGAACATTACCGACGACATCTACAAACTGTGAGTGAAGCTTCAGCAGACTGAAATAATTAAAATCTATCTACGTTCAACAATGAGTCAGGAACGTCTATCTCGCGATCCTAACCATTGAAAATAAAACTGCCTTCGAGACGGACTTTGATGAGCTAATACATTCTTTCGCAGAAAAGAAAGTAACCCGTGTAAAGCTGTAGCAAGATTAGAGAGAAAAAAATGCTCGAACCTAAAGATGTCTTGATTGTCTGTTGTCTTTCCTGGATCATATATGTTTTCTATATTTAATTTTATGTCACACAAATGAAAAAGTTATTAACTAGTAGATAATAAAGAGTGCAAATTTATTAAAGGTTACTTATTCTTCCGACCACAAAAAATACCACCCATTATATATTTGTGAGTTTTTTTTAATTCATCTCAAACGCTGGAAAGAGGGGACGCCACTATCAAGTTCGTGTTCCGGGTCGAAAAAATCCTAAATCCGGGGCTGATTTGAGATGGAAAGTACTATTTATTTTAATATCAACTGCTATATTGCTATTGCCTATTTTAAAATAGTACAAAATTACAGGTGTTGCTATTTTACTGCTACTTTTTAACCATTTTATGTACAGCGAGTACAACAGTTTGATGTTCATCTCTAAAAAATGTGAAATATAATCCGAATTTCACACTAAAAGCATTTCAAGAAAAACACATGTCTAGAAGTTTCTTTGAATATTTTTATTTCAGTACAATTTTACATACAATGAAAATTATAGAACATGATTTATTTTTAACTTTTGTCGTACGTTGGACATTGCTTAAAGAAACATTCAGATAAAATTGGAAAAGTTAAAATGTAAGGATGCCGCAACACAAATTGCAAATGTATTAGACGGTGTGCTCGAGAAGACGCTAATAAGGCACTTGTACCACTCGGCTATAAACCAATCAGAGTTAGTTTATTAAATATCTCGAAATAATAATTATGATGTAAAAATTTGATGAGAAACTTCAAAACTTAATAAGAAAATGTGCCGTTTAGAAACCGCGATCATGACATTATTTTGGAATGATATTCTTGAAAATTTAAAAACTTGTAGTACAATATAAAATCTAAAATTACTTTTAAATATCAAAATCGCATGTATTAAATCATTAAAAGAATACGCTGCAGGAAAACGAAATACCTTTTCATGCTATGCAAATTTAGGAAAAAAGCTTATTGACATAACCAAGTATCAAAGTAATCGTATGCAAAAGAGAAAGATGCGCACATTTTTGACCCCGTTCATAATTTTTTACTGTAACACTCGCGCCGCAAGAAGGAGGGGGAGCATATTTTATTTGTGCTTTTTTGCATTTTTCACCAACTTCGAAAGTTTTTTTTAGAGAAATAAAATATGGGTTCGTTCTTGACAAGTGATCTTTCCAACGATATATCACATGACATGGAAAAAAAATATATTTTTTAAAACTTTTGACCTTTCGGCGCTCTGAGGGCCTATAAGCTCAGCTATAGTATTCCTATAAAGCGTTTCTTTACGCATAAGTTTGCGGTACGTTTTGGTTTTCTCTACTCTTTTACTCGAGCTATTGTTTACGTAAACATCATTTTTTTGCGGTTTTTGGACCCAAAGCGGGTCTGTATAATTTTTTAACCGTAATTTTTTGCTTTTATGAAAGGGCTTTGGCATTTTATTTTATATTTTGAATTTCACTTTTGAAGGGTTGTATCTATGAATTTTTAAGTGATTTTTGAGGTTGTTTTATATTCCATATTATACATTCTTGACGGTTTTTTGACATCCAGGGCAATCTTTTTTTTTTTTTTTTTTTGAGCATGTCGGCTAAGGACGTTACCCAATCCAAAGGTGTGACAGCATTAATGATTGTAAAGGAAAAATATTATAAATGGAACATATGAATGAAGTTAACAAAGGGATAACCAATGGAGACGGAAAAGAAAGAATGCTGTGATTGCTGTAAGGCGTAGGGAGGCCAAGACGCAAAAGACCGGAATACAGTATCGCGCGTTCTGAAGAAATGGAAAATACATTCAAGCAAAATGTGATTCGCGTCACAAATGAAGTTTGCTTCTGACGGATCAAACGGATAAAAAAAGGAGACCGAGTAATGGAGAAATGGAAAAGCGAAGCAGGAAGCAAGCTGTGATTTAGCCGAAGTGTCTAATTATAGATGAAACAGTTGACCGCCTCATATTGGGGAAATTAAGAAACCACGGAAATAGAGGAGGAATGGGCTGTATGGATAAGTAAAAGGAAGCAGGATTAGAAAATGAAGAAGGATAGAGATCAGACCAACAGTCGCGGTGGCAACGAAAGGAACGAGGAAGAAAACTTTGAGCTGGAAAATGACTAATAAAGCGACCGTCTGAAACAGCCGAGCGTGCCAACGAGTCGACTAACTTATTGCCCGAAATTCCACAATGACTAGGAATCCACAATAGATCAATACGGACAGAACAGGAATGAATAGATGTGAAATTAAGAAGCGTATGTGAAACACGATAGGATCAGCGGATGTTTTAGGAAAGAAAAATAAATTTTATCTTTCATTTCTGTTCGTATTGCCAATTTTTCTCCCCATATTTTCTCCCCATATTTTCTCCTATGATAAATCTCCGTACTTTTCTCTTAATTATTTCAGTCTCTTACATCCTCTTCACGTATTTCATTTGTCAAGTTCTGTTAAATTCCTTCCTCACTCTATAAATAGATCTGAATTTCACATGGTTTTAAGTTCTTTATATCCCAATCATTCCGTTATTTTTACTGATGGGTCTAAGAGGTCTGATGAGGTTGGTGCCGCCTTTGTTTTTCCTTCTCACAACTACTCGGAATCCTTTAAACTTCCCTCCTGCTGTTCTATATTTACTGCTGAATCTGCTGTCATGCCGTTCATGCAATTCTTTTTATCTCTTTCTCTTCTGTCCTTTCGGATAAATTTCTTTTAATAGCTGACTACGAAAGTGTTTTGCGGGCAATTTATTCTTCCTTACTGTTGCTCTCTTTTGAACCTTTCATTCTCCTTATTCGCAATCTAATTCACGAATTATTCGTGTTCCGTTCTATCTAAATTGATCTATTGTGGATCCCTAACCATGCTGGAATTGACGGTAATATGGTGGCTGATTCCTTGACTCGCTCAGGAGCTTCTAACGGACATGCTCTTCATAAATTTCCTGCTCGCAATATTAATCATATATCCAGATAGTTCCATATTATATTATGGAATGATATTTATTTTTCTCTTTTCTCCAATCCGAATTCCTTTTATCTTTCCGTCCAGCCTTTACCTTCTCTGACCAGATGGTTTGACAAGTTTCCTTCTCTTTGTCGTCCCCTGATCGCTGCCATATGTCGTCTTCGTTTCGATCATACCTTTCTCCCTTCGTCACTTTTTCGTTTATCCCTCATCTCTTCTCTGCGGTGTCCTCTTCACCCAGAAGATTCCTTTTTTCTGTGTGATGTCATTCATGTCTTCTTCGAATGTTCCTCACTTTCTTCAGAACGTTCTCTTTTCTATTCTCAGCTTTTGGATCTTGGTCTTCCTACTCCATACAATGACTATTATGTTCTCTCTTTTACTTCTTTGTCAGTTGTTCTTATTCTAGCTTCTTTCATTCATTCAATCTCGCACCAGATTAAAATCTAATCTGTTATGCTGCCTTTAAGCTATTACTTAGATTTCTTGGTTTATTGGGCTGTTGCTCTTCGTTAACGTACCCATAAAAAAAAAAAAAAAAAAAAAAAAAAAAAAAAGAAACAAGAATAAAAGTTGACAGAGATGGATGTTCGATGTCATAAGATGGAATAGAGAGACCAGATAATAAACACGATAACGAATGACCGCAGAGTGTATCATAATAAAAGTGGATAAATAGGAGAAACAAGAGGACACAATAAAATGGAAAGAAAAATACGAAAGTTACTTCTCGTAAACTTTTCCTAAATAATAGGTCTGTATGAGTTTGGCATGGTCGGATCTTTTCCTGGTTTATTTAGTAGTTTTATTTTACACGTTTTCCAGAAACAGGGGAAATAATTAAGTTCAAAATATTTATTGTAAATTGTGAATAAAATGTCTGGGTTATTTTCATGAATTATTTTTATCATTTTATTTGATGTTCCATCCGGTCCGCTTGTTTTTCTGTTGTTTAAGTTCTTGATTATGTGATTTATTTCATATACGAGAGTGGTTCAAATATAAACCGGAATTTTTAAATAAACGCGCGAAAAATTTATTGTGGAAAAAGTGGTTGCACTGGCAGTTAGACCGGTTTGTTACGAAGCGTGTAGAGTAATTGGAACCGCGTAAGCTCACTTTTTAGTGTAGTTAGAGCCATGAGTGAAAAAGAAGTACCAGTGTCTGTTGCGCAACGCATCATTATTCGTTTTTTAGTCAAAGACGACGTAAAATCCGTGGAAATTTACCGAAAATTACGCGAACAGTTCGGGGATGAGTGTCTCTCCAAAACTCAAGTGTACGAGTGGTGTTCCGCGTTTCGAAAAGGACGTGAAGTGGTGTCAAACATAGCACATGCGCGGCGCCCAAAAACCAGCATTACAGATGAACACGTCAAAGTCATCGAACAACTCATTTTGGCTGACCGACGCGTCCGTGTACGCGATATGACCGACGAATTGGGCATGAGCATAGGTAGTATTGAGACAATAATTCATGATCGGCTAGGTTATCGCAAAATTGCAGCCAGATGGGTGCCAAGACTTCTGAATTTTGAACAGAAATTCACTCGTTGGGAAGTTTGTACGCGTCTCCTGCAGCGGTATGAAGAGGAAGGAGAGAATTTATTGCGGCGAATATTCACCACGGACGAAACTTGGGTGGTACACTACTATACGCCGGAGAGTAAACGCTCGTCTATGGAGTGGCGGAAGAAAAAAGAGGGAGCGCCAGTCAAAGCGAAGGTTACACAGTCAGCTGGGAAGGTGTTGTGTACCGTGTTTTGGGACATGAAGGGAGTGATCGCAGTCGATTTCCTAACTGAACAACGTACTGTGACGGCGCAGTATTACAGTAACCTCCTAAAAAACACAGTCAAACCGGCCTATCGAACAAAAAGGCGCGAAATTTCGATCCGTAGTGCGATACTGCTTCAAGACAACGCCAGGCGGCCACATACCGCTCGGCTCACGATGGAGACATTGGCCGAATTGGGCTGGGAAACACTTGAACATCCTCCTTACAGTCCAGATTTGTCGCCTTGTGATTATTATTTGTTTGGCCCATTGAAAGAAGCACTTGGTGGACAACGTTTCGATAGCAACGATGAGGTGGAATCGTTCGTGCGCAAATGGCTATGTGACAAGCCGCGAGATTTTTACGAAAAAGGAATAAAAAAATTGCCGGAGAGGTGGAAAAAGTGCGTAGCGTGCGAGGGGGGTTATCTCGAAAAATTGTAAAAAATATGAGCACTGTAAGTATAAAATAAAAATTTTTATGACGAAATTCCGGTTTATATTTGAACCACCCTTGTAGTTCGATAGATAATTTAGGATATTCACTATTCGAGTTTTTAGGATAATCTGGTACTGTATCATTTACTTTTGAGAATAATTTTTCGCATATCAATTCATACTTTTCCTTTTTATCTGTTATCGTTTGATTCTGGTCATTTTTCAACAAAGGGAAATTAAATCCCCCCCCCCCCCTTGGGTTTGCTACCAAAGAGCATTAGCCCAGCAAAAAGGAATAGATTCATGGAATAGAATAGAAATTATATATTTTTATTCTGTCGACAATGGAATCAAGGAACACCCCTAGGACAGGAACAACAAAGAGAATAGGTAGAGAAAGAACATAAGAGGCGTTGAAAGGAGCAGGAAGGCCAAGCTTTAAAATATGATAATAAAGTAACTCACGCTCTCGAGATAAACCGGAGCACTCGAAGAGTACGTGATTCGCATCACAAACATACTGGGAACCTTCAGGATCCAATGGACAAAAAGGAGATGCAGCCAAAGAAAAGCGATTTAGTGAAGAAGGAAGGAGACTATGCGAGAAACGGAGGCGAGATAATTTAGTAATTATGGACCGACGCAAACTGGGAAATTCATAGAACCAAGGACGAGGAGGAGGAACAGAATTAATCAAGAGATAAAAGGAATTAGGATTAGCGAAAAGAGATACATAAACAGAATGCCAAAGTCTAAGATGACAGGATTTAGTTGGAAGAAGAGTATTGTGTGCTGGAACCTTACTAATAAAATTTCCATTGCAAGCTGCAGCTTTAGCGAGGAGGTCGACGGTTACATTTCCATCAATGCCTGAATATCCGGGGATCCAAAGAAAGTCAGTCTGGGTAGACGTCGATGAGGATAGATCATGAAGAAGAGATAGAATGGCTGGGATAGGAGATGACCTGAGAGCTCCGAGACAAAGTCGAAGGCAACTGTTTTGGAAACGATCTAATTTGTAGAGAACGGATTTGGAAGCGTTGCCATATAAGAAACTGCAATAATCCAATCTAGAGCGTATGAGAGATTTGTACAACATTATTAACACAGAAGGATCACCTCCCCATCTCGTAGGTGAGAGAGCTTTAAGAAGGTTTAATACTTTAAGCGAGGAAGCATATAAATGGCTGATATGTTCATGGAAAGACAGACGAGGGGATAAAATGATACCCAGATAACGAAAAGAACTGACTATTGGAATGGAATGATTTTTAAGATTTATTTCCAATGAGCCCGGGTTGTAAGGTCGAAGGGTGAAGACTACAGCTGCTGATTTTGGAGCGGAAATGAAGAGATGAATGTTAGAAAGGGCCTCTTCTAGAGTACTTAAGGAGCTGTTTAGTTCCTCATTGGCAACTAGAAGATTACGGGAAGAGGAGTAAACAGGGATATCATCTGCAAAAAATAAAGATTTGGATTTTAATGAGAGAAAACCAATTTTGGAAACATATAAATTAAATAAAGTAGAGCTAAGGCAAGAACCTTGCGGAAGGCCCTGGAAGACCTTCCTTGAGGCGAAAAAGGAAGGAGCAGAAAGAAGGAGAGTTCTACTTTGAAAAAGATTGATAATTAGGAAGGATATGGATGCAGAGATATTTAAAGAAATCATAACGTTTTTGAGCGTGGGAAGATGGACGCTTTCGTATGCACTGGCTACATCAATAAAAGCTGCAATTGTGAATTCTTTGGAAATAAATGATTTGTAAATGTCAGCAAGGAAAGGACTGATACAATCTGGAGGGCCTAAGCCAGGACGAAAACCAAACTGGTTGTCTGGAAGCAAGTTATTGTGCTCCAGCCACCAGACAAGTCGTTTGTTAAGCATGCTTTCAAAGAGTTTTCTTAGGCAAGAAGCTAAAGAAATGGGCCGAAAGGCAGAGGAATTATTCTTGGGAATTAGGATAACAACGAAGGTGTTCCATGAATCAGGAATAGAACCAGATTGCAGGAAGGAATTAAAAATGATTAAAAGAATTTGGAGAGACTTTACAGATAGGTTTTTGAGGATGGAGTAAGAAATTTTATCATGGCCCAGACAGGAGTTGGAGGAGTTTTTCAGGGAAGAAAGAAGTTCAGAGAAGGAAAAGTTAGAGGAAAGAGTATCCTTAGGAAGACTGGAGCTAGACGGGCGTTCGGAAATAGAATTTCTAAAAGCTTTAGCCAACTTCCACACTTTGGAAATAGGAGTCAATCGAGAAAAGGAAGAGCAAAAGGATTTCCAAGCATTTTTCTTGGCGTTTTTGAGAATATATCTGGTTCTAGCGTTCGAACTCTTATAAGTCAAGAAATTATTAAAAGTAGGTTGAGAACGAAATGATTTAAAGTTAGACAAAGTTTGATTGACAGCAGCTGTGCAGTCCCCATTCCACCACAGTGATGAAGCCCTTAAAGAATGACTTTTCCGGGCTTGAGGATAGAGTGGGGAAGACGGTGTTAAAGCAGAGGAGATAGAATTAGTAAAGGATGAATATTGTGAAATAGCATCGTTTTCTACCTGTATTGCAGGAAGGTCTGGGTCCACAATAAACCGAAATCTATTCCAATCCGTTTTATGCAGGTTCCAATCAGCATAATGCAAAGGCGTAAATAAAGATGAAAGAAAATGGAGATGAAAGTCATTAAGAACAATGAGGATCGGAACGTGGTCACTGCCGAAGGTACCATCTAGAGTTTTCCATGAGGATTTAAGAGCTGTATCGTAGGAAACAAAAGATAGATCGATAGAACTAGAAGTAGACGATGATTTGAAGAAGGTGTGAGAACCATCATTTAGGAGAATCAAATTATAATTGAAAATTACTTCCTCTATAATTGTGCGATTCCTGTTATAACTGGAACAACCCCATAGAGGCGAGTGGAAATTCCAGTCGCGGCCGACCATGAAAGGGCGAGAAATGGAATTCAAAAACAAGTCAAATAGGAAATCGCGTAAGTTATAGGACGGTGGGATGTAGGAGGAGACAAGATTAAAACTTTTACCATGACACAATGGGATTGAGACGTGAACTAAATTCGGATTAAGAGGACTGGAAGAAAGGACCATAGCCGTCGTCCCGATTCGAACTGATTAAAGAGTGTTAATTTGTTCATTCTTTGTTGGGCTTACCCCATACCGTTGAATTGTTTACAAGTTTTTTCCATATTTCTGTTCTGTTGTTGTCGATTTCCCTTTTGTAATCTTTCCTAATCTGTGTAATTGTTTCAAATAATATGTTTAATTTTATTAATTCTTTTTCCTTTTTGTATTTATATTTCATTCTTGTCAGTTTTTATATTACCTGCTTGTATATTTCTAGTTTATTGCTCCATCATGAGTTTGTAGTGTTAATTAGTTTTTTAACCATACTTTTTTCTCTGATTTTATCTATTTTAATTAGCATTGTTTCTACTTTTTTATTTATCTCTTTTATATTAAATGATTTTTTGATTGATTTCAATTCGTCAATTAGATCGGTGTTTTTGAATTCTTCTTCAAAGATGCTGTAATTTATTGTTTTAATCTCCTGTAAGTTGTCGTATTGGTTCTCCACGTTTTTTATGGTTAATTTTATTGTTTTGTGTTGAGAAAGAGTGCTGTCTTTTATTTTGATCTCTTGTATTTTTTGTTTTATTTTATTGTTTGCTATGACACGGTCGATTACACTAGAACCATTTTTGTTTTCAAAGATTTTGTTATTATATTTATTTCTAACTGTTAGGTTATTGCTGAAGAGGAATTCCTCAAATTTTTCTGTTCTTTGTGTTTTATAATTTCGTTTTAATTTTTCATATAACGTTGATCGACTATTGAAATCTCCAATAATTAAAATTTTTTCTCTGTTGCTGTTTTTATTTAAGTACATTTGAATCGTATTAATTTTTTTTTCTATTTCTTCATTAGGAAAAAGATATGTCGCAATTATGGTTATTGTTTGTACTTTAACGATTATAATAGGATTAGAGATCATTTTTAATTCGATTTTATGTTTATTTTTTATGGAAATTGTTACATCTTTCTGTTTTATAGCTGTATAGTCATCATTTAGTCCCAGTAGTTTATCTTTATCAAAATCGGGTTCTGTTATTATTATAACATCGCGTTTGTTGTCTTTCAAGATTTCTATTTGTTGATGTTTACTTCGGGCTACGTTTAAGAGGGTGCATTTTTGGGGGGTGGGACGCCAACCAAGGGCAATGACCCATCATCAAAGAATTACGAAAACAGGATTAAATTTTGATATATAAAGAAATAGAGGAAATGAACTCCGCTAAGATTGGAACAACATCTGGTGAAGGAAAGGAACTTGTATGTAGGAAGAACAAAAAGGAGTAAGTAGTTTTAGGTGGAGAAGCTTAGTGTAGAGGAGGGAACGCTGCTGTACAAGAAGAGAGCATTCAAAAAGGATATGATTTGCATCACAAACACAGTCATGATCCGAGGGATGAAAATTGCAGTATGGGGAAGAAACAATAGAAAAACGAAAGAGAGACGAAGGAAGACAATTATGGTTGAGACGAAGACGTGTTATGGAGGAAATAACGGAACGACTGAAACCAGGGAAATCAGCAAACCAGGAACGTGATGAAGGAAGAGGTTGCAAGAGTTTGTAAAAGGAGGTAATGTAGGTATCCGACCATGATTTGAGGTGTGCTCGTTTGGATGGAAAGAGGATATTATTGGCAGGAAATTTATTGACAAATTTGCCGTTATAGGAAGCAGAGCGAGCAAACGAGTCAACTAGGTTGTTGCCTGCGATGCCGCTATGACTGGGAATCCAAAGAAGATCTATTTGAATGGAACGAACTAAGAAGAGATTTGCAATTAAGGAACGAATGGAAAGGATAATGTAGTCGCATGAAGAGGATGGAAAAGGAGAGGATATAGCTTGCAAGACGCTCATGGAGTCAGAACAAATAAGGTGTTTATTATTATAGGAGGAAAGTGCAATGAACAGAACTGCACGGAGTATTGCATACGATTCTGCAGTGAAAATGGAACAGAAGGAAGGAAGTTTATAAAGTTCATAGTGTGGAAGAGAAGAGATATGAAAGGAAGCTCCGACCCCCTCATCGCTTTTCGAACCATCCGCAAAGAGGACAGACGAAGAAGGAAATAGAGACCTCAAAGCTCCGTTGTACTCGCTTAAAGCGATAGAAGGTGAATATTTAGTATGAGAAGGAAGGAAAAATAAATTAGGAGGATATAAAAAATTTATAAAGCTGAATGTGAAGAACGGGAGTTTATGATATGTGTAGATGAATGAAGAATAAGAAGCAAGGCGTCGAGAGACATGAGAAAGAATAGGAATCTTCAGGGTAGAAAACCGTCAATTGGCCAGGATGTAGGAATAAGCAGAAACTAATTTAGAAGACTTAATAGGAAGACGTTTTATGAGGAAGCGATCCCCAAGAAAGGATCTGCGAATGTGTAAAGGATGAATGTTGGCTTCTGAAAGTACTGCAGGAATGAGGGAGGATTTCAGAACACCGAGGCAAAGACGAAGACATGAATTTTGGACTTTATCGAGTTTGGAAAGAAGATATTTAGGAGCATTGCCATAAATAAAGGAACGGTAATCAAGTTTGGAACGGATAATAGATTTATATAGAATAAGAAGAACACTGGGGTCGCCACCCCATTGGTGTGGAGAAAGAGCCTTTAATAAATTAGTTCTCTTGAGACAGGAAGTATATAGGTAGGAAATATGTTCGCGAAAGGATAAACGACTGTCTAGGAAAACGCCAAGATAGCAGAAGGACCTAACTAATGAAATAGATAAATTGTTCAGAGAGACATTAATTAAGGAAGTATTATAGGGACGAAAGGAAAAAACCATACAAACAGATTTAGAAGATGAAATGGTTAGATGGATGTTGGATAGAGCGGATTCAAGCATGTTCAACGAATTATTGAGTTCATCTTTAGCAGAGAGAATGGAAGTTGAGGAGTGATAAATAAGAATATCATCCGTGAAAAGGAGTGTAGAGGCTGAGACGGGAAGAGAAGCTATTTCAAGAGAATAGATATTTTAAAAAGAGTAGGACTCAACGGATTTTAAATATATTGACGATTTTTTATTTATTATTTTTTTTTTTTATAATCATGTCTTTTTTCCGCAAGTTTGACATGACTTTTATAAATACTACGTAAGCTATTATCATACCTTTTATGATTTACCATCATCGATGCTTGTCCAACAGCTTCCCTCTTCATATTTGAGTCAGAAGTTTGTTCCACCCTTTTTCGTTAATTCCCTATAACACAATGTAAGCATTTTCGCTCCTCCTTCGATTTTTTGGTCAAATTCTTTAATTCTTCATTAGCATTGAATCTATCTCCCGAATGTCCGTACCTTCCGCAGCTTTTACAGATTCGAATGTTGATAAATTTTTCATAACGTAAACTAGTGTACTCGCAGAGGATTCATCTGGGCTATTCTTGATTTAGTGTGTAGTAATCTTTCTTGGTTAATCTTATAATAGCATTTTTTCCCTGGTTATTAATCGATACGAGGATTGGTTTATTTCCCGTGATTAATTCGATCGATGTTTCTATTTCTTTTTTGCTTATGTCTTGCAGGACCCATACTGTAATAGTTGGTGACAGTTTTTTCGAAATTTGGATTTCAATGTTAGGTATGTTAAGGTTGTTAATTTATTCAGTCATTTTGTCTGTTTCATTGCGATTTCAGATTTTAATTATTGCTATCTTCTTATTCTTTTTTGGCGTGTAGATTCCCGTAACTGTTACTCCGATCCTGGAGGGTCTGATTTCATCTTTTATCTGCTTAATTGCCTTCTCTATAAACTTCTCAGCTTTGTACGCACCCTTTTCCTTTAATTTTATAATTACTGCTTCGTCTGTTTGGTTCTTAGCTTGATAAATAACTTCACTCACCCAGACACTGGCCACTTTAGAATATGTTGTGGGTGTAGCACTGTTCGACTTTTATTAGATTTTTTACAAAACTGTCCACATATAGTCTTACGATGAAATTTGGTTTTCGCAGAATAGGTGTTAAATTAAAACATTAGCCTTTGTTGCGGTGCCCATTACAATTGAGTGGATGCTCGGCACTGTTGGACCCTCCGTTATTGCGCCCCTGTTGCTTGCTATTGGAATAATAATTATACGACCGGTGAAATTCAATTATGTTTTATATCTGCATTATAACGAATTCATTTAATTATCATTTTACTGAAATACGCCCTTGTTTTTTATGTGCTGCCCAATCTTAACCATAGTAATAAGTATAATCTGGCAGTATTAGCGAAATAACAGTTCGCGAATTTAGTTTATTGTCGAAATTAAAACAATAATAATCATAAATACTGCACATGAAGTAATCTTCAGCGGAATTGTTATTTTAACTTATTTCTCAATACGGTTATTCATTTTTATTCATTCTGTTATATTATTTTTAGGAACCGGTGTAACGACGTATTCCCTACATCCGGGAGTAGTGAACACTGAAATAACCCGTTATTTTGCAAACGCCTATGGAAAAGGATTTTGGTTATATAGCAAATTTATGCCGTTCTTTATAAAAAATGCGCAACAGGGCGCTCAAACTACTCTATATTGCTCGCTGGATGAAAAATGTGCAAACGAAACTGCTTTATACTACAGGTATTATTTGGATTTTTATTTCGTATTGTAAAGATTACCGCGATGTTAATATTATTATATTTGCGGCGTTTTTGGAAAGTCCGGTTAAAATCAAGTTGTGCGTCAAAAGTTTCGGGAATTAAATGAAAAAAAATAAAAAAATCAGTGGCCGTGTAAATCGTAAAACGAAAATTAACGTTTCACGAAGCGAGCTTAGGATATTTTTCGAGCGAAAAGGTGAAATTGGACTATTTTTAAAGCAAGATGGACACGTTCCTACTACTTGCAAATAGATACAGAAAAGAACAGTTCGAAAAACTTCAATACAACTTCAGCTCGCCAAAGAGCTCTATGCAAAAAATTAAAACTATGCAAGAGACAACGATTTGAATAGATATCAACAGAAAGAAATAAAAGCTGTATATAAGTGACTGATAAAACGTCATGTCATTTTTACCGTAGAAATCATTCTCCCACCAGCTTAAATCTATGGAATGTCCCTTTTTTTTCAACCTGATCTTGAAATAACTGTATGCTTACACTCATCACAAATACATTTCACACATGTACTTTTATTCATTATCGAAAACACGCGTAAAAAACATCACACATGCATACTGTCAATAGCATACATAACAACCTAACAAAATCAAAATGGTCATCCCATCTTCAACAAAAAAAAAAAAAAAGTATTCTTCATAATTATTTATCGTTCATATAATCAGGTATAAATAAAACTAATTTAATTTAATAATAAAATTTTTTAATAATTCCTTATACATATATATATATATAAAAAAACTAGCCCATTTCGGTCTCGCAAGGGGCTGCGTCCCTTGATTCCTCCTCTTGCTAACATTTCGATCTCTTTCTCTTCTATACTTTGTATAAAATGATCGAAATTTACAACGTAATTTTAAATCGGTCTATATGAATGTAAGTTATGCGCAAAACAAACACAAAAGAAAAACGTATAATCTCCTTCTTTTTCGAAGTTAGTAAAATTAAAATATAACAAACTTTACATAAAATTGGAACATTATTTCGTTACATAAAATTGGCACATTTTTTCTAATGGTGCCGGGCTAAGAATTACGTTATAATTCTGGCCATCAGCGTATGCCTAGGATATAATGGAGATGGGTTGGTTACATAGTTCGAAGAAACGACAATAGATGGTTAAAATGGATCTTACAGTGGTGTCTGATAAACAAAAAAAAAAAAAAGAAACAGGAAAGGGCTATGACGCGATGTTAACATAGCAAAGGTAGCTGGAAAAAACTGGTTGAGAAAAACGCAAGTTGGAAGACGTTGAGGAAAACCTTCATCCAGGAGTGGATAGATGTCATATCGTGAAAAAAAAATAAAAATATATATACATACATATAACAAGTCGTCACGATAGCCTAGTTGCCAGAGCGCTTGACTTCCGTTATGGAGATCACGGGTTCGATCCGGAGCGACGACGAACTTATTACAAGAATAAATAAATAAATAAAATAATCGCTAATAGTCACGTGGAAGGCAATGGCAAACCACCACGTTGAACATCATATGCGCGCTAGGTCAGTACACAGCAGACCCATACCGGACTGCACTTGTAGCGCGATAACAAGCGACTACGATCAGTTCCGAAAGTAGTCTTGCGTGTGTACATCTGCGTTGCATATAACAATTGCCTAGTAGACTGCCTATGTCTGTACGGCTGAGATGTACGAATAGGTAGTCGCCGACGCTCAGAAGCCGAGTATGGCACTATAAAGAAGATACATATAACATATAGTGTATATATATATATATATATATATATATATATATACATATACATATATTCTTTTTGTTGTATCTGTTTTGATCTCAAATATGAAATTAACTCCCCGATGTTTATGTCAAGTATAAGATACCGAGTTTAAGTATTCAGTAAGTTGTTGTGAAATGACATGAGCTGTAATTGGTTATTTCAAGTTGGCTGTTATAATTTTTTATCTTATTTTGTAGACATTTTTCTTTTTTTTTTTTTTACTGTATTTTTAGCAAGAGCCAATCATTTTTCCCGCTTTAACCTTTTTCTGAAAATTTATTGGTTTTATTCTGGTGATCTTTAGTTTATTTAACATCTTTATATCATAATTTTTACGGCCTTTCTCGCGCATCAGTACACCGTACAACATTCCTTTCAATCCCCCATTCGTTATTAATCTGAATAACCGATTTTAACTACTTTCTGTCCAAAAACCGATCAATAGAAAGACAACTGAACTACTCATTTAATACATTACATTGATTATGTGCTCATTCCATTCTGCTCATTAACGTCAAATGAAAACTTATCGATCTGATTTTCTCGATTTCGACCAGGGCTTGCTGTCGCAAAATATAACAGATATTACTAACTTGGTCAACTATTATGAATCTTGATTATAAAATACTCTGCGCTAATCTGTCAAAAACTGCATTCGCCTTTGGAGTTTTTGAAGTATTTTAGCACTACGAAGCATGCTGCTTAATTGCACTATTCCTGCTGCTATTGAATCCGTTGATAATATAGCTCTATGTGTTTTTTTTTTTTATATAACATATTCCATTTCTTTACAGTTTTGTTTTTATTGTAGCATGAAGTCCGTCTATAAATCTCACTTTACACTTTTACAATTGGGTTACTGACATTTTCTTTTTTTTTTTTTGAAAATAAAATTGTAAACTTCATAACAAACACTAAATAAATACTGATTAATATTCTAGGGACGTCTTCGGGTTCAGCCTATCATCAGCTAAAAGTGAAAACTACTGTTTGAATTTAGACATAGAAAATAATAGTTGTGTAAACAACGAAAGAAATGTTATCTTAGTTTAATATAGATTCAAGAAAGGGCAAAATAAAAATAAATTTAACGCATTCACATATCCCGTTTGTTAAATAGTGAATGAAATATTGAAATTATTAACACTTTTGACAGCAGATTTTACCATAAGCTGATGACGAACTGGACCCGAAATCATTCTCGGAATTTTAATTTATGGTTATTTAGTATTTGTTATAGTGTTTATAATTTTATTATTTTAATGATTATTTACCAAACATCTATTATTTTCGACGGAAATAACTTCACAAATTTTTTTTTCATTGACGTTTCGAATAATATTACTTTATTCATCGGACCTATATAGAGTATCTTCTAACACTAACAGCATATGATATGAATTGAAGAATAGTAGGTGATGTGCGTGAGTAAATAACAATGGTAGTAAAGTATCGGAAGAGTAGAACGCGCTAATACAATAATCAAAACAATATGGTTTTGTTTTCAATGGTCAGAGGTCACTTTCGCGTACCTATATCTGATTCTACCACGTATGCCATGTAACCGTTCCTACACCAAATAGTTCGGTGTGGAAGTTAAACAAGTTTAGTTCCACCGGAATTATTTAGTTCCGTTGTTGGGAACTAGTCTTATAGTTCCTTCAAAAGAATCGTTCATTTTAATAGTTCGTTCGCGAACTACACATCTCTACCTAACTTAAAAGTGTACAGAAGAATAAGGAGAAACTGTCAGTGGTAAAAAAAAACGAAATGTAATAAAATTTGCCGGCGTCACTTTGACCGCGCCTCGCCAATTAAGGGGGATTAAAAGTAATAATAATTTTCATTTTCCAGTGAATGCTCAACTACTACTCCATCTTGCAACGCTAGAAACGCAAAAAAGGCCGAAGAACTGTGGCAAAAAAGTATCGAATATGTTCATTTGGAAAGTGATTATGATCCGTTTAAACCGTTGTAGACGCAGAAATAACTTGATATGGATTACGTAAAATTAACGAATTATTTTTTTGATGTATAATAACGGCGAATAACAAAATAACACGAAACTAAATGTCAGTGTTGTACATATAATCTATCTTAAACATAAGTTACAATTTTAATTTTTAAAATACATTGCTGTGCACTTAATGGAACTCTGCATAACATCTGAAGTTGCCGGTAGAAGATGCTGTTCAAGCTAGATTACAACCTCTATAATAGGGCTAGCTTGGTTTGCAACTGATCGTCCTAACACATTAATCAGTAACGGATCCATCGGGCGGGGGAGAAGTAGGGAACATTTCACGAAGAACCAAAACCTCGATAAAAAAATTTGTTACAACTGAGTGACTAGAAAATTTGTATAAATGATAACTAATAGATAATACTGTTTTCTAATAAAACTATTAATGTTACGTTTTTATTCTGTTTTAAACGCAATTGTAGTCGATTTTTTGTCTTTTTGAATTTTAATTGTTATTTTGCAATGTGATTCATTGAGAAATATGTATATATTTAAACTTGCTCACGGATAAAGAATTCGGATCGGATTGATAACAAAAATAAAAAAGAAGTAAAGTGTCTAATACAGAATACTATATGGTTCTATTCTTTCTTGTAATTTACTATTCAAATTCTAAACTACCATTGTAGTTACAATTTTATAATTTCTCGTTTTATATTTCACCTAAAAATAAAACAAAATTTTAATTAAACTGTAATAATTATGTATTTTTAAAGCATTTTTAAATTTCCGAAGAGGAGTCGCTGTTTGATTTTCCTTGTGAAACAAGATGTTTCTCAAATCTATTACCTACCGTATAACTTATTACGTAATTATATAATTTCCCTTCCCAAAATGTCTCTCTCGATCAGCCCCTGCATTTTACTTAAATTTTCCTCTGCACTTGTCCAATCAAACCTTGATGTAGTGAAGAATATTACTTCAAATTTCTAAACGAGATTATCATGGTAATTGGAAATAGATAAAGCTATGATATCTATGTTTCGCGGTGAAAGATATTTATTTACGGTTTTCGTAATGGGTATTTAAATATGATGTCGATTGGAATGTACAGAGGACGTTGTTATGTACACAGATGATAATTTGTGGTGATAAATTTCATTTCATTTACATTCTATCGGAGCTTCGATTTTTCTCTGATGTATTTGTTTTGAACACATTATTACTAAATTTATGTATTTTACATTTGGAGGACGTCAGCGCACGAGGTACTATTTTGATACAAATTTCAAACCTTAGAAATACTTTCAACAAGCGAAGACGATTCTATGTGTCTCTTGAAGAAACACACACTGTTTTGTTAATTCGAAATAATCGCGATGCTAAAATCAAACGGATACAATAATTACGCAATGAAAATGCTGAACGACATCAGCAACTTCTTTAGAATATTTACAGCGAGATCTGGGCTTGCTTTTCTCCCCAAACCTGATTATAATACATCATTAGAAGACAAGAATACTAAATTTACTTAAAACGTTAAATTTTGTTGCTCTGTGTAACATAAACAAAAGCGGCAAATGTTTATAATTCCGTACATTATTAAAAGTTTAATCACACATACAAACATCCAAATCAATAAACAGAAACACCTGATATTGAATTATTCGCAGTGATATGATTGTTACATTTAGCTGGAACTCGTAAACCGCGCTGGTCAAGATGTTTGCCCTTCCGATAGCGTTAGCATGAACTTTTTTAGAGTTGTAAAGTCCAGCGGCTTAGCTTTTTACATCAGCACTTCAGATGTGTGTTAGCTGCAGGTGCAAACTTAGGCTTGGCCGTTCTAAATTTAAGATTATAATAATATTTGTAAGAAATATACGATTTAAGAAAAAACTAATAAACTGATGTCACTTTGTTTGTAATTGCACCGAACACAGACTATTGCGCGTCGGTGAATGTCTTACTCTTGATAAGAAATTAGAAGCGTTTCGAGGACTAAGTTTATTTATATACCAAGCAAAACCGGCTAAAAGTGTTTGACACATATCCGACATTAAGTGCATTCGGTATTGTTCAAAATCTCAAGTATTGTACACCACTTTCAAATTTAAGATGCCCTTTTTTTTTTTTTTATGCTTTACTATTTCCCGGTTTCAGAATTTGAAAAAAACTCCAATTGGAGGAGTAGTTTTTTGACTTTTAAACTGAATGCTTCGTATCTTATGAGAGTAAATCAATGCCTAAGCTACCGTAATAATGTAGTTAGTCAGGCACAGCGGTGTTTCGTTCAAATAGAACTCAATTTGAACCTCGCTATCGCACACTGAATGTTCAAAAAATGATCACTGCGCTGCACACGTAGTTGACAAATCCAAGTGAACTAAAAACAGCTTATTATATTCAAAGAACAAGGGAGAGCGGGGGAAGCTGTAAACATTTTCCTAATAATGGCAACGTATCAGATTTAAGGAAAACTTTTTTTGATTTTGGCCATTTAGCAGTTTGAGCCATAAATTCGATAAAAATTCAGCAGACATCAAAAAATTTACATGTAAATCCGCAATCTAATTAAGAGCAAGTACAACCAGACAAAAACGTCAAGTCCAATTCGGTTCTTTCTATTTTTCCTTTTCGGGGTTACCTTTTGTACGAGACATATTCGCACGTATTTTTTATACGATAAAAACGAAAAATTACAAAATATAGACTTTTTTTTTTAAATAAATACGCAGATTTTATTATCGTATATATTAAAAACGAATAAGATTTCGTACAGAATTTACTACAGGTAAAATATAAACTTACACAAATATTATACAAATACGTCATTTTTTTTCTTTAAATTAATCCAAATAACGCATTTTATATTTGTAACTATATGATATTAAAATTAACTTTTAAATGGAATTAAAAATTGCAACTAACGATAGGAAAAAAAAAACAAATACGATTTTTAATTCGATAATTATAAATAAAAATTACGAACGCGTTGTAAAAATAAAAATTCTTACTCGTCTTTTTATTTACACAGGCTGTCCGAAACAACTGAGAATAATTTTTTTTAATAGCGGCAACACTGCGAACGAGAAAATCTCAGAACGAAAAACTTGTCTAGTTAGCAACCGACTCGACATGCGTGTTGGTATCATAGTTGTTTCACAATATCTACTATTTATCGATAGCTAAAAGAATTTCGGCGGAACTTATTGCTAAGACTACTTCAAAACATGAACACAGTAGAGACCGACATTTATCTTTCCGAGCCATGGAAAATCTCATAAACATTTCAAAATCGACCCTTCGCCGTATTTTAAAAGAACATCTGGGAATTTGACGAGTTTGTTCGAGCTGAGTTCCGCATCTCCTAACAACGGAAGTTCAATCGTGGCCTTATTCACCAACATCTAGTGCCTTCTCATTAGTTATATGAGTTAAAATCGTTAAAAAGGCACATTCGTAAGAAATGTCTGGGGATCTCCGGAGAAAAAAAAAACCAAAGTGTAACTACACTTGTACTAAAACGAGTATTGTGAAACAACTATGATATTAACAGACATGTGGCTTGGGGTGATTGACAAACTAGGCAATGTTTTTCGCTTGATTTTTTTTCTTTTCGTTCGCAGTGTTGCCACTACGAAAAAAAAATTATTTTCAGTTGTTTCAACCTATGTATCTTGCCTATGATTACCGTTATCTTATTTTAGAATCACTTTTAACTTCATCGCGTCACAAGTGCAAAGATCAGATTATTTCTAGCATGAACAACTGATAGGCAAGAAACGTTTGCGGTTTTTGAATAGTGTTTTTATTTAAAGTAGACAATTAGTATTACTAAAAATCAAATATGTAGATGAGATGCTGACGGTTTAAAATTTTGTAACTGATATTGAAAACTAAGTCAACAGAGCTGTTGTAACAAGTTTTTAAATTCCAATTTCTGTTCAAGATCTGACGACTTGGAAGAAATGTAATGTTTAAGACGTGCTCTAGATTAATTCTTCGTAAACTGGGATATCCCATTTCCCGACTTTTTTTTTTTTATTTTTTTTAATGGGTTCGTCAACATGGACATTGGCCCAAGAATTAGGAAAAAGAGAAAAAAGAGAATCAAGATTTTTATCGGACGTGAAATATCCAACAAAAATATATCAAGCGCTTGGATGATAGTAGGAAAAGGAAGAGAAAGAATAAACGAAGCAATAAAAGAGAGATGCTTAATAAAAGAAAGAAGATCGTATTTCCTAACTCTACCAATATATTTTTCGTAAAATATAATTATCCGTATTAATATAAATTATGGAATGTAATTACCAACTACAGTATTGTCCAAATTGAAAAAACAAAGAATGTTTTAAATGTAGAATCAAAAAAATTATAAGAAGAAAAACTTTAGTGTGAAAAAATATTGTATGTGTAATTTTTCAGTTGAAAAAAAACATCAGTGTTAGTTTACCGATACCGAAATGAAATAAAGAGACGCAATTATTGTAATTTAAATATAACAACGTACATATTTTTCAGTAATAATAATCGACTAGAGCTAACAACTGATCCTTAATTTACTAAAAATAGGTCATTATATAAAAAAAAGCTTTATTTTAGGAGAGAGTAACGGCAACGATCTGTAGCGCTTCATACTGACGATGTAATTCGTCAATTCGGAACGAAATAATTACATCACGTGATACAAAACTGCTAGAGTTTGTGTCGTTGCACGTACAATAATCCTACAACTCCGTAACTAGCTTAACTAAATGCAATTGGAACGAATTTAAATTTTTATATAAGTGAACGACATCCGTAATCGGGTAAAAAAATTAAAAAACAGCGGAAATTTTGAGCGATTTCAACCAGAAACACTGTACAACACATTTTCAGCGTTTCTCTATTCATCCCCCCTCCCCCCATTTTCAATTAATCAAAAACCGGAAACGGGCGAATGTCGCCTGCACAGGCTGTAGCGAATGCAGCGACAATTTCGCAAAAAAAACAATTTTATTTCGTGTTCTTGGCAATTAACGAGTAGCACTGTTCCTCCGGGTCGAATTCGAACCAGCGACCGAATTTATCGGATTAATTTAACTTGTATTATATTTGAAATATAAGAAATTTTATACATCCGATAATTCATAACTTACTTCTCGTCTATAAATTTCTGGAGAGAGATCGATTTGAAAACACGATGTATCCCCCCCCCCCCCCCGAAAAAAGTATTAGAAAATAATAAAAATAAAAAGAGACGGGAATTACTAACTCGTACATCCAAGGATAATTACAATTTCAGAATCCGGAACTGCTTTTACATTCGTTGCCAAAAATTCGAGATTCCCCATTAATGCCATTTAAACTAGACTGCGCACACCGATGATACGTTCGACAGAAAATACGAAAACTGAATCAATAAAATCCGCTATAGCTCGAATCGTAACTTACGGTTTCGATTATAGCAGTTTTACACAACTGACCGAATACGTGTTAAAAAAAGTAATTTAAAAAGGTTCACTCGCCACTAATTACAAATATGTTTCAGATTTTTTTAACGAAAACAACAGTAGAGGTAAGTAAATAAAATTGTCGTTTAAACACAATTAAAAACAAACATACAAATAAAACGTAAAAAAAAAGAGTATATCAGTTACTTAATGTCCGTCACATTCGTATATCGTGTTTACGGAACAGATCAAAAAATGAATAAAACGGTAGTAAAAAAAATCAAACACTGGTAACTGAGATTCCTATAAACAAATGTGCGGACTGCGTACGGAATTTAATTAAGGTTATTTAAAATAGACAAAGTATACAGGGTGCGGCAGCACAACTTCCTTTTTTTTAAAGGGGTCACTTTTTTCTACTAAATTTTGTTAAAGAGAAATAATAACAGAAAATCGAAATACATACTCTAGATCCCCCATTGGGGCTATATGTATGCTTCTTGCCTTCTCGCAGTTTTATTTCGATTTTCTGTTATTATTTCTCTTCAACAAAATTTAGTAGAAAAAAAGTGGCGCATTTTTAAAGAAAAGAAAGTTACGCTGCCGCACCCTGTATGATAGAAAAAAACTAAATAAATAAATAAAGACACCCGAAAAAGAGTAGCTTATTAACTAACAAGGAGGTTTTCAAGCGATTACGTAAGTATTCATATTACACTGTTCGTAATCGTCTTGAATGAGGATGGCCGAACTGGATCCGGACGGTATCTGATTATCGGAACTATGCAGAATCTGCTGATTACCGGTCGTGCCAGTACTTTTTTCTGTTTCGGCGAAATTTTTAGATCGAACTAGAGCGCTGCCCTCCGCAACGGTGCCAGAGTTAACAGTACCGGAAACTCTGTCCAGCTGATTTAACGTTTCCATTTCGGGCAATGAATACATTTTGTCGGATTTAAAGCGCGAACAAAGAGAACAGAATATAGAGTTTAACCTCACTTTCGAACTATTTATTATCTGCCGCAGCGAAGGATAGGAAAATTGGCCGTAGTCATTTTCCGGCCCTTTTACGTATAACAACGACATCAGGAAGAAGGTCGAATAAATCCAGCTGACGGTCGAGACCACTATCAGGAATACGCCGATCTGGATGTACGGAAGAACGATACTGAACAACATGAACAGGCCAGTTAAACCGGTTGTGACGGCTGCCATTAGGGAAGGCCCGGCCATCATGGACAAAGCATGTACTACTATCGACTGACGATTCGTCTTCTCCGGGGCCAGTTTATAATTGACCGCGTAGTGTAAACTGAAATCGACCGACAATCCGATGGTGACTGAAATGGCGATCGACTCCAGTACGTTCAGTTTCCATCCGAGCGCTATCAGAATCGAAACGGAAACGAATATGATGCAAGATATGGTGAGAATGGCATACAGGCTCAGCGGAACGTTAAGAGTCACCACAAATAGCACGAATAGCGCGATGCTCATAGATATGATTATCGAAACGCCGGTGTCTTGCGTTAACGTCCGTTGTAAATCGTAGAACGCCAAATGGGTCACGTACCAACCGTTCTTCATACCTTCGGGCGCTTTCGCAAACTCTTCCTTTGTCCACGCATCTACCTAAAATTTGTTTGATTTTGAAGAAAATCTACTTAAAAAGACGTATACGATTCGTTAAAAAAAAAAACCAAACAATACAACCGTACATCTACTGGAGTTAAGTCTATCCAGTTCGTTTTTTATTTCATTTTTTTGACGCATGAAAGGCGGTCTCGGCGACGGCAGCTCGACTCCGCTAGAGATACACTGGTCGACCAACTCGGAACTTGATAAGGCCGGCTTAATAAAAGAAATAAAGTTGTTTTCCAATTATCAAGCTACAACTGAAAGCTGAGATCGTATCTCTTTACTGTTTAGATCGTAGAGTTCTATTATCATCAACCAGCACAACAGGTTAGAGAACTAGTAATTACATTATTCCGGATAATTATTCCGGATAATAATTCACGTACTAGAACTTATAATTACCAATATTAAGGGGTTCGGTTCAAAGGGCTCGATTACGCTTTCTCCTTATACATATAACAGTTTTACACTGTCGAAAGACAATCATAATTGACTTTAATGAATTTACACCACTTCTCCTGATAAATGCTCTAATCGTCAACACACCGATTTATAAAGTGTATCACTCCGTCGAGTCTCTTTTTTTGAAATTTGGTCGCGGACATACTCGAAAGCCAATACGTCAACATCATCGTGATTTATCATGTGACATTATTAAATATCATTGCTAGATGAACAGCGCATGATCGACTCGGAAATTCAAACCTAGCGTTGTCCCATTTTTTTCCTTCCGAAGTAGTGTACGAAAAGTCATCTCGTTAATATCGATTTATGGAATCGGCGGCCAAGGGAGAACTCGCGTCGCCGTGACGCGTCGAGAAATTGTCTTACGATTCCTTTATTATTATTATTATTTAATTAATTCGGGGACTGCGTGGAAAACACCGCCTATTACAGTTTTAAAAAGGTTTTTTAATAAACCGATAAAACACATGTATGGATGAGTAAAAAATGCATTTAAGATATTTTTTTGATCTACATATCTGTACTTTTTTGAAAAGGATATAACCAATTTTTCAAATCATTTTTGAAAAACCGCTTGTAATTTTAAAAAAGTCACGTTTTTCCCAAGCATTTCATTTGCAGCTTTTGTCGTACACTCATTACTATGAACGTAAAGAGTTTTGTTATCTGTGGTATTTTCAGAACAGTCTGCGTACGCTCATTAAAGATTCACGCAACGTAATAAATTATTTTAATGCTAAAATTGCAGTTTTTAGGCGAAATTTTTTGAAAAAACCATTCATTAACTTTTCTGTCTGAATCATTGACGCTTTTTTCCTAAAATTTTCGAAAAAATTGCTTCGGAAACATCTTCAACAGATGATGATAGGGGCCTATCAATGAATGCTTTGCACTTACAAATCGGTAAATCGCATTGAAATTCATATCAGATGCCTTCTGGAAATATACGAAGGATGTTCTTTTGTCGAGGGGACTTAAGATAAAACGCGCATAGCGGAAACGAGTGGTATTTCGTAATAATTTCGTTAAATCGTTAGTGGTTTAGTCGATAAATAATTTTTACTTTATCACACCGAGACTTTGGTTAGAATTTTTTTCGATGGCATTAAATTATCCGATTCTTTTATTCTTGCGATTATCCCAGCACTATGATACAGTGGAAAAAGTATTTTATTAGGACAATTTTGTTTTTACTTGCAACAATCTTTAAAATAATATTTTACTTTTATTTTTATTCTACTCTACAATTTTATGAAATATCTGGGTCAGATATGAAAGATTCGTTCAAATTAACTTTACGATGGATAAGTCATACTAAATAATTATAATCGAAAAAAATTTAATAAAAAAAAAAATGTACAATTTTACCTGTTTATGGAAAGTATTCATTGCTTCGAAAGATGTAGTGTACGACATGGTACTGTCAAATTCAACTACCAACGCTTTGATTTTCGCTTTATGGGCGGAATTCTTTGAAAATCGCGGTCCGGCTACCTCTGAAATGAAAAAGTCCTGCGGAGTCTTGTACAGAGCCTCCATTGCTTGCAAAATGCAGTGATTAAAAACTCGCCTGCTGTACGGAAAAGAGCTAACCTCGCAACACGGCTTATTGTTAACTTTATCGATAGGATCGAAACACTTTCGTTCCATCCATTGTTTGAAAGTTTCTATAAAACAATTTGAAATCATCGGATCGTACGTATGCCGATAGAACGGCTGCATTCGTAATTTTCGGCAAAACTTCAGCAGCCACTCCTGCGACGTATTCGCTGCTACATCGAACGTCGAATCAAAATATAAGCTACCACGCGAGGACGGATCTAAATAGTTTCCGTTATCTACAGGAAGTACTCCCCATACAAATCTTAACGGTAACTTCTCTTCCGCATTTTCTCCCTTGAAAATAAAAATAAAATGAAATAAATAAATAAATTTACAAAGTATATTATAAACGAAAATTTGCCCGTTTGCTTTATTTTTTCCAGTAACCGTATACTTAACTGACGCCTTCAGTAGCTCAGTTTTTGTTCTTGTCATTCTAGTTGCTAGAGCACTCGACTTCCGTTACAGAAGTCTTGAATTCGATCACAGATGACGACAGAAATTATTACAAAAATTAAATTAAATAATCGCTAATGGCTACGTGGAAGGCAATGACAAACCACCAAAGACACCACCATATGCGCACTAATTGATTAGTAAGCAGACACACAATGGACTCTGCATTTGTATCGCGATAAATTGAACATTTGCAATTAGTTCCAAGGGTAGTCTTTAGCGTTACATATAACAATTCCATGAAAACCTATCAGTGCAGCGACAACACATTGCCTTTAGTGAAAAAAAAAAAAAATTGATTCTCCATTACACTGATACGACCATATTACGATCAACAAATAAAAGACTCACTTTGCGAAAGTTTAAAAAAAAACCATTAAAAAACATCATATAACATTAAGTTATATGGTTTAGAAAATAATTATTTTAAAATTATATGAATTCATGAATCGTTATTTTCGATAATGCACTGCTCCCATCAATTTGGGATGCTTGAGACGCCCCTGAATACATCATTGATACAAATTTTATTTTATATATACGGTAATTTCCTAGCGGTTACAGTCAATAGACACTATGCTTACTAACAACTACCACGTATAAGAACAAAAAAAAACAGAAAGATGACTAGTGAACCATACAAAAAATGGTATTACTTTTACTTTGTTATAGAAAGACAATTACAAATAATTTTTTTTAATTTTAAATTTTTTGCGGGGCAACTGCCCAGTTTTGCCCTTTCATAAATGACGTAACTGCCCAGAACGGAAAAATTATAAAGTTAGCTCCTGTTCTGCAAATCGATGTGCGCTTTTATCCGTATGCGCTTTTGTCTTGTGCACTTTTGTCCGGTCACCGTGTATTATATTTGCTCATTTAGCGATGCACAATGATAGCGCGGTAGCCTAGTAGTTAGGGTGTTCGACTATAAAACCAGAAATATCATGGGCTTTTGAGATTTGTCTCGTTCCAGATCTAAGTGGTTCTCAAATACTTACCTAATCAGAAATATACCGAGAAAATGCTTTCGTTTTGGGCAAATTCTGACAATGCGTCAGCGATCGGTAAAGTCAACTTAGTTCGATGTTATTGGAGAACTACTAAAATCATATGAACACGTGTATCTATCTTCTGCGTACTGCAGTGGGTGACGTCTACGATAAAGTACTCTAGATTTGAGTAGATTAATGTGTTTGCGCGAGTAACGCAGTAGTTCGTTATTTTGCGATTACCAATAAACGCAGGATTTTGTAAGTTTCCGTGAAACTGGTCACAGACACTTTGTCGGGGAATTTACAAGAATTAACGTTCATTTTTTACTTGGTCACCATCAAAGAACTTCCGTGTTACACGTTTTGTTTCAATTTTATCCAGTCAGAAGCAGTGTTACATTCGTTCGTAAACAGAGCTATACGCACTCGTTTCACACCGCGTTTTAAAATGATGTTATCCGATCTGTGATTTCGCATCACTTTAAAATAAATTGAAAAAAAAAAATCGTTTTGTTGTTTTTTCTGCACTTTGCGCGAGGAGCAAGAAAAACAGGAAGTTTTGTTATTTCTATCTGTCCGGTCTGTCTTATTTCGTAAATTTTATTTTTTAATTACGTTCCGATAATTTTCGTGAAAGACCCTGCGACCATGTGCGTTCTCCCGTGGGAATTTTATTTGCTTTTTTTTTATTTATTATTTAAAAGCCCTAATACTTAATACTCAAAATGGTTTACAAGTTTTTGCGCTATCGGTATAGAAGTTAGGAAAGGAAAGAAGAGACTTTTCCAGGAAGTTCAGGCTGTCGTTTTACAGATTAAGGAGTCAAACCTATTCCAAAATAAACGCGAACGTTACAAAGGTAAATTAAGGAATTGACTCCCAAAACTGAAAAATAGTTGATACTGTTACAAATGGGTTCTCCGAACAACTGGGACCTCAAAAAAGAAAGACTAACAAAAGGAACAATTACACGCGAATCGTATATATATACATGTACAGTCAAGGACCGTAGAAAATTAAAAGGGGGAGGAGCTTTACCAACTTATATTTTGAAAAAAAATTCATAGTTTATGAAGCGAACGTAAAAACTGCACGGCTGTGTTAAAAAGCAAACCTTTAAAAATTATATTATTACCACAAAATTTTTATTTTTAAAATTATATATTCGAAATATAAATTAGAAATCAATAAATGCTATTTCAGACGCCGAAAACAGAAAAATAATCCAAAGAGTCGTTTATCAATTACAAAACAGTTATTATATTTTGCAATTTTGTGCAAGCATTCTTTTTAGAGCATCGTAACAACAGTAAGCTAGAGTACAGTAAAGAAATACCACTAACCCATTTGGGGGCTCTACTAAAATTGAATCAGGAGATACGGAACTTCAAAATCATAACTGCTTCAAAGAATTTGCCGTTTTTAACTAAATAACGTGAAATGAAACTATTAAGTATTGCCATTCAATAATTGTAAAGAAGAAAATCAGGCTAAATATTTTTTTTATAATAGTTGATGTAGCAACCGATATTAATATCGTAAAGCAAGTATGTTTGTTTCTATGATATTTTGATGCGAATGCAGCTCAAATTAAAGAACAACTTATTTACTTATTCTTGCAAGAGTAGAAAATAGAGAACTTTTGACTAAACCAGACTTATTAAAACTCTTTGATCTGAATTTAGAATATCGGCAAAAGTAAAATTATATTTATTCAAATGTATCTGGAAAATTTAAAGAAATTCAAACTCGTCGTACACATTTTAACCACTGACAGTGTACGACCGTGTGATAACAGCAAACGCTTATAAAATCCACCAGCCGTTACAATATTTTTATTTTCTATTTACCTCTTCTTCTATTTATCTTCTTCGTTATTTTTATTAGAATACACAGGTTCGCAATATCACATATTTAGCGTCCTTCTTATTTGTTTTTTATAATCTTATCACACGTTTATATAAAAACTGAATAAATTTCAAAGGTATTTAAATAAATTAATAGTTTATAATGAGCAGTCCAATTTTATCTATCAGGAAATTGTTCGCGATCGATTACTATTGCTTATATAATAAGTGAAAATATAAAAAAATGATATGCTAATTTATTGACGTATAGTTTTTAATAATAAAAAAGTAAAGCCAGTCCCATACCCTTGACAGAACGTCGGGATTGTGAAGTTAAGGATTACAATGTACTAAGCCTAAAGGCACTAAACTAATGAGAGTAGGAGGGCCGGTTCCTTTTTCTCGGCCGCCTTTACATTCCCAGATTTCTCTGGTGCCCAGTTATTTCAAGCTGGGTAAATTTGGAAGCCCTTTGGATCCGGAATGAGACAAGTCTCAAACCCGTGACTTCTGATTTAGTAGCCAAGGTGGTTAAACCTGGCTACCACGACTACATTTAGTAATTTTTTTTCAGGAGTAAGTGGCTATTTCGCATTTTTGCTAACTGCACACCTTACTACAACTGTCCAAGAAAATCGTAAGTACAAGAACGTTTCTGTAAGTGCTCCAGCACATTTTTAAATCTAAGTCTACGAAAACATCTTTCCAAAAAATTCTTAAAATTATTCGGTATTTTCAAAATTACAAAAATATTACACATATTGTACTACATACTCTGCAAATTTTTTGTTTAAAAAAAAATATAGGAACAATTAAAAACAAGGCGGATTTTTGAACCAATTAATTTGTTAATTGATTGACATCAGATTGAGGTAATTTTATCACTTTTAAAAAGTTAAATAACTTTTTGTATAACACTCTTTTTTTTGTACATGGTGTAGCTTTTTTAGCCGAAAGTTCTGGCCGACATTTTTAAAAATTTCCAGAACAATTCAGCTTTTTAAAAAAATAATTCGTCAAATTTTACAAGATTTTTCCAATCTTTTTTATACTTTTTTTTTTTTGTCTCTAATAGCACAATTTCGGCAAAAAATAGAGTACGTAAAAATAAAAATGAATGATTAATTTTTTCTGATTTTAAAACATATAAATTATGTACGTAGTAGGTTGATTGGATTTTATTATTTTTTTTCCTAACACTTTGTTTTTTTTTCGCTTTTGTTCGGCTAATCTAAGTTCTTTCGTCGATTAAAATGAAAAAAACCTTCCCCTCAATAAGCAGCAATAAAAAAATATTTGATTAAATGATTTAACTCAAAAAGAACTTCGCACAAATTACCAACAATCGTGAGTACCACTTAAGCAGTTTACTACTTTAGCGACTTGTTCAAACAACTAACATGACGTAATAAATATTAACTTAACGTAAAATAAGTCAAGATTTAGGTAATTAAACATCAGTGCCAATTATAGTCCTAGGACCGGAGTGGTGAGAAGAAAAAGAAGAAGAGCGAAAATAATCTAGTTCAAATAATACGCGCTGCTTGACAGTTAATGTGAATAAGTGACAGCGTTGAGTATACTGTGTAACCGGATCTATGTGGGTCTGTCTGATGTATACGTTCGGAACGCAGTTTTCGAACATGCAATTCAATACCGGATCCGTATTCGGAAGATAACGAACGTACCCATCACTAATTATGAGTATTATTTACTTTATGAAAAATCGTTGCTTAATCTTTTAATTTAAAAATCAAGAACTTTAGGTTGTTAAAAAAGTGTCAATAAATATTAAATGGCAATAGAAAATTATATTCCAGTCTGAATATTTATATTTATCACATTTACCGATTATATCAGCCCTAAGTTTAGAAGTCGATTTTCGAAAGACGGATATAAAAATATCGTAAATCTGCTCGATCTGATTTCTAAGGAGTACAAAGAAACTAATAATTTGGATAATATTTTACAGGCAGCTAAAATTTATCATAATGAATACTCTATGCGGTTTCTGCTACAATTAAATTGATAAAAAAAAATGATTTAAGAGCCATTATCGGATCAGAAAGATTAAACGAATTTATAGCTTTCCATTTTGAATATGCTACGTTGTGTCCTAGACGACTGGAACTTGTATAAATGTGTATCATAAATTTGTAAAAAGAAGTTCACACAAATTTCAGATTTAATTTACAATTCAAGTTCTACATAATATTAACCGACTGCTTCTATTATTTACAATATTTCAAAAAATCGAAATCATTTTGGTACATCATAATTCCATGCGTAATTTACTTTCAAGTTCGATGATCTTTTGTTAACTCTTTAATATTTGTAAATTTACTTTTCAATACATAGTGTGTAGTGTACCTTTATTTTAGTAAATATATTCATATCAAAAAAATAACCATTGTACTATCAGTTTCAATTTGCACTCTTCACAGTAACTGTTTCATTTTTCCCCCTCTTTTTATTATACTCTGTGTATTTTTGAACCAATGACACGTACTCAGGGATATCGAAGAAATCCCTGAAATTTTGTAAACTTCATTTTTAGCAAAGAACTAAGCAAAGAACTACTTTTACATGTTGTTCGAAAAGACACTAAAACAGGTAGACGGAATAAATTAAATACCGTTAAACTATTTTATGTTAATTTGAACTGAAAATGAATGAAGGAAATTCTGAAGTAGAAGTACTCTCAAACTAATTTCTGCCGCTGTCTGTTTTATACTGTAATTTCTTGTAGCTTTTAAATAGGAACATTACAATTTTTCTCAACTTCGCTCTATCCGCTAGTAAAAACTTCGAAACCCATCCTTGGTCCGACTAATAATGTGTTCTTCTACACGATAAATAAACAATACCCTGATCGTTGGTCGCATAAAGAGAACTTATAGAATATCGACTAAAAACTTATGCATGACAATGAGTAGATTATCTCGGAAAAAGTGGCACTCAATTTAAAAAAAGTACGACAATTGGTCATCATTGGTGATTTCAAACTTCGCACGGAAGCAAATGACATCTATGGGAATTCGTAAGTGAGCTATTGAAAATGTTCTGTCGCAATGATTCGCTTCTCTTAAGCAGCGAGAACCACTTTTGAATGTATTCCGAGAGTGAGTGGGGAAAATCATAAGTTAGTTCCAATATGATATTTTAATTGTACAGTTGATCTATTTTTAGAATAACAGTTAATATTGTTGCAATGTAAAAACCGGTATAAAAGTACAAAGTCAGCAAACTTCTGTGCAATATTAATGATTTGACGGCTTTTTCACTCTTTAAAATAACTTGTAAAGCATAAAATGAATAATAAATAAAATATAAAACTAACCGTAAAGATCCGGTTAAACCAAAATTGATGTTTATAAACTAAATCGTACTGCTCGAATGGATGATTTCTGTGGAATAACTGAAATTCAGCCGAGTCCGGGACCTGCAACTTTGGCCAAAATATAACAGAATGCATGCTGACCAGACTTATAAAGCCAAAAGTGCCTATTAACGTTTTGTGATATCGCCGAATAATATTCGTAATATGGTCATTAAAGGACGATCGAATAATCAGTATATTTTCGTAGATTATATCGGTGTTCCTATTAAATCCCCAGTGCAATATCGGCACATATGGCCAATCGGACGATAGAACAATGCCAGCCAACAGCCACGTGATCATAAATATAAAATTTGCTAAAACCGACAGTCCTGCAAATACGCTGTACCGAACAAAAAAAATAAATAAAATAAAATTAGGATAATATTAGATGAAACTATTTAAATAGTAATCATTAAAAGGCTACAATGTGAGTTTATGTAAAAACTCTTTGTAAGATACGATGAAATCAAGCTGTTCATAATATTTTTAACGCATCCAAAAAAAAAAAGAATCTTAATTGGACAGTTACTTGCTTTTGAAGCTCCCTATCTTTACTATCTCAGATTTTTTCGGTAATTAGTTCAATTTTAGGCTGGGTAGACCTAGAGGTAACTTGAATTTTTAGAACAAGAAAATGTTTGAACTCATCCATTTCCACCGTACACCTTAACCACTAATTACCGCGATATTTTATCATAATTTATTTAAATTACAAAAACTTCGGCGACGAAACACATAATGGAATTATCTTTTATTTTCAGTATATTCATATCGAAAAGGTAACTAAAACCGTTATTACGTTATATTAGTGTAGGCGCGTTATATATATATTCACTATGGTAAGCTACACGATTTTATACGATGATAAGGTATTAATAATTTGTTCGTTTGAATTTGACAAAAATGCTTTTGTGTTCCTTCGCGTCACATTCTTGATTTTATGTTCACGCTTTAAATTTTTATGATCTATTCACAACATTTATTTGGTTTTGTGTTTATGCTGTGAATTCTACGGCCTAGTTGAAAATGGGAATCGCCTGAAAACGTTTCTGAGTAGTGTGCACAGATTATACTTTTAATTCGTTTGTTACACTTGCATGTTGTTTTTATTCAAAATTACTACATTTATATTTAACAAACAGTACAAGGACTGCCCGGTAAGTTCGTAGAATGATTTTCTTTCTCCGAAAGTGGCTGCACTGCGGGGGATTATCAACTAATCAGCTGTGTAGATATGCCCCGTTTGAGTTTTACCTCCATACAGTTCATAGTTTATGTGTAGTGACGTTTTGCGTAAAGTGTTCTTTTTTACCTTGGTCGAACTTTTTAAAAATGAATTTCGAAGAACAAAGATGCGTGATTAAGTTTTTCGTTAAAGCCGCTAAAAGTGATTCGGAGATCGCGGAAACTTTGCGTGAAACATTAAGTGAGTCAGCTGCGAAGCCTGCGACGGTATAAAAGTAGTGAAAAAAGCAACGATGTCAAAGTCAAAAGTGAAGTGCATGCTCATCGTTTTCTTCGATTACCGCGGCATTGTGCACAAAGAATTCGTACCCGAGGGCCAAACTGCTAATGGACAGTATTATCTAGGCGTGATGAAACGTCTGAACGCGCGTGTGAAGCGTGTCAGGCCGGATTTGGCGGTGAATTAAAGTTGGCTTCTTGACCAGGACAACACACCCTCACGCAATTGTCACCTCGTCAAGTCGTTCTTCACGAAAAGCAGCATCACGGTTTTGGACCACCTCCTACTCGCTCTATCTAGCTCCCTCGGACTTCTACCTGTTCCCCAAGACCAAAAAAGACAACACTGGGGGTCCCGAGAAGAGGTCATTTGAGTTACGAGATAAAAAAAAAAACACTTTACCCAAAACGTCACTATAGACTACGAACTGTATCGAGGTAAAACTCAAACTAAATATCGCCGAGGGGTATATCTACACAGCTGATTAGTTGATAATCCCGCAGTGCTGCTACTTTCGGAGGAGAAAAATCATTCTACAAACTTACCGGGCTGTCCTCGTATAATAAACAATTCTATATACAAATACAGACGTTTTATATATTACAGATTATTATTGAAAGTTTTTTTTTTTTCGCCTCCGCTCCAAATATAAAATGTGTTACCATGAAATTCTCTAAACGGGAAAAATTTGTCCACTACTTCAATATTTGAAAGAAACTTAAAAGTTTTGAAAGAAATTTACGAATTGCATTTACATAGAAAACCGATGTAAAATAATTTTTTAAAAATACACAATGGCAAGCAGGGTGCACTGTAATGCAGTAAAATATTTTCGAAAATAACAGCGCCGCTTTTGCTGTAAACAAACTCCAGTGGATCGCGATCGATCGAAAATATCACATGTGCTTTATACAACAACTTTATACAATTTTCTACAAAAAGTCGAGACTAAAGACATGAAAAAATGTTTATGTTTTCAAATTATATTTCACTAACCGTTTGCGTAATTTTTATAATTCTAGATTTGAAGCAACGATGTTTCACAACTGTGACAACGTTAAACTGAACATGTTTTAACAACAACGATTTATAATGGGAGGGAGAAAAAAAGGAGCAAAATATTGATTCTCATTTTAATAATAACAACGAATAATAAACGAATACGGACGAAATCGTTAAAATAAGCAATAAACTTTATTAAATTTGAGCATTTCGTAAGCGTTTTTTTTTAAATTTTGAATTAGATATTATTACCATGTCTGACAATAACTCAAAACAAATGTCTAGCTGATTATTCCAATTCTACAAATTAAAATTCTTTCATTGCTCCTATTAGCGTTTTATAATAAGTGAATAATCTCACATTCATGACAGAGCGTCGAGGAATATGGAGTGTTATTGCCTCTAACGTACTAGAACAAAGGCAGAAGTAATTCTTTTCTCCCTATTATCATTATTTTCCTAGATTTTATTTGGTCATTTTAAGAGATTTGGGAGTAAGGTACCCGAAAACAACCTCATAAGTTTTGTTATCTGAGCACCTTAGCCACTGAGCTATAATCGTGTTCACATATTTTTACACAGTATGCATAAATGTACTTGGTACAGATACAATAAATATAAATACTATTCGAATTAGCTTAAAAATATTGAAAAAAAAACCTTTTTATAATTCCGTTACCAGAGTTCAACTTTCCTTATCGACATCAGTACTGTACAATTCACAAATTCGTAAAGACAATAACACAAAGTTTTAAGTGAAAATTAATTAATACTTTACGTTCTGATGAACAATTAGTACAACACAATATGTTCAAACAGTTATTAAAAATCAAAACACAATCCGTTAAAAGAAAAAAAATAGAAATACAAAAACAAATAAAAAAAAAAATATACACATACATACGTATATACGAATATATTTAAAACATTCAGAACATCGTTCAAAATGTTTAAATAACCTTACGTGTTTTATTATATTTTTTGTAAAAAAAAATTCAATTGTGCAAAAAAAACAAAAAGACAAGTTCCAGGTGCAAAGTGCTCTATCGGTAAAGTTATATTTGTGTATAGACAACATTTAACAATTTCTTTAATATTTAAAAATGAATTACTTTAAAGCCGTTAATATGACATAGTAATCCGTATCAATTTAAAACTATTATTATCGCCTTCCTCGATAGAAAGAAAAACTGCAACAAAACATATCATTCATGCGCTATGAAATATCTCGAGAATACGATTTACAATTAAATACATAATAAATGATAATTCGAACAAATCGCAATAAAATACAATAACTGTTTATGAAATATTTCCTAAATAGCGAAACAAACAACAAATTAAAAATTTTAAGAACCCGAATACAGAATAGAAATGTACGCCACACAGGAATGAAAAGGAAAATCATACTAATAATTACAATAAATCGTAACGTGTAAGAAAAAAAGGTTACGGAAAAAGAAGAAGGTGGTATGGTAAAAACAAGGTGAAACATGAAAAAATGCTAATAATAACATTAATAAAAACCGACACGGCAAAGTGATTGCAATAACGATAACGATAGGAAACCCAAATAGGTCGTTAATATTAAATTGAAAAAATATGTAAGAAGGTGTTTACTAAGTTTCCGGAAAACCTAAACAACCCCCAATAATTTAAATAGAAAATCGACTGCGATATTCTAAATAAAAAGTGTATTATTGCGCGGGTATTTGATGAAACTGGAAAAGGCTTTGACTAAAAAAAAAAAAAATCTGTGATAAGTATATTCCTTAGTTATTATTTGTAGTTTGTTTTGCTATTTAAGAAATATACTATTTTATAAAAACTTATTTCTAGCAAATAGGTATGAATAAAAATACTAATATCAAAATACAATAAGATTACAGTTTTTAAGAAATATTTGACAATTTATAAACTGCGACAAATTCGATGCAGCGAAAATACATTACAAAATCTGTACATGTCGAACTTTTTATTTTATTTATTTTAAATACTGGTACGCTCTATACAGGCGTTAGTCTAATTACATGGACCATATTACCCAGAAGTAACATATCACATTATTAATAAAATATCTGTAGCAATAATGGTTCTTAATATTACGTATAAATATTCGTACACGAAAATATTCTCGCATGCACAGAGTGCTTAAAGAATATATGCATCCTCCGCGATCACTAATTACCAATTTTCTAGCGAAAAACAGTTCTCAAAAAAATAATAATACTTATTATTCAATAGAACGGGTTCTATTTTCAAGTAAATACCATTTTCTAATATTATTATAAATATGAATCGCAAATATTACTTTTAACAAATATAGTTAATTAATTTAACATTTACTTTTTTGCTGTATTTAAGTTTATTAATCCGCGACAGATACTGTCAGTATTTTAATTATATATTAAATAACGAAGTACATGACAGCTTTTACCTTGTTCAACTTCAGCCAACAACTACATTCAACGAAAGTCCGAATCTTACAAAGAAAAATAAACGAAAGCAAATTGTGAATATGAAACCGTCTTTTTTTCGAAGGCAAAACATGCTTACATCCAGCCATAACACGAGCATGTGAAACTGAGTCATGGTTTGAATTTTACAATTGTTTTATTCGCACTTTCTTCTATTACATTTTATACGCTACTTCCTTGTATACGCAAGTATAAAAAATCACTGACGAAATATTATACTTCTTTGTACAGTGCTCCATTCGATAAATATAGAACTATTTGTCCGCCACCACTTGATTGCAAATCCGACTGTTGTAACTAATTATTCCTATCTCGCATTGGAGGTAATGCTACTCAAGACAATTCTAGTACAACGGTTGTAAGTGTAGACCACACTTTAGAAGATAAACAGCAGAATGCTGTGCATAAGAATAAAAATTAACTATGTTCTGTGCAACATTTACCTAAATTTTGATTAAAATTATCACAATGATTAAGGATCACAGTTGGTGTTTAACTCAGTTTTAGCCTGAAGGTTCATGCTCTGCTTATTTATGTTTAAACAATTAAAAACTATCGGTCGAACTCGAACATAATGAACTTGGATATAAACAGTTTTTTACAACCCGAATAATATATATATTTTAGATGTTTCATTTATGAAAAATTAAATTTCACTTTACAATTATTCCATTTATTCATATTATTAGCGTTCACTAATTTTTGTTTTACTTCTTTCACTGACAGTTATGTTTCCATTTATAATGTATTTATTGCTAAAATCAAAAAAATAGTTTTTTTTAAATTTTTGAACTCTTAAAGTATCCATATGGATAATATAAAAAAAGAAAAAAAAAATTAAAAGCAGCGAAATGACAATACCCTACTTGATACCTAAAATTTGTTCAGTACACTCATACTCGTTGTGCATTCGCACTGCAGACAATATAAATCGTTGCACAGATTCACCTATTAACTTAACATCATAATTCTTTTTATTTTTTTTTTTATTTTTTCCGTAATAGATACTGTAATGCATTTTTTACTCGGTGCATTTATTTCTCTATATTTTAAAATTCTAAAATAACTTTTAAAGATCTTAATCTTTTCGAATTCTCAAATTTGCTGCAAATGCAAAGCAATTTTTTAAAAAAATTTCAACTACAGAAGCTAATTAAAAATAAAAACCAAAGAAAAAAAAAAACGAACTAATCTACACATTTTTAGACAAAAGTTAAATTATAACGTATTTCTCACTTTTTTTAAATGTTTTACTCATACTACAGGGTTTTTATAAATACCTACATTTGAATCTATTTCACATACTATCCGTTAAATCCACTAAACCCCTCTCGGATATGGACGCTCTCGCTAAGCGCAAGCCGTCTGCTCCTCTTTCGCCTATTTTCGCTTTACCGAGCAAGGATTTACGACTATCTCTATCCGACCCTCGCAATAATATTAAGAATAGCTACAGCAACAGTATTGCTATTAAAGCTATTGAAAACTTCAATATTACTAATTGCAATAACTTTAATAGTCTTTTAATATTAGCAATAATAATAATAATAATATCAATAACCGTAGTATTATTAATAATAATAGCAGTAATAATAATGTCCTTATGAATAATCATAATAATACTAACAGTAATAATAGTAAGGATCCTGAAAATATTTTTCCTTCCGATCATCCTGGTCCCTTTAAAGTTTTTGTCAAAAACTCCGCTGTTTGCTCCACTGTGCTTCCAGACATCCCTCTTCGGAATGTCCCAACCTCCAGGTGCCTCCCATTTGCCGGAACTGCAAAGGTTGCCATAGTTTGTCCGATCGTGCCTGCTCGGAGTGGCCGAGACAAAAGAATCATGGCTTTCGAGAACATATCCTTTCAAGAAGCCGCCAAATACAAATCCTCTAGCTTCGTTTATCCTACCTGTTGCACGTATCTCAAGTTTTCCTCCTCTCTATCCTAATCTCCCTAACATGAATCCCATATCCCTTTTGAATCTTCTTCCGAATCCTTTACATCTTGCTGGCGTGTATAACTCTCCTAACTTCAGCCTCTCTGATCTTCCTCTTCTCTTATTTCTTTTATCTTTCTCATTTTGGACCATGATCTCTTTCTTCTTAATGATCGGTCTCCTACCCTCTTCAAGCATCCATCTTCTTCTAGTTCAGTAGATCTCTCCTTCTCCTCTCCCAATTTTGGTTTTTTATGCTCCTGGAGGACTCTCGACGGCACTTTTGGTAGCGATCATGCCCCCATTCCGCACACTCTTAACAACGTGCTTCCTCCTAAACCTTTCAAGCCCCTTCACTCTCCTTTTTGGTTTCTTTCCAGAACTGATTGAGCTAAATTTCGTTCCTTGGTGAATTCTCCTCTCTCTTCTATTTCCGATGTCCCTGACCCTTTCTTTCGGTACTATTTTTTCACTCAAACTCTAGATTCTGCTCTCTCTGCATCTTCTCTTCCTATTTTCAGCACGCGCGATTGCTCTTCTTTATATGCCTCTTCACTCTGGTGGAAAGAAGAGTATAAAGCAGCGTTTCAAAAAAGCTCTGCTACCTTTAAAGCCTTCCGCTTTCATTCCTCTATGTTCAACTTCCTAGCCCATAAAGAAGCCAACGCAAAAGCTCGTTTCATCCCGGAAAGAAGAATTCTTGGAAGTCTTTCCGTTCCTCCTTCTCTCAAATCTGGAAAATGGCTAAGGCGTTTAAATCACATTTTTCTGAGCGTCCCCGCCACTCCCACGAGTTAGTTATTTCCTTTCGAATGTCTATAAGTCTTTCCTAACTAAGAAATTAACCATTATCTTCTTTGTTGACTTCTCTTCCGCCTTTGATAATGTGCATCTTCTGGGTTCCAAACTACTTTCTCTTAACTACACTCCCGTCGTCGTCATTGTCATACTCAACCTCTTCCAGAACAGAACTCTCTTTCTTTCCTTTTCCCCCCTTTGCACCTCCAGTTACGTTAATAGTGGACTTCTGCATGGCTCCTGTCTTAGTCCTACACTTTTTAATATCTACTCTTTCGATATCGCCTCTCATCCTATTCCTTCCTTCTCCCTCTTCATCGCGAACGGCATTCTAGTCTATTCCACCTCTGACAATCTGTTCGCCGCCAGCAATGAGTTGAATAATTCACTGGCTATTCTTAACAATTCCCTTTCTCGTCTTCACCACTCTCTTTCTCCTACCAAGTCGTCTTGTATCATTTTTTCTCTCCACCCCTTTAATCAATCGTATTCTAATACGCATCCGTGCATCTGGTATTCCCCTTTCCTTTATCAATTCCATATGCTATCTTGGCCTTTTTTTGAATAGCCGCCTCACATTCCATAAGCACATTAATTTTCTCTATAAATCCTGTCTTAAATAACTTAATCTCCTTAAATCTCTCTCTCCCTTCAGATGGGGAGGCGATCCGTTTATTCTTCTAATTCTTTTCAAAGCTATTATTCGGTCCAAGCTCGACTATTGCTCGTTTATCTGCGCTATTTCTTCTAAGTCTCTCCTCTCTAAACTTGACGCGATCCAGAACTTTTGCCTTCGTTTGTGCATTGGAGCCTTGAAATCCTCTCTCATTCCCGCGGTTTTATGAGAATCGGTTACTCAACCACTATTTATTCGTCGTTGACAGCTTGGGTGTCGCTTCCTAATTATACGTCTCCCCATCTCTTCGTCCAAACTTATTTCTTCTTTATATATCAAAAACCACTGGCGTTCTTCTCTTCATAAAATTCCAATCCTGTCACTCATTGCTGCCGTCTTTCTAATTTTTCTTCTGTTATCTTTTCCTATAATACTCTCCCTTATTTCTCTCATGACTTCAATAGCCCATGGCAACCTATCAAATTCTCTGCTCTCCCACTTCAGACCCATTCCTCGTCTCACGCCAGTTAACAATGAATTTCTTCATTTATTGAATTCCTCTTTTTCTGCTCATGCATTGATCTTTACCGATGATTTTCTAAGAGCGAGGATAGCGTGGGTTGTGCGTTTACTCCCCCGTCGCTCCGGCATTCTGAATCCTTCTAGCTTCCTTCCTTCTGCACTATCTTTTCTGCCGAGTCGATCGCCATTTTTCAGGCCATCTCTTTTATTTCCTCTTTAAGCGGGCTTTCCCAATTCCTCATAATTTCGGGCTCTAAAGGCGTCCAAAAAAAAAAGAAAGTACATTACCGAAATGTCGACCAATTATAGTTTCGGGTTAAAAGCAAAAAATGAATATGTCGCCAACAACCACGAACCTTTTTACGATTATTTTAAAAAATATGCCTAGTTCATTATTTATTATAATTTAATAATTTTCTTTCTCTTTATTTAAAAAAATTACTTTCAAATTTACCTAAAACATCTTACTGCAGTAACCGAGCTAACAAACGAAGAAAGAAATGCTGCCACTGTCGTTAGGGTGGTAACAAATACAGCCACTGTAGAATGTTTTATCACCAACTGAACCAGTTTGGCTTTATCTAAATGTGGATTTTCTTTTTTGGTGCGATCCCATACTTTACACATTATGTACGCATCGTCCGATCCGATTCCTAACAAAACAGAATCAGGAAAAACGGTTTTTTTTTGCAGTCGATGTTGTTCAAATTTTTTTAATAAACAAATTTACAAAAAGTTTAAACTAATCTGTAAAGAGAAACAAGAAAAAAATAAAAATTTGAAAAAATTACCTAACGCGACAATGACCGCTAGTATATTCATAAATGGGAAAAATTTCAACAGCAACACATCCGTGTAAACGATGTAAGATAAAACTAAGGAAAAGAAAATGGCGATCACGGTCAATAAAGTAATGAACGCGCATCCCGTGTACCACCAAATGCAGACAACAATAAATACTGAAGTGAACAGCAACAGTCTGGTATCCCGAATTAAGTATTCATCAAACAATAAATACTTCAGCCCTGTGATTAAATATATCGAGAATTATATTAAAATTCCGCATACGCCGGGTAAATACAAAAAAATATTCATTAAGCGGTGTTAATATTATTCGGTATATTTGATCCTAAAGTTTATACTCTACTCTTATAATATTTACGCTCGTTAAAAATAAAGATAGAACTTAAACGAACTTTAATAAATTTCTATATTACATTCAAAAGTCTCTAAGAAACATTTTTAATACCGTCTTATCTTATCGGTCATTTCGCTCGATTTCGATCGTCTAGACCATCTATTTGTACAATCCACCTGCACAGAATAGTAGGTAGCGTTCATGGCAATTACTGTATGCAACGCTAGTGTGCACGTAAGACTACACTCGGAAATGATATTTTGATTGTTTGATTTATCGATATACAAATGCAGCCCGTGTGTGTCGTACTAACTAGCTGGTGGTTTTCCAGTGTCTTCCACGTGACTATTAGCGAGTATTTTAATTAATTTTTCGCAATAATTTCTGTCATCACCCGGGATCGAACTCAAGACCTCCGTAACGGAAGCCAAGCGCTCTAGCATCTAGGCTATCGCGATGATTTTTAATACCTAGAAAGTATTAACTTTCAATTGCTTATAAAAATACCGGTTGTTAGCGGCGATGCCAATTCTAAAAGCATTTTCCGCAAAACCAATCAAACAATAAAATAAGTCACCTAAAACTTATCAGTCTCGCTTACCGAATTTCAAGAATCTTTTATTTGTTGGCGCTTGTGAGTTACACCAAAATGGCGAAGCATTAAAAATGTAAATAAAACTAAAAAGATTCGCAACAAGCAGCGAAATATTAACATTTACGTTTTGCCCAAACGCACGCTCACAGAAACTTAAATTTCTACACGCCACTTTATTTTCTCTATTAATTACAAAAACTCTATGCTACCTCCGACGAATAGCTCAATTTTCTCATTTATTCTCTGCCTTTAATTCGTTTCTTTAACGACAGCTTTCAATTATTTACACTGTATTTTTTCCTTTAAATTATTAACAGCTTTATAACCTTTTTCACTAACTTCGAATGCTTTCTCCACTTTTTTCTAAAACATTTTTAGCAGATGACCACTGGTTCTCAACATGAGACTTAATCAACTCTTCTTTTCGCTTTCTTACTTTCATCATTGTTCGCTTCTCATTTACTTTTCTCGGCATTTTTTCACTTGTTTGCTTATACTCGCACTGCCACATTTTAAATTTCTTCAATCGTTCACATTTTTTCTGTCTTGATATTCCAAAAAAGGACTGGATTTGTTACATTTCATTTCTGTTATGATACATTTTTAGTTTTAATTTTAATAATAAATTTTTATTTTTTATTTACTTTTTTGGGGGGCACGTCGGCAAAGGACCACGACCTAGAAACAATACAGTAGAAAAAGTCAGTTACAAAGAGATCCTGTTAGAGATTGGTAGTATAAATATACGCTGAGAGCTAGAATAATAGAGGGAGTAGACAAAGATCAGACGTATAAAGCACAATACGGAGCGGGACAGCCGAGCGATAGCAAGTAGGAATACAAAATAGAGTGTTCAGTATATAAAGATGGGCGAATTCAAAAATTACATAATTGGAATCATAGGAGACTTCGTCACTTGGATGAGGAGGACAATTTGGAGAAGGTGTTGAGCTGAAATGAAAACGAAAGGAAAATAATAGAATATAGTTGAACTGCAAGCGAATAATGGAGGCGACAGCAAAGCGGCGCAGCAGCGGAACGTTGTAGAACTAGGGATAGGAATGGAAGGCTAGGTTGAATGGACAGATAGAAGAAGAGAGTGCTGGAAAGTGATGGAACGTAGATATCTGACTAAAGACTGTAATGGAATTTTTTGCATGAGGATGACAGATTAAAAAAGCAGGAATTTCAGTAAAAAAAAGACGGGAAGAACAGCAAAGCGAGCTAGAGAATCCGCCATTTCGTTACCCCTTATGCCCTCGTAGCCAAGGACCCAAAGAAAATTAATATGTATAGAATGAAGTAGGAAAAGGTTATGGATAAGAGGAACGTATATTAAAAATGATACGGTTGCAGGAGTGAATAGGGAAGGAAGAACAAATAGCCTGGAGAGCACTCAAGTTATGAGAAACAATCAAATAAGTAAAAACGAAGCAATGGAAACAGATATGAATAATAGAGTGTAAGATAACTACAACTTCCGTAATAAAGAAAATAGAAAAGGGAAAGTAAGACAAAAAAGTTCATAGAAGTTGATGTCAGGGAGAGTGAAAGAGACTCCAACTTTATTAGATCCTCAAGAACTATCGGTAAAAATGGGCTCGTGAATGGAAAATAGGGAAATAATTGTATACAAGAATTTCTGCATAGCTGCCGATCGGGGAAGAGAATTTGAGGATAAAGATAGATAGAATAAATTAGGGTAGTGAGAAAAATCGGCACAGTTGAAGGAGAAATACGGAAGGTTACTAGTATGGATTATGTTTGTAGAGAACGATTTAAGACTCAAAAAAGCATGAACTGGGGGGGGGATTTCCTAAAAGTAAAACGCCCAGTTTTGAAAAACATAAAGACAGCAGGGATAAGACTGGATGAACTCAGCGAAAGATGCTTAGATAGAAAGCGATAATCTAAATATGATATACGATAAGACAAGAGGGGCGTATTTGACTTGGCAAGAATTGCTGGGATCGGAGATAAGGGCACCCAGACAGAATCAAAAACAAGAATTTTGTATCCTGCCTAGTTTGATCAGCGACAGAGTAACATTCATATTGCGAGCAGATTACGGATGTCTATAAGAAAACAGAGATAAATGGATCGCCTCCCAGTCTAGTAAAATAAAGGACTTTCAACAAATATTTAAATTCAATTTAATTTATTGGCGTTGGAAAATCAGTATTTTCCGAAAAGGTGCTAGCAGTGTATACTTTCAGTAATAATGCTGAGCATTTTCTTAAAACGATCGATTTTCTTGCTTTTCATTCCACATAATTACATTTAACTGTATTATTAAAAAATTCTACACGTTATACCGTCAGATCATTTTTTATCGGCTAATCTGGCTATATTCGTTATATTTGTTGATCAAATTTATCAAAATATCTCGAAATATTTTAATTTCAACCATTGCAGAACAAATCGAATTTCTGAAAATCATAAACATGAAATTACCCAAATCCATTGCTGTTACTTCAACTAAATCAGTATAAAGGGTACTGTTTTCAATTTGATGGTATAACGCTAACTGAGCCGAGCTTTTCGCTACCGGTAAAAATATAGACGTGCTTTGTAAGCGTCCAATTGGACCCTGTTAAAAAATGAGAAATTGTTTAAAAAAAAGACACAAAAGAGAGATTTTGGTTTTAATTATTTTATAAATATTTCAATTATTAATTTCATTGCACACGCGTATATGCTAGTTTTCATTACAGACTGTCCATTTACTTATAGTCGGAATTTCTCGGTACGCAATTTATGTAGGCTTTTTTTAAAAATTTCATTAAGATTATCATTGCCCGTAAGATTCCTAATGTAATACATGATTCATATACATAAACTCGACTGAATAACATAACTGTAAATTTAAGAAAAATAAATAAAAACAACAATCTATATCTAAACTAAACTGATACCTTTTTCAGTTATAAAAGAATAAGATGCTTTAACGTTACTTTACTTTTTCCAAATTCCAGTTTATACATTTCCTTCATCTTCAAAGATTAATTAAAATTTCTGTTATTATTTTTCTTGCTTTCGCTCTCACCTTCTACATCTTATGTGTAGTGTTAACCACATTTATTTGTTTATTCTTCCCTCTTTTTTTACCAAGCATTTCTCTGTTGGTTTTTTTTGCTTTTTTTTTTTTTGGAGAGGAGATCGTCAACATGGACATTTACCCCAGAAAAGGGAAATAAAAGGAAAGTGTAATTAGATCTTTACGCGATCAAATATCGTCGATAAAAAAGATACAAAAAAGTAACAGAAAGCGGAACGTTCAGCAGTGATGGAAGAAAATTTAAAAGAAATATAATCAGCATCACATATGAAAAGTGAAGTAGACGGGTGGAGAGGATAAAATGGAGAAGATATAAGTCAGAAACGAAAGAAAAAGCAATGGGATGTCCAAAGCGTAGACGACAGATTGCAATGAGAGGTGAACACAGCAAAGAAGGAAAGTTAAGAAACCAAGGAAGAGGCGGAAGATCCGGTTGAACAGGTAGAGAGGAGTCAAGATTAGAAAATAAAGAAGAATAATAGTTACCTTATAATTAAGAATGAGTAGTTTCAGAGAGAAATGAGGTGTTGGATTTAGAAACACTAAGAAATCGCCCATTAGAAGAAGCTGACGGGTCTATTATTTAACATATCACTGACATTTCTTACATCGGCTTTATTTATATTTTCCATCACATATACAGTGTATGTAAGATAGTTTCAGTTGTATTTTCTATTCATAAAGTTGACCAACTTATGTAAAAATAAAAATGTATAATTAAGAAAGCAAAAATATGCAAGACGCTAAAATTTTGCAAGGAAAAAAAATATGGACATTGTAAAAAACTCATATTGAAAAAGCTCATCAAAAAAAAAAGAAAGAAAAAAAACGGGAAAAAATTTAATTTTAATAATTTCAAATACGATATGTTATCATTAGTAATTGCAGAAACTGAACTTTTCTGAAAAATTATAAAAACTAATTACCTCAGTATCATTTAAATTCATATTATCCTAATTTTTAAGATACATTGTAGAATAACCTGCACGAAAAATATCATGTTTAATTGAACTCTTTTTTTTTTTTAATTCTATAAAAAAAATTAAAGTTTTTGGAATTCATTAATCTGAAGTAACGACATAATTAAAAGTAAAACAATTAGCAACTTAAAATATAAAAAAAATGAATTTAAAAAACATACATCAGATGGTAAAAAAGAAAAATCCAAAATATAATGAATCATATTGTACACCGCGTTATTTTGCCAACATTCTTTCGACACGTTATTGCTTCGATCATTCGTCAATTTATGATTATGATAAAACGCCGAACATCTCTTCAACAAATTGATAGTATAAGTCACATGTTCTTGCTGTATAAAAAAATGAAATAGAATAAAATTATTACAAAAAGAAATATACTTTCTTCAATTACGTTATAGTATATTTAGAGAGTATATTTGATCACGTAAAAATAAATAGCCGTTGAGATTTAAATTATAATTACCACGTTATCGTTTGTTTTTATTCTCATTCCTCTTCTTAACCTATTATCCGTTATTTAATACTAACTTTAACCGATTTACATTCTTTTTATAACCTATTTAAACCATCAATAAGAACATTAAAAACAAAACGGAGAACAAATTAATAAAAAAATTATACTTTATTTTTAAATTACGTTACGAAAAAATAAAAAACAAAAAAATGTAATAACTAAATGTTAATAAATTAAGCTCGATTCCGCTTCTGTTACTGTGTTTATATTAATATACAATTTTATTGAGTTTCAAAGATCTTTTTCTTTTTCGCGTTATCGCCAATACACGCAAACGAACAATACACATGACCACTGTGTCACTAGTTTCCACTTTAAAAATTTTAACCATCATGATTTCATTAGGAAGTCTGTCGTCTACCGGCCGATTGTTTTCCACACATTTTTTCTTCACATAATATGGATCTTAATAATTCGTATTTACTGCGTCTCATGAAAGGTCTAAAGTTCACTACTATATATGTCAGGATCTTTTATAAGCTTAAAAATTAAGCAAACAAATGCCCTTTTATTTTATATATATATATATATATATATATATATATATATATATATATATATATATTATTTCTTTTTTTGATAAGAAACGTTCTATAATGGCGAATTAAAAGCTTTTAAAAATGGTTCTTTATACTTCCTGATGTTAGTAATTTTATCGTATACCCCAACACTAGTATTTTTATAAATTTATTTTATTAAAAAAAGTTCCTTAATCAATTTTACTAGTTTCGAAAGGCAAAAGATTCATCAAGCGAGCCAAAAACTTACCAAATTATCAATCCGTTCAGTATTTGAACATATTTTAATTTAGAGATTCAAACTATTTACTTCTTTACCATAAAGATCAGTGCTGATACAAAACTTTTCCCTTTCAGCTTTTTTAATAATTTTTCGTTTTCATCTACTGTTTCTTCCACTCTAAGTAATTTTGTATTGAAGGTTCTCTATTAAAATCACTTAGAGCAGCTCTTCTCAATGTACAAAGCCGTTTAAATTCTTCATTTAATCAAAATCGCTAAAAATATGTATGCCTTTTTTGCCTTTTTTTTTATTTAGTTTTTCCATTCAGATACTCTCGGGAGGTATGTTTCGTACACTGCTCGATCGGATTTGTCAGTAATTATTCTTTAATATTTACTTCAGTCTGGTTTATTCAGGTTCAGAGCCCGACACCTAACGCCACCTTCATTCGTCACTATTTTAAATCTTGTATATTATTAATATTTATTATAATCGGTAGATGATCATTTCCAATTCTTCGAAATCTACCACGAAGCAGAATCTTCCGACACTAATATAAAGTTTAAATTGTCATCTCCTAAATAAGTAGAACGTTTTGCTTTGATACGGTTTTTATTTATAAATTCTTTCGAATATTTTTTTCAAATATTACTATTATGGCAACGCCGTAAGAGATGTAAAATATTAAATTCATCTAAAAATATAAATTTTTTTTTCTTTAAATCTAAAATTATAATTTCGCAACGTGAAACAGTAAACATATATAGCTTAAAGGACAATACGTGTATCCATCTGGTATTGTTTATATCTAAATAGTGTATTTTAATTTATTATTAAGTTAATTGTTAACGAAGGAATGTAATAATAAGCATGTAATAAACAAATTTAATTTTAGCAATAAAAATTTATTTTTTTAACTATTACCTTTTCTGCATCGATATATTTCAAATACGTGAATAAATAAAATGGAAAAATAGTAATAAATTATTTTTAAAATACAAATTAATAAATTAAACTGTCGCAACTTGTAAAAAATTAAGATACATACTCTGATGTGGGCGCATGATTCCAATTTGTGAAGCCAAACTATGTAATTCGGTAGAGACCACATGTTACAGCAAGCGTAAATACGGGAGGTAAAACAGGAACTCGCGTATTCTGTTAAGGACACCATTTCATTTTGCACCTTACATATATCACGTATCGCTTGAAGGGTAAATAAATCACTTCCGTTTACGGAGCTTATTATTATATGACCATAATCCGGTGCTAATTAAAAAATAAAAAATAAACTAGTTTAAATTATCATAACACAGTACTGAAAAATCCGAATGGACAGCTATGAAGATGCAGTTTACGAATTAGAGAAATAAAAATTATAACACCCCACACCGAGGGGGTAAGATCGGCATTAGATGCTTTCAGAACTTAATCAAAATGAACGTCAAAAATTGCCTCTAGATTTAATAAAACGGTACTGTGATACACCTCCCAGCATCACTGAACAATCTCACATAATTGCCAAGACCTTGTTGCTAAAAGTATAAACGCGTAAATGCATTATTCTTTAAGGGGTACTTAAATAGCCAGTAAATCGTTCAATCATTCGAGCGTAACAGATTTTGTACCAAATATATGATTTTGCAATACACATGATCATTTTTTTTCCATCAAGAAAAAAATTTAACCATTTTCTAGTTGTTGTTTTTCTTATAATCACCGGGAACCTGGTATTACTAAATGTCCATCCACAATCTTCATTAAATTTACAGAACCATCGAAAAAATTTATTTTCCTAAAATTGGCAATTCTAACCTTTTCTAATTATCTAATTTTATCTCATAATCACTTAAAAATTGCATTAAAACTTACGAGTATCCAATGGTCTCAAATAATTGTTCATTTATCGCAATTCTGAAACAATTTTGTCCTCAGAGACGGAAATATACGCTATTAAAATGGTAATTTATTTTCAGTGAATTGCAACTCTGATTAAAACAAGCGAAAGCCTCTCGAAAATCAGGATAAAGTACGAATTATTATTTTTTTCCATCAATCCAGTTGAAGAGCAGAACTGATGTACAAATTTTAATAGTTAATTTATTACGATAAATGCAATACAGTTTTCAGTAAAAGAAGATACAGGTGATCGTAAGAACACTCAGATCAAAAAAATGATAATAAAAATAATATAGAAACCCGCAAAAGACAAAAAAAAAGAAAGTAAGAAATGGCAAATAAATTAAAAGCAATATAACGAAAATAAATAAAGTGACAACCTTTACTATAAAATTACCCGAAAGCCGGACAAAAAAAAAAATTGCACTAGCCCACATTAGGGCAATGTTATTCAAGTAATGATTTCTCTTCAGCGATAACGCTCAGCTCTTCTTCGCGGATTATCGAACAGGAAAACGTGCTGACCGATATTGTCATTAATTTTTAATTTTTTGAAAATATCGTCAAGTTTCAGTTTATGGTAATTCCAAATAAAAGAAATGTTTAGATCCTAATGGAGAGTCTATTTGAAACGAAATATAGAACACTGGTATTCCTGCTGCCGAATGTTACTCTGAATACTTCAAGGTCACATCTCTACATTAGCGTTAATACGGATAAGTAAACCAACTTTTTTGAACAATAAAGTAGCAACGGATTTTTTACTAATGTTGTAATTTACAATTTTATGTCTAAAATATATCTACTGCGTTATGTAGACAAGATGGATTCTTCACGTTAAACGGTGAAATCCCAGATGTCTGACGCTGTCGTTCTACGTAAGAAAATTATTTATCTTTACCGGGAGGCGAGTTAATTTAATCAAAAACACATCATGGTTATCTGTAGACTTTCACAGTAAACGAGTTTACACGTTTCCGATCCTCTGTCCATATTTTAATTTCACTCAAAAGCTGCCTTACTAATAATAAAACACTTAATATTTTTAAGAGTTGCTAAGTATCACCGACGGAAGTTGCGATCACAGTAATTTTCAGCACTAATACATCCGTGAATTATAACGAACACAATAAAAGTGTTACGGTGCTTTGCACTACTGAATTGAGTTTCCATTTATCATATAAGATTTTATTAATGTATAGATAACATACGACATATTAACAAGAACTTCTTACCTTACGGTCTCGATTAACTTCATTTATGCAATTTTCCTATACTATCTAAGGAAAAATGTGAACTAATCTGGCTTTATTTGTTCTTTTTTTTTTTTTTTTTATCAGGTTTACGAACGTATTTTAAATGCAATTTTGAATTGCATCGAAAAATTAGCGTTAATTATTTTCAATTTTTTATGGTGATGAAAAAAATTACGCCGTTTTCGTACAAACGTAATATGAGATAGCCATTTTTTTTATTAAAATCGAGTCAAAATCTAAACCGTTCCTGGTTAATGTTATTTAATTTTATCTCAAAAATATACTCTAATTCTTTTTATACTATCTTTCAGCGTCATAATTTTTCCAATTGTAAATAAAAGACTTTTATTATAAATTATTTCACTTACTAGGTGAATCGCAAAAGAAATCGGAATGATGGTTGTAACGAGACAATTTACTGATTTCTTTATTACTAGGATAATTTTCCATAACCCGTTTAGGAAATTCCATTTTTTGTAATTCTTTCCACATTCCATTTTTCTCCTTCTTTTTGTGTCTTTCCACATCTTCCTAAAATGTAATTTAGCCGATTAAAATTATACAAAATATTTCATACAACAGATGTTATCAATTCATTATTTTATAAATTTTACCGCTTATGGGTGAGTCTGTACAAATAAACTGAAGAATTTTTATTTAATCTTTTTTTTTTTACGCCTAAGCTTGTAATTCGGAAACAATCCGAAATTTAGTATAAAAACGTAAAGACTGATTTAAGGAAAAGGTTTTGGTTTCAAAATTACAGTTATATTCTCGATCAACATTAACCAATTACTAACAAAAAAATTTAAAAAAAGTGTAAATGAAAATCAAGAAAATTAATATATTTACGAAAAAATCTGTTTAAAAATAGATGCAAAAAGAAAAAGCATAATCAAAGAAACAATATTGTTTTATACAAAAAAAAAAAATTGACCTATCTTTTATCATTTGAAAGATCAGAAAATTCCACCAGTTGTTCTTAAACTATATTTTTCAAAACCTCGCATAATTCTGAAGGAACGTGACAACGATTCTGTGAAAATTTTCAAATAGCTAAAATAAAACCGTAAAATCTAACTTTAAAACTATCAGTTGATATATAAACAGCTTCCGCCTCTGCCTTGGAGCTCGGAAATCTCCTATCCCTGCTATTTAAGCTGAAACCCACATTCCTCTACTCTTTATTCGGCGTTCCTATTTAGGTTACCGCTTCCTCATTAAACGTCTGCCTATCTCCTCTTCCTCACTTATTCCTTCTTATTCCCTCATTTTACAGAATTGGCCATTTAGTGCCAATAAAACACCAATTCTGTCTCTTATTTCTACTCGACTCCTTCAATTGTTACCATACATTCATATTCACGATAAGCTCCCATATTTTTCTTTCAACTTTTCCTCCTTCCTTCATCCAATTAATTGCATTTATTCTCCTGTTCCCCCTAGACCCGTTCTGCACCATGCTGTTAGATCGGAATTTTTACAAACTTTAAACTCTCGCTTTTCTAACTACGTTGTAATCTACACGGATGATTCCAAGAGCCTAAGTGGAGTTGGTGCAGCCTTTCTTTGTCCTTCTTTAAATCACTCTGAATCCTTTAAACTTCCCTCCTTCTGTTCAACTTTCTGTGCCGAGTCTATTGCTATCCTCCATGTACTTTTCTTCATCAAATCTTCGAAGGTCTCCCGTAATATCCTTATTCTATCAGACTCTCAAAGCCTGCTACAGGCTGTTGCATCTCCTCTGCCTTCCCACTCTATCGATTACGTAATCCTTTTTATACATTCCTTGATCCATGACCTCTTCCATTTTTGTGCAATCCAGATTGATTTCCTTTGGATCCCTAGTCACTCCGAAATAGACGGAAATGAGTTAGTTGACTCATTATCCCGGCGAGCTTCTTCTTCCGGCAGGTTTCTTATTACATTTCCATCCATCAATATTAAGTTGTTGTCCTCTGCGGCGTATTACCAATTATGGTTCAACTCCTACTACTCCTCATTCTCTAACCCAGATTCTTTTTACTTGTCAATCCAGCCTTCTCTTCCTCTCTGCTCCTGGTTTCTTGACTTCCCTTTTGTGTGCCGCTCCAGCATCTCGGCGATATGCCGCCTCCGCTTTGAGCACAGCTTACTTCCTTCGTCGCTTTTCCGATTCTCTCTCGCGCCATCTCCATATTGTCCTTTACATTCTCCTAACAGCCACTTTGTACGTGATCCTGATCACATAATGTTCAAATTCCCATCACTTTCATCTGAACAATCTTCCTTGTACTCCTCTCTCTTATCGAGCAATACTTCCTATTGCGCTGCATTTATCCTTTTACTTCCTTCTCCTTCTGTCGTCCAAGCGCTTGACACATGCTTGTTGAATGTTTCACGCCGCATAAAAATCTGATTTTTTCTTTACTCCCATTTCTTGGGCTAATGTACTTGCTAACGAACCCAAATATTATAAAAAAAAAAAAAAAAAAATAAATAGCGAACAGGTAATGCGCGGTTTCATCACTTGAATAAATGTAGGAAAAAGCTGAATTTCCTTCAAATAACTACTTATCAAGAAAAATGATTCAATTACAGTCTTTTTATGTATTAGGTCAGCACACTCCATTTCCACAAAGGAAGTACATGGAAGCTCACAGTTCGTTCATGCATGGTAAAGTGCTGCTAGTGATATTTTAGCAACATCTGGAGAACTTTTCGCGATATTTCTAATTTCTGTAAAGTATATTGGCTCAAAAAATATATTTTCAAATTCGTTTTCTTCAGTATACGAGAATAACGTACTGAAGAAAAAAATTTTAACGTAATTTCAACTTGAATAATTGTGTTCATATATGTAGCGATGGTTGAAAAATTGAAAGGAGCAATATCAGGAATAAAAATCTGGACCTGAATTATACTAGTAGACATACTATTTTTCATTTTTGTGATTATGATTGTTCCACCATTTGATTTTTCGAGCGTTTTAAATGACGACTTAAAAAAAAGTCAGTAATGTAAATTTTCATTTAGGTAACTCGAAACCTTTTTAAACAGACAAAAAATGAAAAATAAGCATTAGTTGCTTTTGATTCATATTACACCGACACAAAATAATAATTTAGAATTATTCGCAGAATTTTTTCATATTAAATTTGACAGATTCTATTTCTAAATCTACTATTTTCATGGTGGCCACGCAAATATAACTTTTAAATTCCCTGTTTATTCCCGGTTTTCCTGATCGAATTCCTCCCAGTTTTTTCGGTCCAAATCCTCCCGATTTCCTGATTATCAGAATTGTACAAAAAGAAAAGTGGAATTTTTTGGTTACTATTGATAATATTTGACCGCCACAGCATTTTTATATCAATAAAACAGAATTTCGTAATTCTTTTGAGTAACGTACATTACAAAATGCATTCATTTTTCGCTTCAAATGATATTTTCTTATTAAAAATATCATTTTTGGCTATTTTTACTTTTTTCCCAGTTTTGCGACAAAATTCCCGGCTTATACCCGGTTTTCCGGTTGGGTGAACACCCTGATTTTATATAAAACGTTCAGGACCCAAAAATAGAAATAAAAGAACGATACATACTGAAAGATTGGAAAATAACGATGACACAGTTCGCAGAGAGAAAATATAAAAAACAAAACGTTATTCCCAATTCAGTTATAGATTTTATTTGAACTATGGTAATAAATCCAGAAATCTATCTGTTTTCGAGTGCAATCTCTTATGTAATATTTAATTTAAGCATACAAAAAAAAAACGGTTTACTTAATGATCCCCAATTTAATAGAATTTCACATTTGAATAATTTTTCCAGTAAAATAATTTTTAATTTTTGAAAATATTTAACTTAAACTGCTCTTTACACACTAATCAACTGATCAGAAAGTATCGCACTCGTGATCATACCTTTCGTAGATTTATATACAGCAAATTTTGTTCTTAAGATCATCTGATGGTTAGTTAATTAAAAGCACAATATAGACGTTTTTTAGCCGCTAAATACCGTAGAACTACCGAGGTATTTAAAAGTGTTTCATTAAACGTCACAATTGTCAATATAAAATTCCTTTTACATTTAAACAATAATTACTGATTTCTATTGTTACAATCAATTAAAATTCTCAAGACAGAAAATTATTTAATTAATTATACGAATAAAAAAGTTAACTAGTTTTCTATGTATTGTGAATTTAAATTAATTAAAACAATATAACAATTTAGTGTGACACATGTCTAAACAACTATTTAATTCTGTTATTTCTTCTGTGCTCCAAGACACTTGTTCAAGTGATCACTTCCCAATCAGTGTCCAGTCTATTTCTCCCCCGCCTATGCAATACTCTCCCCCAAAAAATTGGTTATAAATTCCACAAAACGGACTAGAAGTTTTATACAGAAAAAATTAATATTTCAAGTCAACCCTCATCAAACATAATAGCTAATATAACCACGCTTACTAATGCTATATTTATGGCTGCTGACGCTTCAATTCCTAAATCTTTATCTTGCTGCCGTCCCCGAAGGGTCCCATAAATCAATACAAGAATGGACACGAATAAATTTTAATTTAATTTCCGTAAATCCATATAATTGCAACTTTACAATGTCAGAACTTAACTTCCAATTAAAATACCACAGTTCCAATAGTGCACCCGGACCCGATTCTATACATCGATTTATGCTAAAGTATCTTCCGCTAAACGCAAAATCCTTTTTACTCCACATTTATAATCAAACATGGACAACAGGTAGTATCCCAGACTGTTGGAAGTTAGCCACAATAATTCGTATCCTAAAAACAAACAAAAGTCCTACACTCCCAGCGAATTATAGACCTATATCCCTTTTAAGTGTAATTGCCAAAGTACTAGAAAAAATGGTAAACAGACGCCTTCTCTTTATCCTAGAGAAAAATAATATCCTTTCCTCGGCCGAAGCTGGAGGGCGTACAGCAAGGTCTGCAGTCGATCATTTACTAAGTCTTCAAAGGCAAATATTAACAAGCTTCCAAATCAACAATACTAATATGCCATTTTTTTCGATTTTGAAAAAGCTTTCGATCGAGTATGGCGGCATGGATTATTAAAGAAGCTAATGTCTGTCGGTATAACCGGTAATATAGGAAATTACATACAAAGTTTTTGGTAAACCGGACATTTAATGTGAAAATCGGTTCGTCGATATCACAAATCTTTTCGTCAGAGAATGGAATTCCACAAGGCTCTGCCTTAAGCGCAACCTTGTTCATATTCTATATAAATGATATAACAGGTTGTATTAAACCGCCCGTTTCAGCCCGGCTGTTCATCGACGACCTAAACATATCCTTATCGTCTAATATTCCACTTAACGCCCAAAACATACTCCAACAAACGATCCTTAAAATACAGTCCTGGTCCAATGACAATGGCATGATCTTCTCCTCCTCCAAGACTGTGTGCCTGGATTTCTTTAGGGAGCGTCTAATTACCCCAGGCATATCCTTAACTCTATATAGCTCACCAATTCCGTTTAAACCAAATGTCAAATTCCTTGGTCTCCTATTTGACTCAAAATTATCATGGCGTTCCCACGTGGCTAACTTGAGAACAGGAGGTTTGAAGTCCATGGCTATCTTAAAATACTTATCCAATAAAAAATGCAATATCAGTCCGAAAATTACTTCTTAGTATATACAAAGCATTAATCCTATCCCGAATCAACTATGGGTGCCAGGTGAACTCATCTGCCAAACAAACTGTTCTAAATTCTTTAGATCCCATCCATCATACTGCCCTTAGAACAATTTTTGGTGTCCACAGGACTTCTCCTTCACTTAGCATATGTACCTTGTCTGGTGTTCCACTTCTTTTCTTCTACAGACGTTACTATTCGCAACTAGATACCCTTACTTATCATATACGCAACCAGTCTCACTCTTCTTTCAACTATCCTCCGCCCTTGTGTTTCCCAAATGATCCATTACCAGGAGTCCTCGCTTTCTTACGCCAAAGTAATATAAAATTCCCCAAAATGCAACCAGCTAATCTTTTAGCATCATGGGACCACCTAGAAGCTTACAAGATACACTCGAAAAAACAACACAAACTATAGATAGGTATATTGACTATATGCCAGTGTATACTGATGGTGCAAAGGCGGAAACAGTATCACTCCAGGCGGCAGCAGCGTGTTCTTTCGAAGCGTTTAGCTCGGTCCAACTATTTAGACTAGGTGATTCGTGCACAATACTCGACGCTGAGTTATACGGTATCTTGTATTGTTTACAGCATATCTACCTAGCTCATCCCCGTCCACAAAAAGTTCTCCTAATTACAGATTCAATAGCATCTCTTTACGCAACCAAAACACCCACTGGTTTACCAAATCCAACAGAGCATGGTTGACCTCACGAAAGAAAATTGCAAAGTGTCATACTTATGGGTTCCTGGTCATACTGGGGTACCTGGCAATGGAAGGGTAGACATGGTTGCATGGGCAGCAACTTACTGTCTGGTGAACCTAGATATCGCCCAACCAGCATTGATAAAGAGACTACTCCAACATTAGTCTAAACAGGAATGGAAGTCACACTAGGCCTCTCAAAATACATTTTTAAGAACAATAAAACCATCAACGGAGCCTTAGTGGCCACCGGAGGATAAGTCCCGGCGCGACTTTATAATAATTAATCGCTTAAGAATTGAGCACATTTCTTTGTCTCACGACTATGTGTTCCACAGGACTTCACCTCCCACAACCTGCCTTTTCTGTTCCCAAACGTGTTATCCTGGAGTTCATCATATTCTTTCCACATGTACTAAATTATGCAACATCCCGCTCGTCATTTAACCTAAATTTTTCGTTACAAAAGATCCTCGCCAATACTCCTGCAATGATTGTCCAAACCTTGGTATACATTAGAACAAATCAGATCGCTCCAGGCATTTAAACTTTGGTAATTGCCGTGTACCGTAATGACCTATGTAGTTATACACGGCTCATGGTAAGAAAAAAAAAAAATCTGTTATTTCAATATTATTCGAGAAGAGGTCAATTAAATTTATGTTGTATTAATCTATATTTTAGACTGAAGTTGTTTAAATTGTAAAAAACTGTGATTTACTAAAAAACGAAAAAAAAAAAAAATAGTGTCAAAAGCAAGCGAACAGCTAAAGCTTTCTTTGTATATATATTATGTATGTATGTATAAAATAGCCCTTTCACAACATTTAAGCTGCACATTAGCTGACATTGAATAACAAACTCACTTCATCAGCATATCTATATGATGATTCCTGAACAATAATTTTCGGACCATTATGCAAAGATAAAGCCTATAGGAATAATAATAGATATAAATTAAATTTAAAATTATATAAAAACTATCAGAAAAATATTAAGAGAAAAATTAATCTATACTAATATTATAAAGAGGAAAGATTTGATTGTTTGTTTGTTTGTTTGTTTACATTGAATAGGCTCCGAAACTACTGGACCAATTTGAAAAATTCTTTCACCGTTGGGAAGCTAAAAACTATCTCCGGGTGACATAGGCAATATTATATTTTCAAAAAAATTAGGGATCCTTACTAAAACTCCAATAATGTTACTCAAGGTGTAAAAAAATGACCTAAACAATTCCTTACATCGCGTGCGCTACAAAAACTTTTTTTATAAAACATTAAAATATCAATGTTAATTACCATGGAAATGGAAATTCGGATAAACATCGCCTTAGCATCGTTTACAAGCTCATCACCAATGGAAATAGTGTGTTAACGTAAGGAATGAAAATTTTCGAGCGTTACCGTTATCTTTTGTAAAAGGTACAAAATGCCCAAAAGATTAACATCTTAACGTTCTAGAAATAGTTTCCAGGCGAGGGCATCAAAAATAAGTCGTAATGAAGAACCTTCATCAGAAACTGAAAATCGTCTTGCAAGTCAGAGAGAATACGCGTCGCAATCGCGTGCCAGAGAGTCGAGTATCGAGCGTTCGCAGCGGCTTGAAGAGCAAAATATTAGAAGTATATACAAGCTCGCACTAGGGGATCGAGCTCTGAGCGTTCCCGACGCCTTCGAGATCAGAGAGAAAGACAACAGACGTCAACGACTAGAGTTCGTAATTGAGTTTTAGCTCACAGTAACAGATCGGCTTTCAGATACGATCCACAAATTGATTATGCTCAACAGTCTTCCGTCCAAATCGGAGCCATGAATAAGATCTGCTCCAAGTGTTCCGCCAAAAAATGGGCCAATGAATCTAATGGTATGTGCTGTGCTCCTGGAAAAGTTAGTCTCCCCAATATTCACGAGCCGCCACGGTCAATAAAAAATCTTTTGACAAATAATCATTTACTGATACTCTTACAGAGTCATGAACTGAATTCCGCGCGGGTGTAATTTAACAAATAAAGTAATTTTTTAAAATCATAATTCACGCGAGCAACGCCGCGGGCACAGCTAGTTCCTTATAAAACTATTTTGAATAAATTGTATTGTTACGTAGAGATCTTCCATTAATTTTTAAGTTTATTATTATTATTTTTTTTGAATTACTAACGTAAGAAAATAAGAAAATTTTATTTTCATCCTTAAATAAAAATAAAATTGTTCAGATACCTTTTCTAAGAAAATTATTTTGAATCAATTTTATTAAAATAAATCCGAACTAAAAGTAATTATAAATATCAAAAATCAACTTTACTTTTCATATTAAATTGAGAAACTGAAATGTAAAAAAAAAACTAAAAGCGCCAACACCTGATAATTTAACTTTCTTAATTATTTAAATATTTGAAAGGCATCACTTGCTCACGGCCTATCATGACATCACCTATATGTGAAAATTAGCTACACCCAAGTTACACATTTATTCGATACTTTATAAATTCAGAAACGGTCGCATATACGATAGAAGCAATCAGCCATCTTGAAATGATTAAAATAACACAATGAACAGAAGTCAAAGAGAGAGACAGAAAAATTAAATAAAATAAAAAAATATTTAAAAAAATGAATGCATATACACTAGAATCGTTTATCCTGTCACGATTACCTAAGCGGGAGTAAGCCCAGTTCTAGACTCTAACGGAAAAAATATTACAATTTAAAATATTTTAAAAACTACCCTTAGTGTTATTCGCACTCCACCAACCAACCATATTTTATATATATATATATTAACGATGTATTAATGAGAAACACACACTCCAAAAATTATTTCTTTATCTGAATAATATAGGGTGATTTTTTAAGAGTTAAGTTTTTCAGGTTGGCAGTACTGGTTGGTATTGGCGTCCAAACGTCATCTGTCAAAGTGAAAAATGGAAAGACTTACAAACGAGCAACGATTGCAAATTGTTGAAATTTGTTATCAAAATTCGTGCTCTGTGAAAAATGTGCATCGTTTGTTACGACCATATTATGGTCGTAACAAACGATGCACATTTTTCACAGAGCACTGGTTTTTGATAATAAATTTCAATCATATCGCAATCGTTGCTCGTTTGTAAGTCTTTCCATGATGAAATGGCAGAGTATAGTGAAAACTTTTCACTTTGACAGATGACGTTTGGACGCCAATACCAACCAGTGCTGCTAACCTGAAAAACTTAACTCTTAAAAAATCACCCTATACATTACTTCAACTGCATCAGTAATTTCGCGCATAAAATACGACACTCTGTTTTAAATTTATCTGATTCTTTCCCCTGCATTTATATATAATTTGTATTTTATTTTGTTGAGCTATTCCTTTTTCTTAAATATGTTTAATATACATATATATATATATTTTTAACAAGATAAATGATTTTTTTCGCCCTTTACTAAAACGGGACACGTTGAAGTGAAAAAATATTTTTCTATAATCAGGTTGATTCTTAAAATTCCCAAGTTCAACATTTAAAATCAACAGGTTATCTATAATTTTCAACTAAAATTTCTGAATACAATATATTCTTCAAAAACAATATCTTTGTCGTAAAAGGAAGTGTGTAATGTTCATTTCAAATATAGAATTTTGAGTAATTTTTTTTGTTTTTAGCTTTTTTTCAAAATTATTTTCAAAATATCCCTATAAACAATAAATGAATTAAATATCGAATTTTTGAATAAAAACAATGAATGGAAATATTTTGAGGAAAAAAACGAACAAAACATGTGCAATTTCAACAGAAACTAGCTTAGCTTTCTACTGGTTATTTTTTTGTAATATTGTACATTGTCAACTGGGCAGCAGCATTTCAACTAAATAAAAATAAAATTTGGGTCTGTATCACCGTATTCATTATGTTTACAAAAATAGGTTAAGAAGAATATTTCATTAGAATTACAAAAAAGAAAATTTATTTCTATATATATATATATATATATATATATATATATATATATATATATATACATATACCCAAAGACACGTATATTCGCATACAAATGCATATAATAAAAGACAGTGCCTTTTCTACGAAGTAGCAAAACTAAAAAAATACTTTGCATCGATACAGAAGTAATTTCAGAATTGTCTATTTTTAACTAACTTATATAATAATGTTTCGCTAATCAAATTTAAATAGCCTCGCAGGTAATTTTTAAAACTAAACAATACTTATCTCATTGTCATTCAGATGAACTCGCGGTCAAACGTACCTACACCGAGTACTCTCAAACAATCGTGCCAAGGTGTAGTGAATTCATCAAGGACAGATAAAATATTTTTCTCCCGGAAATCTGAATTTTCATGTCATTAATTACTTTTGTTTTTACAAGTCTATGTTCGATTAATGCAAATGCGTATACGTAAAAACATGTAAATGAAAATCTAGCATGCCCCATAACGTGAACTGCTCTCAGCAAAGGGCAAAATTACTAACCAGAGGATAAAGAATTAGAAAAATCTTACGAACCAGAAATAATAAATAAGTGGTTTGATATAAACAACAAGAGGTAGAAAAATTTGATCACGCGATTTTTTTACAAAATATTTCCGTCAAATATATCAAAAATCTATATACATATATATATTTATACACAGCTGAAATCATTTATCACAATTTTTAAACTGAAAATAAATGAACCATTTTATTTTTGAATTCTAATGATGTTTTCTTTAAGAACACAATATTAATCTGAAGATTCAAGGTTTTTAATAGAATTTTTAATCATAATAAGAATACTGCTATACAGACGGAATATGGCAACTTCAAAAGAACTAAACAAGTTGGAGGAAAATAATTTCTAAATATGGCTTTACAAATTTATTAATATAATTTTACCTTTGGAGGAATATCACTTGGATTAATTACTAAAGAACCCGAGGGTTTTGATTCTTCCATTAATTTTTCCCATGCTGTTAAGCGTTCTGAAATCTCGGTTCCGCGAGTTTCAAATCCCTGCAACATTAGAAAAAAATAAAAATTCTTATAATCAGTAAATATCTATTTAAATGCTCAATTAAAAACATTAAATAAAGATTCAATATGTTAGTGGCCAGGTGGTTTCGCGCCAGACCAAAAAGAAAAAAGAAAGAAAAAAAAATTCAATATCAATTCAACGAATAGTTGAAATTACATTAACAATAAATTTACGAAACTATCACTTTAAGTAGAGATTAAAAAATGTAATGATACTTTAGAATAATTAGAACAAACCAGCGGAATATTCGATCTGAGTTAGCACAGGTCGTTTGAACAGTGCGATAAAATGTGTTTAATTCGTGAAATTTTTTTTTTGCTACAATTATTATTTGTTATTTTGTGTAACTTAATTTGATTTTTTTTGAAAAAAAGTTATTAATGCACTAGTTAAATATTGCATTTTGTTCTAATGAGAAAATACATGAGGAAGTATTAACTTTATGTAAAATAAGTCAAGGTTTAGATAACTAAACTTCAGCTCCAATTGTGGTTCTAGGGCCGGAGTGATGAAAAAAAAAAAAATGAATTATTAAATAAAAAAATAATCTCTGATGATATCAAAAATAAAATATTTGTGTAAATGTTCATTCACTACGATATTTAAAAGTCCTCTGTAGGAACTCGAATACCTCAATATCGTTTGACACAAAGAATTTATGAACTTGAAGATAACTTCTTAGGAGCTAAAAATAAGAAGAAAAAAAAAAGAAATAGAATGATTCAAAAATCCATGTTTTTTGGTATATACGTAAAATATGTCGAAAGAAAAAAAAGAAAAACGAATTGCAAGAAAAAAAAACGAGAAAGTTGAATTACTTTTTTTTTGCAGTTGTTATTTTCGGATAGTTAATTAATTTAGATCATGTACTATAATAAAAAACTGCTTTATTCAACATTATATCAAATATTTGGAAGTTAGTATGCTTTATTGTTGTTAGAAGTATAAATTTTTTTTATTTTGATTTCTCAATATTATTACTTCAATTTTAGGTATGCACGTGTACACTTAGATCTACTAAAGCTACTTCTCAGCACAATTTTTGCTTCCATAATATTATGACATTCCATTATATTAACATCATATCAAAAAAATTTGGTAAAAATTTAATACCGCTGATCTGTTTCGGTAAAATATGAATACGTAAAAATAACTACATCTACCGTTACAGTACGTTCACCATCAGTTACATGATACTTTCACTTTTTATGGGTCACCCAAGTTCCTATATTTAACTGGATTTCAATATTCTTTAAATCGCCGTTTAACATGCCTCGTATAAACGTTTAAACAAATCTTCAAAAGCAATATTTTAGAACCCGCATGCGCAAAATCTGTGTTCCTTCTTATGTTTAAAATTACTCTATCATGTTTATTTTTCAGTGACTGGTTTTTCAATAACACAACGAAGATGTATTGCAAGCATAGAACATCTTTTTTTGTTTTTAAAAAGCAATTTATAAATATAAACAATTTATTTTGGTTGTCTTTAGAGCTAATATCTATACGCATTTAAAAAACTTTCAGCTACAAGATTAAATTATCTGTTTAAACTCAAATACATAATAATTTAAATTACATAGTAAAAAAGTTTGTTTTTAATAGAAACAATAAACTATGTACATTACACATTATCCATTTGAAACCAATTTTTAAACGTATACAAGTTCTACTTCGTTCATTTTTAATTTACTATTAGATTCACTGAAATCACTTGAATTTTAAAAAACGAAAATACGACGTATAACTGTAACATATTATACATTATAACGCGCATTTCATATAACAGAACAAGTCTGAACTTATATAAACAAAACAAGTTAATTATATAAATAAAGTACAATATTTTCTTACTAGCTGAGGATCTTGGAAGCGAGGAAGCGGCTTAATACTAATAGTAAGATACAAAAAACCGATGTGCCATACACTAATAGTAATCAACAATTGCAGTGGAGAATATGTAATGATATTAACGAACCTGAAAAACAGATAAATCACATTCGCATTATCAATAACCAAAATACAGAATTAAAACGTAATTCCTCGCATATGTGTATAACATTTGAGATATCAGCTAAGTTTAAATTATTTTAAAAAAGTAGAAAATTTTCTTACCAGCCCATATTAACAATTCTTTATTGAGACCTTAAAGATTTACATTTTGACTTGTTCCCTGTATAAGAATAAAAAACCTTAATAACGAATGTCAAGAAATTCATATAAATATATAAACTTACGTATGTGAAAAGATATAAAATTATTTTTCGCTTAATTTACGTACTCCATTAACAAAATAATATAACTGTTTACAAGCATTAAACAAAAATTGATTTTTAAAATAAAACTGTAAACACAATTATTACTCCCAACATGTCAATTGTTTATTATTTTCTACGAATTTATTATATTTCTGTTCTATGTATTTATTTATTCGTACTTATATGTATATATATATATATATATATATATATATATATATATATAATGAACTATTTTAATATTAATGTTAACTTAAAAACACATTTATTCTTTATTAAATTCTTTTTACTTTTTTAAACAGCGCTCATCTAAAACATTAAATTCGTCAAACAAGAAAAGCACATCTTTAATAAATCAGTAAGTTCATTAATTATTCGCCGCCATTTTATCAATTTTTATTGCATTTCAAAAGAAACACATAGAATAACATTATTATACAACTGTATAAACAGTAAATATGAAATAACTAAATAAGAGAATTACCGTTCAAATAAATTAAAATAATAAAATTAATACGTACTGAATTCCTTATTTTTGGCAATTTTCTGTTGGAATGTATTTTTAATTTATTCTCATTCAAAACTAAATCGTTTTAAAATTCACATATTTTCATTCCAATATAGCTTCTCGTTTTATTTACATAAAAGAAGCAATAGAACGAACAATTATAATAATTTGAGTTGAAAAAAAAACTATTCTTCTATTTGTTTTTTAATAAAATTTCTATTTAAATTTCTAGTACACATATTATGTAAATAAAATAATTCCGAAGAAATCTTATCAAAAACCGAAAGGTGAACACCTAGAAACAACAAGCGTTCACCATCCTACAACCCACTATAAATACTCTACGTAATACTTGACGATCAATGTTGGTTTAAAAAATGTTACTATTAAAATCTCACAGAATCCTGTTTCCATAGTTACATACACCTTCAACCTGTAAAATTTCCCAGCTAATGTTTCCATGGTAACCGTTCAAAATTCAATCTGAATAATAAGCTCCCTAGAATGCTTTAAAATGTGGATTTCATTGGCACTCAATAAAATAATGGTTAAACTTAAAAAGATTAAGTCGCAGTAAATTCAAGTCTTATTCTCTGTCAATTGGGCCATTTACTTGGTACATCATAAATTTTCAATAATTCACTGAAAAAACCCGTGTCAGAATAAGAAATTTATTAACGTTATAATCTATTAACATTATATACCGCATTTTTGTGTAACTGCTCCTTATTTTTGTGAACACATTAACAACCAAATATTATATTAAGCATTAATAAATAAACCGTTTCTCAGTAACCGTGTGATTAGAATTTTTAAGAACAAATATGCGAGTAAGATTGCACTTTTAACGTTACTTTACCGCATAAAATAATTATTCTATTTGTTGAAATGGAATAAAAACGCATATTTCATAAAATCAAATAAAGATTTTCTAACAAAAAAGTTAAAAAACTTGTTTTTATTATTTTTAAGCAGAGCCGTAATATAATTGAAACTAATTAATATTACAAATTTTATTTCACAAAATCATTATTAATTTTTCTGTCAAAATATATGGAGCACATATATGTATAAGAATTTTTGTCTTTTTAAATAGTCTACGTTTAATCTTTAAACAAGTTTTAAAGCTTTTTTCAGGGAGGAAAATTTGTGGAATTTGTTTTATTGCTCCCGTCAGCTCCGTCAATTTAAATAAATACTTTTTTTATTGATTTGACTTAATGAGCGGAATGCGACAACTTTAACTGTTCTAGTTATTGCAGTAAATGCTTTATTCTACTTCATAATGTCTTACAGAAATATTACATTGTGGAAGAAGTATATAATTCATAGATTTGGCCTTGATAAAAATAAATTAATATTTGGTCTCGGTACTTTATCAAGGGCGTCGCCAGCCGATGAGCCGAGGGGGGGGGGGGGAGGTGATAGAAAGAGGATATGAGTTATAGGAAAAATAAAATTTATAATTTGTAAAGGCTTAATATTTTATTAAACGAGAATAAAATCTTAATTAAAACATCATTTTCGTGTATTCCTGGCAAATTGTTCTACTACTTTATTATAAAAGTCAAATTGTCCATGATTACACGCCTATGAATACTCATCATGGTCAGTTGATTAAGTGTTCCGAAGTTCTAGGTGGGGGGCAACGCCCCCCCCTGGCGACACCCATGACTAATACTAACGTATTATTGTGCCGATACCTTTAAATTATTTTTTTAAAAACATATTCATCATTAATCTACACTATTCGAATTAAGAATGGTTCTGATAAAAAACTTTTATAACATCGAAGACGTAATGCAGTTAAGTACGGTTGCAGAACTTTCGAAGTCAGATATTAAAAGAAATTTATCAGAAAGGAAGGGAGAAGAAATAAGAATTGCACGAATTACGGCTGTAGATTCAACAATAAAAAAAGAGCAGCCGGACAAAAGCTTAAAGGATACAGATTAATTGCAAGAAGGAAAAACCAAAGAGACATCAACCCTATTAAGCCCCTTGGACCTATCGGTAAAAATAACGACCAATTACGGCATAAAGAATCTAAAATATTATGAAATTCAGATATAACTATGGAGTGGGAAAGAAATTTAACAGAATCTGGCACATAGAATATGTGAGAAGTATGCAAAAGACTGAAGTAAATAAGGGAAGAATAGAGAGGTATTCATAAGAAAAAATATGCGGTGAAAAATTACTAAAACGAACAGAATTAAATGATAAGACTGGAATTTTGTTGAGAGCAAAACGCCAGTCGTGAAAGATTAAGCAAAGACGAACGTAAGAATTTTGTATGCGACCAAGTTTTAAAAGGAGAGATTTAAAATAATTACCATATACGTAGGAGCAGTAGTCCAACCTGGAAGGAATAAAGAACTCATGTAGTAAAGTAAAAATGTAAGGGTCACCATCATTCCAACTGCACGATGAGAGAAATTTTAAAAGGTTTATTCTTTTAAGGTAAGAAGTATCAATTGTTTGATAAAGTTTAATTGTGCAGAATTCATTGTTCCTGAACTATCGGTGAGATCGTTCCTTTTAATTTTTTCGCATTTACCGTCGCGGATTTATATTATTTTTATCGCTACTTTCATCTCTATTATTATTTCGAATACCGTTGTTGTCTTGTTTGATCGATATTTCAATTTATTAATCTAGCTACTTTTTAATTTTCGATTTTATTTGCTAACTTAAAATTTAAACTTAATTTATGCCAGACTCGCCTGATTTCCTTTTAATTTTCTCCGCGCAGTTGGTAAACGCACTACCAACCCCATCGCACATATTAAATCTAATAAAACTATTAAAACTGTTTTAGCTAATATATCTCCTTCTAAAGATAATATTGTCTTAGCAGAGAATAAGACTATTGACACGGATATTTGCAATAATGCTTCTCTAACTACGACTATTTCCGAATAACTTCGAAGGACAAATTGTGGTTTTAGTCAAGAATTTAGAAAATAAAAACGCAGCTTCACCCGATGTTTCTAGTCAAAAATGTTTTGGAAGAAAGTCACCGGTTTATCCGCTATTTTACTCGTTCGAGAATAAACTTGATTAAGCTTATCTTTTTCTCTACTCTTGCAGCTAATCAGTTTCTGCTTTCCGAGAACATCTATAAAGAACTTGAAATAATATAATTTATTTCGCAATCTTTATTATTCCGTTTCGGCATAGATCGTGATATTCCTACTGACTTGTCCATCAGTGAACTTCTCTTAAATTGCTCTTTTGAGGTGACAATTTGTTATATTCGAAGATTACAGAAACGAACTTGTGAAAATTCTTTTGTGCCGACTTCTATCATCGAAATTAAATTTTTAAACTTAACTCTTCTGCCTTATGTTAATTTTTACGATGCGCACCGCGTCAAAGTTGAGCTGGCTATTCGCAGACCTAAACTTAGTCGGAATTATCTCCGATTCAGCCATTACAGTTCTTCATGTCGGAGCAAACCTATCTGTTCCTTTTGTTTCGGTAGTGATTCTTCTTCTGAATGCACTGTCACCCAACAAAATAACTCATCTAGCTTTCGGTGCGTTTATTGCGGTGAATATCATTCTGCCCTTGACCTTTCTTGTTCGTTATTCAAGGAGCAAGTTAATATACATAAAATCATGTAGCCTTCAAAATGTGTCGTATTCCGAGGCTAAGAATATAAGTCAAGAGAAACTGGTACCCCGGCTTTCACCTTTGCTGATATTTCTAACCCGAAACAATGTCCCCGCCTTACAGGACTCTGCTAATACTACAAAAAAGGAAACAGTAAAATTATTCCAGTAGTTCCTTCTCTTTACATATCAGGATTATCTTACCAAAAACATCATTCCTAGCTAAAATCATAAAATCCTTTTAATTCCAATTTAATCGTTAATTCCGGCTGCAAAGGTCTCCGATCAGTAATTTTTACCCATTAAAAACATCCGTCTGAAATTCCTTCTTCCTCTAAATCAATGAATATGAACACACATCTCCGACAGTCAATAGTTCTGTTTCTACTGACTCCATACTCCTTCCGAAAATGATTTAATTTCTACCTTATTATCTACTTTAAGTAAGTTTGGAATCCCTGATTTGAATGATAAGATACCAGTTTTATGCCAAGTTCTGCAGTCTTACAGATTCTGTTAGTTAACATTTTCTTTTATTTCTCCTTATATGTTCTATTATTTTGACATTTTAATGTCTTTGCTTTGGTACATAAACTTGAAAAGCGTTACCAAATGGAAGCGTCACGAAATGGACCGTCACGGAAAATCGTTACGAAAATTTCATGTTTTTACTTGGATACGACTGATTACTAATATTTTCATGTCCTTTTACTTTGTCACATAAACTTGAAAAGCGTCACAAAATGGAGAAGTGTTTCCCATAGCGACTTCTTATGAAAACTGTAGGGTTGTGTATTTCACACGTCATTTCCTTGTTTACATTTGCTGAGCGCACAAAACAATTACCATAGTAATTATAAATTAAATGTAACTTTAGTCTCGTGTAAACCGTTTCTTTTCCATGAAAAGTGTTATGGATTCCGAAGCGAACGAGAGACCAACTTGCGTCAGCTCGCACCAAGGTGCACAAGATGAAGCTCGACGAGACCGGTGGCCTACCACACAAGATCGAGCTCCTTATTGACAAGCCGTACATGATGCGAGTAAACATCGACGTCACCGACGGTCCCGTGAACGGCACGATAGGCCTGCTGCAGTACATCGAACGCTCTCGCGAAACCGGCAAGATAATTCGACTTTGGTTAAAATTCGACAACGTTAAAATCGGTAAATTACTACGATCGGAAATTCGGATAGACACTGTGTAGCGTATCCGTGTATCTACGAGCATTGGACGCCGATCGGCTTACGTTCGTCAACGGTGACACTTCCTAGTAAGATGGTTACCTGTAAACGATCGACATTTCCACTCACACCTGCTTGCGCGATATCGATTCACAAATCGCAAGATACCCGGCGGCGGTATACGAATACTCGAAATCGCACGACCAGCGACTCGTGTACGTCGCTCTGTCTCGATGCTCTTTGTACGAAGGGTTGTTCCTAACGAATAGGAATGGGGACCACCGATTTTACCACGGACGCGAAAAACAGTTGAAAGATTAGAACTGAGTTTGAACGTCTTACGCGTCATCGTTTAAGCACGCATGCTTCCCGCTGTCGGGATTTTGTGGATCGTTCGCGTACTCGGTCTGTCGATGTGCCCACACTATGTTCACTCAACGTTCAGTCGTTGCGCTCACACTCGCTTGATATAACGTGTGACTTTATATACCTTCGTGCAGTTTGATCGCTCTCTCTGAAACGTGGTTATCAAACGCCGATTGCGATAAATTTGAACTTGTTACGATCGTAAATCGACACAGCCGCAGTCGGCCCGATTCGTATCAATTAGGAAAAATATGGTTTCGAAGAATGTGTAACGTGATATATCCGATAGACGACGCGTAAGACGTTCAAACTCAGTTCTAATCTTTCAACTGTTTTTCGCGTCCGTGGTAAAATCGGTGGTCCCCATTCCTATTCGTTAGGAACAACCCTTCGTACAAAGAGCATCGAGACAGAGCGACGTACACGAGTCGCTGGTCGTGCGATTTCGAGTATTCGTATACCGCCGCCGGGTATCTTGCGATTTGTGAATCGATATCGCGCAAGCAGGTGTGAGTGGAAATGTCGATCGTTTACAGGTAACCATCTTACTAGGAAGTGTCACCGTTGACGAACGTAAGCCGATCGGCGTCCAATGCTCGTAGATACACGGATACGCTACACAGTGTCTATCCGAATTTCCGATCGTAGTAATTTACCGATTTTAACGTTGTCGAATTTTAACCAAAGTCGAATTATCTTGCCGGTTTCGCGAGAGCGTTCGATGTACTGCAGCAGGCCTATCGTGCCGTTCACGGGACCGTCGGTGACGTCGATGTTTACTCGCATCATGTACGGCTTGTCAATAAGGAGCTCGATCTTGTGTGGTAGGCCACCGGTCTCGTCGAGCTTCATCTTGTGCACCTTGGTGCGAGCTGACGCAAGTTGGTCTCTCGTTCGCTTCGGAATCCATAACACTTTTCATGGAAAAGAAACGGTTTACACGAGACTAAAGTTACATTTAATTTATAATTACTATGGTAATTGTTTTGTGCGCTCAGCAAATGTAAACAAGGAAATGACGTGTGAAATACACAACCCTACAGTTTTCATAAGAAGTCGCTATGGGAAACACTTCTCCATTTTGTGACGCTTTTCAAGTTTATGTGACAAAGTAAAAGGACATGAAAATATTAGTAATCAGTCGTATCCAAGTAAAAACATGAAATTTTCGTAACGATTTTCCGTGACGGTCCATTTCGTGACGCTTCCATTTGGTAACGCTTTTCAAGTTTATGTACCAAAGCAAAGACAAAAATGTCATCACTCCTTCGCCCCTCAATATTCCTTTTCTTCTTATATGTTTTGTATTCTCGCTGTTCTCAGTATTTCTATTCGCTTTTTTCTACGTCTTTCACTGGCTTCCGTTTTTATCTATAAGGATTCTTAAAACTGTTTATATGAATTATCTGTATGCGACACTACCAACAGAATTCGTTTCTTCAGCACCAATGTTGATTCCATAAGGGTTTCTACTCCTTTTCTCAGCACATTCTCTAGGTGTTGCTTAACTCCTTTAATTAGGGTAGTTGATAGCATACAGAGACTCAACCGTAATCAATTTTATGAGCGATGCGAGCTGCTGCTTCTGATTAAATCTTACCTTGTACCGTTTTCCTTATTATTTTACAATTACCTATCATTTTGTTATATATTTTCTACAACTGTTTTCGTTGATGTTGTTCACCGCCTTTGACTAGGTTGGTTGATAACATACTACGGCTCACACGAAATGACTTATTTGAACGATGAGAAAAAATCGGAATAATGAGAGTGGAAATGTGAGGAAATACCTTTAAGAGCACATATGGAGTCAGAGACAACCAAATATTTAGAAAACGATTGCCTTTACTACAACCAACCAGCTTAGTTAAAAGTGGCACGCAGAAGAAACAGCAATAAGAAAGAAAAGAACATAAAAAAAAAACAAATGCTAAGGAAGCAAAAAATATAAATAAAAAAATAAACCGAAATAACGGCTCATTACCTAAATACGCGCTGTTCACATGTGAGAATATATATTCAATGAATACCGTCTCCGATTATCAACCATCCTGTTTAAAGGGATTTTATAAAGGGAACAGATTAACATTTAAAAAAAAAGAAAACTGTACTACTAAGTGTGTAGCAGGTGTTATAGCAACTGAAAAAGAAGTAATAAATAAAGGAAACAAATGTAAAAAAATTGCTAACATTGACTATTGTTTCCGGTCTATGCTCACGAAAGAGGTGGATGTAAAAATTAATATTACGAAAGGAAAAAAGTAAAAGAAAAGAGGAAAGAAGAAAATAATGGTTTATTAGAAGGGGATAAAAAATATGATTAGGAATATTAACAAGATCTAAGCTTATTAGGTGTGAAGAATAAACTTCTGAAATAAAAATTGAAAAGATTTTCCAAACTCTAAAGAAGCCACAACGTTAATATGCTGATGACACTGTATTGGTTGTTAAATTTCGTTTTCTTTATTTTAGAAAAAGGTATAGTTTTTCACAAATAAATCAATTTAAGTTATTTATAGAAATCTTAAATTATGGCTTTTTTCTTTCTTTCAAAAATTACAGAAATTTGAACTAATTAAAATTAAATAGTTTATGTAGCTCGATAGAATAAAGATCTTATAAACAGCTTCATTAATTTTGCTATGTTCTGAATTTAATTTCAAATAACTCTTTTAAAGTTACAATGAAATGATAAAATTAACACACAAAGAAATAGGTTTTTTGACACGAATTTTGTTTTTAACGTAAAATAGATGTATAATAAAAAAGAACAGATAAAATTTATAACAATTAGATTTTATTGAATAGTATAAAAACACTGTTTATAAAAGAAAAATATTCGTAAACATATAATGTAGCAATAATATAACGTTAAAATCAGAGTTGGCTACAACTTAGGGTAATAAATAATATACATAAAAAATTTTTTTTAAAGTAAAATATGTAGAATGTAAAATACGCATAAAACATAAAATTAGCTCAAATCTTAAATTTCATTAAATTTGTAAATTTTGATTAATAAAATTAACTGTTGTAGCATCGATGCCCTTGATTCCGAGCGCTTTGTTTTGTACTCGAAAATCTTGGCACTAGGTCTTCCTGCTCCGTATAATTCTTCCTTTGTCCTTTCCTTTCCATCTCCAGATATAATCCCTGTACTCCAATCTTTCCTAAGCTCTATTTCTAATCGTCTCTTTATTTAATCCCTTCCTTAATTTTTGTTGTTGTTGGGTCAATGCCGCTGGCGCGCCCAAAAAACAAAAAAAAAAAACAAACAACAAGCATCGATGCGTCACGATAAAATTACTAAATTGTTATTATTTAATATCAATTTCTTCAGATAGTATTTTTGGAAAATTTTGTATTGTTTGTCTTCAAACGCCATCAATTTTTTTTTTAAAAATGAAAACAAAATAATTTTGTACTAGGATTTTAAATTCATTTTGTAAATTTTAAATGACGGATAATAATTATTTAAATAATAATAATAATAATAATAATAATAACATTAATAATAAAATTATTTGAGGAATGGAAATAAAAATAACCAGAAGAAAATACACAAACGAATTTCTCTAATTTTCCGTAAATTTAAACTTTTTTACGCATTCTATACTTTGCTATATTTTTATACTTTTTATGCATTCATTATTTTACATAAAAATAAAGAATTTTATTTTATAAGTAGAACATTCCGAGTATCTCAGTTCTAGAAACTAGCTACTCTGAGTTGTTTTAAATTCACATATCTGTTTCAAGAATAACATTATAAGCGGAGAAATCGTTTGAAAAGATAATGCAAAAATATTTACTACTATTGCAGTATAATTAGTAACCCTTTAGAATCGTATATAGAACTGGTAATTTAAGATAAAGTAGCAAAATATAATAGATTATTCATTTCAGCTCTTGACTAATTAAGCCGAAATTATTTTAGATTGTAAATATTACAATTGTAAATAAATAAATAAATAAAAATAAATTAGTGACTATTATTATTCACATTTTAAATAGAAGATACGAAAAAAAAAATTATTTCCTCGTGAGATGAAATTCTCTTTTTCTGTTACATAATCAGCCAATAATAGTTTTAAATTTACAACACGAGTTTGTAAGTTAAAATTGTAAACAGTAATCTGAATATGCTTTATGCCGCTTAGATATATGATTTTTATGCAATTGTAATTAAGTAATGAAGTTATTATAAATCAAAAACTGCGACTGCTAACTCACAAAGATAAAGTGCTCTTATAAAATTTCTTTATAATTTAAATGAATAAATAAGGTATATGGTAATTTAACTAAGAATGGTATTAAGGACGAAAAAAACAGAAGATGGTTTAATTCAACCAGATTTCCACTTGAAGGATCACTCAATATCGAAATTAGTGTAAATACGTATTTCACTCACTTATAACTAAAAATAATTTTCGCACTTTGATATATCTTCAAAGGACATTTTTTGTAATTTATTTGGAAATTGGTTTATTTACTTTTTTTGTTAAATAATTTTATTTTAACCTCCTACTTATTTTTTTAATCAAACAAGTATTATACAGCGTGCGCCGTATTGTATTTTAAGTGACTTTGTTTATTCAAATACACGAAACCTATTAAGGCAATGAAATTCGTCATTTAAAATAAACGGTTTAAACATATTTTAAATTATAATTATACTGTAATAATGCAACTAAAATAGCGAGTTTTAAAACCTAATTTGAATTGCAACTGAAACCTGAAATTTCATAAAGGAGTTAGTTAACTTTAAGCACTGAGATATTTAGAGTGCCAACTCTGACGAAAAATACTTAATTCATATAAATGCGGAATAAGGATATATATCGACTTTATTATGATGGTCTACTTTTTGGTGTTACAGGTGTAGATGATGCTTTAAACACCAACGGATTTGAAACACGAAAAATGGTTGGTAACATAGTTGCTAAGCTAGTGAATACTTCTTCCGATATATCCTAAAGAATTAAAACAAATAACTATTACAAAACATTGCCTAATAACTGTACGACACGTGTCTTATAATTGAACATAAACCATTAAATCACGTATCATATTAATCATAAAATTACTGAAATTATGGTCTATTAAAGTACAGTCGATTCGCGATTATCCGGATAGATTTCTCAAAAAAATAAACAAAAAAAACAAAAAAAAGCCAAAGCGCTTTTATAAAATCCACAGCTATACGCAGTACATATCTGAATATTTGTTTACATTCGCTGCAAATGAAAATGTTGTGAAATTTTTGAAACTTAGTTTCACAAACAGTTTGTGCCCGCAGTTGCGAAACACTTGTCCGACAAACAATACCGAGAAAAGCAATCCTTATTCTCGATAATGCACCTTTCCATCCGGCAACTGAGGAGTTACAAGATGATGGTGATATAAAGGCAATGTTTTTACAAGCAAACGTTACATCGGTATGTCAACTATGAATCAAGGAATCCTAAAGGCCTTAAAAAAAAAAAATATCGACGCTGACTTCTCACCAGACTAATATCAAGCGTGGAAAATGACTGTCAGGTTGCTTTAAAATCAGTTAATGTGCTTGATGTTATCATTTGGTTATCTGAGGAATGGGAAGAGACTAGTTTTATAGCATTAGTGCGGTCGCGGGAAATATTATTAAATCATAAAGTCAGTGATAAATGGGATAAAACTGACAAACAATGTGATCTGGATAGTTCAAAAGACAACGAGGAGCTTGTTTCTCTAATAAAAAATATTCCAAGATGTGAAACGAGTAATACGGATGACGTTACAGAATGGATGAGGAGTGACGAGATCGAAGAAACGACAGATGAGAATATCACGGTACTCAGCGAGGATCCAGTTGAAGAAAATATGGATAACGAGTCGCTTCAAAGTGTTATGCCACACGGTGAAGGTACATTACTCAACAGGAAGAAGCGTCACCGGCTGATATCATTTGTTTACGCAAGTGGCGAGATCTATCAGCAAGGAAGAGAATGCAGCGAAAGACACAGACCTTAATCATAGACTTCTTTAAAAACTAGTTAATGTACACCGTAAGTTAATTTTCATGTTTACTTTTTTATAAGGTGAGTTAATTTTCATTTTTTTATTTAATTTGCAGTATTTAACCTTGAATTCCGGCGTATCCAGATTTTTTGCTATCCGCACCGGCTGGCCGCCCAATTAATCCGGATAATCGCGAGTCAACTGTAATTTGTTTACTAGTAGATTGCGCCTTTTACTATGTTATATCCCAGGAATCGACAATTTTTTTAAAGTTACGAAACGTACTTAGCTACGACGAACTTTTTAATAACTTATCCATTTGTAAACAATTTCTTAAGTAGGACAGTTCATTTTAAAATATAATTTAATTTCATAAAACAAACGTAATTTGATTAGTAACGTTTTTAATTTTCCCTTCGATTTTATAATGATTTCCTTTTATTTTTAGCGAATTAGTTTCATCATGGTTGAAATTGCACTCGTTATAGAGTAGTTTTTGTATTTCATATTACAGCAACATTCCCAAATTGAGTTATTCGAAAGCGTTAATGGTTTAAAAATTATTATCGAAGTTGATGAACAAGTAATCGAAAGCAGCATTATTTTTTAAATTCTTGATACATGTTAGGAATTTTCTGTTTTAAATTTCAAAAAATTGAAAAAATCAATCTTAAAGAATACATAATAACTTTTTTTTAAAAATAAACAAATAACAAAACTCTCATTCAGCACATTTTTAATGTGTATTGTTTTTTATGTGTACACACAATGTGTAGTTAGAGTATTTTGTAAGTGTTTGCCTACGTTCTGATGTTACATACGTTCAATTAATCGAGATGGGAAGACCATGTAACGGAAATGAATCAAAACTTGACACTGCGCTAATTAATACAGTTTTTTTCACTATTGGTCTCCTTTAGGGTAAAAATTACACGTGGCAGTTATTAATAGTTAATGTTTCGAATAAAAGTACTCCATCTACCCCACTTGAATATTAATGTAATGTAAATTAGAACAACCTGGACATTAAATTAGTTGCGCTACAATTAACAAGCTTATCGCAGTCAGATTTCTAATTAATAAAACTGCCTTTCATTTTTACGCGACCAATTACCCCGGCTTTAAACTGAATCAATTTTTATACTATTTTCTCAGTTAAAAATTTAAAATGTTTTGGTTTGCTTTGCTTTTTATTGTTCTCAATTCTATTTTAGTGTTACTGAACTTTATCTCATATTTTTTCTCTTTGCGTTTGGTTCCCGTAGATTTTTTTACTTTGGATTACTAGTTTGTCCTATATGCTGGAATATGCAGAACATGACATTTTATAATTCCAACCATAAGTAACTGAAGTAAGTTATCTTCATGTTATTTTAGTTTTATATTTCTTTCAAATAATGGCCGAATTAAATTTTTGCTTAAAATTTGATTGATTTTGTTGTTACAAAATATGAGTAAAGAATTTATCATAATTTTCATTTTTTCTTTTTTTTCTTAGCTTTTTAACCGTTTTCATCGTTTCTTATTTTTTTTATACTACTTTTATAGCAAAGAGTTTTTTATATTTGACTTCCGGTTTGATATTTTCTCTATCGCATATACTTTTTTCGCCTTTCTCATTAACGCTCTAAACAATACCGTTTCTTCGAATTAAATAATGATGCGAATATATGTGCAAATATCAATTAATGCACATTGGATTTCGAAATACTGAAATATTTATGTTGTCTCTGAAATTTAATATTTTTTTCAGTAAATTTTATGTTCCACTGAAAATTATTCAAATCACTGAGAAAGTTTTAAGTATCTGAATACATATCTCGTCATTTTAAATTTTATGATTTATTTTTAAAAAAGAAAAATAAACTAATCCGTTGTTTAATGTATTAATATTAAATAACACATTAATAGTTATTTTTTCTGACTTAATTAAAAGCTAAAAGTACAAAGTGGTACTGCAAATACGTTTCAATAGTTTTATCAATAATTTTAATATTTCATGTAGATGTTTTAAGTTATGGTACGTTCCGTCTTTCACAACAGAGTACACCGTAATTCTAAACGTATATAAAAAAAAAAATAAACAACGCGATGAAATATTTTAATTTACATAACAGAAGTGGTACTTACTTTTGGAACAAGGAACTGTAAATTTTTTAATTCCGAACCTCCCCACGTAGCCATTTCAATCATAAACCCTTTCATGCATTTGAACATCAGTTCAGCTCTCTTCGTGCACCAAGCAACTGTCATTTCCTAATAGAAAAAAAAGACTTCTATATATATATATATATATATATATATATATATATATATCGGTAATAAAATCAACTAATAAACTGTTATTTAAAATAGAATTAAACCATTTCAGTTATTACTCTTATTTTTGCATATCTGTTTTCTTCCGTATTTATTTTTATGTTCGCAGTCGACGTACTGCAAATTTTCTATATTTTAATAAATAATACCACAACCACGTTGAATTACATATTCAATCACACTATAATTATTTTAATGCCGGTGAAAAACATAGTATATTTCATTCAATGTTCAACCTTTGATATAATACAAAGTATAAAATGTCATGATTTCAAAATGACAAATTTAATCTGTTTGGACGGGTGTATAACCACCACACAACTTGGACCTGCTAATACCGATCAATTAAACAATCGTATTAAGAGAGCAATCAATATATATTCTGAAAAGCGTATTTTTCCAAATTTAGTTAATCGCTACCGTTTATATGTCATTATAAAAGATGAATATTTTGAGTTTCGACTTTGTTACTTTTTTACACTTCTCAGCTCGTTTTCCAAATACTCACTTTCAGCGTTCCTGAAATACCCCAAAAAAATTAATTTTAAATGAACAGATTTTCAGTGATTTTTCATAAATTTCGGATATATTTATTCGAACAGATTGTAAATTTGTAAAAATCGTATAAAATATTAATTATACATTATGTTAAAAAACAATAAAAATCCGAAATTATTCTTACTTCAGTCATTTCATGCATCAGCAATACTGGAACCGTAAGCGTAGTAACATCGTTAGAGCAAGCAGTTTTTAAAATATTTCGTAATCCGAGTATTGCTGCATGTCTCGAGTTAATATCATCTAATTATCAAATACATTACTATTTTACTTCGTTGCACAATTATGACGTACATATTGGTACATAGTGATCAAGCACAGAATCAGCAAATACTACCTTGATCAAAAAGTTTCAGGAACGACCACGGTGTGGGGCTCTCATTCAACCAATTTGTTTTTTTTTTTTTTTTTTTTTTTTGTTGTTAGATTGCCACATCTGTCGTTGGTATTCCCGCCAAATTTCAGCGTGATAGCTTGACATTTGTAAAAGTTATGCCATGTTGAGTACATCTACTCTTGTGTGTGTTTTCGAATTTTGACGATTTTAAAAATAGAATTAACTTTGCATCAGCGAGTTTAAAACAGATTCAGCGGAGCGAAGATCTTGGAAATATTAGAGAAGTGTTTTGACAACGATACTCTATCGAAAACAAACGTTTATGTGTGGTACGAACGCTTCAGAAGTGGTGGCGAGCCCGTCAAGGATGATGAACGCAGTGCCGGCCATCGACATCGAAAACCGAGGAAAACGTCGATAAAATTAAATTAACGATGGCTGAAAATCGCAAATTGATCATCAGAGAGAGAGAGAGAGAGAGAGTTGGCAGAAGATTGAACATCGTTTATGGATTCGTCCAAGACATTTTGGTTAATGATTTGAGCTCGAGACATGTCCTTGCAAAGCTGGTGCCGAAAGACCTGAATTTCATGCAAAAAAGGGATATCGTTACTCGCGGTTTTTTGTCTAAGAATAGAACGAATACCATTAACCGGCCTCAAATTTGCCCGATTTGACTCCCTGCGATTTCTTCCTGTCCGTTCAACTCAAGAAATCGCTCCGAGGAATGCATTTCAACCGCCGAGAGGAGATAACAGAAAAATCGAAGATGGCTCTGATGGCCTTACAGAAAACCGAGTATAATAAATGTTTCGAGAATTTGATCAACCGCTGCCATAAGTGCTGCGTTGCAGCCAATGCGGAGTACTTTGAAGGAGACAAAATCAATTTTGCTAAATAAACTTGAATTTTTAATTTTCTGAACAAGTTCCTGAAATTTTTTGATCAAGGCCGTAAATCAAAAACGAAAATAATAGAGAATAAAATACACATGTCTAAAATAAAAGTAACCTGAGAGAAAAATTAACAAGATGGCATCAGCTTTTAAAGAAAATTATTTAAATGACCGCCGAAATACTAAAAATGATTAAGTTTCAATTGCATTTAAAAAAATTAAAAACATTTACTGTTGATTTTAGTTAATATTTTTATACTTTTTTTCTTTTCTTTTACGATTACATTTATTCATTTTTCTTCTTCTTCTTTTATTAGGTGTTCTAATTAGATTCTTTGAAGTTTTTTTCTTTTTAATTTACACATTTTCTTCTTTCTTAATTATTCTTTCTGTAATAAACTATAAAATTTAAGTAACAAAAGTAAATGAAATAATATAATTTATGCGCGTTGAAAATATTTTTCAGGTATGTCTGCTAGTAGATAATCAAATGTAAAATGAAGGAACTAGAAACTTAATTGTTTTATTTATGTATGTATACATATATATAGGCCACTTTGGCTTCGCAAAGAGCTCTGCCCCTTGACCCCTCTTGCTTAAATTTCTGTCTCTTTCTCTTCTATACTTTGTATAAAATGATCAAAATTTACAAAATAATTCTAAATCGGTCCATATGAATATAAGAACATAATCACAAAACTCTTATCCTAACATTTAACTTTTATTATATAAAATTAGGACATTTTTTCGTTACAAAATTTAATAGGGGCCGACCTAAGAATTACGTTGTAATTAATATATATATATAAAGTCTGTACAAATTAAAATATAACAAACGTTACATAAAATTGGAGAATTTTTTCTAATAGGTGCCGGCCTTAGAATTAAGTTGGAATTAATATATAACTAAATAAAACAAATTAAAGGGCACATTACATTTATGGGTAACAATTATAAAATACTTTAGCGGTAACTCATCTTAAAAAAACTGTGTAAAAATGAATGAAGGATGAAAATTATCGCAGCAAAATCGCATGGAATGAAACAAACCAAATTTATTATATATCAGTGAAATAAAGTCTAAAATTTAAAATATTCATTAATAAATATTAATAAAACAGTACAGTTAAAATATACGTAAATAAGAAATTTAAAAAAAAATCTCCTATAGTCTTATATTTAGTCAAGCGTAGGCAGGTCAGAATATAATTATAAAATTTTGATATTGTACATAATTGATATTTAAGTATAAAAACAACTGTTTATAATTATTGTATTATGTAAGAATGAAAAAAACTAAATTTTTCTACAAATTTACTTTGCGCTAATACACCTGCGCGTATAATACACTCACACACCACACATGCATAGTTTGTAGAAAAGCCAATTTATCAATTTGCACAACATAAAAAAAAGTATGCTTATATTTGACACATTTGCTACAAATCAAATTGAAAGAAAATATTTATTAGCGCAGAAAGTTATAAATTAAAAAATTATAACTTTTGCTGAATCGCATATGGACAAAAAAAAAAAATTAAAAACGCTCCTACACATTCTTCTAAATCTAAGCTACATAAGTGATCTTACTTGATTTCACAGAATCGTCGATTATTAAGTGGAATACTATGTGAACATTGGATAAATTAGAATGCCGTGTTATGAAAACATCACCGGGCTGTAAATTTTTTGAATTAGTCCGCCTACTCTGCAAAAAAAATTTTAATAATTTTATTTCATCCATTACTTTGAGGTTAAATAAAATAATATTTAGTAGCTTAATACTTTTTAAAATCATAGTGATAGTAGTTTAAAATTGAATATTGAACATAATTTGAAATATCAGTTCAAAAAGAAAAAAGTAAAGAGCGTAGCAGGTTAAGATATTGAGAAATGAGCCCAAACTAATCAGGCATCGGAAAATACTATCTTCCTGAAAGTTTCAGCTTGCTAGCCTTTAAGGGACGCCCCCTAGGAGAAATGTAAAATCAGGTTTTTTGACGATATCTTGAGAATCAGTTGACCGATATTCTTCAAGTCGGGTTTAAATTTAAAATATTTCAAAACCCTGCAATCGAAAAATATTTTCGGACCTAATTATCGACAAAACCTAATCTAAAAATCCATTTGGAAATTTCAAAGCGCTATAAAAATAGATCTAAAACAAACACCCCACTGAAAAAATTATATATCGTGTATTTTATGCCAAACTATCCTCATGCATTTTTTCAGATTCTTTAAAGCAGTGCACGCACCTTAAAAAAAATAAAAACTGTTCTTTTGCATTTGCGGCCGTATTTTGCTTCTATGAGCTGGAAAAAAAGATACAGAATGGTATAATAAGTACTTTCCAGTATTTTGGACACAAAGAGTATAGAGCAAAACATTTAAATCTCATTTTTCTGCTGGTTTTTCATTTTTGTAGCTCACAAACTACTGAAATGATCCCCATATTCCTCTTGATTCTCAACTAAAATGACTTATAAATATCCTCTAATAGATTATAACCAAAGTGTTTTCTGAAAAACTACCCAACTGAATTCATTCGGATTTTTAATAGTTGCGAATACCCCTTAAAAACTAAAAAAAAACCTTTTGTTTTGAATTTTTGGCTATATTTAGCTCCCATGAGGTGATAAAAAAAAATTTTGGTCTTAGTTTTTTTTTTTAAAAAATAGCAAAATAAGTATTTTTCAATATTTAGAACACAAGGAATATGAAACAAAGTATTTAAATCTCATTTTCCTGTAGGCTGTTTGGATAGTTTTTCGGTTTTATGTCTCAAAATATAGTGAAATAATTCATATTTGTCTGCTTTCGCTTAAAGGAAACAAGAATCAGCTCACAACTGCAGAAGCAAACCACTCTCTCGGGTAACAATGGTCTGCTGAATTGTTGAAGCCGTTCACGGTGTAGTAGGCCAAAAGCGGAAATTGCTTCAGAACCAGTTTGATAATAAATTGTTTGAGGATGCTGGATTGTACCATAAAATCCCTCGTTTCTTGCACAATGAATTTGGTTCACGATTTGTTTCTCGTGCAAGCACCAGTAAGTTTTATCTTAACTAATGGATCGCGATAATACAGAAAATGCTCTATATTTGGAGGTGCGATAGGGAAGTTGAATCGCCGAAAAGTTCCTTTTCAAAAATTAACATCTACTGACGTCATGGGTTTTCCAGAGTTAGTGGAAAAAGATTTAGAATTAATCTTTATTGGCACTTATTAATTACAGTTAGCAATTTCATATTTAGCTGAAATGATGGGCGATTCCGGAGAGAAATAAATCTTCACAACCAGAAGGAATCATCAGCAATTATCAAAATTCAAATAAGATCCCGTCACGTTAGTAGTCGGACGTATAACTGCTACATACAGTGTAATTGGGTATAGTGGTATTACTGAATATTACTGTGAGTGTGCTAATGGTATGCCAACCATTGGCTGTTGCGCACATGTCGCTGCAGTAATATATTACTTATCACATATACGATATCTATCAAAGTTAATCAAATTTGCTGAACATTTTACAAAACTTTTCGATGCTGAATATCATACATCAGTTATACAAGAAGACAGCGATGAAGATGATTAGTTGTTATTAGCTGCTATGTTAACTATTTATATATTCTTTATGTTTAAAATATATGGTAATATTGGCAGTGCCTTTCCAGATAAAAAAAAACAGTACAAATTTTATTACTTATTTTTAATTTACTTTATTTTTTACATCATGGTAAGAATAAACCGATCTAAAAACAAGACAAACATTAGTTTTTAAATATTTCTTTTTATATTTTTTCTTCTTCTTCTTCTTCTCACTTCGACCAACTATGGACCGCGTAATTTCAGTTGTCGTTCTTTCTTTTGGCCTTTGTTTGCGCCCAATATTCCTTCATTCGTTCACTATGGTTTTTCTTTCTTTCCAGCGTCCATGATGTACCGTTTCGTATTTTCGGTTTTTCTTTAAATTGCTTTCCTCCCATTAAATCTCTCAGATTGACTCGGTTATAAATGTCTGCAACTGTGATTTGCATTTCCCTCATATCCTGCTCTGTTTCTTTGAACCAATTCCATTTTTTTTTTTTTTTTGATTTTGTATGTAAGAAAATATTCCGTTACTCAGTCTTGTGTTATTCATTCTCACGATATGTTCATAAAAATCAATTCTCTTTTTTCTTTCTTTAACTGGACCAAAAATTTTTCTTAGTATCTTTTTTTCTTTGATTTCTAGTTTTTCTATGAGCTCTTTTTTATTTAATATAAGACACTCTGACGCATAAAGCCCTTCCGGCAAAACTACCGTGTTATAGTGTACCTAAGTTTAGCGTTAAAGAACAAAGACTTTTTCCTGTATGTATATTTCTTTTGTCAGTCGGTATGCCACCTCCATTTTATTGACTCGAGCTCCCCTATCGCTAGCTTTTCAAACATATTTACTTCTTTCCATTCTCCTAAATATTTAAATTGTTTTATCCTATTAATTTTATTGGAACACAGATTTAACCATTCTGGTGCTTACTTCGCATTGGTCATAAACTTTGTTTTCTCAAAGGAGATCCGTAACCCTGCTTTTACAGCTTACGATATTGAAATAAAAACCCAGCCAAAAACGTAGTAGAAACGTAAATTATAACTTTTTCACTCCATATTTCTTGTGTCCGGAATACTGTAAAGTATTTAAAAAGTTTTTTGCATAAACTTGAGACCAAAAAAACTTTTCCAATAGCTCATAGAAGCTGAATATGACAAAAAATGCAAAATAAAAGGGTTCTTTTTTTAGTTTTTTAGGAGTGTTCACAACTTTTAAAAATCCAAATGAATTCAGTTGGCTTGTTTTTCGCGGAAAACTCTTTGTTTATAATGTATTAGAGGGTTGAGAATCAAGAGGAATACGGGGATCATTTCAGTAGTTTGTGAGCTACAAAAATGAAAAACCAGCAGAAAAATGAGATTTAAATGTTTTGCTCTATACTCTTTGTGTCCAAAATACTGGAAAGTACTTATTATACCATTCTGTATCTTTTTTTCCAGCTCATAGAAGCAAAATACGGCCGCAAATGCAAAAGAACAGTTTTTATTTTTTTTAAGGTGCGTGCACTGCTTTAAAGAATCTGAAAAAATGCATGAGGATAGTTTGGCATAAAATACACGATATATAATTTTTTCAGTGGGGTGTTTGTTTTAGATCTATTTTTATAGCGCTTTGAAATTTCCAAATGGATTTTTAGATTAGGTTTTGTCGATAATTAGGTCCGAAAATATTTTTCGATTGCAGGGTTTTGAAATATTTTCAATTTGAACCCGACTTGAAGAATATCGGTCAACTGATTCTCAAGATATCGTCAAAAAACCTGATTTTACATTTCTCCTAGGGGGCGTCCCTTAAAGGCTAGCGAGCTGAAACTTTCAGGAAGATAGTATTTTCCGATGTCTGACACGATGATACAGTTTTTATGATGATTGGTTTGGGGGCATTTTTCACTATCTTAACCAACTATTCCTTTTAAGTTTGATTTTTTTAGTTAAATATTTTTCTATATTTTGGTATTTAAAATGCAAAATTACTATAATTTATAGTGCTGACAGTTGATAATGTTTCAAGTAATCTGCTATCCGATGTTGACATATAAAATAGATAATGAAATTATTGCAGAAATAACCGAAATGTAGAACTGAGCCAAATAGAAATTGTTCGCTTACGTTATTAAGGCATTTTTATAATCGCATTATATGTGCTAAATATTAAACAAACAGTAGTTCTCTATTGCAACGGAATAAAAATGGGCAAAAATTTCTACTTATTAATTCTAACGAACAGGATAATCGATAATGATTTTTTAATAAAGGAAAAAAATTACATGGACGTGAACAATTTTAGTATCCAATTTGTTGTACATTTTTTGTTTATAAATAATTTTTCTCGTATGAATATTTTGCGCATATTATTTTAAAATGGGAAATTAACGTTATTAAAGTATAAATATGAGTTACCGAACAATTTATAGTGCAATTATTGGCGTAGTGCTAACAGATTGATATTCAAAATATAAGTGTTTGTATTTTGTGACGGACTGAAAGTGCAGACACATAGACAAACAGAATTTCTACAAAAATTTTAACGACTGCAAACAATGTAACAAATAGTAGTTTACGATAACACCATTACAATAATAAATATTTACCTGTTGTTCAGAAGATGTTAAATTTCCACATTGCTGAGCAGATTGTCTCCACAAGACGGCTTCTTTTATATCATTTTTGATAGAGTCTAACTGATCCGTCACATTTGAAAAGTGGAATTCCGTTGAATTTTCACAAATTGTATAAAACTCTAATAACAGTTATAACAAAAATTACGATAACTAGCTAAGAATAATTTCAGTGCATAACCCGTTCTACCGTAACATATAACGCTTTCCTTATTAAAATCTATAAATAACAACGGTGCGAACAAATTTCTACTTTTTGAAAAAACTAAGAGAGGGAAAAATTGGGAAATGTGTATATAAATAGATTAAATATGCCTATTTATTTCAGATCAGGAAAATAAAGTAGCTTCAAAGGAAGATATAAGTAAATTACACTTTACAAGATTCAATATTTATTATGCTATACCAAACGGACAATAATTAATAACGGAAAACTCGAATTATACACATTATAAACTATATAATAAACAAAAAAGTTATTAAAAGTTTAACCTTTGGATAAATCATATAATGATCCTGCATCATCTTTATCTTTTAATAATACTAACCCGCATAAATCATTGGAGTAAAGGCCCAGAGCAGTTTGTAAACGCTGAGGGGATTGTTCAAATGCAGATCTAAAAATAAATAAAATCAATTAAAATACATTTTGATTGAATTATTAAAATTGAAAATTATTTGTTACAAAATATATTTGAAATGGATTAAACTACGATTACTTTTTTTTTTTAGCGCATAAATTTCTATTGGATAGCAATTTTCTGGAACAAAGATTATTATCTCAATGTAAACGAATTTATTGATTTTTAAGGTTCCGTACAAATATCAATGTGCGGAATTGTTATAAGATGGTTCAGAAACGACAAAAATATCAAATAAAATAAATAACTCACGAACGGATTGATTTATATGTAAACTTCAAAATTGGATCATAAATTACAGTTAAAATTCTCTTTAAGACAATCCATAACGTTAAATTAACCGATTACTTTGGGTGGCAAAACCCCCCAAAAAGAAGTCAAAAATATATAATATAGAATCAAAAAATTACGGTTAAAAAAATATTTAAACGCCCCATTTTAAGCCAAAAACAGCAAAAAAGGAAATTCATGTAAAGCCCGAGTGACAAAGTAAGGAAACAAAACGTATCTCAAACATATGCATAAAGAGGACCGCTTTATAGGAAAAATATAGCCGAATTTACAACTTTATATTCAGGCCCTCGAGGCACCAAATGCTCGAAATTTTTGGAAAAAATATTTTTCTCTCCTAGTATATGTGATATATTGTTGGCATTCCATTTTCTTAACGAAATATTTGAAGTTGACAAAAAGTTTTAAAAAACGCGAAAAATGTTTTGGTTTGAATTTAGCATTATGTAAATGAAACGATAGTTATGTTTAAGTTAACATAGGGAATCCTCAGCGCATGAAATTTAATGCTTGACTGAACTTATTTTTTCTAATAGATTGTCTATAATAATTATTTCTTGTAATTTTAATTAAAGAACGAAAACGCTCTTTTTCCTCTTTTTTTTTAACGAAATACGTGCATGAAGATATTCTTTTCTCTGTTTTCCTGCACCTTTATAACTAGTAGAACTATTTAATAAATTCATTGATCTGGATATTTATTTTAAAGAAATACCCACTGATAGGGTTTTCATGTAGAAATTATATTTGTGGTTTTAGTTCCGTTAAATCTTCGTAATTCTCCAACAGAAAGGTCTTATAGTTTTGGTTTGATTTTCAAATTTAACATCATACACCCTGTCAAGAAAGTATCGGGAATTGTTAAATAAAACGAACAATTTTTAATTTTCATCCAAATTTATTTTGTCACCTTCAAAATAACATCCATTCGAAGCGATGCACATATGCCAACGCTTTTTCCACTCGGCAAAGCACTTCTGATAGGCGGTTTCCGGGATGGCCTTTAGCTCTCGCGTCGCATTCGTCTTGATGTCATCAATCGATTCGAAGCGCATTCCCCGTAGCGGAAATTTGAGTTTTGAGAATAGGAAGAAGTCGCAGGGTGCTAAATCTGGTGAATACGGCGGTTGTTCGATGATATTTACCGAGTGTTTGGCCAAAAACTCATTCACAATTATGGCTTTGTGAGACGGCGCATTATCGTGATGGAGAATCCAAGAATTGTCGACCCACAAATCGTTACGTTTACGACGGATAGCCTCTCTCAAACGTCTCAAAACACTTAAGTAAAACTCTTTGGTGACTGTCTGTCCGGCTGGCACATATTCATAGTGTACCACGCCTCGAATATCGAAGAAAACAATCAACATGATCTTCACTTTCGATCGGCTTTGGCGAGGTTTTTTCGGCTTTGGCGCGCCAATTGGCCGCCATTCGGACCATTGCTGGTTCGTAAGCGTGTCGTACTCGTACACCCATGTCTCGTCACCAGTAATTATCTTTTCCAAGAAGGTAGGATCCAAATTGGCTCGATCCAGCATGTCTGCAGCTACCTGTTCTCGGTACTTTTTTTGAAAGAAATTCAGGTCTTTCGGAACAAGCCGAGCCGCAACGCGTTGCATACCCAATTTTTCGTGCACAATCGTACGTACGCTCTCGTGTGACATGCCCAATCCATGAGCCATCTCTCTCAAGCTCACATGACAATTTTCAGCAACGATTTCCTTGATTTTATCGACGTTATCATCGGTCACACTCGTTGAAGGCCGTCCAGAGCGAGGCATGTCTTCGACCGTCTCCCGACCATCCTTGAACGCTCTGTACCACTCGTAAACCCGCGTTTTTGATAAAGCAGATTCACCAAAAGCCTTCTGTAACATTTTCAGTGTATCGGCACAAGAAATTTCGTTCGAAACACAGAATTTAACACAAGTACGTTGTTCAATATTTTCACTCATTGTAAAACTTCGACAAAACACTTCAAGGTCGACTGATTTTAACAGCTGCTGTAAACACACTGGTTGACAGATCGCGCTAAAAATAGGCATCATAATACAAAACAGTTGTACCAACCTGGAAAAAAAAAATTATCTGCCTAGCTATTACCCGGGAGATTTAAATTGACAATTCCCGATACTTTCTTGACAGGGTGTATTTATTGGCGGTTCTAGTTATTTCGTTGCCAAATCTTCACACAACGTTCGGCTGCTGATGTACCATGGTGCATCAAAAATTATACGGAGTATCTTATTTTGAAATCGTTAAATAACTTTCGTTATGTATAATGTTCAGAATGAAAGTTGACGGTTTTTCCCTTTTTTAAATATAACTGATACCAGAACTGGTTCTTGGCCCGTGGGATCATATATGGCGCCGAATCTAATAACGGCTAATCTTTGTTACTAACCACCAAGAATGATTTCTATAATAATCTCTACATTATTGCACCGTAATATTTAAATTACCGAGTAAATTTATGTTAACACGGTAAGAAAACTGTTAACTTTATTTCCTATCAAAAGAAAAAAAAAACAAAACATCATTAGGTAAGATACGTTTGTTAATATATTTTACAGTATTGGACTTACTATAAATCATTCAATTAGGTTTTTGGTATTATATTAAGCTGCGAATTAAAAATAAAAAAATCTAAATATACTACACTGATTCACTCCTTCGCTAGCAATCTATTGTTTACCATGTAAACTCCCTTTTCACCAGAATTCGGAAGAGTCCTTTTTTAGTCGGTGTCTATGTTAAAGAAACATATATTCAAAATTTCGTATTTCTAGGATCTGTGATGAGACTGGTTGTTAATTTGTGATTAGTCAGTCATCGTATAATTTTATGCACAGATATATTACGCTGTTCTTACAGTCATAAAAAGCTGACTTTTAATTAGATAATTTTTCTTATTTTCAATGAGTTGTAGATTTTTATTACTCTTTTTTTTATCTGCAATGAAACTAAAATGATTGTGTTCAGCTCCATACTGTGACGAGATACTACGTCACATTATATAGATTTATTAAGGTCAAATATACTTTTCTAAACATATATAACCGATACAAAAAAATAATTTATATTACAAATTATATAAAATTTTAGTCCGGAAAAAAATCTTTTATAAATCTAATATTTTTACTGTACGCAAAGTTTAGTTTGGTTTCTTTTTTTTTTTTTCCCGTTTCCTGTAGGTAACAATAGATATTTGTAATGTGTCTCACATCTATATACGAGGGACAATCAATAAGTAAGTTCCACTTCGCGATAAAAAAAAAAAAAAAAAAAATCGTAAAAAATACGTAAATATATTTTTGAAATTTACAATCTTTTTTCTATTTTACGACACGTATTCACCTAAAATATTCAAGCACTTGTCGTAACGCGGTACCAATTTTTCGATGCCTTGTTTGAAAAACGTCCGTCCAACTTCGGCTAACCAATTCATGACGAAATTCTTCACTTCGTCGTTCTCAAAACGCTCTTCTCCCAGGGCTGCTTTTAAATGATCAAAAACACATGGACGATCATTTGAAAGAATGAAAGTTTCGATGCGCTTAAAGTTTACATCTGTGTGCGAAGTTGACCACTGACCGCTGCGCGCTTCATCTTCCACATAATCTCGTACTTCCTCGAACATACGGCATTCTTTATCACCTTACACTTCACATATTTGCCGATGAATTTCAGTGGGATTATGATTTTTTGCCCACAAAAACCGCACTACATTTCACTCCTCAATGTTGGACGACCAATTCACATGACGCTCCATTTCAAACGACACTGTAAACCAGGAGTGGCCAACTTAATTAGACCCGAGATCTACTATTTACTGACGAAACCCTGTGCGATCTAATTACGAGGATCCGTCAATAAGTAAACAGACAAATCGCCCTGGAGGGGGAACTAAAGGTGGTAGCGACTTCCACGATAGCTCGTTTTGTTAGTTGGAGTGTTGGCTACGCACTGCGAATGTTGTGTTACCATTATGCGTCGTCGGTTGTTCGCCAGTAATTCCCAAAGTGGTTCGGCGCCACTCCAAGAAAGTACACACTATGAACAGCGCGGTGTTATTCGTTTTTTGATGTCAGAATGGGTTAAACCCAGCGAAATTTATCGGAGAATGACCAAACAATATGGTAGTTTGTGTATGAATCGCGTAAGTTTTTGTTCGTGGGTGGATCAGTTCAAAAACGGCCGAAAATGTACAGATAGAACCGCGTAGTGGACGGCCAGTTGAAGTGACATCGCCGATTCTCATAAAAAACACTGAGAAGATGATTTTAGCCGACAAGCGGGTTACAATCGAAGAAACATCATTCCAGTATGATGTAAGTGCCGGTACCGTCCACAATATCATTCACAACCATCTCAATTTCCTAAAAACCTGCGCGAGATGGGTTCCCAAAATGTTATCCGCGATGCACAAAAAAAATCAGCTAAGAATTTGCAAGGAGCTGGTTCGATATTGAAGGTGAGGCCTTTTTAGAACGTATAGTCACCGTTGATAAGACATGGGTCCATCATTATGAACCTGAAACAGCTAAACAAAACATGGTGTGGAAACATCCGGAGTCGCTTGCAGCCAAAAAATTCAAGTCGCGTCCCTCAACAAACAAAGTGCATTTGACCGTGTTTTGGGATATGAAAGGCGCGGTTCTTTATCATTATCTAGAAGATAGAGGTACTGTAAACGCAGAGTCGTATGCAGAAGTGCTCAAAACCCAACTTTAACCGGCGATACGGCGGAAACGGCTAGGACGCATCACGAAAGGGATCATTCTTCAGCAGGAAAATGCCACTCCCATAACGACCTGTAAACGGAAGTTAAATTGGAGGAAATAAGGTGGAAGGTCCTGCCACATTTCCCATATAGCCCTGACTTAGCCCCTTCAGATTTCCATTTGCTTGGGCCGATCAAGAACTTTTTGCGTGGACACGTTTTCGAAAACAACGAAGAAGTCAAAGAGCATGTCCTAAAGTGGTTCCGCACTCAACCTAAAGAATACTTCGCCAAGGGAATACACAAGTATATTCGTGTAGAGGGGGATTACATTGAAAAGTGAAAAAAAAAGAAATTGTAAGTATATTAGTAATTAAAAATTTTATAGCGATTTGTCTGTTTACTTATTGAAGGACCCTCGTACATACTTCTTGAAATTTTAAATGAAACAGTATAGTTCAGTATACAATTATGTAGTATTTTTTATTTTATTTAGAGGGAAAACATAATACTGAAAATTATTCTTAGTAACTACTTATTTATATTAGTGTGAGCATTGAGTCTGAGTGTCTTCCGCTGGATTAGTAAAATCAGGTTTGTAGTTGGAAATTGCTAACCTTAAAGAATCCGATGTATCAGCATCTATCAAGCGGGAACGGTGTTAGTTTTTTGTTTGTTTCAAGTAGGAAAATGCCGATTTGCATAAATATGTTGAATCAAAACACAACTGCAGTTGTTCAACACATTTCTTCAAATCGCGCAGCTGTTGCTGATTACGTTGCGCAGTCTGTTCTATGTATTTATATTTTTTGCCCTGCCATGATCGACCGGTTGGCCACCGCTGCTGTAAACGAACTAAACAAGATAACGGTTTCATTCTTTCACGTGGTGATAGAGAATGAAAACCTAGTTCGTTTAAGCCGGAGTGGAGATACGTTAATTTAGGTAGAAACTACGCACGAGTGTAACTTACTTATTGATCCACCCTCATATCACGTTTTATTCTTCATATTTTAATTTCAATAAAAATATATAATAATAATTTAGTATTTATGTTTGAAAATTTAAAATTACCAATATAAAGAGAAAGAAAATCAATTTAAGAATTAAAATGTAATTTTAAACAATTTGTTTTTAACTTCTTAAGCTTGTAGTTTTTGTTTTTTGTTTTCTTAAAGAAGATAGTCCAAAATGTATTTATTTTTTTAATGAAAATAATTAATTTTTATAAAATTTTTTCTGCATAATATTTGATCGACAATATATTTGAAGGAAAGGATTTCATCGAACATCAAATTAAAAACTAGTGAAAAAAATAACTTATATAAACGTAGAAGAGAGCATAACCAAGCACATACTATTTATACGTTTTACTTTTCTTATTTGTTTATCAAATAAAGCAGTATCGAAAATATACGTTACTAATTCTCGCTATCACAATTATATAATACGTGAGTAGCAATACTGTTCGTTTTCTTTATCGACTTTGAAAAACGCCAAAAAATTAGTATAATTATAATAGTTTTCGGACTAAAAACAATACATTTTTCAATTAATTAAAAAAAGAAACTTTGATCTTGTAAAATACTTCAGAAATATTAACGTTTAGATTAATTAATTATTATTGACATTTCGGGAATAGTTGCGATCGAACACGTAAAATACAGCATTTACGATTATTATAATAGATACTTATATAATGGTTTTAGATATTGTACATTTGTTCTAATTCCCCTGAACATTTCTGTTCAAATGGTTCAATCGGTGACAATGCAATAATAATTATTTCCAAATTATATAAAAAGTAATTATTTTAAAATTAACTTAAAAATAAATTAAATTGTTTCAAATAGTTGACCGACACTAACCCAACTATCGTTCGCGTTTTACAAAAGTCTAAGATATCCCCAGACATTATTCGAATGTTGTGCATTTGTTTCATCTGCGATCCTAGATGAATTGTAAAACTTTCTTCTAATATTGGAATAACATCAGACTTCGTCATTTTATTGGAAATTGCCAATTGACTTGGTGGTGTCGCTGAATACCTGAAAAATTACTATTTTTAAGCATTGAGTATCATTGTAAGAAAGCAATATATTTAACATTTACAATATATTATTTCGCAGTACTGACAATCAATATTCCTTTTTTTTTTACGTTTTACTTTTATCAAATATTGAATATATTTGATTACTTTATTTTTTGTTAATATGCTCCTTTCGGTTTTACTTTATTTAACAATCTGTTTAAAAAATACTTTATTATTCGTAACATATAAAATCTACTTTTAGTCCTAGTATGCACAGCATAAAGAACATTACGAGCATTATTCTTTTACAGTAAACTAATCGACATGGCCATCATGACATTAACATTCTACTTATTTCGATATGATGGTTGAATTATTCGCTATAACTGCGATATAAGAAGTGAGTAAATTTCTATGTACGACATTAATATTAATATTTAAAATTGGAAAAAAAACATAAACAATTGTTATGTTTCTTATATCACGTGGCTATTGTTGTATTCTTACCTAATTTTTTTGTTTTTTTTTTCATGTTATTAGTTCTTACTATTATTATTATAAACATTATTTTTCTTCTTATAATTATGATTATTAAGCTACGTCTGAATATTATCTGTACCATTTTCGTCTCGCTATCACTGCCTTATTTCCATCACCAATTCCGATAATTTTTAAATTTCTTATTCGCTCCTTTATTTAACGCTGTCCGCTGCTTAATTATTTAACTCTGAACCGAAATGCGCTCCCCCCCCCCCCCGCTGTCTTACGTCTATTATCCCTTAAATCTCTGTCTATTGCATTTAAGTCCTCTATTTACACGATTTGTGTATACAACGATATTTCTCATGAGCAGCAGTGCTGTTATTCTCAAAAGCCTTTTTTCCGTCCATCGATAAATGAACCAATTAGTGCAGTCCTCATTTCTATAACATAATTATCTTCTATTTTGTACGTTTCTGTTCAGTTCATTTTCGTTCGTTAATTGCCATCCTTATGGAGCTATCTTAAGCGGCTTGCTTTGGTTATCATCGCTGGAATGGCGAAGTCGAATCCGTGTTTTTTTCTGAAATCAGTCGAGTCTGTATCTCCGTTCTATTCGGTTCCAGACTTCTTGGTTTTCCTCGATCTTCGGAGTTCTTCTGCTACGTTCTAGCAGTTCGAAGTCGCACTTTTCAACCAAGCCGTTGGCTGGCTAAATTTTTAGACTCGTCTTGTAGAACACGTAGTTGTTATTACTTTATTTAATAAGAAATAGAGAACTACGGACCACTTTCGGGCCGATGACGAAATAAAAAAAAGATTATTCTTAAAGTTTTACGTTCTACCGGGAGTGGAGGAACACAACATTATATACTTTTAAAAAGTGACTTCAAATTTCACCACGAATTTTTAAAATTCATCATCCAACTTTCACTGCGGGAAATCAAAGAGATCCATGGAGTACATTTTAATTAACATACGACATTCATAGTTCTCATTATAATGAAATACAATCACTCTGGGTGCAATCTCTGAATAGATTTTATGTTCGTTATTATTTCAAATCGTTTTTCGGCTGTACATATGCTCATCTACTGCTTAAGTTCTTTATGTAATTAATCTTCATTCCTCCTTTTTCACTGATTTTTCTTTAAACTATTTTTTGTAGCAATTATTTTTCGCCACCTCGAATAAAATGAACAAAATAATATGAATGTTGAAGAAAAATTAAGAAATCTTTTACATTTCCGTTATTTTCAATTAGTATTTTAGCTATAATAATTCCGTTAATGTAATTAACCAGAAATGAGAAAAAATTTTAAAATAATAAATTGAATAAATTACAATGAAGAATTCGGTAAAGAAACTGTGGTTTGCTGTTCTTCTGCCATCTTCATTAACCAGTCCCTGTATTCTTTCCGTTGAGAATCTTTTAACACGTCTATTTCACTATTCCATCTACCCTAAATAAGTTACAAGGTAAACTACTTATTACTTTGAAGTTTTTATATACTTATTATATCTATTATATAAAGCTGCAAGAAAAAAAGTCGTACAGACCGTTCTATAGTAGCTAGAGAGTTAATTTTTTTTTCAATCTAAGTATTTTCTTCGTCACATCATAAAAAAATAATAAGACCCACAAAACTTTAAAATTAAAGGGCCCAAATTTCGAAAAATGTGAAAATCATTTTTTAAGAAACAAATTTTTAAAAAATTCCGCAGCCGGTTCTATATGAGTTATGATAACAATTTTCTTTTTAATCTGCACACTAAGGTCTTCATAATACAGGAAAAATAAAAGATCCGAAAAATTTTGATATTTAGGGACCAAAATTTGTGAAAATGCATGCTTAAAGCGGTAACCCCGGAAACTAAAAAAAAGTCCACAGCTTTTTCCGTGGTAGCTGGAAGGTTACCCTTTTTTTTAAATGATGTATTTTACTCGTAAGAATATAGGAAAAATACGAAACCGCCAAAATTTTGAAATTAAAGGGTCCAAATTTTGAAAAATGTGAAAACCAAATTTCAAGGAAAAATTTTTTTTAAAAATTCTGAAGCCGGATCTATATAAGTTACGATATTGATTTTCATTTTAACTTACATGCTAAGGTCTTCAAAATGCAGAAAAATGTAAAATTTGAAAATTTTTTATATTTAGGGATCAAAATTTGTAAAAATACACGCTTAAAGCGGTAAGACTCGAAACTAAAAAAAAGTCCACAGCAATTTCTGTGGTAGCTGGAGAGTCTCTCTATTTTTTAAATGATGTATTTCAACCGCTGGAATATAGAAAAAATACGAAACCTCAGAAATTATAAAATTAAAGGGCTCAAACTTTGAAAAATGTGAAAATCAAGTTTTAAGAAAAAAAGTTCAAAAAATTCTACAGCCGGTTCTATATAAGTTACGATATTACTTTTCTTTTTAACTTGCATACAAAGGTCTCTAGAATACAGGACAATAATAAAATTCGAAAAATTTTGATATTTAAGGACCAAAGTTTGGAAAAATACATGCATAAAGCGGTAAAAAATAGTCTACAGGCCTTTACACGATAGCTAGAAGTTATCATTCGATGATGCTCGAGTAAAAATCATTATTCAGTTAAAATCATTTCATTTTTAATCTCTCGAGCATCATCCTATTATTTCGTTGCTGTTGTCTGAAACCGTATCATAGACACTTACTCGGCTAAAATTTCGTGCTTGGTTGAACTGTCGGTGGATGTTGATTTTCAGTCTGTGTAGGTTTCTGTGAGTAGTAGCGGCAATGTCAGCGCATGTTGGCGTTGTGTGCACCCTTGACTGATAGCTGCTGAATAGAGTTGAGCATGGAGTTCCAGCAGGCGGTATAACCGGGGTAATGTTAATTTTTGCTGGAATATTGGACAATCTTCATAAGACTTTGGTCTATACGTGCGTTGTTGCACCGTTTTACAGCTAGTTTGATAGCATTAGCGTAATTTTGATTGTTTTTCTATATTTCGAAATTAGTGAATTATATTTAAAATGTCAAAAGTTAAATGCAATAAAGCAACCTTGTTGCGAAAATATGTTGACGAATTCGGATCAAATGTATGTTCAACTAATAATTCGGTTTTATTTCGTAATATTTGTGAGTGTAAAGTAAGTAATAAAAAACCATACTAACTGGGGAAAACAATTCATTATGCTATTTCTTTAAAATTTCACAGCTTTTTAATACTTTAAATTTGGTGAGCTTTTTTGGCGTCTTTAGGGGCTTTTGTGCTCTTTTGGAGTTTTTTATGGCGTTTTTTCTATGATTTTTTAGGGTTACATCTTTCGGGCCCTGATCATCAGTAAACGAGTATCTAAACTGCATACCGATACATCGGTACATGGATATGTTTTGTGGTTACCGAACACGTTCCGCGCATTCGGGGGGTATAGGAATGTCAAAAATGATCGAATTTAACCCGTGGAAAAAAATGACTCGATTCGAAAACGTTCGCATATTATTACTAAATAAAAAATATTTAATCAAAATCGTATGAGTATAATAATTTTAATGATATTAAAAAAAAAAAAAAAAGAATTAAAAAAGTATTTTGCAAAATGTGAAACACCAAGATTTTAATTAATTGTAATTATATATATACGTACTAGAGGGCTGGTTTTTCGAATTTTTAACTGTTTTACTGCATGAATCTTTAAAAAGGACTGCAGCATTTACATAAGGTTTACTAAGAAAAACGAGCATGAACTCGTCAATTAAAAAAATTAAATTAGGACTGGAATTTTAAACTGCTAGCTGAATAAAATATGTGGGAGGAATAGTTACATTTAATAATTTTTAAAATAGGATATTAACAATATTTATTTTTTTAAATTTACGTTGAAATAGTTAAATTCATTTTCTTTCTTAGAATCTAAGCAAAAATATTTTAAGATACTGGTTACCACTGCTCCAATTATTTCAATATTTGTACTTCTAAATTTTATTTTAACGTCGAAAAGATATTAATTGAAAAAAAATTGAACTCTCCTTTAGACTATTTTTTCCAATAATGTACTCGTAGATACAGAAGTAATGTTCTTTATTTTTTAACATTTCACGTTTTTATTGTTATTTTGTTCTATATATTAGGTATTAATCTGTGGGCTGCGGTTAATTGCCGAAGCACTGAAAAGGGTTGCGAGCTTTTTTTTTTTAGTTTTCGGACTTACCGCGTTAAGTGTATATTTTTCCGAATTCGGGATCCTAAATTTCGAAATTTTTAGACTTTGGTATTTTTGCAGTATTTTGTGGACGAATATGCGCCAATTAAAAAAAAGATCAATAACAAAACTGTTATAGAATGCGCTGTAGAATTTTTAACATTTTTTCTTCTTAAAACTTGATTTTTACTTTTTTTAAATTTCATAATTTTCAGGGTTGCAGTTTTCCTATAATCTGTTAAAGTTTATAAAAAGAATTAGCTTTCTGACTACTATAGACCGGGCAATACGATTTATGGCCTGCAGTTTTAACAACATTTCAGACTTAATATATTTTAATAGGTTCAAAAATGTTATCATTAAGTTACCTGAAGTAAATGTTGGTCTTCAACATGTTTAAAAAGAAGCTTATTTACATCTTGTTCGGTATTATATACATTTACTCCCGCTATCACTGCATCCATTTCCACTGTTTGTCTGTTAACATTATTATAAACATAAAACAGATAGTTTTCATTATACCTAATATTTATATAGACAATCTATACAAAATATTATTTAAACTATGTAATTGATTTAGGAAAATACGTATACACTTACTAAAATAGTATGACCAGTTGGCCAACTACATCATTCTTTTGTCCACGTTATTTCGTCCTTAATCTTTTTTTTTTTTGGGGGGGGGGGGGGGGGTCAAAATACATATAACAGACATTTGCCCAAGAAGAGAGAAAAGTAAGAGAAATGGAATCAGATGTTTACGCGATCTGATATACAGGATATGAATGACTCAAGTGCCGTAATAACCGAAGGGGCGAGGAGAGAACAAATGATACACAATATGGAGTTGGAAGACTGATTAATAGAAATGAAAAGTAGAAAGAGGAACAACAATTGTAAGCGATAGAGGAGTACTCAAATAAAATGTGGTCAACGTCACATAAAAAGTTGTGCGAAGAAGAGTGAGGAGGACCGAGAGGAGAGGGAGTTAGAGAGAAGTGAAAAAGAAATGCAGGAAGCAAACGCAAACTGTGTCCAAAGCGCAGACGACAGAATGCAGAGAGTTACACGCCGCATAGAGGGAAAATTGAAGAACCAGAAATAGGACGATAGATTAGACTGAATAAAGAAATAAAATGAATCCGGATTAGAGAATGAGGAGGAATACAAATTCAACCATAGTTTCGAATGAGCGGTTGTGAACAGGAGATTAATATTGTGGGATGAAAAAATGTTGAGAAATCTACCGGTAGAAGAAAATGAACGAGCTAGCATATTGACTGAATCGTTAGCTTTGATTCCAGTGTCCAGGAATTCACAATGGGTAAAGTTTGATAGAGTGAGAAAGGAAAATGTTGTGGATGAGAGAGTGCATAAGAAAAATTACATAATTAGTAGAAGGAGGAAGAAAAATAGCTTGTAGGACACTGTCGGAATCTGATATAATGAGGACTTTATGAGGAACTAGGAGGAAAGTTTAAAGGTTTCTGAATAATTTAAGGAAGAACAAAAGAAGGCTGAACCAACTCCATTGAGTCCCTTGGAGCCTCCAGTGAAGATAGTAAAGTGGTTAGGGAAAAAAGAGCCCGAGGTACTTAAACCTGATTTAACATGTTGAAGGATAGGTTTGATAGGACAAGTTGAGAAAAGGCAATTGATAGGATGTAGGAGGGTGGAAGCTAATGGGCGGCGCATAGAACCAACAAGTCCGTTCTGGAAGAACTGCGAATTGATGAAAAGGAGCGGTTGCTACCTACAATTAGAAGAAGAACGTTATCATTTTTCGGTCATATAATTTGGGCCAATAAAATGGAAAAATTAATTATTTAGGGTAAAGTTAGTAGTCGAAGAAAACGAGGCGGACTAGCAAATCGTTATATAGATCAAATAATAAAACTAACTGGCCTGTAGATATCAGAACTGATGCGGAAAATAGAGGATCGACGACAGTGGCGTTTAATTGTTCAATAATCAGGTCTTGACGTCCGGAATCAGACTATGATATAGAAGAAGAAGAGGAAGAAGGAGGATGGAAAAACTGAAAGAAAAGTAAAGCGACTTGTCGTAAGAATAAATATATGGTGGAAACTAAGAGAGTCGAGTAGAAATAAAAGATAGTAATGGAGTTTTGTAGATGGAAAATCGCCAGTTACAGTGTATAGAAGAATAGGAATTAACAAGAGTAGAAGAAGAAATAAGTAGGCGTTTGATTATAAAGCGGTAGCCTAAATAACACCTTCGAATGAAAAGAAGAGGTATGAGTGATTCGGCATGTAAAGCACGGACAGGAGTAAACTTTCTAGCTCCCAAGCAGAGGCGAAGACTAATATTCTGGACACGGTCGATTTGGAGAACAGGGACCTAAAGGAATTTCCATAGATAAAACAATAATAATAAAGAATAGAACAGATAAAAGATTTGTAAAACATTAGGAGAATGCAAGGATTTCTTCCCAATTAATATGGGAAAGAGATTTTATCGGGTTGAGCCTTTTGAAAGAGGACAGATAAAGTTGGTTGATGTGATTATGGAACGAAAGACACTGTCCAGAAAAATACGTAAAGAGCAAAGGAAGAAAGATGGATCGCATCATTATTTATGACGAATCTAATTAAAGAAGAGTTAAAAGTACGAAGAGTAAAAACAACTACAGAGGATTTAATGAATGAGATTGAAAGTTGGATATTTGATAGAGAATTTTTAATGATGTTAAAGAGTTTTAGAGCTGGAAGCTAGCGACAGATACATGGCGATGAGAGAGTAGATGAGGATGTCGTCGGCGTAGAAAAAGGAAGGCGAACTTGAGGCATGTGAGCAGTGTTGATGAAGTAGATGTTGATTAGAGTTGAACAAGGCAAGGACCTTGTGGTAATTCGTGGAATACTAACCTAGTGCCGTTGTAGAAAGGAGAGAAAAGAATGGCAGTTCTACACTTGAAAAGATTCTTAATAAGAGAAGAAAATTAAGCCGAAATATTAAAGGAAAGCATTATATCAGCCAAAGTATGGAGGTGGACATTGTCGAAAGCTGCAATGATGTCAACAAAAGAACCGATAAAAAATTGTTTACGGATAAAAGCCGAGTAAATGTCTGCCAAAATTAAACTAATACAAACAGAGGGGGGCGCCCAGAGCGAAAACCATATACTTGTTGGACAACAAATTGTTGTGTTCGAGCCACCAAACAAAACGTCTATTAATTAAACTTTCGAAGAGCTTTTTAAGGCAAAAATCAAGAGAGATTGGATGAATAGGTGAAGTGTTGTTTCGGGATCGGGATGATGATGAAGGTATATATTTCAAGACGATGGAGTGGAGCAGAAACGAAGAAGGGAATTAAATAAGTTTAAAAGAAATCAAAGAGAATAATTGAGAATGGAAAAGGAAATTCCATCTATCTCAGAACAGGAATTTGAAGAATTACTTAAAGATGTTTCCAGTTCTGTAAAAATAAACAAAAAAACTAAAAAATGTGAGGAGGTAGAATAGGGCGGAATGCGACAGGATTCTTGAAAGCTTGGAATGTAATTGAGAGCTCTACAATTAAAAAAAGGGATTATTTTAGTAGAGGAGAGATTTTGATTAGAAGGACGTTGGGAGAGAGGGAATTTAAAGGTCTTAGCCATTCCCCAGATATGAAGCAGAAGTGGAGTGTGAAAACGAAGAACAGAAACTTTTCCATGATTTCGCTTCAGCCATTTTTAGGATAAATCTAGCTTTAGCGTTGATTAATTTATGAGCGAGAAAGTTGTTAAGAGTGGGGGAAAGGAAAGATCTAAATGTGGATAAACTGAGGTGGAATGTAGTTTTGCAATCCTGGTTCCACCACAACGATTTAACTTTTTTATGAGTTCAGGCCCGCGAATGGGAGAAGAACCAGTTAAAGCAGCAGAAACAGAGGTATTAACAAGAAGCATTCAAATTTGTTGGGATTGAATAAAGTGAAGATCAACAGATTAAAGAAAATTGGATCAATTAATTTTAGAGAGGATAGGAGATTAAGGGGTGATGGAGAGGAAATTCCATTAAAGAAAATAATTATAGGAGTGATCGCTTCCAAAGATAGAGTCTAAAGTATTCCACGAACTACTAAGACCGAGATCGGCAGATTTAATTTTCTCTGATAATTGTTATATCCTTTTCTTTTACTATTCTTCCAGTACAATCTTAAAGATATTGTTCTCTCTCAATATGTTTTCTGTACGCTTAACACTCAACATATCTCAATTAAATGCCGTATTTTTATTGTTTTTTTTTTTTTCTTTTTTTAGAATTTGCATGTGTACCTTGTTAAGCATTTTTTTTTTTTTTTTTTAAAGCAAAACAATGCTAAAAGCTGAAATTATATTCATCCACTTAAGAAAAATCGTATTAACTCCCTTAGATCATATTTAAATCTTATAATCAGAATACCCTATAGAAATAAATGATCGTAACGGAACTTGTAATCAAAGGAAAAAAAATATCCAACGTGACCCATTTTTTAATTTAGAATACATATTATTTTTTAAAATAAAAATACCTCAGGTATTTCTGAATTTTGTTACCCCATTTTTATATTATTTCATTTACATTAATTTATCAGTTGAATTTTGCAATTCTCTTTTCACCCGTCTTCTTTATTCTTACAATAATGAATTTTTAGAAGCACCTTTATTAAATTACTTCCAAATACCAATTTATGGAAACACCTTATACTACTTCGGTTTATTTTTTACGATATTATCGAAATAAGTAACGAATAAAATAAACGGCGAAAATTAAAATCACCTGCAGAAATTATGAATTTCTTCAAGCCTTTACATATATAATAATTTTTCTAAATTGTCGTAATATTCTTGTGAATAACCACTCATTTCCCTTTTGGCAACTCCAATAAACTGATACGCCGCCGCCTACTATTACGCTACATATAATTTTAAATAAATTACTGACTATAAAAAAGGAGTAAAAACAAATACTAGCAAACTGATTTTCTTCATTTTTCCATTAATAATATTATTTTATATTACGAATTAATCTACTTGGCTTCTTTTCTCTTTTTTCGTTTATTTAATTTTGTATAATAAGTTAAACTTATTTGTGCAGAGGTCTTTTTAATTAGTCTTTCGAGTTCATATTCGTTTATTTTGAATCTAGATTTCAAAAATAGTTTCTGATTATAGTTTTCGTAAATTATTTTATTTATTATTGTACTGTTGGTTCAATTAAATAATTTTCTTTACTTTTAGGTTGTATCTTTTTTTTAAATTTAAATAATTTTTATCATTTTATTATTATTATTATTATTCATATTACACTGCTTTTTAATTAAAATGTACGTATAATTTGTTGTTTTTTTTTTTTTGAACATTAATTTGGTAAGTGTAACGTTCTTGCATATTACATATATAATGCAGTCAAACCTTTTATACAACGAAACAACAGAATCGTTGAAAATTGATTTTTTATTATTTTAAGCCGGTTGTCGCAAATTCTGTTTATGGGAACGATTATAATAGTGCTAAAGATAAAATATTTTATTTAAATTTCGCGTTACAGTGTTTTATTGTGTATGTTACGAATCATTAGATAACGAAAATATTTTAAACCTATGTTATTTTTTAAATTCGCAAACTCTGCAGCGATAAAATAGCAATTTATTATTTTTATATTTTTCAATAATGTTATATTGTTAAGCATGCACTTTTATTCCCCAATTGCTGGAAACAGATAACTTTTATAAAAAAATTATAAACAAAGCAACATATCCTATGGTATTTTTAAGCCTCTTTGGTACAGAATTATGTAAATATAATCTACAATACAAATATAAACACATAGTTTTATGTTAATTTTTACTTGGCTATCATGGCCGAGATCTGTTCCTCTTTTTGATTTAGTATGTGAGAAAGTGCAAGCGCATATGACTGTTCGACTTGTAACATAGTCTGAAGTGCTGGACCAGAATGGACCAGTTTATGATATACATTTGAAAAAATTTCGCTGTCTGTCGTTTTATGCTTTTCACCATATTCAACCGTCTCCTATTAACAGAAAATTTAAAACTATTTAATTATATCGCTGAAAACGAAAATTAATGAAACCGAACAGTACTGTATGGAACTAGTTTACCTCTTTGAATAACTTTTCATATTTTTTAATAACTTCTTCTAAATCGATGACAGAATTTTTTGCATTTTCGATAGCATTAAAAGCTAAATCATCATTTAATTTTGCTGTGTTTTCATCTATAAAACACTTCAATTTGTGTTCAAAATCTAATAACAAAATCAGTAAACGAGTTTAGTAACAATTTTTTTGCTGTAAAAGGATTTTTTATTATACAGTACTCTAATTCATATCAGTATTATTTTATTACCATTAAAATGGGGTACCATATCCTTTCATTGAAAAATAATACTTAATAATCTAAAATTGTATATAAAAACCTGACACAAAATCACATTTTTCAAAATGTAATAAACACATTTTACTCTCGAAGACTATTGTTGAAAAAGTACCATTATTTTTTATCGATTTTTAAGTAATAAATACAATGCAAGTGTTTTATAATTTGACATTTGTTTCAAATAAAACTAATATTTTGGCAACTGAATCAGTTTATTTTATAATAATTTTAAATAATAACACGTTATATCTTTATGCGATGAAAAAAAAAAGTACAAAAAACCTAAGATTAGTATAACTAGAACCTACTTAAGGCAATTGGAAATTGCAAATACTGACAATAGAAACAAAAAGACTATTCATGCAGCATATAAAAAGCAAAAAGCGATAAAGAAGAGTTAAAAAAAGGATAAAACAAAATTGCTGCCTGCCCTCCATATTAGTTAACATTTACATCGAATAAGCCATAAACCAATGAAAAGAAATTTATAAAAATTTTATTTTAATTGAAGTAAGAAAATAAAAATATTTAAAGTTGCGCATAATACCGCAATCATATCAGAAAGTGAACGAGACGTAATGATGTTCTTAAATTAAATGAAGGTAGTTTTAAAGGTATATGGAATAAAATTAAACAAAAGGAAAATAAAACAAAGCAAAAAAGATGGTAAGAAAATTTTAGTATGAAATTAAATGCAGAAATATTAAAATAGGTTAAAATATGAAAATAATTATGCAGTATAATAGCGGAAAATAAAAGATACAAGCAGGATATAAAAAAAATAGCAATGGAGAAATTGGCATTTAACAAAAAGAAAATACTTCTAACATCATAAAATATTATTAGAACAATAAAAGAAGTTTTATTACAACCGAAATATCGCATGGATCAGAAACATCGAATGTGAAGAAAAGGATGAAAAAACACAGGGACATTTCAAATTTGAGGCTAAAGGAAATGGAAAAAATATAGTAGACAAAGAAAATAAAAATTGCAGTTTTGCAATAGAATCAAAGAATAAGAAAATCTACTAAACAAATTAAAAAAAAGATAAAAATAAATTGAACATATGTATCAAAAGATACAATTAAACATAGTTGCAACATACATCTTAGACCAAAGTACTACTGCTAATTATTGACTCAACGTATTGCTCCGATTCATGGGCGTCGCCATTGAATCTTTTTAATCAACTGGTCATGATGAGTATTCATAGGCGCGTAATCATGAACAATTTGCCAGAAGCCCACGAAAATTATATTTTAATTAAGATTTTATTCTTGTTTAATAAAATACTAAGCCTTTACAACTTATAAATTTTATTTTTCCTATAACTCATATCCTTTTTCTATCATCTCCCCCCCCCCGGTCCATCGGCTGGCGACGCCCTTGCTCCCATTACGAATAACCTCTGGGCAGTAATTCGTAATATTTCTGTTTTTTTTTTTTTTAACTTTTCTTTCATTTCCTCTCTTCTTTGTTATTGTCTGATGTTTTCATTGCTACCCACTGGTTAACCAGACGGTATATGAAAAATAAAAAAAATAACATTGTACTAAAGAAAAGAAATCATAACACAAACTAAATCATCCGCTGATCCTATCGTGTTTTACACTTGTTTCTTAATTTCGCACATATTTTATTTCCGCTCCGTCCGTATTGATTTATTGTGAATTCCGAACCATTGTGCCATTTCAGGCAATGAATTAGCTGAATCGTTGGCACATTTGGCTGCTTCAGACGGTTGTTTTATTAGTCGTTTTCCAGCCCAAAGTCTTATTCCTTTCTTTTCGTTCCCACCGCGACTATTAGTCTGATCTCTATCCTTCTTTATTTTCTAATCCTGGTTCCTTTTATTTAGCCATACGGCCCATTCCACCTCTTTTGCCTTGGTTCCATAATTTCCCCAGCATGAGGCGATCAACTATCTCCTCTATAATTTGACTCGTTTCTCCATTACCCCGTCCGCTCTTTGCCCGTTTGATCCTCTAGACGCAAACTTCATTTGTGACGCGAATTACATTTTGCTCGAATGTCCCTTCATTTCTTCAGAACGCGCGATACTATATTCCGGTCTTTTGCGTCTGGGCCCTCCTATTCCTTGTAGCACTCATAGTATCCTGCCGGTTATTCCTTTGTTAGCTTCCTTTATATGTTCCATTTATAATATTTTCCTTATAAAATCATTAATGATGTTAAACAATTGAATTCGATGAACTTCCGAAAAAAAGATAAAAAATTCGCATTGCATAAGATTATATGATTCATTTTGAGATTCTTTTTTATATTTTTATATAAACATATATACGAAATATTTAAGTATAATTGAATATTTACGAACAAAATAATTTTACAAGAAATTATTATATATTTTTAATACTGACGAACCTTTTTCTATGTCAATCGGCAAGTTGAAAATCGTAATCAAATACTGCGTTAATTCCGAAACTGAAGATGTGTTTGGAATTGCAATATTCGCTTCCAAAAAAAATTTCTCACCAACATAATAAAATTGTTTTATGTTACACTTTTCTTTATTGTTATCTTCAATATTCATTCTTCAAATTTAATAAAAACACCTGATATTCTTTAATTTACCACATTAAATGTTTCGTAAAAGTTATTACTAGAATTTTCAGACTATTGCTACTATATTCTAATAACTATAAAATAACCGCATCTAATATCAACATTATTTTTCTTTTTGATGTTAAACAACTACCGCGATACAGGAAGACAAAACGTAAACCGAAAATAAGCGTAATTGAACAGTGTTGGTAATCGAACAGGTTATTTGTTGCTTCCATAGTTTCATTTCGTTATTGTGTAATTTTTTGAAATGGTTATTGACCTTTTTAGAATTTTGTGCAATTTGACAGTGAATAATAAAAATAAGCAAAATATTAAAACATAATTTTTATAAATTTGGTATGAATCAAATGCCATTATTGTTATGAACAATGATTATTTGTGACAAAATAGCAAACTCGAGTAAAACACATTTGCATTTATATTTTAAACGAATAATATATAATTCATGTATTACAGAAATTTTATTTTCACGAACTTATTACTTCTATTTTATCGTATTAAAACAATACATTTAAAAAATAAAAATTTATTCTAATTGCACCTTAAATTTTATTTTCCAACATAAATTACATTTTATATAAGTTCACTGTACACCGTTTTTATGTATCATTTGAGATTGTAACAAATTATCTTATTTATTTAAATATTTTCTTTAGCTAGATTGTTAGTTGCGTTCGGTTCTGTCTACACCCATTTTTGGTATATATATTGTCGTGTACAGAAATTCAATGAAATTTTTAAATTTTACTTATCGATCAATACTTTACTATGTTAATAATAGAAAGCCGAAAGTAAATAAAAGTTTTTCGAAAAATTTTATTTATTTAAAAGTTTCTAAAATGATCGGTGTTACATAAAATTTGATAAAAATACTGATTTTTAAATAAACAGCTGAACAATTTTAGTTGATTGTGCAACGTACGATGTTGTAACCTCCGAAAGATTGAGTGTAGTAAATTTTTTTTTCATATTTTATAATAATTTATAAAATTTACGTGTTATACATTTGTTTTGTAATTATTGATATATTTTCTTGTGCATAAATAAACATATCTATTTTCGGGTTTTTTTCTAACGAATTGTCCTACTATAAGTGTGTACATTTTTAAGATGCAAATCAAGGTTGAAATTGCTATGTGTATGAAAATTTAAGAGCTTTACGTATTCGTATTATTAGTTTTTCAAGTTAATTTAGTATAATTTTTAGAAAATTAAGTTGATAAAAGAATTTTTATTTAATTATAAAAAGGGTATTTAAATTTCCGTGTACAGTTTATATTTGCCTCTTAAATTCTAAAATTTCGTTTTTGTTCATTTATAATTAAATTTACTGAAATTTCTCTTCATGCTATCACATGTACATGCGGTTGCAAGTTTATTTGCAATCGAAGTAGGATAGAACATTTATCATTTTGAAATAAGTTGACGAGATCTAATTTGTCAGGATCATTTGATACAGTTTCATTGTTGCAAATCCTGACATTTCTAAATCTCAGTACGTTGGAGTCATAATTTTTACATAACCGTTCCATCTTTTCTTTTATTATATTTAATTGTAATTTTTTGTAACTTTTTAGTAGTACTATTAATATTATTTTAGATCTGTGTTCATAGAATCTGCAATATGTTTAATCTAAAACTTAATGTGTTTCAAGTACTCATGACATTATATTGTTTCTCAGCAATGCCAGTCAGTGTGCATTGTTCAGCAATTAAGAAAATATTAAAAGAGTGATTTTATTTTCGAACATGTGAAATTTTTAATACCGTCTCCGGTTTCACAATGGTTTTGATTGAATTATATAATCTTTAGGTAAATATCGAGTAATTAAAGTAATTATGTAACTTCAGAAATTTACCAATAATTGTAATTTCGCTTTCGGTAATATTGTTTTAAAAACCAGAAGCTTTTTTAGACTCCTAAAATGTTGTCAAAAAAATATAACAATTTATTGTAGTTGAAATCAAGTTTTCGTTTAGAAAATGAAATTTAAAATTTTAAAGCTTTCGCTATAATTTTAATAGTATTATTGGAAGAGCCGCTTTTTTCATATATGATTTCTGATTTTACATTTTTATTTGTTCCTTATAAATTCGTAGTTTTTAAATGATTTTTTTTACTTTTCCAAATAAAAAGAAAATCCACTGTTTAAGGGAGATTGTATAAATTTTCTATTACAATAATTTTATAAGAGAAAATATAAATTAAAATGTATTAAGTATATAAATTGTTTTTTCAGCTTTCTTGTGCTGTTAACAAGCTGCGCAGAAATGTCCTACTTTAACAGGTTAATGTGTTTTCTTTTAAATGTGATACCGAATGTAAATATAGTAGGGTTGTTTTTTTTATTATCACAATTTAATGTTTACATAAATAACAACTGCAGTCTCCGTTTTAATATTTAATACTTGTGTAGTAAAATAAAAATCTTTTTCATTTTCTGCACTAATATTAGGAATTGGAAAGTTTTTTTTTCATTTGCAGGTTCATTTCAACTATTTTATGAGGAATGTTCCAGTTACTTAGTTTTTGGTTATTCCCTAAGTGCGTTAATAGTGCGCTTGTGTTATCTTGTAATAATTATAAAATTATTATTTTCCAAGCTTCTTTTTGTATTCATTATAGTAATAAAAGAGGTTATTTTATTTAAAATATTTAACGTATTCCGTGTCTAGGAGATGTGTAACAAGAATGTTCAGCACAGACTATTTTAATCATACTTCTTTTGTGAAATTTTATGAAAATGTTTTATATTCTTTTTTTTTTTAATCTGATTGGAGTTTCAAAATTAGAGATTGAACGTTCATATATTATTTTCTCAATATGTTCGTTAAAGAATGATTTGTTATTAATTCTGAATATATGATAATTTGTAAACCATATATATACCGATCAAGGCCGTGTCTACGGGATGGGTTTTGGGGGTCAAACCCCCTCCATGAGAACTAAATTAGTTATTATAAATACACAAAAATCTGAAAAAAATCAAAAATTTCAAATAAATATTGCTGATTTTTTAGGGTGTTCTTACCTTTAAAAGAAAAAAGAAAAAAATATGCTCCGTATTTTTAGGTACTTCCTTAATATCTTAAGGAAAAACTTTTTATTACGAGTATAATCAATAACATATGTAATTTTTATTAATGTTCATATACGGGGTAATTCATTTATGTAAATTATTAATATATAAATCAAAATGATGGAAATGATTAATAGTATGAATATTAGTGAAAAATGTATTGTTATTTATAAAATAAATATCTAAAAAAAATCCCCCCCCCCCCTCCCTCAAAATTCTGGTCACGGGCCTGATGCCGATTAATCTTTATTCTTAGTTTTAATATTTTTACTCACGTTTGGCTTGATTCTCTTTCTTGCTTGCAATTATTAAAATTTAATTTTTTCGTTATTGTACCAATTTTTTAAACTATTCATCGATTAATTTTATTTTTTACTACTGTTTTAAAGGAAATAATATCACAAAATTGTTAGTAGCAAAACGTTTTTATTAAATTTCTCCTTTCCTTATGAATATAAGCAAGTGTGCCAAGTAGTTGTTGAAGATTCCACTGTATTTCGTGAAATTTTATAGAATAGTTTGTAAACAAATTTTGATCTTTAATGTATATTTTATCTTTTTCTAACGATAACTGACAATATTTATATTCATTTTGTTTGTGTATTATACTTTTTCATTATTTTGATCACTTTTTAAAATTTAAAACTTGAAAAAAGCGTTAAATTTTTTGATAAATTACAAAAAAAAAAGTAATAAAAACCTGTTATAGTATGAATAATAGTACAATTTTAATTAATGATTTTGGCAGTTCGAATATTTTTAAACTAGATTTTTAAAAGAAACGATTTATATTTATGGATTAAATTGTAGAACAAGTTATATGAAGAGCTAACTTTAAAAAGATTATTATATTTGAATTTTACGTTATTATTGAATATTTTTTAGTTCTAAGCCATGCTTTTTAATTGGGAACAACATCGAATTTTGATTATTTACAGCACTTTAAAATGTTAAATGTGATTTTTAATCTAAGTAATTTACAGTTTTTAATTACCCTCGTTTTTGCGATAAACCAAGACAGTGTAAACGCCAGTAGTCAAACAGTATTGCTGTTAGATTTTATATTTTAATTTCTTACGTTTTGTTACATATTTCAGCCATTAGTATCCGTTTGTAAGCAAATTTAAGTTTTGAAATTGTTGGTTGTGTGCAGAGTACTACAAGACAGTTTTAGGTAATGCTGATGGTATCGTATTTAAGAACAATTTTTATTATTGTTTTTCATAAATTTAACGGGCATTACTTCCGTTGTTTTTAAATGTTACGCACTATAATGTTTAATGAATTTCAGCATAAAGCTGTGTTTAATTTAGTAGCAGTTATTAAAAATTGAGTGTTTTCAACGGCTATATTAATATCACGGTTTCGTAAACAGCGTCCTTAAATCTCGGCGGAAAACTAATTAAAAATTTTATTCGGAAACTAAGAAAGCAGATTTATATTAAAATTATGCAGCAGGTAACGAAAAACAGTATGATGGAATTTTCGAAAATTTATTTATTGTATCGAAGGATGTGTGTTGTATATAAAAGAGCAAAACAAAAATAAACAATGCCAGGCAGACTTTTTATGATCATGGGTGCGGCGCGGAAGATCCTTTGGTTTGCGTTTCTAACTGAAGGGTCACATTCCAAAAATCAATGTGAAAAGTTAAGGAGGTACGAAACATTCACTTTCAAAATATTAAATGATTGTGTTAATTGAGAGACAGAGCGGAGGCAATTGTTAATGTTAAGATGAATGCAACTGAAAGCCATGCGTTATACCAATGATGAGAGTTCGTGATGTGACACGATTTTATTATTTTCTTGTATAATACTATGAAACGCATGTAGGTAAAACAAGTTCCAACAAATAAATAGTTTTTAGTGGAATTTTAGCACTTTTTTATTACCTGATGATGGGTATAAATGTTGACTCAGTCCCACTGTAAATGGAATTTTTAATTTCCCCGTTTTAATTGAATGCTGTGTATTTTACATGTTACAAAATTGTGAAAAATCCCGGTATATCGCAGCTTTTGAATAAATTTTACTATTATATATTAAGTGAATTAAACACACCAATAAAACAGTTATTTAATTTTTATTGATGTTTTTAATTCATTTAATATATAATAAATATAAACAATAAGTATATTAAATAGATAAATTATACTATTACGTAGGTAAAAATATATGTTTTCGATCGATCTTTACGCTCTTTAAGTAGTTATCAAATATAGCTAAATTTCAGCTTAATCATCTAACAAAAAATATTAGTCTACACATATGTAGCAGCAAAGCAACCGATAACAAATACCGCACGATAACTAATTAGTATCATTTGGGAAATGTTCATATTTTTCAACAGGTGTAAAGCGTGTGTTACTTTGTGCGATGTTTTTCAAGAAAGTTTCTTAAGTTACATTATTTCCGTTTAAATGCTGTTCGATGATGGAATTTTTTTTATTATATTCATGAAAATGTTTAAGACCTTAAACGATAATTAATTTTATCGTTTTTAGAAGTATTCAGCGATGATGACGCAAAAAATATTTTTATTTCACTTAATTATTTAAACTTGAATCATTTTTATTCTAAAGTAAAATATACATATATGTGGTAAAAAAAGAAAAGAGATTATTTGTAGGATTATAGTTACGTGCTATTATCGTGTTGCCAGGTAATTTGCTAATGAGTAATTGCAATACGATGCGAAACGATAAAAATTTGTCATGGTTCTGTTTCGCCGTAAGTGGTAGTATAACACAGTAATAATTCGATGTTTCCGAAATTTGATTGTGGTTCTTACAAAGATCGAGAATCAAATTTTTCTTCGAGCCAGGGTAGTTCTTGTGATGGAAAAACGGGCCCGTATGTGTACCAGCAGTCTTCTGTAAGTCAACGTTATACTCCGAATTATAATGGAGGACAATCGTGTTTGCAACCAATCCGGGAAATGACAAAATCATTCGATCAACAGCAACATCCGTTTTACGGTTGTACCTCAGATGCGTACAATAAAAACGTTCCAAATAATAATGCGCATTACGAAGAAGACGACACTACAGGGCCGCCACCGCATTACCATCATGATAACGATGAGAATTTATATGCATACTCGCAGTTGTCACTCGGTGGAAAAACCGAAAAAGAATATTGCTCAAAAATGATTGTTCAACAAAGTAATAGTAATTGTGATAATTATGAGAAAAGTCATCGCTTTTTCGGTAGAAAATCTAAAAGAGTTCCAGTTGAAATTTCGCCCGAGTACTTGAATTGGTTTCGAAATTTTCATTTACGAAATATCGAAATCGGTGAACATAACAGGCAATTTTTTTTACACCGTAAGTGTGAATGGGCGTATTTTAAATAGTTTCTTCGTTACTGGGGAATTATCATTTCGAAACAGAGTCATGTTATTTTTGTGTGCAGTTGTAAATAATATTTACATTTTTTCTATTGATTTTTTTTGCCGAGTTTCTATGTCGTTGTAATAAAATTAAGCGTTCAAAGTTTGCGTGATTAACTTTTTTTTTTTTTTTAAAAAAAAAAACGCTTATGAGATCTTATGTTTTTTTCTCAAAAATAGATGCGTGAAATTAAAAATAGTTTTCTCTAAATCTGCGATACTTATTAAGCAACAATTCGTGAAATCAAGTTTAGCGAGATTAAAGTGACCGCTAAAATTGAAAAAAAAAAAATATTGAGAAATTTACGGTTTTAACAGGGGAAGTTGTGAACGATGCGACATTCTCGCTGTGCCTTCTCAAATCTAATTTCGTTTATAATTTTTCTTTTTTACTCAACGACGACCAGTTGAATGAAAACAACTTTGTCATCGATTCTTCTTCTTCATCCGCTGTCTCCAAATTGAAGGTTGGTGATCCACGATTGAAAATTTTCTTTTACAATGGCCGATCGGAGAAGTCGTATAGAAGGGCAGTCGAACTAGTTGATAAGATTGTGCATCCATGAATTTTGACGTCTTCCTCTCGATCTCTTCCCATTTATCTTTCCTTCCCAAATGATTTTCAGAATTTCGTACTTGCTCGTATGATGTGTCCACTGCAGCTTCCGTTTCTTGATGGCTTGCATTACTTCTTCTCATTCTTTGAAGTACCTCAATATTAGTAACTTTTTTCACCCATGATATTTTCAGAATGCGCCGATAACAATACATTTCAAATGCATCATTGGAAAAAAAGATTAACGCATCGATAGGTTCTCCAATTGGCATTACTCGTTTTGTGAAAATACCTCGCCGTTTCGAACGTTTGTCGGGATTTCAATGTGGGGACGATCCCGTTAATATTGCAATTTATACAATTTTCATAAGTAAAGTATTCTTCAAATGGAATAGCTTTGAATTCCTTTGGTAACGTTTTAACGCAGAAGTGTCCACCAAATTCGAGGGCGCAAATACATCTTTACTCCTCAAGGATTTTAGTACACGTCGAAAATAGGCTAGCGTGTTATGGAAGTAATTGTCGAAATATAAAAATTCAAAAACTACGATCACTAAAAACTTTCAATAGTTGGAAGTTTGTAATTGGTTGTGTAAAATAAAAGGTAATAATGGATATTAATCGCAATATCATGTTTGATTTCAGTTTCTAATTCAATTCTTCGCTTATTAAGATCATACTTGTGACCGTTGTTGTCACCGTATTTGATTCTTACGGATATTGTAAATCAATTCCTATTATTTGATTCTTTAAACAGTCATTTACGTTAAACGTGGTGCGAATGAAAATTACATTGTTGGAAGAAAGCGTTAATCCGGCAATAATCAGGACACAAGGCGCTTAAAAACGAACTGATAAAAATGGACAGTAAAATGCATGTAAAGCTGAAGTCTTGTTCAGCCAAGGGGAAATTAAGTTTTACGTCTTGAGCGTATAGAATTTTCGTTTGTAGTACCCGATTTTTGTTTAATATATCAGCAACGAGCTATCTCTAGAGATTCGGTGGAACTGATTTTTGAATGACGTGCTGTGAACGTTTCAAATTAAATTACTTTAAAGTGAACTATAAGCGAAATTCATTTTTTTAGAGAAAAACAAATAATGGTTGATTTTAATCTTTAAAACAAGATAATGTCAATTTTAATATCATCCGATATTCTTTATACTACTGTTCGCGATTTGTATACCGAGACTAGAGAGTCATTTTCAGAGCATAATTTCAGTTTGTGCGAAATTAAAATGATCAAAAATAGTTTCTGTCTCTGATGTGCGATTCTTGTTTTCTCTTTTGCGATTTTGTGATTTAACTGTTTAACATGAATTACTTTAAATAACGAGTTCTTTATTCTCGTAAGTAGAAATTATATCAGAAGGTTTTGAAAATATTAAAGAAACGGTGAAAAGTTCCAAAACTTTTTTTGGTTCGAATTACGAGTTATTTAGAGAGATTAGTGACATTTAAATAGTTTAAAATTTTAAAATTGTTTAAAAATTATAATAAATAATTATCTAGTGATACGTGATGATAAAATTTTAAGTCGCTTTAGAGAGGTATAATTGTGTCCTCTCTCGTATTAGATGTCGTTGCTACTGTTTTCGTATTTAATTTCATCCACGGTGTTGAAATATATAATAGTCATTTTATTAATCGCAATAATCAAAACGGGTTTCTTCGATAACATTAACTTCATCTTTTTTAAAAGATTTTATGAGTTTCTAAAATCACCACTGCGATGAGCACCAATTCGAAAGCACATCGTTGAATAATGTAAATCGGAAAATTCAATTGCGTCTGCAAATGAACATTGTTAATGGAAAATATGGAAATAATTAAGGACAAGACTAGACCTGCACGAATAAGAGATTATTTTCGAACATCTGTATCACTCCAACAATTTATATAGATGAAAAACTGATAATTCGTGGTTAATAAACGTACGTTTAAGGCTACGTACAACGGATAATTATTAAATTAGAAACTAGAGTGTTATCGTAATATAATTAAACATCTTGATATGAACTTTTAAGTTTTTTTTTTTTTGTGTATTAATGGAAGAAATGTAACGCTAATGTGATTAAAAAGTTGCATATTAACTCCTACTGATTTATTTAAACAGAAATGGTCTGATTTTGGCTACTCTCTGTTCGTTCAATTACGAACGTTCCACATAGTGTGATAAAAGGAGAGGTTTAACTTTCCTAGATTTTAAGTATTGTAGTAAATGTTTTTAATGATTTTTTTTTTTTTTTTTAAGAATAAGAACGAAGTTCTACAAAAAAAATTTTTTAACTTTTTAGAATTTAAAATATATAAAATTAATTACGTTTCTTTCGTTTGCGGGTGTGCCTGCTTAGTTCGAAATTACTGCTTTTTGCTTATGCCAGTAGAACTTTTAAATACACGCTCCCTAATTTTAGCAATGCTCAGACCAAAACGTCGATCCTGTCTAAATTCGTAGATCTTATTCAGACTATTTCACTCACGTTCTTTACGTTTACCCTTTCTTACAATTCCTTTTTCATCTTCAAGAACTGTCAACTTACTCCTAGAGGATAGTCTCTGTCTTGCCTTTAGTTTTTTTTTCTTCTTAGTTCATCGTGGCCGTACGCAATTTCCTAGAATAATTTTTCCTCTAAACTTGGGCGATTTTCGTCATTCTGTCAATTTTGTCTTCGCCTTCCAAATATCTTGAACAGGTTTGCTGGTATTGTAGATTCTTTTATGTGTTCTATTTTGTCAGATGTTAATGGCTGTCTTACATTATTTTCATTTGCTCTAATCGTCTTTTTGCACTTATTTAACCTGCGTGCCTGGAGTGTGCTTGAGACCGCATGTTCTCGTATTTCTATTCATTCTTGCGATTTTATCATTCTTTGTGTACGTTCTATATTCTATTCTTCCGTTATTCCATTCATGTTCATTTATGTCGTAGGTTTCCAGTCGTACCGGTATCGGGCAAATAAATTGGCTAATTTTTCGACTGAAGTTGATGATTCTACTCTTTTTTTTTAAAGAAAAAAAAGTCTTCTCTTTATCTTTGTGGAAAAGATTCCATTTCAGATTGTAATAATTGCTACTTTTATCTGGCTGATTGGCCTGAACTAATTTCTAGTTTCTTGATTTCTATTTTGTTGTTCCGTTATCATTTTCACTATTTACCTGCATTTCAGTCATACTTTACTACCCCGTTTTCTTGTTTTCCATTGTCTATATTGCCGACTCTATTCAAAGGATGTGGTGTCTTTTTTGAACGCTCTTCTCATTAACGTTCTATGCAGTACTTTTGCATATTTCGTTTTTTTTTGACATATATATGTCTTTAGGCTGGGGGTCAACCTAAAATCGTGTAACGCAACGCAAAACGCAACGCAACGCAAAACGCAACGCAACGCAATACGCAACGAAACGCAACGTTCTCTTTCTAATTTCGTAAAACATTTTAATATTCCGCAGATAACTTCGTAAAACTTTTTTCTTGCTGTCTGAAGGTTTTGCGCGACAATTCTCGAAATTTAGAATTAAAAACCCAGCACTTGGAATGGTATGTGGCGATTTAATTTTTGCTAGGTAATTCGATACGTAATTTTCACGTAATTGCCTGTTCACTCGATTTAATTTATATGTAAATTATATTCAACTTCGTGACTCCTAAAAAATAAAAAATAATAGAAAACCAAAATCAATGGCCGATTCGACACAGGAATCACGTGAACGCAAGAGGGACGAGGAATTTCAGAACAGCCATGAATTCCTTCAGTTCATAAAGGAAACACCTTTCGGTTCCAATACTACCGAAAATGAGAAGTTTGAAGCGTTTCTTTCGATTCACCGATTTGAATAAACCGGCTTCGAAGAGTGGTGCCGAACGAAGCCGTGAGTGGCGACAACGGCAAATGAATAAAAAACAAAAAGTTTGCAATGTAGAACCAAAATCAATGGCCGATTCGCCGCAGGAATCACATAAACGCAAGATCGTTCGCCTTCAAATTGGTAAACCGTATATGATCAGAGCGAATATTGACGTGCTAGATGGTCTCGTGAACGGCGCAATCGGCACTTTACGCTACATCGAACGCAACATCGAAACAAGTGCCATAAAACGATTCTGGCTGTCTTTCGACCATTCAAAAATCGGCCGTTTACTGCGCTCAAAAGCCCAGGGACACATACTTGCAAATCCGAACATCGATCATTTGTGGATACCGATAACTCAACGTACTTGCATCGTGCAAACAAACAGTAAAATCGTTGCTTGTAAAAGTCCCCCTTGTTGAAGCCTGTGCAATTACTATACACAAATCACAAGGCGCTACAATTGATAATTTACAAGTACAGTAAGTGTCCAGGACAGCAGCTCGTTTATGTAGCCCTTTCTCGCGTCTCTTTGCTGGACTATTCTTAACGAATCATGATGGTGTGATTACACATTTTATCACCATCGCGGAGAGTTGAATCGAGATCCTTAAAGAAAGGAACGAGTTTACTCGTCTCGAACGGCATCATTTACAAACGGTAGGCGATCAGTGCCGGAATTTTCTGAATCGTTCTACACAGACGGATTCCACGTCGCTCTCGTTGTGTACATTCAACACTCAATCGCTAAACACACACTTGCTCGATTTAACTAGCGATTAATCCGCGATGTAAATTTCTTGCCTTGTCTGAAACGTGGATTAAAAACGATTGTTCTATTGAAATGCAAGGATTTTGCACTCAATTTAAAATGAATGCGATTCGTTTTGGTGGTGTCGCCATTTGCGAAAACATAACTGTTTTCAACGCATTGCAGTCTAACAATATCAAAAACGATTTGCGGAAGTTTGATCAAAATAATATGAGCGTGGATCAACTCGCGACATGTCATGACGGTGTTGGCGACTTTTGCTCGGTCAAGACAACAATCAATGCTAAAAGAACTATACTCCCATCAGTTTATATCTCACCGAATACTTCGTTTGAGAAAATTCAACAATTCATCGTCTTAAATATTATGGCGTACAGTCCTAAATTAAAGGTACCTGAAAAACATAATTATCACGGTATAGCGATGCTCGTTAGTGGAGACTTTAATTTGGAATTAAGAGGACCGCACGGACCGGAATTTATTGGATTTATGCGCATTTAGTTAGGCTTACAACTAAACAACGATCTCGCCATATCTACCTCACGAAACAGAAAAATAATTGATGCTGAATTCTCTCGTCACATCGATCATCTCGAAACACGTGAATATATAGCATACTACAGTAACCATTGTCCATTATAATCTATAACTTGCAATTCTGTTAATTCGAATGTTGTAAATGGTGATAGATAATACAAAATAAAAATAAAATTTAAAAATTAACGGTACGTTTTGAGATTTATTCTTTTTTACTTACAAAAACAATTCTACACGGTAGCTATTTCCTTTTTGAATATATTAAATCTCAAAGACATATATATGTACTGATACTTCTGCGAGTAACGTGGAAATTTGAAGGTTTTTTTTAGTCATGATTGCATTTTTTATACCCTATATTTCCACGTCGATCATCCCTGTTATTGATCTTTTTCTGTGTCTGGCTGCATAAAAACTTAATGAAATATTTTTTTGCACCGGTTGACATCAAAATAAAAACAGCCTTCAATTTTATTTTGAATTGGCTTTTTAAGTTAAAACTTGGATACTAAAAACAAAAACACATTTACAAAGCTGAAGAATACTGTTTTCTTTACCGCGAAGAGATGCCCAAAAACTTTTATGTGATTAAAGAGTGTGAGTGTGATAATAATGAATTGTAAATTTTTCCATAATTTTTAAATGTAAGCCCGAAAAGGGGGAAAAAAAATAAAACTAAAATTCTTCGATTTACGAAACAAAAATTAACAGATGCAATTATTTTCTGTTTGAAAAACCAAACGTACGATTAGAGTATGGTTTTAGTAATTTATAAAATTATTATTTTTTAATTAACACGATTTTATTTGAAATAATGTTTATATCTAATAGCGAAAAAACCAAAGGGATAAATAGAAATGTATTTTTATCTTCAGCAACGTTTCTGGGAGAAGCAAATTATTAGGTGTATACATTATTTCAAATACTTATTCTAGCAAACCGGTACGAATTACACTACTTTCGATGACGGAATTTTTCGGGATCTTAAATACAAATAAGAAAACTAAAAAAATTGATGATCTCGGACAGTCGGAGGGTACTTTCAGAATCACCCTAAAATTACATTTGTTTTAATGCATAAAAAGTTGTTTAACTTAAGAGATATCGCCATAAAAAAAAAAAAAAAAAATGAAAGTTCTCGCGTTGATTTAAAAAAATTGAATCGATATTATTATTACTGATATTGTTACGGGTGGATAACGCAACCTATCGGCATCCGACTAAAGTAATGTGGTCAGTTCAATTCTGTGTATCTACTACAATCAGACCGACTAATATTCGTTCGCTACAGCGTGAGCGGTATTAGTTTTATGCGCTGTTGTATTCGCCGCGGATTTCTGTTATCGAAACTTGTACGGAAACGAAAGAACTATATGGCGAATAATATTTTAGCGAATTTCGCTAGCCTAAATTCTTTCGTGAAGGTAGCGAGTCGGTGGAATTGATCGCACACAGTGGCCACAAATGTTTAGAGCTCCGCGTTACGTCGCGCTGATCCTGATTCCGGCCGTTCCTCAAAAATTAGTTTGGTGGAAAGAAATTCGCAACAGATGCACACGTAGTCCGCAAAGCAGTCAAAACGTGTGCCGAGATGGAAGAAGTCCAGAACACGATGCTCAAGAAATGGTAAAAACGAATATAGCGATCTATAATGACGGCCGATAATTTGAAAAAGGACAACATTCTGAGGACAAGCGGACTTGACATTTTATTCACTTCAACGCACTCCTCCAGCAAAAGAACTAAACCGAAAAAACCTTAAATTAGGCCTGAGATTAGTGTTTAACCCTACTTTGGTAGGATACAGGTTGCTTTGGCTGTGCAAGATTTTTAGTATTTTATACTAAATTAAGACAAACTAGTGAGAAATAATAAAAAAAAGTAAAAGTGGAAGGCTAATATTGCAGCAGTTACTGAGAGGAAAAAATAAGCATCAACGAAATATTGTAGAGCGAAAGGTGTTTTTCTAACATTAGGCCAGGTGTGGATTTATTAGTTTATCACCCGTATGTATAAAATTAATTTTCGCTGAATATTCAAGAGAGTTATATGATTTTGATCTCGATTAGTCACCATATCACTACTTGCTCTTCGTATCATTTCCATGCTTGGTTTGAATTCTTTGGTAAGTAGTTTAAGCTTATTTATATAGGTCCTCAGATTCACTGTTTTGCGCATGTCTTTCGATCTCCAAGCATATATTGCTGATGACCTTACATTTGTCTCGCTTACAGGCTCTCCTGATTTCTTTATTTATTTGAGCCATTTTTTCTTGACTCCGTATCAAGCTTTCCGTTTTTCTATTAACTTCCTCGTTTCTTCCGACATCTAATGTTTTTTCGGTTTACTAAGTCCTTGGTTGTATTTTTTTTAACCGCAGATAGAATACATTTTTTAATTTCTTGCCATACTTTGTTTACATCAGCATTATTAAGCTGTGGTAATTTTTCATGTTTTATAGTCTCCTGCATTATTGTGGGGGGTTGGGAATTACTATTAAACTTTATGGGTTCATTTTGGCTTTTTCCGTTTTGCAGCTTCATCTTTACGGTTGCTCTGGGCAGATTATGATCCGATCCGCATACCACTGGTCCGGCGACAACATTACTTACTGATGTCCGCCATTCTGCGCGTTTTAAAACGTATAGTCGATTCCTGTATTCTCCACTTGCAGAAGTCCAGGTTGACAAATGTCTCGCATATGCAAACGTAAATTTTTAACTGATTTTGTTTTGTTATGTTATTTTTATTTCTTACAGTTTTTAATATTTAGGTTAAAATTATTTTCTTCCATTTCTGTATTAACACTTTATTGAACAATATAAAATCTTTATTAAACAGAAATTATTTTTAAATTAAAAATTAAAACGTGCCGACATGTTTCGGAGTCACTTGCTCCATATTCATGGCGTTAATAATTAAAGTTAATAATTGAAATCGTTTCAATTTTTAACTTTAATTATTAACGCCATGAATATGGAACAAGTTCTTACAGTTTTATTTCTAATCGAAAAATTAAATTTACAAATAATCTCTTATAAAAACAATTAACGTATATTCTCTCAATTATGTAAATAATATAGCAGCGATGCGGTTAATAATTCGATAATTTTCTGAGCAAGTGAATAATAATTCGGGTTTTTTGACACAGCCCAATGAAATTCGAACTGATATCTTTAGAGTTCGCGATACATATTAAGAGTTTTTACCGGCTCGCGAGAAAATAAACAAGAGTTTACGTTGATTAGCCGATGTCCGGTGTGGGGTGGAGAAAAAGTTGAGAAACATACTGGGGTTGAAATTATTCATTTTTTTTAGGTTTAACTTCGCAATCCCCGACATCCTAATTATTTGACTTTACTTTTATTAGTTACCAGTTGGCCTGTATCGCTCAGGTCCGGGTACTAGTTGGCCAATTACTCGGAGACGTATTTTCGAATGCACTCTAAAATAGTTACCAGTTGTCGCTCGCCCAATCTGAAAAGTCAAAAGTTCGATTTAAAAACTCATTATTGACGGAATATGAAAGTTGTGTTCTCTTAAACCGATACCCTTTCATATAGTAAGCATTATTTTAGGTTATCCGTGTTATCATTAAAAAATTTTTACCGTAAAAATTAAAAAATTAATTTTTTTTAGAAGAAATGAATAATTTTTTACAAAACAAAAAAAGCAACCTCAGGATTTACTCTAAAATTTTAGTAAAAATGCACTAAAAAGTAAATTATTGGTTAAGAATTATATTGTACGATAAAATACGGGTTATTAATTCTTAAATAGCAGACCTTAATAAGTTAATTACAGTTACCGCATTAAATATTACTGATTCACTTCCAGTACTTGGCTTATAGAAAACGATTGTTTGCATTGCTACACTCGTTTAATGTAGTGTTTCTAATTATTGTTCTAATTTAGAAATTTTTGGTATACCGCAACTTTAATTTACGTATATGCGTAGGGTCAGATTTAAGAGGGGCCAGTGGCTCCGGGCCCGTCACCTTCACTGAAAAGGGGCTATCCGCTAGTCATTCAAAAATCCTAAAATTACAAGTATGAAAAGTACGCGCGCTCAGATGGTGAAACGATATATATCATTCTGATTTTCTTGGTGATGTTGAGAATGCGACATACTTCGTGAATTAAATTTGAATGATCTAATTGAAAATTTCGCTATTAAAAAATCTCGACGCGTGTCTCAGAATTAATTATTAAGGATTGATTTTATTCATTTACTGAATAAATAAAATAAAAAATGTGTACTTCAACTATTCGGAGGGGGAAATTAAGGGGGCCTTCAGCAATTATTTGGCCCCGGGCTATTTTTTTACTTAATCCGGCCCTGTGTATGAGTATCGTTTAAGAATTATCGTAATATGCTTCCTTTAAGAGGTATGTTTTATACTGTATAGGATATATTAATTATGGGGGGTAATCATTAATTTTTAGCGGGTTTTTATTAAATTTTTTAAGTAAACCTTGAAACTGGTATTTTTTTGTAAAAAGAAACTTTTATTTATTTTTTTCATTTTTCCAGCTTTTGGCGACCGACCAAAATCGTTAAATATTGTTTTCTACTAATTTAACAAATATCTCATTTTTTCCATCGTCAGAAATTGGTATTCAGGCAGGGGACGAGACTAACGGCTGAATCAGTCTAGCTCTCTCTTCGGATTTGAGCGTCGATGATATTGTAACGATTTAATTTGCAATCTTTGATATCTTACGAAGGGTGCGCATTGTGTTCTTTAAGATATCTTCCATCCCGTCGATGACAGTAAAAACGTCGATTGCCCGTTCAGAACGATCGCGCGTATTACAGAATCATCGGTTTCGAAGTGAAAACGATATTTTCGAGTATCGTTTGTTTATTCGTAGAGCGTGCTGAATTTAAAATGAAGCGTCCCTCGGAAATAGAATATTTTACAAAAAAAAATTTTTTCAAAGACTTTTTCAATTCGCCTAGAGTACGTAATGTCCGTATTATAACTTTCGCAACAAAGCGAATTGCGTGTCAAGCGAGAAAGCTTGCAGTAGCATAGACGCTAGAGGATATATCAGGAATTATTCATGTATGATTTCGAAAATTACGAATAGAGAGCGCCGTGGCCATATTTGTATAGTGTGAAAGCGAGTAACGCAGGACCATAGAGATGAGAAAAATCAGGCGTTATTTATTAGCAATAGTTACTTAAATTGCCGCGGAGAGGATTTCCGTGTCCGAGTCATTTGCTATACAAAGCCAAAGCGAGGTACGAACTTGTTGTTCGGCAGTAAAGGATTGCCGACATTAAACTGGTGCACCGAATATTTCTGAACAAAATGACCCTTTGCTAACCAAACTTCCGTCCCATTTGCCGACTATCTGGCCCCTATGCAAATAGCCCCAACATTTTTCTCCCTATTTTCGGAATATTACACAAAGTGTCGAGAAAAACATCCAGATTATGTGTCCGTTTTCTTCTATAAAATATCTAACACCCGTTTTTCATGAAATATTCTATATAAATGTTTTTTTTTTTTTTTTTTTTTTTTTTATCTCTTGTTATAAATGAACGGTAAATAATTTGTAATTTATATTTTCTCTTATTTTATTTTTACTTTGCCGGACGACGTTTGGAACTGCACGCATGATCGGATGCGTGTGTTATTTTTCTTTTGAATTTCTTCGCATTTTTTTAGTTTCATTTTGTGGCAGCCATCTACTAATTTAGTTTGCTGAAACTAGCGAGAAAAAATTAATAATTACGTCGAATATCATGAACTATGATTATTTTTATAATTGTTACTAGTTATAACAATGGTTTGTTCAAGGCAATATAGAGCTTCCGAGGTGGTAATTGTACGTGAATATTTTGTACACCGTTTTGTGTAAACCCGGGGGGCCAGTGTTTTCGCACGAATTTCATTACGGTACTTTTTCGATTTTAACTCTTGATACTCGTTGGCCAAGGTTCTGAAGGTACCGTGTTAGACATACTCGCGCCCAAACAATTGTTTATATGTTGTATTTCTTCTTTTTTTTTCTATTGAAGTAAAAATTCGATTTTGGTTTTAAGTAAAGAGTCTGGTGAAAACTCAGAGTGGCTTACCTCATCGTTAGCTGTGGTATTTACGTTGCTACTCATTATTCAAAGTAAACATTTTCTTTTATATTTATATATATATATATATATATATGTATATTTTTTTTTTGCATGGTTAATTTTTCCGTTCTCTGTAATTACTCGATATCGGTTAATGTTACTACGAGAGCGGCCTAAGTAAAAATTTCCCCCCGGATTATCTTTATAAAACGTAGCACGCTTAATTTTCAACTAATAAACCGCGTATTCTTTTCGCATATTTGCTCGCGAAAAATTTTGATTGTCTCTTGAGAAATTCATGGAATTTCGCAACACGTAAATTGCCAACGTAAAACGCATCGCGCCGTCTTAAATCCGAACGTAAACATAAAACTTTACGCGGATTCAATTATAATCAACATGGCCTGTGTCGCTGAGTGCTGTTTTTTATCAATAGGTCGCCGAGTTATTTACTGGGGTTGCGATTCCTGCCATAGAAAACCGGAGTATAAAGGCCAGGACTACATGTAGCATATATATCTGCGTCGTGTATGTATGTTTTGCCGATGTGTGCGCACGTTTCCAGCCTCGAGTCTTCTCGGTAATTAGCGGCTTCTTTGTTCGTTGCCGGGAAATTTTATTTAGCTTTCGTGTCTCGGCGTTTTCTTTTAAATTTTGCCTTCGGTTAACCAGATTAAATCAACATACTTTCGTCTGCCATTGTCCCGTTGGAGTGCTGTGTTATCCGAGGAGCGCGTCCTGTACCGCCTTAGCTGCAGACAATGGACTAGACATGTAGGCAGGATACGTTTTGTTCTCAATTCATCTGTGTAATTAAAAGTGAAGTCTGCGTTTACATTTCCGTTCGAATTATCTCGACCGAATTTTCACCATTCTTTGTGCCACATTAAAGTTGAACTTTCGTTTTAGCTTCTCCGCGTATATCGTGTAAAATAACCGTTTAATTATTTCACATTTTTGTGCAGAGCTTTCCGCTCTCTTGTAAAAGACACGTTATTATATTTAACTTTCAGACTGCGGTGTTAATACAATGGCGGAGTTTATTGAAATGCCGCGGGAAGCTATTTCCTTAAGCGTGCTTGTGACGAATGAACGCGCGATGTTTTGTTTTGTAAACAATGCGCCAAAGTAAACCAACTTCGTAACAGTCGAGTATCAAAATGGTAGTAGGAGGGACGCGATATTTTCTCATTGTGAATTACCGGCAACGAAACGAACAGAGTGCATATGGCTTTTATCTGTTTTAAAAGAGATAAAAATATACCTTAAAAGAATCCCTTTGGTTGTCGGTAATATTTGTAAAAGATGTTCGTTTTATTTCTAAATTCACTCGGTAGATGTGCGGGATGACGTAAGAATATCCATCCCTTTTCCTACCGTCAGTGTACAAATTTTTCCGATTATTTTTTTATATATTTGGCGAAAAGAGTTAACTATATTGTAAAAAATGTCGTAGTAAATAGTTCTGTCATCGAATTCTCTTTTTATTACACGGAGGTGTATATCTTATTATAGCTGGGCGCAATGTAAAATTTGGTAGAAATGTCATCACAAAAACCGATTTAAACCGGTTGTTCGGTCTCTTAAGGAAAATTGCGATAATGAAGTGGCAACGAAGGAACGTAACGAAGAATTTTATAATAATTTGCAATTTTTTTCGTGTATAAAGCGAAAGTTTTACGTGAAAGTAATGAAATCCTCGAATTACGTAGCATTTAAAAATTGCTAATTAGCGGGTTTTTTCAATATACACAGCGAATAGAGTAATAGCTCACTCGTTATTATCGAATTATTTGTGTTTACAAAAAATAATAACTCGAATTTTATTGACTGCACTCTTAAAATATCGTTTCGTTGTTATCATTCATTATGTTAATTTTCTAATTTTTGTGTAAATTATAATTAATTAGATCGATGGAAAGATCGTTGTTTGTCGGGAACGCGATACCGTATTTAATTTTAAGTTCGAAAAAGATAACTTTGTGAAAATGCTAAGTGGAAAATACAGGATATTACAAAACACTTGAAACTAGATTTCTTTGTTTTGAATTTAGTGCTATAGATAAAGGTAAATTATAGAGTTATCTTTAACTTAACATACGGAATCCCATGCTTGACTGAACTTGTTACCTTTTAATTAAATTTTCCGTTCGTAAAGATCATTTTTAACGGGCTAAAACTTTACACACTTCGTTGACGCATTTGAAGCACGTATCTACATATATCTTATTTCGGTCATCATAGCTCTTTACTTTCTATTACACATGTAGAAGAAACTGCTTAAATATAATATTGTATATTTCGTCGTCTTGTGCGCAAATATGCATATTGTAGTAGCTGAGGTAAAAGACAAAAAAATTTTCCTGTTGTTTTGTACAGCCTTGAACAGTATTATAAAATAGTTTAATCAGCAGTCGGTTACGTGAGCTCATTTAAAAATATAAAAGAGTATTAACCGCATACATCTCTTTAGCGAATGAATACCGTACACAGTCAAAGTTAGTAACTCATAAAAGACTTTATGATTTCTGTTCATCGCAACGATACCGTGAGTCTTAACGATTACTCTGTTCATAGTTGGAAATTACAGAATTAATTTATGTTCTTATGAAGTCGTCATATGATCTTGTCCCCGTCATCGAAAATCTCCTAATGTCGCAGATTCTTTACGCTCTCGTTAGGCCGTCGTGTCCCCCAAAACAAGATCGACTGCGAGCGGGGAAATTAAAATCAAAACGAAAGAACTTCCGTTGGTGTTTGGTAATCGATTCAGCGACCATTGCTAATTTCCATGTCTGAAGATGCGTCTACCCTAGTGAACATCAATAATTTCATTTTATATCGCAGAAAATCAGATCACCCGATTACACGTGACAACACTTTTAAGAATTTTGAGCGCAATGAATCGGATTATGTGCGGGGCCTCGTTTCACGAGTTGTTTCCACGATAATTTCGCGTTTCTTTAATTTAGCAAATATTGTCCTGTTTTCTCTTCTGCCAAACTCGTGCTAATTGTTTGCAGTGAGTAATGCAATAACATCTGTAAATTCCTGGTAAACGCAACGACCCTGTAGTCCTTTGCCATAAATTCAGTTACAAAAAAAAAACCAAAAAAAAAAACCTACATAGTACCTCTTTAGTATAAATACATTGTTCGGAACTAATAAATCGAAGGAAAAGTGAATAGTTTCGATTCATGAACCATTTTCGATTATCTGTGGCGATCGTGGTTTTAAATGTAGCAAATTATAAATTAAATACGTTCACTCGTTTCCCGGCTTTTGCTCATTTTCATTTACTCCACTTTCATTCGTTTCTTTGTCTTATTTTTCTCCTGTTCAAATTCAGCCACTTTTTATTTTAGTGTTATTTCCTCTAGTCGAGTCATTTCTTATTCCTGCTTATTCTCTTTTACTCGCTTGAAAAATAGTTATTTTCAGGGCTTCTTTTTCATTTTATTGCGCACCAGCGCTTCAAATTACCGAAATAATCCTTTTTAGATATCGCTAAATTTAGCTAGCTGTATGTTTTCACAATTATCGTTATACTCGCGTCGTCAAATCAGCAAAACTACTTTTCTGTTAATCGCGAACTTTTTGCTTCCGCTAGTGTTCGTTTCATTAAATAAACAACTTTATTCAACAAGGCAATAATCTCGTATTCAGTTTTAATAACAACACGCACATCTATATATATATATATATATATATATATATATATATGTATAAAAGAAAGTCGTGTTAGTTACACAACTTAAGAACGGCTGGACTGATTTTCATGATCTTTGATTTGTTGGATAATAGCAGAATATGAAATTTAAAACAAAATTTATGAAGAAAATTCATTTTTTTTTTTGCTGTTTTTAGTCCAAAAGGGGGGTTTAAATAATTGTTTAACTATAATTTTTGGATTTTGTGAAAGGATTTCTGTGTTTTGTTTTATATTTTGAATTTCGCTTTTAAAGGGTTATCTGGTGATGAGTTATGAATTTTTTAAAGTTGATTTTTGAGGTCGTTCTAAATTCCATATTATATATTCGAGACGGTTTCTTGCCGCCCAGTGTAATTGCTCTATTTAAAGTTGTAAATTATCATAGATGGAAGTTTAATTGTAATTTATGATCCAATTCTGATAAGTCAAACCGTTTCCGAGCTCTATTGTGTAATTGAATATTTTTGTCGTTTGTGAACCAACTTATTGTTTTGTTATTAAGGAGGATAATGTCTTGCTGCGACGTGAATTACGTTCATTTTAATGTAATTAAAATACTTTTCATTTTGATTTTTGTACATTTATCGAACTTAATTCTTTTTGAGTATTAATTCTTAATAAAAAACTGAATTTAATTCGGCTGATAAGCTAACACAACATTTATTTTTTAAGGCGGTACGAAGTTTGCCGGGTCAGCTAGTATATATGTATATACATATATTAAATAGAATAGTTTTGACTTTTATATTTCACTATACGGTCGTTCATCTACGGATGCCATTTTATAAACGATTTTGTATCGTTTTATTGTAGAGTTACGAACATCGAAAAGTTTTGTTAATTTTGCATATTTTTAAAGTTTCTGTAAATTTTTATGAAATTTATAAAATGATGTATTTAATTATCACGCTATGTACCGAAATATCGAATAATACGAAATGCAGGCAATTTGTAATTCCTCCGAAGGGGTTCGCTTCAACAACGCTACTATATCCGCTAATAGATGAAAAATTCAATTTTTATTTGTCACCATGAGCACCAGTAGAGGGAGTTAGTATTATAGGGGTTCTTGCTTGTCTGGCAAAATTCGAAAAAGACAAAAAATCAAAGCAGAAAACTGCTGAAGAAGAAAATTGGTTCCATTTGAAATAGCGAAGTACGTTTTATAGTCGAAATATATTTTTTTCAATCCCCTCCCCCCCGTACTGGGGAAAAATGTTGCTGCACTCACCGGGGCAAATGGTAAACTATTTACTAATTGGTTTAATTTTTCACTTTATTCTTTGAAAACGCGCTAGTGACCGCAGTACGTATTTACGAATTTTTATTCGTTTATTCATTAATTTTCGGACAAATTAGCAGATGTTCTTTTGTTCTACGTATACTAGCGCTTAAATAATCCGAGCTGATGAATAGCGATAAAAATGAAGTAATTTCCCAGAGGAATAGTGAACGAAATGTCCGGTCTAGTTGAAAGGGCTCTGCGTAAAATGGTTATATGCGTGCTAAAGTTAGAGGGGTTTCTGCCTTTGCGGTAACTAGTGGTATTTCATTGTGTCCTAGGGTGTAAAGGGTGAAATTCGTGTGTCAAACATAGAATGAATTATACAGAGAAACACACAGTTTGTTTGCGTCAAAAACGATTCTCATTTCCTATTTTATGCTATTCAAAGGATAAATTTTTATTAAAAACACAATTTTATTACCTTTGCGATATTACTGATAAAATCGATTTCAAAACGATAATATAAGCTTACATTTACCGGCATATAAGCTCAGATTACTATACGTATATATGTGTATATATGTAAAATCTATTAATATAATGTGTCCTATTACTTTATTTTATACTTTATTATAATTATTAATCGGAACAGGGGTACATGTTATTTATTGTTGATATTCAAACTATTTAAAGGTAAAATGTATTAAAAAAATGCGCCCTATTACTTTATTTTATACTTTCTTATAATTATTAATCTAAACAGGGGTAGAGATATATGTTATTTATTGTTGATATTCAAACTATGTAAAGAAACGTCATTCCTTGAGAATTAAGTATTTTTTTTTTTTTCTATTTTGATAAGTTCGAACAAAAGGGTAGCCTATTGGTTAAGGTGCGTGGCTACCAAATCAGAGGTCACGGGTTCGAGACTTGTCTCGTCCCGGATCCAAGTCGCTCCCAAGTTTACTCAGCCTGAAATAATTCGGTACCAAAAAGAAATCTGGAAAAGTAAAGGCGGACCCCAAGTAGAAAGGAACTGGCCCCCCTGCTCTCATTAATGCGGTTGGTCTTAGTACCATTATGAAAAGCTTAACTTCACAATCCATGATACCTTATCAATGGCATGCGACTTGCTTTACTTAATGTAGAGAGGGTTTAATAAAGTTTTTTTAATTAGAGCTAAAAAGCTTTATCAGAACTACTCTAGTAGTTTTTGAGATTAACTCAGACAATAATCGTTTGTTTCGGTTTATTTTATTTTATTATTATTTGATATTATTTTACTTTTCTGGAATTTTATACGTAACGAATTCGTAATATTAGAATTAGATTTAAAGGCTCTTTTTCGTTTCGGAGGCTGTTCATCTTCTAATTACCGAAATGTACACATTTTTTTATTTAACGTATACTAAAATGATGTAACGATTAACTTATCGAACCAGCATATTAAAGTTATCGGAACGTTTCCTTCGTTTTGTTATTATGAAATAATTTCCAACACTTTTTAATCGGTTTACACGATTCATAGCTTTCTAGTAGTTAAATTTGCTTTACCGACGGCAGTATTTCGCTTTTTAATACAAACATATCATGCACCTTCTTCATACTTTTAACATTGGCGTATAATAATTTGTGCCATCGAACACCATATACAGTTCTTAGACAAACTTTTGTTATCATTAATTCAAATTCTATCGTCGATTTTGAAAAACAAAAAAAAAACACCTTATAAAACGCACAATTGTCGTTGATGTAATTATCCGCGCATCAAGCCGTGAATTTTTAGAAATATTTTTATGCTTGGCACTTAACTTAACGAGTCATCTCCTTTTTTTTTTTATAAGAGTCTTTAGTCAAATATGAGGCTTTCAACTCGGTTGGACATTAATTTTTTATTACTGCGCTTTGCCTATAGTTATTATTCATTAATATAACTCAGAATGGGAGCAGTTAAAATTAAATAAGGCAAAGGTAAAATTGCATCATTAGGGGTTGTTGTAGAAGGATATTAGCTCCGCCGCTATCTTTGATTTATGTTAACTCTCTTCATAAATATGTGAAAATTCGACACAGTATATGTCCCTGCGGATAATATAACACTCATAATCTAGATAGTACATTAGTCGAAAAACACTTGCAAGAGGATACGAACATCGTGTGTAGATGGGCGCGTGATAAAAAACTAACGATTAATATAGAAAAACCAAAATTATATCGAAACTTTTAGTAGATGGTAGAGAACATACAAACCATCTATTATAATGCATAATAGCAACGGGTTAGGCAATAGTTTGAATCCTAAACGGTGAATGTTCGCTATTGGTAATGACGGAAGAATATTTCAAATACATCGGTTTAACTGTTGACAGAATCTACGATAAGCATAAATTTATCTAACTAAATTAGACATTACCAGCTTTATATAGATTAGCTTGGGTCTGCGGGTATACTTCAAAGCTCGAGTTTTGTGAAGAATCATTTATGGAATGCTCGGTACGAACGGAAGCAAAAAGTGTGTTAAGGTAATAAGCAAAAGTTTAAAGATAATAATTCCAGAACAAAATCAGGGTAGTAATAACGCTAGCCGGTGGAAAGAAAGAACTCTCTTCAAAGATGTTTTATTATCATTACCAGCTTCTTGAATAAAAACACACCAATTTTTAGTAAGATAGAAAATACTAGCAATACTGTCATTTCCAGATGGATATAATGAATATAGGAGACTCTGCCCTTCGTGCCATGCAAGAGAACATTAGACTCCAAATATTTTTTCTTTTAAAGTTCTCTTAGAAAAACCGTTTTCAATTGACTACGCCATTTTTACTCGCATTTTATTTAAAAAGAAAAAAATCTTAGCAACATGCAATCTTTGTATAAATTAAATTTTCTCGATTTTTTTTTGAGCTTTAAAAACAAATTCTACCACCCATTGTCTGAAATTTTCTCGATTACAAATACATACAAATTCTTTTTACAAAATTGTGTGTTATTTTTTATACCAAAATACGCGCAACTATTGCAAAAGAATTATATAAAATATTACTTTACCGATGTATATATATATATATATATATATATATATTCAGAGGATTTGAAAGAAATAAACTGGTTAATAATTTCATAATGTTGTAACAAATGCAATCGATTAAAAACTACAAAATTTACTCGTAGAACGCGAAATTAGAACCAATGAAACCACATCGGATATAATTTTGCTAGAACACTTGTATTCAACACTTAGGTTTATATATATGTAAAAAAAAAAAAAAACCAAAAAGGGCGGTTTCCGTTCCATCACAAGTTTTCGGAAATAGTGAATAAATTCTAGCCTAACGATGTAAAGTCCATTGCCAGTTTTTCCGTTTGAAACGAATATTACGGTTTTGAAATGCCGTTTATATTTTTTTCTTTTTCCTTTTTTTTTTTTTTTCGTAATCTAAAAGTTCGAAAGTTTTTTGGGCGCAATTAATTTTAAGAAATCGGCATCTCTCCTTCTAAATCTCGGCGTCTAGGTGCGTTCAATTAGCGAAAAGGAGCTGAAAAAAATTAAGTTTCTCAAAAAAAAAGAATCGTCTAATTTTCCTGATTTTTAAAAGTTTTTAATTATTTATCTCTTCTCTAATCGAATTAACTAATTTCCCGCTTTTGATTTATTTTATTCCGCATCATCGGTCATCTTATTCAATTAATTTCGGTATTTTGCAGACTGGTGTTTGCATCGTTTGATAAATGAGTTTGTTTCGAAATAATGAAATAGTCGACACGCGTGTCAGTGCCTGTGTGCGCGCGTGATAGTATAATTAGTTTTGGAGATTTTACCGGAGATTAATTTATCACACCAGCTCATACGCGCAAGGGTATGCGACGCCGTTAGGAAAACAATTTGTTATGGGAGACGCAGCAGTAAACGACGAGTCAAAAGAAAACACACGTACAGCGTCTTGGGAAGGACAAAAGTTTCGTAGAAATCAACGGGTGAGTTGACTTTTTATGCGATCGGATGGAAAGGAAGAGAGACCTTTGCCGAAGGTGTCGGCTGCAGAAGAACAAAACAGGGATGGCCTCACGGTGCGGCGAGTGTGGCGACGGAGTTTTAAGAGGATGAAGACATTTCGGCTTTTGACAAGAGTTTGCCATTTTCTTGGCGCGAATATGTGAGAAGCGGATGACACGAGGACTTTAAGCTAAAAACGAGCGTTATTACTAAAACTTTAAACCCGGTCGCTCGTCGCTTAATGTTTTTCCTAAGTTTACTTTCGTGTAACGAACGGCGATATTTCAACGTCAGCATTCCGTTCATCCGTGAAAAATGTTCATTTACGGTGCTCGCATTTCGACCGATTTTACTATTTCCTTCTTTTATGTATTCGCTAGTCAAAAACCGTCCGACGGCGGTGCACTGAAAATGTTAACCGAGTGCAGCACTGCCCAAGTTTGACTCTGTTTCGCCAATCCGCCTACAATGCTCGTTTCTTTTTTGTTCCTTATTCAACGTGACCAGAGCTATCCTCCGCAACCTTTTGCAGACACACTATAGAAATGACTGCAAAGGTCGCTTGCAAATCCGGTCTAACCGTCTTTTCAAAAATTCCGAACTTAGTCCGGATATTATATGAACAGCGTTAGAAACAAAACACAGAATCGAAATAAATTATAAATGAAAAAAGACGCAGATAGTTTGGCTCTTTACAAAGTTCTCCTCCGCGGCGAGTATTTACGGAAGTTTATTTCGGTCTTCATCTAAAATTATTTAAATTTCGCGCCATAAAGGAAATAAATTGTTCTAGATTGAGACGCTCTCCGGTCGCGCTGAGCGGGACATACTCAATTATAACACGGGGTAGTATAATTAAATTTTGTGAAATTATTATTATTATTTTTTTCTTAAACTAAGCATTTGCCATACAGTTCGGATAAAAAGTGTTAAACATTATCCGTGAGGTTTAATTTTTGGAAAACGATTTGAAACTTTCACGGTTTGGTATATTTAAATTTTTTCGAGGGTGAAAAACCGCGTCAATATTTGTATTACGGTAGACTCTGGATGATCCGACACGTACTGGTTAGCCCTGTGCCGGATTATTGGAATTTGTCAGCGGAATTAAAACCGAATTTAATGGAATATAATCGACGACATACGTATTAATTCTAATACATTTTCCAATATAAAAACAATAATATATTTAAAAAATGATAAAATTAACTGTATAATAAAAATATCGGAACAGCGTGATAAAAGAACACACAGTTTTGGTCGTAATCTGGTATTCAGAAATTGATGAAACACAAACTTCGCCGTTTACGTCCGATGCCGACGTCGTTGCTTTATTGAGGTCGGTTCAAAATTATAATGTCGATCTATCGACAACTGGCGCACCATTTTCTTCAAATGCAACTAAAACGCTGGAAGTGTGAATTGAAAATGAAGCAAAATTGTCTACGTCATCGTTTGGTAATATTCATACACGTCGAATATATATATATATATATATATATATATATATATATATATATATATATATATATATATATATATATATATATATATATAAATCTTTATAACGAAAATAGTAGGGAACATTTAGTATGCAGTATTTGTTTATAAATAGAAATTATAGGTATTTTATGGAGATAACAAAAAATATATAGAATTAATAATTTATGTAACAAGTACAAAAGAATTAATTAAAAAATCAAAATTTTACATAGTTCCGATATAAGTTTTAAATCGGTAATTTTGTCAGACAATTTAATGTTGTGTAATAATTTGTTAAAAACAGAAGTAATATAAAATTATTTTACACGCAAATTAATAACAAATTAAATTTTATCCGTATACGTAATTTGTAAATATGAAATATTAACAGATTTATAATTGTAAAAATAACATTTTATGTCGAATTTTAAGTGTTTATTAATATTTAATACTAATTTTAAAGAAAAAGGACCGATTTATTTAATTCCCGTTAAAAACTTATAAAATTTAATGATGCTATCAAACAATGACGTAAGATAAGTTGGCTTTGTTTTCGCGTCACACTTCTAGCATTTTAGACGTTTTTGGTATTTTCTTCGACCCGCTTGATATTCGAACCACCGTCGTAATCTAATCGGCGGCGATGACGTCATATTTTCGGTTTCTGATTCAGCGTGTTGTTAGTAATTTCCCGGGGCCAGTCATCACGATTGATTATTTCCATCTTCAAATAGTCAGCTAATCATTTACGTCGTCTATGGTTAGAGTCCTTTCGAGTCGTCTCGGTATCGTTTATTTCAGCCTCGAAAATTATTTCTTTTTCACTTGTTTTTTGCTATTTTCGTGTGAATGTAGTAAACGGTGAGTAGCAGTGGCGACTGATGAGAAATGTAAGGGGAATTCGCAATATAACAATTTAAAGAACTATTAGGTATCGGTTACGTAATTTTAATTTTTCGATTTAAGGATAACGACGAGAAATTCGGTCTTTCAAAATTACGAAAAGATAAGTTGCGCAAAATTTCACATTTTTAGTAGCAGTCGTAAAATTTTATAAAAACTTTACAAAATTACAAAATTATCCATTATATTATATAAGCTTCAATTAATTCTTATTAAACATTAGAAAACAGCAAAAACTGGGTTTTTGTAACTTTGTAAAGATCCTTCCTTGGGACTGCAACCGATAATAATGTGGATTTTCCTATTGCTTGTTTCGCAACTAAGTCGGCTGTGGTGTTTCCACTTATCTTTGAATGTCCTGTTCTGTTTCGATATTGCATTCTCTGCATTTATCATCATTTGTTAATTCCATTTTTTTTAGATACTCAGAAAAATGACCATGTCCCGACAAAAATTGGGCTAGAAAGAAACCTGGATTGAGTAATTTGTTCTTCAATCTATCCTCGATTCTGGTTAATAATCCAAATGTTAAAAAAGTCTTAAATTCAAACTTCCTGCAACTAGCCGATTTGAAGTTAACCGTGATACATACATAGCTACATTAACGTCACGAAAAACAACTCTAAATGGATCCGAGGTGGTTGTCAAAATTGATATTTCCGTTAAAATGTGAGATTTAGAATCCTCGTCGAATACAGTACATACTTTTATTATCCGTGTATAGAGGGAAGTAATCAGGGATGGTTGAAATATCGGTTGAAATATGGGGCATTATTCACGATTACAATACTTCCTTTACACGTACTAGGCAGTAAAAAGTGATAATACAGAAAAAATAAGTAATTTCTTTACTAAAACAATACGTATTCAATATATTAACTAAATAAGACAATTACAACGAGCATTTCAAAATGTTAATAACAGATAATGCGTAAAATAATAAGAAAAGTACAAACTGCCAAAATGTGAATAAATCAGTGTATAAATTTATAACGTAGTATTTTACTAATAACAATTAAAGGTAATAATAAATGCTGCGATTTATATTTTTTAAAAAGTTAAAATTAGACTCATTTTTAAGTCTTTTGAAATTTTTCGAATAATTTCCTCGCCGAAAAAATGCGTATAAATTCTTTTTACGAAACGTCGTATTCTGTTTTTACCTAAAATTAAACAGTTTTTCGAAACAAATATCTAAAACATTACCTTATCGAGTTAGCGCGCATATTATTCATGTTTTCCATTGCCTCCAACGTGATTAGTATTAGCGGGTGACTTATTAACTCGAGACTTTTGTAACGTAAGTTGAGTGCTTTAGCAACCGGACTATCACGACGGCGGAATTGAATTAGCGCCGAATAATAGGCGACATATTACGCGTAGTAAGAGGAAAGCTGTACGATTGAGTGTAACTGAAAACTGTTTCGCTTTGGAGCTTTTTCTCGATACATTTTATTCGCGCTATTTACTTAAATTCTTTCTCATCTACTAAATAGTGTTACTTTTTGCAATAAGATGTGATGCTTCCTACTTTTCCGCTACCATCACGCTTTTTAATAGAGAATTCCGGCTAGTAAAATCAACTCCGTTCGAGAGCCTTTGCTGATAAATTTAAACTGCCGTATCGCGCAGAATTAAAGCCGAGTAGGCTGGTTAAGTCGTAAATGTCTAGCGAAGTTTATGCCTACTTCCTCTGTCGAGCATTAAAAAGATGGGCCAACGATGAGAAGCGAAAACAAAAAAAAAAACGGAACAGGAAGTCCTTTAATAAGGAAAGAAATTAAAAGAATTTTACGGCGTCCTGTGCTGTTTTATGCGTTTGCTCGATTCGGCTTTTACTTCGTAAAATAAAATTAAACGCGCGAAGAAAAAATACAAATTAAAATTCAAATGTTCTTGCGCCATTCCGTTTTCGCACAGACGACTCGAAAAACTTGATTACAGTTAAAACGTTCGTCAAGTAAATTTCTCCGCTGCAGCTTCTTTGATGCTTAAAATTTTTTACATTTTTATTTCTACTCGCCCCTTCCTCCGAGCGGAATGAACGTTTATCTCTTCTTCTAGGTTGTTTTTTTTTTTTTGACTTCGAGCTTTAACGGACCCCGTTTTTCTGACCCTATCCTCGGTTCGCTTGTTTTTGCTACTTTACTTGTCGTCCTTCTAGACGTAATCCTTAGACACCGTTAGTTCCGTCTCCTCCCGACAGCCGCCGGAAAGGGTTAAATATCTTTTTATTCCTCTATAATAACTTTACTTCATTAGTGCCTATTAACTTCAAATTCTCTGATTACTGCTAGCGCTGTCCGTGTCTAATAGTTTCGGCACCGAGCCGGTAGCTATTTTAGTCTCGGGGATTATGACTGCAGCTTAGGCAACCGCTCGCCGCTTCCTACTACCCTTGCCGCGCTGAAAATGTTAATTACGGACGGATCACGCCTGTAATACGAAATTTCGATAATGAACCTTCGTTTCCGTTGTCCTAAGCCGATTTAATTATAAATTAATAATAGCTATCAATGTGCTTCGTGCGCGCGCCATTCGAAGTACAGAAATTCATTTTGCTCTCTTACTCCGGGCTCGCCCTTTAAGGTTCTACGTACTGACAGTTGGACTGCAAAAAAGTGAAATTTTTACGAAAATATTAAAAACTCTCCCTGCGCATCAAAGGTTTAGTGTCTTGAGCGCTCTTTCTGGACTGGACCGTTGGCGCTGGAAGAATGACTCTCCGAAAATAGCCGATAAAAAGAATTTAACAATTAGCCCGATAGATAAATAAATAAAATAAGTAGGTATATAAATAAGTGAGTAAATAAATAGGTAAAAAAATAAACAGTTTGTTCGGTTGCAGTTTTTAGTAGATGACGTTTTGGCTTAGTAGTCGAGGTGTTCGGCTACCAAACCAGAGATTTTATAGATTTTCGGGAGTTGTCTCATTCCGGATACCTAAACACGACTATCTGAAATCGAAAATTGCTTATACCAGAGAAATGATCTGGGAAAGTAAAGAAAAGGAGCTGGCCTCATATCAGATCTCCGTTAGAGACCCTTGCTTGATTATAGAAATCTCGACTTCCCAATGCCAGGCACAGTCAGAGTCTCGCAGCTACTTTCTGACTGGAATTGTTTCGTGCATTCAGAATGAACAGATCACAAAAATAAGTTATCTTTACTTGGTGCTGCTAATATATGTTATGGCTGGTTGGTCTGACATAATAAATGAAAAATTGTATAGCTCATTCTCGGTTTTGAGTTCGAAATTCACAGTGCACGGCAGTCTTGAGAAGTAACTCCTCCCGCTTTCTCAGAGTTTGATAACTTGACATCGATTTTCCAAAATGTTATCCTTTTCACCCTCTTCTCATACCAAAATATGGGGCAGCGCAATTAATTTTTCCATGATTATTTTTCTCTTTTCCTTATCACCTCTTATTTTTAACGTAAAATATTCTAATAGCCGCCAACCTACTTTCCAGGTTTCGCTATACATTATTTCTAATTCCCTCTGCCTTTTTTTTTTTTTTTTTTTTTTTTTTTGTTCAGGTCTTTTACGATTTTTTCTGTGTTCTACGACGCTAGACTTTACGGAAATACGTAACGCCAGTTTTCGTATGCACAAGCACCGGCGGATTTCCAAACGCCCAATGCATACCAATAATATTTAAAATTTTTAATCATCGAACAATTCCTACTATTAATATTTTATTTATTTTGTTTCTCTCTTACCAACATGTAATACATACATAAAAGCAAGAAATATTTGCTCGCTCTCCTTAGGTTTTCTTTCTCTTTTAATATTACTCCTTCTCTTCATATATTCCCTTAGATGCTGTGTCGGTAGGGCTCTTATTGTCGTATGATGACACAATTTAAATTTTTATTATCGAATAATTTATTTTAATTTCATCCGTGGTCCGTATATTTTTATTTTTTCCTCTTTCTTACTATCATCTTTACTAGATACGAACGTGACTTATTTTATAACTGAAATAAATCTTTTTTTGCTCGTTTCTCGCAAAACCCGGTACATAGGATACTCTAAATTACTTTAAGTAAAAATAAAATTTAAATCCTCATTAATTTATACACACATAAATCTGTATATGTAAAAATGAATGTACGTTTTTATGTTTGTCCCGTATGCGTTCCTGTGCCGCTGGACGGATCATGCTAAAATTTTCGGGGTGTATTTGTGTTATTATCCAAACGAAGGTTTTAAAGTGCAGCTGAATTTTCTACCCCTACTTCTTCACGAAATATGAGGTTTTAAGTAGTTGAGATGCGACCAGCGGTACAGAAATGAATACGGGACGAATGAAAAAAAAAAATTAATTTCTATAAAATTTTAAATAAAATTACCATGGTAAATATAAATTAAACGTAAAAATTTAAATAAAATGATTACTATAGTGAATAATACACTCTAGATGCTGATTTATTAATTTCTAGCGTGAGTAAATACACCGCATTCTATTACTTCACTTTTGGCGTTACTGAAATCATCAATCATCTCCATGACATGATCTAAACATACAAGTCACGCTCCTAGCCTAGATGTTTGTACTGATTACGGAGAGATAAAAGAGACTAGTGTTTTCTATTAATTTCGCAGAAAAATAAAAAATCCTGCAGCAGAATTTTTTAGATTCACTATCGGGAATGTTATTTATACTAAAATTTGAAATCCTTACTCAACTATTGTAGTTTGTTGTTGTGGTAATAAATTCATTTTAATAAAATGCTCGAGACAGAGTTATTTTTTGTTTTCCAAAGAGAGGAAGAATCTTTACATAAATATATAATTCCAGATATTACGAACCCTCCCACCAAAAAAAAAAAAAAATTCCAGATAAAACAAACATTTTTTTATGAATTTCCAAATACAGATTTAAACAGGAATTAATACACGGGCGAAGCCGTGGGTAACAGCTAGTGCATATATGTATGTGATGATGATATACATAAAGGTATATTCTAGCTGTACAAATGGCAATTGTTATATGCAGTGCAAGTATGTACATAAAACTACACTTGTAATTGGTTATAACTGCTTGTTACCGCGCCATAAATGATATCCCGTGTGTCTGCTGTATACTAGCTAGCGCGAATATGATGGTACACGTGGTAATTTGCCATTGCTACCACATGGATGTTATCAATTACTTAATTAATAATTTCTGTCTTCGCTTGGGATCGAACTCAAGATATATATGTATACATATGTTAATGACTATGTCATTTTTATATCGGGATACACTACATTTTTTGTTCCATGATTATGTTCCGTTAGATTATATCAAATAACAAAGATTGAATGATGTGTAGTACAATTTTAAGATTTGTTTTTAATAAAATACGGAAAAGAATGACATAGTCAATTGAAAAAGACTTTTTCTAAAATAATTTTAGAAGAAAAAAGATTGGTGGTCAATGGAGCTTGCAAAAGGCAGAGTCTGTGTGTGTGTGTATATGCGTATATATATGTATATATATATATATATATATATAATTTTTGTTCATTTTATAACATAATTATTATTATTATTATTTTGAATAAGAACGCTTTAGCGATAAGCATTAAAAGCTAAGCTTTTTAATAGGAAATTTTTAGTGGAATCGTTAGTTGCTGCTCCAACCTGTCCGTCAAGGAGAAGAAATAAAAAGTTCGCGAAATCGGCTTTGTAATAGAGTTATTGTTCGTTGTTCAGAATGCCGTAAGTCGGTTATAATGAGGCAGTAGCAACGATTGTATATTTCCGCAAATAATATTTCACCTCTGTGTGTTTGTGTGTTTTTTTTAATAGGAACCGCGGCAGTAGGTCGGAGTAGCGCGACCGGAGAGGAGACAGAAATAGAATTGTTCGGAATGAGTGTAAAAAAAGGTTGGGATAAATTGGAAGACGGAAAAAGTTTTAATGAATGTATACACCATCATCGATATTATAACAAGCGATAGCGATTGAAAAGTCGAGCTTTTGCGCTAACAATAGCCTTCTAATTGCGAATCCGTTACACAAAACTAGCGAGCTTTCGATGGATACATTAATAAATGAAAAATACTACAGATTTCATTTTCCTTCTTCATTTCTTTTATACGTTATGAAATTTTCCTTTTTCCCCGTTTATGCGCTCCCGTTCGGCTTTCGCGATATACCGAAATTTTAATGAAGCCCTTTTTTGTTCACTTCACATTTCGAATACTGTTTAATGAAGATAATCGGTGCTACCGTTCTATGCCGCGGAGAATCGGTTTGAATTTTTAGCGTTATTTTAAATTAAACTGGATTACGTTCGCGGTTTATTTTAATACACAGCGATAATGATCAGGAATTTTATTTGCGCTCCCTGCTCAGCTGCACACCACATCTGGTATGTTTAAGCAATGCGCCGGAGGGTAGCTGTCCGTCCCCAAATTTAAATGAACAATTTCCAAAAATGCAGATTTTTATAAATACGTTTATTCAATTTTGAACACAAACCTGAACTTTTTTTTTTTTTTTAAATTTACGCGACAGAAAAAGATTGTAAGTATGGATCACAAAAATTGAAGAGTTTATTGTAAAGAGTCGGGAATTTTTAATAGAAAAAATGTTTTGCACGAAGACAACGATTAGTAATAGTTCAAAAAATTACTTCGCTGCAATGGAAATCTAGTAAAATTCTTACAGTAATTTTCTGAAACTTAACATTAAAGGTGTAATTGAATTGTTTCTTTTTTTGTTTTTAGTTAATGTCAAGTGTTTCGTAAGAAAACAGTTGGAAATGAATTCGTAATCAAGCCTTTGTCCCGTCGGTGTGATGTTTTTGAATTTTTCCTGGTACCGATTAATTGTTGTTAGAATGACCAAAGTACGAGTGTAGACTTTTAAAAATGTAAGTGATGTTTATTTTTACTTTCAGCGCCGACGTGAGATTTTGATATATTGCTGATCCAACGAGTGAGAATTCCAAGCAAGAAATGAGAATCGCCTAATCTATCACGGAATGACAAGCGCGAGTAAATATGTACACGACTGGGGCGAGGTCGTGTTGACTATAGTATTTTCCTAGAACAATGTAATGATGAAAAGCACGAAAGTTCGTCACTTTTCTTTATCGGTACCATTTTTGTCATCAATAAACCACCTGATCGACTTCCTTCGTCGTACATTTCGAAGTATAATACATGTCGTTCTACAACTCCTTCTTTCGTAATATCAGTTATTTTCATCGTTCTACCGGTTCCTCATTCTTTATTTAAACAAAAGTTGTCCAACTTCATTATTTGTAGTTAGTATTTATTAAACTGATAACTTTACAATAGTGTCGGTCCATTTTCATTGAGGCACCGCCGATCGCGTGTGTCTAATTGTAATAGCGTAAAATAAAATCACCTTTCCCACTACAAAATTACACGAGTATAGAATTTACCGAAGCTCGAATGAGCAAAAATAGCGCGCGAATGACTTTAATGACAGATTTAAATCGAAATTATATTTTAAATTAATCCATTCGCGATTTAACATATATGTATACTTCTTTTTTTTATTTATTAAAAATTTACTTCCGGTATTGCCTTTATTAAAAACATTTCAGTAATATAATAAATCGAAACAAACTTTACGTAGAGCCCTCGACAGCGAAATAGTTTAGCGAGAATTTAACGTTTGAATGTAAATAATATTTTTAGTAGCAATAGTGAAAGCTCTTCCTGTAAGATTCTTTAATAATTTTAGTGTAATTTAAGTTTTTGAAATATCTTATTAAACATTCTTCTTCTTCTTCTTGAGCTGTCTTCGTTATCGAAGGTTGCCGTCCACATCTTTCACGCTCTCATCCATACAACAGTTATCTCCATTCTTAAATATTGGAAAACCACGACCTTCTTTTGCGGCGAACACTACGAACAACTTCTACTGCACTTATCGGCATTGTGTGGAGTAATGCATATTTCGGCCCGCGCATCAGGCGACCCGGATAATTAGGTATTCTTAATTTTATTAATCTAATTAGTACTCGTTTTTTTTCCCCCATCTGTTTCGTAACTTCTTCATTTGTGATTCTAGCTGTCCGCGGTATCGAGAGTAACCATTTGTAAAGCCATGTGCCTTGAATCGCTCTAACCATCTTATTTGTTCGGCTTTTGTATGGCAACGCGAAGAAACGTAGCACTTTACAATTCTGTAATTCCAGGCAGATGTTACAATCACAGTGAAAGCTGTTTAGCTTTTTAAATGTTAAACGGGCTATTAAAATTCTAGTTTTTATTTCTAATTACGAGGAGCCTGTAAATGCAACAACCGAGATACTTATTCTCTAGTATTTTCAATTTTTACGGTTACGTGTGGAATGGACTTTTTGTTCATCGCCGCCACTTTTATTTTTGTCACGCTAATTGGCAGATTTTATACTCTGCAGGTCATATTTACGTGGTCGAATAATTGCTGTAAATCTTTTATCAACTATTAATACCGTATCGTCGGTATAACGTAACAGATTTATTAGGACATTATTGATTTTTATGTACATGTTGCCTTATCTAGTGCTTCTTTGAACCCTTTTTTTTTTTTTTTAGGGCATAAATTTTAAAAAATAATGGAGGCAGAATTCATTCTTGTCTAACTCCTTTTTTTACCTTTATATCCTTCGTGTAAGTGTTCTCGTGAGCAATCTGGTTCCCGTAAAGACTTTTTAATTTTTTTTTTTTTTGGGCGCGCCAGCGGCATTGACCCAACAACAAGAAAACTAAGCTAATAAACTAAATAACTAAGCGGTCCGAAATGGACGCAACAAAGGACAGCAGTGCGGACACCACAGGAGATGAAGGAAAGTAGAGGATAAAGGAAGAGTTATAGGGAGTAGGGAGACCTAATGACAGGAGCTGACTGTATAAAAGGTAGCGTTCGTTACGAAGAGCAGGACACTCAAAGAAAATGCGATTAGCATCACATGTACGAGGAGGATCACAATCGTGGAGAGAACAATCAGGAGAAGGCGATAGAACAAATCGAAAGCGAGAGAAAGGGAGGAGAGAATGATTGATCCGGAGACGAATTAGGAAGACAATAGAAGAGTGACGACTGAGAGGAATAGAATGGAACCAAGACAGGGAACGAGGAATTGGCTGAATGAAACGGTAATGAGAATGACGATTAGAAAATAGAGAGGGATAAATATCCTGCCAAAGTCTGGCGTGATTGGAGGTGGATAAGGAAAGGATGTCTGAAGAAGGGAAATGGTTGAGGAATGAATCAAGGCGACCAGCAGAACGAGCCAAAGAATCGGCTGCATCGTTGCCATCAATTCCGGAATGACTGGGGACCCACAAAAAATCAATGAGAATAGAACGGGATGACTGCAAAGTGGAGGTAAGAGAACGAATTGAGAGAATAATACTAATGATAGGAATGTGAAGGAGGAGAGGATATGGCTTGAAGGACGCCCTTAGAGTCTGAAATAATGATGAATTGGGAAAGGTCGCTTAAAGAGGAAATATAAGAGATAGCCTGAAGGATGGCGATCGACTCGGCAGAAAAAATAGAGCAGAAGGAAGGAAGCCGGAAGGACTCAGAATGTCGAAGCGACGGAGCAGTAAACGCACCACCCACGCTGTCCTCGCTCTTGCAACCATCAGTAAAGATCAATACATGAGCAGGAAAAGAGGAATTCAACAAATGAAGAAATTCATTGTTGACTGCACCGTGAGAGGAGGAATTGGCTCGAAGTGGGACAGAGGAAAATTTGATAGGCTGCCATAGGCTATTGAAGTCATGGAAGAAGTACGGGAGAGTGTTGTAGGAAAGGACAACAGGAGAAAAATTAGAAAGACGGGTAGCAATGAGCGACAGGATTGGGATTTTATGAGGAGAAAAACGCCAGCAGTTTTTGATATATAGATAGGAGGAAATAAGTTTGGACGAGGAGATGGGAAGCCGTTTAATTAAGAAGCGATACCCAAGCTGAGAACGGCGAATAAACAGTGGTTGGGCAACCGACTCTGATAGAACTGCGGGAATGGGGGAGGATTTCAAGGCTCCAATGCACAAACGGAGGCAAGAATTCTGGATCGTGTCAAGTTTAGTGAGGAGAAACTTGGAGTAATTACCGTAGATAAAGGAACAATAGTCGAGCTTGGACCGGATGATGGCTTTGAAAAGAATTAGAAGGATAAACGAATCGCCTCCCCGTCTGAGGGGAGAGAGAGATTTAAGGAGATTAAGTTATTTAAGACAGGATTTATAGAGAAAATTAATGTGCTTATGGAATGTGAGGCGGCTATTCAAAAAAAGGCCAAGATAGCATATGGAATTGATAAAGGAAAGGGGAATACCAGATGCACGGATGCGAATTAGAATACGATTGATTAAAGGGGTGGAGAGAAAAAATGATACAAGACGACTTGGTAGGAGAAAGAGAGAGGTGAAGACACGAGAAAGAGAATTATTAAGAATAGACAGGGAATTATTCAACTCATCAATAGCGACGGACAGATTGTCACAGGTGGAATAGACGAAAATGTCGTCAGCGAAGAGGAGAGAGGAAGAATAAATAGGAAGAGAAGCGATATCAAAAGAGTAGATATTAAAAAGTGTAGGACTCAGACAGGAACTCTGTGGGAGCCCACGATAAACGCATCTGGAGGAGGAAAGGGAGGGAGAAGAAATAAAGAGAGTTCTGTTCTGGAAGAGGTTGAGTATGAGAATGACGACGACGGGAGGGAGGTTAAGAGAAAAAAGTTTGGAATCCAAAGCGGGAAGATGCGCATTATCAAAGGCAAAAGATACGTCCACAAAGAGGAGGCAATGGTGAATTTTTTTGTTAGGAAAGACTTATAGACATCTGAAAGGAAATAACTAATGCAGTCAACCGGCCCAAGCCCTGGGCGAAAACCAAACATATTAGGAGGGAATAGATTATTGTGCTCCAGCCACCACACGAGGCGATTGTTGATCAAACCTTCAAATAGTTTACGCAGGCAGGAAGCCAGGGAAATGGGACGGAAAGAACACTGATTTCTTTTAGGAATAGGAACGACAATAAAGTCGTTCCAGGATTTTGGAGTAGAGCCAGAAAGGAGAAAAGAATTAAATATATGGAGAAGGAAAAGCAGCGCAGCAGGAGAGAGATTTTTAAGAATAAGGAACGAGAAACCGTCCCGGCCAGGAGCAGACAAGGTGGATTTATTAAGTTTTAATTAGTTCAATAGAGATTTAAAATCTATTTCTATCCTCTCCAAAATTTCCATAATTTTCACATGTTTAAAATTATCAAACGTCTTTTGAACTCGGCGAAACATAAAAAAATCGTTTTCTAACGGTCTATTTCCTATCAGAGTTTTGATATTGAATAAGGTCTCTCTTGAGCCGAATCTGTTTCTAAAAATCCAAACTGCATTTCTACTTCTGTGGTGAATCTGTATATACCAGAATGTAAAAATGTATGCTCGTATGTTTGTTTGTTTTGTATGCATTTTTGTACCGCTTTAAGGATCATGCTCAAATTTTCAGTGTGTATTCGTGTTGTCCAAACGAAGGTTTTAAAGTATGTACGACTGGATTTTCTACCCCTTCTCCTTCGCGAAATATGAGATTTTAAGTAGTTGAGATACGACCAGCGGTGCAGAAATACATACGGGACAAATAAAAAAAACCATAGTAAACATAAATTAAACGTAAAAATTCAATTTTATTAGATCTTAGATAGAAAGATCGATAATCTTCAGCTAAACGTGAAACGGGAAGACTGTAGAACGGCTATAAGTATCTTTTCCAAAGAGAAAAAGAATCTTTACATAAATATAATTCTAGATAAAATAAAATTTTTTTTATGAATTTCCAAGTACAGATTTAAACAGGTATTATTAGTGTGCGGGCAAAACCGTGGGTAACAGCTATTTTAAATAAAATGTTTAGTAAAGTAAGTAAAGTAAAGTAAGTCCCCTTGACAGGGCGTCGGGGATTATGAAGTTAAGGTTCACAGTGAATATGTTTAGTACGATAAATATAGAAAATGCTCTCCACGTTCCAACCTACCCGTCGAGCATTTTATAAAAATTAGTTTATTACTACAACGGCAAACAACAGAAGTTGAGCAAGGATTTAAAATGTCAATATAAACAATATTTTCGGTAGCAAGTATTAAAAATTCTGTTGCTGAATTCTTTGTTTTTCTTTAAAAACTAGTAGAAAACATTTTGTTTCATTTTTTAAATCTAAGCACTGAATATAGCAGGTGGGCTAGTATTGCAACTTGTGTATTTAGATGCTGTCACATAGTAATCATTTTATTAAAATGTTTACGTTTAATTTATATTACAATAGTATTCATTTTATTTTCATGGTAAATATTTTAATTAAATTTTTTTAAAATTTTATTGAGGATATTTTACCTTTTTATTGTTCACACCTTATTGACAGAAACCCCCATAGCACGGCTAAATCATACCAAAAACTTATAAATTATATGCTGAAACTTTTCGCAGGTATCATTCTATCCCCTGGTGGAATGTGGAACAAAATCGGTTCAGGATTTTGTGAGATTAGCGCGCACAGGTAGACAGGCATACAAATTTTCTGACTTTCATTTATATATATATATATATATATATACATATGGGGAGATTGTTCTCTATGATATAATATATATAAATTCCGGATAAAACGAAAAATGTTTTTATTAATTTCATTGTACAGATTTAAATAGGTATGCTTATATACGGGCGAAGCTGTGGGTAGCAACTAGTATATACGTAAGAGTTGCTTAATATTTGTGTTTATATCTTGATGCTAGGCCAATACCGAAGGCTGGTGATTACAATATTACTTATTGTAGATATACTAAGTCGTATTGCTCGATGTCGAGCGTCATGATTGTCTTTTTTTCCATTGTAGTTGTACAGACACAGGCATAGTATTCATGGCAATTGTTGTGTGCAACGCGAATGTACACGTAAGAATACGTTCGAAATTGGCTATAAATGTTTGATTTATCGATATGAAAATACAGTCCCAAGTGTGTCTGTTTGTATACTAACTAGTACGCATATGAAAGTGTGCATAATAATTTCTTGTCGTCGTTTGGGATGATCAAACTTAGGATCTCTGTGACGGAAGTCAAACGCTACTGCAACTAGGCTATCGTGACGACTATTTAAAAAAAAAAGTTATTAAAAACCGTTGTAAAAAATATTTTACCAAAGTTGTAACGGAAATTGCTACGTAAACCGTAAAATATTATTCTTTTAAGAGTGGCCTAGTTAATCGATACACTTCTCGAAGTGTTTCAGAACTATCATCGGCGGGTTCATGAGGAGTTCCCCTTGGCGGAGTACGAAGGGTCGAATTTTATATGTTTATAATTTTATTTATTTAGTTATATATGTAAATGAGAAAAAGCGTTCCAAAGGTTTATCGTGTTAGGGTTTTAAAATTTACAAGTGTCGATAGCAAGTATTGTTTTATTTAAATTTGTCGATTCAATGTTGAAACTTATTTTACTTAAATTCTTTACCAATACAAAAAGAAAAATACCGTCTTCATGATTTATCCTGTACATATAATAGAATGTGTTAAAACGTATTTCAGGGTAACTTACATAGGAAAGATATTATGATTATTTGTAAACAACACTTATACTTATTATAGTTAGCACTAAGTACAAATTGCAACAATAATCAAAAACCGCATTAAGCATTCGCGATATTTTAGATACTTGTCTCATAAACACCGAATGGCTGTATAGTTATATAACCGTTAAATTGTTTCTAATTATTAGTGAAGTTCGAATTCTAGTAGGTACTGTCGTTGTTTAAGAATAATCATAATATTTGTATGTATATTTTTGTACCGGGTAGTTGGTTTTTATTTTTTAACCCATTTTTATTAAATTTTTAGAGTTGAAGGCGGTATTTTTTTTTTTTTTTAAACAATCAACTGTTAGCCGAAAAAAATCAGCTAATTCCTTTGCAACCCTAACGCATATAGGCCAACTCATTACTGACGACGGCCTGTTTATTTCTTCGGACCAGTACTTCTCAACATTTCTATTATCACGCTTTGACTGTGAACTATTAAAAACTTGATCAGTAAACTTCGATAACTCGCTTTTAAAAAAAATAAGAAAATCTACACGACAAAAGTAATTCGCAACATTTTTTTTTATCGTATACTAAATTTCTTACAATCGCATTAAACTGTTGAAAAAATAAAATGTTAGATAGTATCTTTTTTTATTTTTGAGCGCGTCGTGATAGATATTAATATATAAATAATTAATTTAAAAATAAACGGACGATATGAAGGAAGCCCCAATCTCTAGGTATAATAGTAAATGATTTATATCTGAATCAGAATTCAGTATGATCTTTGTTGCTTTCTTAATTAACAGATTAATGATTTCTTATTTTTCTCCGTCGAAAAACTCGATGTTATTATTATTATTATTATTATTATTATTATTATTAGCCCTAAGTATATTTCTATATAATATAATCTTAAATTATAAGTAATACTATTAGCCCTTATATCGGGCAAAGGCCTCCCTCAAACGTGCCCATTCACGCCGGTCCCAGGCTACTCTTTGATAATGTTTATGTCCTAACATTTTAGAAATATTATCGTTCCACCTTAATTTTTGTCTTCCTCTTTTTCGTTTGTTATAAAAACTCCAGTCCGTTACAATCTTTGTCCATTTATCGCTTCCAATCCTAGCTATATGTCCCGTCCAGTCCCATTTTTGTCTCTTTATTATTCTATTAAAAATACTAGTATTGTTAAGTTTATTCCTGATGTCTTTATGTTTAATTTTATCCTTTAGTCTAACGCCTAACATCGACCTCTCTACTGCCTTCTGCAGTCTTTCTATTTTATTTTCTAAATTTTTAGATAAGGTCCAAGTCTGACAACCATAAGTAAGGGTGGGTACTACACAGCTGTTTAGTATTGCACATTTTAGACTATTACTATATGGACCTTTAAAGATATGTTTTAAGGACCAATATTTCCGCCAGGTAAGTACAATTCTACGTTCCACCTCCTTTATTGTTCTATTATCCGCCGAAATTAATTGACCTAGATAAATAATATTGTCAAGTCTTTCAATCCTCTTGTTATCCAATCTTATTTCTTTATTCAAACTCCCATTTGACACCCATTTTGTTTTTTCTAAATTTATACTTAAACCTGCCTCTTTTCCTGCTTCGTTGAGTTCGTTTAGCATACTCTGTAAATCATCTATTTTATCCGATATTAATATTATGTCGTCAGCAAATCTGAGGTTATTTAGATATTTTCCGTTTATTTTTATACCCCTATTTGACCAATCTAATTTCTTAAACGTTTCCTCTAGTGCTGAACAGAATAGTAATGGGGAGAGCGGGTCCCCTTGTTTAATACCTCTCCCTATTTCGAAAAATTTATCTATTTTATCCGTTATTATTCTAGCTTTCATGCCTTTATACGTATCATCGATTATTGCTCTAAAATTCTCGGGGACTCCTTGTTTCTTTAATGCTGATAATAGGAATCTATGGTTTAGTGAATCAAAAGCTTTAGTATAGTCGATAAATAATAAATTTAACTCTATCTGGAATTCTTTACATTTCTCGATTAATTGGTTTACAACATGTAAGTGATCAATTGTTGAATAACCATTTCTGAAACCCGCTTGTTCTGGAGGTTGTTCGAATTCTAATACATATTTTTTATTCTATTTGTTAGGACTTTTGAAAAGATTTTAGAGATGGTAGAACCTAGACAGATTGGTCTATAATTTTCCATTTTTTCTTTGTTTCCTTTTTTATAAATTAAAATAATATTTGATTCTTTCCAACTTTTAGGAATTTTCCGTATTACTTAGAATCAGGTTAAACAGAATTGTTAATAGCTCTATCATTTCTCCTCCTGCGTATTTTATTTGCTCGTTTGTAATTTCATCTGCACCTGTTGCTTTATCGCTTTTTAAGGCACCCACTACCTTTTCTATTTCCTCTCTTAAGAATTTTGGTTCGTCTTCTTGTATTTCATTTATTAAGTCAGTTTCTTCCATATCGTCTATTTTTTTGTAGAGATTACCGAAATAATTTGTAGCGGTGGTGTTTATATCTAGTCTGTTATATATTTTAAGATTATTTCTATTCGCTAAACATACATGCCAATTTAATCCTTGTCCAAAATTTTTCCTTATGATTTTTGTACTCTTTGTTGATTCTAAAATCTTTTTTATCATCTCCACTTCTTTCTCTTTATTGAAGGTTCTTAATTTATATTTTATTAATTTACACATCAAATTTAGCTCTATTCTTTCCTTTGGGGACTTATTCCTTTTATTTATCAATCTCTGTCTCTCTTCTATCTTAGCCGAAATGTCTTGTGGGAGCCCTCCATTTTTTCCAAATACTTTTTTATGCATTAATTCCTTCTTTGAGTTTATAATTAATTCCTTAATTAAACCATCCAGTTTTTCCATATTGAATTGATATTCTTCTATTCGTTTAGTCTCCAGAACCTTTTTAAATACTCTGTTATATTCAGCTTCATTTTCCTTCGATATATACATCTTTTTTAACTTTTGCACAGGTAACCTTCTCCTTTCTTTGAACACTAATTCGCAACTCACTGGCCTGTGGTCCGAATAGTATTGAAAATTATTTATTACTTCAAAGTTTTTTATATTTACTTGGCTATTAGTCAGCATGTAGTCTATTTGAGTATTATATTTCCCGTTTGGAGAGGTCCAGGTCCATAGTCGTCCTCTGCGTTTCTTAAAATAACTATTTATAGTACTAAAATTATTTTCCAGACAGAATTTCACTAATTTCTCACTTCTCGCGTTTCTCCTTCCAAAATTATATGGGCCTAAAATTTTTTCCTCTTCCGACCTTCTCATACCTATTTGACTATTGAAGTCTCCCATTATAATAATCTGATTATTCATGTTAATTCTTAGACCTAATATAATTTTATTTAATTTATTATAAAATTCCTCGATTTCTATCTCATCAGAGTTCGATGTTGGGGCGTAGACTTGGATTATCGTTAATGAGCTAAATTTGTCTACTCTAAATTTTACTAATGCTATTCTATCACTATAACCTCTATATTCTATCAAGTTCTTTTTGCATTTTTTACTTATGAGGAAGCCGACTCCCTTCTGCCCTTTATTATTACCTGTCCAGCATAGAACTTTTGCCGATTTTAATTCTAAAATTTTTTCTCCCTGTCTTTTAGTTTCTGAGAGCCCTAATACGTCTAAATGCGTTTTATCAAATGCTTCCTCTATTTCCATAATATTTTCTTTACTTTTAAGGGTTCTTGCATTAAAACTTGCTAACTTTATTTCGTTATTATAACTATAATTACGAGTATTTCTAATTTTATTTTTAAATATATTTTTAAAATCGGTTTTAAAATTCTTTTTAATATTATTTTTATTTTTATCTTTGATTTTAACTCTATCCTGTGAAGTGCTGTTTGAGGGGTGTAGTCCAGATTGCCCTCGCTGACCAGGCGTGACTGGGCAAAAGTTCAAGTTTGGTCTTACATTTCATTTATTTTTATTCGAACGTGTTATAATTGACGACGCGTTATTCGAATTAGCTATGGTAAACGTATCAATAACTGCTTGTTTTGTTTTCTTATGTTGCTGCTGTTGTTGTATCGGCGTGTCCGCTTTTGCTTCCACGTTGGTTAACGTCGGCTGTGTTTCCGTGTGATTCATCAGTACTTGATTCAACTGTATCTATCTATTCTTATCGTACTTGCATCTACAGTAGTTTTTATGTATACCTTCCCTTCTCTTTCCCACACAAAAGCCAAGTTTCCGTTTTTTCGTTCTTGTTTCGCGGCGAGTAATCTTTCTCTTGTGTCCTGTGTTAGATCTTCACTTACGTATATTTTCGCCGATGACTCTAGTCCTACATCACTGCCGCATAATTTCCTCTTCTTTGAATTAATTATCAGTTGTGATTTTTTCTCTCTATTATTTAATTTTACTATTACTGCCGCTGTTATATTATCCCGCGATTGTAGCCGATGCACCGCCTTCAAATCGAATTCTTTTAATTGTACGCCTAGTTCCTGCGCTATTTTAACTACCTTCGATTTGATGTTCTCATCCTTCTCATAGGCCATTCCGTGTATTCTAATGTTGTCCCTTCTCGAATATTGGTTTATCTTATTTATTTCCTCGCGTAGACATTCCTTTTCTTTTTTAATATCCTCCATCTCTTTCTTAATTATTTCATTTTCGTTTTTCAGACTCGCTAGTTCCGCGTTAATATTATCGATTTTAATGTTAGTATTATTACATACCGTTTTTATTGCTTTGATTTCTTCCCAAATGAGGTCCAATCTCTCTATTATTTTATTTTCCATTATCTAGTCTTATTACTTTCAATCGTTAAACAACAAATATGAACGCGATAACGCACTACTGTGAATCTTATCAATCACTACCAAACTCAAACTCGATGTTAGAAGTCCTTTTATTCAATTCAAATATTTCACTGACAAATAATCCACAAAAGTATTTTTTGTTGTTAACTAGTACAATATAAAGAGACTATTTTATCATTTGGAAATTTTAAATTTTTTCATTACTTTCGATATTCAGCCGAATTTCATTTTATTCGAAAATGAAAAACTCTTTTCAATCGTTCCGAAACCGGATGCTAAACACCCTCTCTGTTCTGGCAAAAAAAAAGAAAAAAGGGAGAATAGATCTGCAGACTTTTTTTTACTTTTCTTAGAAAAAAGTAAAAAAAACAATCCAAAATCACAATAAATGAGCCTTTAACGTTTCTCGTTAAAAATATATACGGGGACAGTTTGAAAATACTACACGAATAGTGGTGCAACAAATTCAAATGGTTTTTTCGTTTTTGTTTTCATTCTCAATTGTGTAAATAAAATAGCAGCGATTATGTTAATAATTTAATACCTTTACCCTGTATATAAGTGAATAATAATTCATGTTTTTGACAGAGTTTAATGAAATTCGACATCTATAGTTTGATATCTGTATTAAGTGTTTTTACTGGCTCGGGGGAAAATAAACAAAAGTTTACACACACGTAGCTGTATATAGGGTAAAGAAAAAAAGTTGAGAAAAAATTATTCACCTTTATAAGATTCGTTGGGTATCTTAATAGTCGGCTATTAGTTACAAGTTGGCCAGTGTCGCTTACGGTTGTTACGAACGCTGGTTAATTACTGCATTTTCGAACGTACCCTAAAATAGTTACGAGTTGGCGTCCACCCGCGTTGTTTTAGGAGTTATGTTCAAATACGTCAGTGACATGAGCTTGTAAATTGCGCTGAGATGGTTTCCATTACCTTTACTTGATTCTGCGTTTCCATCTGATAAGTGATGCTAATAATACTTTAAAAGCTGTCCATCGTCCCTTCTAATTTTAAAATTTCGGTGTTCATATTTTTCCTACGTTCTAATGAAAATTGGTTGACTGACTAATTCCTGTCTGACTATATTACGCAACGAAAGTATATCGTTAAGGCGACTTTTTTAAATTATTGGATGACTCAGTCATCGATATGGTACCAATGCTGTTTCGAATGATCACTAAAATCGGTCTACATGGGCAATAGTTATGCGGGAACAAACGTAAATAAAAAAATTAACATATAATATAATGAATATTCCGTCGCAATAGCCCACTTACTGGAGCCTTGATACTTCCGTTACGGATGTACCGAGTTGTTCGATCCTAGGCGATGACGGAAATTATTACAAAAATAATTAATTAAGCACTACGTAGAGGGGCAATAGCAAACCACCACATATATTATGAATACGCGGTAATTGGTGCGTGGTAGACAGAGACACATACGGCTCTGCCCTTTTTTTGTATATCGACAAATCAGACATTTACAATCAGACTGCATCCAGAAACTATTTTGGAAATAGCAGAATTACTCAGAACACAACGGCCAGTTTTCTGCCAACCTACAGGCGCCTTTTCTTAATGATAGAATATCCGTGTGTTCCCAGTTGATTTTTTTACTTTTTCTGATATTCCAAGTACATAAGCTAATACGGAGAAAATTTGTTCGTGTAACATGCTAATAATATTTCGATGCGCAATTAGCTGCTGTGAAAAATTTTAGAAATGTATCGAGTTGCCGGCAGAATGTCCAAAAATTGCTCAAGTCCATCCTCAGTTTATACGCGCATAAATACACTGATCAAGCGCTAAATTGTCGTAAACTCTGTTTGTTGATTAAATGAATTTCACGAAATTTGATGATCAATAACTGAAATTTGATCAAGTTTTCATACAATTTATCTTGATTTATTAAAATTCCGATTAGAATTATTATTTAATGTAGAGGTATAATATAAACAAAGAATAACACAGCATAATAACACAGGGCTTGAAAATTGGACACTTTGTTTTTTTCAATTTTTTCCAAAAATTTAGAAGCGAAATCAGAGACAAATTGATGCGAATGTTGGAAAATAGTCGTTTGTGGGAAAACTCGGTGTCAAGTTTACTTCGAAGTGTAACTTATCATTTGAGTTTCGGTAATGTTTCATCATTTGCCGAATAAATTCTTTCGGACGGCGTTCCTCCACGGCCGCAGTATAAAGAATAATGTAACGAAAAATGAGCGAGACGACGAATAAAAATTGTATAAAAATTTCTTCGAACTGATTACGTTCGCTGGCAGCGCGCTACGAGTAAAAAGATGATTGAAAGAGCGGATTACATTTCATTATCTTCCAAATGATAACGCTCCCCTAGTGACACGATGATTATGTGACGAATTTGATGTAGGAGTAAAAAAAGGCGAACGTTGAAAAGGGAAAGAAATGTAGGCCCAGAAAAATCTACAACAGCGATCAGGCTTTGGCGGCGCGCGGGTATGAGAGGTGGAAAACTGAACTGATACGACGATGAGGACTCGAGCCGGGCGGGGGAACGTTGAATAGGGTCCTTCGGGCCGGATGTATTTGTCAACGTCCACGTTACCGTTAACGTCGGGAAATAAAGTAATTTTCTTATGCAGAATTCTTTCCTTTATCTATAGGTCGGTTTTCCGGTCGCACTCTGTTTATTTATGCCCTTGAATTCCAGTCAAAGTTATTTCGCACATTTCTACATCCATTCTCTTTAATCATACACCGGGAGAGTTACCTCTTTGCCCGCTTCCGTTTTCCTGTTTTATATGAAATTTTATTGCCGCGTCTGTTAACACCTAAATTGGTGTGTGTGTGTGTGTGTGTGTGTGTGTGTGTGTGTGTGTGTGTGTGTGTGTGTGTGTACATTTAGGTATAGAGCTTCACTTAAACGTAAAGTGTATCTTAATACGTTTCCCTCTCCGTTGGTTGTTGTAGAAAAACCAGTTTATCTGTTGACATGAGAAGTCGGCTTCATTTTTTCCTCCCGCGGGATTTGTGTTACATTTGATATGAAGTAAACATCCATTAATTACGTGAGTTCCAAATGGGAGCGGGGGTCCAGAAAAATCTCATCAAATCTCATTTAAACCGAAGGGGGAATAATTGAAATTTAAAGAATATTCATTATTATACAGACGAAAAAAGAAAAAAAGTATTAAATTTTTTTGGAGTGTCCTATTTTGCCGTAGAAGAAAATCTCATGGTTATTAAAAACTTTTATTTCCAGAATGAAAAGAAAGTAAAAAATAAAACAACGTTTAAAGTTCTTAAAAGAAAAGAAAAAAACACTAGTATAGTACACGAGTGCCCATAGAGTGAGTGAAAAAAATTACGGAAGGTGATGTCTGTTTAATTAAACTAAATTTAAATAAATCGGTTATAATGCACGTTAACGTTATATTATTTTTCTCCTTTATGAAAACAAATTTTGTCCTTTAATAACTATAGTGTAAACGGCAAGTGAGGGAGGGAGGGTCGGAATTAAATGAAAAACAGCTCACGTAATTAATGGATGTCCCCTAATGATGCAATACTAGGGTCTTGCGATTTTTCGTACAAACTATTACGTGAAACACTAGGGGGAACCTGTAAAGTTAATCGACGGATCAATTATAGAATAATCATATGCGGTGCTTTCGCATCGCAATATCCGTGTCATGTCATCCGCTCGATGATTTTTGTCTGCGAAAAAAGGAAAAGGAAAGTTAGCCGACGAAGTGGTTAAAATTCCCAGTTTTTGAGCAAAGTACAAACGATACAAAGCAATCGGAAAATTAAGCTCGGTGGTCATCTGTTTGTTTTGTTTTTTTTTAAATCTTAAAGAAAATCAAAAAAAATCATTATATTTTTTCCTTTATTATGCTGACGAATTTTCGAATTGATTTTCATTGGATGAATTTTAGTGCGCTATACACAACTAAACGCGAAACTTTTCAGGGAAATAAAAACAACCATTTAGTGTTAAAGCGGAACTTAAAACGATTAAAAAAAAAAAAAAAAACTTAAAACAATTGTGTTTTAATGGATAAATTTTATCGTTTTATGGAAAAAATTTTAAAAATGCTTTCAAACCGCCAAAATTATATTTTTATTATGTTAAATCTTCTAAAAAGTTATTTAACAGGAATTAAGATAAAGCCAATAAGCCGATCGCTTTTAGCTATATCTCCTTATAAGGTCGGGGGTCCGCTTATGTGATTACTCCTTTTTGTAATGGTGTCTTTAAAATTGTTTTTTAATTTAAAAAAAAAAAACTAAAATGCTGAAAGTATGATTTTATTTTAGTTTTTTCGGCATCATATGTGAAATGCTGCAAGAAATTTCAACAAAGTATTACGAAAAAAATAAATGACGAAAGAAATTATATATTTTTATTTGAAATACGTGAATTTTTTCATACTTTTTGAAAATGGTGCAGCGAACAAAAACTGTTTTTCATGCGTTTCTGAGCTTAATTACGACTTAATATATCGTTAAAATAAGGAAAGAAAGAAAGAAAGATTTATTTGCATAAACAATAACATTGCATGATATAGTTATTAATATGTGTACCGACACGAGTCTTACCACATAACGAAATTAATGAGTATACCTATAAATAAGGCATAAGGAAAAAACCTTTTTAATTATGCGTTTTGGTTTGTTTCAGATTTATTTTTGAAACAAGCACCCAGACCAAAAAGAATACTGAAATTAACTTTTTTAGTAGTTTTCAAGAAAAATACATTTACTAATAATTAAAACATCGGAGCAAACTGGCAGGAAGAAGCACAAGATCACAGCGTTTGGAAAAAATTGGGGGAGGCCTTCGTCCAGCAGTGGAATGATAATGGCTAACGAAGAAGTGAAGAAGAAGAAAATATAATGTAATTTTTTCTTAAAAAATCACCCGTAATACTTTTAATCATTAAAAATATACGCGGTAGCTTTTTATTAATTTCTGTTCTGAGCAAGTAGCCAGGGGGATTTACGCTGAGAAACAAAACGAAGGGAAAGAACCGTCAGTTAGTAATTCGGCCAAATATTGGCAATATAGGGAAACTAATAATAGCTGGAATATAGTTTCAGATTCAGTAGGATATAAAGAATACTCAAAAAATAATAAAACTAGAAAAAGGTAAAACATGTATGCATACATTAAAAATAAAAAATTCCCTAAAAGATGGTTTTATGCAAATAGAAGATTAGGAAGAGGTTACACATTGTAAAATTAGCACGAATGACAATTGGGCATTGTAATACGTTAAGAGATATGCGAAAAAGGGAGCTTTAGAACATTATGTATGGCAGTGTATCAAATGCACACTGATCGTCGCGATAGCCTAGTTGCCAGAACACTTGGCATCCGTTACGGAAGTCTTCGATCCCGGGCGACGACAGAAGTTATTACGAAAAATTAAATTGAAAATACTAGCTAATAATCACGTGGAAGACAATGGCAAACCACCATGTGCAACATCATATGCGCGCTAATTAGTACACAGCAGACACACACGGAACCGCATTTGTATATCGATAAATCAAACATTTACAAATAGTTTCGAATGTAGTCTTGCGTGTGTACACTAGCGTTGCGTATAACAATTGCCTAGTACACTATCTGTACACCTGAAAAAATGTACGAATATGTTGTCTATCAACCGAATAATGGTTGCGGAAATAATGGTGATCAAATGCACTAGTGGAAGAGATTGTTTAATACATTTGTGCTTAAATAATTATTGGAAAACATTACCGACTTAGTCGCCGATGACAACTTTATCAAGATCAATCAAATAAATATTTAAGACTAATAACGGGAATCGGGCTAAGAATGAAAATGTGTTGGAAAATAAATTTTACCAGGTTTATACAGAAATCGCGAAATGGTTAGAACAATTTAATTTAAAGATTAACGAATCTAAGTCAACTTACATGTTGCTTAACAAAAACTTAAAGGATAAAAGATTAAATTTGATGCAATACGGAATAAATATTGGTATGGTTAGTCAAACCAAATACTTAGGTATATTAATAGACAATAACTTAACATTTTATAATCATTTTCATTATTAGTGCAAAAAATGATTAACTAATGCCTGGCTATATAAGAATAGCTCAGTGGAATGCAAATGGCTTAAAAAATCATAAGGCTGAACTCGAATTATTCTTAAATTCAAACTTGATAGACGTAATCTTAGTCGCTGAAACTCACCTCACTGATAAAGATTATTTCAAAATAAACAACTATATAACATACTCTTGTTCTCACCCTTCGGGGAAATCACAGGGTGGTTTAACAATATTAATAAAATCTAATATTATACACTACGAACTAAATAATTTTAGGGAGGAGTACCTGCAGGGAACTAGTATTAGCATACAGACGAAGGGTGGTCAGCTTGTGTTGACAGCTGCATACTGTCCTCCGCGACATAAAATAACAGCAGACCAGTTCAGTAAATACATACAGAGCCTAGGAAATAAATTCCTATCAGGTGCGGATTGGAATGCCAAGAATACAGCGTGGGGCTGCAGGGTAACTAATACCAAGGGATGTGTGTTCAAACAAGCGCTGGAAAGTCACAATGCTAACTACATATCAACAAGAGAACCAACGTATTATTGGCCAACTGATAATCGTAAAATACCAGACCTTTTAGATTTTTTTATTACAAAAGGCATTGCCTGTTATTATGCAGAAATAAATTCTTCTTTCGATCTTTTCTCAGACCATTCTTCAATTGTTTTAACCCTTGGTTTTTCAGTAATATGCAGAGAAAAACTGATATATTTGTATAATCATAAAACAGACTGGGATTCCTTCGAGGAATACTTAGACTCAAAATTAGATCTAAAAATTTCATTAAAAAGCCAAACTGACATCGAGAATGCCGTGGAATATATAACTAGGGAGATTCAAACAGCAGCAACTTTGAATACTCCTTCTATTGATATATACCAAAAAAGAAAAAATTATCCAATTTTAGTTCGCCAGCTTGTTTTAGAAAAGAGAAAGCTTAGGCGAAAATGGTTTCAGACAGGAAATCCATCAGACAAAAAACAACTTAATAATAAAACCAAAGAACTCAAAAAATTATCAGCAGAAATTAAAAATAAGACTTTTAATAATTACTTACTTAACACTTTAAGCCCCATGTCTCCATATATGGAGACAGTATCTGTTACTAAAATCACCGGATTATTTTTTTACAAAAATAGCAAAAATGACAATTTGTAAAATTTTTGTCAAGAGTTTATACATAATAAATATATCGTATATAAGTCTGATAAAAATTTTACAAATTTTCATTTTTGCTATTTTTGAAAAAAAATAATTAGATGATTTTAGTAACAGACACTGTCTCCATATATACAAACGTGGGGCTTAAAGTGTTAAACTCTCGCCATTAGCGGCGGATGATTATTCTTTGTGGAAGTGTACAAAAAACATTAAACAACCAAAAAATTGCATTCCTCCGATAAAACATGGCAACGGGTCTTGGGCGAAAGATCCAAAGCAAAAGGCGAATTTATTTGCCGCCTACTTGGCAACAGTTTTTAAGCCGAACTTAACGGCTGCTACGGACAAAGAAGTCGATGACTTTTTAAAAAGTCCTGACCAGTTATCCTCTCCTATCAAGTCAGCGTCACCTCAAGAGGTGAAAAACATATTTAAAACGCTGAAAAGGAGAAAGGGTCCCGGTTTTGATTTAATAACCGCGAAACTACTGAATAGACTTCCACGGAAGGCTGTAATGTTGCTGACATTTATATGTAACGCAATACTTCGCCTACATTATTTTCCGGTGCAATGGAAGTTTGCGCAAATTACGAGTATTATGATTGCGAAACCGGGCAAAAATCCGCATGCTGTTACGTCTTATCGTCCCATTTCCTTGTTGCCTGTTACGTCGAAGGTAATGGAGAAATTGGTATTAAATAGATTGCAGCCATACCTATATAATATAATTCCACAACATCAATTCGGTTTCTTAAAACAGCACTCCACGGTGGATCAGCTGCACAGAGTGGTAAGTGTAATAGAAAAAAGTTTAGAAACAAAAAATGTGTGTACAGCGGCATTTCTCGATGTCCAACAGGCTTTTGATAAAGTTTGGCATAATGGTCTATTATATAAATTAAAAATTCTGTTACCAACTAGGTTATATCTCTTGTTGAGTTCATATCTGCATAACCGATATTTCCAGGTGCGCTATGAACATCGTTTTTAGAACTATATCCAGTTCAAGCAGGAGTGCCCCAGGCATCAGTTCTGGGACCCACGCTGTACTCGATATATACAGCAGACTTTCCTGTACCGGAAAATGTTCAGGTAGCTACATTTGCTGACGACACGGCATTACTTGCGTCACATTCAGATCCGAAGATAGAAGCGACACAATCTTCAGAAGGCCCTTATCGAGGCGGATAGCTAAAAAGTGTGAAGTTCAGGTCAACGAAAGTAAATCGGTAAACGTTCATTTCGCGAATAGAAAAGTCATAACCCGAACTGTCAGGATAAATGGACCGGAGTTGCCTGTGAGAACAACAGTCAAGTACTTGGGATTACACCTAGATAGTCGCGTAACATGGAAGCAGCACATTGAGACAAAGAAAAAAAAATAGATATTCGTGTTAAAAAAACAATGTACTGGCTTCTATGAAGAAATAGCGTTTTAAGTATTGATAATAAACGTTTGATATACACAAGTATCTTGAAGCCTATTTGGACCTACGGAGTACAGCTTTGGGGTTGTGCTAAACCTACAAATCTGAAGATAATACAGACCGCGCCGAATAAAATCCTTAGGTTCGTAACCAAGGCGCCATGGTATGTATCAAATCAAACTTTGCATCAAGATTTAGGGATAGAGTATGTTGCAGATGTTATTAAAACTCATGCCCGAAGACATGCAGAAAGACACTTAGAAAGTCATCCGAATAAACTTGCTGCTGGACTGCTACATACTGCTAATGATAGGAGGCGGCTGAAACGTAAGAAATCTCATGACCTTGTTTAAGGTAAAGTTTATCGGGTAGGTACTATTGGGTACTTCTCCCTTCATGCTAAATATTTCCCTGTTAAGAATATTGCTAAATGGCCTAGATGGCCAGTTTGTAATACAATAACAATTTAAAAAAAAAAAATTATATCACTAAAAAAATAAATAAATTATTAATTATATTTAACAAATTATATAATAAAAATAACCGATTAAATTACAAGAAGGGACTAACCTTATATAAAAGCGTAATATTGCCTAACATACTTTATGGTAGTGTAATATATATAAAGACATTTTAAAAGTTAAAAAATTTCAAAATATATTAAAAAGTTTTCAGAGAACTATTTCAATAAAAATGATTAAAGCTTACAGAACTACCAGCTACATGACAAGCACTATCATTGCATGTATTAAACCATTAACTTACGAAATACAGAAACATATTAACATATTTTTAATAAAAAATAATATTGAAAATCATGAATTCCATAACGTACAGTATCATCGACCTTACTTCATACACGAACAAACCTCGTTAACGCTTAAACAGTTTAAACACTTATATATTAGATAAGTATTATAATAATAAATTTCAGATGCAGTGGGACGAATATAACGGCATAGCTAAAAAAAATTTTCCAATCATAGATGATAGACTACATAATAAAGCTCTTACGCCAAATTTTTTTAATGTCCAATTTCTTTCCGGACAGGGCCTATTTAAAGATTATTTACATAAACATAAAATTGCACACTCAATTCCTGATGATATTAAGAATATCCTCTCCGGCTGTTAGTAATATAGATTTTAGTAATATTAGCCCTGATCAATTAGTAACTAAGCTATTTACAATATGTTCAGTAGTTTTACGATATCCGAAACAAATCACCTTAAAGTACATGTACACCTGTATTAATATTAAATTTATGCATACTAATTATTATTAACATTGTAAATTCCATAAACTTAAATGGACGGGCTCAGGACAGACCTGTTATTTATATGAATTATTGGTATAAATTTTCTAAATATATTTACCCCATCGTATTACGAATTAGGGACCAAAAAAAAAAAAAAAACGGGAATCGGGTCAAAAAAAAATGGACTAGACGGAATATAAGGCGTGTTAGAAATTCTAAAAACATTCGTACATAGATGCGTGCGCATTCGAGATGCAGCGAGCCTAGAAGGGTCATGTTACGCAGTAGTTTACGGGTGATCCTAACCTGTTACGTAAGGTACAAAGATGTTTCTTAGGTTCATCTCCCAACCAATTAGTAGAGCGCCTGTTTTATTTTGTCGAATAATAATGTCGGATGCATTCCATTTTGCATTGTCTTCTTATTGTAAATTGATATTTAAAAGGGGTTTGATATCTTTTTTGTTTAATCCTTCTATTAAAAGAATCGGAAAAAATTCAAATTGACGGAAGGAACATATAATCTGAATGTTCTTTTTTCCTATCTTAACAGTAAATTTAAAACATACACACAAAAAAAAAAACAAACGGTTTTTATTATTTTTTTTGACTACGCGTTTTACCAAATCAGAAACTATTTAGGATTATTTTTTGAGCAAAAATATGTAACTTTTGTTCGTTGCTACTGTGATTTTTATAACTTTTCGAAAATTTCAATGCTTTAAGAATTTCTTGTGTAATGCCGAAAAATCTAAAAAACAAAAAATTATACACTTTTGATATATATATATAAAAAAAAAAAATATATTAAGATCGGTTCAAAAACGGTCAAGTTGGTTGATATACTATTAAAAAAATCAAAAATTTTATAAGCAGAGCAGCATATGGCTAGGAGACTGCTGAAACAAACAGGGAAAATTTCTTCTATTATATCATATAAAAAAAAAATATTGTTATTTCGAGGATCTATTTTTTCACTTTTCCCAAATTCATTGATTACATAGGACGTTTTTCTATTTTTTTCTACCTTTGCAAACCTTTCCAGCCAGATAATAATAAAATATAAAAAAACGCATAAGCCAGGTAATGTTAAGTGAAATTAAATAAAATGCGATTATTTTATATTAGGAAAAGGAATTTATATTTGATCGATGTAGGTACTTGAATTTGTAATAATTATAAAAGTTATAATATAAAATTATAAAACCCAATTACAAAAAAAGTGAGATGGGTTTAGAAGCCAATCAGAAATGTAATTAGTCACTGGGATATCTTTGTCCCATTCGTATCCACACGCAGACAGTTAAACGTAAGTAGCTTGCAGCTACAAAAACATAAACGTATGTAATAAATGACAGCCCCTTATTGAACTGCAATACGTTATTGCTGATATTATATATTGAATTCCATACTCTGTTCTACGATAATATTGTGTTTATTGTTTCATGTACCGTCCTGAATAGTGCATATCACGTATGAATAATTCGCATCCAATTTTGCGATATATTTCTTTTTGGGCAAAAGCGACGAACATCATAGATTAACGATTGATGACCAAACTTTTGGTAAATGCAATGTTTGTTGTTTTTTTTTGGTTTTTTTAACCTGTCTCCGGTATTATAAGTTTTCATAAATTAATACGGCTGACTTATAATTGATGTCTTTTTCTTTCTTTTTTTGTCTGCAGGTGATGTTGTTTTATGTGTTTAATGAATCAGATTTATTTACGTATTTTTAGAAAAATCGATACTTAAGAATGTATTAAAAAACCATATAAGACTATTTTAACGGTCAATTTTTCTCATTGAAGTATGTAAATGTACACACATATATATATATATATATATATTAATTACAACGTAATTCTTAGGTTAGCCCCCATTCGAAAAAATGTCCCAATTTTATGTAACGTTTGTTATATTTTATAGGATTTTCGTTATTGTTATTTAAAAAATGTCACAATTTTATGTAATGAAATATGTAACGAAAAATGTAACGAAAAAATGTCTTAATTTTATATAATGAAAGTTAAATGTTAGAATAGGACTTTTGTGGCTATGTTATTTTTTTTTTTTTGTGCTGATGCCAGTAAGAATTACGTTGTAAATTTTGATCATTTTATACAAAGTATAGAAGAAAAAGAGACAAAAATGAAAGTAAGAGGGGTCAAGGGGAACAGCACCTTGCGAGGCCAAAATATTAAAAACTTTCTTATATTTATTTTTTTTTCAAAACAGGTGTCGCTTGTAGCCGTTGGGGTTATGTTATCGCAACAAAATGGTAAGATATGCATACTCTAAGTCCATGGTACTAGAAGGAGCGTTATTGACTATTGCAGGGATATGGTGCACGTTGTACAAAGATAGATGGACACGTCAGCGCTATTTACTGAGAGAACATACAGTAGGGTCAGTATGTGAGAAAAGCGATGATTATGGATTTGAGAAATGTGGCGTATGACTAGATGTAACGTAAAAACATCATCAGTACATCCTAAGAAAACGAGCCTGTTGAAAAAGCCTATAAACTAAAATTTAGGAATAATAGCAAAAATGTATTAGGCAATTTTCTGAAAACAATCTAATAATCGGTTCATTTACACGGTTCAATATAAAATTTTGTTTTTCGTAAAATACATATATTTTTTTCCTCGGCTGTGGGATTTCATTTTCTCTCAAAGAACTAGCTTATTACACTGCTTTTTTTGGTAATTTTTAAAAATAACTATTTTTTATTTTTTTAATAAAACAAAATAGCTTTGCTGTTTTAAATGACAATTTTTAATTTTTCTTAATTCAATTAAAGCTAGTTAAAAAAAAAACAAAAAAAAGAAGTGACGCAACTGAATTAAAAAAACTAAATTTTCCCTTTCGCAACTTAAAAAAATAAAAAAATATATATATATTTTTTAAAGCAACTTTTTTTTTGCCAGCAACGTAACGATCAGAAAAATCTATATCATTGCGCGCTAACCAATTTTCACATCCCTCTTTTGTAAGCAGTTAAAAACGAATGCAGTCACTGATCATAACTGAACCACACTTGATGTTGTTGCTGGGGTTAGATAATCAAAAGAAAATATTTAGTACGATATAATAAACTTTCTCATTATAATGAAAACTTCCCAGTTGTGTTGGTCCGATACGTTCGTTTAAAGAAAAAAAAAAAAAAAAAAAAAGGGGAAAAAGAAGAGTCATTTCGTCTCCGCGTCGTAGAGAGTCGAATTCGTAGGCTTGATATTGTTTAGGCACATCGTTTTCGACTGCGGATGTACATTAGAAAAATATCCGGGTCAGTGAAATTGGTTCAGTCGCGAAGGAGGAAAAAAGCGATGCATGAGATTCTTTCTTTCTTTTTTCGTCAACTGCGGACGTTAACCCGGTGAAGGAGGAATTTATCTATATTTTTAATAGAATCGGGACACACCAGGTTCTAGCCGGAGGAGGAAACACCACTGTCTAATAGGCCACGATGCCGGCTCGAAACGGGGAGATACTATAAGCGGCGTATAGAGGGAAATTCCATTATTTCATTAAAATCATTCCGATATAAACACTGCCGATGATTCGGTTCAGAATTTTCCATTGTAGAAGTTTTTTACGTGCCTCATTGCATAGAGTAGAAAAGAAAAGCACCCAAAAAATCCGGCCACTCTACTCGTTTTGAACGAGTCCGATCGCAGTTTCGAAGCGGTCCGAGCGATTCAGGTAACCCCGGTGTATTAGCGAGAGAGAGTGTATCTTTTCACTCGGCGCCACCCCATATACCGTAAAAACTGAAAATAGCGCGCGGTTCCGCTTTCATCATCTGATGTTAATGGTAGTCGATGAAACTTTCGACTGATAAATGATATGCCGCGTGTGCCTAAAGGAAACTTTCCACCACGGAAGATTAGAAACGTTCCGAAATTAGGAAATCAACTCGTCCTTGCAAACAGAGCCGCGTGCGTTGCCGATGTATGTGTACGTGGAAATTTTCATAATACGACGGGCCGGCTCGCTGGCCGGTAATTTGCATAGGGTCATTTTTCACAAATGCCGCTCTTGTCACCTTCGTTTAGACGGTAAATATTGTTCGACGCAACGTGCGCGAGTCAAACAGATACGCGCAACCAGTACTAATCGCGCCGCAGTAATAGAAATATAGCATTTTTGTCGAACGCAAGCGTTTACGTATGCGTTTGGGCGAAAAAAGGTTTAGCTGAGAGAGCGCACGATGCAGCGGAGAACCGTTTCGGCCCCGTATAAAACGAGATTAAATTAAGATTAATGGTTGAGAGGAAGAGGGAACTTGTCAGCAGCCTTTACATTGACCATTAGGTTAACCTTATTGGGGTTTCGGCGTCTGCGCTGGCCTTTGACAAAATGATACCGCGCCCTAGATGGGGCATCTGCGCGGCGGCCGGCGACGACGGTCGAACGGAGAGGGGACAGAAAAAGATGAAATACAGCGAGCGAGCAACAGCAGCCGCAAGAGACGCCGTCGACAATGAACCTTTGCAAAGATAAAACATTGAAGACAAATTGATGTACATTTCCTCTTCGGGACAATTTGTTGTTTTCGTGGAAACAGGTCTGCTGATCGCTAATAGCCCTGTTACATCCGTTTAAAAGGGTCCTTTGCAGGTCCGTGTGTCCGAGACCAGCCCACGAACTGCTCGCTTTCTCGCTGCATTTCCAACACTTAAATTTCGTTTTCTTCTTTTGCCAACTTTTTTTTTCTTTTTTTTTTTTTTTTTGGATTTTGTTTCCCGCTCTTTCCACTTTACAATAATAGTTGGTTAGTCGGTCGCCGCAGTCGCCAATCGGCATTCATTGCGCCGCATCGTAGCCGGCTTGATCGGTGTAGCGGAAAAACGCAATTTTTTCAGTTCACGTGTCATCTAGTTTTCTCATCGGGCCCGTCGACTCTATTTCGGGCATACTTGTCGGCCGATTTTTCTTCCTTTAATGTTTTCCTGTAGTTTTGGGTTTTTTACAATAGACGCGAACAGGAAATTTAGATTGCCATTCGGCGAAATGATTATTCACCGAGTCGAACGTTTTGCGTTTAACTAACGCTCCCGCCATTTTGTTGGATTTTGAAAAATTCCTGATTTCGGCTGTTGGTCGTTCGTCCGGTTTTCGGCGGAACGCGGTATTTACATTTTTTTTTGGTGTTCTGGCTGAAGTGACTCTCATAATCTGAGCCGAGCACTAAGGTGTTAATTTTTTTTTGTTTCAGTAATGCTTTCGCTGAAAACGAAGAGTCAATTTGTGATTTTTGCACATTTCTTAATGTTACCGTGTCGGTTAATCCCCTTCTTATACAGGAAAATTGCGAAAGACGTGCGCGCATAACACTTTTGGTATGATTTTTATGAGTTTTTGCGAAATGGTAGCATTTCCTTCGAGGTAAGTTTAATTTGCTGGAATTACACGATTGAGTTGGTGAAACAAAAAACGCTAAGACCTATCGCGGATCGTGGAAATGAACTCTTTTCATATAGTATATAAATCTGATGGATTTTGAATAGATATCGTGAGGGATTTATTGTAGAGTTTGCTGTGTCTGCTTAAACCTATGTAGCTTGGGCGATATTTTTGAATCATTTCGCTGGTTTAGTTACCTTTTTTTTTTTTTTTTTTTTTTAGGTATTCGATTTCAGCATAATCCCCAATGCTCTGATAAAATGGAGCAAAATTACTAGGTAATAACGTACTTACTCAAATGGTAATGAATGGAAAAAAAACAAAAAAAAGGTAGGGATGAGAACTCAATGAGGTGGTAGTTTTTTTACTTATTTATTTATTTTACAATAAGGAGACAATAAAGAGCACAAGGGGGCTCGCGTGAGTAGGAATCTCATTCAATGATGTCTCTCATATTAAAAGAAAAGAAATATAAAATCTCAACAAGGTCTACGTATTAAAACTGTTAGATGCGCCGAATAATTTGCTAGAGTTGGTTTGATCTTTCCGGCTAGTGAACAGGCGATCTATTTCCAAAATTCTGACGGACATTAACTGCAATAGGTATTTAACACATATCGAAGAACCGGGGAGGGGGGGATTGATTCGAATTCGGTGGCCCCCAGCTGAATTATTCCGGACGACCAAAATGGTTTGATGAAACATTTAAGTATTAATATTTTGGTTTCGCGAGATAACTGTGTGCGACATACAATTTTGAAAATTTTAAGTTTCTTTTAGCCACCGCATCCTTGCAGGTAAGATTTGCGTGAATGTGAATACCAACGAATTTCACAGATGCGACAATTGGGACACACCGGTATTGTGAGACTTTTACACGTGCAAAGTACAAGAAAGAAAAAGAAAAAACGGACGAAAGCAGACCTTAAATATGTTTGGTCACAGCGCTCCCAAAAAAATTAACGCTTCGTTATACTACATTATTAATATTTAGCGGTTTTTGCGTATCGTACTTTTAAATAATACATCTAAAAGTAAAGTAAGTTCCATATATCCTTGATAATGAGTATCAGGGATTGTGAAATTAAGCTTTTCATAACGGACGAAGTCTAATGTATCTAAAGAGAATGTTGGGGTCAGTTTCTTCCTCATACGATCCACCTTTACTTCGGCAGATTTCTCTAGTACCCAATTATTTCCTTTGGTTTTGTAGCTAATCACCTTATCCACTGGAGGCTACTTTACATAATACAAGAAATACTTTTTGTATTTTATTTGAGAATATTCTAATTTTACGAATGTTTCAACACGTTCAAATTCATCGTGTATTAATGCCCCCGTTTAAATCTGTACTTGGAAATTAATAAATAAAATTTTATTTTATCTAAAATTATATTTATTTATTTATTTTTTTTATGGCCCGGCTTTAGTTAACTATCAAGCCATTTGGCCACCAACTAGTTAATATAAGAATACTGCCAACTACTGAAAGATACATAATATTTAATTGGAAAAACGGTTACAGACAACCATGACCGTAAATGTTCAACATTACCCACGGAGGCTGAATGGAATCTTTAGGAAAATTATATTTATGTAAAGAGATTCTTTCTCTCTTTTAGAAGAAACATATTTATCGCCGTCCAAAAAAAATTGCCTTCACGTTTCACGCACAGCAAATTACAGTAGTTGAATAAGAATTTCAAATTTTTAGTGCAAATAACATTTCCGGTAGCAGATATTAAAAATACGGTTTCCAGTCTTGTCAATCGAGTGAGGTTCCAAAGCGTTATCATTGTAATTATTTATTTCCTATCCCTTATTTATCACTTTTATTATATTATTCATTTATCCTATAAATGGTCCATTTACTTACCCGCTAGCTTTGCCCGTGGCTTCACCCGTGTATTAATATCCGTTCAAAATCTTTTATTTTTTCTCTTTTTTCATACAGGTGATTTCTGTATTTTCCCAAAAGCTTTATTTCCTGTATTTTTCTTCCGCCGTTTTTAGGGGGAATATTACTAATAAAATAATTTAAAAAAAACTCTAGTACTGCTTACAAAAGGTAACGGTAACGCTCGAAAATTTTCACTCTCCAAGCGAAAAACGCCGCATAATATAAGTAACGTTAAGATACGTACTATTTCTATCAGTGATGAGCTTGTAAATGGTAAAGTAGATTCTATAGAAATTCCGTCAGGGATTGCGGTTTAAAATTAGTTTTCTTCATTCGAATTTACACATTTCCACGGTAATTAAAATTGATAAATTTTAATATTTTATAAAAAAATTAGTTTTTTTTCCAAATTATGTTTCCCCATGGGGTAAATTAATAATATTTTAAGTTAATCACACTTATTATATTGTTAAACGGTCGAAAATTTTCACTTTCCGAGCGAAAAACTCCGTATAAGATGTTTTCAATTGATAAACGAACGATCAAGAACATCTAAGAATAAATGATACATGGGCAAAAGCAAATTGCATCCCTGAAACGAGTGGACAGCCAAATCTTAACCGTGAAACAAAAGCAACAGATTGATGATAACAGCGTATTATTATTATGTGTATTTTAGAAATCTCCTTTTAAAAATTAAAAAACTATAGGATCGCAATTCAGAAACCAGTTATTGAGCGAACCATGTGCTCGATAATAGCTGCTAGCTCACGCTCGATTGCTGATTTTTAATCCCGTGCATCGGGATCCGTTGAAACAGCTATCACCCCCAAACTTATAAAATAGCGCAACCGAAAATATCCAATTCCACGAGCATACAAATTATGAGCACGCTTCAGTATGTGAACATCCAGTGCTACACCATCATGCACATTCCGATTCTGTGTGGATTAAAGAACATATCGTTATTTTTCTAATGGTTCCAAAGCGCGTCTCTGTCGTCTGTGCCCTGCGCTCTGACACTGGCCTATCGATGATGATTCTGGTATACACCGCGATTATTTGTCCTCTTCAATTTTGCTTTATTAGCGCGTCGAAGGGGGAGAAAGCGAACAATCGCTCTTTTTAAATTTCTTCTATGATTTTTAAATTGATTTTCTTTGTTTAGCGACTGACTGATCTTTTTTTCAATTTCCCTTAATTTGCCCCAACTGGAGACGTCCCGCGTGATTCTTTCGGGGTTTTGTAAAATATTTCCGTTTTCGCTGCCTAACCTGTTGACAAAGAGCAGCCGGAAGAACAATGGCGAGTGGCGGTGTAGAGTCCTTTGTTTTTCCTGCGTGCCGGCAATGGAAATTCCTATTTCGGTAATTGTCTTTAAAAGGAGGGCGTGAGAGACGGAAAGCGGGGACACAAAAAAACGCGCCGGCGCATCGTTAAGAAGAATAGGAATATCGGTGTCCTTCAAGGATGGCCTACCGGTTCGGAAAAAGAAGATTCAACAGTGACACAGACAATATCTGCTCAGTCGGGTAATGGTAATTGAGGAATCGAGTAACTAAGGCGGAAACTCATTCGGCTTTGAGTCTGCAAAGACGCGCACCGAAGATTCGTTAGCAGCAATGACAAAATTCTAATTTGCTAAACGGAGATGAGAAAAAAAAAAACGGCGGAATAGCTGCGGAGCAGCGATTGCCATTGTATATCGGAAAACAAAGGTTTTACCGGATCCGGCGAAAAGGCCGCTCTACGGCGAAGCAGAAGAAAGCCAACAATGACGCAAAAAATTCCCAGTGAAGCGACCGGAGAATATTATCATGCTAAGTAGGACACAGACATCAAGGGCCCTCCTAACTACTGCTGCCTCTTTCATCCTTCGTCTTATCAGCGTACTTTTTTTACATCGTTTCTCCTCCACGCCTGTCTTCTCTTCTTCGCGATGTTTGTCGCCGTTTTCTAATGAGTAGGAACTGCGCGAATTTCCCGAGCATGGTTCTTAGCTGTAGCGAGGAGGACGGTTATTTTTCCTTCAAGGCAAACTCGGGCAAGAATAATTGCCGAATGCTGTCATTTTATTGGCATGTAAAGATGTCAATTTGCTCTTCAGCTGACGCGGGTAAGAAAATTAAACGTTGCTAGCTGATTGTGTTTTTTCGACAACGTATGCGTTCGTGCTACAGAGTTTAATCTTTGCGGGGGTTTGACAGCGTTCGAAAGAAGAGTTTGCTTGGTGACTCCGGACAAAACGCTACCAAAACGGGTTTTATTATTTATATTCTTTTTTTTCCCTGGCCAGGGTTTCTTAATACTAACTTATTTTTTTTTGTTTTTTTTTTTTTTTGTTAAGCTCGTCAACTACGGACATTAACCGAACGCAACTGAATTTTTTTTATATTTTCACCGTGTGCGGCTGTGGGGTTCGAACCAGGTCCTACTTGAAGGAAGTACCATGCTTAACTAACTGCCCTACGGTAACTGGGGTCAGTTTTTGTAATAATATTGAAGTTACCTAATGTTGTTAAAACGATATGGCGTCTTTTTTTTTCCCCATTGTACTTTCGGTGTATTTATTATATATGTAGTTTCTTGCATTTTGGCTGGAGTAATTTGGCGAATATTTTCTCGCGTTGCATATACCAATTTACTTGGTGGTACACTATGCCTATGTCTGTACATCTTAAATATACGAATAGGCAGTCGCCGATGCTCAGAAGCTGAACTATGATAATGATGATGATGATATTACATTTTAGCATATATTAAAATTTCTATTATTTAGTATTATCACTTTTAGAAAGCAAATTAATTTTGTTTTTGTTACGCAACCACACTAAAATAACTTAGAACAACTATTCATCTTCAAAATCCACATTTGCGGAGGAGCACCCTTATAAAAGTGTTAAAATATCTGATAATTCTATTTTTTAACTGCTTGCATAATTACAAAATACGGGGGAAATTTACCGATAAAATAATTTTGTCAAATAAAAGTTTTTTTTTTTTTTTTCTTTGGGCGCGTCAACTCAGGGCATTTATCCAGCACAAAGAACTAACAAATAATGAAACGTAGGGAATTGAAAGTTAAATCAGGAAGCGATTAGAAGCAGAAAAAATAAAGATAGCCAATATAGGAACAACAGAAAAAGAAGGAAGAGCAAGAATGTAGTGGGCACAGTAAGGGGTCGGGAGGCCAAGGCCAAGCAAATTAGAATAAAGGACTGCGCGTTCTGAGGAGATAGATGAGCATTCGAATAGGAGGTAATTTACATCACAGGTCAAATTTAAGATAGGAGGATGGAAGGGATACAAGGGAGACTGAACAATATTAAAACGAAAGAGGCAAGCAGGAAGCAGACTGTGATTAAAGCGGAGGCGAATTATGGAAGAAATAACAGAACGGCTGATGCAGGGAAAATTATTAAACCAGGAAGAAGTAGGTGGAGAGGGTTATATAGCAAGGTAAAAAGAGTTAGGATTGGAGAAAAGAGACGGATAAAGATCAGTCCAAAAGTCATGGTAAAGTTAACTCGCCATGTATCATAAAGTATCAACTATCGACTACTATTGGTTAATGTAGAAAAGCAAAACCAGCATAAATAATAAAATTAAATATACGGATAACAAAAGGATAAACCTATACATATATGTATGGGAGAAATATAAAGAAATTAATAAAGTTTTTGGGCAAAGTCCGCCTTCAGTTAAGAATAGAAACAATATTGAACAAGATCGATTTGTTATTTATTTATCGTTTGTTGTTGTTAATATATTTATTTTATTATTTTATTATTTACAACAGCACTTCTTACCTCTATATCTACATCGTTTATATGTTCCCCTATATCAGTGAATTCTTGCCTATGGAATTCAGTTCTGGGGAGGAGTAGCTAAATGTCGGAGCAAACCTATTACCGCTTTACAAAATTCTATGTGTAATAGAGTGCGACCTAATAATAGTAACGGAAATAATTACGACATTATAGATATCAAAAATAAGAGTGAATTTAGAATAGCGTTAATGGGAGGTACTACTAGATCTCTTATACCTACTTCGCTGCAGTTCCCCCAAGTCGTTTAAATATCATCCGAGAATCCAAGTAAAGTACACTGGTGCTATTATATATAACTCTCTTACCCTGGAAACAAAATTTTATTAAATTACAAGCGGCGTCGTAAAAAATTAAAATCATTGTTTTTAGTTAAATTCAATATTATAGTGTTGGTTGCTTTGTTTCATCTTTTTTACGGGTGCAGGAATACGGCGGGTATACCTGGCAGGCATTATACCAACCTATTCTTTCTTGGTGAGGGGGGGGGGGTAATTATTTTATCAGACCTGTAAAAATCTTGCAAAACCCATTGCTTAAAAATATACAATCTAAATAAATAAATAAATAAAAAATATACAATTTCGGGATATCAGTGTAAAGAATAATGGCATCACGAATTTTGAAAACCTGTGCAAAGCAAATTTGTTGTATTTTGTAATTAATAATAAAGACAGTTTTCAAATTTCTCTAGTAGTTGGTTTTACTGGATCCTCGAATAGAGTTATTCTGCCTCAATTCTCAAGTGCTTTAAATATCATACAAGATTACAAGTGAGATATTCAGGTGCAACTGCTTCCAATTCTTACCTGAACAAGATATCACTCGTTAAATTATAAGTGGCGCTATATGGTTTGAAATATCTCTTCAGCTAACCTCTAGTTATAAAATTATCTTTTGCATACATATCGTTTCCTGTGACGATTGTTTTTGCTCCTTTGACCATTACTTTTGAATAACTGTATTGCGGGAACAAATTAAATGGATTTTATTTTATGGACTGTGAAATAGAATTTTGCCTGTTTCCAGGTGGTGGTATTAGACCGGTGAGTGGGTTGTATAATTTCAATATTTCGTCAATATTCCCTTTTACGATGTTCAGAAATTTTTATTGTTTTCAGTATTTTATATGTAGCGATTTCTGGAAATGATTGCACGTAATTGGTTCATAATTTTAATTTTCTGTTAATATTTTACTTTTAAACATTTAAGAAATATTTATTGTTTTACTTATTTGTATATGTAGTGAATTTTCGGAAGTTATTTTATAATTTCAATATCCCTTTTAGATTTTCTTTTATACATTTAAGAAATTTTTATTGTTTCAGTTATTTTCTTACGGAGCGATTTTTAGAAGTTATTGATGGGTAAATATGTAAGAATGCTAACGCTTTCATTTTATTATGTTCGGTAAATAAAATTGTTGCTCTTTAGTTTGTAAATAGTTATATTAGATTTAGATAATTTGCCTGAATAGTCCATCGCTCACGTATCATTGCGCATAGATGGAATATATATATATATATATATAATAATAATAATAATAATAAACGCTATTTGATTTGATTTTAATTCCAACAAATAGGTACGATATATATATTTATTTCGCTTTTTCATTTCTCGGTTTTTAGAATTTCATTTTCAGTTTAAAGTTTTTCCTCGTACTTATCTGTAGGAAAACGAATAATTCGATTCGCGTGATATTTCACATAGAACATTTTTCATTACAGATTTTCGAAATTGAATAAATGAACTTGCCTGTAAACTTTTTCATTTTCAAATAAAACGACCACCGAAAAGTATGCGAGGCATCGTTTAATTTACTTCCAGTTCATTTTTTCCCCGGTAATTTAATCACTGGAATTTTTCAGTTTAAATTATTTTATTAATCCGTAACTCGCTCTAGCGACCGGAAAAATGCACACTAGAGCGGAGGAGGACGTTAATTATTTATCGAAGTCTGGTTTAATTAATGAGAATTAGTCGCGCTCGCACGAGCAAAAATATCGTTGGACGTTATAGCGACGGTGACGATACACATTCGTCAAATTCCATTATGGCCGTTAGGCTGAATTAATCTAAATTAAAGTGTACCCAATTTTCCCCATTCGTATGAAAATTTCTTCTGTATCGTGCAGCCTTCCCTCCGATATTGCGCTCGATAAATTTGTTTGCACTGGTCAGCGAAGCGTTCTACCGTACCTTTCTAATGTAACAAATATAGTGCTTCGACTATCGGCAGCACGACGATCGACTGATTGTGCAAATCAAATATTTGCACAATTCCGTAAAATCGGGTCTGCAGCTCGTTGTCAAAATAATTTAGTTTTACAGCCAAATGGAGTTCACATAAGCTAGTGTACGGTCAGATACATTTCATTTCGCCGCGCAGTACCATTCTGGCTGGTATCTGGGCTAATAATTTTTTTCTTTTTTGGGATCTTTTGTTTTCTTTTTATTATTTTCAGCTCATCTTTTTTATTTTCTGAAATTCAAACTTTTTATTATCGTATTTTTCTTTTTTCTCCATTCGAAATGCAGTGTGCATCACTTTTTACCACTTCGAAAAAACAACAGTTTATTCGTCGCATATGATTTTTTTTTTTTTTTTTTTTTTTGTCGTGTTCGTTATTACTTGACCGGTTTTAAACTGGTTAAATAGCGAAAGCTAGTACAAAAGAAAAAGAAAAACAAAAATAAAACAAGGAGCTCTATCGCGTTAGAATAGTAATTGGAGTTTAACTTCTAGAAAAGTGTTCTGAAAATGAATGCAACCGGGAACACTTCTTAAAAATTTCATGATGTTTGTCGGAAAACGTAAATAACAAAACAAGCAACCAAAGTTTTTCTCAGGAAGACCAAAAAACTTTTAATAAACTTCTTAGGAGTTTTGAATTTTATGCTTTACCGAAATTCTATCACAAACGAGGTTTAATATTTGTGTATGTCTGGTGCCTTGGAAACATCGAAAAACCAAGGTTTTCTTTTTTTTTTTTTTGGACTTGGCCAACTAAGGGCAGCTACCCAGGACAATTGGACTAGATTAGAGATTAAATTTTGATCCGGTCAGAGATCGATGACAGGAAAGAGACCAGAATAGGAACCACATTGGATGACGGCAAAGCTAAGATATAGGAAGCACTATATGGAGTAGGATAATTCAGCTTTAATAATTAAACGTACAGGATATTACGCTCGGAGGAAAGACTGGAACATTCAAACAGCACGTGGTCAGGATCACAAACGAAGGAACAGTCGCCAGAGTGCAAAGGACAATAAGGGGATGGGAAAAGAGCAAAACGATGCCGAGAGGATATGGGAGCAAAGTATGATTGAACCGCAGACAGCAGATGGCAATGATGAAAAAACATTTAAGAGTAGGAAAATGATAGAACCAAGAACAAGAAGGAGGTCTAGGCTGAATAGAAAGGTAAAATGAGTTAGGATCGGAAAAAGAGCAAGGATGCACATCTGACCAAAGTCTGACATGCATTCTTTTGGAGAGGTGAAGTATGTTGTGACCAGGAATCATGTGGAGAGTGTAACGCTAAGCGTGCTAAGGAGTCCACCGTCTCGTTACCATCAATACCCGCATGACTTGGAACCCAAAGCAGGTCGATGGAAATGGAATGGGAAAGGGAAAGACTATAGATGGGATGATTGTCATTAAAGGCTAGTTTGTAGAATTCAGCGATATGCAAATATAACTCGGTTTATCTGAACGTACTTCTCTTCTCCGTGATCTTTCTGTTTGGAATTCGAACCAGCTAAATTTCAGCCTTTTCGAGTAGAATAACGAATGGGATCATGTTATCTATTCTGAAATGTAGTCATTCTCTTATTCGAAGAAAATGAAGTTATACATGTTCGTTAGATATGCAATTGTTTCGTTTTCTTTTATATTCAAGGTTTGCCCGCGCGCAGACTGATTTCACTGATTTTAAGGGGGGGTATCGGTCAGCGGTAAACATAAGTGTACCGTTCAGTGTCGCGGTGATTAATAAAACTTTTAACCATCTCATTTAATAAGGCCCCTTAATAATGGACGCAAATTAGTATCGACGAAAATCGGTGAGCAACGAGCAGTCATCAAATTACGTTATTTCCAGTATAAAACACGGAGGAAATGTAAACATCGAAATTCCGAAGGAGGAAGTATTTTAAGTTGAACCGTTATCGTTCGAAAATATTTACATTAAAAATTTATAATAGTTAAAAATTTTTTGATAAAAATGCGGTAAAAAGTAAAAAACATTTCATAAACGGAATAATATATTTTACATTGAAAAATATATATATGTATTACGGGATATTAAGTTTATTCTTAATTAACCATAGCTTAATTAGAGTTTCGGTACAACGCCAAATTATAATGATTAAACGCGGGGTAATATTTTTACCTGATGTTTTCAATACTTGGCTTACGGAAGACGATTGAGTGTTTCGTTATTTTCATTTAATACGATTTTTGATTATTGATGCTATTCGAATTTGGTGTGCCGCCGAGACTCTCAATTAAGTCATGAATGTCGTTTAATAATAGCCGCAACAACAACAACAACTCCTTGAAGTGTATATTCCTCTGAATTATTTTCATATCGAGTAATTATGTATTTTTTTATCGGATTTTTAAAAATTAAATCTTGAAATCGGTGTTTTTTTAAAAAGATTATTTTATATTCTTTCAGTATACGCGGAGGAGGGTCTCGGGAGTTAAGATTAGGTAAGAGTGAAATTAATTTTAACATTTTATGAAATTTCTGAGAACTTTATAGAACTTGGCCTGAGGAGAGAGAACAGTATTTAGGTAAACATAAATAGGACGTAGAAGATTTATTAGTAGCGAACTGTAAAATCCCGCCACTAGCCGAATTAGGATATTATATTTTTTAACCAATAGTTAGCTGTTTATTGAGGACAGAAAGTAGATTAAGCAGGGGTCTACCACCCGTATTTTATCAGTCACAAATATTTACGTTAAATATCGTGAAGTAAAATAAAGGGAAAATTTACTTTGAAAATTTAATTAAAATGCGTTAAAAGGTAAAAAATATTATAATTATTTCATTAGTTTTCAACGATACATATATCGTACGATAAAACATACCTTAAAATGAATATTATGATCATATTCTCAAACAACATTCATACATTAATTACTGTTTCGATACAATCAGATTGTAAAAATTAAAATAATGTTTCTGATACTTGCATAATGCTTAGCCTACGGAAAATGAGTGGTTTTCGTTTGTTCTCCGTACTTGTTTAATTATTGCAATTTGAATTTGTTAAATTGACACTGGAATTAAGTTCTGTTCTTTAACGATAATCATAATTAATCTACTTAAAGTGTACCTTTTTTTCTTTTTTTTGTCAAATAATTATTATTTTTAAAATACATTTTCATTAAAAATTATCGGAGTAGAAATCGATGTTGTTTGTTTACGAAAAAAAGCCATTTTTGTGACAATGTACAATTGTGCAGCATAATAAATTATTCGCACAAAATTCAAAATTTTCAACGAATTACCATTTACGTAAAGATGAAAATTATTTAAGAGCTACGTGTTAAATTTTTAACGAGAAATAACAATGGAATTCGCGAAAAATGCTATGCATAAAAATTGAACAAGCTGCGTGCTCGTGCAGGATTATGTATAGGATATCCAGCTGAAGGGTGTGTATATAGGAATTTTAAAAATTTTCGAAACTACATTTTGATATTACGGTTTCTGTCTAAAATTCGATCGGAACTTGTTCAAAAACCGTTGCGGTGGTGGGCGGCTAAAATTTTACTGCGTTACCATTATTACGCATGTTGTGGTAATATAATGTGTGTTTTATTTTAGATGGCCGAAATTTGAAAGAACCCGCTGATTAAAACCTTTTTGACATTCTGTATCATCACGAAACCGGCAAACACCATCGAGAAACAGAGACAGTGCGATTCTTTCGAAATTATGATACGAATGAGCGCACATTTTTATGGGGACTGTACGGGAGAACTTGCGGTTACAGCCGAAATATAAGCGATACTGAAACAAAATAAAATATTATAATAAACAGATAAATAAGCTTACACATTATACGGATCCATTTAATACTTATCAACCTTGCACATGCAGCATTTAACATTATTAATGTTACAGTTATTACGATCTTCATTCGTAAATACCAGAATATTTTTTTATCTTGAATTATTTTTCTTTGGTTTCTTCCCTTAAATTGTATCTGATGGTACAGATTAAAATCATTAAGAGTTTAGATTCGGTATTTTTTTGACTTTAGTAGAGTTTATGGTATTTTTTAAAAAACACTAAAGCGTTCTCTCAATGTGAAAAAGAACAGACAAGAGTGCGTGTCCGCCAACGGGAAGCATATAAACTTCTCAGTAAAGAAGCGATTTAGTTTAAAAGGCAATCGAAAATAGTTCTCATTTCATGGTAGTTGATTCGGTGCTGGTCATTCCAGCAGCCATCAACAAGCTCGGTGGACACATAAACCCACGCTAAAACCGAAATTCTAGTCGTTCAGCGTGTAGACCCTACGCGACCGACTGCATTTCCTCGACGTCGGCGTGCGCGCTTTTCATTACCTTCTTTTTGGTTTCCCTGAAACAAACTCGTAAAAGCGAATGATGAAAATAGTTCGGCAAAATCGCGAACCACTCCAGAGGTTAGCGTCAAAATTCGGCAAATCGACTCTCTCTCTCTCTTTCTGTCTCTCTCTTTTTCTCTCCTCTTGATAGTAACATCGTCTCTTTCATCCCTGATTGACCAACTACGATGCCGATTTATCTGGCAAACGCGATTCGTCCAAAAGTCACCCCCTAATTTTAAGCTTTTCTCGCTTCTTGTCTTTTGGAATTAAGGGTGAGGATAACAAAAACAAAAAAAACAACAAAAAGTGCAACCGAGAATGAAAACAATAACGGCGGCTCGAGCAGCACCAGCAAGTTTTATAGTTTAAGGCGCCACTTTCGCTGATTCTTTCTTAGTGAGGTTTTTTCATTTTTATCCGGTAAAAGTAAAATAGCGCTAGACGACAAACGGGAAGAGGAAAACAGCAGAAAGCTATGATGAAAGTTTACGACTTTATTATCCGGCCTGTGAAGCGGTAATGGAATCGATATAAAAAGTCTTCATGAATGCCAAGTACGTCCGATCTGGCTCACAAATCATTTGCTTAAAATCTGACTGCAGTCGGGCCCGGTTAAGTTTTTATTCGACTCGATAAGGAGAATTGTGCTTTGCTATTACGACGATACCGGGGATATTTATGCTTTACTTCGGCAGATATATGTTCCCCGCGCATACGCCGTTACACCTGCTTCAGCGCATTTTTATGGAGCAGTCCCGATAAATAGCTGCAGTCAAATTATCGACGCTGTTTCAGAAAGTCACTTTCATGGCGAATTAACGCGGATGAAGGAATTCTGTTTTCAGAATTTCCTTCTTTAACTATAGTACCGAAGAAACAATTCGATATGGTCTTTTCAGTTCCAGAATTCCCTTCTTCGTAACAATTTCGACGAAACATTTTTTATCGAAAAATTCGTTTTTGCAAATAGAACTCTCTTTTCCTTTTCTTTTAAAATACACAATGTAGAATCCTCGTTAGAAACCTTATATTTCGATGTGCGCGTGTGAATATTCGCGATTATTACTTTTATAATTTTTGTATTCTTATTATTATTTATTTTTTTCGGACACACCAGCCAAGGACCCACGCTTACATACAACAAAAAGGGAAAGAGCCGTTAGTTAAATAAAGGAACTAACGAATGAAATAATGGATGGTGAAGGGAAAGACAACATTTAATGATGCACAATAAGGAGCAGGGAGTTTCAGCAGGCAAGCATATAAAATACAACGTTCGACAGAAAGGAATGGACTTTCAAAAAAACGTGGTCGGCGTCGCAAACCACCGCTTCATTACGGTGGGAAGAAAAATTCTGAGGGGGAACAAGGGAATAGCGAAAACGAGAGGAAGGCAGAGCAGAATGGCCAAAAGTAAGTCCCATATATCCTTGATTATCATGGATTGTGAAGTTAAGGTCCACAATGTACTAAGCCCAGCGACGGGCAATTCCTTTCTCTTGGCTACTTTTACTTTTCCTGATGTCTTTGGTACCCAATTACACAAGTGAATTACAGAAATGAGAACGGGAAAGCGATGAAAACTTAAAGAACCAGGAATCAGAAGGAAAATATTCGCGATTTATTCGTTTCCTTTCGACTCGGTACGAAGAAAATATTATGCCGTCGGAGGTTTCGTTAACAAAAAAAAGTAAAGCACCCAGCAGATTTTCCTTTTTTTCATAGCTAAAAAGAATTCGTTAGTCTCGATCACATGGTATCGTTTTCATAGGCAACCAGTTGAAACATTTTATAACTGGTTTTATAAAATGAATTGTCAAAAATAAAGCGGTATAAAGTGGACTAAAAGCGAAAGAAATGTACTATCATTATGCTTTGTGTAAAGTAGCGGATGAGATGATGATTTTTAGTTGAAAATTTGTATACTCCCATTTAGACTGGTAAAATTAATTACCAAGACATGGAAGTGGCCAAATGGTAAGCTACTTAGCCGCCAGGCCATAAAAAAAAAAAAACAAATAAAAAAAAAAAAATTACCAAGACATTTCAAATTGCTTGAAATTTTCTTTGACTAATTTTCCCATTTTCCGGCTTCTAACGATTTTGTAGTTTTTTTCCCTGGTATTTTTTTTTTTTTTTTATATTCATTAAAGACAATGCCTTGTCGCTGCAGCATTACCCGCTACCAGACTGCTATATGCAACGCTAGTGTAGACGCAATATTGCAATCGGAAACGATTGTAAATGTTGATATAAATTCAGTCCCTCGTGTGTGTCTGTCTACTATACATCGATTAGCGCGCATATGGTTACGCAGTGGTTTTCGTATTTGCTTACCGCGTGACTATTAGCGATTAATATTTAATTTTTGTAATAATTTCTGCAATAATTTCCTGTCAGCGCCTGGGACTGAACTCAGGACTTCTGTAACGGAAGCCGAATGCTCTAGCAACTAGGCTAGCGCGAATATAATTTTTTATAATTTTTCACTTGTCGCAAATCATTTTTTCATTAATTGCTACAGTGTAAGGCGGAAGGAGGAAGAAAATGAACTTGATCTTAATGCGGTTACAAACTGAGAAAAGAAAGGAGACCAGAATAGAAACTATGAAGTATATGGAGTATAGGATAGGCCAAGAGCTGGAGATATAAATTCTCATCTTCAGTTAAAAAACAAAAAACGTAGCTTAGCAGAGGTGTCTAAATCTGATGTGCTACCTCAGTGGAAAATTTAGATCTCCATCAGATTTAAATACCGATAATATACCGCGCGTCTTTCTCTTTCTAAGGTAAAGTTAGACGATCATTTAGTTTACATATTAATCTTCTCTACTGTTTTTTTTCTTTCCTTGTCTAGCTTCAAATGAGATATTCCCAAAAACAACGTTCTTCTACCATACTTTTTATATTTATTTTTATTTTATTGTATTCGTTACTATTAAATAATTGCCAATCCAAATTTTGATGACATATTTATCATTTTTCCTTTCCTCTTTTTTTTTTTAACGTTCAACGGAGAGAGTAGAACATTCAAAGAAAATGTGATTGGTGTCGCAAATTAAATTGCTGCCATCAAGGAGGAATTGACAAAAAAGAGACGAAGGTAACAAATTATGGGCGAAACAAAGACGACAAACGAAATAACGACTGAGATGAGAATAATCATCCGTAGTTGAAATGAAAAAGATAAAAGGGAAGGATATAAATATATCATCAAAATTTAGAATGGCTAGAGTAATACGGTAAAATAGAAATAAATAATAAACATTAAATGAATATAAAAAGTATGGTAGAAGAACGTTTTAGGGAATATCTCATTTAGACAAAGAAAGAAAAGAAATAGCAGAGAGGATTAAAACGTAATATGATCGTTTAACTTCACCTTAAAAAGAAGAAGATGTAGTATATTATCGGCGTTTAAATCTGACGGAGTTGCCATAAAGGTCCACACCAGATTTAGACCTCTATTAAGAGTATTTTTATTTTCTAGCTGAAGATGAGACTTTAAAATACGTTTTTGTATTCAATTTAAATGTTTATCATTTACGTTTATAGTCGTATATATTAAAAGAATTTACAAACCCTCTAGATAGTTACTCGTGGGTCGGTTTTGATCACTTTTCCCCTCTTCAACGTGCTCTTTTTCACAGGCAAATAAGTAATCAAGCAACTTTTTCCCTTGATGGTTGCTATTGGCTTTGGTTGCGGAAGTCTTGAATTTGATCTGAGGTGACGAAAGAAATTATTGTAAAAAATTAAATTAAATAACCGCTAATAGAATCATATGCAAGACAGCGGTACTCCACCACATATACCGGTCATATGCGTGCTAGTTAGTATACAGACAGACACATACGGGACTGAATTTGTACATCGATAAATCAAAAATTTACTGATCAGTACAAATAGTAGTCTTGCGTGTACATTCACGTTGCATAATTGCCGTCAACACTATGCTTGTGTCTGTATAGCTAAAATGCACAATTCGGTAGTTACCAAGCCCGGAATAAATCGAGGGAATAACAACAGTTTATTGTCCTCATTACGGTTTTTTAATATCTACTAAACTTTCTGACACTTCTTCCGAAGCCATACGTTTTCACGCATTGAATTATTTTTCAATTACCCGCACACCTACGATCATTTTCATTTTCATCACAAACCGACGTCCCTAAAGTTTACACATGCACACATCTATATATATATATATATATATATATATATATATATATATAAAGAATGAATTTTTGTTTTATTTTGGAGAAGCGTGGTTTTTTCACAAACCGTTATCATCATCATTATTATCATTCAGGGTGAGGTTCGAGTAGATATCCAATAGTAGGAAGCGATGCCATTGTCAATTTCTATTGTGCTTTATCAGTGAACCGCTTCAGCTTCCGCCTGTTTCAGATTGACACGTTTAATAAATAAATAAGCGAAACGCTGATTTATCTTACAAGCTGGTGTTTTCCTCGAAAGTATAATAATGTAAACCAATATTCGTAAAAATGTCGCACTATAAGGAGAATTCGAGGGGCTAAAAGAGATGCAATAACAAAAAAAAAGGTATAAAAGGACAGAATAATATGGCGCTGCTATCGAGGGGATGAAATTGCAGAGCGGGTAGATACGGAACAGAGGATAATGTTATAGAGTGTATGCAGCAACAGCGAATTACTTTGTAGCGAGTTCATCAATCATCCGAAGCTATGAACGACTTAATTCAATCGCTTTCTTAACTGGAAGCGATTGTTATCAAGCTCGGTAAAAAAAAAAAAAAAAAAAAGGAAAGAAAAAAGAAAGAAAAATAAACAGATAAAAAGGAAGAAATAAATAAGAAAAAAGGAAAAAAGAAAAAAGGATATAGCGATATTCGGACGACTCGGTGTGTACGAACGTAGGCAAACTACGATAAAACAAAAAAAGAAAGAAAGAAAGAATAAATGAAAGGAGGAACAGATTTAAGGAAAGAAAAAGAAATATATAAATTTTTATAAACATTGGAAATAGTATTTTCGTTAGGATGAAATTTGCGATACAAAACTTAGTTAACGTTGTCTGTCTCAGCCTTGACTGCTACGATAAATTGACAAATTGTTTTTAGCAACAACGATCGCTTTGTTGTTATTTTTCCGTATACTCTACTTCAGCCACACGTGTACACATTTGTGAGGCGAGCGCTCGATAGATTCATCTATCATTTGCAACGACAGAACATAGAGAATTCCTCTACCAGACATGACATCTATCCTACAGGGCGCGCTTTCTAACTCCCTGAGAAAATAGCTGACTACTGGAGAAAATTCGTTTTCTCGGAAATGTTTTTCCGGATTAATGATATCTGTCACGAAAAATTTCCCCCTTTTTCGTGTTCGAGATTTCTATTTTTCTAATTACTCTTCTCATCCCCGGACTCGGCGTCCGTTCGAACGGATTTCAGCAATTAATTTAGTAATTATCAGAGATTCGGCCCGGAAAAAGATCTTTGCAACCGGTGTATTAATTTTCCCCCGTTGTCAAAATAATCTAGAAGTATAAATTGAATTGTACGAGATGAATCCTCCCCGAAAGTAGAATGAATTGATCAAATTTTAATCTCGCCTCTACGTTTTAATCCTTTAACTGATTTCGTGTGAGTTTTTTTTTTTTTTTTCACGCGGCGCAACTTATAAACATATATACATCGCACATTCTATGTAAATTCTGGAGGTGTTTTATAACGTTTAAATAATTGATTGATGATAAGTTCCTTTTTTTTTTTATTAACAACTTTCCCTGACAATGTTGTTTTCGTGTCTGTTTAAAGGAAAATAAAAACTTTTTTTTCCTTCTTTTTTATTGGTCAATAATAGAAAACAAATTATACTCTAACTGAATCTATTCCGAGTAAATTAAACCATGTAAAATTTATTAGCAAATAATGATGAAATAAAAGAGGTCGCACAATTAACTCTTAACATACCGTGTAATTCTGGTTTTCTAATTTTATTTCCGAGTCTGATTATTGGAGGTGTTTTGAAAAAAGAGAATTAAATCACCATTAGCTTTTTTTAAAATCACCATTAGCTGTCATGTTGTTGACTATCGCGAATCATCTTGCTTCGTTATAATTATTTCATTTGTCGGTATTAGGAACTGTAGGATTACATTGCTATAGGTGTAAATGAACCCGTGCCTCACCTACACTCATTTGTTGAAACCGGACGTGGACACTAAGCCGAAAAATGTATTGGAAAAAATGAAAGCAAATACGATACAATTTTTTATATGTACTGTAAAAAAAAAAAAAACTTAACATAATTGAAACTTTTTAAGCGGGTAATAACAAGATTAAAACAGGCCATCAAATAGCCTATTGAGAATTGATAGTAAGAATTGGGGACTTCATCTGTAACGAACTGGGCGACTTAGTGAAAATAGAGAGGAAACGTAAGATTAAAGAGGATGATTTTTAATTTTAAAGCGATTAAAGATACTCGATTTTTTCGTTCTGTTAAATACTATAAATTTAGTAATTGTTTTATTGCATTGTATGCTGCAGTTACGATAATAACAACAATAATGAGCCTAAAATAGGTATATTATTAACAATTTTTTGTTTCATAAAATCATTATTTTTGATTCACTTTAGATTTTGTATCTAGTTTTGTACTTTCTTGTTCTCCATCCGATTTCACACTTGCTTCCCTATCCCGGCTTAACATTAAATCCTTCCTTTATGACAATAACCATAATGTGATACCTGTCGTCGACAATATGGTGAATCGGATAATTCCTTAAATAGCTTTTTAAGTTGCAGGCATGTATATATCAAAAACGTTATTTGTTAAAAGTTTAGAAACGACGATGCCCCGTAGATCGGTTCCAGCAGAAAAACCGTTTATCGGTTTACTTCTTTTTTTTTAAATTTAACTACCAGTTTTGACATCTAGCATATATCTAGTTAAACTTTTGTTCGCTCGCGTGGATCCCCGGCATTTTTGAAGTACTCGGCTGTAAAGAAGCTTTCACTTTCTCTAACGGTTTTTTTCTTTTATTTTTTACCTTGATCGAATTAAAAATTAAATTTAAACTATATTAAAAACTGATTTGTTTAAATATCTGAATGCGTCGAAAAAGTACAGGGGCATTTGGAAAGTAGGAAGCGAAAATTACCAAAAAAAATGGTGGGTGAAAGAAAATCATCGATGAAAATAACTTATAATTTGCTATAAAATAGATCGTATGACGGCGACTTATAATTCGCTCTTTACCTATTTCGTTCTTGAATCCTCCTAGGTATTAAAAATTTCCTATTTTTCCAACTATCTTAACTTTAAAAAAAAGGAAAGGAAGAAAGTAATATTGGAGGAGGTGCTGATAGATATTTGGCGAGGTAGGTTAGATTAAAAAGAGAGGTGTGCTAAATGGGACGAACAAATATAAACAAATAATTAACACTCGTACTTCTATACGACAAAATGAAAAGTGGTAGGTCGGAAAGGACAAAATGGTGAAGATGTAAGCGAGAAAAATAATGACCAGGGAAATGCATTCTGTTTAATGGGCAGACAACAACAAATTGTAGACAGTAATGTCGCAAAAAAGGAAAGTTGAAAAACCAAGGATTAAGTAGACTCAAGAACGAAGAGGAATAATAGCTGTACCATTATTTAGCAGCTGCGGAAAGAAATACAATATTGCCGGGATTTAAAAATACTAAGAATTACCGGTAGATGAAGATAATCTAGTAGATTCGCTAAATCGGTAAATATCCTACTTAAATTATTGCGTTTAGTTTCATCCAGGTAAGAGGTCGATTTGCATGGAGTAGTAAAGGAATTATGAATTAGAAATCGTACGAATGTCAATAAAAGATGATTCAGGAGGAGATGAGACGGTTTCTGTAGGACACTTTGTGAATTAGATATAATAAGGGGACGTTTATAGATTGAAAAATTCGGCGTAGAAAATTGTGCAAAAGGACTTGATAAGATTATTTAAAGTCATTAAGAGAGCAAAAAAAACTGAATTAACTCTATCGAATTGTTGAGAGTCGTCAGTGAGCATCGCAAAGAGGTTTCATAAGGTATCTATATGGTGGCTTATCACGAGTGAAGGAATATGGTGAAAATTGAAGCGCTTGTTGGACAGAGATGAAAGATGGTATTGAAGATTTATTCGTGAAAAAACGCTGGAGTTACGGTAGATGAACTAATAAACAAGAGTGGCCGAGAAAATAAGTATACGCTTAATAAGAAAATGGTAGTTCGTATAAGACCTAATGAAAAACAGAAGGGGAACGTAAAATTCCGCATATAGAGTGTGGATCGGGGCTTTTCTAAGCTCCAATAGGCGAGAACAGGTGTTTTTGATCAAGCTTAGAAGCGATCTGGAAGATTTTCAATAGATTAAGAATAGAACGAATTAGGGCTGTTTATAAAAAGGTGAGACAAACAGCGTGGGGGGTGGAGCTTAATCAGATTCAGTCTTTTGAAAAGGATGATATGATTAATGAAGTTCTGAAAAAAAATAACAAGCCGGAAGCAAGTAGGATTGGGCTATTATGTAATGTGAGGTAAGCTGAAGAGACATTAATAAGGTCGATAATTAAGATGAGAAGAATGAAGCATTTTCGTGAACGGAAATCAAGGAGTTTTGAAGTTGAGAGTATCGGCGATGAGAGAGGTAGATGAAGATGTGGTCGGCAAAAAAAAAAAAAGAAAAAAAAAGGAGGGGGAAGATTTAGTTGAAAATTTCCCATTACGTGAACTTATCTTTAAATTCCATTTGTAAGCACGTAATGTTGCAAACGGAACGTCGGGAATTCTTTTATTTTACCATCGTTCCAGTTTCTGTCGACTTAGATAAAAGTTGTTCCATTCGTGTCCTGCAGGAAAAAGGCTGATTGCTGGCCTTTCATACATGCTAAAGAGCGAATGTAAGAGAAAACAAAGAAAATATTACAAAAGTGTTGTCTCGGATTAGGGGCATTTGCCGCGGGAGAAGTTCGGTAATCCATTTGGTCTCTGATCGCGCGTATAAGCAGATTCTTTTGTGATAAGACAACAAAGAGCCGAAGGGAGTTATGGTGGTCAGTATTTTAGCGAGTGTATTTCTGACCGTTCGTCCGAAAATTAACCTTTTTCATATACAGCATCAACGGTCCTTTGGGAATACTGACCGGCGCAATGAGACGTTGGTCAACTACCAATTACGGCGCGTTTCCAGATATTCTATTCAAACTGCCGTCGAGTGGTCGGTGTTGAATGCCAACACTTTGACCGTGTCTCTTGCAGCGCTCATATATATTCAGAGAAGCTCTTCCAATTCCCTTTTTTACGGTCTCTCCCGCTCTTCGTTGTTTTATTATTCCTTTTGCCGTTTTCGCAAGACGTGTGCCGAGTTATTTGTCAAGTTATCAATTTTTACTCTTTTACGGCTGGATGGATTTTTTGTTAGTTTTTGCTGTTTCTTTTTTTCCTTTTTTTCTTTACGATATGTGTTATCTCTTTCGATTTAGTTTCAATTTATAATGGAGGTTTTCTAACTGAAACTTTTTAAATTCCCGTTTAACGCATAGCGATTTCTAGTCGAACTTTCTTGGCCGCTATTCTCGATCATATTAGATAATAATAATTAGAACTATTCATCTATCCACTCCTTATTTCGATGTCTCTAGAAAAATATTTCGGAGTCTTCCTCAGGGCTCTCGTGTTTTAATCATATTCTTTTTAATATTTACATTTTTGTGTCGCTATACTCTCTTCTATATCAAACTCGTATTTTCTTTGTAGATGATATTCAACTTCTCGCAATATTTCAGTGGCTAATGACGAACTTAGCGCCTCTCTCTCTAATCTGGGAACAGCCCAACATTCACCTTTCAACTTCTCCTCCGAAATGTTCATGTCTTCGGTAATTAATTTATTTTTAAATAATTGCTCCATTATTCTCCAAGTCTCTTCTTTCCGAGATACCTTGGTGTTCTTCTCTATAGTCGTTTTTCCCTTCATGAATACATAAATGAGCTCTGCACCTCTGCCTTTGAAAGATTAAACCTCCTTCCGGCAATCTCTCCGAGCAAGTAGGGGACTATCTGTCGGTCCTTATTATTTTGTTTAAATCTATTATCCTGTTAAAACTGGATTACTCTTCTTTTGTGTATGATAATGCCCCGAAATCTGCTTTTTCTAAATTTGATCGAATGCAAAGTGTGTGTCTTCGCCTATGCCTTGTAATTCTTTAATCTATTCGTTGTCCAGCAATCCTTTAAGAAGCTAATTCTACTCCATTGCATCCGGAGATCTCATCTGGGATATCGATTTCTGATCAAGCGTCTCCCAATCACCACTTCCAAACTTATCCACTCTTACAGATTCTTTTTCTACAACTGGTGGTTCGCTACTCATAAAATCCCTTTTCTTGCTACCATATATCTCTTCATCTATGTCGGTTTTTTCCTTATATCCTTTTAATAAATCTAACACGTGCTCACGAAAAATAGAATAAAAAAAAAAAAAGAAAAAAAGAAAATAATATATATATATATAGAACGGACACAGATAGATGAGTCAGAAATTTCCTCAAAATGAAAACGGAGCCAGCTGCCGCGGCATAGATGATTAGGCAATTGTATTTATTCAGCTAGGACCTGACATTTCGCTGCCCCACATTGACATTTTTTTTTTTTTTGGCCCGGCATTAAACACCGTTGTTTGAGCACTAACTAATCATTAAATTAACGCTTCAGCCTGTTTAAATCAATCTATACTTTTGCCGTCGTTGGAAATCGAACTCATGACTACTATCTTAAAGCGTTCAAGCTACTAGGCTATATCGTGACACTACAAAAATTTCACTTTCGCTAGGTTAACGTCCCATTGTTGAAGTGTCTAAAAAAAAAAAAAAAACTGCTCTTAACTAGTTGCCGCAGAGAAATTCATAAAAAAGTCTAAGTTTTTTTTTTTTCTTTTTTTTTCCACACCTAGCTGCTAGAGCTATCAGAGGAAGTTTTGACTTTAAATCACTTGAACGGCATTCCTTCCAGCAAAGGGATACCTAATTATTTATTCTACTAAGTCTAGTGGTTTTATTCTCCGCAACCGTCGTACTTCAGTTGAATTATCGAGCAGATTGACTGCTGTCCTGTTTGGGTGATCGTGTAATCGTATAGCATGTTTCGTCGCTTCTTCTCTTATAACGTCAGCAACATACGAAACGGTTAGATCACTGTGAAGGGTTTTATTGGATATAAACCAAGGAGCATTTGCCATTATCCTTAATATTTTATTTTGAAGCCGTTGTATTACTGCTAAATTAAGTCTAAGTGACCGAAATTGCTACTACTATAACGCAGATTAAGGTACAGTTTATACCTTACATCACTTTTTTATCGCGTGAAGAAACCCGTAACTGTTTTTTTGTTTGTCCTATTACTATCGCAGGATACGGAAGTAGTTTTATCTTGGATTCCCGATATGGCTGCTGTCGTGGTTTTAGCGCGCTTGCAAAAAAAGGCTCGCTGAAATCGGAAAATTAACCGAGGTTCGATTAAACTTTAATTAAAAAATAAAATATCGGCTGGAGGCGGCAGTGTTGATCTTGATTTTAGGCTCATCAGCCAAGGGGGGGGGGCATTTTAACCGGTTGCAATTACAAAAGGAAAGAATCGAATTATATTTTAATGTCGGCAATAGAAAAAATATATATATATTGACGACGCGCGGAAATAAATACATAAAACAAAAAAGGAGGTCGGTAAAAATAAATCGAAACCCGTTCTCAAGAAGGAATATAAGAAGTTCCAGCGAGAAGGGATAAATGCAAGATGTTTTTTTCCCTTTCTTTTTTCTGGAAACTAATTGTTCCGTACTGTAAAGGAAATGGAGGCGATTTATCGCGGAACGTTGAATGTGTTTCATCTGGCGTGTCCTCTGCAGATCTCCTTTGCCATTCGGAAGTAGCAAGCCTTGACCGTAGGCTATTTTGAGCCCATTAAACGCCATCAAGGGGAAAAATAACCGTTTGACGCATCTTAATTGCGGGTCCGCCTCGAACCAAACCACCGGCTACTATAGTCAAAAATCGCGCGGAAGAGGTTTATAACCGATGCGCTGTTTCGCTCTTTTCCCATTATTCCTGCACGTTGTCGTCGTATTTCGGTTTTATTTTAACTCATTTTTTATTTATTATTATTTTCCGTACTTTCGCCTTGAATAACAAAAATAACCCTCTCGATAGCCGGTCGCCGACTCCTACTCCATTTTCCTTTTTGCATTCGGGAAAGTCGAAAAGCCAACGCCGGAAGAAATAAATCAGTCTTCTCTTAAAATATGATACAACAAAAGTTGTTTGCTACTATCGGTTTGTAACGCATCAGCAATTTCGGCCGATGCGATTCTTTTCCGACTTCGTGAACGTCGAACGGCAGTGGCCTAAAGCACATTACCGGATTTATATTTATAATAGATGCGTGACGACGACGAATTTAGAATAAAGGCTGGAAGAAACGGTCTTCGCGACAGCCAAAGGCCGGACAAACGGGTTTGTTCGCATTTTTTATTTTCGTGAAATCGGTTAAAAACTATTTTCGTGATGTTCGATGCGTAAAATTAGCCGATCGAACTAATGTGGGTCGGTCTAGCTTACCTGTTACAATCGGTTTCATTCTCCATCGCCTATTTTCCTGATGGCAAAACTTAAAAATTGAATTCGAACAATTATTATCCGAACTAAACGGGTTCCTTGAATACCAAAAACAGGATTAATTAATAAAAGAAAAATTTTGTTCGTTCATTTAATTTACCGAATGTGTAAATTTATATAAATTTAAAATAGCATTCTAATAATTGTTAAATATTCGTAATTTAAAAGATAACTTTCCACTCCCGGATGCGAAATTGTAATAACGTGGAGTATGTAAAGTTTATTTTAGATCCAGATCATACGACTCCACTGATTCAATAACAACTGCATTTATTTTTACTAACATAATTCAGTTCTACTGTTCGTCTATCATTGATATTTTTAAGTACATAATTTTCCAAATGTCACTGCGATTAGATCTCTTCTGGATTAAAAACAAATATTTATGTTCGTTTATTACTAATATTCTTTTTTTTTTTTTTTTTTAAATTAAAACGTGTGAATTAGGTTCCTATCAGATGTAAACTGTTTTTCTTTTGCTGTTTTTTCCATTTTTTTTTTCTTTGGCTCCCCAATACAATTGATACATGGTTGGTAACAAATAACGATCGATTATTTATTTAAATTCGTATGCAATCAGCAATAGGAACCAAGGAGAGGAACAACAGAGGGCAATGAAAATGAAAGGACAGATGCAGAAGAAGTAGAGGAATACATTAAGTTCAAGAGATTATAAAGAAGGAAACGCTCAAATGACAGAGCGGATTATTCGAAAAAGACGTTATCAGAATCGAAATTCTGATTATCACTGATACAGCGAGGAGACTACTCTAAAACAATAACGTAAACTAAATACATCTATACTGATAAATATTTTCATAAAGATGGGAGATTTCTAAGACGTTTGTAGAATATTCATTTATATGTTTAATTTAGTGTTTTTTATTGCGTTTATAATTTTATTACTTTATTATAATACTAGCTGTAACTGACGACTTCGCCCGTATATTAGTGTCCGTTCAAATTTGTACATATATAAATTAATGAAAATTTTCTTTATCTAGAACTTCGCGATGTGTGTAATTTTGATTCTTCGAGCATGACGATCGATGTTTGCTGATCGCATCGTCCGTATTTTTCTGCTACACACAAATACATTATTAAAATATTCCAGTGAAATATTTAATACACGGCATAATTAACAAATTGCGTAACCGAATATTTTAAATATATTAAGTAAGTATTACAAAACAATTATTTGCGTATTACACAGCCGAATATTTTAATTATATCGAATAAAAATGTGTTTATAAAGCACGATGTTGAATGAACATTTTTATACGATTCTAAAATTAAATATTACATTTGTGTTATAACATACTAATGATTCCAAAATAATTTGAATATTATCGGCAAATCACCAAAGAAACCAACGGGAAGGAACGAACGAAAATTTTAAAATTTCGATTTTAAGTTTTTGCCACCCAGTAAAGTACCATTTGGGTTTTCAATTAAAATTATGTTGAAAACAGACTCTAGATTTCAAAAGACAAATATTTTGATACCTGACACGAGCAATTTGAAAGTTTTGAGTTTTATTCCCCATCGCAGCCCCTCCCTGTGGCATAATAAACAATCCTCGAAAATTGAAAATAAGCAGTTAGTCGAATGGTTTAGCTGTGATGTGGCCTCGAACAAAAAAGACTTCAGAATTTCACGTATGAACATATATGTATTCTATAAAGCTGCAAGGTCGAAAATAGCACAACACGTTCCGTACTGGCTAGAAAGTTGATTATTTTTTTAATCAACATATTTTCTTCATTAAATTATGGGAGAACTGTGAAATTCGAAAAATTATTAAACGGTCCACATTTTGAGGAAAATAAAAATCGAGTTTTAAGAAAGAATTTTTAAAAAAATTCCGCAGATCCGTTTACAATAGATAAGGAATTACCTTTTTATTCTTTCAATCGCCGTATTTTTGCTGCCCAAAGAACGTTGCAAAAATACAAAAGTTTAAAACTGTTTAAATTCGAAGGTCCAGAAAAAGAATTCCACTAAATAATATCTAATATACAAAATAAAATATAATAACGTGATAAAGTCAAAAAGAGAAAAAGACACCACTTTTCCATTTACAAATAGATTGTACGGGGAAAAAGTACAGAAGGTTTTTCTACGGGGAAAAAGTACAGAAGGTTTTTCCATCTGATATATATTTTCGTTATTAAAGTACAGAAGAAGTACAAAACCCACAAATTTACGAGTAAAAATCTAAAAGTAAAGTAAAGTAAATCCCATACCCTTGATAGGGCATCGTGATTGTGAAGTTAAGGTTCACAATGTACTGAACCCAACGGCACTAATGAGAGTAGAAGGGCAAGTTCCTTTCTACTTCGAATCTGCCTTGCAAACCTTACGAGATGTTAATTTCGGAGGCGGTATATAAAAATAATTTAAAAAAAAAAACGAGTTTTAGAAACAGAGAAATAAAATGGGATTCGGCGATTATTAATAGACTCGTTTCATTTTATTTTTTTTACCCCCCTTGGGTATGCTACCAAAGAGCATTAGCCCAGCAAAAAGGAATAGATACATGGAATAGAATAGAAATTATATTTTGATTCTATCGACAATGGAATTAAGGAACACCCCTAGGACAGGAACAACAGAGAGAATAGGTAGAGAAAGAACATAAGAGGCGTTGAAAGGAGCAGGAAGACCAAGCTTTAAAAGATGATAATAAAGTTGTTTTTTTTTTGTTTTTTTTTTTTTGTTTAAAATTGCGATCTGGCTAATATAGCCGATAAGCAATTGAAATGGAGGTTATCACATGATGGGAGATGCCATTCAACAATAACACTCCGCGTTGTTTTACCAGTCAATCAAACCGGTGGGGAAGGTCTAGGGGCGTATAACGATTTAGTCTATGATTGTCGTTCTATTCTAACCACGTTACAATCTACACGGACGGTTCCAAGAGCCCAAGTGGAGTTGGTGCAGCCTTTCTTTGTCCTTCATTAAATCACTCTGAGTCCTTTAAACTTCCTTCCTTCTGTTCGACTTTCTGTGCCGAGTCTATTGCTATCCTCCATGCACTTTTCTTCATCAGATCTTCGAAGGTCTCTCGTAATTTCCTTATTCTATCAGACTCTCAAAGCGTGCTACAGGCTGTTGCATCTCCTCTGCCTCCCCACTCTACTGATTATGTAATCCTTTTTATACGTTCCTTGATCCATGACCTCTTTCTTTTTTGTGCAATCGAGGTTAATTTCCTTTGGATCCCTAGCCATTCTGGAATAGAAGGAAATGAGTCAGTTGACTTATTAGCTCGGCGAGCTTCTTCTTCCGGCAGGTTCCTTACTACTTTTCCATCCGTCAATATTAATCTTCTGTCCTCTGCAGCGCACAACCAATTATGGTTTAACTCCTACTACTCCTCATTCTCAAACCCGGATTCCTTTTACTTGTCCATCCAGCCTTCTCTTCCTTTCTGTTCCTGGTTTCTTGACTTCCCTTTTATGCGTCGCTCCAGCATCGCGGCAATATGCCGCCTCCGCTTTGGGCACAGCTGGCTTCCCTCGTCGCTTTTCCGATTCTCTCTCGCGGCATCTCCGTATTGTCCATTACATCCTCTTAACAGTCAACATGTATGTGATCCTGATCACATAATGTTCGAATGTTCATCACTTTCATCTGAACAATCTTCCTTTTACTCCTCTCTCTTATCAAACAATGTTCCTACTCCCTATTGTGCTGCATTTATTCTTTCCCTTCCTTCTCCTTCTGTCATCCAGGCGCTTGATACATTCTTGTTGAATGTTTCACGCCTCATAAAAATCTGATTTTTTCTCTATTCCCATTTCTTGGGCTAATGTCCTCGCTGACGAACCCATAGTAAAAAAAAAAAAAAAAAAAAGATTGTCGTTGCCTGAGTGTAATAAATCAACTGCCAACGGGTTAGGGTGGCCTACTAACCTACGCAGGTAACGCTCGCTATAATTTTTAATTATTTTACTTACCTCCGCTACATTTAGATCCCACTGGTAAGTTATCATTGCGCAAGTACCACGGTGTGCATTGGCTATTATTCTCAGTATTTTTGACTGGCACCGCTGCATAATTTTAATATTAGACGCTGATATTGTTCCCTCCAAGAAGAAATATACCGTAGGTCCACACCGGTTTGATGGCTGCATTATATAACAGCAATTCAGACTTCAGCGATAACACGGAAGTTTTGCCCAGGAGCCAGTACATCTCCCTCAGCTTCAAGTTTATTTCCTTGGCTTTGATCTTAATATGCTCCTTCCAGGTCAAACGGCGATCAAGCCACATGCCCAGGTATCTGGCTTTATTTCCCTGTGGAATGGGACCATCAAGATCAATAGGAGGACATGTAATGCGTCTGGTTGTGAATGTAACATGCACCGACTTGGACGAATTGATCTTAATCCTCCATAGTTGTGCCCATTTCTTCAGGTCATTCAAACCAGCCTGCTAGTTCTCCGACGCTGCCACCGGATCGCTGTTCCTCGCAAATAGTGCTGTGTCATCAGCAAATGCTGCGACCTCCACATTGGACGTAACTGGAAGGTCATGTGAGTAAACAAGAAAGAGGATTGGTCCTAATACTGAACCCTGGAGAACGCCAACTTCAGCAGGATAAAACTCTTATACATCGTCGCCAGATTTTACTTGAAAGTACCTATCTGTCAAGTATGAAGACAGTAGTGGGTAATAGGAGGTGGCAGGGTTTTTTTATCATTTTTGAAAGCAATCCCTCGTGCCACACGCGGTCGAAGGCTTGACTAACATCCAGGAAGGCGGCAGAACAATATTGCTTCCTGTCAAAGCAATTACCAATGTATCTCTGAATTCTATGAATTTGTTCTACTGTAGCGTGCCCAGGACGAAACCCAAACTGGTAGTCTGGAATTATACCCTGCTGCTGCTCTATTAGCCTAGACAACAATACTTTCTCAAATATTTTAGATACTATTGGTAAAAGACTGATAGGTCGATATGATGAGGCTTCATTAGCGGGCTTACCTGGTTTCGGTATCATTATTACCTGAGCCATCTTCCACTGTGACGGATAATAACCCAGCCGAAGTAACTCACGCTCGCGAGATAAGACTCGTTTTTATCGTTTTGATTGAAGAACTGTTGCTGTAAAGTATGGATAAATACGATTTAAACAATAATCTTCAACCAAAAAGTAGTTTAATTTAAAAAAAAATTATTCTCGGTATACTTTTTTGTTTCCAAGGGTAATTTCCGGCACCAGGTGACAAAAAGTACACGTATTTTATCGGAACAGCCGGCGGAGGAATTTGATGAAACCATTCAGTAGCGAAGGCTTTATACTCGTAACATAGCATCTATCGCGAAATGTCAGTATGATTGAATTAAAGTTCTTTTTTTATTTAAAATAAGTTGTGGGTCTCACAGGGAAAGTATGCCCGTTGTGTGAGTGCCCGACATTCTTATTACCGTTTATTTAAGTACACACATACAAATACATATACACACTGTAAGTACTCATCTGCATACCGATACATGAGGGCAGCTATATATCTTCAAATACAAAGAAAAGAAAGAAAATAAAGAACAGATATATATCTATATATATAAAAATCCCGTGTCTTTATGTTTGTGCAGGATAAACTCGGAATTTACTTAACCGATTTTTATAAAATTTTGAAAGTACATGCAATTTAGTCCAACTCTTAAGAGATAGGATACTTTTTGTTTTAATTATTTACATAAATATTTGTTATATTAAATAATTTAATCAATCAATTAAAAAAAAAACAAATTTAATTGTTGGCTATTACTGTTTGCTTTAATTATTTACATAAATATTTGTTATATTAAATAAAACAAATTTTGATAGTTTTATTATTTTTTGAGCACCAGTTCTACTTTTCGTGGCGACTTTTGTGTATCGTGCGATGTTAATCGAAATGCAACCAGGTTTATCGCTGGCGTATGGCGTTTTTATCGATGAATGATGAAATAAACGTTTTTTCGCTGTTGTTTACAAAAAAGTTCGTGTTATTACGAAGTTGTTGTTTATGAAAAAAAAAAAAATTGTGCGGCATTTAATTTATTTATATTTTATTGTATTTAATAAACGTCCTGCCTTGATGAAAAAAAAAAAAAAAAATTATTTTAATATTCCGACAACAATAGTGTGGCAGTGATACAACTTTCTGAAATTGTTGGGCATCTAAGTTGCTTTATATTTCAGTATAAGATAATGCCGCGGAGACAATCGAACCTCAACAATGCGCGTAGTAGAAATGCACGGCGTATGGGTATTATGAGAACTACTGAATCGGAAGAAGAAATTGCAAGAATAAACGCATGTTGCCTGCTCACGTGTGGGAACACCATCAAGTGTCTATTCGTGTTAGCAAAAGACAGGTTGACCAAGAACATTGTGCACAAATTAGTGCTTAGATAATTTTCAATTTTATAAAATAATATAACTAATAGTTCGAAACCAATGTTATCTGCCTCATTTATAACATTTAATTTTTATGTAACTAATTTATTTAGTATATTGGGTAAATAAGTCATTGATTACAGATTAAAATTAAAGATTAGATAAATAAAATGTAAATTCAATAAGTGTATATTAGTTGGATAATTTCATTCTCTTTACATATGATTCAAAATCGGCTAAATAATTTCAGGTTTATTAGTAAAAATTAATTTAGTTTCATCAAAATAATAAGTAAAAAATTAATTTAATTCGTTAAATTTCTTCAAAGTGCGTGTACATTAAAGAGAAAAAAATATAACATGCTTAATTTAGTGTAACAGTTTAACTTTCACGGAATAGATGGTTAATCGGTGGACTGTACATTTTATCTTTTTCATTCTTTCCAGAGAAGGATGGGCGAAAGTCACTTATGAAAGGTAGTAGTGTTGATGTAAAAATGAAGTAACGATTTCAGAGTTTTTTACAAAAAATAAAAAAAAAAAAAAAGACTTTCGTGAATAGCATTAGAGGTTTTTTTTTTTTACCGAAAATACATCAGTAAAATGATAGCAGTCGCAGTTTTGGTTTGCTGGTTACTATTCGATGCATCGATGTATATTTCATGTTTATAATATTTTAGGTTGCGGCATTATGGTTGAATCATTTACTAATGTTGACGCAAAGTCCAATAAAAAAGAGAAAGAGAAATTTAAATCACCGTTTTATCGGAAATAATAATAACGGTGCAATTTTGAGCGAAACAATGATTTTTGCAATAAGCAGGCCCTTCCGTCTAGTACGATCAAGGAACGGTCGGGTAACGGGGCGAAATGGTACATACGTATCGAACAGATGCAAAAAATTTGAATATTTGTAAATTAGTGTATTATAGGCGGCATCCCTATGATATTGTTTGGTGTTACATTTCGGATTCAAGCTAATAATAATAATAATAATAATAATAATAATGATAATAATAATGATAATAATAATAATAATGATAATCATAATGACAGCAAAGGATTGATCTGGTTTCCGCGTGCATATATACGTAATACTGACAATATTGAATAAAAAACCATTTTCGTTGCAGGCTTCACGGCCGCTCTGAGTTATGCTAGAAGAGGAAGCCCGGTCGCAACTTCTTGTCGGATATTTCAGTTGCCACGCTTGAATTCATTTTCAATTTTTCAGACTGAACGAAGCTCGGCAGCAAAGTCGGCTTATTATTTGATAGCGACCCAGAAGATGGGCTCAGAAATGGGGGTGAGACATATTACATATTAGGCAACGGGAAAATAAAAGAAAAAACCGTTCCAGCGAGTCATTTGAATATTGGCTGCTAGCGACACGGTAAAAATAATATTGGCCCGGGAATCCAGTAGTAGCGCGCCTACACCAACTGATTGCATTACAAATGTATCCGCGCGCAACTCTTTCCTAGTCCCCTGGCCCCCGCGTGACGTATATTTTTTTATTGTTTAGGTTTGAGGCTCGGCAAATTGCTGGCTGATACGATGCATATATAATGGTCTACGTATTAAATTTACATACGGAGAAATACCCTGGCTAGAGGTTGCGTCGACCGCACTTGTTATCCTAAATTGTTGTTTTATTATAATGAACTTATATATACGAGGACGATATTTTTATTTTAGGTTTTTATTCTCTACCCATTTTTCCCGCATATTCGCTTTTTTTTTCTTTTTTTTATTTATTTTAATAAATTTCCCTCACAATTACAAGACAACGGTAGGCTATTTTAGAAATAAAAATGTGACTACGGCCCGAATTGTGCTCCATCGTTGGTGTGCTGGTAACATCGAGTTCGCAGTTGTTTTTTTTTGTGCGACAGAAATGAGCGGCCGTCTTGGAAAGAAAAAATCGAAAATTTGACTTCTTGCAGCAATCTCCCCGGATCGCCATTGAACTCTTTTCTTCAGTACCGAAATATGTCGACGTGCAATTCCGTCTGTCTACGGTGAATTTTATGACTGCGTCGAATTTGCTTAAAAATAAAGCGGAAAATTAATACCATCTCGCTAAATAAGGCATCTTTCGCGCATGCCCCCTACTATCTGCTTGTGTCGTCGCCGAGCGGTGTGTCTGTGGTTTCGGTCAAACGCTGTTCCAAACGATGGCTAAACACGTTTGTATGATTAGCGAGAAGAAATCCTAATTTTTCGGCTTTCGTGGGCTATGTGAATAATGGCTGTTCGATCATCTTTATTACAACGTAGTACATTATTCTAATGTTACTTGCATTTTTTGGTTAATTGGTTGGTAGATAGCAATAAACATTAATAGTAATTAAGCAAGATAATGATAAAATGATCGGTATTCTGTGCCGGGTTAAAAACAAAAATGTAAGATTATCGTGTAAAGGTATATCGTACATGGTAAAAGTTGCACGAATAAAAAAAAAAAAAAGCACGCTACTTCATTAAGTTCTCGGTTAAGTTTTTGTATACTGTCAAATATTATTATTATTTGTTTTTTCGTATACTAAAAGTACCGTATAAAATTTATATATATATAATTCCCAGCAGCTTCAAAGATATTTAAAGAATGTAAAACTTAGATATTTTAATATCTTTTTTTTTGTATTTTAGCAGTGAACATTGGTGAAAGGTGCGTGAGATATATTCTTTGAAAGGAATTATTTTGCTTCTTTTGACTATTTTGAGTTTTTTCCGCAACGGGCAATGTTCTATTTAAATTTAATCGGTTTTCGAAAAACATATTGCACATTTCACATTCCTCACTGTAATAATCAGCTTCTTGTAGATAACATTTACTAGAAGGAGGAGGATATGCGTGTGTTTGTAATTGGGTCGGACAAATGCAGACGTTAACCTAGCGCAGTGGTAGTTATCGATAATAGCGGGATCTACTTGAGCGAAAGGCTACCGAATTATGTAACAACATATTGCATTTTTAGAATCCTGTTTAACCATGGAAGTCGATGTGAATGAAGTTGTTAACTTTTTATCGCCGTTCATCTATTTAAATCGATAGCTATAATTAATTATTAGGGAGGGTAAAAGAGTATATACAATGCAGAGAAGTCAATAAGAATGAAAATGAAACAAAGAGAAAAAAAAGTGATGAAGCATAATTGCTAAAATACTGTGATTAGCAGATCACCCTAATATGTGTCATTATCTACATTGTTTAATCGAAATTGTGCTTACTCTAATAACTTTTTCATCGTATTTAAATAAATGTGTTTTTATCCTACAATTTTATTGTTATTAAATGAGCATAAACGTAAAACCACCAAAACAGAAATATATTCGATAATTGCACAAATTACAAACTAAACCAAATGTCATATTTGGAATAACATCCAGCTAAGTGTTTTTGTGACTTTACATTTACATTCATTTATATTCCTGTAGAAATGAAATACAAAAAATGTGATTGTTTATTATTATTAATTGTTAATGATGATATATATATATATATATATATATATATATATATATATATATATATGTATATATATATATGTGTGTGTGTGTGTGTGTAGATCGAAAAATGAAAAATATACACATTAAATATACCAGATCAAAATTTTAAAATAGATTAAATTTGTTTCAAAAGCATTGCAATGAAAATGTTCAAAATTTTTAACTAAATACGTAAATTTATTCCTGTATTTTCAGGTATTTTCAGTTTCTCATTAAAGGGCATTTACAAAAAAAAAAAAAACGTATTTACAAACGCATTTAATTATCGGGAATTATATCGCAACGGAGATGCGATATTAAAACGTAAAATTAGTAGTAATTAAAAAATTTAATTTGACAGTCCCGTCCCAAAGGTAACGTTTTTACGCAAAGCAATAGCGCTAAATACATAGGATTAACTATGGACCGACGGCTAACATGGAAAACCCACGTCGCGCACAAAGGAAAAAAATTTGCTCGAGACTTAAAATTTTCAATTGCCTTATGGGAAAAAAGTCCGCTGTGAGAATATCTTGCAAAAGATTTATCTACCGATCTACACGGGCACCAGTATGGGGATATGTTATCGGGGGGTATATGGCGTAGTGTCCAATAGCAGCATCAAAAGAGTTCAACAGCTACAGTCCAAAATACTCGGACAAAGCACCAACGCTCCTTATTTCATGTCAAACAATACACTCCATCGCGATTTAAACATCCCACTCGTGCAAGACTATTTGCAAACTTTAATATAGCAAATTCTTTATTGAAATAGAACAGAGTGAGAATGTCGAACTATCCACCATGTTCTGCTCGTTTCTCCCTGGGAATCCGCCGAGCAGACTTGAGGGATACTGCTGTAGAGAGATACATTACCCGGGTAATCGTGGCAAGTTACAAAATCATTCCATTGAAAGTAATATTACTCACTCGAACCAGCAGATAATTCAAACTGAGTCAGCACAGGTCTTTTGAACAGTGCGGTAAAACATGTTTAATTCGGGAAAGTTGTTTTTTCTTTTACTGTGATTAATATTTCTTTTGTTATTTTGTGTAACGTGGTTTGACTTTTTTGAAAGAAAGTTATTAGTGTATTAAGTCAGATGTCTCGTTCTAATGAGAAGGAACATAAGGAAAAAATAAGTCAAGGTTTGGATAAAACTAGACTTCAGCGCCAATTGTGGTTCTAGGACTGGGGTGACGAGAAAGAAAAAAAAAAAGTTTTACCGATAATAGCGATAATACTAACGATGTTAGCAGTGTAGTTCTTAAATATTGGCGGTTAGAAATCATGGCCGGTAATTGGTATACCACAATTTGTGTTCAATAAGTTTTCGCTTGCACGTACACCGAAGTTATTAAATCGCAGTACGAAAGAGAATACCCCATTCAACGAGCCGAATGGGAAAACACGAATCAACTCCTATCCAATAACCCAGTAGTAACCCTCTGATATCATAACATTATTCAAATCTTACTGACCCTCGTTAATATTCGATAAATTATCGAAAACTGCATTGCCGGCGTATATGGAGATTATGAAATATCGTATAATCTATATTATGAAGAAGTGCTGTTTGTATGTTTGGATGTAGAAGATAATTTCTGAAAGTACTCATTCGATTTCAAAAATTCTTTCACCAATATTTAGAATGCACTTTCAGGGAGGACATAGGCTATATATTATCCCATTACAATAAAGTGGCGTCCAATTTTTCATATTATCCCGTTAAAATAAAACACTTAATATTATACAGAGGTTCTAAACTAATAATAATATAATAATTAATAATTCATCATCAGAAGTAACTGACACGAAAAATGTAAAACACGGTCTTATGTATAAAATTTAAATGTAATAAAAGCCAAAAAAATATATGAAAAAAACAAAATGACGTCGAAATCTAAACACAGCGCATGGAAATCCTCACTATTATTTTTATTTAAAAAAAAAAAAAAAAAAAAAAAAATATTTTTAAATTAATTATTAGCTACTCAATTTCATATACAAGACAGTATTTTACATTTCTTTGTAGTTGAAAAATTGATCGTCACGACATTATGCTGATTTGTTCAATCTACAAGGCGCGCACATATATGTTAACCGTATTTTTTATCAATTGCTACATAATAACAACACCATGGCTTAAAAGCAAATCACAACTTTCACGGAACTTACCTTACAAGGAGAGATCGTGATCTGCGATTCGCCGATTTTGATGAAATTTTGCAGATCGATAGAAGACCATAAGTATATAAACTGTGTAAAGTATTAGAATGCAACTTTTTAATGTAGGCGAGAAATTAAAATTTTTAGAAGCCGCATTTCACGGATAATATACATATAGCCGTTTAGGCAAAAATATGTAATAAATTCTAGATTATGTTTATTTACCTTGTGCATGTATGTATATGTAGATGTATATAAATATAAATATATATATATATATATATATATATATATATATAAACGTATATACTTAAATAAGAGTGTTTAATGAATATTAACGTATATAGGATGATGATCAGAGCTGACTGCTTTAATCCTCTTCATTATTACAGAGATTTGTTCGGTCAATACCGTGTTGACATGATGGCTAAAATGATATCAGAAAGACTAAATTACATATGTCGAGATCAACAGCAGCTTAAAGCTGATGATTACATATATCTACGAGATGCTTTAATAATACGAACCCTACAAATATTGGACAGCACGTTTTTTGTCTTCAATTTTGACGGGATCCCCGCGTTACATGCACGAAAAAACTCAGGATGCTATGACGTACGTCCGAAACTACGGGAGACCCGATTTATTTTTGTAACATTTACTTGCAACCTGGAATGGCCAGAGATTAAGGAAGAGCTATTACCTGGCCAGCGGTCATTCGATCGTCACGACATAATTTCAAGAGTATTTCATTTAAAGATGAAGAAAAAATTATCAAGTTATTCTCAAAGAATCAGATATTTGGTAAAGTCAAAGGCCCCGCAGCCGGTCAGCTGGCAAACATTCCGAGGATTCCAATGATTCCCACGGACTTGCCGCGATATCTTTGTAAACGGCTGTAATTTCCCGTGAAAACACATCGTTTGCGATGACTATTAATACGTCACAGGGACAAACGTTCTCTTTGGTTGGAATCGACCTACGAAAAGAGTGTTCTTCCCATGGCCAACTATATGTTGGTTTATCACCAGTTGAATCTCCAGAGAAACGGTACATTTTGCTACCGAAAAAAAAACAAAAAAACACGACGTCAAAAATTGTGTACAAAGAAGCTCTTTGCCGCTAACTAATTTAAAAATAAGTGATTTTGAAGTAATTGTGGTTTTATGTTTTTCTTTTGATATATAATTTTGGCTTTGATTGCGCTTCAATTTCATATATAAGACCGTGTTTTACATTTTTTGTGTCGGATGCTTCTGATAATGAATTATTATATTATTATATTATCATTAGTGTAGAACCTCTTTATAATATTAAGTATGAACAAAGAAAATAACGAAAAAAATTTAAAATGATGTGATTTTTGAATAAATATACTTAGTGATATTATTAATTTTTTATTCATATTTTTATAGTCACAAAAAAGTACAAAAAAAAAGTGAATTTCTATGTAAGTTTTGAATAAAATTACTTAGTTGAGGAGAGTGATATAATTTTGTATATTGATTTTTTACCGATATTTTTACATTTACGAACTGAATTCCAGGCGGGCGTGATTTAACAAAGTAATTTTTTCGAACCGTATTTCACGTGGGCAACGCCGCAGGCAGAGCTAGTAAATAAATAAATAAATAAATAAATAAATACACAAATAAGTGAAGGAACAATTCAATAAATAAATAAAAAATAAAGCGGAATTTTGCAAATATCTTGTTGACGTGGAATGCGTTTTTTTTTTAAATTTTTCACTTTCAGTAAAATTTGGTACATTGTGCGTCGTCGAGTACATGTATTATTTTGTAAGATATTTTTCGTGGCATTTTAAATCAAAACTCGCCCAAAACTCAAACCTCACTTGTCTCCAACCTGATGATCACTTATTTTGTAAGAAACCTTCTATGTGTTGCATATACAGGAGAATGAGAGTAAAGTGCTCATAGAAATACCGTATAATCCGATCCGATTTCAAGGAATTCCATTTTGCCGAATGGGGGGCTTCGGTTATATAGCGGTTAATAATTTAACGATGCACACAAAGTAGTACGCTGCTTTCGCTAATGTGGCAAACCGGCTGGAGGATAAGAGGACGCAGCGGGACAAGATTAATTATATAATGTTAACAATATTGCAGCGGCAGAGAGGTGTACGGTTAATAAAGTTGCGTGCAGTGGTCTTCGGATGAGGCTAGTTTTCAAGTTTTCTCGCTCGGGGAAGAAATAACAAGTGGAAACGGATTAGCAGTTTGAACGTTACAGCAAGTGGAACACGGGACATTTTTACTTTTAGTTCAGACGGTCGCGGTCCGAAGGGGAGTCTGCGGAAAGGCCAACACTCGGATTTGCTTCCTTTGTATACATCTCAATCGAAATTCGGCGAGTTCTTGACAGCGTTACGTTCGTCGCTCTCCGGTTCAGCTTTAACGGATAGCCCGGTGGACGGTCTAGGGTCGCAGCGCGAGATAAGATTTCTCAAGACGTGCACATCCAATTAAACTTTCGGACAGTTTACAGCATCCAGCAGCGATTCTTCTATTTTCGGTACTACTGTAACACGATATAGAGTTCCGGCCTGTTGTCGTCTCCGCTGGATTTTTTCCTCCTCTCACAGTTGAACACTCGCTTAAGCGCCCTCTGTTTGGCTCATTTCGTTTATTTACCCGGCGGCGCTACTAGTTTCCCTTTCGCTGTTTGCTTTGCCCGAAACTACCACCGACATGACGCGCCGTTCACGGAATCTCTCGCTTAAATGGTAACTTTCATCCTTTGATAATACAAATGTGTAAAGCAACGATCGCGCACTGATCGGTCGCAAACTTGTCCCACTAATTAAATGTCGTTATAAGTATCAAAAGGCTCTAAGCAACCCCATCGTCTAAGGACAGAAGTAAAATTGTCGTTTAAAAGGAGATCCGGCAAAAAAAAAAAAAAAAATCATAATCCCCCCGGCTATGAAGTGAATTTATCAATGTCCTTTCTTAACTCTTTACCTTTATCGGGTAAAATGTTATAGCCTTGTACACTTTTTTTTTCTTTCTTCGTGTCCATGGGAACTTCTTCGCTTGACTCCAAAAATTATTTGTCCTGGTTTCGGCAGGTCGGTACGCGCTAGCTTGAATTTTTGGTGAAAGTTCTTCAATTCTTGAAAAGCGCGTTCTAGGGCCACCACGTGGAAATTCCTGCCTTGCTCCCGCCTTGTACACTAATTTTATTCCTTGTAATTCACATTGTTTCGTAGTTGAGATGAGACAGTGATTAAACGATTTTAAATTAGGCTTCTCATGTGACCGGGGAAAAAAGGAAGTCTGATGTAATAATTTGTATTTATTTTCCATCTCAACTGCCAGCCTTTTGGGATCTTTCGAAGCGTGATTTCCATATATTATACGTATTATTAGATATTCCATTGTCGTCGTGTTCCTTTGCAAAATGAAATATTTACCTGTATAAAAATTACGAACAAGAAAATGTTAAACTAGAAGACGCGTTTCAGCTTCTTGTTATAATAACGAAAATTTTTAAAATTTCATTATTTCCATTATAATTATCAAGATGCAGTGTTATCGAAATCACAATGCTCTAATAGGAGCAAAAAACAGATTAATTAAAGTTTAAAAATTTAGTTGCATAATATAAAAAAAAAAAAAAATCATTAGTAAAATTTCCCGATTTTATATATTAATGTCTACCGTGATTTTTATGAAAAATCTGTTACTTTTTTTAATCATACTTATTAGACACTTTATTTTTAAACCTATTCGCATAGTATCACGCCAATACCAAATATTTTGTAGTTTTTTATTTATTTTTTTCCGAATATTAAATCTTCTTGCGCCTATGTCATTGAGATTTAAGTTGTTTCCGCTTTGTAGACAGTTTTTTTTCGTTTTTTTTTTCGATTTTCGAAGGTGGGGAAGTTGTAATTACTAAAAAAGTTTAAATTATATATTTTAAGATATGTTTTCGAGTGCAGAGATCCATTAAGAACATTAAAATAAATATCTTCATCGGTGTAGGAGTAGGTATGTATTCTTCTTCTTCGAGTCCCGACCGTTCTCGATCGTAGGTGACCTTATTAAAGAAATCTTTCGTATGCAAGGTGGACTAATTGTTTGGCATTCATCCCCGACCGTGCCTTGATGTCGCACATCCATGAGCGCCTCCTTCGTCCGACCTTCCTATGTATTACGTACGCATATAGATAATCACGTATATGTAACATGTTTCAGCTCGGGCTACATGGCGAACTTTGGGCTAAACAAAAAAAAAAAAATCCAATTTACGTCGCTTCTTGCATACTGGTGTCATATTCGATTTTGAGAAAATTTGTCAGAAAGCTTTGTAGCAATTCAAGAAATCATGAGAAAAAGTAATTTACAATGTAAATACGATGCTTCTTCACATAGATTATTATATTCGTAGCTTAATTGTGTAAAAAATTACCGGAATAATTTCTTTTAAAACAGCGAAACATTTTATAAGAAATTTCCCCGGTGATGTAGGTTTACAATGTATTCTTGGTGCACTAAGATTTTTATGACAGTTATGTTTTTAATTAAGAAGCAGTTATTCGGACGGTATACTGGTCACAATGTATATTCAGTTCGTATTTTAATAATAATTACAGTATTTAAAGTTGAACCGTACTGATAATTTTTTAAATAAGTAAATTATAAGAACAGTTTTCCGGTATATCAAAATGAATAAGCCTTTCGTCTGCCTGCAGTTTAGGAGTTGTGCGGTTTTAGTCATAGGCAATCGGCCTGTCTGATGTTTAGAGGTTTGAAGCTGTGCGGTTATAACGCTCAAGACTATGGCCTGTCTGAGGTTTAAGAGTTTGGAGTTTGTTGGTTTAAAAAAACACAGGCTGAATGTCTGTCTGGGTTTTAGGGGTTTTGGGGCTGTATGGTTATAAAGCACAGGATAATTTTAATTTTCAAAAATTGAAAACAGAATCGTAATCAGCGACCTCAAAAATCTTCGTATACAATTTGTCATTAAAATTAAACCTTTCTTGCCTTTTTTGTCCGCCATATTAGATCCGCTACTTTTAATTAACAAAATCTGATGACGGATTCGTAATCAGCGACCTCAAAAACCCTTACATACAAATTTTTTACGAAATCGGATTACTTGATGCATGTATTTATTGATGTTTCTTGTAAGGGGTGTGAAATCCGTGAAAATGCCGAAACACGTCAACTTTACTTTTTAATTGCGTGTGTTAAAAAATCTTTTTCCAATTTTTTTATGTTATTTTATAACTTTTTATTCCATAATTATGACTAAAAAAAAAGTGTTTTCACCCCCTAGAAAATAGGGTTTGCAACTCCACTGCTTAAATCACTGCGGATTAGTTGTCCTTTGCTCGAGAAATAATTTCCATTTTGTTTCATAAAAAAATATAGAGTTGAAGACTAGATATTTAGGAAAAACGATCTTTGGGGGTGAACTTTAGGGGTGGTTTTCACCCATTAAATCTGCATATGGGTCGATAAAAAAAAACAAAAAAACACGTAATATCAAAATTTCATCAAAATCGGCATCTGACAACTCGTGTACTTTCCTTGTTAGTACAGCAGTTGTACTATGTTATTTTAGAATCCAATACGACGCTGGGTACTGAGATTCGAAAAATTTGTGTAAATTGTATATGTTATAACGTGATGCATAGAAAATTCTGCGAACTATTAATCCCTCTGCCTCAAAATGATAATAAACTACGCCAGAGTACAAGTTTTATTCCCTTTAATAATTGCACGGGATTCAACGCAATTCACATTTGCTGTTGTTAGTGATAAATGTTCAGATATGACGATGTTAATATTAAGCTCTGCACGAAATTGACTTAGTAGCGCAAATGATTATTATCAACCAAGTTTAGGATTTTAAAATTCACTACCGTAATTATAAATTTAAAGTATCGGGATTTACGCAGACGTCATTATGTTTCATTTATCCGTGTTTAAAAGTTAATTGAAACTAGCGGGTGTTAATTTATTTTGTTCCGACAGGTCTTTGTCCGTTATTTTTTATACATTAATAACTATCTCATGAGGATCAAATTTTATATATGCATATGTGTTAATAATATAATCAATTAATTTTCACAGTTATTAAATTAATATACAGGGCTAAACGAAAAATGTTTTCGAAAATTAACTTTTAATCTAGTTGCATTCTATCATACATGTACATAATATACTCACTTTATGTATTTTACGTAAAAAATTTGTTGTTTTTTATTAGACATATTTTGAATTATTACCTGGGTTAAAAACGACATGTGAATGTTGTTTAATTAATTATCATTATATATACAGCAAAATACAATTTATTATAATAAAAACTTTCAAATATTCTGACTGATTTTTACGATAATAAATTGTACTTTTACTGTATATATATATATATATGGGTATGATGTAATAAATAAAGCAGTTGGAACTAAAAAAAGAAATTTGATAAGAACTTATAAATCGGATTCGAAAAAATATAATGAGCGACTAAAAAATCGAAATATTCATTTTTGCAAAAAAAAAGTCTAGTGTCATTACTGTCGATTATGTTCACCATTATTACACACACACACACACACACACACACACACACACACACACACACACACACACACACATATATATATATATATATATATATATATATATATATATATATATGCACTTACGTAGATAATATATATCCCTAAATTGAGGAAAAGGGACTAAAATTATAGAGAAAGAAAATTGTTCGCAGTATTTTAAAGGAATCTTTGTAAAATGATAGCGCGTTCTTTGAATTTGAATTGACATTCTTTAAAAAGATAGAAATCAAATTACAACTTTTATTTTTTTCATAAAAACAAAAAAAAAAAAAACAGGTTGCCGGTGTAACTTTGAGGGAAATAAAAATAAAATTTAGCGCATAGAGAAAGGAAAAACATTAGGATGGGAAAAATGATGAGGAAATGATGAAGACAGGTTTTTAGGTGATATAAAAGAGATTAAATCCTCGGGGAATACTTTGTTCGCGAAAGGCTTCGAAATCGAGTTTAGATTTGAAAAAGCCGCTTTTTGTCTGTAGGACAGATAATAAAAAGTAGTAGCGACCTTTTTCGTTCTCTTTCTCGCTATACACGTATACGGGAGAAGATTTTCGCGGAAGTGAAACGGTCGATGGGGAAGCGCGGATATAAGAAATAAATTTCTAAAGAAAAGTCTCGGCAACCAACAGATGAAACTCTCCATGTTTACTCCCCCACGGCGTGTACCGTCAACAATGGTCGAATATAATATTAAAATTGTTCGTCGGAAAATTATCTTCGAATTAGTCGAACGCTGAAATTTAACATTTCGTTCCACTCTTTGCCGAGAAGGGAAAATAGAATAAGCGAAAAGAAATGTTCTTTTTAAAATTAAGTTCAAGTTACAATAGCTGCTCCGATTTGACTGTTTATTCATATTATTCTTTGTGCAACGGTTGCATTTAAGCTGCTCATCGAGTGAAATTTTAACGATTGTATTCCGAAGAATAGAAGCGAATATCACATAATAGTACAATGGGACGACACGACGACACCGATTGAAACACTCTATATTTCACGGTACCACCGGTAGAAGTCGAAAAACCTACGGGAATTTTTATTCTATATTCATAAATATTAACAAACAGGCTATGAATCTATCTACATTCAATTTTTATTTCATTTTTCATTTTTTTTTCGATTAAAATTGCGCACTGACTTTTTTTTTGTTTACTTTTATTTAGAAAATACCGTACAGAAGGTTTAAAAAAAACATTCAATATTTAAAAATTGCTTCATATTTGAAAAAATAATTTCTTATAAACATATGATCGGATTTGCTCCACTGTCCTAACATCAAATTTATACAGAAACCTAAAACAAGCGTTAACGCCTTTGACAGAGCTTCCAGTCCATTTAACTTATCCTTACTGGAAATAGGAAAACTAATGATATGCTAATTCGCGCCTTTTAGGAACCTGTTTCAATGTATCGAGATTATATAAAATCATGTTCGTTGATCGATTCAAAATAGAAAATCGAACTGGTCGCGTAATAGTATCAGATCAGTTCGATACAATACCTTCACTCTGTGCTATTTTTATGGCCATCCTTAGTGTTTTTCTTCGGACAACAATTTAATTTGTATTGACTATTACTCTTTAGAGCATTAAAAAGCTTGTTCGAGTTTCATAAACAGTACCCGATAGTTTCCGTACTGCAGAATACATCCTATCATATAATCTTCGTATTCCGGGTCATAGTGGTATTCCAAGCAACGAATTATTGAACCAAGCTGTTAAAGAAGCAACATACTTCAACTCCGTACTCAGTATACCGGCAACAGATTTTGAGAGAAGCATATCTCAGTATCGGTCTAGACAGCAAATTCCACCATGTTTCATTGGAGGCGTCCTCTCTTATAATAAACTAAAAGGAATTGAACAATCTTCAGACTGTCAACCTCAGTAAGACCTAACCGTAGACAGAAAACTGCTCTTTGCCATGTCCGCATTGGTGTTACGCTTTAATTGCGACTTACCATCTCATTGTTTTCGTTATGCAATGATCCATTTTAATCGTCCAACACCTCTGCTCGGAGTACAAATCGATACGCTGAAAATTTTCAGTCTCTTCATCGCAGTCTCTCGGGTAATGATGTAAGAATAATTTCTCGACTCTTCCGATTTCTCAAAACGACAGATCTCCTAACTTTATTGTGATAAATTTCTTCGCCGTGCCTCTTAGTATGTGGCACGTTGAATGTATAAAAAAAAAAACGGTGATTAATATACGTAAAAAGAAAACGAAATAATTTTAAATACGCGGTGAATTTTTCAGCGAGAAATTCAATAATTCACTAATCCGAGACGAACAAAAACTAAATTCAAGTTATTAACATTCGAAGTCCCATCTCAATTCAGCGTATCCATTGTCGGTAAACCGGCGTCCTACTCCTTCGTCTTCTTATAGGACATGCGTCCTTCACCCACCGACACTTATTGGAACCTCCCCATGTATGCTTTATTCCGCACACTCTTCTTAAATGCCACCTAACTCTTCTGAAATCTTTTGCTTTTTCTACCAACACTACGATCCGTCCTCCTCTGCACTGCTCATCACATCCCGTTTTGAATTCTTAAAGGACGTCGGTGTAGCATCAAAATTATAACTATGCTATTATATATATATATGTAAATTAAGCTATTCCCGTACTATTGGCCTTTGTGGCAATAGAGTACGGCTTATTGTAATTGAAATAAATAAATAACATTGTTTCTTTCCTATCGACATTTTTCAATATCTTGAATTTTCCTTTTTTCTACTCGTTTCTTTACTGCGACTGCAAAAGGCTAAATTGAGTTGGTTCCACTTTTTCCTGCCATTTTTTTGACTTATTTCGCGTCGTTTGATTTCACGTGTTCTCTTCATTTCTTTCACTTGCGCGTTTTTCACAAAGCCCTCATCATAATTCCGATTATGTAATATTGCTTATAATCTTTTCTTCCTTTATTCATCTGAAATCGATTTCGCATAGATCTCTAGCTAATATTTCGATGATTCAATGAATTAATTCGAGATTCTTTAGTATATTTTTAGTCCGCAATGAGCTGCTCGTTCTAGATTACAACGGAATTCCTGTTCCTTTTCGTTTTCCAATCGTAATTCTGTTTTTTCATTGCTCGGTTCTACCATTTTCTCTTTTTTCTTATCTTTTGTCTTTGTTTCAACCACACGAGTAGTTTATTTAACTTCTTCCATCTTGCTTTTAATTATTTTCCAATATTTTTACCACGCCGATCACGTCTTATGCGAGTACAAATGTTTAGCCATTTCCATTAATACTCTTTTCATTATTTTGAAACGTTGTCTTCCCATTTTTCTCATATTAGAATCTTTCATTTTTGCTGATTTCGATTTTGAATCCCTTTTATTTTTACGCTTATCTTATTCATTTTTTTCCCTGCATTCTTGTCGAAGAATACCGCAAAATTAAAGAAAGAAAAAAACGGTTGATGTCACACCCGGTAGGAACGAAGTGTATTCCTTTGGCTTTTTGGTAGATATTAGCTATAAAGTCACCCATGAAGTATACGATAGAATAAAAAAAAGGTTAAAAGAAAAACCACACTACTCGTGTACTTTACGAAGTTAAAAAAGTGGCAAAATTATAAGAACAGAATTTCACTAACAGAAAATATCAAAAATTTCAACGTACGTGCTTGATGTTAGAACGTATAATTTGCCGACGGGGGTGTTTAGCTTCACGAAAGAAATCGATGTAATTAAATAATTAAAAAGGTAATATTTCAAAGGGCCAATTATTTTTATTTTTTCTCCTCTTTCTAATGATTCCTATGATTGTATTGTTCTCCTTATACGCTCACTTATCCACGTTTTTTCTTCCCTCCTTTGCATTTATTTTGATATTTACCGTGGAACGTTCCTAGCCATTCGGTCATTTTTGGTAATGAAGCGGCTGATCCTTTGGTACTCGAGGTTTTGCATCATCCTACTTCCTTTCTTAAGAAAAATCCCATCTTCCGCTGTGTAAACGTTTTTATCTTAGATTATGGTATCGAATAGATACTTTTTCTAACAATTGTTCTTTCTATGTTCAACCTGGTCTTTCTGTTAACCTATGGTTTTCTCTGTTTCCTTCACTTCGTCGTTTTGTTGTCGTCCCCATTATTCATTTCTTTCGTTTTCGTTTTTCGTTGGTATTGTCCCCTCCATTCAAACAAAGAGCATGTTTGCTGCGTTTATTTAGTGTTAATCTCTTTCAATCGAGTGTTCTGCTTTCTATTCCAATTTGCTACAAATTGTGGTATTCCTACTCTGTATTGTGCCTCCGATATCCTGTCTTTTCCTTTTCTATATATCGTTCTCATTGTTTGTTTCTTACTTGACCGCATCTAAATATAACTGATTCATTTCCCTTTCTAATTGTTTCTTGGCGAAAGTTCCTTTGGTTGACGAGCCCATTAAAAAAAAAAAAAAAGAAATATTTTTTCTCCTTCTCCTACTCTCATTTGTATACCTACATCTCTGCTGTACAGCGTATTATAATGTATCGTTCGTTTGTTAGCTCGATTACGAGCGTCGAGACTACCTATCTGTACAATCTAGCTTTACAGAACAGGCAGCGTTCTTCTTGGCAATTGCTATATGTAACGCTAGTGTACACGCGCAAGATTACACTCGGAACTGATTAGTAATCGTTTGATTTATCGCGCTACAAATGAAGCCCGTGTGTGTCTGATGTGTACTGACCTAGCGCGCATATTATACGTGGTGGATTGCCGCTACCTTCCACGTGATTATTAATAGAGTATTTATTTATTTAATTCTTGTAATAAGTTCGTCGTCGCTCGGGATCGAACCCGTGACCTCCATATCGGAAGTCAATCGCTCTAGCAACTAGGCTATCGCGACGACATACATGTATTTTTCGTAACGGTCGGATATAACGCTCGATTTTTGTTTTTTCCCTAACTCCGATCGCTGCAATCTGCGATAAGGAACTTTGTTCCAAAAAAAAAAAGAAAAAAAAGAAGAACAGAACGTTATTATAACCGGTGACTCTCGGTAATATCTGTTACCGAGAGATGTAACCGTTGCTACCTAATTATACGAGTGATGCATCGAGCAGTACGAGAAACCAAGGAATAACAAACTATCCTTCCGCCATTACGTACTCGGCTGAACTAGTTTACGTACATCGTATACAGTTTTGGAGGAAAAAAATGTTGATCGAATTTGTTTATTCTATTATCAAGAAATTCGTAACGTTCGCGTTACATTATTTAATTTCGACAATTACATTATTCATATCATCCCTTGATGAATATATATTCAGGGAAGATATCCGAATTATTAACATTTAACGGGCGAATCAAATTTTTGTAATCCGCCTTCAATTTCATCGTCATCTTTAAACCCCGAAGAAAAATAGCGACGATTTCGTCGAACAACCCCGTGAAATTCACGGTATTTAGTAGACCGATTTCGCCGCTGCAATTGTAAGCTTCACGATATAATAGGCAGTAGTCCGTTTTTGCGCACTGACCGATGTATCTGACAATGTTGTAAGCCGACTGATGTCGCGCTGCCAAACGTTTCTAAGCAAATTAAGTTATACCATGCCGATAGGCAGCCATAAAAGTTACTCCCGGGGTCGTTAAAATTGTTTTCACTGTCCGATAATAAAATAATACGCGGACTGGCCGGCCAATGAGCGGCAGCGAGACCATTCGTATGCGAATTGAAACGAAGATTGTGTCGGAAGAGGACGGAATATGAAAGTTTTTAAATATTTTTACAGCTTTTACCCGCGTTGCGGCAGTGTGGTTTTTGCTCTGTGCAGGAGATGCGGAAGCGTGTAGCGTTGAAACGGTTTCACACATGACGCGGCCGGCTTGCCGTATGTGTTATATCTAGACTATAAAAACGGCGAATATAATAATTTTAACTGCCGTACGGGCTATTTTCTTTTACGATTGAATATGTTACATCGCGTTCCATTATCCGAATTGAGAAGTCGATTCCGGTAATCGCGCATAAAACCTCCGAAGAACAAAGTGAGTTAGCCCTTTTTCCGAGCGACTCCTCGTCCTCGTTCGTTCTAGATGAAATTTTCTTACAAATGGCTTTCAGGAGCCTCCGATAATAATTTCATCGCATCGCCGCCGGATCAATTTATTATTATAAGAGTAATAAAAGTCACTCTATTCGTTATGATACCCCAGGTGGTGTTGGCAACTTCTCTTTCACGATAACGAATTTACACCCGCCCCGACCGATTGAATTTTATTTCATTCGATGATATCCATTAGTTGAAATTGTTCCGCACTGTAATAATAGAAGTTCCATAATTACGAAGCTTGTGACAGTGGCGTGCGCTGCGAAATCGAAATACATAGTTGTTTCCTTCATTCGCTGATTTATGGCGGACCATCGGAATTTATCCTTTCCGTTCACTTACAGCTTTGGTCGTCTGATCAGTTTATACTTAATATTTGTATTCTAATTTTAAAATTTCTATCTTTTCATTAATCTTCGAGATTGTGATAAATCACCTACATTTTCGGTTAAAACCTGTATCGTTAGATCTTTCAAATGACAATGCTCCGTGTCTCTGCATCATAGGAAAACTAAAGAAAGTTCTGAATTTTTGCCTACTGACTAAATCGGGCTAGAGAATTTTTTGAAAGCTTTCGGTATTAAAAAAAAAGTTTTCTTTATAAAATACAACCGTGGTGCCGATGGTTAAATTTTTTTTTTTTTTTTCGTCGACTTGCACTTTTATTTTGCTCTTGGTACCTTGCTAATCTCAGCTATACAACACTTCGCAATACTAATATAGAATCCTCATTTCTGTAAAAATGACACGTGAAAATATTTTTACATTTTCGATTATTGACTTCTTTTTTTTTTTTTTTCATATTTTCCTGTCATTGTGTTAAAACACGAGAATATAATGCCGCACAAAATAATAATTTTTTTTGTCCCGCTTAAAGGAGGAAAAAATATTGCATATCGTTCGATACAAAATATTCAAACCATTCCAGAATTCAGCCTAATGCCAATTTTTACGCTCAAAGAGTTGAAACGGTATTTCACAAATTGTACAGTACCGGTTGTTCGCGGGAAAAATATTAAAAGATATTGTGAAATTACACAGCGATACTGTTGCTATTAAATAAATAAAATATTTACATTTTCTTTTTTCCCCCGTTAGACTTGTCCAAGATGGAAATTGAAAGTTTCGTGATATAACGTTTCGAAAATAGAAAATTGGTAAAAAAAAAAACACTTTATGAATTGTTTCTGTCTATATTCAGTACGGTTGGGTGCCGAGTGTGTAAGCCCTGACAGAATTTTGTTGTAGGTTTGCGCATGAATAAGATGCTTTTCCTTTCGATTCATGCTGACAGAGTTATTTATGACTGCTGGTTTTGTAATAATTTAAATAATGTGAAAAAAAATTTAACGGAATTAAACGTGTTATTATACATTGTATAGTTGTAAAAAAAAATATTAGTGCCATTTTCTAGACTATTATTTGCACACCGAATCGCGGATATGCTTTCTGAGGATTATATCATTTTTATTTACGTATTTGGAATATTACGATAAATTTTCTTGTAACTATTTTTAAAAATGTATAAATTGAGAGAAAAAAAGAACTTTATAAAAAGATACGAAATATGGTCAAAATTGCTCCTCAGTTCCAGTAAAATTACCAGATTTTATCGGCAGCCACGAAGACATTGAATCTAACAATAGCTCGCAATAAATATATAACATTTTTTTATTTTTAAAGCTGTTATGATTGAACCAATGTTCCATAATAATGAAGGCACGATTTTTTTTAACTGTATTCGTTTCGATAGAAATAATGTATCATCGCAGGGTTATTTGCTTTTCGGAATAGCGAGTAAAATGTTTGCCTGTATTTATTTAAATTATAATAATTTCAAAACATTTTGTTTCATTACCAGAGAGCGTTTTTTTTTTTAGTTATTTATTTATTTATTTTTTCTTTATAGGCAATAAGTCCCAAGAACTAGGAACAGGAGAAGAGGTGGTACACGATCAGATGTTGAAGATGGATAAAAAGAAATCGAGGGCCGGTACAACTGAAGAGGAAGGTATAAGGAGAAAATAAATGACGCACATGAAGGAGTTTGAAGAACAATTAGTAAAAGCAAAGAGTAGAAAGAAAAACGAGTTGAAAAACCAGAGATAAGACATTAGGTTTAGTAGAGAGATAAAATGGATCATTGCGAATGAAGGGGAATAAGAGTTTGACTAAAGTTTGTGCGGAAAGCAGAGCAATATTGAGGAATGAAAATACGCCGAAAAATCTACCGGTAGAAGAAGATGAACGAGCTGGTATCAAAGTCGATAGTTTCGATTTCGGAGTGTCCGGAAATGCGCAATAGATCAATCTGGACATAGTGAGAAAGGAGAATGTATTTCGAACGGTTCAAATTTGAGGTGTGTAAGGAAAAACATAAATTTACATCTAGCTTTCTCGAAGTCGGTGATGAGTTCAAAGTCCATCTTGAAGTTTATAACAAAAAAAGAAAGTTACGCTGCGGTGCTATACAAACGGTCGGCCAAAGTTTTACAAAAAAGTAAAAACAAAAACAAATTATCAACTGCCGGTGGTGTAATATTATGTCTAGGCTAGATACTTATTTTACGAATTTGTGCGTAACTTTTCGTTTGTTTTTTGAAATGTCAGCGCCAGCTACACTAAGACAGAAAAAGAGGAAACGAGACTCGTCAATTAAACTTGAATCGGTCAGATATTGACAATATATGAAGGGGAATCTGTAAATGATGGATGAAAAAAGGAATGACAAGAACAGTAAGGAGTAGGAATTGAGTTTTAGCAGATGAGAATATAAAGTACACGAATTTCGACAGATGAACATTAGATACGATTTTTAATCATTTTTACTTGTCAACCTATAGGCGAATGAGGCGGCTGGGGTCAACGACGATGAATTAAATATCTTCAACGAAGAAGAAATAATTTAATGAAAGGGCTCGCTTCTAGTTTTGAAATATCAATTATGCGTTTACGTAAAAGTTCAAATATTTTTTAACAAAATTAATACTAAAAGTGTTGAGTGTGATGAAGCGCTTATCAGCAATTTTGGAAGCACACTGCATATCGAACGTGCAGCGATTATTCGAATGCTGTTTTCGTGTATCTTTGTTGTTTCTTTTTTGTGTATTGTACCTGTGAAAGTCTCGCAATTCCGATGTTGAGATTAGTCGACCTTCTCAAATCTCGCTCCAGATAGTAATTTCCTGGTGTGTACCTCATAAGATGTTTACGTAAAAATGGTAATAAATACTTCGCAGCGTTACTCCTGTGCAGTATACCTCGGAGTCTCATCTTCATATGTATATCATAGAGTAAATTAAGCGTTTCTCTTATTAATGTCACCCTGTATATAATATTTCAGTCAAATAATTATCACATATCGTAGTCAAATTTGAAGTTTCGAATCGCTTGAACAATATCCTTTATAGTCGAATAAATAAAAATTAATCATTAAATAACGTTCTTTGGTTGTTGAAATGTGTAAAAATTTTAATAAAATGCGAATATAATAACCTAGCTTCGTTAGAAGGTATTCGAAGGAAACTGATACAAAATAATAAAAGGAACGACTATTGATAGCTTTTGAAAGGAAAATTTCTCGCCTAACGGTTCAAAATATACCTGTTGTTGTTATTTTTCGAAATTAGCATGTCCCATAGCTGATGCATATAAGACGTATATGCAAATGTTCTTACAGAGATGGCCGCAACAAGGGTTAAGTGAACCTAGGTTATAAACGGAGTAGTACGACAAAGGGATAGACGTCGGCAAGTTCAATGACCTGCGGGCTGTTTCGTAATGATACGAGAGGTTATCGGTGGATAAAGACTGGGTATCTGTGGGCGCGCTGCTGATGAAGCGAACGGTTAAGATAAATAATCGAAAGTATGCGCGCATATGATTCAGCGGTGTTCGGCAAGGTTCTTTTGTGTGTTGTAATGGAACCGGGGAGTCATTGAACCCTGGACCTGGAGTATGAGCGATAATTGACAGATGTAGGAAACTCGGTTAGTATTAGTTGTTATTGCTTGGCTTCGGCGGAAAAGTTCCGTTATCGGCGGGGTTGTTGGCGATAATTATTCGCAGATCGACCCCATTATTACGAACCACTTTCCACTGCATACTACGCGAAATATGTTCATCGCCTCCTTTATTTCATTCTGAATTATTCTACGACAAGATCATATCGAGCTTGTTGAAGAAGCCCTTTTCATCTTCAACTCTTATTTTCCGAGTTCTTCTGTCACACCTGAATTCATTACGTTACAAAAGCTTTTTTGTTTACATTTCCGCCTTTTTACACTATACTAATTATTATTATTATTATTATTATTATTATTATTATTACACATATTAAATGAATAAAACTTGACCGGAAAAGTTCATTACTCGAATCGATCGTACGATTACGGAAATAACGAACATTTTAACAAAAAGATTCTCGTTCGAGAAAAATCTAGTTTCATTTTATATTATACATATGTTTAAAGTCTTTGCTATAACAGTTTTGGAAGATAAATTAATTTATGGCCGTACACGAATAAAGGCGAAACGAAAAAAATCGTGTCAGGACTACTGTGAAATTAAACACCCCAGCGTCGTATTTAGTATGGAAGGTGACTTCAGCAATGTCGGACTTACTTGTTTGCGCCTGTCCAAAACTATTAACATTCACCTGATTACACACCAGTACACATTCGTATATGACGATTATCGTTTTTGACTTCTAACTTGTGTGCTGTTCGTTTCCAACTTTACAAAGAAGCTTCGATTCCCTAATTGCCCATCAACTAGAGAATTTACGTAGTTCATTTTTATAAACTACCACTGTTAAGATTTATAACCGTGTAATTTGCTTTTTAAAGCAAAGTTAACGCTGACCCTAGTTTTATTTAAAAACGGTAAGAATACATTTAAAAAAGTATGCAGTTTTTGTGTGGCAGTTGATAATAGTAAAAGTTGGGGAAAAAAAAAGCAATAATGGAAAACGGAATATTTTCAACTGAAAATTTTTTCACAGGATAAGCGCGATTCTGTAGATAATGCGATCGCAAAATGGAAAAATACATTTTCAGCTGTTTAATCGAATAATTCGATCGGAGAAGTTTTGATAAAATTGAGAAAGAGACAGCAAAACAAAATTGTAGACAACCGAAATATAATGTTTTAGTTTGTATCGAAAAGAATTAGAATTTCCATGGTATTTGTAAATAGCGGTGAATTAGGATGACAATCTGAAAATGCGGAAGTAAAATAATCTTAGCGAAGAAACTTTAATACTTTGTAAAAGTAATTTGAAAATATTCGCTATTTAACGAAAAAATGGTACACTGAATTCTGCGTTCAAAGTACTATTTCAACTTTGGTACTGAGTTAGTACTGAGTTACATAAAATGTACATCTAACTCACTATTCGCCGCACTTTATGTATAATTTAAATAAAGTGTTAACTTATTTGACCTCTATTAAAACAAAATTTGTTTAAATCGTGTAATTTATACAATGAGAACCGTGAAATAGAAGTTCAAATTCGGTCGATTTTTAATGGTCGAAATATCTCGTTTGAATTAGCCGGCAAAAATAAGTAAACTGACTTAACAATGCTAAAAAAGTTACTTTTTTTACTTTACACATTTTTTTCTCTCTCTTTCCTCCCTCTGTGCTTAGCTTTCGCCATCTGGCCATTCAACACTTTTTTTTTTATTTTTGTTATTTTTTTTTATTGTTTTATTAAGTTATTATTTAGAAATTATTAAAATAAATTACATTTTATACAATTATGTTACTGAGTTTTATGTTTGGTACAATATGTAAGCAGGTTACTGATCTGGTCCTCGCACCATTCTGTAGTAAGATTATTGGCATGGTCTTATAGAATGGTAATATTTTAAAAAAAAAATCTGTTCTATGATTATCATATATTTCACATTGCCAAATTGAGCCAATTTCTCCGCACTAGCATAAATTATTCCTTATTACACGCAGCTTATGTAATTTTTGCTGGAGTTCTTGTGTGACCTGTACGCATTCGGCATATATATTCCCCGCTCATTTTATTTGTAAAGCACGTTTTTTTCTGTAAGGTTTTTTGTATCTCGAAGTATTTCTTCCCAGCATTCCCACTAGTTTTATCATATTGTGCTTACTATTCATCATTTACCATCTGTTCAATATGGGGTATATATTCCGATTCTATTGTTTCGATTTATTTTTCTAGCTGCTCTGTCCGCTATTTCGTTTCACTCGATACCGCTGTGTCCAGATATTCATTTGAAATATATTATATTTTTCTTTTTTTTGAAGTTTACCGATAATATTTAATATATCGTATATTATGTTATCGGCGATAGATTTTTTTCAAATTATTTTTTGTATTGCTGAAATGGAATCTGTCGATATTAAACTATTTTTTAAATTTTGTACCTTGCCAATTGTTCTTAATGCTCTCTGAATAGCCGTTATTTCTGCTGTACATGATGAATAAAGTTTTGGTTAGTCGAAATGATTTTAAGTTATTTTTTTATTTTTTATTATATAACACAATTTTAAATTAGCTGAAAGAGGTTAATTATCATTTCTTTTTGTAACCATTATCGTCTTCTACTATATAATAAATAAGTCAATATCAATAAATGTATATTCCATTTCTGCAATTAGTAAAATAAATAATATAAATTATTTAAAAGAAATTTATTAAATTCATAATAATTAAAAGAAACGTGACGGGTTTCAGAATGATTTAATTCGTCTGTTTACGGTTATTAATTAATAATAAAGTTAAAATTGTTGGTATATAAGAATCGTGATTAGTAGCAGTTTTAAGAGGTCAAAGTAAAAATGTATTTATAAATGAAACAAAACATTAATTATTTCGAATAAATTAAAACAAGATTTTAATTTATATGTACATATTTAAAATAATATAATAAACTTTAAATGTAATATACATATATCGACCCTCCGTGTCTCGATATATAACGTTTTGGGACAAAAAAAGTGATGGGGGTTAAGCTTTAAGAATGACGTTGTCATTAATATATATATATATATATATATTTATTTATTTATTTGTATCAATGTACAAACAATAGCCTTTCGGCCAATTACAGTTTGCACTTATAGAGCTAAACAACAATGTATAAATTACTAATTACAATATGAACGAACAAACTTATAGTGGTACGTATTATAATATACCGACATCCCTTAAAACTTAATATTGCGTCTGCATTTAACCTTAGTCATACACACCTACTCAAACCTATGTACACACCCACTAGCATTCCAGTTCTTTAAAAACTTCAGCTGGCAAGTAGTTATAAAATTTGAAAAGACAAGAGTATTAAATGTACTCCAAAAAAAAGCGAACAGCAGCACGGCTATAATTCTTTGGATATACCCCCGAATTCCGAAATGCTAGTTTTTTCCATAATGCTTATAAAAGAGAGTAAATTTCAATTAACCTCATTCTTAAAATAATATTTTACTATTTTAGAAATGCATTAAAATAAATTTCGGAAACGACAAATTTAATTTACAATTTGCGCGGCAATTTAGCGCTCAAAGTCGTGATATTATTTCTAAATTTAGACACGAATCACATAATATATAATATATATATAGATATAATATATAAACTAGATTTGCTGGCCTTCAGATGGTATTATTCTATAGTTCTTCTAGGAGAGTTTTTTCTAACTGACCGTGTAATTGTTCACATAATGAGATGAGCGTGTTTTAAGCATAACAGAAAGAAATGTTACAAATTAATCGTTACGGTTTACTTGATTCAAAAAATTTGTTACTAAATTTCTATAGTATCTTTGGCGTAAAAATGACATAGTTCTCAATGTATTATTGACCACATCTTCTTCCAGCCGGGGGTAATGTGGAAAGAAGAGGACCGAAATTGCTATTGTTCTTTTGCAATGTGATGATGTGACATGCTAGATCACTTTCATAGCGGCATATTTTTGTAAATGGTTTTTGGTTTAGAGATTTTTGAAAAAAAAAAATTGAATGAACTACTACTGGTTTAAAAAACGGTAAGTATATATAAATGGAAACAATTCATCTATAGCGATTATAGATGAATTTGTGTGGGGCATGTAGCGGGCTTAGCCATTGTGGAAGTCCGAAGGACCGAGTGTGTCTGTTCGTTTTAAGGTGGCCCTATCTCTGTTGATATCAAATGTTAGTATTTGTTCTCAACAATGAAGGGATTTTGATAGCATCCGTGATGGCAGAGATACGTAACATTTATTTGAATTTTATATGTTTCTGATAAGCAAATATTTTTTTAATTGAAACAAAGGTAAAATCAAATTGATGTAATATTTCAATACGTACAAAATTAATCGTAGTGCTGTTGGAAGTCTGAACAAATATACAGTAGTAATTACATTGTATTTAAAGTGAAGTTTGCATTAATTATGATATAGTTAAACTTAGTTCGGCCTTTAGGAATTATCATTTTGCATACATCAATCTATTGACGATTTCTTACTTTTTACTACAAAAAAATCGCATGTGGACAACACATGACTTCCATTTATAAAACAAATAAAAACAGCTGAAATATATGAAACATATAAAAACAGCGTATCTAATTTAAAACATATAACAAAAATCGGAGGTATACAATTACACTTGAGTTGTAAGAAAATTTCTAAAAACCTCCAAGAGTTAAGTGTCCTTTCGACATAATCGATTGTAGTCAAAATCAGAGTTATACGAATATAATTCATGATTACAATATTTCTCTTATTACGTGCAAGGAAGTAAAAATACTCGTTAATTATAATGCAGAGGAAGAGTAGTAAATACCGAAGTTATAAAAAAAAAATGGCATATGTTTGGCATTTTTCGATATTGATTGTCATTGTTTCTCCATGATCGGTATAGCGTTCTTTGGCAGATTCCATTCCTTGTGACTCCTAATTGCTGCTATTTACACGTGTTGATGGGTAATCGTCTATTATTGGCAAGCCCAGGGAAGAACCTAAACAAGAAAAAATAAATAAATAAAAAAATAAAAAAAATGTTTGTTACAGTTTGTTGCGGATAATTTAAAATGTTTAAAATGATCGTTAAATGCGTTTTTAATAATTTTTTTAGTTTTTTCTCGCATTTTTAAGTGTAATAAAGCGTTTTTTTTTCTTTTTTTTTGAAAATGGTACGCATATTAAAATACAAACGTATACATATATATATATATATATTTATATATGTCGATGAAAGTCTTCTTTTCCTTTAAAAAATATCAGATATTCAGTGAAACCGCTTTTGACATTTTTCGTGAAAAGAATCTAGTTGGATGTTTCTCAGATCGACATAAATTAGTATTTTTGCGCGACTTATTAATGCTATTAAATAATTTATCGCCCGATGCAATCGATTTTCCATTTCATCGAGATAAGAATTTAAAAAAATAATCTAGTTTATTTGTAATTAAGAAAAAAAAAAACGTGATTCGCAATCTGCGTGTTCGTCCGAAATTTTGAATAAAGGAATGACTTTGTAGAAATACTTGTTTCGTACTGCAACAAATGGATTTTGGGTTCGCTTAGCGGTCCGTTATTATTTACTATGTTCAATATTTTAATCCGTTCGAGATAATAGTTAAAATCTATTAATAACCGTAAATCCAGTAGTGAAGGTGCACACGGTTCTGTTGTTAATTAAGACAGAAATAATATTAATGTTTCTTTTTTATTCCGAGCGATAAAAAAGTATCAAAAGTATTATTTAACTAATGAATAGGATACTTTTAATTGCGCCGGAGCGGTTACCGACGATTGAAAATATTGCGAGATAAAATTTTTTCAGTTTTTATTGCGTCTGCTTTAGTAGAAGTTCGGAAGAGCCGTTTTTTTCGCAATAGTTTCTTCTTTTTATATGATAGGAGATTATCCGACAAAGATTTGCTTTTCAGCTTTATATTTTTTAAGTGCCCTACTGTTTAAGTTTCGATGGCCTGAAAAAGGTCCGACATATTTTTATTTTCGCTGTAATTTTAGTACTCTACGAAGCTAGGCCATTAAGTGATTCGTTTTAGTGGTTTATATCTAATCTCGCTATGCCGTTTTTTTTGCGAAGGAGTATTTCTCAGTTGAGCGCCAGACAGACTAAAACATCAGCACAGTATTATTATTGGCTATCCTTTTTTCTTCTCAAATTTTACAAATTTTCTCAATTTTTTTTTTGTAAAGCAAAGTTTGCTTTACAGCGATTAATTTAGGACGTATTATTTCAAGCAAAATCGGGGGAAAAAACAAAACAAAATATCAAAAAAAGTATTTATTCGCTGTTCAATTTTTTGTGTTTGTAATCACCGCGCGCGTTGTCGATAAAAAATAATCTTGATATTGAATTAATCGAGATTTGAGCCGCATATTGTCCGCAGAATTAAATGCTAGTATATGTTAAAATACGAAAACATGATTATTGCGTGCCCATAAATTACAATCCTTCGGTCATCAGTTTCACGAATTACTAAATCTCAGAAAGCTTGAGATGGGCGTTATGGGCGTTTTCGGCTAATCAGAAATTTACGAAGTTGCATATGATGCGGGCGATTGGATCGGTAAAAGGAAAAAGAGGACGGATATTCTCTGCCCCCAACGAGCTATTATGAGGCAGGTGCGTGTAAGCCAAGCGCTTGCGGTTAACGCGTCACACTGTAGTCCTGTGACAGGCATGGCTAATTGAAAATGTTAGAATTGTTTTGTTGATTTTTTCTTTCTTAATATGCGGCGATGAGTATAATCGCGCGGGTTTTAAACATTAAAAAATTAAGTTTACTTTAGTGAAAAAATGTCGTATAGAAGGGAAGGAGAGAGAGTATGATTAAGGGGGGGTAAAGTTTTTAAACTTTTTTTTTTGCATTTTTTTTTTTTTTATTTGCTTATATGAATGTACAACATTTCAAGATTATTGTGTCAAAATTTGAAATCGATCGCAACAAAATTAACGGACCTATAGAGTTTTGAGTGAGCGGTGCTCCGCTCCGGTTTTGAACACCTAATGGGCAGCTACGTAGCGCGGCTACCTGGACGCTGTTTCGTGCTCTTTTGAACTTCGTATTTTCTAGTTTCGCTGTGATTGTGTATTTATTATTAGTAAAATGCCGAAGAAAATTAGCAAAGAAGATCGCAAGAGTACCACAGTTCCAGATTAGATCAATCAAAAAAAGTAATACCTCCACAGAAACGCAAGACAGACGATATCGAAGCAAAAGGTACATCGTCCAAAAAAAAAAAAAAATGAATACTTTTGTGCCATTTGGGCTACTTACTACCATTACTGTTCGGTGGACGAGAAACCGCAGCACGACAAATGCCCGAGAGAATGGCAGAAAGCTGCAGCTGCAAATGCCCTGAAGTAATTCAAACACAGTTACACTGCACTTCCAAGTGACGTTTCTGAAGAAATTAAACCGATATATGAAGACTTGAGTAAGGGATCACTTCTGCAGCGATATCTTGGAGGATTCACGCAAAACAACAGTGAATGTTTGAATCAACTTATTTAGAAAATTACCCCAAAATCACTGAGTGGTACCTCAACTGTGGTTGAAATCACAGCTCATGCGGCTTCATGTATGTTCAATGAGAGCTGTTTTGCTTTGCTCTCATTTATGCAAGAGATAAGCATCAGTACAGGGTCAAGTTCTCATGAATGGACAGGCATGGTAGATTGAACGAGCATAAACAGAGTGGAGCAACAAGCTGCACTTGAAAGTAAAGAAGGCAGAATTCTACGTCGACAAGAGTAAAAAGCTGCCTTAGATTTTACAGTTGAAAGCTGTGAGCTTTATAGGCTTAGAGCATCGATGACTCTGAATAAATATATTAGAAGAAACACTCGCGTACCGATGTTTAAGTCAAATTTTTTTGTACACAAAACTTTAAAGCCTTTTTCTCGCACTTGACATTTTTAAAGTCCGTGGACACGGTAACTCGAAAACTAATGCACCGATTCTTTTGAAATTTTGTATAGTATTTCTGCACATCAATTACGAGGTAACGCTGGGATGGTTTTTTTTTTTTTTTTAATTATTACTTATTTTACAATAAAATATTTGTCGATTTTGATGGCGAAAATCGCATTTTTGACTTCTAAATGTTAAAAAAAATTAAAAAAACAAAAAAAAAAATCCTCCCAGCGTTACCTCAAGAAAATGATTAACTATCAGTAGCATTTTGATTTTTTTGATTTCAGATAACCAGTGGTGAGATATAGTGTCCACCGCTAAACAACTTTTTTTTGAGGCTTCTTTGAAGATTTGCTGCTAACGGCTTATTTTTTAATATTTCTTATTTAAAATTTCTGAAAATATTGTTCAAATGTTACTTTATTGTATTATACTTAATAAAATATATTTGCATTCACTGGAGCATAAAGAAAAATTATTGAAAATGAGCCTTTTTTTACCGAAATTAACTTTACCCCCCTCTTAAGTTAAAAGACTGACTCAGGGGGATATTGCAATGTTTCAGATCGAATTTTCGACGGAAAGAATACAGCTTTATTAACCGGTGGACCGAGTTTTTTTTCGCGAAATTATTTTTATATTACTAGTTATCAGCAGGTGGAGTCCGCGTAAATTTGCTGAAAAAACAGGGTTTCCTTTATACTTGTTCTTTCCTTTCTTATAGGTTTTCACTGAGATTGGTTTTATTTTTGCATTACGATGTTTAAAAGTCAGCACAGATCAAAACCACGACCGAATTCGATTTTTGAGCCATTTTCAAATTCCTCGGACAACTTCATTCGTTTTGCGCATCATTTTTGTGAGAGTTGACGAAGTTCGAACCGAATGATGTCTCTGATGAAATGCGATTGAATTACGTATTCGACATTGGTGGAGTTTAAGTTATTGCGTTTGTGTGCATCATGTATAGAGTACCGCCAGGAGGTGGAGATTCAGAGCTTGCAGATCAATCAGTGTATAACCAATGACAAACAGTTTAATATGAAAGTGTACGTACTATTCGTTTTTATATATCACGAAAAGTATTCGCACGTTACTCCAAATAACATCAAACGGTCACAGGTCTGATCACATTAAAAATCATCGTTCGTGTTCAATTTTACGATCGACGGCGTGTTAATATTTAAAAACATCGAAAATGAAAAGGAAATTAATAGTTTTTGTTATTTACCGTGGTGCGGAGGCGCGCTTTTTTACTTTCTATGTAATATAACCGCTAAATACAGAAATCTGGAAAAGTAAAGGCGGATAATCCAAAAGTAGAAAGGAACTGGTCAGGGCCGTGTTCAGAATTACGAAGGGGAGGGGGGTTGGAAATTTTCTTCGCTTATTTATTTTATAAATAACAATACGTTTTTCACTAATATTCACACTATTAATCATTTCCATCATTTTGATTTATACATGAATAATTTACATAAATGAATTACCCCGTATATGAACATTAATAAAAATTACATATGTTATTGATTATATTCGTAATAAAAAGTTTTTCCTTAAGATATTAAGGAAGTATTTAAAAACATAGAGCGTATTTGTTCCTTTTTTTTTTTTTTTTAATCTAAGTAAAGTAAAAAGTGAGTTCCATACCCTTGAACAGGGCGTTGGGATTGTGAAGTTAAGGTTCACAATGTACTAAGCCCAACAGCACTAATGAGAGTAGGGGGGCCAGTTCCTTTCTCTCGGCCGCCTTTACTTTCCCAGATTTCTCTGGTACCCAATTATTTCAGGCTGGGTAGGCTTGGGAGCGATTTGGATCCCGGACGAGACAAGTCTCGAACCCGTGACCTCTGGCTTGGTAGCCAAGCACCTTCCTAAAAAATCATCAATATTTATTTTAAATGTTTGATTTTTTTCAATTTTTTTTTATATTTATAATAACTATTTCATTCCTAATAGAGGGGGGGGGGGGTATAACCCTACCCTCACCCCACCCCGTCTTGGAACTGGTCCCAGTATTCTCATAAGACCCATGAGATCCGTAAGTACATTATGAAAAGCTTCACTTCACAATCTATGATACCTTATTAATGATATGCGGGATTTACTTTACTTTTTTTTTTTTTTTTTTCTAAAAATATAATCATTGAAAAATCGAAAATATTCGCCAACTTTTTAAGAACTGCTTTATAGAATTTCCCAATAGGAGAGCAAAGAGCGACCGATTTCTAGACTCGCAATGTCACTCGTGAATTTCGTAAAAATTATTATAGCTGTTTCCGAAATCACGGGTAATTTATATTTTTACACATTTGTTTTTTCTTACTTTCAACTCTCATATTTTAATCAAATCTGTCCGCTACACTTCACGCAGTCGCCTTCATGTCGTACATAACACGTGTGTACAATTATTGTAATCAAATATCGGACTAACTTCGGCCTTTAAAACTATATTCAGCCAGCGCTAAATTGTTAATTTTACATAAAATGCGAAGGCGCAATGAAATAAAAACTAGCCAACTCTTTTTCTTTTATTCATACACCTGCGTGCCATCGTATCAGTGTTAGTCAACGGGCGTGTTTACAGTAAAGTATTTATTTAAAATAATTGCCTTAACACCACATCAGTGTCGTATTTAACGTTTCTTTTTCCTGTTTTTTCATCCTAGCTGCTGCGACATTTGAAGTTCCCTCCTACATTCATAGCAAGGCCGTGTCTACGGGGGGAAGGTTTGGGGGTTAAAACACCCCCATGAGAACTGAAATAGTTATTATAAATACACAAAAATCAGAAAAAAATCAAAAATTTAAAATAAATATTGATGATTTTTTATGGTTTTTTACCTACCTTTAAAGGAAAAAAGAAAAAAATATGCTTCATATTTTTAGGTACTTCCTTAATATCTTAAGGAAAAACTTTTTATTACGAGTATAATTAATAACATATGTAATTTTTATTAATGTTTATATTACATATATGTAAATTATTAATATATAAATCAAAATGATGGAAATTATTAATAGTACGAATATATTAGTGAAAAATGTATTGTTATTTATAAAATAAATATGTGAAGAATATTTTCAAAACCCCCCCCCCGTTTCCAAAATTCTGGGCACGGGCCTGATTCATAGGAACTGTTCAGAATGAAACTTCTTCCTGAATCCTCCCAGTATGTTTGCGCACCTGTGTAATTTACATATTAGTAGCGAGGTAAAATCAGTGAAAATGATAATTTTAACATTAAAGTAAAGTAAGTCTTATGGACCTTTGATAAGCCATCGTAGATTGTGAAGATTTTCATAATATACTTAAGGTTCTAAGGGAGATCTAAAGAGAATACTGAGGTCAGTTCCTTTCTACTTCGGATCTACACTTTTCCCCAGATAATTCTTTGTTATAACTAATATTCAATTTTAGATTAGATATATATACACCATTGGGGGGACAGTGACCTGGATCTGGAACGAAGCAACTCCCGAAAGACCCTATGATACTGCTTAATTTTAACATTAAATTGTAGCAAAAAAAAAAAAAAAATCGTAATAAATTGATATCTTCTCAAAATATATCCCATACAATATGATATGAAAATATACTTATTGTGTGATGTTGATTTAAACAAACAACACTAACTTTTTAATACACAATTCTAATTATGTATTGCGTATTAAAGTTTTTGTGTTGTTTGGTTTAAATTAAATATCCCATATAGTTGATGTACTCGTCTGAGACTATTCACTCCATCAAATACACAGATTACCCCTTATTATATATTGCACTCTCCTCACCATCCGAAATTCTCTGGCATCCGGTAAAAAATTACATCTCTTTCCTTGTTGGTGTATGAAATTTCATAAGCCTCCAGCCGGTGCACATATAATCTGCGAGTGAAATAGAAAAAGAAAAAAACATAGCCATTTCAATCTTTAACGAGGGGCGTCATTCTGATTAACAACGATTACCTAAAGTTCCTTTTGATTTTTTTTTTTTTTTTTTTTTGAACTCCGATGATATCGGAAGAAGAAAATTATATTAAACGAAAACTTGACATCTTTGCAGGTGAGAGATTAGACACAAGTGCTGCTACGGAACGAACGTAATTTAATAATCATTCTAGTTCAATATCCCGTGCTACCGCCGATTTAAACAGAATGCGGTGATGAGCAATTATTCAAGTGAATGTATATTAAGAGTGCGCGCGGTCGCCTATTCGTCGCGTATTATTTACGAACAATAAAACCAGTAGAAGCGATTACAAATCATTTCGTCGCCGCCGCGTTGAAACAAACGCAAGCGATTATTCGAGGAGCCGGGGAAAGCTGCTAGAGCGATTGCGAGCGCGAATGGAAAAGTTGTCGGGAGGAAATTCCTTCGATACTAGGCCAGAATGGTGCGAAATCGTTCATTTAAACGTGTGTAGTACACATGTAAATGGAAAACTAAACCAGGCCGTTAAAGTGTCGCGAGTATGCAAAGGCGAACACAATTAATAATACGCTTTTAAGCCATTAATTTCCATCCAATTAAATAGAGTGCCTTAGCCAGGCCGTTCCTCGTCACTTAATGTGCATCATCTAGTAATTCGGATTTCGTTAAGTACACTAAATGTATCGGTCGCGTACATGTGATTTCAGTCGGTCTGTATAAACAACACGAATCTACACGTAGCCTCTTTAAATTTATGTATCGACCCGGTGCTGCATTTATACATTGGTACGCATCGGTGAATTATTTAAATGGAACGCGCGCCGCGATCTTGGCTCTTTTTGTGAATAATCAATGACCGTAAAACTCGGTTAATCGGATAGAATGCGAAATACCCCGCCATAAATGTAGGTAAATTGGTTGAAATTTCGAATTAGGCAAAAAGAAATTAGCCGAAAATATGTTTGCGTTTTTCGGCATTTTGACTTTCGAAATGGAACTTCTCTCGTTTTAGCTTATTCTTTTGTTCCGCCGGATATTTCAATTATCGTATCGTCACCGACATGATATTGTGAAATTCTCCGAAAATAATAAAGACATTCCCAAACAACCCGCCTAAACGAAATCAGTATCGGCTACTGAACATAATTGTTCCGATAACAGACAGGGCGCATATGCAAACAAATGTTTAATGTAAATTACGACGAGGCGGTTTTAACCGAAAAATTTTCCGACTTAATTCAAACGAATCGCGAGAGTTTTAAACTATCCCCCCCCCCCGTGACTTTCACTTTTTGGCCAGCTTTATATTACTAAGCACATAATTGCATCTTTTTTTCCAACAATTTTAATAATGTATTACTTTTATTTCTTAATTTCTCTTCGAAATGGTTTTTTAATTTTCACCTCATTTCCAAAAGACGATTCTTCCCTCTGAGCGCATCTATTTCTCCTCTCTATTTTTGTATTTCAAAAGGCGCGTCACGTCCATCGGGAAAAAACACAAACGCATTATTATTAGGGGAGGTTGTCTAAACAGTATCGGTAGCGGTAGTCTATAGTTCTAAATAGTAGGCATTCAAATTGACAAATATAAGATACGTCTTTCTAGATTTAAGGAGTTTTCTCAGAATTTATAGTTGATTTATGCGCGATTTTAATTAATCAGTCCACAGCAATAATATTCACATTTTGTCTCAGGCGATCGTAACAATTCCAACACGATGGAATCGATTGTGTTATCACGATACAAATTCAGTCTCGTTAGTGTGTCTGCCTTTTACACATCAGTCGACGCACATATGATGGTATGCATGTTTGCCATTACCTTCCGCGTGGTTATTAGTGGTTTTAATTTAATTGTTTATTACCGAAGTAAGGAGGCAGGAAGCAAAAACTGTGCTCAAAGCGTAGGCGACAGATTGCAGAGAGAGTTGAACGCCGTATGGAGGGAAAATTGAAAAACCAAAGATAAGACGGTAGATTAGGCTGAATGAAGAGATAAAAGCAATCAGGATTTGAAAATGAGGAGGAATACGAGTGTAACCATGGTTTAGAAAGAGCCGAAGTGGAGAGAAGATTAATATTGTGAGATGAAAAAACGCTGAGAAATTCACCGGTAGAAGAGGATGTACGAGTTAGTGTATCGGCCGAGTCGTTACCTTCGATTCCAGGGCGCCAAGGAATCCACAGTAGGTCAATTTGGATGGAGTGAGGAAGGAAAATGTTATGGATAAGAAAGCTTATGAGAAGGATTACGTAATCAGCAAAGAGAGAAGGAAAAGTAGAGGAGATGGCTTGTAGGACACTGTGGAAATCTGATATAATAAGGATTTTTGTGAGAAACTAGGGATGAAGCAACAAAAATGACGGCACACAGAAAATAGCAATCGACTCGGTACAGAAAACTGAACAGAAGGAAGGAAATTTGTGAACGTTTCAGAATAATTTAAAGAAGGACAGAAGAAGGCCGAGCCAACTCCACTGGCTGCTTTGGAGCCGTCAGTGAAGATCGCAAAGTGATTAGGGAAAAGTAAGCCAAAAGTATTTAAAAACTCTGATTTGACAACATGATGAAAAAAAGGTTTGGTAGGGCAAGTTAAGAATAGGCAATTGATAGGATGTAGGTGTGTAGAGAAAATTTGAAAGAAAAGTATGGCAACTTATCGTATGAATAAATATATGGAGAAAACTGAGAGAAACGGGTGAAAATGAGAGATAGTATTGGAGTTCTGTTGATGGCAAATCGCCAGTTGCGGTGGATGTAAAAATAGGAATTAACAAGGGAGGAATAAGAAATAGGTAGACGTTTGATTAAAAAGCGGTAACCTAGATAGGATCTTTGAACGAAAAGAGGAGGGACGAGTGATTATAAAGCACGGATAGGACTAGACTTCGTAGCTCTCAGACAAAGACGACGACAAACATTCTGAACACGGTCGAGTTTGGAAAGTAAGGATCTGGAGGAATTTCCATAGATAAAACAATAATAATCAAGGATAGAACGAATAAAGGATTCGTAGGGTATTAGTAGAATGCATGGCTCTCGTATCACAATTAGTACGGGAAAGAGACTTTATCAGGTTGAGCCTTTTGAAGGAAGACAGGTAGCGAGATGGTTGATGTGATTATGGAACGAAAGGCGACTGTCCAGAAAAATGCCTAAATAGCGGAAATAGGAAGAAAGAGGGATTGCATCGTTATTTATGACGAGACTAATTAGAGGGCGATCAAAATGACAAAGAGTAAACACAAGAACAGAGGATTTATTAGATACAAAATTGAAAGATGGGTATTTGATAGACAATTTTTTTAATGATGTTAAAGAATTTTAGAGCTGGGAGTTAACAGAAATATTTTAAATTTTACAACCAGTGCTTTCTATTGTTCGGCACGCAGAACAATTACAGTCGTTATTTTAAATATTTTTCTAGCTGCATCTTAAAAGAAATGAATACCGGCGGCATTAAAGAAATTATTCAGTTTTCTTTCTATTAAGATTAAATTCGTTTCAAACGGGTTTTGATCATGTTTTTTATATGAAATAAAATATCATTTGCGTTTTGTCCAATAATATAATCGTTTCTCGAATTCACTCAATATTAGGTGTACTCGATTAAAACGATCTCTACCGGAACCTATCCTGAGTTTGGCAATGTCTACTTTCGCTGACGTTATTTTATGTTCCTCTTAGCGTAAATTTTTAACTTTCAAGTACACACATCTTGAACGAGATTAAATCTCTGGAAAAAAACGACAACCCTGACTGTTGGTCCGTAAACGAAAGAAGTAACAAACAAGGGCTGCTCTGTTTGGTTTATCATAAATTTTATGCGCGAAACACACACACACACACAGCCATGAAAAATAAAAATAGACGGGCTACTACAACTTTTTTGTCATTTTGTTTAGCATGTGAGAAATTTCGCGCTTTTAAAGAAGTGAGTGGTAATGGAGAGAGCGAACAGGACGGCTTAAAAGAGTTAAAATGGGGTGTTAAGTGTATGATTAATCGTGTTCCGAATGATTAAGGGAGGGGACGGAACGAGTGAGCCGTGTTCCGATTTGGTCGCTGAGGGGAGAACAATTGGACAAAGTTACTTTTAATTGAAGTAACGTTCATTAGTGATAAGGTGCCGATGGCGGGGCGATGATTTAGCAGCGAGGTACTGCAGCGGCTAGGATCGCAGGCGAGGATTTTTAAATGGGCCGGAAAAGCCGCTCAAACCGAACGAAGCTGCTTCACTCGTTGATTTGTTCGAATCGAAATATTTTTCTCATGAATATTCATTGGCAAGAGAAAGAAAATATTCATAGCCAGCGAAGTTGGTTAGTTATTTTTCAATCGTCTGGAAGAGTTGACTAACTTAATTACTCAAACAACTGATTGCTTCCAGCTAGCCAACAGTTGTGACGCGCTCTTTGTTACGTTTTTCTAATTAATTCAAATGCGGACGCTGCGATGTCGGTGAAAGTTCATCGCGAATTTTTCACTGACAACTGTTGTTTCTTTCGATGTAGAACAAATTATGCTCTTAAAATGTTACGGCGGATTTTCGCATAAATTATTCCTCGCAAACATCGCGAACTGCGGTCAAGTTTTGTTTTTCATTAGCTGTTTTCCAGCGAATTCATTTAGAATAACATAAATGCAGGGTTGACACTCGCGCGAATAAATAGGGTTTCATTAAAAAAAGGATGATCAGATTATTGGTTTGCTTGGAATTTTTTTTTTTTTTTTTTTGGAGTTGATATTTTCACACTTAATATTTATAACTGAAAATTTATATAATGATACAAAATCAAAAAATTTGCGGTCAATAAATATAGTTTCGCAGTTAACCATCGACAGATAATATTTTTTTTAATCGCCATTAAGCAGAATAAATATTTTTTTGACTAACAGATTTTATGAGAATTTAGTGCAGCAATCTGTTTTATTTTGTTTTTTTTTTCTACATTTTTAACTAAAACGATAGAATATATTTATGAGGTTTCCGTAACAATTTACAATTATTATACCGATGATCACTGTATTTGATAACCTACATCTGATAATTAGCGGCGGATGATTATTCTTTCTGGAAGTGTACAAAAAAGCATAAACAACCAAAAAATTGCATTTCTCCGATAAAGCATGGCAACGGGTCTTGGGCGAAAGGTCCAAAGCAAAAGGCGAATTTATTTGCCGCCTACTTGGCAACAGTTTTTAAGCCGAACTTAACGGCTGCTACGGACATAGAAGTCGATGACTTTTTAAAAAGTCCTAGCCAGTTATTTTCTCCTATCAAGTCAGCGTCATTTCAAGAGGTGATACTTAAAACGCTGAAAAGGAAAAAGAGTTCCCGTTTTGATTTATTAAGCGCGGAACTATTGAATAGACTTTCACAAAAGGCTGTAATGTTGCTGACATTTATATGTAACGCAATATACTTCGCCTATATTATTTTCCGAGTTTTATTATGATTGCGAAACCGGGCAAAAATCCGCATGCTGTTACGTCTTATCGTTCCATTTCCTTGTTGCCTGTTACGTCGAAGGTAATGGAGAAATTTACATGAAATAGATTGCAGCCATATATACATAATTCCAGCACGTCAATTCGGTTTCTTAAAACAGCATTCCACAGTGGATCAGCTGTATAAAGTGATATTAGGAAAAAAATTTGGAGATAAAAAATGTGTATACAGCGGCATTTCTCGATGTCCAACAGGCTTTTGATAAAGTTTGGCATAATGATCTATTATATAAATTAAGAATTCTGTTATCTACTAGGTTAAATCTCTTGTTGAGTTCATATCTGCATAACCAATATTTCCAGGTGCGCTACGAGCACTAGTTTTTTCTGGGACCCACGCTGTATTTGATATATACAGCAGACTTTCCTGTAACGGAAAATTCACGACACGGCATTACTTGCGTCACATTCAGATCCGAAGATAGAAGCGACACAATCTTCAGAAGGCCCTTATCGAGGCGGATAGCTAAAAAGTGTGAAGTTCAGGTCAACGAAAGTAAACCGGTAAACGTTCATTTCGCGAATAGAAAAGTCATAACCCGAACTGTCAGGATAAATGGACCGGAGTTGCCTGTGAGAACAACAGTCAATTACTTGGGATTACACCTAGATAGTCGCGTAACATGGAAGCAGCACATTGAGACAAAGAAAAAAGAAATAGATATTCGCGTTAAAAAACAATGTACTGGCTTCTAGGAAGAAATAGCGTTTTAAGGTATTGCTAATAAACGTTTGATATACACAAGTATGTCTTGAAGAAATCTATTTGGACCTACGGAGTACAGCTCTGGAGTTGTGCTAAACCTACAAATCTGAAGATAATACAGACCGTGCAGAATAAAATCCTTAGGCTCGTAACCAAGGCGCTATGGTATGTATCAAATCTAACCTTGCATCAGGATTTAGGGATAGGGTATGTGACAGATGTTATTAAAACTCATGCTCGAAGACGCGCAGGAAAACACTTGGAAACTCATCCTAACAAACTTGCTGCTGGACTACTACATACTGTTAATGATAGGAGGCGGCTGAAGCGTAAGAAATGACCTTGTTTAAGGTAAAGATCATCTTGTAGGTACCATTTGGTACTCCTCCCTTCATGCTTAATATTTCCCTTGTTAAGAATATTGCTAAATGACCTAGATGGCCAGTTTGCAATACAATAAAAAAAAAAACTCCCATTCGTCGGTTTATTTTGATAATTTTGAATACTAGTAGCTAATTGACTGTAATAATAATTACAAAAAAAAAAAAAAAAAATTTTAATTTTTGAACTTGGAAAATACTGCGTTCCCCAGGAATCAGATTGTAGATTACTATTATTATTATTATTATTAAATAACAAGAAAAATATAATGCGATTAAAACAAAAATTAAAAGATAAATATCGAAATTAAAGGGACTAATTGAAAATGTTAAGCATTTTTAATAAATTAATTACGAACGCGGCATAATTCGAAAGAATTATAATGTGAATTAGCGTCGCAAACGTTAGAAAGAAGTGTTTTTTGTATTTATTTTTTTTCTTTTAGGATCGTTAGCTGAGAGAATTACCCGGTATTCGATTACATTAGTGTCAGAGAGGGAGAAACGAATTAGATTTGAAAGAAAGAAGTGACAGAGATCAATGAGACGATAAATTCAAAGAGTCGGGAGGAAACAATTTTTTTTTTTTTTTAAATACATATACGTTAGCACGTGAGCAATGATAATTTCAACAGGCGACGGTAATATTTCTCTACCGGAACACATTTAACACTATTGCTTCGCAACATTAGAGGTAAATTTTGAATTTTATTACATTATATAATAAATAGCCAAAGGTTGTGTACGATTGAGAAAAAAAATAAAAAAAGAAACAGAAACACACTGCATATAAGGATTAAACACTACGCGGAATGTTCGACGTTTTGTTGTTTTTTATTCAAAATAAAAAAAACTAGAGAACGCTATTTTTTTTGATTCTTTTTAAAATTTTCCCGCTTCATACGGTATTCGTTAAATATGTTATTATCCACTATGCTTCATTTATCAAAAACAGTTCAAATGACCGATTTATTCGCATTATTATTATAATTTTTTCCTTTTTTACCGCTACTTTTTGTCCCTTTTTGCTAGTTTCGGAATCGAATGTCTTATGAATAATTTATGTGCTAAAGTGGGGTCTAGAAGTGTGCCGTAGTCGAAGTAGTCGGTGGAAGTGCTGAAGTATCAAGTCGGCAGGTCTACATAATTCTGATTTGTCCTCCCTTTGGCGTTATCGAATATTGTATTTTGCTCTTTGTATATATATATATATATCTGTATATGTGTGCGTATCTTTGTGCATGTGTATGTGATACGCGAGGAATACTGTTAATACATCAACTACTAAAGCAATCTCCTATTTCTTTTACCGAGTTAGTGAGTGTAGTTTAAGTTATCAGTATCGAGCTAACTGCTGCTAAGTCTTCTGTTATCATTATCCTTGCGAGTAGCGTGCGCTTTTTTATCACGATAAGTAATTCAATTCCTTGTCCTAACGTTGTGACTTTTCCTCTGCCCGGAATGAGATGAAAAATCTGTTTCTTCAATTGTAAATGTTGTTAATAAATGTAACTGACGCGCGGGAAATTTTGACGACGATAAACCGGATTTCGTTCACTACTAATACACCGTGCTCTGTTGGCAACGTCATATTTTACAACTTTCAATGTAACTTTTACTCCGATTTTCATTCTATAAATATTTATCAACTTCCTACAGTATTTCATCGTTTTTTTCTGTTTTTTTTTTGTTTTTTTTATTTTTTATATAGCATAATTTTCATCAGTCCAATCGCTTTTTTTAAAACAAAAATATTAAGTAGGCAAACAGATAAATAAATATATATTGTATATGTATGTCAACGGCTGCGATTTTTACAAAAATTGTATAATGTTTTTACATCGATTATGTGTAAAAATGGCATGGCAATTAAAACTGATTTTTCCATAATAATTACAGATGAATATTATTATGCGGGAGTCCGTCCGGAGGGTGTTCCCATGGTGGGGAAGCATCGAGTGTTCATATACAGCAACAACTTCTTAGACATTTTGTACTATAAAACAGAATAAATGGCATTCGAGATATTCAAATTAGCGTTTCCTTACAGTTGAAAAAAATTACTACTCACCGGTGGTAAAACGGAGGAAAGTTAGGCAACTTTGAAATTACAAATATTTTCGTTATCATCGGTAAGCCGACCGGGGAAGCGTAAGCAAAAGATTTGATCCACGGGGATTTTATTAGAAAAAAAAAAAAAAAAAAATGGCCAACTAATATTGCTACATACTTTGTTGAAAAACATTAATAGTCTTAAAACAAGGCTATACTAATAAAAAAAGCCATTGAACATTAAAAACGGTTTTGCGGGCGATGAATTTTGCAAACTCTGCTCCGCTGATGTTTGCTTAAAAATTCCAATACAACGTAATTAAATATTGCCAGCGACTTTGAACGATTATCGTTCTGTAAAATATCGGTGTGGATCGTTGCACTGAACTGAACAAGGATCAGTATGTTGCAATCGAGTTGTTGTAATGATCAAAGTAGGGATCGAAATTCTTTGTCGATTGTTAGAATGACTCCTCGGACAAAAAAAAAAAAATCCTAATTGTAACTGTTAACCGGATAAAAATGTTGTGCGTAAAGCCATAGCTGGCCGACTGATGGATGTATGCACAGTGAAAGGATTTTCATTTTCGATTCTCACCTGTCCGTTCGATGTTCATTACAAGTTGTCAAGCAATATTACCATGCTACAGCGTTCACATTGAGAGAGCTATTTAACGAGAACAATGAGCTATGAAGAAAAGAACAACATGGTGTGTAATGAACTTGAATTCAGGCTGTTTAATTGTTATTTTTATCGAATAGTACGTCCGAATCCCGAATCTTTTTAAGTAATTCGTAAGGAGCTGCAAAATTATTAGGTATTATTATCTCTCCATCCGCACCTTCGTTATTTGTTTTGGAAAAATATTATTTTACGAATTATATTTAGTGGAAATTATCCGATAGAAAGTGTACAACATCATCTCGAACAAGTTGATACTCAGTGGTCATATTCGATTGTTGAAACTTTTTGTCGGTGTAATGAAGTACCGTTCTGCGAACCTAATTCTTAATGTTCGGGTGGAGCCTATGGTGCTGAAAGCACGGTAGATGGAATTTTTTTGATCTGTTGCGACAAATCTGATGATCGGTTGATCCCAAAAAGAGTCCATTTTCTCCAAACTTGGCTGTTGTTTTTTTGTACTTTTGGAAAAAAGAAAAATTCAGATAAAATAGTGCAAATAAAAAAGACTAAATGCCCCCCCTCCTTTCGATTGAATGTAAATAATTCGGATGGTATTTGAACCGCCTTCGTCTGCTACATCCGGGAGTAACTCTATAACTGAAGCTCGATAATAGATTTCGAAAGTGTAGATACTTCGCATAAATTGTAGATACCGAAAAAATACCCAACTAATCCGACCGATCTGTAAATTATTTAAATACAGTGAAATATAACGACTTTGAAGAGTCTGGCTCGTATGTGTACTATCCGCATTATTTTAAAATATTTCTTTTTAAATTCTTTTTAATTTCTTTTTCTGTATTTTGTTTTGTTAGGTTTACCTCGAGTTAGATTTCACGTTTCTTATCTTATTATTCTGGCTTTCAATTAAACTATCTGACAATTGCGGTGATTTTCTGTAGTTTCGGAAGCGGCTTTATCGGTGCGATTGATGAAGTTCGTTAGTGAGACGGTTATTGTACGTCGTTCGTTTAATATTTCCGATTATTACGGGTGTTATTTTGCGGTTTTTGTCGTTATTTTTCTCGAGGCTTTTTCGTTCCTCTTTTATTTATAATATTCCCCCTTACACCTTCTTTCACAAATTTTTTTTTTTTTTTGTTTGTTACTTTTCCAATAAAATGTGTATTTGAAAACAGCCTTTTTCACGACTACTTCTCGTTATTTTATTCGGTGGTTTAACCAGTGTATGATATACATTTTTAATCCCCCCCGGAAGAGCTTTTTTTCTTTTGATTTTACTTTTTTTTTATATTATAAAGTCAAAATTTCGAGCGGCTAAACAATTTTTTGTTTTTAATCAAAAACATTTTTATTCTTCCCCAGGCATATATAATAATTCAGCGCAGCATTTATCGTCAGCAGATATTATAATCGATACAAACGATAAAGTTTAATCAATGCGGTATTGATTATTTGTGATTATTTCGATTTTAAATTAGATTACAAATTCGGGTTTTTTCAGAGAGTCTTCAAGCGATGCTGGAACGGAAACTTTAGAAAAGTTAGATCTTAACTGATCGAAGAAGAAGCTTAAATTTTACGATTTTATCCGGTAAAATAGTTTGATGGAAAAATTTTGGAAGTGAAAAAAAGCATCACGACAAATGTGATTTTTTTTGCGTCAGCGAAAGGTAAGTAAAAGTACACGCGTCGCTGACTTAATCGTGATTCGTCGTTAAGATCTACGACCACAAAGAGTTTTTGTCAGTTAAATTACCGAAAAAAGAAAAAAAAAAAAAATTGCTACTCGGAAATTCGACGGGGATGATAGATATATGTATACACGTAAATTTTGTAGACTGCAGCGCACTATTTTATAGTTCACCAGGAGGACCCCATTTCGAGATGTACAAAAGCTTTGTTACCGCAAACAAGCTTCAGGGAAGGAAATGGCGCATTAATTATTCGTGACGATACCGAAATAGTCGTACGATGAAACCTGAATGCGGGGAGGTACGCGAGTAATCGTAATTCTTACGCACTTACGTAATTTATTCGCAATTAAATTACTTGACCCCATGTATAGGTGCTAAAAATCTGCGGGGTGATGGAGCCTTATTTTATTTGTAAGGCTTTAAGATGATACAGCGAAACTTTGAAAATTCAATTTCAGTCGTTTCAAAAGGGCTTTTTGAAATCCCAGCATTCGGAATTGAGAAGATCATAAGGAATTAAGTGTTAATAAGGAGAATATTTTTTTTTTGTTGTCGGATTTGGCCAACGTCGCTTATTCATTGGAATGTGACAAATTTTAGAACTTTTTAAAACACGGTTGAACGTGTTATATATAAGCGTGCTTTAGCAAGATGCATTCTATCGTTAATTGTATATATCGACTTTACGCTGAATTTTCGGCGAATGCGCATTTACGCGATCATTGAGCGTTCAGGTGAAATAATTAAAGAGCTGACGTTTATAATTTCCACCTTGTCCCGCTCGGCAAAGAAGACTATGTGAGAAAGTCAACATTATACTTGCATTAGCCAGTTTCAAATATACACGCGCGTTTGCTGGAATTTTGTCAGCTGGCTCTGCTCGCAAACCATGTTAATTTTCGTTTGTACGGAAATTCGAAATGCTTGCAGATAACAGTTAATTACTGATCACAAGCGGAGTTGGCGTTGTGGTAGTATCGCTGCAATTTAAAAATCCATGTCGTCGGTTATCGACGATAGTAATATGAAAAATAGGAAATTTCCGAATCACATTTGAAACTAGCTGACACTGTCGCGTGAATGTTGCGCGAATATCTGTATCTTGTTGGGCATCGAATATCTTGAAATATGTGTGTGCTTTACGAATTTCGGTAAATTTACACCGTCGAAGTGCCTTCACTTTTAACGGACGCTATCTACGAAAGTGCTTATCGTTTAGCTGGTTTCGCAACATGCAGTATCTCCTCTGGCGTGTTGCTTTATGTAGGATCGATTGGCACCGAAAGAAATGTCACGAAATGGAGTTAATGGAAGAGACGCTTGCTGCTCTTCATCGATTGCGTCAGAATTCGGTTGCTCGCGATTCTGATGGCAGGTTCATTCGCGTACCGTTTAAAGTTGATCATAGACATCGATGTGGTTTGGGAAAAAAAGCGCGACAAAATCAAAGTTTACGTGACTCTACGAAAGAACTTCGGAAGCGATGTTTCTTCCTGCGAGTGTATTACGAAGCCGTTTTTGGAAGAACTATGCAACTCGTAGAAAGTCAAGAAATATCGCGTTTCGAATCTTTTTCGATTGATATACGTACTGCGGGATTAAATTCATCCCCCGTCTATCTGTCGGCAGATCGTCTACACCGAAACCCGTTCTATCCAGTACTTTTTTCATATGCGCTCTTACTATCTTCTCAACGACCAAGATTTACGTCGAAATAAATTCGACATTTTGGCCTAACAAGCGCAAGATAGGCCGGCCTGCCAGCAGTCAGGAAACACAATGTAAAAAAAGAAAAGCCCGTTGCAAATATTCAACAAAAACCCTTAAGAGAAATATCATTTTTCAGAGCTATACGAGATAATTTTTTACTCCCAATTAGGGACAAAAATTTCGCTTGCAATAACCAATAGAAATTAGTGTAATAATACAATTGCAGCAATATTAGTCATCCGCGGTACGTCGATCAAATTTAATTCCGTGCGAGTAGATGTGTCTGACGTTCATAAAGTGCGTTCTAGAAATAGCATTCTGCATAAATTTTGTACATTCTAAACCATTAAAGAAACGAAAAACATCACAATTTTTACACCGGACCGCTGCAACAAATCCATTTTTCCCCTAGCTCAGATACGATTAAATATACACTTGAACAACAACAAAAGTACAAAAACTGCCAAGCTCATCTCACATAGCGAGCCTCGTTTTAACAGTTTTCGATGATACCAAAACAACTCGGTAATGAACCTCTCGTTGTCGAAAAACCGCGTCCAAAAACAACGTGTTTTCTTCGTAACGATCGCATCAGCCATTTTGTGACATTAATCTGGAAAACTACGAAGCTCGTTCTTTGTGTAATTTTCCTTATTTCCGTACAATGTTCGTTTTACATTCAAATCTTACCGATCATCGTTTGATTTCATTTTCCATTTCCACTGGAGCGCTGTTGTTGATGTTCCACGCGTGTGCAGAAATGTACGATAGCATCTCCGATAAAAACCTCGTACATTTTAACGCGGTTCGATTTTGTCCGTTGTTCTCGAGAGTCCGTTTTATCATCGCAGTCGTAATAGCAAATAACTCGCGGTCATGACGCCGGCAGTGAAAAGGGGTGCCGATGTACTAAACTACAATGGAAAGCCTCTGAAAGGGAACAAAAAAATGTAAGTCTGCAGCCCGAGAACGGTGCCAGTTGAAGAGTATGAGGTGCAGTCGACTGACTACTACGCGTCCAATTCAATTTGCCTCATTTAGCATAATAAGTATATCGACTGGCGCTCCTAATAACATGCACTGCGGCTGGAAATCAAAATCAACAAGGCAACCGAACCGTTGCGCGCACTCGTCTTATATTCCTTTTCCAGCATATTGTACAAATACCTTCCAGGTATCGGAAATGTGCACGAACATCTACTGTCAAAACAGTCATCTCTATTCAACGGCCGCGTTCACATCGGACTCGTTTAAGCAGAAATACTTCTGCCATCAAGTACCCTCTTCTATGCAACACGGCCTAACGCACAAATAATTGCCCCTTTGCCAGAGCGTTTCGTTCGTTGTTTTTCTGATTCGGCGCCAATCTTCCCGTACGCCTCTAAATCTAAATCAATTCGGTACATTCGGGCTGTTGTCGAAATAATAAATAACGAAAACGCCGCGACTATTTTCGGTTTTTCATTATTCCCCTGCCGTTACGATCCGAGATGCAGTGGTGCGCGCGTACATTTTCACAGTTCCATCGTAACCTTAAACATACAATTGCATAATTTTACCATATTTATTAAAATAAACTTATTTCGAAGGGGTTTTCTTATTGTTGATTGTCCCGAATGAACATTTTGAAGTGGTCTATGTAAACTCTAAAGGTATTCCCGGTAAATCTTAACCTTTTTTCTATTTCGTCGCTATTATATAATTTGAGGTGTAATTTGTTTAGCGATTAATTTCCGGTGTTGCTTGAGAAATATTTACCACAGTGCTTAGTCGTGTTGCACGTCTAAATGCCAATTATTACACCTCGTTTATATGTGCACTTCACCAATCTTTTAACTTACACATATATTAATTTATTACGTTTTAAATTAATATTTGTTTGTTTCCCATTTTATTACGGATTCGTTTAATTGTTTAAAAGTGTAGTGTATGTTTATCCAGTTGCGCTGATACAATTTTTTTTTATTCGTATCATTACATATTAAAATCGGCTAAAAAGCAAGGGCGGGCCAAAGAAAAAAACTAAAAAAAAAAACAATTACATATTTTAATGAAACTCGTTCTTGCTGGAAAAAAAATTATGCGGATTTCAAAAGTACAATGCATCGAAGAATTATATGCGACCGCTTGCTGTTCTGATACAGTTTTTGTTTTATTTTCACCGATCTTCGAGTAGTTTTGCGATAAGTAAGATATGATCGGAATTGAAGTCTGCTACCGGGAGTAGACTGAAATTTTCTTAATCTCACGTTGGTTAAAGTGTGATAAATCTGATTTCTAATCGGATTTGTTTTATTATCACCAAAAAAAGAGTTTTCCATGTATACAGGCGACGGCTCGGTATAACTTAAAAACCATATGTTCATTATGACGAGATTACATCCACAGAAATCAAATAATTATCGTTGCCAACTCCGCGAAGGACCCTACCGAGTTACGTCGTCTACCAGATTCTATTTTAGCATTAAACTGACCCACAGTTATCGAAATATCTCGTTTACGAAACTTACAGTCTTCTAAATAATAAAGTCAAATATACTTCATCTACTGTCTCGTAATATTTATTGTAAGTTCAGTTGTGTTATAGCGTAAGTCTGTATGAAATTCATGTCACATTGGACGAATTTCGCTAAGTACATCACGATACACTCTGAAAGGGATGTAAAATCTACGTCCTACATGTTACATTATTAAAAGTCAATTTTTTAATACAACCATTAACAACGAAAGTAAAAATACTGTAAACGACATTTTCACTGTAATCTATTACTTTTTCATTGCCCAATTTTGCATTATTTATTTATTTATTTATTAATTAATTAATTTATTTATTTATTTATTTATTTATTTATTTATTAATCGAATATAAACGTCGATTTTGAATTTTTTTAATCTTGATATTCCATAACTATCCTTAATGCGATTGTATTTAGTTGTTGTTCCCCTTGTATTTTCAACCATTGCAGCACCGTAATAGTAAATAATTAACCGGAAAAAATAGGGAAAAAACGTAAAAATAAAAACAAAACAAATTACTAGCTACGTTCGACATATTTGTTACAGTTACGAGCGGTAATCTGTCAAAGTTACGGAACAGCATCATTTTTATACGCAAATCAGAACAAAGATTCACATGCCGTTAATAAAAATTGTACTATCGCAATTACAAAGGATTAACGTCCAGATTGATCAATTGAAAAGTTAGCGTACTCAGGTCTCACTTGCTATTTTCAGTTTATATCTATAGCATTTTCCTACAATCCACTTAGAAACGAAATAATTTCGTTACTTGACCAAAAAATTGTAAGGTAATACGCCACGATGTTTGAAAAAAACGTTACATTTGAGACGAAGACGATTTTCTTTAATTTTCGATAGAAAAAAAACATAGCAGCGAACTGTCGGCAGTTACATTTAATCTATACTTTTAATCGCGGGGATAAGACGTCATGCGTGAAAATTCTTTTAATGCAATTATATAAATTAAGAGCCGGACGCAGATATTATTTAGAAAATTTATCGAACCAGTTAAAATTTACTAAAATTGCAACAACTTATATTGTGATATTGAGAGAAAATTTAAAAAAAAAAAAAAGAGCTAATAACAATGTCAAATATTGCAGAAATGATCTAAACTTTTTTTTCTGTTGCTTTTGTTTTTACCGTTTTTCTAATAGCTTGAAAATAAGAAATATGATCACTGCACACCATTTGAATATGTTTGATGGGTGCGGGTCGTTCTGAAAATTTGTCACAAAAAATGTTGTTCCCAAAAAGCGTTAACGATAAAAACATTTATTTAAATCGTGCCCAGTAATTCTAGCTCACTATCAACGTTTCTACAGTGATGGCATCAAAAGGTAAAGTCGAATAAACATCGCGCAATCGTAAACAAGGAGAACAAGAGCGAAATGCATTTCCGGAATCTGTGCGCGATACTCCGTTTTCGTCTCACGCCGACGGAAAGATAAAAATCTATGCCCTGCATAGAGTGCCCCTCAGGTACACGTGCTAACAAAAACAAATAGAGGCTTCTTGGATTTCTATTGACGAGCTAAAAATTGTTTTCTTCCGTCGGGTGAATTTCAGAAAAGTACGCAGACTTTTTTTCCAATTTGCTTTCGGGGTACTTCGCTGCATGGCTAGAACATTCGTCACCGAGTGATTATGTAATCGGTAAACACCCAGCAGTCATCGAATAATCTGAAAAAGGGAATCTCTTTAGAAAAATTATTACCGGTGACGCTTAAAATATTATCACTACGGAGGAACATAAATTGAAAAATAAAAAAAATTTTATGTATAACTCCGGTTTTATTAATTACCACGGATAAATATATAAAGATTCGAATAAAGACAATTGGAAATACTTATATTTTTATTTTTAGATAGAAAAGTAGAAAGAAAGTAGTAAAGAGGAATAAATAGGCAGGCGCTTAATAATCAAAAAGCGATAACCTAAATAGAGTATTTAGGAATGAAGAGAGGACGAATATAGGAGATTCAGCGAGGATAGCCGGAACTGGGGTAGGTACATCTTCTTTGCGTAATATAGCCGGACAAAATTTGATCAAAATGTTCTTATCAGAAGGTAGGAACAATATGAGAATATTAAAAGTTTTAAAATTAAAGGGGGTCAACGAATGCGAGCGACTTAAAGTATTACTTATACGGATGGATCCGAATAAAGATGATAAATTTGAAACCTCTGAAATGCGATGTAAAAGGACGGGGTCTAGATATTAGATTCGTAAGCCAACACCTGGATTTTTATACGTTTACGGAAGAAAAAAAAAACAGTAGAATTTTAGGTTGTGCTTTAAAATATTCACACTGGAAATAAAATAGTTTACGAATGAAAAAAAGAAATTACAAATATTTTATCTAAAAATAAGAAAAGAAAAAAAGGAAAAAATGTAATAAAAATATATTAAAAAAAGTGCAAAAATGTTTTTACTCGATAGATCGTACCTTAATTAAAGTGTCTTGCTAATTCATATTGCAAACAGCAATTAAAAATATCCCGATGAAAATTTTTCGTTACGCTTATTATTTAATGTGGTTTTTAATTGTTGCAGTCTGAATTACCAACACTCTGAGGTATGCGGTTCAAGAATAATCACAATATCCCTCCCCCTTTACGGTATTATATTTTACCGAATGAAATGTATTTTTTTTTTTTTTTTTTAGGAAGTATTTATTTTTTAGTTTTAATGCGCTATGATTAAATTTTCAAAGTAAAAGTTTTTTTTTTTTCCAACTGTTTTATTATTTTGCGGCGTAATTGTTAAATATCGATTTCGTCGTAACCGCGAAAAACTCGTTAATTATAGTAATAATCACAGACGCGAAGCTGGATCGGACCGAGTAAAACATGCTTCTCGTTCATTTAAGCAGTAAAATTTTATAAACAACTCTTTTATTTTATAAATTTACAGTATCTTTTTGTATACGAAAGAAGAGAAAAAACAAAAAAAAAAACAACCTTCACCATTTTCGATTAATAAACCAAACTAAATATTGAATAAATTCTTTTTAAATAAAAACAAAAAAATGGCTATCAAAACAGGGTAAAAACTGAAAAAAAGAGTTAATCTTTCCGATTGATGAACAACACTACATCTGGATACAGAAACAGCGGCCTTTTCAGTTACCAGCGTATCCAGTAATAATTCCAACAGTAGCAGCAGCAGCAGCAGTAGTAGCAGCGGTGCCCTCGTTCGAAAACGAACTTTTTCTATTCAATTATCTCATTAGTCGCGAGTAAATCGACGACCTTGCAACGGCGGAGGAGGTGAGATTTTTTCATTTTTTTGAATTAGTGAAATGATATTCCTTTTCATTTGATATCGACGAAGGAATTTAATTAAAATATTTTTCGCTCCAACAGATTTGAATCAACATTGCCGTGAAGATGTAAACAAGAGAGGCCTCCCGGAATGACTCTCCATTTTTTCATCGTCGTTTCCTTTTTTTTTTTGGTGTTTTTTTTTTTTTTTTTTTTTTGTATTTCCCCAAGCAAATGTAAACTTGCCTCCCCCGGACCCCTTCAAAACGAAACCCCTACCGAGCCGGAGGATTTACGAATTTGACGTTGTCGTTTTTTCCGCTAGAACGGAGCACACAAGAACGAAACGGTCTTTTACCTGTCAGCTTTACTAAATAGATACGCATATTTTTCGTTCGTATTTTTCGTTCGTTCTCGGATGATTTGCCTCGACGAGAAAGAAGTGCCGGCGCACTATAATTTAGCAACGTTTTTAAATAAAATACCGAACAATTTGTGAAGGTGCGGCGATGGCATTTTCTCGAGAGAAGGCCGCGAAAACTGGAAGACGATAAACAGATAACAGTTGATGAATAAGAAGAGAATTGGATAATGTTGTCGAAAAGGAAACAGAAGAAAATGATGATCGTTATGCCGAGGGATCGGCGTCGTCGTCTTAGGAAATATGAAATTTTAAATGAAATTCGCTTTTTTTCTTCTCCGTCTTCGACTTTTGTAAATGCTCTTTGTTTACCTTCATATCGGATGCGTCCGGAGTACTCTCTCACTCTCTGCACGGCGACCGGCTACATCTTTATGACCCCATTTATTAAAAGCCGCGGCGCGCGACAGGTGCGGGGTAGACTTCCGTTTAAATAATTGTCTTCCGTCTTCGCTTATCAAAGATATTATCTTTACTTCGTTTTTATTATTACTTTTTTAAATTTGAATGACAAAATGCCCTGCCGGCCGCTACCGCGATAAAAATTCTGCAAAAGCTGCCGATTCGTTTGAAAGCGCTGCAACCGACTTCGTCATCGCTTAAACAAACGACGAAAAATCGCTGACAAATTACCTCTCCCTCCAGAATTCCACCGCCTAAATAGATGAATTATTATAATGGGTAGCTCGCGTTTGGGCAAACTGACGCGTTCGAATTTGTCTCGCCGTCGCTTCGAGCGCCCCCCCCCCCCCGAGTAGAGATGTAACCGTTTAATTAATAAATTAATATTCGTATATCTCGTTTGTCAAGCCACGACTCTTTGAAAGTTAAAAAGATTCAAACATATATATATATATATATATATATATATGTACTTTTTTTTATCTTGAAAATACATATTTCGATGCTGCAGGCCATAAACTATTATTAATTTTCTTAACGCGATGTTTGCTCAGAGGAAATGATAAAAATAACGAATAATTCCTAAATTTAAATTAGAAGTGTTTCTTTCATGGGGGGGGGGGATTAGGAAATAAAAAACATCTATCTAGAGTACATATTTCCCCAATACCTGAGCACCTTTAATTAAAAAAAGGTAAGCACATTAGTAAAAATGCAGTTGGTGTTCAAATAAGAAAGATAGCCGCAGTCTTTTACTTATTTAACTTATCTGATTTTTTTTTTGTCGATTCCGATTTACTTTTCGGGCCATCGCGTAGTAGGTACTGCATTCATCTTTACTAATAGGCTTTTTTTAGTTAGTCGAACTTGGTTTTCATTCGGAATATTACCGTTATTTCCCCGCACATCATCGATATTAAACCCGGTATTTAGGAATGCCAATAGTCACTTTTTCCTTTTGCGATGGCTGGATTAACGAATTTTTCTGTTCCCCCTTTCCCAGCACTAAAGACATCTCGTCGAAGGCGAGTTTATTTAATATTCAACATTAAGACGGTTAGTTGTTTTTATTAATTATCTATTATTTTAATTAACTAAGTAAGTAACAAACGGTACAACCTTCAATGCAACACTATAAATAATTAAAGATTAAGCAGATTGTGGTTTTAAAAAAATTCTTGAAACGGCCGAATATTTGGTTTATCTTACAAAATTACTGTTTCCGTTTGAACATAATTCATTAAACTGCACACACGTTGGTTTTATAATTTTCTTAATATAGGATAGGATTTACACGGAAATAATAATTAACAAGGAAGAATACGAAAAAAAGTAGTAACCTAAAAAGTATTTTAAATTGATATACATATAGTGAAATTTTTACTTAAACGGAACCGGATACGATAGGTATCCGTTTTATTTCAATATAATTTTTGTCCTTGAAAAGAGATAGGCGATTACATGAAATAGAGAAATACATCTATCAGTTACGAATACGTTTTTTCCCCTCTCACAAAAGATCATTACTGAGGGCAAAGATTTGCGCGTTTTTTCCTTTCCGGAAGGACCATTTTGTACACATTCAGAACGCGGATTAATTTTATAACAAAATTTGAATACGGTAAACATTTGTTTTATTTCTTAGAATTCACTTTACGCGTAATACGTCATTTTCGAAACAAACATAATAATAACAATACAACAGGAACACACTGACGACTATGTATTTGTAAAATAATCGAAATTAAAAAATAAAAAGAACTCAACATTAATTGAACAGGAAGATGATTTCAGCTCTTCTCTTGTCCATCCGTAACAAAACCATTTAGAATAAAAGTAATGGCGATAATTTAAATGTGCTGATGACTTTCGTACGTGACTTTTCGAAACAACTTGACCTGTGAGTAATTTTTGGTAGTACTTATCGATATTCATCACGGGTCCACAGACCAAATTGAAAGTTAATAAAACAGTGCTCCTGATTTTTGTTTTTAACGGATCGATGTAAGAAAAATCGCGACATTACGATAAATTTAACACAGACTTTTAGGATTCCGTATAATGTACGATATATGTATTATCCTAATAAGACGGTTCAGAAACGGCAAAAATGTCAAATAAAAATTCACGAACGGCTTGACACTTATAAACTTCAAAATTGGATCATAAATTACAATTAAAATTCTCTCCTAAAACACGATCTATAACTTCAAGATGACCGATTACCCTGGGCGGCAAAAAACCGTCAAGAATGTATGATACGGTATTTCTCAAAAATTCCTTAAAAAATCATAACTCATCACCCGATATATAAAGGTGAAATTTAAAATATAAACTAAAATCCAGGAGTCCTTTCATAAAATCAAAAAATTACGATACGGAAGTTATGTGAAGTTGCGGAAAAGCGCGAAAAAGCGCGAAAAATTAAACTTCAAAATTGGATCTGTAATTAAAAATCTCTTTAAAACAATCTATATTTAGACGTCGGGGTAGTCTAAACGCTAGAGCGCTTGGCTTCCGTTACGGAGGTCTTGAGTTCGATCTCGGGCGATGACAGAAATTATTACAAAAATTTAAATTATAAATAATCGCTAATTCACGTAAAAGGCGGTGGCGATTCACCGCGAACACCATTTTTTTTTTTTTTTTTTTTTACTTTTTTATTGGGCTTGTCAGCTACGGACGATTACCCATCAAGAAGGAAAAACGTAGGACTAAAGGAAACTGAGGACACTAAGAAAGTTATTCGGGGAAGATGGAGACGGCCAGAACTACTATGGAGAGACAGCGAGGGAGTCAAAAAAGGTCGGTACTAGAACTCGTGCAATTAGCAATCCGAAGGGAAATAAATGTGTAGACGAAAAAATATACAGGATACCCCTTAAAGGAAAGGAAAGCTCTCATGTCTTGTTAGCCGTTATACCTGATTATAATATATTATATCTAGTTAGTACGACACACATACAGGCTGCATTTCTACATCGATAATCAAACATTTATAATCGGTTCCGAGTGTAATCTTGCGGGTACATTGCTAGCAGCTTTGCATATAGCAATTGCTAAGAACACTACCTACTCTGTACAGCTAGATTGTGTAGCTACTTTTGACTGCTCGAAATCCAGCTAACGAACAAATAAAGAAAAGATAACTTTAAAGTAACCGAAAAACCTCTTAAAAAAAAAAAAAAAAACAGAAAAAAACCGTCAAGAATATATGTAATGTGGAATTTAAAACGACCTCAAATAAAATTCACAACTCATCACCAGATAACCCCATTTAAAAGTGAAATTCAAAATATAAAACAAAACGCAGAAGCTCTTTGTAAAATCAAAAAAAAACGGTTAAAAAATTATTTAAACTCTCTCTTTTAGGACCAAAACAGCTAAAAAAATGATTTTCACGTAAGCAATAGCACGAGTAAAAGTGGTTGGTAAAACTTAAAAAAACCTTTTCGATCATACGCATAAAGGACCGCTTTATAGGAAAACTACAGCCGGGGTTACAACTTTATACTTTAGAAAAAATATGACCAACCGCATATAATACAAAAACCTCTTGAGTAATATTAAGAAAACTTTGTTCTGTATAACATATTTAAATAATAAGAACAAAAACAAAAACGCAGAAGGAAAATACAAAAATAACTTGAATTAAGTGATAGTACTGATAACACACAAGATACTAAACAGCTTTTTGAACCGCGTAAATAATATTTTCATAAAAACATTTTTTTCACGCATAACTTCACATGGATCGATTTAGAATTACGTTTGCAAATTTTGATCATTTTATACAAAGTATAGAAGAGAAAGAGACAGAAGTGTATGCAAGAGAGATGCCTTGCGAGGCCAAAATTACCGAGTTATATATATATATATATATTTTAATATTTTCTTTTTTCCATCGTTACCCTTATTATATTTGTTTTAACTGAATTGCAATATTTAATCTTACGCGCAGGTAGAGTCGTTACATCTTCTATTACAGAATTGAAAAGCATTGGTGCATTATTAATCTGCGCTATTTACGTTGCTTTTCTTTTTTATCGGAAATGTTTTAGGAAAAATCAGTTTATTCGGAGAAACGGTACACCCGAAAACCTACAGAACATCGATGTGCGTTTTTGTTTTTTGCCTTTCTAATCTCATCGGGAATAACTGCTCGGAAAGGGTTGCCAGAAAAATTAATCCGATTAGATTTATAGAGGGTGAGTTTTCAACTGACGACATACTACTTTGCTTTTCTTCAACGTAGTCGGGGATTGTCGCGGCCCCGGTATTCCACCAGATTAAGCGAAGTCTGTATTATTTACATCTCCTAGAACGAGTAAAATGTTTTTGTTTGCACAGGTAAAAAAATTTCAGTAATGAGCCTGCGCACGGTACTTAGACGCTTGTACAACTTCGCCACGATTACAGCCGGTACCGAGGGATCCTCTGTAAGAACTGTTCCAGCGGAGCGCTGAACGCAGGAGCGTGCCTCCAGTAATACCGTAACTGACGAGACCCTCTGATCGTTCAATTAATTATGCTCGCACACACCTATTTCAGCCGTCCGAACGTGGTGCACTTTATAAATAATAAAGCAACGGTGTGATTTATTTTTGCGTTTCGCAAAACACGGCAGACTATAGCCGGAAACGGCGAAATTGTCGGTCAAATACGTTTTAGCAATAACAATAAATAATTTTTTGACACGGAACCAATAACAGTGTTATTATTGTCGAAGTAAAAGAGCTGTTCATTCGCCGTAAATAGGACACACTTAAATAAGTGAATGAGTGCGCTTCGGGAAAGCTCATTCAGCAAACAGTTCGGAATAGAGTGGGCGCGCTACTAAATGCCGCAGGCATTAAGATAAAAGTTCGCAAATGCCGCCAACAGCCGTCTAAGGTCTTGAGTCCCTTCTGTTTTCCTTCATCCATTTACGCGCGTTCCGTAATGGTGTGCCCTATTAATCAAAAGCCGGTGTCATCCGACGAGGACGACACCGAACCCGCCGGGCCGCACTCTATTCAATAATTCAACCGAACACCGCTTTGCTCTGCTCCCTCTACCGGAGCGCGCGCCTTTGTCAAATGTCTCCCGGAAACGAGTTATAAGGCTCCACCGTTTGCTGGCTACACAGTCGCATCTTGAATATATCATGAGCGCTGTACCGAACCTGTTCTAGTCCAATAACCCATTAATGCGTTCTACCGCAAACGCCGAAGAGCCTGTTGATGATGTATAATTAATGGCTATCAGAAGGTATCGCTTGTACGGCCTAATCTTTGTCCGTGTATATGCATTAAATTTTTCTGGGTTTTTTTGTTTTTCTAACTAAACTAAAATAGAGGCGATTGCCCTTTTTTCGTTAAATGATTTTTAACCTCTCTATCAGGGAATTCATTTTAGGAATGTAAACAATGACCTCCGTGTCCGACTTCATCAACGACGACTTCCTTCCGGCGAGGATTTTTTCTACTTTGTCTGCCCTCTTTACCGGGTTTCCTCCGTGCCTATATTGTTTGCTTTCGTACACGCTGCTTTGAACGATATTCGCAGTAGTTTTCGAACACATTCTACTTTTCATATGTGTTTTGTAAGAGTTGAAGATTTAATTTTTTTTCTTCACTGTCGATGTTCCCTTCACCTGCATGTAATATAAAGTACACACATATTTTTACATCAATGCGCATACAACATACGCGGGAAATTGTTGACAGTCTTTAAATATCTAAACGATTGCGCGATTTACAATGGACATACGAATAAGAATTTATCGGAAATTGATACGATTTCGTTGGCGGTTAAGTTCGTGATTTTGGTTCGGCAGAAAATTCGAACTATTTTCGGATCCGTCAAAGATTCCGTGTTTTAAGGAAAATCGAGTGATTCTCTTTTACAGACTTTTTCGATCGAAAAATCACCATGTAGAGTGCATCATCATTTTTGTTATACGTTCGGTATGATGGAACACGACAATTTGTTCTATATTGCATCCCTTCCGATCGGTACGAGTCCAAGAGATAAACGCGTAATTTGCGACTATTTTCAATCGGCGAAACACAGCGAAGAATCTTTGAATCCGTTACAATATTTATTTAGCTAGTCCGGTAACGAATTCGGGTCGACGGAAACCTGTTGTCTTCGTAAAGCACCGTCTTCTCTTCTTGTGAATAGAGCTTCGGCCACGAACTCCAATATTACCCTTCTGTCTGCAGCTGCTCATTCCAAACTATGGCTTGACTCTTACGTCTCCTCATTCTCCAACCCGGATTCCTTTTTTCTTGTCTATTCAGCCTTCCCTTAGTCGTTTCAACTGGTTTTTTGTCTTTCCTTCCATACGCCGTTCTAACATCTCTGCGATTTGTTGCCTGCGCTTTGGACACAGTTTGCTTCCTTCCCCGCTTTTCCGTTACTATCTTGTGCCGTCTCCTTATTGTCCATTGCATCCCAGGTTTAATCATTTTCTCAGCATCAGCAGTTCCCTTACTTCTTCCATAGTTCGCTTTAATCTTAGTCCTCTTTCTGCTTCTCCCTTTCCTTTTGCTATTGTTCAGTCTCCTGTGTGTCTCTTTTATCCTCCTATCTTAAATTTGACCCGTGATGCAACTTAAGTTTTATTCGAATGTCCTTGTATTTCCTCAGAACGCGCGATCTTTTATTCTTGGTCTCCCGACTGCTCATAGTGCCTACTACATCCTTGCTCTTGCTGCCTTCATTTCTTCTATCTTTAATCGTTTCTTTATATAACCTGTCACTTCTTATGCCTCATCATTCTTCTAATTCTTTGCGTTGAGTAAATATCCTGTGTTGACGCGCCCAAAAAGAAAGAAAAAAACATTCTGTAGAAAAATAAAAGGTACTGGCAAAGCGCAGAGGAAAAAAATGATCATGGTACATTTTTTATATACAAATAAAAACAACTAACATTCCGTAATTTATGTGTTGCTTCGTATATTTTATATCAATTATTTCTAAGACATATATATATATAGTACCTGGCGGACCGAGTACTTGCTCGGTTCATAAGGTCATGCCATCTTCAGAAATGAATATATAAATAGGGACGTACAAATATACTTAACCCCCTTAAAACCCACGGAAACGAATTTTGCCATGAATTAAACCTTGACAGATCGATTTCTTGGCCCAAAAAACCCCTAGTGTGCAAATTTTGTGAAAATCGTTAGGGCCGTTTTCGAGCTCGAAGGACGTACAAATATATATATATATATATATTAATTACAACGTAATTCTTAGGCTACCCTCCATTAGAAAAAATGTCGCAATTTTATGTAATGAAGACTGTCCCAAAAATATAATTCCTGGCTCGCATACTAATAGTAGATCTATATATAGTGAAAATTTATTTCTGAAATTTATTTTACTAATATATAAAATTTTTGAAACGCGTTGGAAATAGTTAAAATAGTTTTTCTATTCGTCATTTTTGAATAATTTAAAATATCTTTTGATCAGGAGTATTTAAAAAACGAAATGGAATAAAAAACAAAAATCCGATTAAGATCCAATGTGGAATCGGAAAGGTAAAGATATATTTATTTTCCAGTCCAGTCAGTCGTAATGTATTTAAACATTAACGAATATTTTACTTTTGCTTAGTAGAACAACTTGCCGCAATTTGGACAAGGTTGTAGCGGAGTATATAGAAGGAAAGAAGAGAAAATAACTTCTCAGCGAGCATGAAACGATTATTGCTTTGGACGGGAATGTTTGTTTCATTTTGAAAATCGCCTCTGTCACATCATTAGTACATGTAGCTTTCGGAAAACGAACGCCGATAATAATTATTCTTTTGTTTGTGATGATGATAATAATAATAATAATAACAGTTTTGCTAGTACGACTTGCGAAAGCTCGACTCATTTGTATCCAGTGAAATAGTGTCATCGCATCGGATGCCCTTCAGCGGCAAATGTCATCGGCTATTGTACTTTGACGGCTTTTACTTCAAACAGATTTTCGTGAACGTCGCACACGCACACCATTTCGTCCCGGAAAAACACATTACCGCACACTTATACTTCATTTCGGGCCAATTTTAAGGCCGCGCCGTTTTCAATACCCTCGGGACGCAAGGTATACGCTTTGTCAAATCGAATTTGCCGATCGCATCGCTTAATGAATAGCGAAGATGACCTCGTACATACGCGCCCCTACCTTTGTCCGAATTACCTCCGTTACCCCGACTGCCTCTTCTACTACTCGGTTAATACTCCTTTGCCAATTTCGTTCTGTCCACCGCAGTCCTACATCGCCGCTCATTTAATTAGCAGAACGACCGGGAAAAACGCAAAAAAGTAAAGAATTTTAATTAAAATTTCCGCTTCAGACGATTGAGATTCCGTATCGTTTAAAGCAATTTGCGCGTGTAATTGAGAATACCTGTGTTAATTCGGACGCGGTTAATTTTCGTGCTTAATTTTAGCCGGTCTTAGTCGAATTCTCGGGAAACATCGGTTTTTAATACAGTTCCAACTGTAAGGCCGTTGTCATCTTTCGGGTTTGTCGGTTACCTTTTCGTTCGCCAACTAAGCCCACCGTCGAGTGCCTGCCCGCATACTTACTACATAATGCTTCGGTACGCGGCCACAACGCACTCACATATTAATCACCGCAAAGGAGATGACAAGCTTTTCAAGTAGTAACCGACGGTGGTACACCCGTTCGTCCTGCAGCAAATCTGTAGGATGGTTCACACCACGTCTTTTTCAACCGCCGCTGACTGACTATTTGACGAGACATCTCCACACCCACCATGTACAGTTAGGAGATGTTCTATCGCAAATTACCGAAGTCCATTAAACCCTAGGTTCGATTAAATCGGTTTGGCTAGAGAGATATCTAACTGCGTCCGAACAGCGGACATATTTCCGAAGATATATCTAGAGTTACTCATGCCTAGTACTGAAAGGCGATGTGGTTCACAAGTATGCGTGTACGTCTGTATGTGCGTATCTTCTCCGCACTGGTATTACTCGATTCAATCGTATTAGGTACATTCTTACGATACAGATTGCTATGTGCGACGTAGTTGCAAAATTACATACTTTAAACTGACCACCGGAATGATTTGCTTTACCGTTATGTGACAGCTCGATTCGAAGTATGTTCCATGTACGTACGGATGGTATGTGCGGTGATTTACAGTAGTACGTTGGCTATCGCGAGGATCACCGATTTTACAATCACTTTTTCGTGTTGGCACGCTAGATTTATTATTTAATAGTCCGATCGACTAATGCGCATTTTGCGCTGCGCATACGTTAAATTCAACAATTCCAATAGGCGAAATACAAAAAAGATCGCGAGTATCTAAGGAGGAAAAAAGATTAATTTTATCAGTTTACTCAAGTTTGTTCCCCCTCTAATAGTTTCGTAAATCACGTGATTTCAGACAGTATATGCAAATAAGGAGTTAATTTTAAAGCTGCGAGAAGCGCGCAAAAAGTAGAATGCTCCCAATCCGGATACGAGAAACTAAGGATGAAAAGGAGCGAATTCGTAAAGATGCAGTTGTGGATCGGTTCCCGCCCCGTTTGCGGAAAATTTATTATAAGTCTGACTTGTTCGTCAGTAGCGGACGTAATTTGGCGCAAAGGAGCGGACTCGGTATTTGGTATCAGTTCAGTGGGTGGAAAAGAAAGAAAGAGCAGCTGAAAAAGGTAATTAGCACTGTATTAGTATTCGGAAATGTTCCACTATGCTCTGGAACCATGTGACATTCTGTTCTACCGCATTGTTACAGAAGATTCTCGCTAGAATTATTCGATAAGTTAATTTCGCCGCATTCGAAACCGTATTTAAAGAAATAAAAAAGGTTCTAGCAAAACGTTTCTTCGAGAGTTTTTTTTTTTTTTACACAGACACTTAAAGGTTTCTACGCACTGTGTTTCTTCTTCCAGCAGTAGATTGTCTTTTCCTCATAGGATAAATTTTATTAATCGCCACTTTCAACGAACTCAGACAGTTGTTTCTTTCCAACAGCGTGAATAATAATTAACTTCAAGCGATGTAATCATTTCATAAAGGCGAATTTTTGTTTGTTTCTAAATTCTAAAAGGAAAGTGTAAACTATAATAAAATATGAAACAATGTTTTCGATTAATGTCGATACTGCAAAATATGGTTAAGAAGTTATCGGATTTCTTTCTTTATAATGGTTGATACATTACACACCCTTTACACGTACATATCCACCCACCCACATATTATAGACATGTTGAAAAACAATTTTTTGGGAAATTTTATTTCAACTAGAGCGCTGTTTATACAAATTTAATGCGTTGAAAATTTCCTGTGTGTTTAATTAAAGATAGCCGTAGTTTACATTTACATAGTACTAAGTTCAAAACAAAGTTTAAATACGTCATATCGTACATATTATTCACACATCATTTCTAGATGTGTATAATTATAAGTGCTGAAAAATGTTTATGTCTTTATTGTTCTTTTTTGAAATCTTTTAAAATCCAGGAAGTTTAAGGAATTTCACAACGTCCAAATTTATTTTCTTTTGAATTCGAATAAAAAAATTTATACAAAAAGTTTAACTTCTTTTAACAACAAAATATCAATGAAACACTTTAATAACAAAAGAAACTTCAAAGTACATTTCATCAAACAAACTGGCTAATTATGAATGAAAAGGAAAGACGAAAGAGCGAATGTGTATATTTAAGCTTTAAATGACGGAGACTGTGAGTTTATAACTTGTTATATACATATATGGCCGACTGCATGTCAAATAAGAAAAAACAATTGACCGATCAGTAATATTAATTACCTTCATCTATTTCTTACTAGCGGAACTCTTAAACATGTAAAAGTCTATTATCAATCTTTCACAATAAAGTCGTCATAACGAAAGGAATATCGCTCAGTGTTGTTGAAGAGGTATCTCTGTTTCATTGATAACAGCGGAATAAGTTACATTTACTTTACGTTCGTGTTTCCCTTTTCATATCCCCTTAATTGTTATTAAACTTCGAATCATCGTATTCCGAAAACAACACCCTCGGTATTATCCGTTTAAAAATGAAAATTGTTGCGATAATTTATGTGAATATGATTTATTTTTGTCCTTCTAAGGATCCCAGTTCGAGTTATTTAAGTTTCATCCTGCTGTCTTATTTTGCTTTTCGCCCATATATATATATATATATATATATATATATATATATATATATATATATATATATATATATATATATATATATATATTCATTACAACGTAATTCTTAGGCTACCCCCCATTCGAAAAAATGTCCCAATTTTATGTAACGTTGAAAATGAAAAACAGGAGTTGAACCATGGTTTGGAATGAGTCATTTAAAGAAAAAAGAGCTATATTATGAGTTGAAAAAGTGCTCAAAAATCTGTCACTGAGGACGGAAGAATGAGTTAATGAATATGTCCACTAATTTGTTACGTTCAATGCCTGAATGGTCAGGAACACACAGAAGGTCGATCTCGATCGAGTAAAGGAAAAAAAGATCACGGATGAAAGAGCGTATAAGAAGTATTACATAATCAGAGGAGGTAGGAGGAAGGGGAGATGTGATTGCAAAACACTTTCAGATTATGAGAAATTCATAGAAAAAACTAATGAAGAAGAAACACAATAGATTTCGCGTAATTAATTTCGCAAAAGGAAGGAAGCCCGAAAAATTTAGGGCAGCACCGGAAATCCAGAACCAACTTCATTTGTTCCTGTGGAACCGTTAATAAAGATAAATCTGTAAGAAAGCGCTGGAAAATTAAATTCTAGAGACATGTTGAGGAATGGAAACAGTTCGGTAATGGGAGACATCTAATAATAAGATGAAGGAAACTGAAGAAAAACTGAAAGAAAAATATGAAAACTTATCGTGACTATAAATATACGGTGAAAATTGAAGGACACGAATAAAAATAAGGAATAAAATTAGAGTTTTATTAGTAGTAAGTGCCTTTTATTTGGGAACAAAAAAAAAAAGCAACAAAAAAGTAAAAAAGAATAAATAGGCAGGTGCTTAATAAGTAGGATCTACAAATAAAGAGAGTGGCAATGAGATCTGACTTTAAAGGAGTGGCTAATAATTACCGAATAAATTAAAAAATAGAAACATTTATTTTTAATGCGTTTTTTGATTATAAAAAAAAAATAGACATGTAAAAAAATTCAACATCAAAAGCTAGTCTACGCTAATCGTAAAAGTTTAAATTTGATTTTGCCGATAGATGGCGCCAGAAGTACCGCATTAATGTGTACAGCGGAGCATTTATGAAAATATTGCTTTTAATTGTAAATACAAGAATTCCAGTTCATTTTTATGTTCTACTTTAATCGATAAATATGAAACACGTGCTTGGTCGATTTTATCGGGAATTAATTACAATTAGTTACATTCGGCTTATTTTAGTCGACTTGTTTAGTTGTGCTCGTATTGTTTCAGAAATTTTTGTTTATCTAAGAAATTAAACAGAAACCATCAATTTTCATCACGTACGATTTTTTTTTCGCTATAACCGGTCCGTTATAGGACTACTGCTAATTTTGCACCGACCAATAATAGGGAAAATGGAGTTAGCATCGGTGTAAATTGCACATCTTATGAAGTTTAAAAAGTGTGAGGATTTCGACCGATTAGCAGACTGGTCGGTATTATCTGCATATCATTGCAATCGTGACTCCCAAAAAAAACCCTAAAAGTAGCAACAAGATTTTCTTTTTATCGTTTTTCGATATTTCACATCTTATTAGTAAAAATATTAATTTTGAAAATTTAAACGTAAATTAATAATTTTCATTTGTAAGTTTTAACAGTCACTAATGTTATAAGAATTCACCCTGTAATCCTCGGACTTCGTAATAAAAAAATTAGTATAAGCGGGGTAGTGGTAATTAGTACAAATCGCAATTAGAAATGAAATATGGAGTTTGTATCAGAGTTATCTTAGTGGCTGGAAAAAAAAAAAAAAATTAACTTATTTTTCGATAGATAGCGCTACAATATCTGTATAAGGAGACATTTGGTTTTGGAAAATTAAATCTTACATTGCAAATACAGTAATGTTGCTTTGCGTAAAGAAAAGCATGTGGCCGTTTATTTTCCCCTTTTTTTTGTTACTGTTTGGTATAACTTTTTTTCTTCCTTATTTTTTCTTTTGGGCTTGTAAACGGTGGACATTAAGCCAGTGTAAAAATAACTTTTTTGTACTTTCAATATGCAGCAACGGGATATCAGATCCTACGCGAATAAAATACTACTGCCTAGCCGTCTGGGCTACGGTAGCTGGCTCACTTAAAAAAAAAAATGTCACAGTTATTTCAAAAATATTGCGATCTTTTTCATTTCTTTTTTTCTTCTTCTTTGAATGTCATACTGTTCCTAGTCAGTAGGCGATCACATTCGGTAGCGGTTTCAAAATCTTTCATTAGTCCTTCGCTTATGGTATTGTCAATGCGGTCCTTGATGTTCTGAATTCAATCGGTTTTTCTTTTCCCTGGTTTCATTTTACCTTCAACTTTTCCTTGAATACGATCTTCGCACCTCTTTCCTCTCACGATGTGGCCACAGTAATTTGTCTTCATGTCTTTAACCTATTTTACAAGTATACTTTCATCTTCTTCATCTGTAGGACTTTTTTATTTAATCTTCTGGAAATTTGGGAAATCTTAAGCGTTGTTTTCTATGGAGCGTTTGTCACTTGTTGAATGCTATTGTTCTATACCGCTGGTTAATATTGGGTAGATATAGCATTGTCTTATTTTTAAACATACGGACTGGTCACAAGGCGGAATTCACATATTATTGAAAGCAGTGATACGAATGTCGTAAGGTAGATCGGCGATTGCTTTTTTGAAAACATGTTTTGCATACAAGTTGAAAAGCGAGGCTGAAAGAATCCCGGAAGTGTATGTTATCCTTTATAATATATTATAATCAGGTATAACAAGCTAACAAGACATTAGAGCTTTTCTTTCCTTTAACGTATCCTGTATATTTTTTCGTCTACAAATTTATTTCCCTTCGAACTGCTGATTGCACGAGTTCTAGTACCGATCTTTTTTGACTCCCTTGCTGTTTCTCCATAGTAGTTCTGGCCGTCTCCACCTTCCCCGAATAACTTTCTTAGTGTCCTCAGTTTCCTTTTGTTTTACGTTCTTCCTTCTTGATGGGTAATCGTCCGTAGCTGACAAGCCCAATAAAAAAGTAAAAAAAAAAATCCTTTTTTCTCTTTCCTGGTACCGATAAAAATGCTTAATTACTTGCTGCTGATTCCTATCGATCGTACTATTTTATAAAATTTCTATCAACCTGTCGCGCATAACGTTATCGAATGTTTTTTTGTAGTCGATAAAGCAAGCATCATTGTTCATTTCTCCATTCTTCTGCAGAAAAATGTTGACTGTGGTTAATGTTTCTCGGACTACAAAGTAAAACAAAAATTGTTAGCCACTGAAGGTTTCGTCCTATCAACGTCGTCTTCATCACCAAGCGTTATAGACATTTTTTTTTTTCAAATTTCACTTTCAGATGAAAATGTTTCTGATTAATGTTTTCTTGTTCTAATTAAACTTTCCATATTGTTCATTATACGTACTAATTCATTTTCTGAAGTGTGTAAACTGTAGCGTACTGTACAATGCATACATAAAAAAAAATTAAATAACTTTAAATTAAATTCAATAAATTTTAAAAAATCATAAAAATATTGCCATCGGTTGTCACTCCACAATCATCTAAATATGTATCAGGTTGGACAACATGAACAAAAAGAATAGAGGACAGAACACGTAATGGTGTGCGCATAATCGTAATAATGTAAATGTGTACCATTTACTGTAATAATTTTCAACATTGTATATGGTGTACTTATGCAGTTTGGATATATCTATACACGGTATTGTGAATGTCTGTATGTGTAGTATGTATTTTAACGCATTAAGTTTAATGTTCGCTATTATGCGCGATTTCACATTTAAATGGTATGGCTCGGAACATTTAACCGCGGATACGAGGGCACTCCTGTGGCCTCGCAAGGGGCTGCGCCCCTTTACCCCTCTTGCTTATATTTCTGTCTCTTTCTCTTCTACACTTTGTATAAAATGATCAAAATTTACAACGTAATTCTAAATCGGTCCATATGAATATAATAACATAATCACAAAACGTTACATAAAATTGGGACATTTTCTGTTACATAAAATTGAGACCTTTTTCCTAATGGGGGGTATCCTAAGAATTATGTTGTAATTAATCTATATATATATGTATAAATTTCACAGACTGTTTATACATTTTTTTAGGTCACATTTTTATTTCTTATTTTTTTTTTTCTTATTATTTAGTCGGACTTTCGAAATATTATTTATGCGACCTTTTATGTGCGTTGGCAGCGATAAGCAAAATTACGGAAATTTCCTTCCGGTTTTATAACATGGAAATAGTTATTTACGATTTATCCCATATCAATCTACTGCTGGACGAGGTTCCTTCCAACTATTCGTTCTGAACTAGCGCCTTGCTAATCCAGTTCTTCCCGGCGAGTTAACGGTGTTCTTCAAAACCATTTTTTGCCCACCGGCCAGCATTGTAGAACACTTGGTTTGCCCAGCTCTGTTTTAGCTTGGCCATTGGTATCACAGCATCTGCTTTTCTTTCCTATCGCTGAATTTCGTACTTGATCTGAGTGTCTTTTATTCAGCATTACCCTTTCCTGTGTTACTTGGGCGTTTCTTTTTCTTTCTAAATTTTTTTTCATTAGTAGCCAAGTTTGAAATATGTACGTTAGGACTGGTGGTAGACTGTACAGTTCACTTTTCAAGGTGTATTTCGTCTTTTTTTTAATACGTTACTTGAGTTCTCGAAAGCTAACCACGCTTTATTTCCGTATATATGTTATAAGCTGTTCATGTGTTGCGATTGTCTATGTGTTTTTCGCATTAGTTTTGTTTTATTGAAGTTTATTTCTAGCTCTATTTTACTGGAATACATATTTAGGTTGGTAATCATAATCTGCGGCTCTTCTGAACGGATACGTGGCAATGCTCCATCATCCGCAAATCTGAGGTAGTTCAGGTATTCCCCATCAATCTGGACCATCTGCAGCATTACAATAAGCAATTCTGGCAAGATTGCGCCTCTTTGTCTTACGCCTTTTCTTAGTTGTATATCCTTAGTATCCTTCCACAGTGCTACTCGTATGGTTAAGGATCTGTGCATTTTTCTAATAATATTCACACATTTATCGCTAATTTCGAAGTTCCGCCTCTGTCGTCTTCTCCGTTAAGCAGCGGTCCAATAAACCTCGTAATGTATTTACAAATATTTCTCCACCATGCTTGACCATTTCTGCTCCTAATCAGGTCCTGATGATTTCTTATTTTTTATCTTATGGGGGGCACATTCAATCCGTTTTTCATTTATTTTAGGGATACTTCCATGATTATCCTCTTTGATTTCCTTCTTCAGGTAACGATTATCCGTTATCATTATGACACCACGCTTTGCTTTTTTTTTTTTCTTCTTCTAATTTCGTTAATATTCTTTGCCAATTCGTTAGTGCTTTCCTGAAGATGTTTGCGCACGCGTTTTTTCAATTGTTTTTGTTATTAGATTTCTATGGAACTTTCGTATGTCGTTTCTTCTTTGTACAGATTTTCTCTCTCTCTGTAATTTTTTATAGGTTTCCGTTGGTGTATATGGCCTTAAGCTCTTGTAATTTGAGTGGACACGGCGGTCCGAGCCACCGTGAGATAGCTAGATTTTAGTTTGAATTGTTTCTTATTCACGAGCTATAAAGATTGAGTACACGATAATATATATACACACAAACAATTATAATATGTATGCAGCGACCATAATTAAAGAGAAATATTTTAAGAAAATTATTTTTTTTCAAACGATGTTTTAATAAATATGCACGGAGCTAATTTCAGATTTTAGCGCGATTTCTTCCGGGTACATTTAAATTAAAAATATGACAACTTTGCTATCGTAAAAACGGAGAAAATGCGATGTTGCTTGATCGCATCATCATAAACCCTATAGATTTCAGGAATATTTTGAAATAAAATGGCCTCCCACTGGATATATTTTAGTAGCTTCTATCCGTACAGCAGTTGGCAAAAAAGAAAGTTAAATGTCGATAATAAAGAAAGTTGAAAAATATACCGCAAGCAATTATCAAACCTTAAAACTGAGGCCATTGCGGTTCAGGTACTTTTAATCCGCCCAGCATGAAACAATTTTTTATCAAAATGGCGTTTTAGAAAATACATTGTGATTAGCAAAAGTAAACCTACGCTATAAATTAATGAGAACAATTGTTCTGCTTCCGAGTGCAAGAAAATTTAGTAGTATTTTATGTATTATTTTCTTATAGAGCAGTCTGTTATTTTTCTTTTTTTTCTTGTGTTTTATTTTATTTTCTCATTTTTTTCTTTTTAGTGATTTGTTTAGCTGAAAAATTCGATTGAAATAGTGCGTGTAAAATTTAAAAAAATACAAGATGCCAAGTACAAGTATCCTTAAAGAGTATCATCATGTTCTTCAAGTCCTTCTTGTTGTAATAAACTGTATTTTTGAGTAAATTCTAAGAAAGAATCTAGTTAATTTCTCGCAGATGTTACCTTGTTTACCTCTGCTGTGGAAATTGAAAATTTTATGATACATATGTATATTTCTAAGTATGGTGAATCTAAAGGAAAAATAAAGAATATTAAGCAAATATATATATATATACATGGTTATAAGCAGCTCCGAGTGTAGTCTTACGTGTACATTCGCGTTGCATATAACAATTGCCATAAATACTACCTACATATATGTACAGCTAGAATCGACAAGTAGGTAGTCACGATACCTCACTGAAGTGAACGACTTAGAGGAGATACGTATATACATATATGTACGGAAGGCTTATGCATGTGTATTAATAGCGCGACAAAAATTACTTTCAGAAGAGAAATTTCAAATTAATAGTTGCGTTATATTCATTTTCGGTTCGAATTAACGCGAAATAATTAACCATATTTAGTTTTTAATTTTTTTGTTCCTCTTTTAACATCCAAAAATGGTATTCGGCAATAATTCCAAGTTTACTAAATTTTAGGGATTTTTGATATCCCCTCTTATTCCGTCGCTGACATGTATATAGTATGTAGGCCCTATACAAAATTTCGTGACATGTTTTGGACTTGAATAGTTATAATGCCATTTACTTCTGCCGTTGATGCCATTTGGAATCGTGATCATTTGAAATTTTACGGTATATTATTCTCATTGAGTATGGGGATACGGAAATAAAAAACATTAAACGAAAAATTGTTTACACATGTACACATATGTCAGTGGTGAATCCTAATTTTTTTTCCCCCGGTACTTCTCTGCGACAGAAAAATGTTGAAACAGTATTGACTCGACATACCATCGTGTATACCAAGAAGAGTCTGTAAGTTTCAAAAAAATGAGAAATTAAATTTATATAAAAGAAAATTAATAAAAAAAATTAACAAATTTATTATAAATAATTTATAATGTTGGATGTGACACTGTAGGCACTACTTATATATATATATATATATATATATATATATATGTGCATATTTTACAAAGTTATTTACTCGCAGTAATATGGCAAACACAAAATTATAAAATGTAATATTAAAATTCTATATTAAAAATATTAAAAAACATCGACAATTTCGACGGATTACCGTCATTTGTTTTTTAATATATAATTTTAATATTTTATAATTTAGTGTTTGGTATATTATTGTGAGTAACTTTGTAAAATATATGTAAAAATAATTTATGCGAACAATAAAAAAGAATAATGTAATAAAAATAAAATTAATAAATCAAAAAGTAGATTATTAAGTAACATATAATTTTCAAGCTATTAAGTGGAATATATATGTATTTAGCGCCTTCGTCTTGTAATGAAAAAAATTGAAATATACCATTTAAATGAAACTTTACGAACTCTATTAAAAGTGAAACCAACACGTTACATTAATACACTTTTCTAAATTGCCGATTTCATTATTGTTGAATTACTGCTTCTATACCGTTTTCTGTTTCTTTCAGTCGACAGATTTTCTCTAGATTTCGCCGAACCTATTTATAAATTAGACGTATGAACGTCATTCTAATAAAATAATGGGAGCGGAAGGCAGCAAAAAACGTGTGCGGTGTACAATTTAGGCAAAGCATTGGTTAGGCTACATTCTCTTGAGGGACATGCAGCGGATTATTTATAACTAGATGATATTTTGTTTTTGTACTTTTATTCAAAATTTTACTAATTTGTTCTAATTTTAGATATATGTGGTATTATGAGCGATGGTTGATAGGATACATAAATACCGAGAAATGAACAGCTAGTCGCTCTACCAAAGTTGTGGCGTACTTGATTAGTTAAGGGGGGATTCAGCTTTAAAAGACCTAAAAAGCTCTTTTTTAAGGATTTCTTTTTTAGAAGAGAAAAAAACAACGTAGCCGAGCGAACTTTCGGATATATTTTCTTACGTATTTGAAGTGTGTAAATAATTTTTATTAAGTAGATATAAGCTGCAGAGCAATGAACCTTTTCCTAGAACCGCTCTTGTAGTTCGCAAATGGCGGAAAAGATGTAGTTCGTAATTCTTGTCAGAAACATAAAAACCGAAATAAATTCCTAATTATCATACATTTTCCTTCTGGGTGAACTAAAAAAAAAATAAAAAGAACTGGGAAATTATGACTTTTTCAGGCTTGAAAAGAAAAAAGTGTTTTATCAAAACAAAAACAATTTTTCTAACAATTTTGTCATTTTACATAATTCAATACTGAATAGAATAGAATATTAGAGTTCAAGTCAATAAGTCGTTTAGTTTTCTTGCTATCGCGAGCGTCAATTCTGAAAAATCGAAAAAATGGAAACTCGAGATAACGTGTTTTAAAGTTTCCAATAAGAGATAAATCTTTGACCTTCTAAGGCAGAATCCCCTCACTTAAACGCTCAGTCTGATATTTTGGTATGGCAGTACATTGGCTCAGGTGAATAAGAGTAGTGTTATTATTATATTTCGATTTATTTTCTTGTCCCGCGCAGAAGCATATTAATTTCAGTTTACCATTGTAAAGGTTACTTATTGTTATCAGTTTAGCACTGTTTTACATTACTCTTGTATCATTAGTACACCTGTATTCTTATCTCGTTATTGTTATTCCGGTATTGTTGTCTTTTTATTATTAGTATTACTTTTGTTGAGTTTAGACCAAATGTAACAGCTTCAGTTTAAAGTTAAGTTCGGATGGGTGAATGGAGGTGTTTTTGAATGTCTATTTGTGATAATGAATGAATTTTTTGATTGTACGTGTGCAGTAGAGGTTTGTCAGGTTTATATACATTCTTACATTTTTCGTTTTACAGTGTACTTGTAATTATAAGCTTCTACTACAGAATACAATTAGCTTCGGATGTAGAAGTTATGTAAACATTATTGGTCAAGCAAAATCGTACTGTAAATTGAATTTAATAACATATTTTTTTCGGTTAAAATACAAGTTTGACCAGTGTGATTTTGATGTATATTCCCGCAGTTCGCGCATCCTTTGCGTATTCGCGGTTATATTAATTTGATTACAATTTTTATATTTTAATTTATGTGTAAATAAAATTGAATGAATATTTCACGTAATCTAATCACGCTATTCAAATGGACGCGCGTAATTAAATTGCAAAAAAAAAATTAAAAAAGCGCGTTGTTTGTTTGAGAAAATCAAAAACACAACAATTTTGTATTATAGGCGCGTTGTGGTTGTCAGAAACTTGTGTACAATTGGTATTGGTGTGGGTTTTGACACTGTCAACTTGTTTCATTATCGTCATTGCGTTCCGCATTTGCAGAGGTCTCTTAATTGCTGTTGCTGTTCAGTATAGCGTGATGTAACAAAATTTCCGGATGATGAAAATTCTTCATCGGACAGCGAAACAACGCGCAGTATAGCGCACCGGCGAAGAGGCAAGCTGACTTTCGCTCTTTTATGTATTGAGTGCTCGGTGATAATTTGTGTACAGGGCATATTATTACGGGAAATGAAACTAGGATGACTGTCATTTTGCCGGGTAGTTCATACATTAACGTAATGAGATAGTACGGAGGAAATATGAAAGATTGATGTTCCATCTGGAAATCGGATCAGTTCGAGTTTGTTTTTCCTTTTATTCTTTAACCCTTTAACGATGAAATGAACTTTCAGCTGAACGCGAGCAACTTACCGTCGATACCGGGAGCCGGATTAAGTCGGTGCTCGACTGGCGCTGAGCTTTCAGCAGAATGCGATTCGGTAGGATGGTTTTAGTAATTAGTTTTTATAGCGAGCGGTAGCGAAGCAGCGATAGCCCTCTCGGCTCATACGGCAAAGATGGATTGATAAATGCGCTGCCAATGCTGACGGAAGAACAAATGCCGCCGAGTAAAAGCCTCGCCGATGATCTCCTCTTTCGTCGCTCGCATCTCTCGCGCACCCCATCTCTCATCTGTGAAATCCGTACTATTTGATCAAATTTTTGTCTTGTCCTTTCTTCATCGCGCGCCGCCATTTCGTCTACTCGAAAACGTCGTCGTCAGGGTAAAGGGTTAGATGGAAGCGAGAAGCCGATGCGGCCAGACGAATTTTTGATTTATTGCCTTATCACCCGCAAAGGTACTTAAAACCGTTTAAACCCTTCCGAATTTGACGCCATGCTTTTAACAGGCCACCGTCGAAATCTGCAAATCGCCGGCATTAGCTCGCTGATCTTGTCCGTAATGAAGACTCGGCCGCATGCGCTATAAATTATTACTGTAATAGAGAGACGAAATACCCGAATGAGCTCGAATTAGTAAGTCGTCAACGATTTAATAATTCATCCATCTCGCCATAAATCTCTCTACCGCCTACTCGATGGCCCCCTCCTCCGCATTCGTGCTTATTTCTGCTTTTTTAATGCCGCCGGTTGCTTCGCCCGAAACGTTTTAATTGTGTCTACTCTGTCGTTAAAAGAAAAAAAGCCCTTTTTTGTTTTTGATCTTTCTTTTTTTCTTTTTTTTTTCTTTTTTGTCTTTTCTCATTTTCAACCTGTGTCTCAGAGAACTACGGGGTCGTTAAATTCGCTGTCTTCCCGAGGTATTATTTCCATTTTTTGCCGTTCGCGTCATAAGCAGGGTCGCCATATCGGCAAGTGAGTCGAAATGAAGCCAGCTAGATTCGTTTGAGTGGAATTCGAATTTCAGTGCCGTGCCATTAAATGATATATAAATAATTATCATTTAATATATGCATATATATTGTAATGATTTTTGCAGATTCAATTTTCTTTAAATTTTTAATTATTAATATTTCAATATTCTTTAAGACAACATATCTCGAATTTTAACCGGTTGATGTTATTTACCGCTTGCTTTACACAACAAAAGAATAAGGCATGAATCTATTTACAAATTATAATGTATTAATCCGGAACTTTCGATGTAATTACACACGCATAAGTAAAAACACAAGAAATTCGTCATACATAGAAGAGAGGGCCCGCCCTTCCGACAGACAGATTTTCTTTTTAATAAAATTACACCAAATGCAACATTACTAAGCAACTGTATGGATAATTTTGTTTTGGCAACAATCACCCTTACGTTGAAAAAAGGAATTCCAAATTTAGTTCGGCAATCATTGAGAAGAGTCAGAGCTATTTTATCATTGTATGTTTCATATTGATTGCTTCCACTTTTAAACGTTCCTTTTTTTCCCTTTTTCTACAGAAAAAAAAAAAAAAAATAATAAAAAGAAAAACTTCTAAAAGCGGTAGCTAACAATACAAAGTAGCGAAAAAATTATTGCTAAAAACGTTCAATATAAATATAAAAACCGAGGACTACATTCAAAGTCATGTGCTGCGTTTATTGGCACTCAACACGCTGATACCGCCATGGGACCCCCTAGTCATCTGTGTTGATTTTTCCGTAATGAACTGATATGACGAGCTACAATACAGAAATATCCAGATCATCTAATATTCCACACAGATGTAGCTAAAAGCCACCCAACTGATGGATCACCTGCCTGTGCTCTTGAGGCATGCTATGTATTACAAGCAGTGACATTCAATGTGCGGTTATGGACGCGGAGATCTACGCGATATTCTTCGTACTTTAACAGACCCGTCGGCCGCTCGAGTTGCAATATCAAATCTTTACATCAAATATCACGTAGCAATTCAGATTCACCGGATTTGTAAAGACTGTCCAAGAGGCATTGCTCAATAGCGTGGTTATGGGTGCCCAGTCATGTTGGAATCCCCGGAAATGAGCGGGTCAATATATCTAGTCGATCATCAATGTTTTCCCCCGTGCCTGAAAATGTCTTCGCAACACCGTGTATTTCAGCTTTGTTCGTAGCCAAATGCTCGTCCGCTTGGAAAGAGAACTGGACCTCCTGCCAAACGTTTCTAAGATCCATTAAACCACAACTGAGCCGTAGTGGCCAATGGAAAACATGTCTCGTGCAAAGTTCTGTGCTCTGAGTCGGCTGCGAACAGGACATATAGCCCTGTCCGACGACTATAAATTCCGAGGAGCTTCGTCTCCTACATTTTACCTACAAAGCAGCGTCCCTACTGTATCGCACTTACTATCTATGCGCCCAGCCTTGTCAGATCGCCGAGTGTCATGGAACAGCAATTACAATGTCGCTAGTATCCTTGCTAACTCCTCGACGGAAACGGCATCTGTCCTTCAGTTTATTAAGGCAACCAAGTTAAAATTAATTACTTTTAAGCACTGACCACACATCTGCGTGCTGTAATAGCTTTGGCAGCTAAAAACAGTATTGTAGATAGTATGGTAAATATATAAAAAAAAATCGCCCTATCTGTCAGTATATAGAAAGCCCGGTATTGATGTTTTGCGCGATACATTCATTAAAAAGAAAAAAATACAGATAAAAAATTGTTCCTAATATGATTCAATAAATTGAAAACAACGCGTATTCTTTCCGGTAAGAATTTAGTACAAATATTAGCAATATTACGAGGATATGTATTCAAATTTATATGGTTTAGATATTTTTTATAGGATTTTAATGAGAAAAAAAAGCTAATAAAAAGTAAGTACAAAACAAAAATTATATTATACCATTATTTTATAAAGTTAATACATTTTATATACGATGGAGGGCAAAAGTATATTTTACTCCACGTTTTTAGTCAATTACAAGGTCTGACAATTCGGTAATGAGACTGTTTTTTTTTGCCGTGCTTACGATAGCACTGTGACCTTGAAGTTTCTGAACGGCAATTTGGCATCCCTCCCCTATCGGTAGACGTACTCGCGACCCTCATGCGATCATTCGTTAGCTATGTCGTGTTTTACATAAATATGTTAGTGGTGTTCGTCACGAAAATGGAGAAGCGAAATTTCGAGTAAGGCGTCGCTATCAAATTTTGTTTTAAACTGGACGATGGGGCGACCGAAACGTACGGTAAATTGCCAAAAATATATATGCTAGAGACTTTATGAGTAGTGCGCAAGTATTTCATTGACAACAAAAAATTTAAAGACGGCCGTGAGAGCGTGGAAGACGAGGAGGCGCAAAGCGAGATACCGGTGGAAGTGCAGTCTGACGCGACTGCGCAGCGCGTACACACCCTAATCCACTAAGATCGTCATTTAACGGCGCAAATGTTAGCTGACGAACTAAATATCAACTGTGAAACCGTTAGACAGATTTTAAAAAGCCGTGTGCAAAGATGGTACCAAAGAATCTTTCCGAGGAGCAAAGACAGCATCGAATGTCAATCGCGCAAGATTGTTTGGAACAGGTAGAAAACGACAATCCTATGCTACTCGACCGCGTTATTACGGGTGGCGAAAGCTGTTTTTTTCAGTATGACCCCGAGCCGAAGCGCTAAAGTCAACAGTGGCTGTCTCTGGGCGCACCGAGACTAAGAAAAGCTCGCATGGTTAAAAGTGAAGACCATACTCATCTGCTTCTTTGATAGCCGCGGAGTGATTCATAAGGAGTTCATTCCAACTGAACAGACTGTTAATGAGGTCTACTAATGTGATATACTCGAAAGACTTTGAAAAGGGATCAACAGAGTGCGTCCAGACATCGTGAAAACGTGCATTCTTCATCATGACAATTTCCCACAGCGCGTTCAGTGTCATAGAGTTTTTAACCGCGAAAGAGATTGTAATATTGCCGCAGCCTCCGTATCGATCTGTCACCATGTGACTTGTTTCTATTCTCCAAAGTCAAAGAAGGGTAAAAGGTACGACGCATTTTGAATCCATTAACATCCAAGAGGCTGTGACGAGGATGTTATCGGACATTCCATTTGAAGCGCTCCAGAACTGCTACAACGCGTGAAAAAATCGCTGGAATCGCTATGTCGGTGCTCCCAAGGGAACTACTTCGAAGGTGATCTTGTTGTTGTCGAACAATTTTTAAATATACAGTTTTTATAAACTCAGTCTCATCAGTTCCTAGAGGCTTGGGTAAGATACTAAGGAAAATATTTTTATTTCTTCCGCATAAAACTCTTCTGTTTTATAAACTTCGCTAATACGTATTTATTAATTATTCTCCTCAAAACCAACAGTCTAAATTACAGGAGTATCTTTTTCAGTAGCGTATGCGCAATGCTGTTTTTACAATTTTTCTGTATTAGATTATTCCTTAAAGCTGTGAAAAATATTTTTACAGCTCTAAGGTGGCATTCGTGAGAGAGACAGGCATGATCACCTCGAACAAAACATTTTCAAAAGTGTCGTCGAAAAGCCAAAATGTCCCCGCTTTACAAACGGGAATCGACACTTCAGGGTTGCCTTCGATTTTTGCACCAAAAATCTTTTTTTTTTTTTTTTTTTTTTAATGAAAACAAGAGATCGATGTATATTCTCGTTTTTAGAATGGAGTAACTGCGGAAAATTGTTTACTCTTTGTAAAGAAAGAAAAGCAAAAGTTAATATATGAAATAACTATAAATAGATTCTGTCTTTTTCTTTTTTGCGAAATCCAAATTACAAGTTTTCTAAGAAAGATCAATTGAAGAAATCTGCGGAAGTCAAGAGAATCTCATGAGAAACGAACTGCTCCACCTTTCATTAGTGCCGTTGGGTTTTCTCCGTGAACCTGCATAATCCAACTCTATCAAGGGTATACGGGACTTGATTTACTTTTATTATTATTATTATTATTATTATTATTATTATTATTATTATTATTATTATTATTATTATTAAATTAAATTTTACGTGCCATGTGCAGCAACTATGGCTAGAGACACGGGAGGAGAAGGAGGATTAGATCAGTGAGTAGAGTCCGGACTTATGAAGGAAAAGGATTAAACTGGATAATGAAGAGGAGTTGTCTTTTAGAATTAGGGGAAGAGAGGAGGTAGGTTGAAAAATTTCTTTTCAAAGGAATATAAAGGGCATTCGGTGAGGATATGGTGAATGGTGAGGGAAACACTGCACATGGTACACTGAGGAGCCTCGGTTCCATTTAGTAAGTATTCGTGGGTGAGGCGTGTGTGACCCAATCGAAGTCTGGTGATGATTACGTCATCTCTTCGATTTGGAAGTGATATGTTCCACGTTATTATATATATTAATTACAACGTAATTCTTAGGCTACCCTCCATTCGAAAAAATGTTCCAATTTTATGTAACGTAGAATGTCCCAAAAAATGTCCCAACTTTATGTAACACAGAATGTCCGAATTTTATGTAACGTTTGTTATATTTTATAGGATTTCTGTTATTGTTATTTAAAAAATGTCACAATTTTATGTAACGAAATATGTAACGAAAAATGTAATAATGAAAAAATATCTTAATTGTATATAATGAAAGTTAAATGTTAGGATAGGATTTTTGTGATTATGTTTTGTTTTTCTTTTTGTGTTGATGCCAGTAAGAATTACGTTGTAAATTTTGATCATTTTATACAAAATATAGAAGAGAAAGAGACACAAGCCCCTTGCGAGGCCAAAATAACCGTGTTTATGTGTGTGTGTGTGTGTGTGTGTATGTATGTATAACGTAACATATTTTCGATAATATTAATAAAGACCTATCTAAGTCGTAACATCGAAAGAGCGTGTTGTGATCGAATTGGCAATTATGAAAGTACTAAAGAAGCTCAAAGGCAAAATTTCATTTCGGATAACAAACTTTCAGCTGGTCCTTCCCAGTCGGAAACCGGTATGCCACAAAAGACGGAATTGCTAGTCCACGTTCGTATTTATTTTGCCATTAAATGATATTTCCGATCAAATCAAGAAACCGGTAAAATTATTCATTATTCGCTGACGATTGAACATATCGAAAAATACGATAAGTCGCCGACAAAAATGGATAACAGACAAAGGCTTTCGCGTCTCATCGGGTAAAACCGTCTCGTATTAAACTTTCATCGTAAGCGAGGCATTCGGATATGAACGTGCAAATTTTCGGAACTGAAATTCCTTGGCCTATATGTATGTAAACAAAAAAAAAAAAAAAAAAAAAAAAATTATTGAAAAATGCACCTCAACAATGTGAAATTAAGATCGAATAACCCTACACAAACTTACAGTGAAAAAGCTGAGCGTCACAAAGTGGGGTGCTGTTAGAAAGTTAGATCTGCGAGTTTACGGAAGCCACTTCAGTCAACAATTGTGACTGTGCATCAATAATTTATATTATAGCACCAAGAGCGTAAGATAAATCACATCTTGCGCTTGTTAATTGACGTTATCCGGTCCTATCGCTGAATTTCCTGAAGAAGTGGTCACTATGACGCTATGAAATTACCTCGCTATATAAAATATTACACGCAATATGTAGCGGGGAGAGAATACGGTAGAGAATGTATAGTGGAGAATTTTAAATAAAATTATCTTCATATAACATAAATATTAACGAATATATCCCCGTTATTGGTAGAACCTCTTCCAACTAGATTTAAACTCTCTCTGTTTTTACAGTACTACTTTCTAATACCGACGACAACTTGTAATATAAACCTATATTATTAAACTGGTGCTTTATTTTTTTAAATTAAAATTTCACTTAATCAGTCTTAAAATAAACGCGTGTTCCTTTTACAAGATAGAAATAATTTCGTTGACTGTAATAGCTCCCGTAATCATGAAGCTTTGTCTTCAAAATGCGTCGGCTATATAATGAAAATTAAATGTTTTAACATTGGTGTGTTTAATTTACTTAATATATAATTGTAAAATACACATTTTTCAAAACTTTTATTTACGAAGCGTACACGATTTTCAAATTTTTCGCTCGGTCCTATTGCACATCATCGCGTGAAAGTTATATACTTAATACAAGCGGTCTAAATCTGAAATCGGTTTAAATTCATACAAGTAAACTTCAGAGATATTTCGGTATATTCTGAAAAAAGTTCGGTTCAAAAGTGATGTTATTCTATATCGCTACATTTTCAGTATATTATCGAATTGATTTAAGTTAGCGATTTTATTAAAATTTGAATCACGCATTTCACGCCATCCTATAGAGCGATTCGGGTTCGGAGCAAATCTGATACGGTTGATAGGTTAGCCAAGATCACTCTCAATAATTATTCGTTCTCGACATGTCGGTAGAAAAATGTAAATTCCGGTGCATGTTTGAACTAATTAAGCGAACAGTCTGCGGTATAGTAGGAGCACAGTCGACAGAGAGATTCTTCGTACGTTTGTCTTCTAGCGTCTGTTTATGCGCGTGTCGTGCTTATTCCGGTTGAATGACTCGGTAAGATTTTCATTAAAATCGCGTTTTTGGGTGAAAAGTTGAAATTCGCGCGAACGAACGAACGAACGAACGAACGAACGAACGAACGAACGAACGAAGACTGTTTGACTGTTTTCATTAGGGTTCTGCTTAGCTGAAATTTTCTTTCACCTTAATCATCTGTAAGTGCATTTTCATCCGGTTCAGCTTTTTTCATTAAAATTAGCCGGCAGCGTGAAGTGTAAACAACGCGGAACGCTCATAGCACCGCGCACCCGCCTAGAAAACTTCGCCCGGTTTTTGTCTTAAGGATTTACATTTGCTCGTCCTAAGGAGCACTCCTTGTCCATTGTCTCGCCGAAGCAGCATTCCTCCCATTATTCTTCTAGTCGGTGATTTTCTTTAATGGCTTCGTTCGTCTGTGCAAAAATGATGTTTTTACTCTTAATCATCTCAACGGTATTTCGGAGAACATTTTCAATTGTGTTCCCTTCATCATCGAGCGGGAAAAAATAACCGACCAATATTCTTCGACCGCTTTTTTTTTTAACTCGCCTTCATTAATTTCCTCAGTCGCTTTCGCTTTCTCATTTTCTTCCCTTTCCTCGCCGCTCACCAAACGCTAATGTTAAATCTTCCTTTTTGTTTTTATTTCTCACGTATACTGCACGCTGGTACACAACTCTCTTTCCACTTTTATTAAATTTAAGATCGCGCAGTACATCATCTTAACAAACCAGCGTGAAATTAAAAATCCAAGCGCTGTTCCTCGATAACTTGGAATTCGTAAATTTTTTCCTTCTAATTTAACTGTCTTGTTCTCTTCTCGCTCGGTCGAATTAACTGACGATATCCCGATAGAGGATAGTGAGAAATATTTCAGGTTTCCTGGAAACTGCGGGTTCCACTGGTATTTTCAGATGATGATGATGATGATGATGATGATGATGATGATGATAATGATGATGATGATGATAATGATGATGATGATGATAATGATGGGGTAAAGAATAGCGTCACTATTTTTGTTAATATCTCTTAAGGAGACTGATGAAAAATGATTTTGTTTTTTTCCTTTTTCTTCCGTTTTAGTCTATTACAGAGATTTTAGAAGTGTCAGTGTACAGCTGCAGGATATTCTACCTGAACGAAACACAACTAATCACTACGCCACAACCTCTTTTAGTAATGAATATTTTTAAACCCTGTATAGCATCCGGAATGAGGTGTCCACGCGTTTATGAAAATATTTGGACAGACCACGATCAGCCGTAGCGTTTTTCGTGGAATTCCCGTACACATTATTCGTTGTGCTTGCAGAAAGTTTTTTTATTTCTGTTTTGTTTTTGTTGTTTTTTTCTTTTTTGGCGCGTCAACTATGGGCATTAACCGAGCACAAGTGAAATTTTTGTAAGTTTCAATGTGCGGCAGCACTATGGCCTAACAAACGCCTAACCAGCTGTCCTACGGCAACAGAAATAGCGGGCATTCTGAAAATATGTCAAAAATATTATTATTATTACTTTATTTTCTCTTTTTTTTTTTTTTTAGTGGTATAATGGAACTCAGCGCCAGTGAAAGTTTTAAACATTATTAATTTGCTATTCGAGCCAGTTACCGTAGCATTTATAGGCAGTGGTGTTCCGTCCCCGGGGTAGAACCGGGTTTGAATCCAGCTGGGCACATTGAAATTTTCCGGAAAAAAAAAAAAAAAAGTTCACTTGTGCTGAGTTCATGTCCGTAGTTGATAAAAAGAAAAAAAAAAACCTTTTTGAATACAACATTACTGCCTAACCAACTACGAGAATACATGTCAAAAATATACCACACCCTTCATTTAACTTACGACACACACACACTTGATTATTTGGCATCATAAATTTCTTACAATGAGAATTGAAAAAATTTTTAATCGATTATTCGAAAAACGGGCAGATAGTCTAAATTCTAACTGACGGCAATGGGTTTATAATAAGAAATACTTTTTGGAAAAATCAGCTCCAATATTAGCGCTTCAAAAATTACCAATTTGCTTAACGATTTTTCAGCTAAAATAGATTACGTGTCGTGCAAATGACGGATGGTATAGGAAATAAAGAAAGTAACCACATCAACCTTTTACGCGAGTTGTATTACTAGCGCGGACATGAAATATTGAAATAGAGTAACGAGTATTTTTTTCTCGTAGAAAGTATGATGTTTTTTTTTGTCTTTTTTTTGGATTGGCGTAAATATACCTCCAATAAATCGCAGTGGCAGACGTGTTATTTTTGGCACGCAAATATGGCTTGCGGAAATGGTGAATTAGTGTATTTGTTAAGCGAAGAAAGATCAGCAAGTCGGCGTATTTGCCCGAGAAAATACTAAAAAATTGCAGCTATTAAAGATTTCAAGCTCTATCGGAATGGGATAAACTAAAGAGTTTCACACGCGTCTCTATGGTTTTGATACAGTTGTTAAAAAGGCGTTTCACCGAGTCCTAATCTCAACATCATTGGAGAGCCATTTAGGTTCGTCAAATCCGCGAAAGAGTTCTTTTACGGATTTTAAAATGAACACTTACGACTGGTGTGCCGTTCGTTTCAGATGGGTGTGTAGAGGAAAAAAACAAAAGACCAGCGCGCCATCAATATCTAAAAGATTACGAAAACGATAATTCGAAATAAATATTGGCGAACAAAAAATATCAAAAACAATTTTAATTTTTTAAAGATTTTTCATCAATGTGTATGAAAATTTATTTCTTCAAATTTAATTCATTATTTTAATGAATTTTGTTTCGATTGTATTTTTTTTTGTTTTTTTTTTTTTTTTTAAAAGAAAATTTCTATTCGTTCTTGTTCGAAACCCGTTTCTTTTTATCGGCCAATCTCTTCTCACAATTTGATTAAAAAAAAAAATCGAAGCGGAAAAATTGCAAAAAATCGCATCGATTTCCTTCCCTATTTTAGTAATGAAATCTGTATTATGAAGCATAAAGTGGAAGAAAACCCGCCTTTTTTTTATATATATATATATATATAATTTCTTTATAGAAGGAAAAATGCCGATGATTGTCGGTGGAAATTATATTAAGCGTGAATTAGAACATATTATTAATGTAACTTTTTTCTTCAAAAATGAATCCAAAAGAACCGAAAAACTAATTTTACAGTTTTAATAGTGAAATGGTATTTTTTTCCTCATCGCAACGAGACCAACACTTTAATGGTCATTTAGAGATTAATTTAGTATGATAAAAAGAATATTTTTCGAAGGGGTAGTAATATAATACGTAGTACTAATTCCTAAAAAAAACTTTATAGTGGCTGGACATGAAGGCTTATTTCGCTACAATCTGCGTATTTCACCGGATTTATCCAGCAAATTGGGGTAGCAAGTGGATTCATGTGAGCGCTAAGTCGTTATTTGCTTGTCTTTTGATTTCATCCTCCACAAACATGACACGTTTAAGTCATTTGTTTGCTGCGGTCAAAATATCCGGAAAAACCTTGTTAAACGCTTAAGACTTAGAGTACCGAAGCTGGCCGATTTTTCGATTTAGTTGCGATATTGTCAATATCGATTGTGTAGAAAAAAAGTTTATTTGTTTACATATGTTTTTTTTCTTTTTTTTTACTGCAGTTGGCAGGAGTTGCGGATTGTAACTAAACAAAACTTTCCCGGTTGTAATCAAAATGTTTTTTTTTCGCTTTTTGGCCATGATGCAACATCATTTAACGTGTCCGTAGTACTAAATCAAACATGAAATTCAAAGTATTATAAAAAATTCGCCGTTTTGGCGCCAAGGATAACGTGAAAAATACAAAACGTCACGAATAGTCATTATGAAATAATATGCAATTGAAATTGTAATAGAAATTAATTTCTTCCTTTTTTTTTAAGAATAGCTTAATTTTAAAATTTTCGCTCTGATAGAAGAAGCAACGTGTCCCCCCGTGGCGATAATTAAGGATTTGTTCAGTGAAGTTTAAAGTAACTTTTGGCTAAATGGTTTTTTTCTCGTTGGCTCGGCAATTCAGCGCATTAAATTTTAATGTTCGTTATTTCCCGGGATTTATTGAAAAATTTGATGAAATTCAAATGTTTAAACACTTTTAATATTTTTAAACATGTTCTTTCCTGCCGATTTCCCGGTGCGGGGTCCGCTGGATGGTACTTTCTGCTCCATTTTCTACGGTCCTCGGCGTCCTCTATCCCAACACCGACACTTTCATCATGTCGTTGTTGATGGAGTCTATCCAGCGTCATCTCGGTTTTCCTCGTGGTCTCTTTCCTCACGGGTTATAATCCATTAACATCCTCACAATTGTCTATTTTCCTCATGATGTGACCGTACCATCGGACTAGTCTCGCTTCCCGTAATTTCAAACGTACAGGTGCAACTCCTATACGCTCCCCTTATATCCTCCTTTTTTAATATGGTCGAGGAGTGTGTGCCCGAGAGACCAGCGTAACATTTTCATTTATGAAGTTTTTGTTCCATTTTTGTGGTTGTTGTCGCCCAACATTCAGCTCCATATATATAGCATTGCTAAACATATTTTCCCGTATTTCCTATCAGCGAGAAATAAAAAAATCGTGTTCTCGTATTTTTTGTATATAACATTATTATTTTTGTCATCGCCAGTCCGATTTATTTGTCGATGGATTCTCAATAATTATTAATATTTATATGTTTTTAATATCGAACTTAATAATTACCACCTTATAGAATTAGGAACTACAGCATCAGGACAAGCGCAAGACGTATACAGTAAGAAACCCAAATTTTAGTGATATGAATGCAAGGGACAAAGTGTTGAAGGGGGTGGCGGGCGGAAATCGGAGAATACATAATTAGGGTTACAGAACTCACCCCAGGGTTACTAGAGAGGTTAATCGATTTTTCAATTATTCCGTTGTAATTCGATTTAAATCAGGTGCTCGGTGAAAAAATTTAATCTCAAACTTTTTACTTACTGCAGGGGGGCGCTGAAAAGAAAACATAAAAAAAAAAACCTACCGCAAAGGCAGAACGTGGAAAGTATGATCAGGAAATAAGGTGACTAGTATAACACAGGCGAAAGCCGCCTTCATTAAAAAGAAATCATCGCTAACATCCAAAACACACAAATGTAGAACTACAGAAAAGATTAATAGAAGTTTACACGTTTGGATTATGTTTCTGTATGACGTAGCAACTTGGACGGTAAATAAAGGAGGATAAAAACAATTAGAAGCGTTTGAATTTCGGTGTTGCAGAAAAATGCAAAAAGCTTAACTTTTTGCATAGAATTAAAAATACAAAAGTGCTTAAGAACATTAATGAATAACGCTGCTTAATAAAGATCGTAAGTGAAAGGAGCTGTGCAATATGTGTAATAAGAAATAGCAGATATTATTTAATGGTAATAATCGAAGGAAAATGGTAAAAGAACAGACCATTTCACAAGTAATGGAAGATACATAAAGATGAACAAATAGCAGCTAATGAATTAGATGTATAAAGGCAAATTCACTTTCCGATTGATTGACCATCAACCAATCGGAAACGATTAAGGAATAAAAGAAGAAAGAATTATCAAATATATTTACTGGTTTTCGCCTATTCTATCTAATCGCTTACTAAACCCCGTTGTAATGCTCGCAACAACGCTCGCGCAATATTTAGAAACAGCTGAAAAATAATATTCGCGACGTAATATAAACAAAAAGAAAAGTCGGATTTTTGAAACAACTTCGCGACAGAAGTTTTCAAAACGGTACATTGTGTACAGCAGAGTTGCTAGTGGCGCGAAAATACACTCGGTAAGCGGTTATTTGCAACGAAAGAGAAATAAAAGAGAAAGACGAAAGAGCCCCCCCCGTATTGGCCGTCTCGAAATTTGGCTAATTTTTGCGCGCGGGAAAGAAACATTCTTTCATTCCGAACGAGGTTGTAGAACAGTTTTGTTAATGTAATTATTTAGGCATTAACGGAATATACGTTTGCGGGCCGGTTAGGACTTGTAATACGGTAATCGATACGCGGCGCGTAATCTGCCAGATTTGGTCACGTGCCTGCGTATAGATTACGTGTGTTCGCTGTCTTGTAATTACGTGTATTAACAACAACGCGGACGCCTAGTCTCTTTGTCGGAGGCCTAGCGATTACCGACACGACGGAAAAATCGGGCCGAGCAAGCGTAGAAAATAGGCAAATAAAGAGGAAATCGTTCGTGGAACACACCGGTGAACGCCGGTTTCCAGCCGGATCGCCGATGATCGATCACCGATCCATCTTTACAAATAATAATCAAATAACCCTTTCTGTTTATTTACCATGAACGGGACGCATCATCCGCGCAGTCAAGCCTTTCACCGATTTCAACATAGTCACGTGGCCCCGTCGACCGTCAGCATGTTGCTGCCTCCAAGGCGACCGCCGTCATGTTTCCTAATCCTTTATCGCAATCTTCTCCGTTCCCGCCAATTCGGGGTCTCGTCTCTCTGCGCGCCTCTATGCAGACCTCTCTGCTCGAAAGCGCTTCCTCCTAGCACCTCTTTCGCCGATTCGATTTTTACACCACATCGAGCAGCTCGTTGCCGACACCGCGCGCTATATTCTGCATGCTTCTCTATTTCTTTTTACGATTTTCCTTTCCATCGTTCCGGGCCCGACGCTGGCTGCTGATCCTTTTATTTATTTAATTCTATTATTTTTTTACCCTTTCGCGGTATCTGGTCGGCTACGATTTGTCCTGTTAATTAAACGGGCCAAAAGTGCTCGGTTAAACTTTTGCGAATTGTCGGTTTCGGCGCCCTTGTTCTGTTATCGTGTGTGTCGGATAAAAATCCGAATTGAATTTCAAAGTAGTTTGTCCGATATACAGCACCGCCTCTTCCGGCTATCGCGGCAGTCTCGCTGCCGGTAACTTCAGGGGTTATACGCAATTTAGAAATATTTACCCGTGTTAATAAAACGTTGATCTTCTTTTTTTTTTTCTTTTTTTTTTTTTTTTTTTTTTGACTCTTCCTTCTTTTCTCAATGCTTCGCGATCGCCCCACTAGCCAATGATAAGTATCTTCTCTAAGCTTGATTTATAGAGTTCAGCTGTTCGACTGAGAGGGTGCTAAGTATATTTTCGTGCATCACTTTCGCGCGCATTGAAACGCACATTTAACTTGCCTTGGGATATATGTAACCGATAATAAACATTTTCGACGATAAATTCGAAAATTATTTTCACGGCCCGCTAAAATCTAATCGAGGGCGAACTCTGGTTTTACCGACTTCGAAAATGAAAAGAAAAAAAAAAGGTTATAATATGTTGGTCGCGTATGTTCTTTCTTTTCCTTTTTACTTCTGACAGTGCATGATTATCCGATTTGAATTATCCCCCCCCTTGTTTATTCGCATTTACACCGGCCAGTTAGTACGACGCAGTGTCATTAAAATAAACAGTGCGGGGTGGCCTTTTAGACAAATTGTTACTAATAGAACAATAAGCGCCACCGGTTCTTAAAACGTTATCCATTTAGCGTGAAAAATGAATAATTTTCAATAAGATAAAAGTGTTAAAATGATAGCCAGCATATATAAATAGAGACAATCGAAATCCTTTAAGCTCATCACCGACGGAAATATTACGCGTTTTAACTTACTATCTGCAATGATATTTGAATTCGGTAGTCTGTATATAAGTATCGATGGTCAATATTAAGCATTTAAATTAAAAGCTTAGGAATATATATATATTTTTTTTTAATGACCCGGCTTTCCGCTTTTGACCAGCTTTTTCTTCTTTCGCTTTTCTACCTTTTCTATATGTGTCTATTTTTTTTTTAATTTAATAAATTCCTAAAAATAATGCTTACATTCTATTGTCAAGGGAGAGTTTAGCAGTTGTAATGCAAGTATTAGCAGAGTAGAAAAACTAGGTAAAATATACGCTTACGAGTATTCTTTTTTTTCTTTTTTTTTTTTTCGTATTTCCCTGACATTGTCAAGGGCGTGTCCAAATTGAGCGTGCCATTAAAAGACACGCACGGGGATTGGTTTGATTTTCAAGCATATTTGATTAAATTTCGAATAGTGTATTTACAATATCGATATTGAGTGATCAGTTACGTATTTATGCAGGAGCGGATCCAGAAGGACTTTTAAGGGGAGGGGAATTATATAATTACGTATAATCTTCTACAGTATAGGCAGTAGATTTAAGAAATACCCCTTGTTTCATAAAGAAAATCAAATTATAGAAATTTAAAAATGTTTTAAAAATACGTAATTATTACAAGTTTTAATTTAACTTTCTTCTTATATTTAGTTATGAAAAAAATAAAACGAAATTGTAAAACTATACCTTAAATATGGTAGTTTAGAAATAATAAGAAAGTATTTTTATTAGACTTTACTTCTTTTTTATTTTTGTTAGTATCCGATCTGAATTCTCTTTGTTCAGGAGGAAATTTAAATATATATGTATTTCTTATTGAACTGTTTTTTATTAAAATTACAAAATAAAAATTAAAAATAAATAAAGACAACAAAAGATCGACAATAGTATTGTGATTAAAATAGAATAAAAACGTAACAGATTAATAGTTTTACTAAAAAACGGTATTAAATATTAATTATTAAAATCTGCAGGTAAAATTCGTACAAATGTTTTACAGCATAAATTAAGTTTCTCTGTTATAACAAATTTTTTCATAGAGGCTTTGGTTCTCTCTGGGGGAGATGTTCCCTATCATTCCCCAAGTGGATCCGTCACTGATTTATGTGTACCTTAATAAATTACGGAAGTGGAAAAACAGAAAATTTAATATTGAATAAGACTGCAAAATATTATAAAAGAAGGGATACAGTGGAAAACATTAATGCGATTAAAGTTTTACTTATTTCAAAATAATTGTAATTATGCAAAAAAAAAGCAAAAAAGCATATAAAGTTTTTCACAAATTGCAACATAAAATCAAAAGTGTACAATGGCTAATAAATTGTTATTGGTAAAATTTAAATTCTATACTTCGGAATTTAGCGAAATTTTTAAAATAGAAATTAAATAATTATATAGTACATGTTAAAAAGATTTAAAATAGTTCATAATATTAGAAATAAAAACTTCTAAATACACATTTTTAATAAATCTTTATTTCATTTTTTTTTATCGTACTCGAAGCTAGTTGTTATTCGGAAATATCGCAAACGCTGAATAATTAAACGTTTCTTTATACTCATTCTGGAGTATTATTACAAAAATGCGTTTTGATTATTTTTAACCCGAGGAAATAAATAGTGAAATTTCCCAAATGTTTCTCTCATTCAATTTCATTTACGTTTTTTCTTTTTTTCAATAAAATACGCTAAAAATAAATTATTATCGCTAATAAGTGATCTTTTAATCCATTAAAAAAAAAAAAAAAAAAAAAAAAAAATTATGCAGTTGCAAAATAAAAATACAACAATACAAACAACTAGCTACCGATAAACAAACGCACGCACGCACGCATCATTCATATTGAACATTTTCGTATTTGCCGCGCTACGAAAAGGTGATCTTCAAATGGCACGCACGCATCGCACGCTCAGTGTGGACACGGCCTAAGTGTTGTACCTTCCGCATCACAATTTTGCCAGCTACTGTTGTTAATTATTCTCATCCTACCCAAATGAGCAGCGCTGGTACAATGATGCCACATTCTTACTTTCTTTACTACATAATCCGTCTATATTTTTATATCAATATACCACGCATCTCTTTCTATGAATTTTTTAATAGTGTGTCATAAGCATTTTCCCTCTGTATTACAGATGTGTCTTTGTGTTTCCTATTCCAGTTTTCTTATATCTTTTTTCTTTAATCAGATATTCTTTCCAATTTAATTTCCCCCATTATTCTTAGGATTTTGTTTTGCTCTTTTTGCTCTCTGATCTGCCATCAAAAATTTTTACATGTTAGCCTATCCAATTAACGTTATTCTCCTGATACTCCACATCATCCGTTTTATTTGGATATATATTCTTCAATTTTTTAATTACAGCAAGGGAATCTGATAAAATTAATATCTTTTTATTTATATTATTCGTAAAATTCTCCAGTAATGTATTGATAGCATACATTTCTACAGTATGGATCAAATATTACAAGTGAACGAAATATTTCTATTTCAGCATAATAATAAGCCTCAGCGCAACGTTTTTCTTTACTTTATCTAACAATCCATCCGTAAATATCAATTAATAATTCTAAAAATTGTTATTTATTATCTTATAAGCATTATTAGCCTTAACATTTATATCAGTTGAATTGAACTTTCATTAATCTCAGAATTTAGTGGGATCATCTAGATTTACTCTCATCGTGAAGAGTGCATTACGCTGAAAACTATTTTTAAATGACTATACACCTTCGCGGTAATTGTTTATTTAATGGCACGATTGACTTTTTATTTTCTAATATTTATTACTCGTCTGCGTATATTTAATATTTGTGTTAGTTTTTATTTGCGGTATGAAGCCTCTGTCCCATTAGTTTGATGATAAACTTATCTGCTACATATTGCATTCTTAGTGTTGTTTCGTGACCTACGCCGACACACAATAATGGGTAGGGACGGTTTTCGTTGGCCTTAAACATAGTCGTACTTACTTCGCGTTATTTTCAGTTTTTTTTATTTTGTTTTTATTATAAAAGGAGCAATATAATATCTGTTTGTGTCCGTATTATTGAGCTATGTCGAGTGTACTCCCCACTTTCTACCTCGGATATTACACTGGAAGTGAGTTTGTACCTCTTCCGTACTTCGTTGTTATATATTTAATTTCCTCCGTCCAGCCTAATTTCGTATCAAAGACCACGTCCAAAAATTTACACGTATCTTTGAATTTTATCGATTTATTATTGAATTCAATTAATGGAGATTCCTCTATTGTGAATGCCATTCCCGACTTTTTTAAATATTTATTTTACTAGATCAAGCTCTCGAGTATGGTTTTTGTACTTTTTTAATAGCAGTATCATGGGTGGTTGTAGATCACTACATCGTCTGCGTACTGTACGAACCGAGAATATTTATTCTGTTCTTTAACTCTTGTGATAAACGTTAAAAAAGGAAGGAATTCTTTTAGAAATATTTCTTTACTTTACAGGGCAAAAATAAATAAAAAACATATGTTGACAATACAAGGAAAATATGAACATAAAAATTTTTAAATTAGAGGTCGACTAACTCCAGTGACCTAAATTAATGTAACCGAACGAAAATGTAGATTCGAATAAAGAAATTGAAACGGCCAGAGCGCGATTTACAAAATCTCAAATGTAGAGTATAGAAAGATTGCAGCACTGTTGGTCTACCCGTGTATTATCGATCAAAAATATTTGCGAAGTAAAATGGTTCTTTTTTTTTTTTTTTTTTTTTTTAAAAAGATGCCGATACTTAAAGATTTAGTGTAAAAATTTAATGAAAATGGGATCAAAGTATAAAAAATAATTACTCCCGACAAAATTATATAATTACATTTTATACAGTAAAATATACCCAAAAGGCAGGATGATTATTAATACTCTACTAAGACTCTCTATTCCCTAATTGGAACAATTAAAAAACAAAACCGGGTTTTCTGTAGAAAAATTGCGACAATAATTTCTTAGACATCTTAGACGCGCTAGTGAAATTTACAACAGTGTCGCATATGGTATTTGTCCTGAATGTTTCAATTTTAATATTTTCGATTCGTTCAATTTTTTTTAGCGCTGCGTTTTTTGCGGCTATACTTTGATCATGGCATAATTCGAAATCGAGGGTTGAACTTCGAACGGGGTTTGCTGCATTGCAAAGGCCTGTTTCATTTAGAGCACCGCGGAGAGCATTGTGCTGCTTTTTTTCCGGCTCGTCAACTTTGGACATTAACCCCGCGCAAGTGAACTTCTTTTTTTTTTTTTGTACATTTTTAGGTGCGACAGCGGGATGTCCTAGCCGAACGAAAGAGCACCCCACCGACTACACCGACTAGGCCGCACGGTAGCTGGCTCACATTGTGTGTCGCTGATCGGTATGTTTATAAATATACCGTTCCGGAAGGGGCTGTTATAGGTCTTGGCGCTTTTCTGGTCGTCATTTGGCGCGGTTGTGTTTTTAAAAAGAATCTGAGACATTTTGTCCGATTTCAGTTGTCTACAGTCTTTAAACAGCCTACGCCTATCATCGTCAATTCGATGGCAGTGAGTAATAATGAAAAAGCGCCGTTCTCGAAAACTGTCAATTTATTTTCGAAGATAAATAATGGACTAGTTAGTATAAACTCCTAATATCGTCTAGCGAAAAGCGTTAAAACTGATTGTTATCGATTCCGAAAGTAGCAGGGACACGTCGACTGTTATAAATATAGCTACGCAGAACGGCTTTTGAGGAACAGTTCATTCTTCACGCGCGGATACGTACGATTTTTATGTGTGCGCGCATTAGTAGTAGGGGGGTGCTATACGCTTTCAAACAGATTGCGTTTAAAAATTGAGAATTCAAACTTATCAGGAACACATCATTCGCAACTGGTTACATTTTGCCGGTAAGTAGTCGAAGAACATGAGGGATAAGAAAGAAGAAAATTGCTGGGCGATAATTAATTGCAAAAAAAGGCAAGATAACTTTTTAAACGAACTAAAACGGATGCCCGCTTGTTTATTAGAGAATCTGTAAATATCTGGAGCTTTACGACTCTGACTCGATGCAATTATCGATAACAAAAAAAGTTGATTTAAAGTTCGAATTTTTTTCATCGGATTTAAAAACCTCCCTCGATCGAAGAACTAGTGTATTGATTTTTGACATTTTCATGTGCTTTTACTTTGTCACATAAACTTGAAAAGCGTCACAAAATGGAGAAGTGTTTCCTCATTATGACTTCTTATGAAAACCGTAGGGTTGTGTATTTCACAGGCCACTTCCCCTGGTTCTCCATTTGCTGAGCGCACAAAACACAATTACCTGTAGTGTAATTATAAATTAAATGTAACTCTTTGGTATTGTGTAAATTGTTTCTTTCCCACGAAAAGTGTTATGGATTCCGAAGAGTTTTATAATTTCGTACGTAGCGACGTACCTCTCAAACGGGACAACGTTGAACGATAAGATCAATTTCTTCGAGCGTTACCTGCTGCCGTACTCGATCAAGCTGTAAGTTTCTCTTTATCGATGAAATGAAGCTGTTCTACGACTTACCGATCGTAGTCTGTGCTGATTTCAACATCGATTTCCGCTTGGACGAGGGATTGCGAGTCCGTCAATTCATGAGGTTTCGTTCGGTTGTGAGAATTCGGTAGACCACCTCTCGACAAATATGACGTGCATCGACGGAATCTTTACTCGAAACTGATCGAACGTACAAACGTTAGCTTACGCGTCGTATTTTTCTCACCATCGGCCATTGCTCACTATTACTAACTCTTTACGATAATGATGTAAATAAGGAACCTTGTACTAGCGGTAGTAGTTGTTAAATGGATATATTTTTGCGAATACATTGAAATATAATATTTACAAAGTCAATCATAGGTGCAGTAAACGTAGGTTCAATCTCGAAATTATACGTTGCGATATAATATGTACAAGGCATTTGTTGCACGGCGGCCGCGAAGCGAACGACATTCTAATGTCGGCGGACGACTGAATGGCTGTACAAAGCCTACTTCTTTTAAGGGAAAACATGAAAGGACTTGTTCGGAAGCTGACCTTTTTTGTATTGTTATTTCCAGATCTCTAATGTTTTCCTATTTTCTTGCATTTTTTTGAATATAGAGCTCAATCTTCGGAAAAACGAAAAAGAATAAACTATGACGAAGTTGAACATTTTGAATAAGCGAAAAAATCAATGTGTACTCTGAAAGAAACACGGCCTCAGCATCAAAGAATCACGGCGGGCAAATAATAAAAATTTAGAAACAGAGAAGAATATATTATTCTTTGTTAAAGCAATTAGACTCAAAAAACTAGCGCATTGAGAAATTCTTATCAATTATCACACAGACAATATAGAGAAATTACCGAATTCTTTTTCGCCTACAATCAATGTGAGACTCTTTAATGATGAATTAAAATTAATAATCGTTTATGAGAATTATGCTAATTAGTTTGCTACAATTATCAAGCATTGAATATGATGACTACGTCAATAGCCAATAAACAAAAATATTAAGAGACATTAATGAAAAGTAAATTGTCATACCGGCGTGAATATTAATTTATTTACAAACCATTTTGCTAACGTTTTTTGCTGTTTACGTAATCGTATTTAATAAATTTCAACTAGTTTCGGATAATTCGATCCATTAATTTTCTCTTTTTCTTTTTCGTTCTTTTTTTGGGATAGGGCATCAACCCAACACACTTCCAGAAGCAATAAGGAGAAGAGAAAGCCAATTATATCTTAGTACGATATCTCAAATATTGTTAATAAGTAGTAATCGGTACGGCAGTGTTGATGAAGGATAGTATAAAAAAATCTGTACAACGAACCGGACCAATCTCAGAAAACTAGAGTACTAGAGGGCTCAAGACAAATAAACACTTAATAAACACACGATAATCGTTTCGGGTTATAAATAATGAGGTGGTTTCCCGTTGTCTTCCCCATCGCAGTGTCACATCCTTTATAATATTGTTCCAGTTTTACTTGTGAAAATCGAATACAAAGCCGGTTCTGGATTTTTCCGTTCGCCCTAATTTCGTACTACTGATAGTGTCGCAACGTGGACGATAAGCGGTCAAATGTATAACCGAATTGAGGTCTCCTCCGAAACGTGGTGTTTGCATATGATGCAAAAAATCAGCTGGACGGAAAAAACAACAAACGAAAAAGTCTCTCAAAAGACTCTCAAGCCGTATATGAATTGAAACATTTAATTGAAATATTAAAAGGAAAACGGGTTAAGTGGATAGGTCATTTATAGCGACATAATCTCATAAACTAGTATAAATATTTGAAGGAAAAATGGAAGAAAAACGTTACCGAGGAATACCAAGTGGGGAAACATACATCGAACAAATAATAAAGGATACGGGAATTGTGCAAACTTAAGAAAAATTGCCGAGCAAAGAGAATTCTAGTGTTTAGTTTGGGTTATTACGATTAAGAACCATAAAGGTTATCCACCGATCTACAGATTTTAAGGGAAAGGAAGAAGAATCGTTTCAGACAATTGCGTCATTTTGTGAGGAGGAAGCTAATAAAAAAGAAAAGAAAAGAAAAAAGAAAAGGAAAGAAAAACGAAAAGGAAAGAAAAACGAAAAGGAGAAAATAGAATGTGGCCAGAATGTAGACGAATAATGGAGACAACAACGGAACGACGAAGTTAAGGAAATTAACGACGAACCGTGGATTGAAGAGAAGGAATAAGTTGAAAACGGATAAAAAAAAAGAGAAATGAATAATTATTAGAAAACAGAGTAGGAACCGTGAGATGGAAATTTTTGGTGATCGGAGGATGGTATTTTTCTTAAAAAACGAAACGGGACGAAGCAATAACTCGAATGTCGAAGAAGCAGTCGCTTCGTTGTCAGGGATATGCCCACGTGGCTATAGCAAATTAATTCGAATAGAACATAGAGACAGGAAAAAGGGTGCGCTATGATTTTATATCAGCTTATCCGGAACTGGTCAATATTTGTTAAATATAATTGTTTTGCTTTGCGTGTTTTCTATTTTTATAATCGTACTAGCAAAAGTTTATAGGTAAGTTTATTATTTAGTTTCATAATGGAACGTGGAAATTGATAACAAATATATACACCGAAAAATTTTTACAAAACTAGACAATTCGTAGAAATTTTAAGGTTTACCTCAACAGAGGTGCGAAATAGCTGAATAATCGGATAATTGCTTTAGACGCGTGGAATCAGAGCAATGGTATATTAAACATGCAAATAAATAAAAATGGCAGCGAATAACCCGTGTAAACGAAGTTGATGGTAGTTCGTAAAAGAAATAAGTCATGCGAGTAACTCTAATTATTGTAGTGATGATTTTATGATGTTACAAAATGTGCAAAAAATCAAATACTTAGGGGTAACGATTGATAGTACGGTAAGTTGGAAACAGCATAAATTGGAACTAATAAAGAAGATCAGGCAATCTTTACCGGCGATTTTTAGGCCATTGTTACCTTCAAAAATTCTAAGACAATACTATAATGCTCTGATAACATCAAGGATATCTTACACTATACAAGCATGGGGAGGAGCAAAGAAATCTGAACATAAAAAAATAAATGCTATTCATAAAAAAAGCTTAAAACTCATAGTAAAAAAGGATTTATGTCAAAGAAGGGGTAATCTTAATTGGTGGAAGGAAATGGAAGAATTACCGGCTAAACTAAGGTAGTATTTATTTATTTTATATGATTATAAGTTGAATCCTCCCGACCTTAAGACTAGTAATATAGTGAAGATAACTAGAGCTTCGTCAAAAATTACATATATTAAGCCTAAAGGTATAAATAATTATATTGATAAAACAAAGGACGCTGTACTGATTGACTTGTTAGGGAAAATTCCGACGGATATTATAAAAATAAAGAATAAAAAAAAATTGCCTCTTAGAAATTAAAATTTGGCTGTTGAGCAACTACAATGATTGCAACTAAAAGAGGTGGAAGGAGTATGTGATAAGTGATTTTTTTTTTCATTTTTTTTTCTCCTTATCTTTTCTCAGTTATTTATATATATATATATTTTTTTTTTTTTATTATTTTACATTTTTCTTGCATTGGGTTTCTATACGAATTGCTATTATGTTTTTGTCTTGTTTTGTTTAGATTTTGAATTATACGTTATGCTGTTATTTTTAGTGGAAATTTATATTACGTTTGTTTTTATTTTGTTTTGTGACACATTTGTTAGTTAAGCGGTTAATTGTATATGATCGATTGTAACTTTATTACAAATAAACGTTGTAACTGTGATGAGAAGCTACAGACGTTGCCTTGTGGGTTCTCCAGATGTTATTTAATAAAAAAAAAAAAAAAAAAAAAAAATTGTCCGCATTAATTAGCGAATTGTTTACGTAATAAATTTTGACGATAGTAAAACGGAACGAAGAACCGTAAAAAAACTGGCTCGAATCGTTTCCCGTTTACTAAATTAATGTTGTACGTATCGTATAAGAACAAACGAATTGCTCATGTTTTATGGCATTTAGAATTGTGAACAGCGTCTTTGTTTTTTCCGAATCGTTTTTTACTGAATTAAAAAAAAAAAACTGAAAGTTTTCTCTTTCCGAAATCGTAATTGTGTTATTCGTTTCTATATTACACTATGCGAAAAATCTCGTAAAACAAAAACGGCCATTCAACTTCATACATCTAATTTTAGAAAGATTCGAAGGGAATCAAAAATACCTTCAATTATTACTTCTGCGCCAAGATACGTTTCGAATTTAATGTTGCACACAGATTTTGCCATTTGTCAAGGAAACTTATGAGTTGAGCAGTGTAGAAAGTTTTTCGAGACAATCTGCATTGGAGCCCAAAGTCGAACATCAGGCGTATGTATCAACCGATTATATTCCAGGAAATCCATCCGGACGTGTCAAACGAAGAAAATGGTGTCGGGATGCGCTTCCGATCACTAAGGAAATCCGGAATGTTGTCTACATATCATCGCCGTCTGATGTCGTCTCTCTGAAGGGCTAAGTGTCTAATCTTCCTTAATCCAAGCCTGTTGTCTCACTGGGGTGACCGGATTAATAATTTTTAAATACAATAGCGCACACGGACCAAGGTGAGGAAGCTACTTCATGTAAATCGTTGACTCTAAGAAGGCCAAGTAGAATTCGTACGCGCTTTGGGTAATTTGAGAGGACAGTTGAATGTGGAACGTCGGCGAATGCGGAACGGGTGAGGCCACTTTAACAAGTGTCGAAAAGGCGCTTATTTTCCTGAAATTCATGGCAGGCGTCTTTACAATGAAAATAAAAGCATACAACACTTAAACCGATATTTCTAGAAGTATTATTTTTAATTGTTTGCAGCATTACCTCAATTTTGTATTAAAAAGCAGCGCATAATTTTTCGGTAAATAAAAAACAGTAAAAGAGAAGAAAAAGAAATGTTCAAAGTAAAACGGGAAGGAACACGGCTTTTCTAAATCGACCATAGTTAAAGAGCTAGTCTACATTAATATTAAAGTAACCTTGATATTTACCTTATTTTATGGAGCGTGCCGTTTACTTAATATTAATAATTTTAAATATCTTTTAAATTATAAATCTTTTTAAAAATAAATGTACTCGCTACTACATTATCTCTATCCCGTGTAACAAATTAGGAATAAAATATTTCGCATGATAAGAAATAAACAAAAAAGACATTTCTTAAGGTTCAAAAATCAAAAATTTTCAATAACTCGAGTTGATTACAATATAGTTGCATAAAATTTTTATTTCGTATCTTTAGGCGCTGTTTTATTTATTACGAAAAACATTAGTGACGATCGATATTTATATACTTGATTTCTGAAGCAATGTGACATATAGTGGTTATTAAACAAATTTATTCTTTCGGGAAAGTCGAATTGTTGTTTATAAGTTAGGAGACTTTTATTAATTTATTTTTTATTAATTTTGTTCAATTGAAATTTTTTTACATGGCTTGAAAGTGAATTCTGGGTTATTTGTATGTCGTATTATTTCACGCTAATAATAATAACGGTTTTTTCGAAAGTAAATATTTAAGAAAACGCAACACGTTTTTGAGGAAAAAATTCAGTCATTTTGGAAAAAACCGTTATTGTGAAAAAAAAAGTCGAAAAAAATTAAAAAAGTAATAAAAGCTAATTGTTGTTACATATCGAACTAGTTTAGTATAATATATAAAGCGTCGAGGATACCGTATGATAAATTATGAATTACTATAATTCTAAATTAATAGCAAATTCTTTTATTTCATTTTTCCCGATCTTGCAAATCATCGGACTTTTGAAGTTACAAATTTAAAGCTGAAAATTTTGATTATACCGCTTTTAAATAATTTTCTGTTATAAACACGTTTCTCGGAAACTTTAAAATACATAACCAATATCGTTTCGCAAAATAGGCTGCACTAGATTTTTCATATTGTTTTTAAATTTTATTTTCGCATTATAAAAATTTCGTCACAAAAAAATCGGAATACTGTTTCTAAATAGCAAGTTTTTCATCTATGACAAAAATAAGTGTTTGCTTCGAAACGCGTCGGGGATATAACAATTATACATATATATATATATATATATATATATAATTGTTAATTAATATTTAACAATGAGTTTGAATAATAAATAGAAATTTTTCATAGCTGCAAAACACCTTCAAAAATTAAAATAATTTTTTTTCCATCTCCGCGACATTTCTTTTGGAGTTCCAAATTTTATGTTACATTATACATTACCCTCTGCAAAATCTCTGTTTAAATACGCGTATTTATAAGCGGTTTTAAATTTTCGAACGCTATGTTTCACCATATCCTGAACTTTTCACAAACTTCTAAAGTTTCGATAAAAAAAAAAAAGTATATAGTACATAAATTTTTATTATTACTGAGAGCAACGAGCTTTCCATTAATTTTGGAAAAAAAAATTGATATTTTAAATCCCTGAAACTGCAATTTGGAAAACTGATCGTGACATAAAATTCCGATTTTTCGTAGTTTTTACCGTTCCTGAAATTGCTTATTCGCGAGGACTATAGATATCTTTTTCGTAAGAGAATTTTACCTGTGATTTATTGGTACAATTTCAAATTTACAAATTAAATAGTTCCAGAATTTTCCAGATCATTTTGTAATAAAATTCTGTGTTGTCATTTGTAATTCTAAAAATTACAGTGCGCGAAATTTTACCCCTGCAAATTACAATGCTACGAACTATTAAGTAGGTTATAGAGATGTTTTGTTTTTTGCTTTATTCTTTTTTGTTTTCAATTCGATGCAAAATAAAAGCGATTTAGAAGAATGTTTCGGAATTAATGAGTCCCACTCACTAATAAATAATCATGTTTACACGGCGCAGATCAGAAGAACAGGTCGTTTAGAAAGCTTTTCAACATGTTGTTTACTCTACGTCTCTAATTCACTCTATTGCCAGTCGACCGCGACCAATCGATTATGGCAAAACAAACGGTCTTTAAAAAAATAGTTTATAGTAAAGAGTATGTTTCGTTGTTTTTTTTCATTTTTTTTTCTTTTTATTATTATTTCTGAAATATTTAAAAGTAAAAAAAAAAAAAACAAAAAAAAAGCAAGTATAACGCGATCTCGAGTTACTTTATAATTGTGTGCGCGCAAACAAAGATGGCCGTTTAAGGGAAAATATCGGGGGAAGTTTTTCTCACACGTGTATTCAATATCGTTCATTAAATAAATTAATATTAATCGAACGAAATTGTTGACAATGGAAGTTTATAGTTACTAGTGGAAAATCCGGCCAATTCAAACTTGCCCGTATCAAACGTTTAAGTTGAATTTAAATAAGACCGCTAGATAGCGCCACACGAATATTTGAATAAGCAGGAGAGACAGATTTAAGTCTATTTCCGAGCTAAATCACTTGTTTTTTCTCTCCATCTTTCTCGTTGATGTAAATTAATATTTTCAATTTGACTATAATCATATGTGTTACTTTTTAACTTTTAGATTATAAAAATGTTCATTTACTTTTTAATCAAGAACATAGAGGCGAGAATACAATGTGCAAAAAACCGTGCGAAGATCTTTTGTTCCAATAAATAACTCTCATCGGAGATGTGGTAATCATCTATATCTTACAATATGAGCACAAATTGACTGTGTACAAAAGTACGGAAAAACATTAATATTTGGAAAACACGATGATGTTTAATCGCAATCCTTTATTAATGCAAATTTAAAAATACACGTGAAATTTAAAAAAAAAATTGTTTTCAACACAAACGCACTTGTGGTGACCACGATATTATAGAAATTTTCATTTCAAGCATCGCTAGATAATAACATTCTTTTTTTTTTTTTTTTTTTCGTACATACAATAGTGATGAGTAGGTGCGGAAGAATACGTATCCGCGGATATCCCATAGTCCGGAGTTGATGTACTCCGACTATAGTGTTGTTCCCCGGGCATGTGTCTACAACTGCGACCCGGCTAATACTGAATCGATGAATGTTATACAGATTTATTCCGCTATAGAAGGTAAAATATGGAGAGACCTTGAATACGGAAGAGTAATATTAGCCCCGTCTGTTCTTTTTTTCGCACGGGGAATGAAATGTGCCAGATGATCAGCTAGAAAAGTGAAAATTGTTAACATTTCAGAATAGACATCGATGGAAGAATTTAGGGGAGTCCTACGTCAATTACTGACGTCAGAAGGCTGCATGAAAAAGAAGAAGAGGAAGAAGAAGGAGGATCATTAGAAAGAAACTTCATCGCTTTTTTCTTAGACGCCACCTTCTGTATGATTTTATATACTCCTGTGCATTAGTTATTTTGCCATTTTCTTCTCCCTTTTCTTAACATACGTAATAATCTCTGGTACTGGTAACAACAGTGCGTCGACAACCAGTGCAAATTATTTCCAATTTTGAGTAAACTGAGTACGTAAACACCGGATGATTATGAGTCCGATATGGATACGTATCCCTGGGATGCAATTTACAAACTTGCAATTTAGTCCCGGATCCGTATCCGAAAAAAGTAATTACCCATCACTAGTATAATACACATAAACCTTCTTAAAGACATATTTAAAAGCAAAATGAAATAACGAAATAACCCCCCAACAACTACAGTAAAAGGGGAAAAAAAAAAGAGAAGTGATGTCTAGACACCCAATAGGAACGAAGTTCCTTTCCCTTTTTGGTAGATATATAAAGTCATTCATAAAGTATACGATAAAAAATAAAATAAATTTACAAGTGTTTCGAATTGAGGTTGTTATACAGCTGACCGCGCACAGTGCCTGCTGCTCGAATCTCGATACTCGCGCGAGCGCACACACACACACGTGTATATAATAGAAAGAGACAGAGAAAAACAGAAAAAAAGTGAAGGTCGCCTGGAGGACACTTAACGCTTTTTCCTTACGTGACGATTTCTGTCAGTTTACTCCTACCGCAAGCCGCGTTAAAAAACTAAAAAAAAAAAAAAAACCTTAACAGATTAAAACATCGACAGATAAAGTAAAAACGTACAACAATTGAACGAAATAACTGAATAATCGATGTATTATAAGCCATAATAGAACTGCCAGTCAACGTGGCACTGACGAAAGTAGATTTTTAACATAATCTAATGGAATTTTATTTATCTTTCTTGTAGGTGATGTTTTTTAATTAAAATTCGTTCAAAAACTGGCGCTCGATAAATTGATGTTATCAGATTTAACTCAGTCGGTGTTTCTGGTACTGTTGATACTGTTGAGACGCTGCGTAACCCCACCATTCGCATGTTTTATACGCCTCCTCGTGTGGTCATTGTCTTGATTCAAAAAACTTAAACAAATTCCAAATAGTAAATTTTTTTTTGTTGGTACTCTAACGAACGTATTTGTTTACAATTGTTTTGTTCATATCTGTCGTTATATTGTGTCTGCTAAAAGAATATAAGTCCGTTTGCAGAAAAACCCCTTCGACCAACGTGTTTGCTGCCACTTTCACAGTTGTATTTACATTTTCCGCTTCTAAATTTGTGTTTGCGTTTCGTCAGATTTTACTTTTCCTGTCGCATCCGATAATATTGAATTTCGATTCGTCGCAAGAAAATGACGGTCGTTTTAAAACGTTTCGTCCGAAGTACTATTATACATTTCGTGTCTGCTCGTGCAAATTATGTGTATCTGAGAGGCTCGTATAAAATTACAATTGGATAACGGGAAAATAGAGAAAAAAAGGGGTTGTAAGTTGACCTTTCTCTTCCGACATATTTTAAACCGAATAAAATTATTTCAATAACATTTTGAAATGAAGCATTCACGAATTTTGCATACAATAAACGGATTACAGAAATCTATAAAAACAAAATAGAACTGTTTAATGATTAAAAGTTTGAAAAAAACACCGAAATCGTTTCGCGTGAAAAATGTCTCGTCAAAATAACATTTGCAATGACTTTATGTATTCAGTTTCTGTTGTTTACAGACATTTTCTGTTGAAGTATAAGGTCAATTTTTACTCGCCGAATTCAGTAAAAATCATTTTATTCCTCGTAAAAACACGGCTCCGATGCTGCGCACGATATTGCAGTCACTAGAGAACAATTTGTGAATTAGTTTTATATAGTTTTTCAAGTAAAACATTTCCGAAAAGGCGTATGTGAACAGATAAAATGATGCCTCGGAGATCTGATTTCGAATAAATAACTTTTACTTAAATGTTTAACTAGATTTTTTCTAACATAAAGGACAGATTCAAAGTTGACATCGGAATTGCTAGAGATAATATCTCGTATTTATTAACAATTCCAACTTCTAAGTGATACTTGTGTAAGAAAGTCTTCCTTTTATTTGAAATGTTATTGGCGAAAGCGGAATTTCAATCTTCTATACGCATTTCTGATTGACTAATTTCCTTTATTGATTTTATTCGAATTCTGTCATATTTTAATCCCGAGGAGAAGAATTTAAAATTCTTCTATACCCAAACCTTGCAAATCATCTTCATTTTTAATAGACTAAATTAATGTGCTCACTTAAGGCGTGATTTTTTATCAAGCCCAAATACGAAAAACCGGATCTTGCAGAGTTCTCTTCGTAGGCAAAACAGGTTTCTTTACAAGTCATAATCTCATTACATACCCTTCTAATACTTCCGGAGGACCTCTAATAATTTTTCCCGATTTTCAAAAACTTACGGTGCAGATAATTAATTTTCTATTTAAAATTGTTTTCAATGTGATAATCGACGAGTAGAACCTAAAAAGAATTAGGAATAGCCGCAAAAAGTAAAGAAAGTCTCCCGTGTATATGCTTGAAAGAGCATCATGGATTGTGAAGTTAAGCTTTACCATAATCGTACCAAGCCTAATGGATCTGATGAGAATACTGGGGCCGGCTCCTTTCTCAATTATTGTATAAATAAAGCGCACGCATTTATATGTCTTTATTTTGCTTATAAACCCTTTGTAATACGGCCCGATGTGCTCTGTCATGAATTTGAGAAATTAAACGGAAAACTGGAATCAGTGTGTTCAATTTTTTTAATCCGAATGTATATCGCGCTAAACCGTCAACTTGCATAAATATTTTCATTAAACACAAAGTGTCGGTATAATTGTTTAAAGCTATTCCTAGAAATTCATTTTCTTCTATTATTATTATTTTTTTTTTCTATCTTTTCCCACTGTACTCCTAGCATACTACCTGGAATTTTATTTTATATCGCTTTAGATGTTCCTTTGAAAATATTTACTTTTAAAATGTTATCCACTTTCGATGAAATAAATCGGAGGTTTTTGCGAACCTTTTGATTTGTCATTAAGGTAAATTTAAACTTTCCGAAAAATTTTGCACAACAAATTATTCATTTTAATATACATATAGCTCTCTATTTCTGCCACGTCATTTAGCCTATGAGAAGAACCTAACCGAACCGAGATGTTTACAGATTCTCGGAATAACGATTTTGGCGAAATTCGCGAATTAGAGGTTTTAAACGGTTAGAATTTTTTTTGTTTTCAAAGTCTTACATTTGCGCCAACACTCTGTCAAACGAGCCAATGTAAAGAAGTGTTTTAGTGATCATTGATATCTATGGGATTTATTAAAAAAGTAAATAATTCGCTTACTTACGATAAGAAGTAATTTTAGCGGCATAAAGGCGGAATATCTTTGTTTCGTAGTAAAGTTTACTCGCGAAATTTAAATATTATGCCGATTAAAATACCATTATGTGGATTAGAACTTTTGTAATAATACATATATCGGGCGCTTATGGGGATATTTTTGCATAACGGAAGGATATCTCAACATATAAAAATAATGTAGTGCGTAAAGAGATTCAGCTTTTACATCGTGATTGCTGCATTTGTTTGTGGAACTCAATAATATCGGTCGATTTTCAACTTTAGAACAGACCCGAACAAAATTCAGTCACAAGATATATTACTAAATGGCAATTCTCGTATTTCTTCGAAACGGCTTTAACGATTTCGACCAAATCCACGAACTAGACATTTTTAGAGGATTTAGATAAATCGATTGATCAAGATGTTATCTTGATGAAATCTCTATTAAACAAATAGTTATAAAAACGGAAGCAGTGTTTAAGCGATCGCTGTACTTTTAGGGGGAAAAAAAGTAATACGCTTATTTTAAGCAGTAGTATACCATAAAAATTTTGAAAACAGCTAATTCTACAGAACTGATCAATAGATTGACATGTAAATTTAAAATAAATGCGGAAAAAGATTTTTTTGATGTTAGAGCTCCTCGACTATAAGTGAAATTTTTGTACATTTTCAATGAGTGGCAGCGGGGTATTCTATGAAAAACGAAACACGACTACCTAAACGGTAGCAGGTCCCAAAGTTCACCTTTCTATTGGTATGAGGTAGAAAAAAAAAAGTATTAAGAATTTGATAACTATATAGAATATGATGATCATTAGAAGCTTAGATAAAAGAAAAGGAAAAAAAAACACCGGGGGTATGTGTAATAATTTTAAATGGACGAGCGGTTTTAAGTTTTCAAAATCCCGAATATGTTTTTATTTCGTTTCTTGGTGCACTGTTATTATGCACGGTCGATGTAAAACGAGGGAAAAAATATTTATAGACCGTTTATTAAATCTGCCCTTACTGTTAAGTGGTCGAATTTTTCGAACGGGCCAACGATGATACCCCAGCGAACTGAATGAGAACGATAGAAAGAACGCTATGTAAGACGAGCGTGACCGTGCAGGCAGTTGGAACTAATCTGGCGGCTAGAGCGCGATATTATGTGATTAGTGGAGAAATGGAGCCACAGTTTTCCAGTCGTTTAATCTGTGAGATTCAATTCGGCGTTTCTAATTCAGCGGCGCGGCGTACGGTATCGAATCGATCATGTTACTGACAGATTAGAACAAGAGAGGCAAAAGGTCTGTCCGCCACGCACTGCTCCGTTCCAGACAGTCTCTTTTCGCATGACATTCTTCTTATGGCCTTATTACCGGCTATCCTTTGTCCAGCGACAACTTATTTCGCATGTCCGTTGTCCCTTCTACTTCTCTGCACACTTTAAACTTTTTATCTTTGCCCTTCCTTGTTTATCTTCCAGGCTCGGCTATTGTTGTTGTTGTTGTTCTATCGAACATCCCTCCGATAAATCACACACATGTATCGCGTTAAATCTATTTTTAGTTTCCTCTTTTCTCCTACGTCCTGCTTAACCTTTGAAAGGTCTGTTGATGCGAGTCCCCGCTGCCAGCTAAAAGGTTGACAGCTTCGTTCTTTTCACTGTTTCAGCTCGTTGCCGGGCAACTTTTTCCAACTGCGTACGTGTTTACCCGGAGCGGTTAAATCAGTTCGACCGGAATCTTTCATTAATTATGTCTGCGGAGCAGCCTCGGCGCAGACTAGTATCGTTTTCAAAGGTCTATGCCACTCGATCCACGAACCGTTGCCTCCTTTTCACTTTCCGCCTTCTCCTTAAACTAATTCCGCCCAAAATTCTCCACTCTATCATCGTTCTTCTTGAAAATCTAATCTCGTTTTTCTCCTGAATATATCCGTGCAGCAAAGTGTCGTTCGCTTCCTCCTGCGTTCGTCTTCATTTCGGAATTATTACTACTCCCGTCGTCATTACTGTCCTTATTGTTATCGTTTACCATTACTACCACTACTACTACTGTTATTATTATTATTATTATTATTATTATTATTATTATTACTATTATTATTATTATTGTTGTTGCCATTTAGCTTCGAGAATGCGCTGCAATCCGTCAAAACTATAATCCGAAGATCCGACTGGACGATGATTATTTTTAATACCCTCGTGCACTTCTTTCGTAATTTTTATCCTATTGCCCACGCTACTCACCCATTGTTCTATTATTTCGGCACTATATATCATCCTGCTTCGTCATGCGATTTGCGAAATTCGTTATAAATTTTATTTCCACTTAATTCCAAGATATTTAATAAATTTCAGTCGAGCGTAAAATGGCACTGCTCGAAAATTATGTGATTAATCCAGATTTTATCACATTCGTCGCGAGTCTTTTAATCGACATTCTAGTCTTTTTCACAAAATAAGGGAAAAACAATGTACATAAACATTTTTTATACGTAAAGCACGTTTTCAGAGACCAGGGATTCATTCACGTGATGTAATATATCTTGGCTGTTATCGTTTGTTGCGATAATTGCAATGCACTCGACTTTATCTTATGTTCCGTGTAAAAGCAGTTTTAATTTTGTACGTCGTTAAACGCCCCTGAAAAATGTGGTCCATTTGCTTTCTCGAATGTATTTTTATTTTTTTTATATTTAACAAATGTTCAAGGTTTACTATAACTCTAGACCGGAATAGGACATTCGAAATATCTACTTTTCCTGTATTTAAATATACCGAATTTATACATTTTGTTTTTGTTAAGCAGTTAACAGGCCAAATAATTATAAATGAACATTTATAGAAAACACAGATACCTCTATGTTCAATGTTTATAAATTTATGTTCAAAATTATTCATTATTTTGTCTTACTAGCTCGCTTCGTTAAACCTGCAAGGGGGCATCTTGCCCAGTTCGACTGCATCCCGCTGCATTGTCGATTGTTAAATATTTGTCCTTCTTTATGAAGTGATGTACACACATCGGTAAATGTGACAAAAATATACACATAATCCTATACATTCCTCCATAAAACTTACATTCTTTCTCATGTTTGATGCTTTTCGACGCATTATGTTAGACGTCTTAAGCAATTAAAGCTCTAGTTGTGTAAATAATATTTACATATATAAATAATAGAAGTCAGTTAAAGAACTAATCATATACATGTTTGATAATTAGTCGCATATATTAATTTTGTAAATCGTAGTTTGAAATTGCAATACGTATTTATTAAATAAAAGGAAAAAAAAAAAAAAACAATGTTCGATGCTTTTATAAATGATTCTACGATTTTTAATCGTATAATTGTCGGTTAACGTCGCTAAGACAAGCGAACAAGGATTTTCAAACACTGTTTTAAATTTTTAATTATTTCTAGGCATCTGATTAACGTTGATGTAATTTTTAAACCGACCAAATAAAAAAATTAAAACATTAGTTGACCAAACTAGTTTTTATTGATAGAAAGATTATCTCCTAGAATCTTCTTCTCATATCCAATTGAGTTTTTGGAAATCATACTCGTGAACAGAATCGTAAAATAAAATGCTTTCGGCGCTAAATCAAACATAACTTGCCTGCTGTTCTATCTTATTAGCTTTGACAAACAACAACTTTTCCCTCACAACGAATTACGTTGCATAAGAGTTCAGCTTCAGTGTGATTCGATAATACACACGTATATATCGATTTGCACATTTCATTTGATTTTTTTTACAGAAGTTTTTAATGTTTTCCTAGCCAGCTTGTAAGAGTTATCTTTGTTACGAGTTAAATAAAAATCGGATTAAAAATTGTTTGCTAGAGTATATTTTTAGAATAGTTTTGAAATATCTGTGGAATTAATCGCTGCGATTGAATCGGCGTTTCTACATGACTAAGTTATTTTTACGCCGGAGGTAATATGAAAATTTTCTCCCGATTGTATACAACATTTTTATATAATTAAAGTTTGAAACGACAATTTGAAATTGCTGTACAAACTTTAATTTAAAAAAAAAAAATGATGTAGTCAATTAAATTCATTTGTTTCGTAAGAATTATAAAAGACCATCGGACGCAGGTGTCTCTAAACAGTATCAAAATTCATTAATAACCTGTAAATAAAAATGTCCAGAGGAGAATTACTGTACTAGTCCGAAAACGAGAGATTTTAGTTTACAGCTCGGAGTGTGCTACCTGACATAGTAACGATAAAACAGAACCCGCCGACAGCGTCGAAATAGAATACAGTGGAAAGTTAATTTAAGCCGGACATTGCCGATAGATGGCGCCAAAAGTGCTGAATCTGTTATCTATATGTATAAAAGAGCAAGTCCGAAAATATTCGGATAATTCGACAATTATTAGTGTACCGCCGAAACTAGTAGGTTTATAAAGCCGAAAATTTGGCATAATACTTACGCCGTATAAAAATATTTTAAAAAATTCAAGTTCTCTGCATGCGGGTAGCCCGGGGTGAGAAAAAATGGTAAAAGTCAAAAAATCGCTTTTCAAGAAGCCATAAAACCGAAACTATTTACACCGGATAACTAAATTTTTCGCATGAACATTACTCATACACGGAAGATATCAAAAAAGAGAGCTTCCCTGCAAATTGAAACTTCAAAAGGGTGAAAAGGGGCGAAGGGGTTTTTTAAAAAGTAAGCCTTATTTACAGTAATACATTTATTTATCCCGGTGACTTAAAAAAAAAGGCATAATTTCATGGTGACTTAGCAATATGAGCAAATTATGTCGAGGACCACTCAAACGATTTTGATGAAATTTGTAAGGTCTAGCAATCGATTGGTCAAGATCTCATCGTCGAGAAAATTCGACGAGACGAGGAATTGTAAATCAGTGTCCGTTTTATTAATAATAAAATTCGTAAGCCGGAATTATTATTACAAATTATCATAATTCTGCGGTAATCAATTTTTTCTTTCTTTTTTTCGGTGTAGAGGAATAAATGAAAAATGTTTATGTAAAAAGAAATAATGATTTTAAAATGAACTATAAAAATTTAATGAAAATGACTAAAAAGTGAAGAATTAAAAAATTATATATTTTACAGTGAAATAATATACTTTAAGGTGGATATTATTATGGTAATTCTTACGCAACATTAATACCATGAGCGCCGCCAGGATTACATTCAGGGAGGTGCATCTGCATCTACACTAGGATGGGTGAAAACAATCGACTGTTTTGTTTTTTTTTTACTTTCGATACCGAAAAATTGGTTGCTATGCACCTCTAGAAAATTATCTCCAAATATGAGCTCGTAATATAATAGGAAGGTCCTCCTCATCAAAGTTTTCCATTTTTACTTCGGTCCCATATGAAAAAATTCATATCTTGTCCCTAATTGGACGTACAGAAAATTTCAACACACATTTTTGTAGGAAATTGAATGCTCTACAAAATATGTCTCTTACGCTTTTTCCACTAATCTAACCTTTTAAAAGAAATTAAAGATCAAAATTTGAAGAGCCGAGGAAAATTTTTTTCTTCTTCCTAATTTTATAACTCGCTGATTAATAAAACTCATAAAATGAACGATACATATTTTTGTAAATACCTCTTTTGTATAGTGTTCAATTTTCTACAAAAATATGTGTTAAGATTTGCTGTACGTTCAATTAATGGCAAGATATAAAGATGTTCAGAAAATTATTATCGACAAATATCCTTTAGCACAATTTTCCCACTATGCAAATTATACATTGAATCTTGTCATTAATAATCTGAACGATGTCAGTGAAGTAAGAAATACTGCTGCGACTACAAAGGACATCATAAATTTTTTTAGAGGGAGTACATTGCGGCAAAATAAAATTCCAAAAAAATTATACCCCTCTTTTGTGAAACGCGTTGGACAGCAAAGTACAAAAGTATCAGAAAATTTTCTGAAAACTTTCCAACTATTGTACGAGTTTTAGAAGAACTTTCGCACGACGCACTGAACTCTTGAAAATAAGGAAAACCAAAACATATATACACGACTGCAACAACTGTAACATACATTGTGACACTCTTAGTAATTGCTTCCTATTCTGCCAAACTTGAACCTGTGTCCAACCAATTACAAGAAGTAAATATGAATATAAAGGCGATACACGATCACGTAAATAAATTAATGGATGTGCTTCAGCCTCACCACGGTAATGTCTCCTGGAGTTTTCGGTCAATTCCAAGAAAGCTCAAAAAATTTTGCGAAGAATTGGATGTTGAATTTAAGCGTGCTCGAGTAGGGGCAAGGCAGGCTCTGAGATCAAATCAACCATCTGAAAATGTAAAAGAATTTTTCGGAATATCCATCTTCACCCCACATTTAGATTTTATCATTTTTTCTCTGAGAAATCGATTTTCTGTAACACACAAAAAATCATTTTCACTTATGCAGCTCCACCTAGAAAATATCAGAAAATTAGATAAATCTTCATTTTTAGATGTAGCAGAAGATATACAGAACCTTTATGGAAGTTTTCTACATAATTTAATTGCCGAGGTCAGCACGTGGTACGAGATATTGAAGACAAATGAAGCAAGTGATGCGGCTTTAAATTAATCCATCGTTGAATACGCAGATTTGATTGTTCGAGCCACCCCGTTTTACCCAGCGGTATGTAAGGCAATCAAAATTGGTTTAACTATTCCAGCAACAACAACATGTAGCATTGAACGTACATTTAGCACGTTACGACGTGTTAAGACTTGGAATCGGTCAACGATGGGAGACGCAAGGCTAAGCGGCCGGTGCATGCTCAGTGTTCACAGCAAAAAAACAGAGGAGGACACTGAATTTATCGACAAGGTGATAAGTCAGTTTGGTCAGCAATCCAGACACCTTAAGTTTTTATTCAAACGATGACTTAATAAAAAACAATTCTTAATCTTTTTCTGTGTATTTTCCTTTCCAATACTTGTACCCTCCTCCCGGCGCCCATGATTAATACCTTAATTATATAAAGTTAAATGCAATACTATCGGCACTATACATATATATATATATATATATATATATGTATGTATTTCACAAAATAATCAATTCACAATATTATGCCGAACTTATATAATAAGATTATCATAAAAAATTTTACAAAAACATAATTTGTTTTAAAGATCATTTTATTTTTCGTGTTCGGCTTAATATTGTGAATTGATTATTTTGTGAAATATATAACTTAATTATAAAATAAAATTAAAATATCTAGAAACCATTTAATAAATATTTAATGCAGTTTTAATTATTGTGATTTTTGTGATTTCCGTGCCGACTCTAATTTCGGTATTAATGTTTGTATAAGGATTATCATAATATTCACCAGTAGGTATATTTCACTGTAAAATATATTAATTTTTTTATTAAATAATTATTTTTACCCTTTGGTGCATTCTTATTTAATTGTTATTATCAAATAACTAACTTTTTACTCTTTTAGACACACTTTTATTAAATTTTTTTACTAAATTGTGAAATCGTAATTTTTATGTTTTTAAGAAAACATTTTATTTCACAATTTTTAGCGTAGTACTTAAATTTGTTGTCTCGCTAAAAACAAACATTTAAAAAAACTACAAGCTTCTCAATTTGTGCTTTGGTGGTCTTAAATCTTTATGGGATTATATATTTTTAATATCCGTGCGGGATTATTAATATTTTAATTTTTCCGAATTACGTTATATGCTGATATTTTAAGCCAATCGCTTCTGTTCTATTATTAATAAAAAAAAGTTATCTAAAGCATTTTTTAAGGTTTATTTGAATGACTATACCCAGTATCCGTGTTTACCGATAATCACCGATGATATACACTCACATGATACCATCGTTGAATGGTCTCCACTTTCAAATAAACGAAGAATCATTATAATCCGTTACATGGGGGCGATACATAAGCGAATAATTTTATAAAAAAAAAGGAAATCTATATTTATCCGTGGTAATTAAGATTACTTTAATTTTTTTGAAGCTACGTTTCTATGCTTCACGTTGATGATATTTTTGAAATTAATAGCGTCAAAAAATTACTAAAGCGACCGTAGACTTTTTTTTGGTGTGTTTACCGATATACTCACTTGGTGGTACACATTCGAATGAATAAAGGATCAATAAAATTGGTCCAACACGGGTACAACTTATAAAAAATACAAGCATGCGACGAACTTATGACCTCCTTCAACAAAGAAAAAAAAAGAAGAAAAAAAAATCGGTAAAAAAAATGCACGGATCGCCGCGCTGACTTGTCGCAATATTTCTGGCTCATGAATTCGGAATTTCGGGTTTAATAGTGAATAAAAATTAATTATGTACCGGGCTAAATAAAAAATTGAAATTTCGCAATGAAATAAATTTGTTCGCGATATATTTCAATGGGACGACGTCATTTCGAAATATTACGTTAATATGCACACTCGAAATCGAAAAATAATGCAATATTGTAACTTTCGTATTACGCGTGTATTTTTTTTGGTGTTTAGACATGTTTTTTTTCAAGCTCATGAATGTACATTTGCGTGTTCGGAAAAAAATCCGAGCAAGGCTCGATCAGCCCACAGTAAGTGACGAAATTTGTTTACATGGCGACTTAAAAAAAACGCTCGTCGTTCGTTCTAGATTATGATTAAAAACACTTTTATAAATATTTCTCGCTTATGCATTTTGAGTTTGGTTTCATTATTTTAGTCGAGAAAAGTGTGGCGCAATATGAATATATATGACTATATTTTTAAATATTCGTTGATTGATTTGTAAGTTTACATCCGCTAGCGTAAAGCTCGGTCCCCAATTATACGGGTACATATATAGAGTATGTATGACTTTAATTAGCGTTTGTTTTGATACGAGTCAGGTAGCTTAAAAAAAGAGGTTATTTGATTTAATGCTTGATGAATACATAAAAAGAAGTGTTTAAAAAGATTGAAATTGCTTTAAAAAGGTCTATAATGAATCGTATTGAATAATCCGCACACCGGTAGGCCACAGACGAAACTGTTAGAACTACATGTAATATTTCTAAACTTCCGGCAATAAAACGAAATATATTTAAATTTATTTCGGAAACGCGGAAATAAATGCGTTTTTATTTTTCCTTTTTTGCACAGTTAATAAAAATCCGATGATTTTTTTCATGCAACTGGCGCGCTAACAACGAAAGAGTAAAATTTCCGAACAATGCTTAGATTTAAAAAAAAAAGCTAAGAATGGTAGTTACGCAAAACTATTTTGGTAGAGTGAGTTCAGTTACGTCCAATTACGTCCGATTACATCCGATGTTAGACAGTTCTCGGCTATAAAATATACATATTTTAAAGCAACACCGGGAAAACTCGGATGGTTGAACATCAGCTGACTAGAATTATGAACGATAAAATAACGCCACTAACGTCTGTCGGATTTCGATGATACATTGACCACAGGAGTCTCTATCGGAGTAAATCAACTCGGTGGGATAGTCGGAAACCTTCCTTGGTGAAATATAGTCGCATTCATGAGGAAAGAAAGAAGTTCGAAGTTTTTTGTAACGATTCAAAGATGCGCGGGATTACACGGTGAAACTAATTTACAAATTGTTCTACAGCGAGAAAAAGCATGCAGATCATGGCGCGAAATTTTCTTAATAGAGACGCCGAGGCGCATAGCTCACCGATTTCATTACGGGATAATTTAATGGCTGTTCTTTTCAACAGTGGCCGCTTCCGGCTGACTGATTAAAAGAAGCCCCACGACATTCAGACGAATTTATCATTCGGTTCTGCGATGGTAGCGAATAGATTCCGTAATTAATTTTCGGCGAAAGAGTTAGTCGTAAGTTCGCCAGTTTCGTTTCCGAATGCAGTTCCGAATATCGCGTACCGGTTCGTCGTCGTCGTCGGCAGATAAATTATCGTTCCGATAAATTATCCGGCACCGAAACGTGTGTCAACCGACAAATTGGAGGTATTTAAATCAATTACTCGCGTTCACGGATATCCGATGCGTAATTCAAATTCGGCCCTCGCACGCGCGGGGAGCCATACACGTATATTAATAATGTCGTCTTTCTTCTTCGACGGTGCGCACCAGTCGTCGCCGCTCGAAGACAACGATGATCCGTCTTGGCGCGAAAGATTTACAGCGCGCCAATCGCAGTAAATTAAGTCGTATGCAGACGGGCGGCGACTTGGCATCGCGCTTTAATCTTTTTTCTAAGAAAAGGAGATCGGAGGCCAGATTTAATCTCGCCCGATGGTTTCGTTGTCGACGGCAGCCCAGATGAAAATTGGCTGCACACGATGAAGCTGAGGATCGGTAACGGCCGACTAATTTCCGTCCGGCCTGGAAAAAACTTGACTGAAATTTCGCGCGATTTTCCCCTGATAATGTCCGCGGGCTGTGCGCGCACGCCGTTGCACCGTTCGCTGGACAGATATCCAGCGCAGAAGAACGCGGAGACCTATCCAGAACTAGGCGAATTTTTACCGGTTGCCGAATATTTCATTGCCGATTCTCGCTTTAATTTATTCGCGCTCCGGTTAAACGTCAGTTGCATGCCTACTTCCTTCTTTTCGCTTGTCGTCCGCGTCAATTAATTTGTTTGTTCTTACAAGACGTTTTTACCTTTTTCACTTTTAATATCGAGAATTCTTTTATTTCCTTCCGCCCCCAGGCAGCGAAACACAGATAAAGTTTTCTTGTTAATTTACTCGTCAACTCTTCGACGTCGTGCGCCGGCTAACTTTGTAATTATAGGTGGAGAGGTAAGTTAACCTCCCTACTAGGTCTCGCTGATAAAAAAAGGAGATAACTTTGCGCGCGCACACACACACATAATACGTATACGGTGTAGATGTCTGAAAATAAGTTTAATAAGAAAAAATTTGGGGTTGTAATTGCTCGTTTACAAAAAAAAAAAGGACAAAAAAGAATCATCGCACCGCGAGAAAAAAATGTTAAGGTGTCTTTCGCAGATTTTGGATATCTCCTATTTTACCTACAGACACCATCGAAGGAGGGGGATAATGTTGACAGGTATTGAAGAAAGTTTTTCCTCGATTCTTTATCTCTCCGACAAGTCCAGTAGTTGTTTTTATTTTGCTTTTGTTGTTTTTTGGCACAGTTTTACGAATTTTTTCATTTCTTTTTTTTTTTTTTTTTTTAGGCGCGTTGTGGATTTTAAACCGTCACGAATGAAATTCTCTGAAATTTTTCAGTGTACATTCTATCGGAGAGCAGCTACTACCTATAATATGGCATCTTCCGGTGAATATTTCGTATTGAGGCTGGTTGTAAGTGGTTCTTCCTTTGTTTCTCTTTTTTCTCCATAGCGTTAAAATTCGCAGAAAAGCCGGCTGCTGGTCTAAATATATCTACGAGGTTTGTGTTTTACGTTATGATTGATGAATCGGGGTAGTAGGGAGAACTAAGTCAACGGATACGGGGGAAGTAAGAAATTCGATACAATTCAAATAACGGTGATTAGTTCGATCTTTTAAAAAAGAATCAAGGCTAGTAAAGTGAGAGAGTCTCTGTAATGTAGAGAGAGAGAAACGTAGTATTTCGGTATCGTGACGGAAAAATCTGACGAAAGAATATTCCAAAAAAAAAAATCTATTCAGGATGTAGCAAGGAATGAGACAGTATAGTATGCCGAGTGTCAAATTGTTGCTCATCGCTCCCGTTTCAACCCGTATTGTATATACGAAACGATACGAAGTTCCAGCTATCAGCGATGATGATAGTCAAGTCAGCTTGGTACCACTGTGTTTATTATTTAAACTCATTGTTAAATATATTTATGACAAAAATAAATTTTAACACTTAAATTAACAAATAATTTTTATATCCCCGACGCATATCGAAGCAAACACTTCATGTTCACGGGACCATAATTACACCCGTGAACACGAAGTGTTTGCTTCGAAACGCGTCGGGGATATAAAAATTATACATATAATTGTTAATTTAAGTGTTAAAATTTATTTTTGTCAGCTTAATACATGTCTAACATCATGACGCTAAATAGCATTTCGTATTGCGGTGCGGCATATGCCGGGATATTTCTTTTTAATTTTAATTTTTTTTTTTTAGCATTCGGGACTCACTGTTACTACGTTGCTACAAATGATCCGATAATTCTGTAATTTCTGTTTTGGGGAGACAAGAGAGTTGTACGAACTAGTTCCTAAAATTTCTTGAAGATGGCGCAAGTAATATTGATTTTAGAAAGGTAGTCCCCCACGACGCACTGTGTGTATATACATGTTTCAATTCTAGTTGAATTATTAAACATTGCGCTTCGATATTCGTCGATTTTCTAATAGGTCATTTCTACAGACTCCGAATATTTAATACCAAAATTTATCTTTATTAATGTATTTTCCCGAAAAGATCGATTTAGAAATTCTCCGAATTGCAGAGCTTAGTTTAATGTTCAATATTACAAAGTGTTTGCTATAACCTTTTTTTAAAATTTTTGTAACAGGGAGGAGCGATGACATCGTAATCTTCTTTCGGATTAAGTTGTATATAGGCATGTTATTTAGGATTTTAGTTTTTTTTTTAAAAAAATCCACGCCAAGAAGTTTCGGCAAGGTTGGACTTATCTTTTACACTCGTATATGTGTGTACCCGTAAAGTTGCCTTCTTCTACAGCCGCGATGGATTTTTAATACTTTCGAGCTTAATTGGAAAGGGAAGATACGTGTTGTACTGCGAAGAAAATTATTGCAGCTTTTGATTGCTATATTCCATTACGAGTCGATTTAAAAACAAACTTTTAGGACAAACAATTTACGGTAGGCGCCGTGGGTTTCAAAAAAAAACAAAAAAAAAAAAACACAACGGCGCTCGGTCGCGTAGAATGTCCCGCTGCGGAGCTTTGGAACTTCCAAAAATTTCACTATACCGGATATTATTATAGTGTTCGTAGTTGACGTGACAAAAAAGGGGGAAAAAAATCATCGACGAACAATTGTGAGGCAGCTAGAATGACTTAATTCGCTACCGAGATTAGGATGTGAGTGGAAACCGGAAAAAGAAGGGGAACTACTTATACTTATCTCGTTACGGTTACGAAGTCAATCACGCAGCTTCACGTTCACGAATCATTCAGCAAGCTAAATAATTTGCAAGTTTATCTCGACCTTCGCACATTGAATTTGGCCGTTTATCGCGATTTTAATACTCGTTTGCTTAGTTTACGTTTTCACCTGATTATTAATGTGCACGAAAATGCCAAGTGGAACGAGGACGATTGGAGTAAAAAAGGTCGTTATTTTTCCGTTTGTAGCGTGAAATAAAATAACGAAGCGGCGGGGATTCGTATTAACTGAGTTATTCCGTCAGCTACGAGCGTGTAGCGTTATGTTTCATCTGCGCGTCTGTGTTCCCCTTTGACTTTTGGACGGTTTCCCTCTCGACTTGGCTGGCCGGGTTTTTGTTCATTCTTTCAAATGAAAAGGAAATTGTAATTCGAAACTGTCTACGTTAGTACCATCCAATTAGCGATGTAAGAAAAGAACCACTTTCCGCTATTGTTGTCAGTTCTCGTACGGAAGATGAAAACTTAACAGGAGTCGCTTTTTTTTTTTTTCTTTTCGTTTCCAGTTCGTTTCTGTGCTGTGTTTTCGATTTATTATCCTAACGAGGAATATAATAAGACGGTTTGGTCCAACCCCAACCGAACCGCCCGAAAAGGTGCTATCGTGTCATGCTTGTCGCTATCTTCGGAAACGGGTCGGGAACAACTCTCTAATCTCCCCGGGAAAAGGACATCCGCTAGGCTTTTTAAGGAATTTTTAAAAGTGTACTATATATGCGAGATAAAAAAGTCGTGAGCCATTTCGCTGGTCTCGTTATTCAGAAAGTTTCGATGTAGGTGATTTTACCGAGACAGGTTAGGTTAAAAAATGGCTACGCAGTTATAATCATCACCGCAATTAATAATAACTTTGTTTTTTTTTTTTGGACATTAGTAGTGGCTTCAAAAGGAAGCTTTAAATTTCTCTTGCGCTGCCTCGAAACCACCTTAGTCTCATTTGTATTATTATACTTGATTAAAGCAGGCGCAATCCCATGGGGCCTCTTGATATTAGTTTTAATGTTTTAAACATTTCCTGTTGATTCCTTTCTCCTTTGGATCCGTCTTTTCTTTCCTAGGTCATTTCTGCGCGATTTTCGACCAAGATGACAGTTAATACCGAGCTCGTAAGTTTACTATTTGATTTCGATTCGGTAAGCAGTCGCCATAGACATGTCCATAAACAAAAGTATCTTGGACCGATGAGAATTATTTTGAACATGAAAAGGAACAAAAAAAAACAAAACATTTTCCAATTATACAAAATACGGAAAGTCAAAACGGCACAAACATTTTGTCCTATATCAAAAATGTCAATGCAACATAACCTCGTACAATTTTTGTCGCAAATAGTAGTACATGTCCATTTACGTTTGATGATTCAGAAAGAAAGACACCCGCTACAGTGTCTAACATGTTCTGGATGGTATCATGTTTTTTACGATCAACAATGCAATATTGAAAGAAACGCCCCCCCGTTACTGCGGCTCAAGGTGACCCTGTTTCTTATTCGATAAATTTTGTATGTTAATAAACCAATGAATTTCATTCTTTTTTTTTTTTTTTGGATTTCCTGTTAATCGGTTTTTTGAAAAGTTACTAGCACCCTAAATTAAATAGAAAAGAACGGTTTATAAGGCTATGACGGCATTTTTTCTTTGCGCATCTAACTACCGTCTAAGCGAAAAACACGTTTCTGAAAGATGAAGGCCCGATTATAATATTTTCAAACATGCGTGTAGTTCAAACTAATAGCTAGATTTATGTTCTCGCTAATAACAGATTTCCCCTGCTTTTACAGACTATGACCAATTTTCCTCAATTACCCGTAACTCGATTATTTGCACACATGTTGTTACGCTTTCGCTCTCTCCTCAAAGTTTAAATTAATTCGGGCGCCATTAAAGAAAAATTCTTCAAAATTGAAAAACAAAAAGGAAAAAAAACACGAAAAACAAAAGAGGAAATGGAAGTCTGTCCTATGCACCTCAGAGTGGTCCACAGTGTTCCTTGCTTAATGCAGCCACCACGCAAACATCATCCACGAGGATTAGACTGAAAACCCCCGGAAGAACAAAACGAAATTAAATTAAATAATAAAAAAATGATATATTTACTGTATCTACCGAAACTCCGTAGGCGGTATTCTACTGACTAGTTAATGATACTATTCTACAAACAACTTGCGACAAAAACCGATCGATCGTGACGTTGATCGGACGGCGAGGAAGAAAGAAGAAGCCGCATCTATTTATATGCAATAATTTGCGCAGCCGAGCAATTGCCTGGTCATCGTTTCTAATGCGAAATTTCCCATCAATCGTTCAGCCGCCGAGATGTCCGATACCTTTTTACCGTTACTAATATTAAATCGCAAGCCTCGACACACACCGTGATGTCATTATTACTAATACAAGCATACACACAACGGCTTTGGTCTTAGCGAAATCTCCAGATTGCTCGGAATTTTCCTAATCCAACCCGATTACGTTGCAACAAAAAGTTCACACATCCGAACTCGGTACATATAATATATATATGGCTAACCTAACAATATACACATGCAAACTATTCACGATTCGTTAATAATTATTAATTCCTATTATTATTACTATTCTTAAATCATTTTCGATATATCATATTTAAGAATTAAGAACCCAACCTATTTGGTTCGTTACAATGTTTGCAAAATTTTAACTAATTAAATCAATACATAAACAACATGGAAAACAACTAGGTATATATATATTAAATTTAAATTAACGCCGACATATTTCGGAGATTTATCTCCATTATGGCGACATCACTATGATATTGTGCAGATAATCTCCGAAACAAGTCGGAATTAATTTAAATTTAAAATATATAGTCGTTTTCCATGTTGTTTATGTATTTATTTAATTAGTTATAATTTTACCCATAAGAAAAGTCTCACGAAAATGAAATATAAATATACCGTCACGTAAACCGGAACCTATTTTCAAAATGACAAATTTATGATCAAAATCAATTTATTGCCTTCTACATTAAGCAAAACCGTACCGCTTAGATCCTCTGAGGGGGGGGGGGGGGGGGGAATTCAACGGTAAAAGGTTTGTTATAGTGTTATTGAATAGAAATTACGGTTCGGTCATCGCCCCCGTGTGAGCAGTGGACCGGCCCAGATGATGGTTTTTATAATTCTTGCAGAAGTGTAGCGGTTTTATCTGACTATGCCACTTTTAAAACGTTGCAAGCTAATAAACACCAAAAAAAACTTCCACAAAAATGTTACATACTCGGGATGTATAAGTAGTATACCTGTCAACATACCTATATTAATGAGTATGTAAATTTACACTGTGTGTAATATAAAAAATCATGTAACATTTTTATACAGATATCGTGCAATCTGTGGGAACCTTCTTCACCAGATTTCATTTTGTGAAATTAGTTAATCGCACATGAATAAGAATTATGGAATTCATCTGAGGCGGTTCAGGAAGTGAATTCATGGCGAGGTCCGTGAGATCAAAATTTAACGTATACTTATATACATAATATTATTATTTTTCGACTTTGGCCATCTGAGGACCACGGAAATATTACACGAATAACGCCAGCTACATTTCGTTCCTCCCCATTTTCTTTCGTTTGTTTGCCCAATATTCTTTCATTTTTTCCGAGTGCGCTTTCTTCATTTCTTCTGTCCACTTTCGCCCTGTTTTCTTCACTGTGTCCTTCCGGAATCCTTGAAAAGTCTGAACCTTCCGACTGAACTTGTTTCTGTCTTCAATTTCACTTTCGCTGATCCCCATCTGTTCCAAATCTCTTTTTACTTGTACTATCCACAATATATATATATATATATATATATATATATATATATATATACATATTATATATATATATATATACATATATTATATATATATATATACATATATTATATATATATAAACTCGGCCATTTTAGCCTCGCAAGGGGCTGTGACCCTTGACCCCTCTTGCTTACATTTATGTCTCTTTCTCTTCTGTACTTTGTGTAAATTTATCAAAATTTACAACGTAATTCTAAATCGGTCCGTATGAATATAATTACATAATCACAAAAACCCTATAAAATATAACAAACGTTACATAAAATTGAGAGATTTTTTCTAATGGAGGATAGCGATTACGTTGTAATTTAAAAAAACAAGAAAATATTGGTACGAAACGGCCACGCATAAAATCGTTTTAATTGCGGAGCCGCCATGTTAATATGGATAGAGATGTTTAATAAGAAATATGTTTCAATGTTAATTAATGGAAATTCGGATTAGACACATTATGGTACTGCTACTAGAGTTCGTAGGCGTCGGATTAAAGTGCAACAATGTCAGCTGATTTAAAAATTAGTCTAGAATTTCAATTATTGCAATTTCGTAAAATTCAGTCTGATCGCGAAAAGACCCGTAACTTCTGTGTGTAGTGATGTCGACGAAATAAAAATGCTGTTTCCCTCGCTTGGAAATCTCTCTCTTTTTGTGTGCACGTTTTGTTTGCCTTTTTCGTTATTAAACTGCTTCGTTAGAAGCGTTTTCGCTAAGGTGTATTTCTTCGGTACTCTTACACTGGTGTTTGAAGAAGTACACGAAAACGACGAAACAATAAGCACTTGAGTTTCGCATGTGGGCTTAACGTAAGCTCTCATCCTTATCAAAAGCACTCGTAGTAAGTACTTTCGTATTTGAGCAACATCGTATATTATGTAACGAACGTGCAGGTGTTTTTATATCACTGTACAGTTATGCAGGTCACCATTACTATGGTAAACATCCTAGTTTGAAGTATGTTGGCAAATTGTTTCCTGTTCTCCGTAGTACGAATACTTCAATGGTCACGAGGATAGGAGATTTCTGACAAGCGTACCGTGATCCAATTTCAGTTAATTTGCCAGAGCACGTCGGCATTGCAGATATTACGTATGAACCGGGCACATGTATTTTCGAACTAAAACGATTTTCGACGAACAAAAAGCATCGGGAAATTTTTTGTTCGCGATGTGCGCAGTTTTTTTATTTTTTCTACTTGAGCCTCGCTGAAAGTAATTACTAACGCGTCAATTACTACTACAACAGAAGCAGTTGTTTGGAAATGTGTGATTTTAGTAGATGTATTGCTATTTCTATTCTGCTTGTATTTTTTTTTTTTTCATTTAATAATAGAAGCGCTAATGAAACACCATGCTGATTTCACTTACAATATATTCCGATTAATATCTTTAAACAAGAAGTGAAAATAGCATTAATCTAAAAATTCACATTAGAAGTTCACTAATATAAATATATTATATATGTATACATGTATACTAACTAAAAGTTAAGGAATCTTAACAGAAAATTATAATTCGTTAAACCCATTTCCGAAAACATAACAACTTGAATTTTCAGCTTCATAAACCTAGTGGTTTCAGTCGGTACAAGTAAAGGAAGTAAAGTGAGTCCTCTGGCAGGATGTCGCGGATTATTAAACTTTTCATAATAAAGGATCCGACGGGAGCTAGTTATTTTCTCTCGGTCGCTTTTACTTCCCCCGGTTTCCCTGGTGTCTAAAATTAGATTTTTGGGATTATGTACGTGGAGGAGCGACTTGGTCTGAAATGAGACAAGTCTTGAAGCGGGAATCTCCGGTTTGCCAAGCACCTTAACTGTTAGTTGTTAAATCACACATGTTCCTGTGAGCGAAGTTATGAAACGGGTTTCTCTGTTATTAAAATAAAAACCGGTATGTAGACCGTAAATTATTTTTATGATTAACGTAATCGTTTGAAATTTACCCTTTTGTTAGCACTGTCCGAAGCATTTAAGGAGTATTTTGTTGTTTTTTTTTTTCACTACCCTATTTACCTATTTATTTTTATTCTATTTTTTATGTGGCGTGGATTAAACCATTTAGCTAATTTGATAATTTCACCTATTCTTATTAACGTGATTTATCGATAATTTAATAATACGTCAATTTATAGGAGGAATTTTAAAAATAAATTACACAGTACACGATCTGAAATATTTTTATTTTATTTTATTTATTATTTTTTTTTTTTTATTTTTTATTTTTTTGTTTTTTGTTTTTTGGTGAGAGTAGGGTTAAAAGTAGTTATCTCGTGCAATATCAGAATTAAAACTACTGGTCCTGTTGAGCTCTCTTCTTCTCGTTCATTTTATAGCAAATAGCTTAAGGGAAACTGTTGAGGGAAATATCGAACGTGACAAAACTTCGACAGTAGTGGAAAAAAATTTGAAAAATCACCCTCCTCCCGGCTGAAGATGAAACGGGAAATCGGCGGAAGTTAATTAGCGAAAATAATTAAACAATCTAGTTCGTTTCTCGGTTCTTTTTTAATAAGTTTCAAATATATTTGGACAAGAACGAAAAAAAAACAAAAAAAACGCGGAAAATAAACGGAAAGAATGGAAAATTCATTCTGTCGGGTTCTAAAAATCGCTTCACTCGCTATTTTTTCGCTTTTGCGGTTTTAAAATTTTTCCCCTCTTACCGATATTAGATTTATCATTACTAGCGGGGGAAAAAACAATAAAAAAGCAAGGAAGGAAAATCGCTGATCGCTTCTTTTTTTTTTTTTTCACGTTTACGCTTAATCCGAAATAGTGAACGGCCGATTTTTAATTAAATCTATGGAGTTTCTGGCAGTAGAAACACCGTTAGCGGAGAAGCCAAAATTTATTGTTTTTTATTTTGAACTTTACACGCGTTAAAAATAACACTTAAAAGGTTCACCATGTGACAAACGTCAACGGTAAACACTCATTTTTCACGCATAAATGGCATTTGTAAAGGTTCAAAATAACAGATTTAGTTTTATCATTAATTTTCGTTTACTTTACGGCGTCCATTTTGGCGGACCTTATATGTTTGCCTTTTTTTTTTTTTTTGTGCTATTAGTCCAAAAACCAGGGGGGACAAAGGAGAAAATAATGTTCTTAAACTTTCAAAGATAAAGAGAATGACAATAATTCAAGGGTAGGAATAACAGAAGAAGGAAAAGAAAATGAGAGAACACAAGAAGCAAAAAGGAAAGCAGGGATACCGGAGTTTTAGTAGAGTAGAAGGACGATTGATCAACAGAAAAGGTCGAACTGTCCAAGCAAAATATAAAAACACATTCGAATGTTTGAGCGGGGACGCCAACTGGTAACTATTTTTTAACGGTACATACGAAAATGCTTTTCCGAGTAATTGGCAAACTGGTAATTAATGGCCAATCACCAAAATACCGAACAAATCTTATAAATGTGAATAATTTCTACTATAGCGTTTCTCTATTTTTTCTCTATACCGGACTGTCTATTAAACCCTTGTTTATTTTCTGCCGAGCTAGTAAAAACACCCATTAATAAGTACAAACCAGAGATGACGTAAAATTCGAAAACTTACTAAATTTTGCAGAGACCTATTACATTAATAAGTACAAACATAATATTAAAAATCATAAAATAAAAAATAACGATTCTTTTTCAATATATAACATTTATTTATTATTTATTTATTTAATTCGATCTCGTTATTTATTATATTTAATTTATATTCACGTTTTATATCGATATTTGTAACAACTGAAATCGACTTTTAATTTGCATTCTTTACCTTAATTTTAATTTTTAATTATGCCATGATTATGAACCGAGCTGTTCGAAACTAGTTGGCAGTTTTTATTTCAATAATAAATTTTATATGTTTATAGTGTATATGTTTTTACTCAAGAAAGTTTGAATTTTATTGGTCTGTATCAAAAAAACACGAATTATTATTCACTTCCACAGGAAACAAAAAAAAAGGCTAAATTATTAACCGTATCATCGCTACTGTTTTATTTACATAATTTAGCACGTACGTGAACTGTTTTTTTATAAGAGAGCATTCGTAAATTTAATTTATCGATCAGAAATAAAACAATAAGGAATAACAAAAAAATTAGGCAATTACGATAAAATAAGGTAAATTAAAGTTTTACATTTGCATAATAATAAATTCAAAACAATTCCATTTCGAACTTATAATATCACCATGATATACTATAATATTTTTCCCATAGCATTTCTGTAAATGTACATATCTATATATATATAAATATATATATATATCTATATATATATATATAAATATATATATATATCTATATATATATATAAATATATATATATATCTATATATATATATATATATATATATATATATAAATATATATATATATATATATATAGACAGAGAGAGTGCTTAAAAATGTTTGCAACATTATCGCTTTTTCCGAAATAGTTTAAAACTTAAAAATTTCTACTCCTTTTTAAATTAAATTTTTATTTGCTTTATTAATATACATTATGGTGCCCTCGAAAATATAAAAATACTATTTAACATTAATTTGTATTTTTTCATGAATATTTTGTAATGTGATTGTAAGGTATTTGGTATTACACTGTTCCTAGGCAAAAAAAATATAGCGATAAATTGTGTGGCAGTATATTATAAAATTACTTTTGTCACGTAGGTTTTTTTATTTGTTTTAATTATTACCGGTTCTCGTAAGCGAGTTTTCACTGGTCGAGAATAAAATGGTCGAGTTTTTATAAACGAAACGTTGAAAACCACTGTTCCGGAAACCATCAGGTTGTCGTCGGTGATGAGTTGGGGCCTACATATGTGTTAGGGTCGCAAAGGAATTACCTGATTTTCATTTTTGGTTACGAGTTGGCGTGTCTCCCTTAATTACATTTGATATCTAGTTACCAATCGGTCAATTCCCAAATGTTTTGGTTACTTTGAACATCGGTCGGTAATTTATTTCCGGTTTTATAGAATACGTAATAGTTGTGAACAAATAACAAAAATATACACAAAGTGCTCGGTACTAACAGCGTTTATTTATCAGAAGCATTATTTGGCAAAAGTTATCGCTGTGTAATACCTGCCACGTATAAACTTGAATTTATATTCTGAAATTTTCTTTGTACATCATTAACGAAAACGAACATTGGCTCCCGGGGGAATAACCTCTGTCGAACATTTACGATACTTCCCATGTGAAATTGTCTACTTCAAAGGTGCACCCTTCTCTTTAACGGCAAAACTTATAGTTTATACAGACTTAGAAAATGTTATCCGCTCGACATTTAATCGTCTATATTTCAGAGTTTGTGTGCTTAATTTTGTAACAGTATTACATTTTTCATCCCCCCCCCCCTTTTTTTTCTAGAAATTTGTTACTAGGAATTCCTCGCTTCTTACCTTAGTAACCGTTATCCGAACTAAAAATTCAGATCCAAAAAATATACCGATCAATGATATCGTCAAGCGTAGTTGTATTTTTCATAATTTATTAGTGGTTTTCGACACCTTTCAGAGTTTTTAATTAATTTGCGTTAGTTTATATGTGTCTGTTGTTTAAATATGTTTATGGTTCTTGCCGGTACAGTGAAAAAAAACAAAAAAACATTAGTATCTGGTACACTAAGCACTTGCTTGGTTCATAAAATCATGCCGTCTCATAAATGAACATATAATTATATAATAATAGTAGTCATTAAGTTGCCAATTCTATTGAACTCCACCGTTCGCGCTTTTTGCGCACGTATGGAATTTTATAATAAAAATATTTGTTATTTGATTTGATTTGATAAAACCTGCGAAAACGAATTTTTCCACGGATTAGACCTTGACAAATCGATTTCTTGGCTCAAAATCCCCCTAGTGTGTAAATTTCGTGAAAATCATTACAGCCATTTTCGAGTTCGAGGGACGTACAAATATATATATATATATATATATATGTATGTGTGTCTGCGTATATTTTTGGAAAAATCGAGGACTGTATAATATGTCGAAAATAGCGCTGCCGGTATTTGACTGCCCTGTTTTGATCAAGATCTGCAGAGAGAGAACGAATTGTCGAATGACTTCCCTTGATGAACAAAAATTTGAAATTTTCCAAATTTTAAAATTGGACAGTTGATACTTTTGGCGTTGCAAATTTACTGGTATAGAAAATGTTATTATTTGTTTAATGATTCAATTCTTTATTTTAGAAACCACTTAAGATTATTTATTTTATTTAAAATAATTACTAATTATTCTTACCGACAAGGTTGTTTTCTCATTCAGGTTTTTTAAATTTATTCATTAAGTTGGCAATTAACTGCCTTATAACCTGCGAAAATGAATTTTGTCACGGAGTAGCCCAAATTGTCTCTAGTATACAAATTTTGTGAAAATTTTTAAAGCCGTTTTCGTAAATATATATATACATATATATTGGCTCATATAATGGTAAATGTATGGTTTTGTATATTGGTACGAATCAGGGTTTGTAACGCTACCTTTTATCTTTTCTATTAAATAAGCGACAAAAATAAATACATTTATACTAAATGTGTGTAATTTCGCTCGCTACTTGCGCTGTGCATTAACTGACGAATTTTATCGGTATGGGTTAGTGTGTGTGTGTGTGTTTGTGTGTGCATGCGTGCGTCGTAAGAAGATATTGTCGTAGGCCCGAATACAGTGTACTTGAGGAGATAGGTTATGCGTAAGGAGACGTAATCACATTATTAGATATGCGAGTATAAAGGCTGAGGTAGCGGAAAGTTATTCGACTTTTATTAACGATCGGAACAACGTCGATAACGAATATAGCATGCGGACAAGAGTTAATTACAAATATATGTATGTTATGTATGTCGGTTTTTCAAGACTTAGTTTTTAGCTGTGTTGAAATATAACATGTGATGTATGAATCAGCACCACATACATGGCTTTGTGGAACGTATAATACACGACGTGATTTCATATACAAATTTTGTTACTCTCCCCACACGTCATTAGAACAGGAACAATGGAAACGGTAATCACACAAGGTCGTACGAAAGGAACTATAGAGGAAGGACCAAGCCTTCTATGAGATGGACCGATGCTATTTATAAAACAATCGACCCTAACTCCCTTAAATGAGTTCAATGCGCGCAAAACAGAGGTCACTGGCGCAGTTTGGTGTTTCAGTGACCGATAATAATGGTCACAATCCCCCCAGAGGGATGAAACGATTGATTGATTAATATATACAAATATATATATATATATGTTTTTTTGTTCCGTTTGTTTTTCGACATAAATAAATTTATTATAATTTCAGAGAAAGGTTCTATTTGACGGTTAAGGTCGTCGAGTGTTAAAAAAGACAAGAAAAAAAAGATTTTCGCGAAAAAAGTAGAGATTTGTTCAGAGTTTAAAAGAGAAAAACAAAAAAACTGAAAGTGTCGTGGGCGGCCCTGGGAAGATGTGAAAACATACATATAAACCTAGTAACATAGATTTATCAATCCGTATTCTTAACTTAAAAAAACCGTTTTAATTTCTCTTTACTTGATCGTGATATTACTGTCTTTACTTTTATACGAATTCTACGCAATTTTTCTTTTTTTGTTTTTTCCTAAAAAAATCAATCATTAATTTTTAATTATTTCAATATTAAAAATCAATCTTATTGATGAATTTCAAAGCAAATTTTAAAATAAACTTTATTCTTTGCTTAAGTGCTAAAGTAAAATAATTACTTTACCGTTTAATTATTTTTTTACAGTATTTGGCGATATTTCTTCAGCGGAATCACGTGCTCTTTTACGAGAGATCTCTATATCGTTGTTGACGGGCCGAATTTTTTTTAATGATGAAATACTATTCAGATATTATTATTGAAAGGATATTTTAAATTAATCAAATTTTGTCATCTGGTGCGTCAAAATTAACTTTTTTTTGACATGAATATGTTTTATGGCTAGCGGTCATTGCAGAAATTTGTCCGTCCATAATATGTAACACGAAATGTCCCAAGAAATTTTACAGCGAAATGAACATCGACCGATGAGACACTGTTCGGAATTTCTTTTTAATTCTACCGTTTGCGGTTATTTACCGACCACTGTTCGCCACTTGAAGTTTACGAGCCGCATCCCGAAATGTCTAACCGCTATTTTACCTGTCGGCGACTTTTTCCGAATGTGCCATGTTTAAAATTATCATCGGACTTGTTTCCCCGATCGATCGGTCTAACGGTCTCGACAAGAGATGTTATCTAACCGTCGCAAAAGATGCTCGGCGTGAGATCTTAATAGTAGTGTCAGCCGCGGTTGGAAATTCATTAGGAAGCATCGTAAAGGAAATAATGGCTCGGCTATGGTTGCGCAATAAACGATCGTCGTCAGCAGTAAGTGTACACATAATAAAGGTGATAATTATCGTATCACAACAAACACGGCCCTGGATAGACTAATAAATTTGAAAGTATTCGCGACGCGTTTAACCCTTTTCCTCAACGACTGTGCCATGTTTTCGCAACAATGGACCCGTATCTATATAGGCAACGGTGTTGTGCACAACAACAAGTATTCGACACCGAGCAGCACGTGTTCGCAAGGCCTTTGGAGCACGGTGCGCTCCATCTTCGACGGCCGCTCCTACCTTCAAAATACCCTTTGATTATCTGCTGTGTGTATCTGCGATCGTTTGTATTTCTCAACCGGAACCCTTGCCGGCGTGCACGCTAATTCCTCCGTCATTCATTTGTCACCGTATTGACAAACCCGCAACGGAAGATGGAAAAAAAGGACCAGGAAAAATACCAATAATATTTCCAGTCGGTTGATTTTGAGCCTGGCTAAATTAACTTCCAGGCCATAACGTTAATTTCATCACGGAACGCAGACAGCGTTATCATCGCGTATTCTTGTACGAATCTCGCGGTAAATACGCATTATGATACCACCGCCGCACATCGCGTTCCTCATTTGGCCTAGTAATGTACGATGCGAGAAGGCAAAATAGCAGACACCATCGAGATCGGCTGTCGCGTCTAGCACGCGGGACAAGGGTTAACGTGTCGTTTTTCTAGCATTACTTCCGCTTCGCCAGAGGATTCATATATATATATATACACCCTGTCAAGAAAGTATCGGGAATTGTCAATTTAAATCTCCCGGGTAATAGCTAGGCAGATAATTTTTTTTTTCCAGGTTGGTACAACTGTTTTGTATTATGATGCCTATTTTTAGCGCGATCTGTCAACCAGTGTGTTTACAGCAGCTGTTAAAATCAGTCGACCTTGAAGTGTTTTGTCGAAGTTTTACAATGAGTGAAAATATTGAACAACGTACTTGTGTTAAATTCTGTGTTTCGAACGAAATTTCTTGTGCCGATACACTGAAAATGTTACAGAAGGCTTTTGGTGAATCTGCTTTATCAAAAACGCGGGTTTACGAGTGGTACAGAGCGTTCAAGGATGGTCGGGAGACGGTCGAAGACATGCCTCGCTCTGGACGGCCTTCAACGAGTGTGACCGATGATAACGTCGATAAAATCAAGGAAATCGTTGCTGAAAATTGTCATGTGAGCTTGAGAGAGATGGCTCATGGATTGGGCATGTCACACGAGAGCGTACGTACGATTGTGCACGAAAAATTGGGTATGCAACGCGTTGCGGCTCGGCTTGTTCCGAAAGACCTGAATTTCTTTCAAAAAAAGTACCGAGAACAGGTAGCTGCAGACATGCTGGATCGAGCCAATTTGGATCCTACCTTCTTGGAAAAGATAATTACTGGTGACGAGACATGGGTGTACGAGTACGACACGCTTACGAACCAGCAATCGTCCGAATGGCAGCCAATTGGCGCGCCAAAGCCGAAAAAACCTCGCCAAAGCCGATCGAAAGTGAAGATCATGTTGATTGTTTTCTTCGATATTCGAGGCGTGGTACACTATGAATATGTGCCAGCCGGACAGACAGTCACCAAAGAGTTTTACTTAAGTGTTTTGAGACGTTTGAGAGAGGCTATCCGTCGTAAACGTAACGATTTGTGGGTCGACAATTCTTGGATTCTCCATCACGATAATGCGCCGTCTCACAAAGCCATAATTGTGAATGAGTTTTTGGCCAAACACTCGGTAAATATCATCGAACAACCGCCGTATTCACCAGATTTAGCACCCTGCGACTTCTTCCTATTCTCAAAACTCAAATTTCCGCTACGGGGAATGCGCTTCGAATCGATTGATGACATCAAGACGAATGCGACGCGAGAGCTAAAGGCCATCCCGGAAACCGCCTATCAGAAGTGCTTTGCCGAGTGGAAAAAGCGTTGGCATATGTGCATCGCTTCGAATGGATGTTATTTTGAAGGTGACAAAATAAATTTGGATGAAAATTAAAAATTGTTCGTTTTATTTAACAATTCCCGATACTTTCTTGACAGGGTGTATATATGTTCTTTCGTGCCTATCGTCGGTAAACCCGTTCGAGATGTTATAACACTTTTTGCTTGACGCGATGAACGGCTCCCCCTCCCTGCCCCCTCTCTACCACAATTAGAGAAAAGTTTTAATACAAAAGCGTGAAATACGATTTTTACGAGCAGCCTAGGATTGTTGTGTCCACCAGAGAGTTCCAAGTCGCTGTGTAATAGCAGCGATTTGTACAAATCGATTGATATTTTCCGCGGGAAAAAGTAATAAAATCGATGTTAATATCGCCTATTTTTTTTTTCTTTCTAGTTTTTATTTATAAACCGTAATTGCGATTCGACATTATCGCGCCGTGTAATAATGGCGCGTACATATTGCAATAAAAACAGCGAAGGGCTTTTGAATGGTCGTCGCGACGATCGTTTATACCGTTGCAAGTGCTTGATCAATTTTCAAAAAAATAGATACGAGTTCAGTAGAGCGTGTCGATGAATTTGCGTAATACAAATAATGTAATATTTTTATATTCGTCTAGGCTGGGAAATTCGCCATTGTGAAATAGTAAAGATATTCTTTTTTTTTCCTTTTTTTTTTCCTTTTTTTTTTTTAAATCTGTAGTATCGTTTTTAGGTCTAAGGAATCTCAAAGTCTATCAACCATCGTCAGTGGCCAAATGATTTTCTCGCCAGGCCAAAGAAAAAAAAATCTATCGACTCAGCTGATGATAGGTTGAAGAAAAACATTACCAATTTTATGCAACTTCTAGTTATTCACTCTCTATATCGGTAATTGCATTTTAATAATAGTTTATAATTTTAACGGGCACTATGATAGATTTCTCTATAGATGCCGATACATACCATTAAAAGTTCCATTATATCAAGAATAATCGAACATTAAAGAGCACATTTATTTTAATAAAACACACTCGCTAGTCGGCGTGGTAAATACGTGGTAAAAATGAAAGTGATATTCTATAAGTAATTAACTTACCAATAAATTCGGCTCATTAATCGTACGTTTCTGAATCGGTCTCAATTATAAATTGGAGTTCTAAACTTATATTCAAACGAAATAAAATCGCTAGAGTAATTATTCCTAATCTAATGAACATGCGCCGAACGGCTGAAAAAGATATAATAAATGTGGGTAAATCCGTAATCTGTTAATATTTATAAATACAAGATAAATCAACTAGCCTTATTAATTAACAGACAAAAATAAGTATAAATTTACACTTTAATAAATTAAAATAACTTTAAAATCGTTTTATTCGTGCCGTATCATCATCATTTAAGAATAAAACAGAGTACACTCAAATAGTATGTTTTTAGTTCTAAGTGTACGCTGTACTACTGTTAGCTGATGATATAGCCTGAAAACGTTTCTAGATTATTTTAATTTATTAAAAAATGTAAATTTATACTCATTTTTAATTGTTAAAAACGGTGGAATTTATTTATTTTTTATAATATAATAATTTATTACAAATACAAATATAACAAACCAAATTTAAGAATAAAATGAAGGATTATTTAAGTAATCCTTCATTTTATTCTTAAATTTGTTTGTTATATTTGTATTTGTAATAAATTACTATATTGTATTAATTAACAAACAGGATGTTGAAAGATTCTCTATTATTATTTATTTTATGTTTATAAAAAGATTATTATTAATAACTTTCTTAAATAATAAAACTAAAATACGAACATAAAATATGCTTAGAAAAAGACTTTCGATGCTCAAATGAAACGAGACAAAAATTCAAGTAATAAAACCGAAATGTAAGGAAAAATAAGAACATAGAGAGTGATGAATAAAAACTATCGAACAATAAAAACGAGACTAACGTTAGATAAATCTCCATTTTAAAACCTATTACGGATTCTTCCTAACCGCGTGTCTTCTTTAAAACTGCCTTTGTCCTTTAAATTTACCCGTCCATCATCATCCCGCATATCCGAAACTTTTTTACAGTATTTTAATATACGCAGGTATTTTAGGGGTTTCCACTTTCAGTTTATGATAGGCTAGGCTCCAAAAACCTTTTATATATGTAGATATACATTATTATATATCGTATCTGCTTTTTTTGTTATATTTATATTTATACTATTTTCGATGTGTTACGAGAATGGATGTTTACGTAAAAAGCTGCAAATGTGAAAATATCGTACTTTTATTTTTTTCTTAAAATATTATAATATACTTTAGTAGATTTTTGCTGATGGTGAGCTTTGCTCGAATATTTCATTATTATGTACAATTTTTAGTTGTTTGCTCTGTAACGCGTTATATTTAGTACTTTATGCAATTATGGTAAGCAACATGATGGATTTCTCTCTAATTGTGGTCTGAATTTACTTAAAAATTAATTCTCGGCCGCGGTTCCGTAGGACCTGAAATTTAAACTACGCTGGGGCAGGTTTAGTTGTGAGCTTGCGCAGGAAGTTTATAATTTAGAAGTACAATTCAACGGCTCAAAGTGAACCAAATATGTAGCAGGGAAAGAAATGAAAATTTCGGTTTACATATAAAAAGTGCGTTTTTTGTGTACGTGATAATATTTTCGGCTTAATGTTCTTAAAAGTGGCCAGATTAAATGGATTTAAACTTTTACAAAATAAATTTCTAATTGCGTCCTCTCTTTTCTTTACATTTTATTTTTGGTTGTAGCCAGTTAGTATTTTTAATTTTGCATACCATAAAAGCGAAATATTTTTCTTGATTTTAGAAATGATTAAATTTTTTTAAAAAACTCATATTTTTATTGAAAAAATAGTTTTGACTAATTTCTTTTCCTTTTTTTTTTTTTTTTTTGTTATTATTGTACAAAAATTTTATGCAATTATATCAGTCGCTGAATTCGAACACCGTTTTGCTGAATTTTTGCAAATCTAAATGAAATATACGCACAGTGTGACATTCTAAATCGCATAAAATGTTTGTTAATAAAAGTTACGTTTTTTTTTGGAAATACCAATATGGGGCATATCGACACGAGTTCACGAAAAAAAAGCAAAAGAAAATACATAAACGAGGTATATGTTGGTTTTACTCAATGTTTAGGAATACTCTTATTAATTTCAATTTCAATTTAAATATATGTATGTCCGTACAACGGAATATGTTGATACGTTTTAAAATAAAATAACACGTTTTTATTGTGTCCGTTTATGTATTATATACCGTTGATCTGCTCTATTATTTAGATTATATTTATGGGCAAAAGCTGAAAATGTCGCCTAATACTTCAGAAAATAAATGCTGTCTGGATCATCCGCATAAAAGTAAACGGGTTTAAAATGAAACGTTTTACCGCGTGATATACACTGTTAAGCTCGAAGAAAATAAACCGCGTAGTTTGGATGTAAAAAATAAATATTTCTTATAAATATTCTACATACAATGAGTCATGTTTTTAACTTTATTTTTGGGCGTGTCGGACGTTAACTCGGCGCAAGTGAAATTTTTGAAAATGTCAATGCGCGGCAGCGGGAATCGAACCTGGTTCTAGCCGAATACTGTGAGGATATGAAGAACGGAAAATTCGGAGTTACATATGCTGCAGATTGGAGCCGGTGTCTTTTGCAGTAGGTATGCGTGAGTTACGTATGTCCCAGCTGGAGTCTGAGTCTTCCATGGTTGGAAATGGTACTTAATTTGGTGAAATATTTTTTTGTACATGGGATGGACAGCCATTGTTCGTTCCATGGTGTGTGCGCCCAAAAGCCAATTTTACGTAGCGAACGAAGTCCACCGGAGTGTCTAGAACAGGGAAAATTTTTGGCTGCTCTGTCGGCAACTCATTTTCAGAAATCTCCGAGTAATTACGAATCCAGAAGAATGTTATAGGCAGATCCCTGAGGTTGAACTATTTCCTTCGCAATGGAGTGTTGTGTATAACTGAAAACATCGGCTATGGGATTTAGAGCCGCGAGAGAATGAGAATAGATTACTGCTGACGCGTTTTTTTTTTTTTTTTGCTAGTTCCAGGTAAATTGAAGTGCCAAGAATATTACGTATAGCTTTCAGCCGAGAGAAAAAGTTTCAGGAAGTAAGTACCGCATTAGCACGACATTTCCTTTTATCACCCAACACTCTACGGAAGTGGCGAAGATAGATGCGTTCGTCAAGTCCCAGACATTCGTCAGATTTCTCGCTTGCCTAACTTTTCTGTGCTCAATGCAATCTCCGCATGTAGTATCAATTACTGTTCGAACTGGAGTGGAGGCAGCTGAGACAATCTCACATCGTACTATCAGCGGATACTATCAATTACCCAAACACGAGAAAATCATAAATAATCTCTCACTCAGTCACGGTGATTTCGCCTTGGAATCACCATCCAGTCAAATTGGATCTCGATCTATTAAACTGCCGTCGAATCGTAAATTCCATCTCCATGGAGGCTAAACAAAAGAGATATCTTTATACGCCCGCAACTTATTTCATATTCTACGATTGAAGTTTATTTCAATTTCATATTTTATGTCTTTGTAATTATATTACTTCAATATTATAATATCCCCACAGCTTATACTATTTCGTGTAGTTTAATTCCCCCCCCCATTTTTAACGTTATTTTTATCTTCATCGTGGTACCATTATCGAACGTCGGCTAACATTTTGTCAATCACTAGCCTCTATCTGGAACTTCTCGGAACAATTTGGTTGCGGACAATATATAAATATTGTGACAAATTTTGTATCCGCATTACGTTTTATCATTACTTATTTTTATTAGTTCGTACTTCTATTCGATATAATTTATTAAAAAAAATTTTATGCACTTTTTATTTTGCAATATTTCTTCAGATTTTTAATAATGTTACTACACAGTCACGGAATCATATCAAACGTTACGTACAGAGTTATATGTACTATATTTTACTAGGATACTCCAGATGAGAAGTTGTTTACTCCATTTATGCAAATTCTACAAATTCCTTATATAATTTAATGAAAAGTTAATTTACGGTGTGTTTTCAAAATATAAAATGTATACATTTATTAGAGTAACTCTATACGGAATTAATAAAAACGTTTTTCCTTCCATACTCAAACTCAAAATCTAAAAGATAAATTTGCGCGTACCTCAATTTTAAATAAACTAAAAATTATATTACAAAAAATGTATAAGTAAAAGTGACAAAAGGATGTATTATTACTAAAAATTAGGAACGAGAAGATTTTATTCCGTAGTTTCAGAAATATACAATTTAAATTTAGAGTGTTCAACATTACCGAATGAAAATTGTTTTTTTTTCTTTTTTTTTTTTTTTGAAGTGTACTTTTGTATGCTTTATTGATTAGTGTTGTTCTCGCACATGTATTCCCAAACAGCTGATAAGCCGAATATTCTTCTCATTAGTGTTTACATTTCACTTCTTGTGTTTAAAGTACCAGTGAAATTCCGTAAACGTGACGCTTGTTTTGACTTTACGATATATCATATTTACTCGATTATTTCGTGTTTGCTTTTCTTTTAGATATTTTATGATCGGATGTATTTTGGTTATTCAATTTTCTCACTACCGTTCATTCGGATACAGTATTCTTAATTTATTCAGTGATTTTATATGTATTGCGTTCTTTGCTTCGCTGTCCTCTATTTATCGTAAAAGGTATATAAGATGAAAGCGGCAATGGAACAGTGTTCAGCGTGTGATGGCACAGGACGAACGTGCCTCGGGATCACTTTACAGTCTTGGTTTCTTTTTTCTTTTTTGTAAAATCTTTGTTATCACATTTTGTACACATTTAAGATATTTTGATTTGTGTGTAAATAAACACTCGATGCACACTTTACCAAAACAATACCGCATTATTAGTGAGAAATTAAGTAAATAATAGATGCGAATATCCGAATGAATTTTCCGTAACATTAATCACAGAGTTACAGATAGAGAAGATAAAACGAAAGCGAGTGGAAACATAGAGTTGAGTAAAGTACCATTAAGTGAATAATAAATACGGATACAATAAATTGAGAGACTTTTTCTTTCCTTGATGGTGAATGAATACTAATTTTGGTTCTTCCTGATATCAATGTATCGACCTTTTAAATAAATACGCAATACTCATCTAGTCAAATATAATGCGATAACCGAATACGATGAGAAATATTTTAATTAAAGAGAAGAATTCCGACCACTATTAAAGGAATGATCGTGATTTTATAAAAGCCAGTATAGATAATTTCCTTCCAAGACATGTATATACTGATGTTATGAATAATGGAAATTTGTACAATTTTGTCTATTAATTTTAAACGTAATATCAAAAAAAAAAAAGTAAAATAATAAAAAAAAAAAAGTTTTAAAAAAGATCTCACCACGACATTTATATGAGGACAGTTCGATATTTGTTACTGATTCAAATTCCGAAAACGGCGGTACAGGCTAGCATTTTCCGTAATGGAATTTCTCGCCGCGTCACAACTGCAATATTCTATTTGCGATAGGCGTGTATAGATGGTCTACATGGAACGTAAATCGTTTGTTTTATCATTATATATGCGTAAACCAAGTTTAAAGCGGGGAGACTAATGAAATGCTACGTGATTCTGATGCCGTTATACGGAGTGGTAGAATACTGGACGCTTAAAACTGGATATTGCAAGCTTTTGAATTATGAATATAGCACCGAGTACTTGAAATATCGTGGGCCGAATACATATATACGGCTAACCAAGAAGTATTGCGAAAAATGGGAAAGGAGCATCAAGTAGATACAGTAGAAAGCAGAAAAATAGAACATATTTGGGTCGTATGTAATGAGACAACCGAAATATTAAACTATGCTACAAGTCGCTCTAGTAGGAAAAACAGAAAAAAACGTAGTCGGGGGGAAGTGAAAAGATGCGATGGTTGAACAATTTGACGATGTCGACTCAGCACTGATTTATATGACCCGTGTCAGAATACAAGATGGTATGGTAAGAGTTAGAAGAAGAAGACGATTTATTATTGTTATTGAAAATCGCCGAAATAAAATATGACGTAAAGTAGGTTCGGAAGTATTCGGTAAGTGAATCTTTGTGATAGAAAACGCTCTCGACCTGAAGAAAGTAGCTCTTTGCTCAGATGAGGCTAATTACAATAACCGGTATGTTTAAAAATGCGATACCAAAAAAATTATAGCGCATAAAAAAAGGGGTTAGAATTGAAAAAAAAACAAAATTAAAAAAAAAAAAAGATGTAAATAAATAATTTTCAAAGCAATGAATGGTTTCACGTCTATAGGTATTCGAATTAGAACTGAGGAACAAGACAACTGAAATAAAAAAAAAAAAAAAACCGAATTAAAATAAGCCCCGGTAAGAATTTTGATATGACGAATTGTTGACGACTAATGTCACCGCTTTCCCGAAGAAGCATTTTTTCGTGAAGAAATAGCTTTTTTTTTTGTACAGCTCTAGTTGGATTTTTACACGTTCGCAATATTGCACATGACAAGAAGAGTACTTTCAGAAATTTGAATAAATTCGGATTCGAAGAATAGAGAGAACGATGCATTGAAAATACTCACAATAATTTTTTTTCGGTATGTGTTATATTGGCGCGGAAGAAAATGAGCATCGCCAGAAATGTAGTTGTTCGATATATATATATATGTGTAATCACAAAATTCTTCAACTGTGGCATCTTTCGGTTGAATGAAACGGAATTTCAGGTAGAAAATATTCGACCATCTATGTTAACATTATAGGACCCGGGACGGAACTCGGTATAGTTACTCATCGCCGGACGGAATACTCCCATTCAAATCCTGCACAGAGTGCTCGATTAGCGTCATCGTCACTGGCTGGAATGCAGCGCCAGCTCGGCGAGGATTGTATTATAAGCGGTGACCTAGTTTTAACAATTAGAGTACGTTTATTATTATTGCATCGGTCTGCGCAGCACCGATCAGAGCCGTTTTATTAAATTAGTCTCTGCGAAAGTTACGTCGGTTCGAAGCACAACTATCCCCCCGGTCGGACGCTAGATAAATCTTTCATCGAATTTACGATCTATAAAGTAGACAAGAGAACGCGCGGGAACAGGGTGGTGAGGTAATGTAGAGAGTATCGGTATGGCCGGAAAGGAATTATTTAGTGCCGAGCAATCAATCCGATACACATTCGTAGCGGTAATTAAATCGGTAATAATCAGCGAGTAGGGGGTTGTAAAAATAGTTAAGCATTCGTCGAGCAATCTAGTTATAGCATTATGTGTAGAAGCGCGACCGCTGCTCTCACTCGGTAATAGCGTGTCTCGCCGGTTCAAGTTCGTTAAGAAACATTTATTTATTTCGATCTTGTTAATATCTGCCGTCTCTGATACACACGCATTTTCTTCCGTATGTACCACCGCTTTTTACGTCTTCATTGGATCGTGTTTTTACGAGGTAGGCCGCGTGCATGAGCGACAGTGTAGCAGTACGGGACGACTGCTCATCATCAAATCGTAATGACTTGTAGGCGGCAATGGAGAGGGGGCCGCGACTTGGCCGAGGGGGCATTAAAAATAAATAATAACCGTAATACGGGTCGCAGTTTGGCGGTGAGCAAGGCGATTCTACGGCCGGTTACAAGTTGCACCGACGATTGCTGTAAAGCTGTTCAGGGAGGAGAGTTATTGGGTGATAACAATTCCGTTCCACTATTATCCGCCCAGATCGTGATGTTTCGATATCCATCGAGCGATATGTATCCGGCGATGATAACGACGATACGCGCGTTTTATGACGAAAATAAAGAGTACCGGGCAATGGCGCGGCGCATTATTGTTCTTCGATTTTTATCGATGTCGACCGGAGAAATTTTCGACTGTAAAGTCGGCAATCGCAACAACCTATTTTGTAAAGTTAATAGGCGAATAAATTGAACGATTTCTCCAGATTAGGAGAGACGTAACAGCGACGAACGTCCTTCACTGGCTTTGTCGTATAAAATTTCCGATTGCCAAATAAAATTTTTAATATTCCAACGAAATTAATGCTTATTGCATTTCATGCCGTGTTGCGTATTCACCGCCGGCCATGTGCAATAATTGCGTAAGGCACCCCTAGACTTCTCCCTTCCATCGAGATGGCCGGCTCGACCAAGTCAGGTTTGCCGCTGCGAAGTTCTAAAACCAGCACCCCCGATTATTATATATGCAGCTTGTCGACTTAGCGAACGCTGTAAACATTTCGAAGATCGGTGCGGATTTCGTTCAAGTAGAATCTGGTTCGGATCTATCTGCTGCGTACTGAAAGTATCGAAAAATTATCACTTGCCTGGGTGTTTTTTTTTTTTTTTTTTGGCCTGGAAAAAAACCATTTGGTACTGACGAAATTCGATGACTAGGTAGAAGCTAGATAATATATATATATATATATATATATATATATATATATATATATATATATATATATATATATATATATATATATAAAACGAAAATCGGATCTATCGAAAACAATATTATATGTATTTACAAACTAGTTCTGACAAACATGGCCACAATGTTTAGTTCACGAATGACGAAAGAGAATGAGTAGAAAATTAAAAAAAACTGCTCATATCTCAGGTGCAACAGACACGCGGGAGTGCCACTGAACTGCAAAAGCCAAGAAAGTGAGTAAAACCGAGAAAAGAAAAAGGAAAAAGTAAAAGGTGAAACAATTCAACTGTTCCAACCCAGTCGGAGGAACAAATCTCTCTCCTTTTTGGCGGGAAGTACAATTTTTACCTATCAACCTAAATAATTTACAAATTTGAACAAAATTACTAAAGTATGGTCATCACTACATTGCAATGAATATATTGTATGGTGGATATATTTTCCAATAGCCATTAATTCATTACAATTAGGGTGATTCTTCAAGCCACAACTAAAAAACAAACGATTAATGTCCTCTCTAAAACTGGTACTCGTATGATTGTCACAATTTCAGTATGGAAGACACTTATTATGGAAAAGTTTCGCGACACTCTAGAATGACCTCTGCCTTCAAATAACCGTAACAAATCTACGAACTGTACCAGGCGGAATCAGATACGAAAGATGATTGAATATATATGTTCTACCGTAAAGCGCTGATCTAGAGGTCAGCAAATTTCACCGGTCTATGTGAAATCCAAGTCTGCTTGAATGTACGGTACTGGTCTGTCGGTCGGAAATGAACGTTTCCTTTTAATATACCGGAAAATCGAACTTCCATATTGACTAATTATTGTTATTTCGTTTTTCTTTTTATTTACTTGATTTAGCTATTATTAAATTTTGTATATAAAACATTTAGTTCTTCATTAAGTACCCGGGATTGATTTTTTATGTTAACACAAAGTTCAAATCGAATTTTCATTTCTTAATTTTATTACATTCGAGTTTGTAATCTGCGCATCACTTTATGGAAATTAGTGCTTTTTTTGTTTGGTTTTTTTTCTTTTGGCGCGGCAATTATATGAAATTTTGGTACATTTTCAATATGCGACAGTACGGATATTCTACCCGAATGAAACACCGCTTAACTTGTAATGGATGTGTTAAATTTTTAATAATCTATTTATATAAACATTCAGTTTGTTTCTTTTAAGATAAAATAATAATGTAACATAGTAGGAAAAAATGATTTTAAAGTGTTTTTGAAACTTTTTCAGGTATACCGCAGCTGGAAAAAAGTTAAATAGAACAAGACGCTTATGCGATATTTAAATCTGAAGGAGACCCCCCCCCCTACAGATGCGATTTAGAATTTAATTTTCTCTCGTATATAAACCCTTTTTAATTAGAAATGTACGCCCATTCCGTAATATGTTTTTCGCGCTATTTAAGCGTATAAGAGCAAGTTCAGATAAAATAGTTCGTTCGATATACAATTATTCTAATCGATAGAATTATTTGTACTTTTAATTTTTTCATTTATTATACTTTTTCAATTTATCGTGATTTTTTTCTTTATAAATTTCTTGTTCATTATCCATTAAAAATTAGTCCGGTATTCTACATTAATGGAAATGAAATAGTATAAACCGGAAGTAAACCATTTGTTAAAGGATACGGCTGTAAAAGGATTTTGCCAACGACATAAACTATACATGCATTCTAATTGTACACGTCTGCAGACATTTTCTAAAATACTTTTTTATCGTTTTTTTTTTTTGTTTATTAATTTATTTTTTTTATTTTTTAGGGGAAGCTGGAGGAATTCAAAAACGTGAATACGTAAGTATTTCTAAATTTACATAACTAGTTGGAAAAATATTCTACAACATAAGAAAATCGCTCGAATTCATCGGTTTCATTTAAAAAAACAGAATTTTTTTAAATAGCACATTTCACGTATACAAGCGTACACATACATGGGCGTTTCCAGTATTTTTTCAAGGGGAGGAGGCAATTTTTCCATTATAAAACGCGTGTAATAGTTTCGCGTAATTAAATTTTTGACTCATTTAATAACGGAGTTATATAAAATTACACGCTGTGGCAGTTTTCGAACGTGTTGACAGTTGTAAATTTTATAATGCACACAAGTATGTCTGATAAGGACAGATAATGAAAGTCTTTGTAAATGTTTTCGCTTGTTTAAATGGGGAAATTCGGACGTTTTGGGTTTTGAGCAACGATCACTGAAGAAAAACCAGTTTCGCGACGATAATACGGGTAGTGAAAAAACGCTTGTAATTGGGAAACAGTTTTTCCGAGGAATTCACGAAAAGCTTAACAGTAGATCCGGATATCTCTGAAATAGTCGAAGAAACATGTGTAACTCTTCGACGGTGGCTCAATAGTGATATTTCGCAAAATGGTATTGCCAAGGAGAAAAAGAAAATTGCGATAAATTTTAAAGTTTTCCCAGCAAAAATTGGCATTTTATTCCGCATTAGATCGGCTCGCGTTTAATTGTTTCTGTGCGATATTTATCGCGTACAGAGTCGGTTGGCGGTGCACAATAGCGCCGGGGTTCGAGCTAGCGTTCAAAGTCGTCAATAAATATTGATAAAGGCCGGTCAAACTGAGTCATAAAATAGCGTTTTATCGGCGTTGGCGTTTTATATTCCTGTTCTATGCGGCCGATACGAGCGAAAGCTCAATTCCCGACAATTCGTTTTGCCTTTGGGACTCGTAAGGAAGATACCTGCGCGAGCTATTCCGAACGGAGAAGATCGTCAGTTAGGAATTTCCGTCGTCTTTTTACTCGCTATTTTATTTCCACAAAGTAAATAAAATGAAATTATACACTACCGTCGCCGGGTTTTAAACGCGTTCTATACAGTACGTTTTTATTATGTGCTTTACCTACCCGTCTTCCCGTCAGCGCTTTATAATAAAACCCATCTATACAGCCTAGGACATATGCGGATGAGACTTTTTTATTAACCAAAACTGCGCTCGGTAGAAGAAATTAAAAAAGGCTGCGCAGATGATAAAGAGGGAAATTCGAACATCTACCGTGAAAAACATATAAAAGTAATTTATTTTTCCCGATTTCGGTTATTATTAATTGCGTTTTAACGAATAAAAATTAATAACAACACAAATTTTCCATCTCTTACCAAGTTTTTGTGGATTAGGAATGGAGAATGTGAGCTTCTCGAAAGAGATTTCTGCAGAAGATATCTCTGTTACTTTCTTTAATGAGAAGACTTTCAAGGGTAGAGAAGCTCTTCGTATTTTATTACGTTCATTATTCATTTTAAGCGTCTAATTGTGTACATCAACTGCCTAAAAAATTATTATATTTCATGATATTCACACTGTGTCGATCCTGCCAGAGGGCTTAAATAATAAGTCGTTTCAGCGTGTGCTCAAAATTAAAAAAATCTGAATTTTATTAAATGCGTCGAAGCTTTGAAAAATACAAATCGTAATGTTGAAACAATACAAATCGTAATGTTTTGAAACGACTATAGTAATCGGACTAGTGTGAAAATGACCGGTAGTACGGTTGATCTAAAATCATATATATCGAAGAAGAACGTATTGCAAAAAGAGGAAACGAAAAAAGTCAGTGATAATGCGAATTTCTAACCATCAATAATGTACGAGAAATTATATGTTATTTTAATTTAAAATTTTTCTTTTTTCGAAAAATTACATTTTTAGTAAGCAAAAATGATTGTACGTGTTAATGACGTTGTAATGCGAAGAAAATTTAAGGTAAAACTTTTACGAAATATGTATATACGACGCTAGTTGTAATGAAAATTCCTAACTGGAAGTTATTATTATATGTCAAAAATAATGTAGTCAGCTGAAATTTACTTTTCGATAGATATTATAGAAGAATTATCACATGATTAAGGGCGTCTGCGTGGCCAGGTCGAAAGAACTGAGTATTATTATATACATATGTATACACGTTGTTATGTGTTTCAGAAATCGGTAAATATTTCGTAAAGTTGAAATATTAATAACCCTCGTATTCGAAAATCGTAGAAACAGGGATAGAGGACTTTTAGTTTATAATAAACGTTGGACAAATGCAGACAGAGTTTTTTGAAATAATGATCAATATCTAAAATTATTCCTTTTTTTTTTTTTTTTTTTTTATTTCTGAATGTAGATTCTTTGACAGTTCTCCCTCCACAAAAGGAAAAAGGATAAGTCTTTTAGATGTTATATAATTTTTATCAATTAATCACAATTAACAAGTGCAAGGTGTGTATATAAATGTAAAATTTATTTGACACTGATAAATCATTGGTATTATAGAAATATGATGAAAATAGAAAACATTGAAAAAGTGGACATATTTTTAAATCGTAAATGGAATTAAGTTTTACATTTTAAAGGACATTTCAAATTTTTTCACAATTATTTATAACGAATAGTAGATGTAAGTTTCATTTATGTGCAATTTCGGTATTTTTGACTTTCGTATTGGTTTAAACGATTTTTTTTTTTTTCTTTCTGGTTTAGCTTTTGCCATTTAACCAAAATTGATTCAGAACTCTAAAAATCGTTATTTCGGGGGGAATTTGTCGGTATATTTCTTTAAACATTTATGATAGAAGCTTCACTACTCCTTTTTTTTTTTTCTTTTAATAGCAAATCTACCACTCACTGTAATTACACGCGTGCACTATACCAGAATCATTATCTAGATATTTAAATATTAATGTTACAAATCGTCCGCAAATGTTGATAAATTTGCGATTCCATTTAACAAATCCTCGAGTATTATCTTGGAACTGCTATTAAAGTAAGCTGTGTAATCGATTAAATAGTCGCAATTATCTTCTTTTTCTTAAACTAATTACCAGAAAGAGAAACTGTTCAACTGCAGTTGAGAATAAATTGCTTCTAACTAATTGATTACATCGACTCTACAAGATATGAGTATCTCATGAAAAGTTTATTTAGGAGGAAAAAAAAACAGAAAAAGATCCGAGTAGCGCTAATTGGGTTACGTTATTGATGAGAAGTTCTTGCAGGTATATCGAAAAACGGTTTTACACAGTTGTTTCCGAAAATTATTTATTATGAGTAATCACTGTGAAAGCTTTAAATATTTAATAGATGAGGAATTTTTGGAGTGCCGGAAAAAATCGATTGTTTAACATGTTACTAAGAATGTTAAACGCGCAACTCGTAATTGGAGGCCGACAATCTTCATTTTATAGTGATTACACTGTCGCTTATGAGTTTATTAAAAACCGAATTAAAATCATACGTTCTTTTACCAACGGTAGATTGCGAATTGAATGAACTCAATATGGTCGATAATCTTCGTTTCGTGATGAAGTATGCACATTCATTTACCCGGTTTTAAATATTATATCCATTAAAACTCGTGTATTGGTGTCGATGCAAAATATGATAGTTTTAATGATATTTCTGGTTTACCAATAGATGTATATTTTTGATTTTGTTTCATGTAACGCGAGAATACTTCACAGTATGGGGAAACAAAAATGTAATTTTTATGTTCCAGTTGCCGCTGTATTTTTCAATGTTATGAAATTGAAATTATTACTTCGACTGATTTGCACCCGTCTCTACTCCATGACTACGTCGTTCTACCGAGCCGGTGCGAAAAGAACAGTCGCGTAATGTTCTTTCGCAATGATATTTCGGAACGTTTTTATATACCGTCGTTTTTCCGACACGTCCCAGTCATAGTGACGTATTTTTGCGAATAATTTCAGCTTAGCTATTTTTGCAAACAGCTAACCGCATTATTGGTTAAAAAAAAAAAAAAAGATGAAAATGACACACTTAGGCAACTCTCATTTATGGAGAAACTAAAAGGAGAAAAATCTAGGCAGTTGCTCTTTGCCACTGTCCGAATGATCGAGTTTATGTATATACGTATGTACAATTTTTGCTCGTTGTACATAAGCAGTTATTGTAAGTTAAGGACTGATAAAATTAAACTATAAAAATACATTTAATAAATTGGTTGATATTTTGAACCTTCTGACTCGGAACTATTCGCAAAGTGATTCATTTATTCATTTATTTATTTATTTATTTATTTAATGTATTTATTTTGGACGCGCCAACTATGAACTTTATAATCAGGTATAAGTGAAATTTTTTGGAAATTACAATGTGCGGCAGCTGGATATTCTTCCAGAACGAAACACAATTAACTAATCAACTGCACCATGCAGACTGGCTACTTCTCGATGTAGATTTAATTGAATTTTCGAATAACCAAGAATAAGAAAAGGTAGTGTACCAAATCTTCCAAAAAAAAAGAGGGTATTTTTTTACAATAACTAAAATTGGTTTATTGAAAAAATGACGAGGGCTGTACTCTCGATGATTATGTTTTTTTTCTGTTTTTCTGTTTTTTTCCAATTGTTCCAGTAACTGAGGTACGCGAATATTGCTTAAAAGAAGACATATACCCCGAAAAGGCGTATGTTTTACTGTGTGAAATATGTCCCTTTTATAAAATGTTTGCATTTTGATTAAATTCTTAGTGTGTAAATGTCGAAGTCTGTAGTTTCTTTTTTTTATATTTGCGGTCGATTTTCGGACAATTTTATCGGCGCTATGGTTTCAAGGGCGCGTAATTACATGGAGCGATTTAATTTTACGCTACAATACTCGGCACGAGCGAAAAAAGCCAGTTCTCAGCGTGCAATCGGTTAAATTTTGACCGATTCATTAAACGGGCCGATATTTCGTGAAGGCAGTTTTCGGCGTGGCTGCGTCGGCGTATTAACGAGACACGAATTCGGTTGATTATTACAATGTTCTTTGAAGCGTACTCGGAGACGATTTGTTCGATTATCGGTCGGTATTCTGCGCCGGTCGTCGGGAGTTAATAATCGGAAGGCGGGATATCGCAGAATTCTGACCATACGACGAGTGGACAATGGTCAATACAAGTACCGTGAACTGTGGGCACCGGCGGCTGGCATTTGTATATGACTCGCGATGGGACTCCATTATTGAACGTGTCCTGGACCAGCTTGGGGTGCTATATAGGCCTACGTCCGTTACAGTTGAATATTCGGAAATGGTCACGCGACATGCAGACCTCTGCCGCGATGGTTCCTTGTTTAATGAAAAACCACATCTCACCGACCAGTCCGGCCGCTTCAGCTGAACTAACAACGCGCACACGTTACCGTTATCGTAATTTGACACTTTTCCCTAGTACGCTTTATTATCGGTGTCTTCTTTTTTTTTCTTCAGCTTTTTCTTCGCCCTGTGTCGTCGAGTACACATTGTTAAAGTCGAGGCGCGTGTTTTTTTCATTTTTTTCTTCCTATTCCCGTTTATGTTTTTGCCTTCTTCTTCCGTTTCATATCATCAGTTGTGGGCGGCGATCGGTATTAAAAATGCGTCATCTTCCATTACAAAAAAAGTAATGCAGCACACGGCCCTGGTTTTATCCGATTTCAGATGTAGTAATTAATCCGTCCGAATAAAGCGAAAACATAAATTTGAATACAACATATAAACCACGAAAACACAATTAATTAATTGTAGGTGAATACATCCTGTTTGTTAAAATGGTATAATAAAATAAACTTTAATAACAAACAATATAGATCAATAAATTAGATAAATACCTATTTAGAAACGTTTTCGGGCATAACCCATCATCAGCTAACACTAACTTAGTATGTTTTAAGTTTCCTTTAAGTTAGTCGTTAGCTGATGATGGGTTATGCCCGAAAACGTTTCTAAATAGGTATTTATCTAATTTATTGATCTATATTGTTTGTTATTAAAGTTTATTTTATTATACAATTAATTAATGTATAATAATATATTAATTAATTGTGTTTGTAGTTTATATGTTTTATTAAAATTTATGATATACATATACACAATTTGTTTACAGCATGAAGAAACATATAAAGTGAGAAAAGTCGAGAACGTCGTCCGGAAAGTTGAAGTCTTCTAGCCATTTTATCGTTGCTTTGCGCCACATTCTTTCCTCTATGAATTGATATAAGCACACCTATACATGTTCTTGATGTAGAGTATATAAAATGATCCGAAAAATCTAGGCCTCAATTCTTTCTCAGTACATCAATTCTTGGACATCGCCGGACCATACAGGTTTCAAATAGTTTGATATTAAAAAAAATCGATAATTAAATGCTCTCAGAAAATCGAAAAAACAAAAAGACACTTTTTATAAGTTGGAAAAAAGTTAGCTAATTTAATTAAAACAGCGTCCGGTATACAGGTTATTTAAAATGTTGTTCGGAGGCTCTAATTAAAATTATTTACCATTTTTCCGCTTGACGTGGTTTCAAATTTCTATTTTCTTTCGTAATTAGCGAAAATCATAGTTATTTCAACTGGGATATATTTTTGTTTAACTCTTAAAAATAAGATAAATTTACGAGATGGACAAAATAAGGATAGAAAAAAGGTAAAAAGTAAACAAATTATTTTCTGTTTAAGCGACTGAAGATTAATTCGATAATCGACCGTAGGCGGAACATCACGATTAGAGTCCTTGGAGAGTAAGACATCAGTTCTAGAGAAATATGTGAGGTTATATACATTACGAGAGTTATGTATTTATCCGGTTAGTTTTTACTATAATTACGCGTTTATTACACGATTAAACACGGTGATTTGTTCCAAATACTACGAGAGAAAGTATTTTCAAGAAGTCAATCGAGCGACATGTTCCATTTTTCACGCATTCGCTGAAATATCGTGATTCAAAATCACCGAATTCGAAAGAAATATTTCTACCTAAAGTATTCTCCGCGTAAACATAGATTTCCGGAATATTTAAATGTTAATCAGGTTTTCTCGATAAATTAAATTAACTTGCCATCTTCATATCGCGTACGCAATAATCTCTTAGCACTTAATTTCGTCTCGATTTTCTGGGTAGTCCTTAGCTATGTTAATAGCAGTTTCTTTAGTTTAGATTGTTGCACCACCTCGCTTCTATTTCACTAAAATTCCTAATTCCTTTTTAATTCTTCTTCATGTAAAAAATATCGCTTTCTCCTAGAGTGCAAGCCTTTTACTGGCGCGTCCAAAAAAAAAAAAAAACAAAAAAAACGAGAAAAAGATTTTAATAAAATTAAGAACGTCATTATAAGTAAAGTTCCTTAATTAGGTATAACGGATATTGTGAAATTAAGCTTTTCAAAATGAAGGGTCTAATGGAACTACAGAGAATATCGTTGGGGATTTATTTTTCCTCAGATCCCTATTTTCCTAGATTTCTCTGCTGCTGCTCAATTCAATAATACCCGGGAGCGACTTCAATATTAATGTTTTAGAAATGTCTTTTCGGCAGAACGTTTCATATCTTTCATATTAGAAATCAGAAAAGAGATACGAATAAATTCAGTATTATATTGTATTATTATCAGAAAAAAAGATAATCTACCTTTTTTCACCGAGATTTTTCTTTTACTTCCTTTTTTTTTTTTTTTTTCATTAACTTTTAAAATCTTTTAAAAGAAAAGAGAACCTCCTATATCAATTATGATTTTTCAGCTCGGTTCTCTCGTCTTTCTGAGTTCTATTTAATTAAGGTTGAAGAAAATCAGAGAATATTATTAAACCTAAATGTCTAATTAGTATATAAATAATTAAAGCAGAAATATATAATATAAAAAAATGTATTAATACCAGAAGACTAGTAGATGGATTTATATAAATAGATTCCTTATATATCTATATATATATATATATATATATATATATATATTTCTATTTTTATTATTTACAAAGTAATCAAACACTCGGATTTTATTTTTAATAATAATAAAATTAGATTATTTAGCTTGTTTTTGTTTTTTTTTTCTAGTAGTAAAGATTTTTTATTCTTCCAAAATGACGTATCTAGAATATTAAATTGGATCTTGCGATTTTTTAAAATTTCCTTTTTATTTTTTTGGGCACGTCTACAAAGAAACACTACACCCTAAACGCAGAGAATATATAGTTTAATTCTAACGCTTCAGATGGTTAACTTGCCATCGTTATTACGGTGGAGAGCATCAAGACTGAAATAATTCCTAAATGATCCAAAAAAACTTTGAAAGATGATGTGGTTGAAAAAGTTCCTGTTCGAATTAGATCTTCCAAAAAGATAAAAACAAAACAGAAACAACTTTGCAATCGTTCGCAGTGCTGAGTCTTTAAGTATACCGTCGAAAGAAATCTTCCCGCTCGTTATAATTCTTCCTTTATCCTTTTCTTCCTATCTCCAACTGCAATAATCCCTGTTCTTCAATCTTTCCCATTCTCTATCTCTAATCGTCTTTCGATATTTTAACATTCCTGGTTCAAAGCCGTCAGCGCGCCACACAAAAAAAGAAGAAGAAAAAAAGAAAGAAACGACACGAGAGTTTTCTCGAAATACAAGGTGTCCACATGCTCTCTTTATTATGCAACGAAATCTGACTATTTCGAAAGAGTTTATCCATTTCCAGATTGGACGAAATAGCAAATTAAGACCGGCGGCGCTAGGCGCTGATAAAACAAGTACGGTGCGTAGTGGTGACGCGGTCAGCGACATTTCGAAAAGTGAATAATAATTTAATTTTTATCGGGGCACTCGGGCTAATTTGAACTGAGAAAAAACAACATATGGCGTTTGATGTTGTCTAGATAGAGGTAATAAAAATTCAACTTTGACAATATAATCGTGTTTAACGTACCGTGAACGCGCTCCGCATGCTCGAGATTCGAAAGAACGACGAAAAAATAAAAATTAAAAATTAAAAATGGAACAAACAAATAAGTGATAGAGAGCAAAGTGAAAAAGCGGGACGCGGGAAAAACGAAAAAAGCTAAAGGCAATCTGCTCTCAAGTGTGTGTATACGCGCATTAATCAATTGGTTACGATGGTACAGGTGCTTCCAGTTCAGCTACTGGGCGTGAAAAACGCTCGTAAATCAAAACTAGTCTAGCAAATATACATTATAGGCTGTGCGAGTCTATCGGCTAGACTCTAAATCGCCTACTCTATAGGCCTCCCGGTACATCTATATTATCTGTGTATATGCGAGGCATTACAAATCCGGCCTATTATCACGACGATCGCGCCTTCGCCGTTTATATTACAATACCTGTTCGACTCCTATGTGTAACCTATTTCACCTGTCTGTTTAACCCTTCTTCTGTGCACACCCACTCGGTTACCTTTCACGCTACTACTAATAAGTTAAAATATTCAGTCGAGCGTGCACAGAAAAAATAGCAACCCCCGCGGCCAGCTTTTTCTTAAGAATTACGAGTAGTTTACATTCGTCACCGACGCGCGCGTCTTACTATTTACTCTATTCGTCGTCTACCGATAATTATATTTATCGTTATTTAATTAGCCACGATGTGGGAAAAGTCGACTGTGTTTGGCGGAATAATTACATTTTTGTAATTTATATATTTCCTGCCTTCGCAAATTCCATCTTATCCGCTACATTACTTCACCGTTCATTAACACGGCTTCGGAACCGACAGAGGTTACGTATTTTTTTACTCTTTAGACTCTTTTAACTAAGAATTCGTCGAAAGGTGTTTTAACGGCCAAGACGAAAAACATGCAAACCCTAAAAAAAAAGTAATTAAAATAACTTTTTTACAAAAAAAAGTAAAAATGAAATGCGCTCATCTTTAAAAAGCAGGAAATATTTTATTATAGATAAAATCTGTCTTAAAATTAGACGACTCTGCTTAATAATAAAAATAAAACAGAATCTTTCGATGCATTTAAATGAAAAGAAAAAAACACGAAAGAATTTAAAAAAAGGAAATTTTGGAAGTGGTATTTTTATACTCATACCCGTTTATTAAAAATAACATGTTTCCTGAATACAAATGATAACTAAAGGTATATACACTTATGAAGAACCGAACAAATGTTTTCCATTCATAGAATAATGTGTTCTATGTTGGTGTTCGAAAATTTGTTTACGTTCGGTTTATCGGCTTTGACTGAAACCGTTTCTGCGATAAGTATAAACCTTTAATTATCATTCGTTGCTATTCGCTACTTATGTGCTATTTCAAAAAAGAATAACTTTCATAAATTTTACACATATTTAAATCCTATAGTTAATAAATTGTTCACAACGATACTGTTACAACGTTAGCGTGCAATTTAATTAGTTTTCGTATTAAAATTCGTATTCCGAGTAGGACTAATGTATAAACATTTCTCAGGGCGGCTAAATTCCTTAGAAAAGGACACATCAGACTATCTAAAAATAAAAAAAAAAAAGAGTCGACTTTTGAGTTACAAGCACCAAGTGTGATAATTGTTAAATAATCGTTAATAATCTAGAAAATAACGAATTATAAACATTCCCTTAATTCCGTTCATTCGCGTTTCCTCTTATTAACGCTGTTTTTCATTTTCTATATATTTCTCGTCAGATGTCCCTCTCTGTTTGATGAGCCTTCTCCGCTACAAAAACAGAGGAAAATTTTCGGACTGCATTTGTGTTATGAAACATTAACAATTTGCCTACGAGAAATATGTAATTTTGTATAACTGTGTATATAGCATGTACTTTTTACCCGGTGTGCGGCGTGTGAAAATAAATTTATTTTTTTTTTTTTTTTTTTTTTTGGGCGATGTCAACTATTCAGCATTTGGTGTATTTGGTTTACCTTACACACAATACAAAAAATCTACAATATTAAAGAAAATAAAACCACAAATGCGTGTGGTATTGCGCAAACAATGGCTTAAGATAAGGAAGCATGAAATAAGCGCGTTACAGAACGATATGCGAAAAAAAAGTTAAATATACAAAAAAACAAAAAAAAAACAAAAAAAAAACAAACAAAACAAGGTCAATTAATGATAAAAATTAATGGTATACAAAACAAAGAAAAAAAAAAAAAAGACAATGTCGCGTACACAAAATAACATAAATGAAAAATTAATTTACAGCTATTTAATAATAGTATTGTGTATTAAAAGTGTGTTATATTTATTTCAAAAGCTCATAAAATATCGCAACGGTATGAGAGAAAATCACAGTAATAAATTTACAATTGATTATTTACATGTGCCATCTACCAGTATGTGTACAAAAATTTAGCCCCTTCCTCACCTTTCTATTCTTTTTGCTGTCCCCTTTTTTTTCCTTATTCTTTCGCCATTTTTTGGGGATATATATTTTATTGTTGACACACACTTACAATATTTCATAAATATAGCTGTAATTATAATGAAATTTAATATAACTACACATTAACCTAGTTGTAACAACAATAGCGATAACTATAAATATTTATTAATATCGGTACATAGGTTATAAATTGACAGAGGTACATATTTTCTTACAACGAGAATAATAATAATAATAATAATATAAGAACGCAAGCAAAACTACTACGGCCATATTCATCGTAATGAAAAGAGTATCACTGCAACTGGTGTTATACAAAAAATTGCTGGTAAAAGAAGCGTAAGTAGAAAAAAGCTACAGTGAGGAGCAGACTTACTGCGATGGTGTTCACAAAAGGACCTAAATAATCCTATCATTGACAAAGTGAAGATGGCTTTACTGATGGGGCCAAACTTCGGTCGGAGACGGCGTAAATAAGAAAAAGAATCGGCATTGTTAGAATTGTCAATGTACTGCAGCGAGATATTCTACACAAACGAAATACCACTTAATCAACCAGGCCACGGTAGCCGGCTGATTAGAAATATATTTCACTTCGTTAGCAAATGAATCGAACTGCAGTAATTATCGGCAAAAAACAATATTAGTTTTTATTTCTCGACGGCGGTTTATTAAATGATGTAATTTAGAATAAAACGAACCAGTGATGAACACAAAAAATATTAATAATAATAAAATATTATACCACCGACATGTTTCGGAGCAGCCATATTCGTAAAATAAATAAAATTAACTATTACTAAAATAAACGTAAATAATATACATATATTTTTATCTCCCTTCGTCACTTTTTCGTTTTTTCCTCGTTTCTTCTCCGTGGTGCCCTCTTCACCTGGAAGATTACACCTTTTTTCTGTGTGATGTCAATCATATCTTCTTCGAATGTTCCTTACTTTCTTCAGAACGTTCTCTCTTCTATTCTTAAATTTTTTGATATTGGTCTTCCTACTCCATACAATGTGACTCTTACGTTCTCTCATTTCCTTCCTAGTCAGATGTTCCTATTCTAGCTTCTTTCATTCAATCAATCTCGCACCAGATTAAAATCTAATATGTTACGCTCCTTTTGAGCGAGTATTTAGATTCCTTGCTTGATTGGGCTGTTGCTCTTCGTTAGTGTACGTAAATAATATACTATAAATGCAAAATGTCAATATATATATATATATATATATATATATATATATATATATATGGAAATAGTCGATTAAACTTTATAAAACCGGTCAAAACTTAGTTTTTTTTATTATTTATTTCTTTTTATTTTTTTTTGAAAACTAACTGCAGTCAGTCATCTCCGACAATCTCGCGATCATAAATTTCATCGAGGGGCGGTTTTTGTGCAATGTTCGAATCAGCTTAAACGATGTGGATTTTTGTCTCGCTTTCTATGTCCTGTATTCTGAGGTAATGGTTTTACCCCGGAGCTGGATCATAGTCAAATGCCGCTGTGGGCTCGGTAATTCTGCCGCCCTTAGAATAATTTATAAATTAAGTAATAAAAAATACAATCGAGTAACTAAAGTAAAAAAGGACATAAAAGTTAAAAATTAATTTTCAATTAAAAAATTTCATGCATTTTTAAAATATACCTAAAGTTTATTAGAATTCTATACGTGCATTATTTTTACATGTATCAATTAAAGTGTTTACCCTTTTTTTTACGACGCAATTTTAAAGATGCAAATTCATTTATTATATCATCTAATTTTAAATTCTTTACTAACTGTTTTTCAATAAATAAAATAGATCAATCATTTAACTCATTCGGTGAGACATTGTTGATCTGAAAAAAATTTTAATTCTTTCCGTTGCCGAAAAACAGCGTGAGCAGTTTGTTTTTAAAATAATGAATGATAAATTCTAAACGCCGCAATGTCTAAATTAGGAAATACATTCTGCAAATGTTTAGTTCGTATTAAATTGTTGCCATTTGAATAATAATATTTTCTTCATTATGATTATTTCCAGTTTTAGGGTTGATCCTTAGACACAATTTTTTGTTACTATTTCCGTTTAAGTTCTTCGAATTCAATTTAACTAAATGAAGTTTATCACGTATGTATGAATGAAAATGAATACACATTCTGAAGTTAACGAATCTTCGAAATCTGTAGGGTTATTATTTATGAGGTTTTTTGCATATTCCATTAGGTTTACTTCAGATGTCTCTTGATTAGAAATTGTTGAGATTAAAGTTGAATTCTTATTTAAATATACCACATCAAATTTTATGTATCGATTAATCGATGAATGATAAAAATTTTATTCAGCGCTAATCTTTCTCTGTGTTTTTTCCCATCCTGCTATCACGTTACTGTTATTGCGTTTTTTCTAGTGTTGTTAGAGTTGGTTTTTCCAGTTATATCGAGTTTTTACTTTTGTTTGATAAATGATCACGAAAATTAAATAAAGTGTACATTTATTCATAATGTATTATTTTCGCCGTTAGCGCGTTTATTCATCAGATTCAGTATTCGGAATAGTTTCAACACGTTATGGGCCCAGCACGCTTTAATTGCGCCACTCTACTTTGAGCACCTTTCATCGTTTCGTACGGCAACGAATAATGTAAATAATTCTTCGAAAAATCTTCTTAACTTTCGTCGTATCAATGAGATACCGCTACTACTACATTTGTGAATTTTCAGTTTTTCTTCCAGTCTTGTTTAATCTCTTATCATGCCGACCAGCCATTGTGTACACTTCGAGAATTCCCTTTAACTGCTAATATAACACCGTTTTGCCCAATAATAATGCACGTGTTCCGGTTTACACTTCGTTAATTTTAAATTCATTTCTCGATACCCCTGCTTACATGTCATTTGTCTATAATCATCTGGAAATTTTACCTAAATCAATATATTCCCCTTTTTAACTTTTCTGCACATTAATGCAAGTTAAAAATTGATTTTATCACAATGGCTAAAACACCATAATATGAAATAATATTTTGGAAATTTTAAAAATACTTTTCAAATGAAAGAAATTTTCCATCTCATGCAAATTTGCCGCCCTTCGAATTTTGCTTAAATGGGCTATAGCCCATTTAATTCCGTGATGTAAATCCAAGACTGGTCCTACTGATTAAAATTGGGACAACGTTAGATATTACATTTTTCGTGTCCGTGTGAACGTTTCGTTATTTTTCCGGCGATTACTTCTCGTATAGGCCGTTATACAAAACTCTCTGAAGATGGCAGCACCATATACGTATTCGCAGGATTTCTTGCAATAAGAGTTAACACGATTAAAAATGAACCATCGCGCGAAATTTAATAATACCGCACGTAAATATTATGGCATTTTAGCCATAACAGGGCATAAAAAGAAATTATAATAAGTGTTGTAAGATAATAAGTATAAGCAAGAAGTTCAGGAAAATTCTCAGATGTTCTAGTAATAATAATAATAAAATAAAGTTCGTATACACGGAATATACAGATAATTTTTATATTTTTTTGGCTAATTATTTTATGCAATTTCTGTTTAACCGTATTATCAGGTTGAATAATTTTTTTTAAAAGCATTCATTCTATTCATTCTTTTCATTATATTCATTCTAATTTTTCATTTATATTTTACTCAGTCAAATTTTATTTGATTTTTTCACCGAATCCATTATAAAAATTGGGTAGTATTTTAAATGAATTAGTTATATTAAAAGTATTTATGTTAAAACAAAAGCAAGAAAAATCTTATTTTCATCAATGCGTCGTGCCGATAGTAAATAATATAGATTACGTAAATTCAGACAAATACTCTGGAAATTAACAATATAGTGTCAACGAAGATATCTATTGTACAAGATTTCAGAAGCGATCGAATAATATCCGTTAATATAACCAGGAATAATCAGCGAGGGATGTAGAATTTGGATAGTTAGTTCAAACAGGCTAGAGAATAAACATATTATAATTATTTTTTTATGCATGTGTGCGATAAATTGAAATTTTAATTGTAATTTGTATATAAATTGTAGAATTCGTTTTTCTTGAGCAGCTGAGGAAAATATTTTCAAATCTTGTAGAATTATATAAATAATAATAATAATTTGAAAGGTAAATATGAGAAATTGTGATTATTCTGAGAATTTTCCTTAGAGTGTATTTTTGAGTTTTCGATAGAGATTTGTAGATTTTAAAGAATATAATTTATAACGTAAGTAGTCATTAAAATACTTTTACATAAATAGACGAAACACGAATATACATGGTGCGGCAGCATAACTTCCTCTTTTTTTTTTAAAGGGGCCACTTCTTTTCTACTAAATTTTGTTAAAGAGAAATAATAACAGAAAATCGAAATAAAACTGCGAGATCCCCCGTTGGGGCAATATGTATGTTTCTTCCCTTCTCGCAGTTTTATTTCGATTTTCTGTTATTATTTCTCTTTAACAAAATTTAGTAGAAAAGAAGTGGCCCCTTTAAAAAAAAAGAGGAAGTGTTACGCTGCCGCACCCTGTACATATGTATACAAATGTGTGCAAACGTTTATTCAAATAGCGTTTTATTTTTATTTTATTTTTTTCTTCGAGATTTACATACGGTAAGGTTCTCAATTTTTTAGATGATTGTCTTCCACTGAGGTAAAAGAAAAAGGCAGAACGATTAAATTTCGAAAAATTCAAATTGAACAATTTTTGTAACAGTATTCAATAATTGCAGTCTCAAAATTCGTGTTTCCGCATAGAACCAGTTTTTACAAAGAGCAACAGAAATTTACACTAAATTTCGACGTCAACAACTGGTTGCAGAGATAATTTATTAGACTTCAAAGACGTTTTTAGTATTGCACAGCTCTTGATATTTTAAAAATGTCAGCGTTGAAAAGTCTACGGTGTCAAAAACGATTATGAGAATCAGCAGGGCGAAATACGGTCCCTAGTTAATTTTTCCGCTTCCCGGGGGCAAAATGTGCATCGAGCCCATCTCTTCGAAAATAATTTAACGAGAATATCGTAACGTCCCATTGTCTCTGGGGCAGTTTAAAATTTCGAGATTTTTCGATAACGGTTGAATATGAAACCATCATTAGGTCATTTTCCATTTTTATTACATTGGAGCGTCTCGCACGCTGGTGTTAGTCATCCGGTTTTTAAGAGACGCGTGTGGAAATTTACGCATTTAAACTTGCACCGTGGAGAAAGGCGCGAAAAAACAATAGTACAGTATTTAGGGAGCGGGTTAAACAGAAAACGAAAAGAAAAAGCAGGAGAAAAAACGAAGCTGGTCGCAACAGATGGCTCCTGATGGCAGGCTGAAGCGTAGCTAGAGAACGAGCCGCTTGCTGCTTGCTGCTTGGTCGCATTGTTCCATAACGGACAAATGGTGCACAGCGATTTTCTTCGACGGTAAGCTTCGGTTGACCTTAGCTTCGGAAAACATAAATTTATGAAAAAAATTGTCGATAGGTAATTTTCCGTGCGACGTCGAGACAGATATTACCTCGAGAAGTGTAGACGGTGTCGATGTTAACTGGACCTTTTTATTTATTTATTTCTTTTTTTTTCCCGCTTATCGACAAAACACCTTGTTGCAGCCCATTGTCGAACATGAACGCGCTAGAACGAGGGGCCATAGCGAGGAGTCGTAAATTATCGAATACGAAATTGGGGTTTGCAGCTTCAGCTGAGACGCGCGATGTGTGTGCATTATTAGTGTGAACCGGACTTTTTATAATGAAAAATCAGAAACTTGTTTTTTATTAGATTCTCTGTCCTTCTTTTTCTTCTTCTTTCGAATCGATGTAATGTATAAACGTATTTTTAATCCATGGCAAGGAGGCGACAGTGGGGTACTTCGTTGATAACAACAATCTTCGATATTGCCTTTCGGGCTTCATTTCGAATTCACCTTCTTTAGGCAGATATTAGTTTGTTTTTGAATTTTCGCTGGAAAAGGCATCGAAGAACAGCCGCCTCGACTAATCTACTGTAAATTTTCTTTTATTATTACAATTATTTCTTCGCGCGCAGTTGTAACAATTGTGCCATTTACAGCGTTAATTAAAAAATAATAATTCTCCACGTACAATAAATGCGACACTCGGCACTAATTTGTGGCTTTGATAGATACTTGCTTAAAAAAAGTATTTTAAAATGATTTTCGTCGGAGCAACATTTTCTTTACGTTTTTATAATTGTAGTTATGGAGAAGAGAACATTGGGGAGAGCATTTTATGAATACCAATGTGCAATTTAAAAATTAGTAGCAAATAGACGTTAGGATAGTCGACAAGTTTCCTCCAATCACAGTTTTGTCCGCGAAAGACCGTAATAATAACGAAGCATCGGATTTAATGAGTACGGAAGTGGAAATCTGCTTCCTACTTAATAAACTAGTTCCTCATCGATTTAGCCACGTGCTCATTTAACCATAAACATCCCACGTCTACTAATATTTCTAAAAGTTTACAACGTTAAAATTGTTTTACATGTGCGCAGTATGGAACATGTGTTTCCAAATTTCATGGTTTTTTTGATTATCCCATCTTGCAAAAAAGTTTTCATCCATTTTTTTCTTAACGGGTATTTCACGAAAGCAGTTTCTTTTTTTTTTTTTTTTTTTTTTTTTTTTTTGACACTCTGTCGGACTTAACGGCAAGAATACCTAAAAGGTTAAAAAGAAATGGAAATCACAAACTAATAGGGAAACAACTGCTGGAGTCATAATTGAAAAAAGCAAGAAGACCGGCGACGTGAGCTGACAGTATGAAATAGGAGAGAATATTCAGTAGGACGTGATCGGAGTCGCATGATCAGTGATGAGGACAATACGGGAAAAGGTGAAATGGGAAAATCGTAAATGAAGATAGGGGAAAAGAAAATGATTTAGTCTCAGTCTAATTAAGAAAACAATATCAGAATAACGAGCAGTGGAAAAGTCTCGGAACAACGAATGAGAATAATGGTCTGCGGAAGAAAATAAGAAGAAGAACGGTCGGAGAAGAGGGTACGTGTCCAACAAAAGTTTACACCGCTTACTAGAGGATAGAAAAAGGATGTCTAAGCCAGAGAAATTGTGGGGGAGTGGACCGTTGAGGAAAGCTGAGCGAGCTAGAAAGTCTGCTGCATCGTTGTTTTCGACGCCAGACTGGCCGGGAACCCATGAAAAAGGATAGAACGCGGTGAACGTAAGTTGGAAATACGAATAGAAAGAATAATATCACTGGAGGAATGGGAAAAAGGCGGCGGAATAGCTCGGAGGTTTGATGTCGGAAACAATGAAGAATTTTTCAAATCCTCTTCCCTAGTAGAGGAAATTAAGGAGACAGCGCGGAAAGATTGTCTCAGTTAAAAAGATTAAATACTTTTAAAGGGGTCTGTAAGAACCGGGGAGTAATTAAGTGAGAGGCGATAAAAGCAGCACCCACCCCGTTATCATTCCCGGGAATCGTCGGTAAAGATTTTTACACGAAACGGATATGAAGAATTTAACATGTGGAGGTAGCATTTTTGAAATTTACTTTACTTTCTTCTTTTGTTTTTTTAAAATTCTGATGCAGGTTTGGACATGTAAAAATCCGGAGAATCGGGTATGTATGCTTCTTTTTGGTGGTTTCGAACTTTTCTATTATTAACGACTACAAAGCCGGGCTTAGACTACTGCGTTGTTTATTTGTTTGTCAAAAATTCCCCGTCGGCTTTGCTGTTCCACCGGTTTCGAATCTGATCAGATGCAGCCAAGGGGAGCGTATCAGTAATCCCAGCAACTTGATGGATTTTACAAAGTTAGTGTAAGCGTAACATATGACTATAAATAATTCTGTCTTTTTGGTTTAATAATTTGAGGTTTTTCCGATTTTATACAAGGACTGTATTTGTTGTTGTTACACATTGTTAACATTTTACCATGATTTATACAAGGATTTGTCGGCAAAGGTAATGAGGCGAGAAAGCAAATATTTAGCCTAAACTAGAATTCGGTCAGTTGAATCATTAAGAAGTGAATAAGTGAAAATTAGGTGCAGTAGAAAAAAAAAGGTGGAAATGGAATCTGTTTTACATATCGAGTAGAGAAAATACACACATAAACGTAAATATTTAATTTATTTCTTCACTTTTAGAATCGGTTCAGTAAGGAATGACATATAGATTTGCGAAGTGTTTTTTTTTCTGAGAATTAGTTTTGATAATCAGGAAGCGAAATTCGAAAGAGCCGTTGTTATATTTTTTTTTGGTGCAAAAATCGGCCCGGAACTGAGTTAGATGTAATATAAAACTTTTCTACGATCGCTAATTAAGGCTTGCTGATAGATATGAAACTACTTCTTGAAGCCTAGTTAACTTTTGCGTATAGGGAATTTCCAATATAGAAGGCGGATCTTCCATCTTGAAAGTCCCGCGGATCATGAAGAACACATTGTACGCGTTATACCAATTTGTGTGTAATTCGTAATCTATTTGTAACAGAGTATCTTTTTTTACCTTTTTAAAATTGAACTTTTAATGCGGCTTCTCGGACAATTGAAATGGGTATACTTCATGGAATATCACATGGCCCGGGATTTACCCTCAGTAAACTTTCTGTTCCTATTTTTCGGCGTTCGTTCCTTATGCAATGAATAGCGGTAAGTTAGGGCTTCGTCCAGTCGTTGTTTAAAGCACAGCGCCAATTTTTTTTTTTTTATTTCGTTCATAATCAAAACTTGAACGTGTTAATTACCGTTCACTCACAAGGACTTTAACGTTATATCCGCGACGACGCATAGACTTCATTTGTATATCATCTAATCGTCGTTATTGATTAAAAATTTTAAAAAAGAACGTAATATGCAACGTCACTTCCAATAATTATAAAATTATCGATTTTCGAGATTCGTCAGCCATTCGACATTTTCACTCTTCAACATTCACGTATAGACCTTTATCGGCTGCATGAAAATTCACCGTATTCTACTGCAGAGGCCGCTATCGTTCTCTGTCTTCGATATATCCTCCCATCAGTTTTTCGCTGAGATACCCTTTTTAAGCGCGAGTAATGGACGCCCGCTATTGCCGTAATTGTCCCCATTAGGGGGCAAATCGGGGTCGTTCACGAATTAAGCACAAGTGCATAGTGTGTTTCGGTAGTATCTCGTTAGTTTTTCGTCTGAGTTACGGCTTTTTTGGGAGGTGTTGGGATGCGATAACTTCCGAGCAGTTACCAAAAATAGATATATAATTCATCTGCATTATGGTTTTCGTTTTAGTTGCGGCTTCGTATAGAGATGAATTCTTTAAGATAACTTCCAAGCAGTTACCGAAAAAAAAAAAAAATAAATATATATAATTCACCTGCATCATCGTGGCGTTTTAAAGTGTAAACAACTAAATCGCGATTCCTAAATTTTATTCTGAAATTTTTCAAAATAAGGAAATATCTTTTTCTTTTTTTTTTTTGACAATATTTCAAGTATATCAACCGGTTGTTGCTATTATCATATCTTTCGATGAATACAAATTTTACACTTATCTAAAGAAGCACATTATCTAGATTCCTACTTTTCAATTGAATTAATTTATTGAAATGATTTAATTTTTTTCTTTTTTTTTTTTTTTGACGCGTCAACTGTGGAACTAGCCTCAAGTGAACTTATCAGAAGTTATAGTGTACGGCAGCAGTCTAGCCGAACGGAACAGAATTAACCAATCAACTACGACAACTGGCTGCCGAAATGCTCTGAACAACGGTCAAGTAAAATTTCATTTAATTTCTTTGCACTATTGCATTTGGCACATAATTCTACACAGTTCTGTCTAGTTCTATATAACCATATTTAAATTTGTCTTAATTCGTATGCAATATTGTAGATATCGCATTGTTGTATTACGCTTTTTTGGTAGATTGCAGATTTTCCCATCTGGACAATTTGTACTGAAAGTGTAGGTTATTGTACGGAACCGCGTATGTCTAAAGAGAGCTGTTCGAAAACGATAAAAGTAATTTGCGGTTTTTAATCCGCCTTTGTGCACACCTTTTGTCGTCCGTGCCGTCTATACCCTTCGAAAAACGGCTCTGGCGAGGTTAACCTTTTTTCCAATGTGTGTGTGTGTGTGCACACCGAATTCTGTTCCGATATTTATTGTCGTCCGTAACTGCGATTACAATGTTGTTTTCGTTTATTTTACGCGCACGGCGCTGATTGACAGCCGGTTTCGGAGATGAGACCGATCATTTGCAGACTGTGTTTACACGAAGCCGACATTCACCCCTTTACTTTTAAAAATGCCAGGTGAAATCTTGTCATAATTTAACGCGCTAGTAGTCTTTAAAAAGATTTTTCCAGATAATGGCGTCTGTTTTAGGTTTTTGACTTTTACAACATTCCAGTAACAATCGGTTTTGCTCAGTCATCGTTTAATGCTATTACCGTTCCGTTTCCAGACTATACGCGTAAATAAACAGTCCGGTCCCGAGGGAGCAATCATTTCAAATTTCCGTTCGCATACCTGGACAACAGAATGAAATGCGTAAAATGCTGCAAATCGAGCCGACCTTGTAAATTTAACGTCTGCAAATGTGTAATAATAGAGAGAGAGGGATGATTTAGAATTTCGGTAAGTCACCGTCGCAGCTTTTAGCTCGCATCGATTTCTAACTGGGGTGAAACTCATAGCGTAAACACTGACTAAAAAATCTCCTGTTTCACTGATTTCTTCGTTATTCCTTTTTGTAGCGTATTTTTATTTTCGAGTGCATTAGAAGAGCCGGAACATCAGCCATTTTCCCCCCCCCTTTTTTTTTGCGGTTATTAAAACTATATATAGAATTCAAAAAAAAAAGTATATATACATTTTCCTCCGTAACTAAATTAATTGGAACCTCTTATCGTCGTTTTAGTTGTATCCCACAACAGAGGGATCTCACCTTATATTTCTGTCAGAGTTGCCTCTCGTAAATTTTGAACGAATGTTCGAGTTATTATTATATTTTTTTTCGTTGTATTTTCTGTTCGGTTTTCCCTAGTTCCGTCAACAGGAGAATTTTTCACTTTCACACGAACGCTATGAGCCATGTAGAATGAAAATCGGTTACAACGACATGGAAGGGGATTCCCGTATAATCTGTCCGTTATTAAAGTATTATGCTTTTTTGACACATTCAAGTTTGCTGGTACTCCCCCGTTGTAAGACTTCCGCGAAATAATTTTTAATTAATTCTCATATAATCGGTAACTAACACATTTTACCAAATTCAAAAGTATGTGAAAACTATATTTCTTTTTATACGAAACTACGATAATTTCCGATAAACAGTCTTTTTCTAATATTACTGTTTTTATAACATCTGCGCTGCAGGCTATTATCAATTTCGTTAAATTTACAATATTTAATATGTTTAATACGTTAATATTGTTTTTTTAAGGAAAAAAATCAAGCGATTTTTTTTTTTTTTTTTTATTTTCGTTATATTTATCTGAAAAAAAAACACTCTCAAAATTAAATTTTGTAGTCGCACGTCTTTATTAATGTTTCGTATATGTAGCAATATTAATCGGTGTTTTTCGAGCACTTCATTTTTCTTTATGCTATAATATAATTCTTCTGCGTGGTTCAACCAATAAGTAAAGTAAGTTCCATAACCTTGATAGGGCGTCGGGATTGTGAAGTTAAGGTTCACAATGTACCAAGATTGCACCCAAAAAAGAAAACAAAAAAAAAACCTACACATCAGGAATAGAAAACCACAATAACGGTCATGGCCGTGTCCACGGGGTGGGTTTTGGGAGTTAACCCCCCCATGAGAACTGAAATAGTTATTATAAATACAAAAAAATCTGAAAAAAATCAAAAATTTAAAATAAATATCGATGATTTTTTAGGGTGTTTTTATCTTCAAAAGAAACAGAAAAAATATGCTCTATACTTTTAGGTACTTCATTAATATTTTATGCAAAATTATTTATTACGAGTACAATCAATAACATAAGTAATTTTTATTAATGTTCATATACGCGGTAATTCATTTATATAAATTAATATATAAATCAAAATGATGGAAATTATTAATAGTATGAATATTAGTGAAAAATGTATCGTTATTTATAAAAAATAAATATGCAAAGAAAAATTTTAACCCCCCCCCCATCACCTTTCAATATTTTGTGCACGGGTCTGATAACGGTATATGTATATTTAAATAAAAGCAACATAAAGCGATAGTAGGCCAAACGGATAATAATATTTCGGCCATTTTCAGTAATCGGTTTGCCTGATTGTACGTTTTTCTATTTCGCCATTAATAGGCATTTCCACCCCAAGTCTCCTAATAGGTAACCATAGTTTTTGTGGTTATTAATTTTTTTTCTAGTCATTTCAATCTCCTTCACTACACTATAATCTTATTCCATGTAACGATTATGAGCCGATTATGTATTACGCCGAATAAATTAATACGACAGAAATTTTATTTAGATAAATACGAACTTGAAAAATAACTAGCACTTAAATAATATTAATATATACACACCCGCGCATACATTCATACGTACACATTCATCGATATACATTCATACATACATAATAAATATATTAACATATAATGTATCTGAAAATATTATGTCATACACATAGCTTACACATGTTTATACGTGAAGGCACCAATTATATATGCAGTGATTTACAGAGCACGAACGTGATCTCTGTTATATAGCAAAAGTTAACATTAAAACATATATCGAAATCAATAGTTGTTGTGTTATCTTCATACATTTTTGCGAATTGTTTTAATAGTAATAAATTCACTTTTTAAAACGCAAAATATATTTATATAATTAAATTACAAAAACATATTTCGTGTTTTAACTGTATAAATTTATTAACATTTAATTAACCGAGCTAATTTGTTAATTTTAAAAAGAGGAGTTTTTGAATATAACTCTGTTTCCGTGTATGAGGAATATGAAATATTTCAGACGTCTACTGTTTAAAAGCTCGAAAACCGATTTGCGATAATAGCTGTTGATCGACTATTAAAATCCGTTTATTATATCGGAGATTATCTTCTTTTTCCATCTCATTTTTAAAATATCAGAATAATTTGAGCGACTGAATTGGCCCAGATGAAATTTATATACTTTATTACGTATTTTGTAAAGCGAATTTGTACTTTTTCAGGCGATTGTTAAGTGCACGGATAACCTTTTCTATCCTGTTCTAATATTGATTTTATATACCAGCGGTAAATGAGTACTGTTGCTTTTATACTAGCATATAAAAAGTATAACAAATGGAGGAATTATATTTTTCGAATATACCAGTGAAGTACCATTCTGTTAATATCCTCTTCGTTCCTTATGTAAAGTATCCTTTTTATTTTTTCGAACACCAATGTCTCGCTTTTTTTTTTCCTCTTCGCACGTGTTTTAATTCAGCAACCTTTTGTTTTACCATAATAAGTTTTTTTCAAATTTTGACAGATTTTGAACCGATTTCATTTATCGTGTAATTTCCTTATTAAATAATTTCTCACTTTCGTTCATTTGTCGCAATAATTCTGGCTATGCGTCTTCTTGTTTTTTCGATGACCGATTTCAATAGTTTTCAATGTTGGCTTGGTAACCGGTGCCATTCGATTATATCTTTTTTAATTTCCACATTTAACTTCTCGCAGTTTTTATTAAAGTCTCTGGAATTTTGTTATTCTGTGGAATTTTTTGTTGTTCCTCCTGCCATTCTAGTTCGCTGTATTATTTCGTAGTGATGCTATTTCGCGATTTTCCTATTTTAATTCAGTGAACTTACTGTTGTAAAGCTTTCACCTTATTTATTAACCAATCATTCGTTGGTATAAAGTCGTCATTTTTATTTGTACTCTAACATTTTTTAAAATTTTTGGCATACTTTTTTTTTTTTTTAATCTCTGTATATCCTCGTGTATATCTGACCCCATACTTCCGTTCTTGATAATATTTTAGTTTAGCAGGTTTTTTTTTTTTTACGATTGGTTCGGTGCCGGACGCACTGCAGTTGCTGCGTTGCCTTTTAACATCTTTTACAATACATATCTATATTTCGATTTTTCCTTTCGGCATTATTCTGTTCGGATTTCGATTAGCTGTATAATAATAGACAGTACAGTGCATTGCTTATTTCGACAAGAACATCACTAAATTTCCCAACCCACTAATGTCAACAAACTTTTTTTGATATCAAATTGACAGCGACTATGGTAGAATCTTGTCGGTAAAAAGTTATTTCGATATTCGTTACCGACAAAAAAAAAACAACAAAAAAACGCAACAACATACTCGAGACCACGAACATCGGGGAGGCTCAAACGACGAATATGGCTAAAAGTGACAAAATTTGGAGAACATCATTCAATAATAAAATCAAAAGCACAGAGGCTGAAACAAACTCTACTATTCTCAACAGTCATATCCCGGAGTTTTCGACGCTGAAATCAACGTCATGTCAAAAGCTTGAACCGTTCGAATTGTTACAGAGCCGAAAAATGTAGAAGCAATTCCTCGATAAGTATTAGCTGCATTGGGAAGCAATGATTATCAATTTCAGCTAAGACGCTACATGTAGAGCAAATGTATAAAAAACGGTCATTCTTCGTAACACGAAAAACACTAAGTCATACGGTGATAAGGTGTAGTAAGGTCGAGTTGCCGATCAGACTACAGATGCTAGTTAGAACCATTCGGATTCGGATTCCTGCGTTGGAATCGGATAATTATGAGGGAAGAACAGGTGTCTTCGGAGCGCTATAAATTCATCCACGCGCGGTTTCGATGATACATAATCAGAGTCAGTACCGGAAGCAATGACGTTGTCGGAACTTTAATCGTGACCAGCAGCTAGTTTACATCGGATCGTCGCCCTTATCGATTTTACCGTAAGGTTAGCGTGGAAATTGGCAGACACACTTGCGAGAGGAGCTGACTGAGTGCAGATGGGATCCTTTTAATGAGGGAGTAATTGCTACGTTAACGATTTCCTGTTAACAATCACGCTAGTGTGTTGGATGTGAAAAGACAAGCTAGAAAAGCTTTTAAAGTGCGTGCCGTTAAAGGTAGAAGTTTAATACGAAACGCTTAAAACTAAAAAGCTCCTATCGAAACACTGTCATCATAGAACAGGAAAAGAACGTTTAAATACAAGAAGAAAAACTTTGGTTTCCGAAGCAATGATGAGAACTTCCCAAAGCGAAAACTGACTAATAACCAAATTTAAGTAGACCTCTCGTCCACAAACGGTAAAGTTCAGCGTACGGAAAATATCGAAAATTATTAACAGCCAAATATTTTTATGATTTGAGATAACAGTGCATCAAAGTTTGCAGTGTAGAAAGACATCTTGATTAAATTATAGAATAGAAAGGTGGAAACAGAAGTACTCTCATCGGAAAACATTTGATTTTACACCTCTAATAAAGCACCGAGTTAAAATACCTGCTGCAGAAGTTACCAGAGGAACAGAAATAATTATCCTCTCTTTATCCCCTATGCTTAAACAGTCAAATGTGGTGCTGATCGGGTTTTTTTGTTTTGTTTTTTTTTCGAGCGGTCCCCTAACAAAAAACTAATTCTCTACTAAGAACTATTTCGATATTTCCAGTCCGTACTGTGCGTCCTTCATTTTTCCCATTCCTTTTTTCACCGTTATTCCCTTTATCGTTAAATTCTAGTCTTAATTACTTTCTAAGCAGTTTCTTCAGTTTCTTATTTTCACCGGCGGAGCATAAAGAGAAAAGAGCGCGAGGGGTCAAATTCTGGATGCAATAATATTGCGTTCGGCCGACAATACGGTGGTTTCCGTGAAGAGTTACGGAATATGTCATTCGGTCCGAAGATTACCATTCCAAATCTATGCTACAATACCGCAACCGTTGGCCATGAATACAGCATGGCGATTGTCGTCTGGGAAATATCGATCTACAAAGTCTAAGCGAAAATAATCCAGATAATGAATGTTATTGTTCCGATGGATATAAAATTGACGGCACCGACGTCTTACAGCTCAGTGAACGGTGAGCTCAACAGACAGCATATGGGTCATCAAAAAGAAAACTTGGTTATGTCGCTGTAGGGTAATCGCAGACACGCAAACAGTAATATTCGTTCAGTCTTCAGTCACAGGCCTGACTTTAAAATTTTACTTGCGAAGTGCTGAAATTAACGTCATGTTAAGTTCGCAGCAGTTTGCGATCATCTTTCGAAAAATAACTTGTCTTTCTGAGCTTTTTCTTCCAACTCGAAAATCAACGCAAGCCATATTAAAATATAACCTGTATTGTTATTATAAGTTCATTAAAGATTTGACAATTCATTTCGATAAATTCTCACCAGTGACGATGCGCTTTGTTTGGAATAAGGTATTCTACAGGAGGTAGTTTATCCATCGAAACCGTTCAATTTTCTTTTTTCAATCATTGTTCAATTTCAATTTGTTTCACTTTTTTCTTTTTCTTCCGGTAAGCTGTAGGCAGCACTGAATCGTTCAATTTGGTGAAATCGTAACGATGATTTTCGGTTCCACGCTTTCTAACGGAAGCGAATATAACTCGAATTATTTGTCGAAATCACGATAAAGTTCGAATTATTTAAACTCTGTTGTGATTGAAACTTAAAAAAATTAAGTTCATTCATTAAGATTAGTGCAACAAAAGAACTTCGTCTTCTTCATTTCTGTTCTACATTCGTAAACGAATTAATGACTATTCTACGTTAATTACTTTTCCTCCGATGTTTTAACTTCTTCCGGCTCCACGAGCGACTTTCAATTTATTCTTCTCTCCTCGTGATCATTTCTCTGATTTTATTATTTTCCGTATGCCTTATCTACGTTTCCCCTTCCGTCTATTCCATTCTGTAGGTTCCGAGCCATTTTGAGCACTTTTAGCAATGTCGACTCGGACTGCTGCTTCGTTAAGAAAATCCCATTCTCTAATGCGTGATCCTCTTATCTCAGATTTTTGGTGTCGGGTATTTACGCTTTTTCGTTTTCTAATAATTATAATTTTTTTATCTATTTCACCTGATCTAATAATTAATTGGTTCCTCTTAATTTCCTTAACTTCGTCGTTCTGTTGTCCGGATTACCTGCGTTCTTAAGCCATACTTTATTATTTTCTTCTCGTTTTCGCTTTTCATTAGCTTCTTGTATACATTATCTTCTTCACTGTAATGATGCAGTTATTTTTAATTCGCCGATCTAGCGTAAGTGTTCGTCTCCTTCTTCTGATATTCTATATTCCAGTTTGTTGAGACTCGATCTCTCTGCTCCCTAATTTACCTCTTACCGTTTTCTTCTCTACACGCTATTCCTGCTTTTTGTTCTTTTGCATTAACAATATTCAATCGGAACTGGCTACTTTTCCTTTTAATTGTTTCTAGAGGTCATCTAGTTGATGTGTTGGAAAAAAAAAAAAGAAAACGAAAAGTGAAAAATTTCCAAGACGTGACACCGTTACCGTAGTATAAAGGCGAATGTAATTGGGAGAAAAGGCAAGCACCATTCGTAAACTCTCTGCAGCTGATTTGTGAGCCCCCCAAAATCGGGCATGCTAATCGGAAAGAGTTGATCTTGTAAGACTAAATGTTGTTATTCTAGTGGGAAGATCGTAAATGACCGTAGCAAAACTATATGCCAAAGGGCGGTTTATGATAAAACGGCCGGAACGGCACAGCGGTAGCTCCATTAGCAAACTCGAACCAATCCGCTTTATTACCTTTATCCGTCATGTCTTTCTCTCTCCGAGCTTAGCAAAGAGTTGGAGAAATCGGATATTTCATTGTAACCTTTTTCGCTAGTACGATTTTATTTGGAAGCGCCATCTAGCAAATCAGCATGGCTCTAGTGGTTTCCAAATATTTACTCCTTAATTTCATTAATCGGGTGTGGGGATGTTTCGAGTAACAGAACGTGCAGTAAAAAAGTATTTCAAAAGTATCGGGAATCAAACTGCGGAATTCGTAGAATCACACGCAGTCGAAAAACACTTAAAAACCATTCAAAAAAACAGTCACAAAGTTGGCTTTGTCTGCAAAGACTGGTAGGAAGCTCGAATATAGCACGTACACAAACTGGTTACATTTACACAAAATGAATCAATAAAAATTTGGCAAAATTAATTAGGTGGAGCGACACACGCTTTTCAGAGTAGCTAGTTCATCTTTTAAAAGTCATTTTAATTCCTCTCCCCTATCCGATCTTTAATGTACATATTCAAAAAGTATGATACAGGGTCCAATTGCGAAATTTTAAAAGCCACGTCGAGTGTTTATACGCATACAGTAATATACAATACTTCCCTGCCCAGTTACCTAAATCCGCTTAGCTGAGGAATCTGTTCGCGAAAAAAAATCCTATTAATTACCCGGCTAGATGAAATTACACACTATGCTTAACTATGAGTCAATAGGCGTGGTTGTTAAGTTTGTGCTTCCGGATAACGTTTTGGCGGTACGTATTCAAACTACTTTCCTTTAATTATCACCCTCGTCCACAAGCTGAGTTCCTCCATAACTATCTGGCTATTGCTCTTTCTGTAATTCCTTCTAAAACCAGTTTACTAACGAGCATCCGCATTATGCCCTCCTTCACGAGCGTAATTTCTTTTCCATTTCTGACATTGTCGTGATTTTTGCGCGGATTTTTAAGAATGCCTCGTTTTGTGATGTTGCACAACCTATTTCCGTCCTTTTCTCCTGTTAACATTTCGAATTACTTTGTATAGTCAAAATGTCAGTTGCAAGGAACTCTTCCTTTGTTTTCCCGTCGGCATTGTGGGCTCTGTTGTCGTCGTTGTGGCTATAATGCTGGATAGTAATTTATTTGTATTCTTCCCCGTCGTCATCATTGTGAGTGCTTGTGTCACATTCATAATATTTGAAGGTGCTTCCCTCTTTTCTAGCCGTTGGCATTGCGATCATTGCTGTTTCAGTTGTGGTCACCACAGTGTTGCAAGAGCTACAGAAAAATATGTATAGCATATAAAATAAAATTAAAATTATTCATTTTTTACATCGCACAAATATATATACTTTACTATAATATGTATAATAATATAATAATAATAATAGAACATACTTTTTTCCCTCCGGATGCAGTCTTTCCTTAATGTATATTTCCTTGACATGTTTCTATTGGTTACTATGTCTTTTCCTTTGCAGTTCTGTGCCACAGATTTTCTTCTTTTATTGTATAAATAAAGTTTCTTTTTTCATCGAGATTTTGGTCTTTGGGGAGATAATTCCCTATTTCCCTTCTCGTGGATCCGACACTGATTTGGTAATTTGGGCTCGGAAGGAACCATGCCCCTTGATCCCTCTTGCTTACATTTCTGTCTCTTTCTCTTCTATACTTTGTATAAAATTATCAAAATTTACAACGTAATTCTTAGGCCGGTCCCTATCAGATTTTATAACGAAAAAATGTCCCAATTTTGTATAATAAAAAAAATATACAACCAATAATTTATACCATAAATTTTATTAAACTGCCGAAACAACTTAATATACTGCAACATATAGAAATAATACTTTTTTTGCATTTTCATGGCATTATTAAATTAGCAATATAGTGTCCTTAAATGCTATTTCCTATATGGTGGGACTTCTTATTCATCAACCTGCACAGTAATAAGAAGTGTATTCATTATGTTTCCATTTTTTGAGACATCTTTGGAACATTTTTTCTAATGGGGGCCGGCCTACGAATTACGTTGTAATTAATATGTATAAATATATATATATATTGCACAAATTGCGTTTGAAACTGATGTCAGTGTACTAGTAGAACTGTTTTTTAGCCATTTACTTAGATGCTCGCATACTGCCGCCTAACAACCAATGAGCACTGAATGAAGATATTCTCGCTGATATTATCCTTTCTATATTAAACATCGGTTAAGCTATTAGGGATACATTAAATCACGTTCCGAGATAAAAGGCCGGCTCATTTTTCGGAGCAGTTCAGTCGGAAAAAGAAAACAAAGATGAAAAAAGTTGGCGGATAAAGATTAATAAACATCGAGAACAGAGCGAATAATTTCAGTGTGAAAGATGGATGAGGACCACTTGGAGCGGATTGCATTAAGAAAGATAAAGAAGGCAGATTGCTTGGGCGCTGTAATATGGGGATGTCTGAAATGTGAAGCTAATTTTTCGGCGGGCGTTCGAAATTACGGCCACTATCAATAGTCGCAGATTACATGTAATCTATTACAATGCCACTGAGAGGGCTGCGGAAGTGCGATGCGGCTCGCGTGTAATGTGCTTTCAGTACAAAGTTTACCGAGGCCAGTCGCGGGCCAGGTTCTCTTCGTTTGCATAAATTACCCTAAGAAGATTATCGGCGTGAGATGTAAAAGCGTCGTTAGATGAATTTAGGGCTCTTTGTCTCGCGATGGGTGTCCGACTCCTCAGACACCACCGTCGCCCACCTCTCTTCCCGTATATTCGTTACAAAACCGAAGAATAATTCACGGCGCACACAATGGATTAGAATTTCTTCACGATGATATTTCTTTCAGCGCTCGCACAGACGATACACAAATCCGAACGACCATTTCCAGTTATTCGGCTTGCTCGAAAGTTTCCGCTCTGCCAATCGAACACGTGACCGCCATCGTCACCGGATTACGTCACCGTCGAGCGGTGTTGTTTTCCGGCCTAATCCATTCCGTTTACACAATGGAGCTCGTATTTTCTTTTAATTTGAGGTTTTCCGTTAAATCGGCCACGTCCGTGTCCGTGTTTGACTATTGATCGACGTTGACGCTGCAGAAGTGCAGAAGAAAAACGGTCGCTGGTCGTTCGTTTTAAGCCGATGATGGCAGTGCGGTGCCGCCGACACGTTTCAGACCAATCGAACGACCGTTTAAAACTGGCCACGCGAAATCCACGTTTTTAGCCGAAAATTTCGAACTGGAAAACTAAGCAAACAAATGTTGTTGTTTTTTAATTTGCCAACGACCGCGATCGCTGCTACGGTTTTCTCGATTTTTACAACATTTCTCGGTTTGCCTAATAATAATCCGGGTTTGTTACGAAAACCGCATTACGGCTATCCGGTTTTTCTGACGTTACTTCTCACGCACGCGGTGCACTGACGTCATTGCAAACGAATTTTATTGCACGCCTGCAGTAGACGTATTTTTTTAAATACTATCTTGTCCGGTTTAATATAACTGAAAAATTCTAGTTGCCTTTAACTGTAGTTTTCGTTTAAATATATATATCGTACCAAAGGTGTTCCTGCGTTTATTTTTCACTTGGCTTTTGTTACGCAATTGTTTTTCCGACTCTGTCATTAATTCTTTATCATCAGCTAAACCGATTAAGTTTATTTAACACTATTTATACCGAAAATCCAACGTAACCTATTCGTTTACCGGCTTCTAGGTTTGTTTTTGGTTTTGTTTTTTTTTTAATGTTTCATAACTTGTACTCATGTTGAGCGATTTTATCGATTCTTTGTTCATATCGAATGGTATCGATACGAGTATACCGTTTAGTATCGGTGAACACTCAGTAATCATTCAAATAAACCTTAAAGAAAGGAAATCCCCCTTTAGATAATCCTTTTTATTAATATAATAGACGCGATTGAGTTAAAATATCATCAATGTTAAGCGTGGAAACGTAATTATTTTAAAAGTGTTAACAATGTTAATTGTCACGGATAAATGTAGGTTTGAATAAAGGTAACGAATATATTTAAGTCTAAAAGCGTCACTTGTATAAAAGTTGACTTTTGGTAAGACAAGAAATTTAAGTATTACACTAAAAAAAAAAAAAATTGTGAAATAAAATCAGTGGCGGATCACCATGCAAGGAGGGAAACAGGGTACATGCAAAGAACCAAAAATGAAAAAAATGTAAGTTCCGTTTGCGACCCTTGGAAGATGTTAAACATATAAGCCTAGTAACATAGATTTATTATGCAGAATTTTTAACAGACGGCTTTTTTTAATATTTTTAAAGTATAATTTTCTGTAATACATGTTTTAATAAATTTTTAATAAAGAGATTATCTCTTAACTTAAGAAAGCGCACGTTTTCATACTGTTGATTTAGAATCGGCTTTTTCAAAATTTTAGAAAAATTACATTCAGTGCTGATATGTTTGTTAAAATAAACGTTGGAAAATGGAATCCGCCCCTTAAGAGATATACTTTATTTACCTAATTTCTGCCGGATAAAAATTGACCGAAAATTTTTCATTAGAATATAGGGGGGAGAAATATGAACACTCAAAATTTTTGAAAATGAAGGGAGGCGGTAAAATTAAGCGACTTAATTCAATATTACTATTAAATTTGAAATATTTCTGTTTTATAAAAATATTATTCGTTATTCGTGGCTTTACTTGAGTGTTGTTAATGCTCGTTTAAATTTGTACTTAAAAGTTAATAAAAAATTTTTTATTTTATCTAAAATTATATTTATGTAAAGAGATTCTTTCTCTCTTTTTGGGGAAACATGTTTATAACGGTCCAAAGAAAATGGCCCTTACGTTTCACGTACAGAAAACTACAGTAGTTGAGTAAGGATTTCAAATTTGAGTATAAACAACATTGCCGGTAGCAGATATTAAACATACCGTTTTGCAATCTTGTCAATTAAATGCCATTTCTGGAGGTCCCAAAGCTTTATCATTGAAATTATTTGTTTCCTATCCCTTATTTACCACTTTTATTATATTATTCGTTTATCCTATAAACGATCCATTTACCTAGCCGCTAGCTTTGCCCGTGGCTATATCCGTTTAAATCTTTTATTTTTTCACTTTTTTCATAAGGGTGATTTCTGTATTTCCTCAAAAGCTTTATTTCCTGTATTTTTCTTCCGCCGTTTTTAGGGAGTATTACTAATATAATAATTAAAACAAACTATAAGTACCTTTTACAAGAGGTAACGGTAATACTCGAAAATTTTCACTCCACAAATGTGTAAGTAACGTTAAGATACATATACTATTTCCATCTGTGATGGGATTGTGTAAATAGTGTACTATTGCGATTTCAAATTAATTTTCCTTATTCGAATTTCCATTTCCATGGTAATTAAAATTGATCAATTTTAACGTTTTATAAAAAATTGATTTTTTTCCAAATTATGTTTCCATGGTAAATTAATATTATTTTAAGTTAATCGCGTTTATTATACAATTGAAAAGGGTAACGGTAGCGCTTGAAACAAAAGGTAACGGTCACGCTCGAAAATGTTCACTTTGCAAGCAAAACACGCCATATAAGATGTTTTCGCATCAAAAATGTGTTACAACAGAGAAACTTAATTTATACTATAAAAGTTTTGTATAAATGTTACACCTACGGGGATTTTAATAACTAATATTTAATACCGTTTCCTAGTAAAACTATTAACGTTAAGTTTTTATTCTGTTTTAAACGCAACTGGTGATTTTTCGGACTAGACTTTTGTTCGGTGCTCTGGTAAATGCTAATCGAAAAAAATCTTTCTTTCGTAACTATGAGAAAGACTTCATTACAACTCTAGAGAGTGAGTAACTCAGAAGCAGTCAATAGAACAAGGTAAATAATAGGCAACGTAATGTGATAGCTTGAAAATAAATCTATAAAGTGCACATTGGTACTATCATAGATCTTCAAACTTTCAGAGGTCCGTATTGGCTAGCTTTCATGGCGTGACTTAGACTGTCGACGATTAAAGGACCTAAAATAAAACGCGTCGTGAAAGTTAAATACGAACTGCCGAAATTCACCGCCCGGAAGGAGATACAAACGGTTCAGCCTGCCGTATGAACGATTAAACAAAGTAATATCGCCATTTGTTTAATAAGAAAATTACAAACGCGTAACAAACGTCTTAAGATTGAACATGAATACTCAGGAAAGTTTTTTTCGGGGAATTTCCGATCTTCAGTACTAGGAGGACCGCACAAAAAAAAGACATATATTAATACAGATCGTTGCAGTATTACAGCTTTGAAATTCGAAAGCCATCGAACTAACTCTTATCTTCGCTTAGCGAGAAAATTAAATAATATTATTAAAAGCGAATCGAAATATTTAAATTTGAGAAATAATAGTAATATGCGTGAAAAATGATTAATACTACTACAGGAGTAGTAAGACTATAAATTATTGTAGTAGATATTAAGTTGGTACACGGTACTGAATAATCGGGATGCACTAAATTTTCAATTAAAAACGAAATTCAAAGAAATATTATTAAAGGTAATTACGGAATACGTGAGATCAGAATCTAAGACGGACCTAAATTACACTGAATTAGAAAACAGACATACAAATATGTGTATAATATATGAAATGTTTCAATGATGCATGACTACTAATAATCGGAACTTATGAAACAGAGGAAAACCATTAATTAAAAAAAAAGGAAAAAAACAAAACCCGCGAAATTAAACATTTTCAGTTTTAGAACGCGAGCGAAAAGGGGATCAGAACGAAGCCGTCAGAATTAGTATAAAATGTGAACCCGCTTATACCGCTCGTTATCAGAAGGGGCTGCAGACATTGAAATCCGTGAACAAGACTGTTGGCGCTCGTTCCGTGTGTCTACTTTTGCTGACTGCAGTAGAATGGCGGACATTGTTAATGGTTTTCAAGTTAGTTTCAATTTTTAACTACAATTAAAAGGAATATTCATACCAATGCAACCAGCCGTTTTAACGTTTCGACAAAATGCAGATTACCGAAGCTCATAAAAGAAGTATCGATGTCAAATGTAGCGAGAACAAAGTATTTGAAGAGCAGATGACTTGGTAAATAATGTAAGCGTCGCTACATCGTCTGCAGTTTTCTGCAAATAATTATTACACTCAAAAGGGGCTCCTTTCGAGAAGATGAAAAAGACAAGGATATTTACTTTAAAATATGCAGCAGTTATTAAGTTTGTTTAGTAAATAAAAATGATCCAGCGGCGATGCTCTTTTGATAATTTTTCGATGTATCTCTACATATATATATATATATATATATATATATATACTTATCATACATTGTTAACTATATATAAATATATATATATATATATATATATATATATATATATATATATATATAACATTTTAGTTTTAGCTTAAAGCGAGTCTTGACTATTTTCTTTTTTATTCGGGGCTAATGGCAAAAATGAAAAGTGACAAAATTGCAAAAGTTTACTTCCTTTGCTTATTATTTAATATTTACATTAAAAACGGTTTTCTTTGAAGCCATCAAACTTTACTCTCTGCGATTCCTTGCCATACCTTCGATACGAGTACGAGCTATTTTAAGAAAAAATGCGTAGATCTGCGCCCAGTTTTATTAATTCCAGAGATGGGGCTGCATTTAAACCAATATTAATACTACTCGTTAATTTAAAATTGTGTTCAATTTTCAACTCCAAAAAAATTCTGTTTTTTTTATTTTTTTCGGTTTGGTTTTCAACCTTTAGCCAGTTTGAACAAAACTATGTCGTAATTACAATATTTTGTTTGCTGTATTATACAGAAATGAAAACGACTACATATCAGCGAGAAATATAGCAATTGTGTGCGATGAACGTTGGCGTTTGATAACATATTTCTTGTACACCGTTTATTCTGTGAGTAATAATGTAGATCTTTGGTTAAAATTTTCTGAAAAATTCATTGTTTAAAATTATATATATATATTTTTTTTTTGGAATCGAAAATTCTACCCATTGTCTATATGATATTTAGTTTTGTTTACATTAATAATTATATGTTAATTCGTGAAATCAAAATAATATATTTTGAATTAAATTAAAGAAAATTTAGTTATTCTATAAAACTGATACTTTTGTCACTTCCGAAAAGGGCCCCTAATATTTCCGTAGCCCCGGGCCTATCATACACGTAATCCGGGCCTGGAAACAATGAAAAACAGTCACATTATTTAATTTATCTCAACTGATTGTGCTATATTCACTTTAAATTTTTTCCGAGCGATTGTTCAAAACTTTTTATACATGCTTAAAACTGTTAATGAGCTTCAAAGGTGTTTTATAAATGATAGAGAAATTCTCTAAAATTATTTCTCTATAATAAATTTTGTTTATTGTGCTTTAATCGGTCGGAAAAAAATTAAAGTGAATATAGCACAATCAGTTGAGATAAATTAAATAATGTGACTGTTTTTCATTGTTTCCAGGCCCGGATTAAGTGTATGATAGGCCCCGGTCTACGGAAATATTAGGGGCCCTTTTCGGAAGTGACAAAATTATCAGTTTTATAGAATAACTAAATTTTCTTTAATTTAATTCAAAATATATTATTTTTAATTCACGAATTAACATATAATTATTAATGTAAACAAAACTAAATATCATATAGACCAGCGGTGGCCAACCGGTCGATCGCGATTATTAGTCCAGTCGATCGTGGCAAAGCAAAAAATATAAATACAGTGAGACACATAAGGAAAAATTGAAAAGCAAATATAAAACCACGAAAAACAACTTGAATGACGAAAAATACATATGGATACTCGTAGGTATGACTTTCTGCGTAACATAATGAAAGACAAAAAGTACAATAAAATCGTACACCATACTTGCAAATGGAACAAAAAGGAAAGAGTTTAATAGAGCTAGTCACAAAAATATTCGTATAACACCAAAAAAATGTTCTTAATATTTCCTTTGGAGACCTGGAGCCTTAACCATTGCTTTCAACCGACGTGGCATGGACGACACCAATTTTTGGCATTATTCCACAGGAATTTTCTTCCATTCGGCTAAGAGACATTCTTTCAATTGATTGATGTTCTGAATTGGTGATTCACGAAGTTTCTTCTCAAAGTAATCCCACACATGTTCGATGGAGTTGCAGTCTGGGTACTGAGCAGGGATAAGTATCACATGGGGACAATTATAAAGCATCTATTCACGGGTATAAAATGCGGTATGCTTTGTAAAAATAAAATCAGTTCGCAATTCCAAATTGTTCACCACTTGGGCGTAAATTATTCCGTAAAATGTCTACATACATTTTCTTATTCATCCAGCCACCAATAAAGACGAGTGAACTTACCCCATATGATGAGAAACAGCCCCAAACCATTACTCCTCCGCCTCCATGTTTCACAGTTGCTATAAGGTTCTTCGGATTTAATTCCATCTTCGATTTGCGCCATACTTTCTGTCGCTCACCTCCACCAAAAAGGTTAAACGCTTTTCCAGAAACTGTCGGGGACTGTCTGATACGTTATCGCAAACTTATACTGCTTTTTCTTATTCTGTTCACTTATGAACGCTCCCATAATACCCAGCTACCTTTGAATAAACTCGTATGAATGACAACTGATGGGGCTCCTGCGATGACTCATAATGGTTTTATTGCTCTTTATCACAAAGATGAATACTTTCTAGACTTCATTAGCTATCACTGCATAATTCATCAACAAGTACTGGCTAGTAAGATATTAAACGCGAAACATGTAATAGATATTTCTTTCAAGATCGTAAATTCCAGAAAAGGAAAATCTCTCCAAAGGCATCTCTTTAAACAACAGTTAGATGAGAAGGAACCGGATTTGACATTGCACACTGAAGTAAGGCGGTTGAATCGAAGCAATTTTTTACCAAGATTTCGAGATCTATTGAACGAAGTAATAACATTTCTTGAAGAGAGGGGCGATGATTATCAGGAACTGCGTGATTTAGACTGCCATTACGATTTAGCATTTTTACCAGATTTTACCGGAAAATTGAGCACATTAAATCTGTAACTACAGGGCAAGAATAAAACAGTAACAGAAATGATGAGTTCTATTACAGCATTCCAAAGTCAAACCGTGTTTATGATAGTGGACGTCGAAAAGAAAAAAAGTTTCAACAATTTGTAAATATCAAGGATCATATGGAAAAACAACCTACCTACAATTTCATTCTTGACAAGTACACGGCAGAAATTAAGGCAGTGGTATCAGATTTAGAAATTCGCTTTAGTGATTTTAAAAAAATTGAGAAGTTGGTGGAATTCACCAGTTATCCGTTTAATAATTCCATTGATCATAGTGATATCTATGAAATGGTTAAAAAATTTGCAGCTAGATTTCAAATGGACCATATGATATTTCAAAACGAAATTATTACTCTGCGCTGCGATATATTTCTAAAAGCAAGGTCATCCTCAGGTTCAGATTTCTGGGCACTTGTGTTTTGGTTCAACATGTTTACGTGAATCAGCACTTTCCTACTTAAAGCAAACAAAAAATAAACACCGTTCTCGCTTGAAATACGCTCATACACATTGGATTCTTTAAGGTTGGCAATTTCCAACTACAGACCTGATTTTTCTAATCTAGCGGAAGATGCTCAGACGCAATGCTCACACTAATATAAATAAGTAGTTACTAAGAATAATTTTCAGTTTTATATTTTCCCTCTTAATAAAATAAAAAATACTACATAATTGTATACTGAACTATACCGTTTCATTTAAAATTTCAAGAAGTATGTAATTGGTAGATCGCACAGGGTTTTGTTAGTAAACAGTAGATCTTGGGTCTAATTAAGTTGGCCATCCCTGGTATAGACAATGAGTAGAATTTTCGATTCCAAAAAGAAAAAAAAAAAAAAAAAAATATATATATATATATATATAATTTTAAACAATGAATTTGTCATCAAATTTTAACCAACGATTTGCATAAAAGGATCGCAATACACGCGCACACATTCATACAGACATTTCCTAAAAACGTAGATTCCGACTCGTTATACCTTAAAACAAACTTCTGGTATGTTTTCAAGAAACTCGAAATTTTACTATTACGAAGTTTCCTCCTCTAGGAGAAAATAAAAATGGATACAAAATTATTAACAAATAAATGTATTAAAAAATGCACTTGCTCCTGTAAAGTTAATTCTATTTATTTAAAAAAAAAAGTTTATGTATATGACACAAATGATAGATTAATTTTTTATTACATGTCGGAAGTGGGTATCTCTTGGGGTGCCCTTTATAAGGCGGGGGCCGGGGCTGCAGCCCCCTAGAACCCCCTAAATCCAGACCTGATTGTTTCTGGCTGTTTGATCGCCATCATATATATATATATATATATATTTTTTTAATTTAAACAACGACCGGTGGTAAACGTTTAGAATTATGCAAGAAACAGACACACACTGTGGGAATGCGGTAAATATTTCTGTGATGCCAGGAAAGCCACAATTCGACACAAAAGAGAAAATTTGAAAATGCATAACGTTGCGGACCAAAAAAAAAAACAGTTAAACGATCTATTAAACTTTTCCTATCTCTTTTATCAGTCGAATGTGAACACAATGTCAGGATAATTCTGAATTATAACATTTTCAGACTAATTGCAAGGCGAATAAAAATGTGACTGAAACTTTTTCAACGTATAGAGAAATACTGTTATTAGAATAAATGCCTACATAGAAAATTCAACGCTCGGTTAGTTAGGAAGATTTACTGAACAATTAGCGAGATTTAGTGAACAATTATCGAGATTTAATGGACAATTAGCGAATAAATGATGCGCGCGTGAATGGGTGTTAAGTACAGACCTCTTAGTAAACTATTAAAATATCTATGATTACAAAAATATAGGAGACAACTAAATACTGTATGTATAATAATATCCATTTATGTGAATAATTCGGGTCCAGTCTCCATCATCAAAGTAAAAAAGTAGATTTTCAGTTTTAACTGGTGGACTAGAAATCAAGTACATTATTTTGTACAATTTTTAATTTCCATAATTGATACACTGGTTTTAATGGTTTTCAGATTCTTGCGAAATAAGTTCTAAGGGTTGATCTATATTATTTTTCGCTTTCAAATGTTTAATTTAGCCAATGTTATTAGTATATAAGACTTTGTGTAAGGATACGACGTAATGACAGTAAATAATCCGGTTCTTTCATCATACTGATTAAAAACACACTGGGCTCGCTACAAGTCTGTGTTGTATTTAAAGAAGTTTCAATATTTTTTTTCTGATTGCGAGTAAATTTTCGGCCGCTTAAATGCTTAAACGATATTGACAAACCTCACTGTACCTCTTTAATACCGCCCCCTAATCCGAATTTATGATTATACCGGCTGTATTGGTCTCACCTGAATAATTTAAGCGTTGACTAAAGTATGAACTCAAGTTTGGTCAGATATTGCCATTATACAGAAAAAGAAAACAATATTTATTTATTTATTAGTACATTTTACTGCGGTTAATTAGAAGAAAAAAAAAAATATATATATATATATATTCGTACAATAAAACAAATGTTTATAAGAAACGTAAACATTTTTTAAAATTTGCGGAGTACTCATGGTGCATCATATGATGAAAAAAAAAAAAAAATTGCAACACTACAATCGTGCTCCCTAAAACATGTCAATGATTTTTTTCATGTACAAGACATATTTTTCATGTGGAAATTTTTTTTTCATTTAAAAATATTTCAAAAAATACGACATAATTATTCAGTGTTAATATGAAAAAAAAATTTTACTTTTCTTGACTTTTATTAATATCGTTCAACAGAAGTTCTGATCAATTATTTATATCGAATAAAATAATTATCGAGTTTTCTTTAACATAAGTAATAAATAAAATAATTTAAAAATGACTTAATACATAAGTTGGATGTTTATTACAAGCAAAACAACAATAAAGATTATATCGTTAATGTCGAGCGAAATTAACCAACATTTGAAAGGTCGTGAATGTAGTTACTAAAAGACCCCTTAGATGGCGTTGTCGGTACCAGTAGTAGCCCGGCGCTAATTTTAAACTTTTAAAAACAATAGAAAGAAAGAAAGAAAGACTTTATTAACCACGTTCGTTACAATTGTTAATACTTATTATAGAACGATTGTGTATCGGCCCGTTAACCTCGCTCCAATACAGTAGTATAGCCGCATACAAAAAATCAACGTTACGGATAAATGTTAGTCGATTGCAGGAAAAACTTACAAAAAAAAAACCGGCGCCATAAGATAACATATGTTAATATTCGCATCTTACCAGCTTATTATTAGCCCACTTATATAATATTCTTTTACACACACGCACATATACACGCACTAAGCTCCGCCTACAGAATATACACTTTATATTTGCAACTCACTGCCTTACTTCAAAAGATTATGCTTAAGCCTACGGTGTTTATATTTGCTATACATATATTTTAGTCGCCTGGAATCGTAATTTCCGATTGGCCTGATTAGTTCATTACTGTGGACTTCACAATCTTTGCAGAATTTATCTGTTATACCAAGGATGAAATCTTTTAAAAAAGAGACTCCTCCTGTGTAATCATGCATATCCGTTACCTTTGCATACCTATTTGCTCGCAGTACGTACCTCAGGCACCTATTTTGTAGCACCTGAAGTTTCATATATGTGCTATTTGAAACAGATGACCACACAGGACACGCATATGACAGGCCTTATTATCATTTTATAGATGATTAGTTTATTACTGCTGCTAAGATATGATTTATACTTTAATAACGGATATAAAGCTGATATAGTTTTGTTAGCTTTTATACCTATGTGATCGATATGCCTGTTAAACGTGAGTCTCTTATCCAGTACTACTCCTAAGTAGCGCGTTGTTTCGGCTCATTGCACCGAGGCATTGTTGACAATTAAGTTATTGGGTAGAGCAGGTCTTCGCCTAGTAAATAGTATTGCTTCAGTTTTGGATGGATTTATACTTACGCGCCACTTCTTGAAATATCGTAATGTACGAGTTATGCTACTCTGCAACCTGTGTTAGCGATAGTCTGTGTGAACTACCTAACAAAGCCGTGCCATCTGCATACATGGCAATTTCAGTATTTGGAAGTTTCGGGAAATCAGATAAGAAAAGCGTAAATAAAAAAGGACCGAACACACTGCCTTGCGGTACCCCCGCTAACATGGGGTTTAAAGTAGATTTAGAAGCGCCGACGTTTACATAAAATAGTCTATTTGTAAGGTAACTATACTTATTAGTTTTATAAGGTAATTTGGGAAGTTGCAATTTATCATTTTATATGTGATTCCCTCATGCCACGTGGTATCGAAAGCCTTAGCTACATAAAAAAATACCATTCCTGTATCTTTATTACAATTAAAACCATGGGTAATAGTCTCGGTAATTCTCGCAACCTGATGCACGGTGGAGTGTCTGGGGTGAAAACCAAATTGAATTTTGGGGATAATGTCATTGTTTTCGGCATGGCCTCTCAGTCTTTTTACTATGATTTTTTCAATTACCTTGTTCAAATTACTCAGCAAACTGGTAGGTCGTATATTAGTAATTTCAGACGCGTCTTTTCCTACTTTGGGTAAGGCAATAGTTTTTGTTATTTTCCAGGATTTTGGATAATATTCATGTGTAAAAATGACATTTATTATATTACATAGTTCCATTACCCCTATAAATGGCAACTTTTTTATGCATGCAACACTAATATTATCATGTCCCAAAGAAGATTTAGGCTTTAGACGCTTGATGCATGATACGATTTCTTTTGGAGTAGCATAAGTGATGTTCTCATTTGTTTGTTTATTAAAATAGGATTCTATGGCTTTTCTAATTTTGCTATTCATATATTTCGTTGAGAGATGTATATTCTGACCATGCACTTCCCCATAGTGCGCAGCTAACAGGTTAGCTTTATCTATTTCAGTGTATACATAATTATTATTACCGACGTCAAACAATGAGGGGCAGAATTGTAAATTGCTTATTATACTGCATACATGCTTTCCATAAACTGTTGTCTTTAGTTGTAAGCTGACTGATCGTTTTATTGTAATATTCGAATTTATTATTATGTAATAGATATCGAACTAGCTTTATCATAAAATTTAGCAGTGTTTTCATATAGCGAGAGATTATACTTGATCGATAGTTAAGATACATTTTTCTGATATAGTTTTTGATTTTTATGGTTAATCTTATAAAAGGTGGTATCTCTATTTTGTGAAAGTAATTATAATTTTTTAACGGAATGCACTCTTTTGCTGCCTTACTAATGAGGTTAGTAAGTTTGTTTACTCGGTTATCTATGTCTACTTGATCTCCTATGGGCTCTTTTAAGTTAACACGTGCAGAAATATATTTTTTATAGCAATTCCAGTCTGCAAACCTGTGACTAGGGGTTTTTAGTATCTTATAGCCAATAACAGTGACTATTGGATTATGGTCTGACGCGAGCTGATTTAACGAGACTGGTGGCATAATATCCAAGTTCTTAACGATTGCTTTGTCTAGTATACTAGGACGGCAAGCAATGTTCGTTGGTATATGTGTAGGTTCATTTGGTGCAAGAATGTGCAGGCTGTCACTCATAGATAAGTCATATAATAATTTACCAGCAGCATTATTAGAGAAACAGTTCCAGATCTTGTTATAGAAATAAAAATGAGTAAACATTACGCAATTATTCCTAATAGTATGGGAACATTATATCATATTTTTTTGAAATATCTTTAAATGAAAAAACATATTTTATTAGTAAGCAGTGGATAATATTTCACGAAAATATGAAAAAAATTGATTTTATCTTTTTTTTGACTATGTTGCGCTGAATGGATCAAGTTGAAAATTTTACCGCGTCAAGAAGAGTACAAAAGTAGTTTTCTGTGAAAAATTCGTGATTGACGCCCGAAAAGAACATAATCATAAATAATGATAAAATTTTTATTATTTTTCGTACAAAAAAAGTGAATGGTTGAAACTTAAAAAAAAAAAGTTATCAACGTCTCTATCGATAATTCTTACCAAATTTTTTTAATATATATATATATATATATATATATATATATAGAGACGGCTTTAACACAACTATGAGGTTATCAAGCCGAGCCTAAGATATCAATTACAGCCTATAATATGAATTACAGTTTCTGAGGAAGAGGAAGAGATCATTTATTATTTATTTTGCAGTACTTAGGATAAGTTTGAGGATAAATTAAACTTTTACCGGGATTCGGATAAATTATTGCAGCTTGTTAGGATACGGCGGAAAGTGTGTAAACTGCGAAGTATTACAGAAGGGACAGGATGGAGGCGGTGTGTTATTGAAAAGGTATGAATGGGTTACATTAGTATGGCCGAGCCTTAATTCAGTTAAAATTATTTCTTCTTTTCGCGATTTTCGATCAGATGACTCCCACTCTTCGACATTTTCTTTTATGCCTCTGATATGGTTTGTGAGTGTGGTTGATCTCCATTGCGAGTGGAAGTTTTCGAGTGTATCCATTTCGCAATCATCGGTTTTTTTTGCAATACTTTCTTTAGTGTTTCATTTGATATGGTTGGCGAGACGTTGAATAGGATAATTTTTTTGCGAAGTCGGTTTAAATTTTTTAATTGTGATACGCCCGTGATTTTGTATTCATTTTTATGAAAATTTTATGAAAAATTAAACGATTCTTTGCCTACTTATTTTTGAGGCGGCTATAATATTTTTTTCGCCTTTAACGAGATATTTTAAAGCGTCTTATATGTATTGGATAGATCTATATTCGTTTACATGATCGAAAATGAGTCCTTGCTCTTCTGTGGGATGAATGAAGTCTGTTAATGTTAAATAGTATTCGGTAGAACAGTTGCAATAATATATATACCAATAAACATATTTTTTTTTTTTTTGAATTATGCCGTAACTTTTTGGGTTTGAAAGTTGAAATTTTCAGGAATTTCTTTTTTCAATTAGAAATCAACCAACGAAACGGATTTTTAAAACTCACCGGGGGCAGATTTCACATGCTGATCTGGAGCAGTATCCTTTAATTTTAGTTTGTACTGGAACGGCGATGGGATCATTCTATTTTTAGCGTCAGTTGCACGGTAATTATCGGCAACAAAACCAGCGGTTACAGTACCATTTCGTATAAGAATTAACGAATAAAACAGTTACGCATACATGAGTGTGTCGTATACATTGCAAAGTTCACTACCGAGGAGCAATAAATAATGTTGATTGGTATATTCAGTTTATCCTCAAAAATGCGTTGTGCGCTGGCCGGTATCAGTTGAGATATCTCGAGCCGCTGAGTAATCGTTAAGCGTGGACTGGAAGAACCGAAACATAACGAATCTATTCCGGTTGGAATGAATGAATTCGTAGTTGATATTTCAATTCTACTTTAAAGCAAAAATAACATAACCACGAAACAAACATAAAAATAAGCCAGAATATTCAAAAACGTACGTATTTCGTATTTATTTCCGTTTTATTAGTTGAAAAGTCGACTATCTTCAATAGCGATCGTGTGTGTTCAGCATTTGGCAAGGAAACAATTTTCGCCTTTGTCAAATACGTCAGAAAGTACATATACTAGAAACATCTCTTTGTTTTGTATGAAATTTCGTTGCTACTCGAACCGAGTAGGTTGGAATCTTCACATAGCGGAAGCGTGTTGTTAGGTCTAAGTAGATCAAGTTCAAAAGAGCAAAAACAAAAAAAAAAAAACAACAAAAGAAGAAACGAAAAATCACTGAACAGGAACGATCTACGGATATACGAAATCGACACGGTGTATCCGCCTTTTAAATTAATACGTTAACGAAAAACTAAACCGGATCCCTTTATTGACTTATACTACCAGTTCTGTGCAGCAGTTTGAATTGCCGGTCGTCAACCAGTTTCTGACAAATCTGACATTTTATTGGCGATATTAGGTCAAATTAGGCTGTCCGTCGACACTTGCATAATGGTTCAATTCAGAGTCGGTTTTAGCCGCCGGAAAATTATTTCACTGGAAACACCTTTTCCGACGCGATCAAACAGATTTCTCGATAGAATAAGTAATGCGACCGATTGTGGCATTGAATGTGTCCCTGTGCGTACCCGCTCGTCCAGATATAATTATATAGAATGTCAAGGGGAGCATAGCGACAAGTATACACATACATGTACAATATATATATATCTATATATATATATCTATATATACATGTACAATATATATGTATGTATTGAAAGAGAAACATTTCGAGCAGCGATGCAGAAGGCTTCTTTCTGCTGGAAGAAAATGGGATAATAAAATAGAATAGTTTATGCGTTTCCACGAAACATTCAAAACAGTTATCATATATATTGCTAATTTTCTTAGATTTTTTCCAAAATTAAACCGGTAAGGGTTATTATTATTACTGTTTGTATTGGAGCGTTTCTTTTTACTTCTCCCCTCCCGATCTTCCTTCCGTTCGTTCGGGCCTCATTTTATTTATATACGTGTATTTATTTTTTCGGGGTTGTCATTATATTTCCCTAACCAGAAAATAGTGGAATGAATAGGAACTGAAGAAGGGTTGAAATATACAATGAGCCGTGAAAATTGCAACGTGTACTTCGATGACGTTTCTTTGTCTTCTACTGCGTCGTCGTTTTTTTTTTTTTTTTTTTTCATTCTGTGTGTGTATACTTGGAGCGTACATACCGGTTGCATTTTCAACCCCTTCGGGAATTACAAAATCTTTATCTCTCGCGCTAATCTGCTCTCGTCTCTTTCTTCGCGTTTTTTTTTTTTTCTTCCTTTCCGGACGTGTTTATTTATTTTCGACGTTAATAATAAAAAAAATTTACAACTCGCGACGGCAAGGGTAGAGAATGCGATTTTACAGGTATCTCCGACGTGTCGAAGCGTTGTTGCAAAATGTCGAAACGACGTTACATCGATGAAATCCTCCTTAATCATGTTTGCTGTCGCGCTATGCAAATTTCCGCTCCTTCCGAAATGACGCCGCGCGAGCGACGATTGTGCAAAAGCAGAAGAGAATGTAAAAATTAATGACACAAAAAAAACTTCCGTCACGGGTTACGTCTAATAGGAAATTAACGACGGGGTTACTTTTCGCAAATCACATTTTGCCCGCTAAATCGATTCAAAAACGAATCAATTACGACTTTTGTAAATAACCCGTCAACGGACAAATTAAATATTAATACTAGTTAATAACGAGAGAGACTACACTACTGGTTGACGCAACACGACCGAGCATTATTTTTCATTGGCGCGCATCGCGGTTTATTGATGTAATAAAAAATTATGTTTACCGAACCAGGTGCTAGCCGTTAATTCCGAAGTTAGTCTTGCTACGCCGTTTAAACTGTGCTTATGTCGAAATAAAATTCTAACGCGATTTCCACTATATCGGGTCTCTGGCACGGGCAGAGTGTTTTTCAACAAACGTAATTAATAAATCATATACGTATATAGAACCCTGTTCGCCTATTTTCGGTGCAAATCGCGTTCAAATTAATCACAGCTAAAAAGGCAAAAACCAAAACACATTTCAAACACGAAAGTTTAAATTCCAACTGTATATGTAAATTTCGGATGTGATATATTCGATTGGTATCGTTGTGTGCTTTTTTAGTTTATTAATTACTCTTTTTTATTTGAAGCGGATGCTATGTCTAGCAAATATCAAAAATTAAGACTTTTACGATAACTATCGAACGGTGTGATCCCCGTTAAATTAAGTGACCGCTACATTTGACCGAGGTTTTGTTATTATTTTTTCAAATTGTGACTAAAATAAGTCGTGTTCCTTACACTTGTATCGGTAAACCGGACAGAGTACTTTAAAGGACGTTAAAAAAAATTAATAATAATAAAGTTTCGATGCGGCGTATAAGGAGATGCAGTTTTAATCGAGCATTAAAAAATCGACAATCGGTGGACTTTAATTTTTTTTTTTTGAACGCATCAACTATAGACACATATTAACCCAGCGCATGTGAAATTTTAGTGGGCAGCAAGATTCGAACCAATTTTTACGCTAGTGAAAAACCACTGCCTAACCAACTTGGCTGGTTTGGTACTTTTCGTATTGTAAAAGGAAACAAGTTTTTATCAAATTGAAGGATGCAATATTAACTGTTTTCTGTGCAATATTCTATGCCATATTCTTTGCAATATTCTATGGAATATTCTGTGCAATATTCTATGCCATATTCTTTGCAATATTCTATGCCATATTCTTTGCAATATTCTATGTAATATTCTGTGCAATATTCTATGCCATATTCTGTGCAATATGCTATGCCATATTCCGTGCAATATGCTATGCCATATTCTGTGCAATATTTTATGCCATATTCTGATCGATATTTTGTGTAATATTCTGTGCAATACTCTTTGTAGTAACCATTTTAGGGAATAGCAGCTGATCGCTTAGGAATATAAACCTTTGTTCGATTTGGACCGAGGAAATGTATTTTTTAAGGAATAACTTTAAAAAATGTTGATGTTTTATGATTTTAGTACGGTACATGAAGCAATCAGATCGACAAACACTGAAACAAGTGCTGTGTAGTTATAATTTTAGTGGGCAGCGTTAGCTGATTTAAATTCATTTCATATTTATGGTGTCTACCGAAAATCTGGTATTACACATAAACGTGTATGTCTATACTCATGTGTACGCATTAAGACGGTATCCATTAACAGTTATTTTTGTAAATATCAGATTTGGAAATAAAAAACTGTAAAAATATCTGAATATACTTCCGCAGTTCCATTAAGATGCATTAAGAGTGATAAAGGAATTGATTAAATGACAAGTTACTTGGAACTATCAAATTGGACAGATATATTTAATTTAATTTTATAACTTAGGGTCCCTGAGGAGTTATTGTTAATGTTATCTTACGCTAAAGTCGTCAGTATTGTTGTTTGATATTTCAAGCTGGTGACGCTTGTATTATTGTCGTGCTTTCTCACCCACCAAAAAATAAAGAAAAAAGCGCAAAAAAGAGAAAGTAAACGAGTCTATATCATATATGTATTCAAAATAAATTTCGTCCATTTTTGGTCTGTCTTCATTTTTGGCGTAGAAATATAGCGAATTTTCATCGCTCCGCTTCTTTCGGCTCAGTGAAGTTTAAAAATTGAAAATTTACAAAATGAAATTAAACGGTTTTCGACCGTTTTTAAAGAGGTATTTCTGGAATATTGTTTTGTTTTTTTTTTTTGGGTGTTTATTTTTTTTCGTTTTGGGGCTTTTTACAATCATCAGGCTCGGCGAGACGGCACAGTCTCGTCCCGATTGATTACCGAGCAAAGAGGAGACACGCTGAAAAGCCGGCATTTAGAGCGCGTTGGCGAGCAGGGGGCTCTGCGATAAATTCGTTTGCCGTTAATCTAGCGTGAAATATCTGTAGTGGAAAAGCGGAGAGGGTTTCCCGGTAAGCCGGGCGAAAGTTTGAAAAGCTCGCGATAAGCTGTATCGTATTATTTGCAGTGGCAGCCAGTTTTAATGATGTCCATTCAATTTGAAGTAGATCACTCTGGCGCACATCCGTCGCTGCAGGCAGCAGAAGTGCCTTTACCGACGAGCTCGGGGCACACAATTGCTGTATTTCCGTGTTATTCTTGTTTAACTTGCAGTTAATTCGCCGATATGCACACCGACAGATTGGCCGTATACATCATTTAGCTAGACATTGTTTCGCGTTATTTAACCCTACACAATACTCCGTTGAGCCATCATGTAACCAATTATTTCCAGACTTTTATTCGACCTCCCTCCACTTCGGTTCGCCGTTAAAAAAACGAGAGCGGCTACTTGAGTGTTCTGGAAGGCGTACGCCTAAAAAACATCAAAATTAAACCTCTTATTGTCCGAAAAACGGAGTTGAGCGACCGGAATAGCTCTGCATCATCTCAACAAACTTCGGAAGGACGCGGAAAAGGGTTTTAGTTTATTTTTTACCGACCTTTTTTCTGATGTACGTGTACGCCGTTTTTTTTTTTTTTTTTTTTTTGTAATATTTAACTCATTCACGGAAATATATACAATTAGCGCCGATTTATAACATGCCGGTCGCAAAAGTGATCGAACGACCCAGTAAAAAATCCATGATATTTGAAAAATTTTTCGATTTAATTGTTGGCAATAATAGCAGCGCAATTATAATAAATGAGAACTGTTTATTTTCATTTAATTTGTTAGTAGAATTAATATGAAATACTCTTTAAATACCGACTTAAAGATTAAATATAAAAAAATGCAATAAAAATGCGCTAAAAAGTTACAAATAAAAAAAAACTATTTGATAAGAAATATGTTTTATATTGTGAAATGATGACTATTCTTAAACATTCTTAAACAACATAATCAGCGTTGAGTCGATTATGTTTTAGGTTTGGCAACAGTTTCGGGCGAACGAATTTTTTTTTCCCCTTTTTTTTAACCCTCCCTTTGGACATGTCATTAAAGAGAAATAACACGAGCGAAAAGGATCAGTTAAATGTAGATTCGGTGTCGAATATTGACAGAATAAAAGAACTAAGGAAAAAAACAACTGAGATCGACGGAAACGATAAGATGTAGGAAACGCAATAAGGATTAGGGAGTTTGAGTGATAACAGATTAGAGTACAAAGAAATGCGTTTGTTCGCGAAGGATGGACATTCAAAGAAGATATGGTTGGGATCACAGACGGCTTCGTCGTCAGGATAAAGAGGGAAACAAGGGGGGATAGAATGAAATTTACATAGGCTCAGACTGCGATATTGAGAAATACCCGAATTTCAACAGAGCGGTGTGTTCCTGCAGCTTGGAAATCGGCAACTTAACGAAACCGTGGCAATATTAGCTTATGGATTTGTTGATTTCTTTATAATATCCGCGACTTAATTTTATTCGGACGTTTGTTCCCTTTTAGTTTTTCCGATTTTTTCCTTTAATCATTTACATCTCTACCTTACATATAACACACCGCGTCTATTATTACTTCTGTAGTGTATTCTGATGATTCCTTCCGAGATTCCAAAAATTAACTTCTACCTTTATCGTGCTCGAAAGTTAATCATTAAGTACGAATGTTGTTTAATCATGATATGGTCTTTTAAAGTTTACGAGATATTATAGTTATTTGTTACTTTTTAACGAATTATTATTAAATTTTCAGAGTAAATCTTCATGTATCGGTATTTTTTTAGGAAAACTATATTATTTTTTAATGTTTAATGTTTCAATGATATGGCGGATAAACACTAAAGGCACTGCCAGCTTCTGTACTCTATAGAGAGCTATTGTGGTTTCTGAATAGAATGTGCCAATTGCGTTAGTGGCCAGAATCACGCTTTAGGGTGGTTTCAATATCTTTATGCGAGTCTGCATTCCCATAAATAATGTGGAATTTAAAACGATCTCAAAAGTCACCTTTAAAACATTCATAACTCATCACTAAATACCTCGTTTAAAGGTGAAATTCAAAATGCAAAACAAAACGTAGAAGCTCTTTCATACAAGAAACAATTTGCATTAAAAAATTATATAGACGGCAACACTTTGGACCACAAAACAGCAAGAAATGTGATGTTCACGTAAATATAATAGCTCGAGTAAAAATGGTAAAGAAAACTATAACGTATCTTAAACATATGTTTAAAGGACCGCTTTATAACAAAAAATATAATATTTTGACGCCCGAGGCGCTAAAAGCTCGCAAGTTTTTGAATCAAGTACTTTTTTTTTTTTTTGGGCTTGCGATATATCGATGGAAAGATATTTCATTTCCTTAACGAAGAAACTTTCAAAATCGACAAGAAGTTCAATGAAAAGCGCGAAAAATGACGTATCGCCTTCAGCGGCGCAAGTATTATAACCAACGAATTTTGATTAAGGTTAAAAATACGCTCGTATATTTCTCTAGTTTGGAACATGCGAGTTTCTAAATTTTAAATTAGGCTCCTGTCGGGGCACCGAAAGCTCGAAATTTTGGAAAAAAATATTATTTTTCCCAGGCGTGTGATATACTGATTGAAAAAGATCGACGCTTGTCAGGAACGAAACCGTATTTTGATTTCTTATCTGAATTTTTGAACTTGGCGGCAATTTCAAAAAAGCTCGCAAAAAATTACCATTTCCTCCCCCTCTTTGCGGCGCGAAAAATCAGTTTTATTTCGAATTTTGGTATTATGTAAAGATAGATATTATGGGTAATTTAACATGCAGGGAATCCTCAGCGCTGGAACATCATCCTTGACTGAACTTGTTTTTGATATATTTAAGTTTACTTTATTGCATCTAGCGTCTTAATCAGATAGCTACCATATAATATATATATATATATATATATATATATATATATATATATATATATAGCGTTTCAGACATTCTCGTTCAGGCGGGATATGCGAATTCTATAAATTAAGATCATAATGTCCACAGTTGACGAGCCAAAAAAAAAACATAAAAATAAAAGTAAACGTTTTAATGGCTGAATTTCAATTTCCCAGAATTCAGTACTTAATTTCCTCACATCAGCGTAGGCGTACGGGAAATGATACTTATTAAAATCCGCACCACACTTACTAAGATATGTTGCCGACGATCGGAGCGAGCCAATGTAATTCTACGATTCTTTTGCCTGGATAATGGCCCTACGCGAAAATAATCAGTTGCGGCTTCTTGTTTCTCTAGTATATCGTATTTTCCGGTATCGTTTAATTCAATTACAATACTTGTAATTCTGCTGCATTATCAGGTCGGTAATCTTAAATTACAACGGCAATTGCATATATTTCAGTCGTACACTAGCGGGAGATTTCTTTTTTCCGCGCGGTTTTTATCTTGCAGCAGATCTTTTTAAACTTCCGAGCCGGATGAGAATTCCTGTGTAAATGAGTGTTCTCATATTGCGCACGGAAGATGGAAATTCTAATGAAAACCTGCGGGACTGCCGCACAGCAGATACACACTTTGTCTTCGGGCCGTGACGCTCGAATTTTATTATTCAAATTGGAGCCGGAGTGTAAAGTCGGTCGAAACGGTAAACGATAAAAAGGATATCCGCGCTCATCTGGATAAGATCATGTTCGTTCTCTGTCCGGAATTTAAGTACAGCTTTAACGTGTATGCGTGATTTTATGTTAAAATTCTTTCGGCGTATGCAACGACATGGTGTAAGAGCAGCGGCTTTCCCTTTCTTTCCGGTTGTAGGGAAGACGCGGCAGTAAGTAAATTCTTAGATGCACGGCCGTCGAGGAACATTGAATCAGAATTGCTACTAATGAATGAAGCAGATCGTCTCATCGGATAGGCTTGCCGCTGTGAGAGAGATTCACATACGGGGCGGCTATAAAAAGGCGACCGAATCTCCTGCGCGTTCCACTTAATCTTGATTGGTTTCCAAATTTATGTTAAAACACATAGCGACGACGTTCGACCGGCGGAGCGGGGGAAGCGTATAAAAAACAAATTCAATTTTTCTGGATCGCTTTTAATCCGATTAGCTAACGTCGCGGGAGGCGCGCCGCAGTCTAAGTGTTTTCGTAACGCAGCCAGCTAACGTCTTCCCGGCTTTTGCCTTTGTCTATCTTTCCAACGTAACGCATATATCGTCATAACGCGGTTCCTCCGCTGCCTCTGTTTAAAGAGCTCTGTATTAAAATTTACCATCAGTCCATAAACTTGATAAAATGAAAATTGCATTTTTTTTCGTTTTTTTTTCTCTTCTTTGCTTTTATCTGCGCTATGCAACAGTAAAATGTATGTATTTCTATTTTGATTTTTATTATTACTATTAATAATACGTATACTATCATTATTATGATTATGATTATTATTATTACTATTATTATTGTTTTATTCAGTTCTCTCTCTTTCTCTTTTTTCACCTTATAACAAGAACGTACGCAAGATTTTGCAGAGAACGTAAGGAGTAAAAAAATTTCCTCCTCGAAATTTCATAAAATTTTAATGGAGCGGAAAAATCAAGGTTTAACTGTGTAGATCTGTACAATGATGAATTTTGAATATGGTATTTGTAATAAAATATTCGTGTAACATATGTAATAGTGATAATATTTAAACCGTCCATTTCCTTATTTTTTATATAATATGTTGATTAATAATAAACACACTACTGTTTTTAGGAAATATTTTAATTAAATATTTTAAATAAATTGCGGCATGTTTCGGCAACAAAGTGTCAATCGTGCAATGCGCAGTTAGCTAATTTTTCAGATGAATTTTAGATAAAATTTTTAGTTAAAAGAGTTTAATTATGTGGTACGCGCATAAGCAGGCTAATGAGTTTTTTTGTTTTTTCATCTTTTCATTTATTTTTAGTCGTGTATCTTGAACATTGACGTGTTTGTCGTCAGCAGGATCTTCGTCAGTTATAATAGCGCAGCAGAACCATGGACACTGAGTACGGAAAAAAAAAACATTGAACGAATAAACGTTTTCGAAATGTGTGGCGCTGAGGAGAGTATGGAGAATTCCGTGGACGGAAAAGAAGACAAATTACGCAGAAGCGGAATGGATTGTACCGAGTAGACGACATCCATCGAAGGATAATTACCTTGCTCATAAAATCAAACAAGAAGGAGAATATTTTTACTCGCTCTACAAAATCGAAGGAAAAACTGCAAGACTGGAAATGGCAGCAACAACTGCAAGGAGAAGAGAGAAATGGTTGCTGCAATCTCCGGACAAGCAGAAGCTACGATACGACGACGACTATAGTTATAGTATGATGGTTAAATGAAAAAATAAAAATGTAAAAAAGAATCCCCCACCGAACACGACACATTTTATAATTTCAGAAGATCAAATATCGATAAACTCTAAATTAACCACGCAAACTGTATTAGCGAAATTAATGCAACTACCGTAAAGAAGCAACTAAAATAGAATTTAGAAAAATGAACGACGAATGAAAATATTCAAATACAATAAAATACTGTGGATATATGAAGTAAAGTTAGTAATGCGTGTCGGAGATATGTGAGAAGATGTACGGATATGTAATATGAAGTATATGCATTAGTGCATAAAATTAGTTAATTAAACTTCGTTCGGGTATCCCGCTGCCGCACATTGAAGCTTCCGAAAATTTTACTCGCTTCGGGTTTTAATGTTCATATTTGACGCGTCCGAAATAAATAAAAAAAAAAGCTAATGTACATTTAGTTTAACTATATTAAAAATCTATTCATAAATTCAAGTTTATAATAAATAATAAGAATAATAATAACATTAAGTCGTGTTCGTAATTTTAAGGAAATGTTTAGAATATACAGAATTATTAAATCAATAAGTATTATGCCGATATAACTACTGGAGTAGCATAAGTAACAATTATATTAACAAAATGAAGAATGGAGGCAAGTGATCATTTCTAGGGGCCCGCCAACAAGCTACACGGCTTGGCAGAACCCTTAAACGTAACGCACATGAAACTAAAGACAAAAAGAAAAAATCGGTAGTCCGATCAAGTATGATACGGGGATTTTAAGAAATTCCTTAATAGCAGCGTGTGTGATGTTATTAAACTTCGAAGTCGACGTTTACTAATTTAGGTCTAAAGATCGCCAACGGCATAATAAAAATCCAGTCCGGTTGTACTCGAATTACATATCGCTTTTATTCTTTCCTCTTCTTCCTGCTTTCTACATTTTTAAATCACACCCTCGTTGATTTTCAATCGAGGGTTATCTTATTTCACAAAAACTTTGAAATGTACAAGTGTGTTACTAGCGGATAAATGATTAAAGTGTAAATATAATTTGTGTCTGGTAAGAGGGTAAGCGTTGTTTTGTCATTTATTCATTTTTAATACCCTCTGCTTCGTGTCGTTTATTAATTTTTAATAATGCCACGATTTCTTCGTAAATATTAACCCGGGCATTCGCATTGCCTCTTTCGTTCAGAATCGGTATTAGAATAATTAAAAAAAAAAAATCGTAAGAGCGATTTAGAATTTAGGTGAGAGTACCGTAATATTTCGAAAAAACAAGGTTTACCGATTTTTATGCAATAGGTAAATTAGAAATTCTTTGCAAATACGCGTCCAAGTTAAGGAGTTTTTAAGCGCAAAATACATTTTTAGCGAATTTTTAAAATTTCAATGAAATTTTAATACAACGTAAATTATTATTCAAATGATTCGAGTTTGACGGAATTCGAAAACATGGCAGTAAGTTGAAGTATATTATTGTTTTTTGGTTATATTTTTTACTTTTCCATCGCGTTTTTGTGAAGTTTGATTTTTAATTTATTATCTCACAAACTCAGATCGTGCAATACGTTCGAATATAATAAGAGCATTAGAGAGTACTGAATTTTTTAAGAGAAAGGAACAAAAAAATTTACGGCGTTCTATTATTGCTGAAGGTAATTAAACCGTCGAAGAAATGTAACGATAAAAATGATTTAGAAATAAAATTCACACATCCTTGAAGAATGCATATTGAAGAGAGGTCAGTCTCATTACCTAAACTGCTAATTAATTAACAGATGCAACTACCCGAATTACGTGTTTTAGTTAAATTAGTGTACCCGTGGTATCGTTGCTATTAATGTAATTTTACGGGCGTAATAAAATTTAAATGCACTTTCTTCACAGTTGTTTGAAAACTCAAAATAATTAATCTGTAGAAAAATAAATTTTCTTTTTAAGTTATAGTACACATATCTTTATACTATTAAAATCATCTTCATCGTGCTTGCTCTATTCAATAAATTACAGGAAAAGGAAAAGAGTTGCATTCGGTGTAACCAAAAACCGATTAAAAAAAAAAAAAAAATAGGCACTGGTTAAGTAATCGCAGCGTAATTTTATTCTTTGCTCGTATATACACATCTGGATTGAAGACCAAAAAAAAAAAAAAAAAAAAACGCTAATACTTTCGGCATTTTGAAAGACGCTAATTTATTTCGGGATTTAAAAAAAAAATAAATAGGACCTTAATCAAATTTCAAAGTGAAAGCCCGAAATTGATGGAATTTACAAAATGAAATAATTTAAATGGAAATTCAGAATTTACCTATGAATTTTTCAGCTTATATATTATATCTATGTGTATGTATCGTAGAGGCTAATATCGGGGCAAAAATTGTACTTGCCGCCGATTTAGTCGTTGTCGCCGCTCCCATTTCGCAAACACAGGATCTTTGGTAATTTAATTGAAGATAAATGAGAAAAGTTTGCCTGGAAATTGTAGTAAAATGGTTTTTCCAGCAAACCTCTCTTAACCTGACTGCGTCTTAATCGAGCGTACGTTTTCCAGCCGTACCGGAAACGGCCACCTGGGGTCAATAAGATGCGTCGCGCCGGTGCTCCGCCGCTAATATCGTATTATATTCGTCTTCTTACTTATTTCGTGCGTTTCGAAAAAAATGCCTAAAGACCTCTAACCGCGCCCCTCGCCCCCGACTAGCGCAAATAACCGGCATCACCCATCTAGAACTATTAGGGAATCCATTATGTAGGTTCGGTTTATAAATTACGACAATTTAATTCCAGCATGTTACGTATTATTCAATCGGAACCTATCCGCTTTTATTCTGTCCTTTCTTTTTGCTTCTTCCTCCTCTTTTTCTTCTTCTTTACAACAAATCGTCCTCCATTCGAATAACTCCCCCGATACTTTAGACACGTCGATGATACTTTACTCGAATAAGAATTATTTCCCCTTTCTCTTTCGTCGTCATCGTTATTTTTCTACAATTGCCTCTGACGAGGACTGCGCTACCTTTTCCTCTTTGACCGCTGTTGGCCCTAAATTCATCTAACTGCTCCAGCTGACCCGGGGTATGGTGAAAAATTAAAAGCGAAATGATCTAAAGCGTCCCCGAGTTTAGTTTTAGGCTTTCGCTATAATAGGGGGCTACATTTTAAAATGAGAATTGTATGTCAACATTCGTCGAATTGGAAGAATTTTTAAAAACGGCGTCCCCGCCTAATCTAATTTAAGCCCCCCCACTACTCGCTAAACGCTTTTTTTTTCGTTTTCTTAAATATCCCGAATTCCGCTAATAAAATCGAAAGGTGTTTATTTTTTTGGTCGTCATCCTTTCATGTATCATTTGTTTGACACTATACTTCAGAGAAAATTTTAGTATCAAATATCGTTGCTAAAGAAGGAGAATAGTAACTGAAATGGGAAATGTGAAATGTGAAATGTGAAATGAAAAACAATCGTTAATAAGCTATTAGTAAGTAAATACGCCATTCGAATGAATTTTTATTATGTAAAAAATTATTCTGCAAACACTCTTCCGCTGATTACGAATCGATAATTATGTTCCAAATACTGATACCGTAATTGGTGTATATCTTCAAAATCCGGCTGCAAAAGATGTAATAATGCTAAAAGTTGCGGGTTATTACAAAAACAGAATTGTGAAGTCTCCTAAAAATCAGTAGAGACTATATTAATTGCCGATTTAACTATACAAAAAAACTTTTCGGAATATAATGATATGTCTGTTTTTGATTAAAAAAAAAAAAAATTTGAATTTATTTACAAACGCAGGATTAGGTTACTTAACGAATGCAAAAGGAACCTTTAGAGTGCGTAAGTAACCTCTTTTGTAAATACATTGTGCAAGCAAAAATGGTCATAAAAAAAAAAAAAAAAGGATACACGAAATTCCTAGTAATGCAACAAGTAAAGAACGCGCGTACTACCTTTCCGTATTAGGCAGAGAAGCATCTAAAATGTCGCTAAATGTTTCAAATGCGACTGGAAAAAAATCATCCTCAAAAAATCAACTGCGGGCAGAAAATTCACCTATGGAAAACATTCAGTTCCGATTTGTGTAAATTTCGCGAGCAAGAAGAGCAACTAAATAGTGGCGATAACGAGAAGTTTATGTTTTTTCCATTTATTTGTACAGAAATTAAAATAACAAAAAGAATGAAAATGTGATCAGAATTTTTATGTATCCTCATGAAGCTTTTAGAGAAATTTAAGATGATGCACTCTAAAAAGTGTGCAGTATGTTTCGAAGTGCTTAAAACTAATATTATCATAGTACGCATTTAACAGTTTTGGTTTTTATGTACGTTGTTTTTTTTTTAAATTTTTGAAATGTATAGTTTTATAACATACCGATATTTATCTTAAGTGCTATTACAAAGAGAGTTAACTGACATTTAGTATATCTTTGGATCTTTTCAGCTTCCACAGCATATATTTAAGTTCTCACTGATTTCCAACATACTGATTTTAGTTTTACACGCTGGTTTTGTTCTAATTTTAATTATTAATTAAAACAAAATAGTTTACAAAAAAAAAAAAAAAAAAAAAAAAAAAGAAAACGAAACGAAGGAAGGAGAAAATTCGAATTTGAATTATTTTTTAGTTCTTCCAAAATCGATTAATTGAGAATGCTTGTGTCTCAAAGAAGCAATATGAGGGAATCTGTGCGATCATTAACGGGACTGGGTTTTTCTTCGGACAAGTCGAGCGCGCTTGAGAAAATAGCCGAACGATGGCTAAACATTTCTACAGAAAATAATCAGTTGTTCTGCATATTTTCGTCGCGTCATAAGTAAACGGAAAACAGATAAATGTGCGGTATTTCGGCAGGCAGTGTCCTTACAGTCTGCGCGGAGAGTGCGACATGAAAAGCCATTCAGATCGGACTTTGTCGATGAGAAGCGGCATTACCGTCGCTAACTACGCCGTTACGCAGTCAAAATGATAGCACGATCGGCTCGATTACGGAAAGTTTAGAAGTTCAGAACGGACACGGATTATCACTTTCGAAAGCACCCCTTCAGCTGAGGTTATATGACGTAAACATTTACTGGGGTGCTTTCACAGAGAAAGCTCACTATTCAACGAGGGCGCAAGTTCTACTTAAAACGTCGTTTATCTCGGTCGATCGGTAAAAATGTTTGCAATAACGATAAATATTTATCGTCGTGATTCGTGTCTCTTCATCCTTTCGATATTTCCTCGGTCGCATTTATTGTCCAACAATGACGCTATAAAATGAGACATCGAACGACAGTTCGCCTATCTGGTCTGCATTTGATCTTTTTCTTCACAGAAATGATTTTTCTCTTCGCGAGGAAATTATTTTTCTCGGAAATGTCGTTCGCCGCCGAGAAACCCTCGACAACACCCATCTCTTCATTTCGTCGGCTGAGTTTTCCGTTATTTTTCTTTTCCACAATAAGTTTCATGAAAATAGAGGTCTTCACATATTTTTGAAAGCTTTTAAAGCCTGCTTTTCTTGTTTCTTTTTGTTTACCATCAGTGTGAAATTTTCATTCGCTTCCAATAATTAAAAAATTAAAATCATTTCATTCCCGAAAAGCTGTAGAGGATGTCTCGTTAACAGCTCACCCCGTTGTTATTTAAATTAAAAAAAACTTTGGTAGAGCCTAAAATAATTAATGCCCTTTGGCTAAGAGCCAATTTTTTTTTTGGGGGGGGGGGTCGTCATTTAGGGACTTCACCCAGAAACGACAGGAAGAACAGTTAAGTAATTAAAACTTAATTCGATTGGAAATAGCTCAAAATAAAAGAACCAATGGACAACAGACACTGAGAGAAAGGACAGGATATAACACAATAGGGAGCAGGAAGCCTTAACGTTAGAAGAAGCGAATAAAAAGAAGAACATTCAGCAAAAAGAGCAGAACACTCAAAGAAAATGCGATTAGCCTCACAGACAACTGCTTCGTTAGAATGAGCAGGACGATAAAGAGAGGAAACTAAAGAGAGACGCTAGCGGGAAGAGGGCAATAAAGTGTGATTGAAGCGTAGGCGAACAATAGAGACAATAACAGATTGCGCGGAAGAGAAGGAAACTCCTAAGATTACCGAGGATTAGAAGGAAGGTCAAGTTGAATTGAAACGTAGAAGGAACGAGATTACTGGTGAAGGAGGAAGGTTACAATCCGGCCGAAATATAAAGTGAAATTTCTTCCTTAAGCGTAACACGTATAGATTAGTACTTGGGAATTTTTAAAAATAAAAGCGGGAACCGGCAGCAACCTGAGCTAAAGCATCCGTCATTTTGTTACCCTCGATGCTTTTATGACACCAGGAACAGATCAACGCGGATGGAGTGATGAAAGGAAAGACTGGGAATGAGAGATCGTATACGAAGAATGATGAAGTCGGTAGATGGAGGGTAAAAAGGTAAACTGATAGCCTGAAAGGCACTCATGGAGTCGGAAATTATCAGATAGTGGGAGAAGCCCGTTAAAATGTCACGCAAAAATGGGTACGCCGCGGGAAAATGCTTAGGTATGGAAAAGGTGTTTTATTATTATTTTTTCTTTCCTTTTTGGTCGCGTCAACTATGAGCATTAACCCATCGCGTGTAATTATTTTTTTTTTCTTTGAAACTGTCAATGTGCGGCAGTAGGATATCCTACCGAAACCAAACACCCTACGGTAGCTGGTATCACGCTTTACACATCAGCCGGAAGGAGTATCCACGTCACAATGTAATTCTGCACAGTAGGTACGGGGGGGTACTTGTTTAAATGTTTTGACATAAATGTGTCTTCTCATTCCGAAAAATTCAAACGCCACCTAAAAATGTGTCACGTAAGTCACGCAAAATATTACCCTTATTTATATTTACCGTAGTAAACATTCAATTTGTGATCAACATTTTGGGTTCATGTTTTTACTAAAACGAAATAGTTGTATCCGCACCGTTTGAATGACACATACCCATTTCATTATAGGTACGAAAATATTGTTTTTCTTTTTGTTTTTTTATTTCAATCAGCTTTTATAATATAACGAATCTTACGATCATTTAATAATATTGCATACATATTTTTTCTCTACAATGTTATTTTTGTGTACATATAAATGTATATTATATGTATCTTATGAGCTAAAATTGTATACATTTATATACATGTAATTGGGTTCTCGGAAATTTTTGGAATAATCGATTGGTCACTAATTTATTAGGAAAATTTTACGAAACAAGCAATATTGTAAAGGGTAAAGGCGATCAGTGTTCTTTTTACTGGTTTATCCTCGTCAGTTCCGAAGAAATATTAAACATAGCTACTTTCAGCGGAAATTCGAATAATCGAGTGAACACTCGATTAAACTTCTCCGCTATCTAACCTGTCACCTGTACACGTTAAAAAATGACTTGTCAATAATCACGAGCGGTTGGTTCCGGTAATGAAAATTTGCGAGTAATGCGCGGTGGTAGAGAAATGCCTTTCTTGAAAACCTCTTCTTTAACTTTTTAAATTATAAAATTTTCCTTGAGATAAAAAGACAAAAAAAGAAAAAAAAAAAAACAAAAACAAAACAAAGTCAACAAGAATCGGATTGGAACAACAAAAGTTGCTGGTTTGTTAAAAGCTGTAAATAGCAATAGCCCTTTGCAGTGAAGCGGCATTGAAGCGTATTCGTATTTCTTATTATCATCATTATTACTGTTGATCGCATAAGGTGAAATTAAAAATACGATTCGGCCAATGGTGTTAAAAAAAGGGTAATAAGCAGTTATCAGCTGGGACGTCAAAAATTAATTAGACATCGCTCATTTTTGTACGACTTGATAAAAGTAATTATTAACGATGTTATCACGAAGTAATCGCGCATAGGCCGTGTCGTATTATTATTAAAATTAGGATTTCGGAAACAATTCATTTCTGATGATACCCGTATATCTCTGGTGCTCGTGCTGCCCAGGTGTTGGGGGCGTCCCGTTACCCCCTTTAACTTTAAACTTTAATGCTCACACAGATCGGTTAACCCGTTCGTTATCGGTCTTTCTTTTGGCCCGCCGAATAGATAAGATCACGTATTTGCCGGTTTTATAATAATTACTTGACACCCTCCGCATCCGGCAGACAAATGGTCAATTTCACACATTTAAATGTGCACGAGGCGACCGATAGTTTGCACGTTCGAACCCCATTCCAGGTCTCTCTCGTGCCTCTAATTACCCTCTTTCTCGGCTTAATTTCGTATTCTACGACGAATAGCCGCCGGGTTCGTTCATTTAAAAGTGTATGCGCGTCGGTCTCTATTTGCGGCGACGAAATACTCCGTGGTTACCCGCGAGTCCATCAAAATTCTATTCGTCGCTTACGATAGGCTGAAAATTTTATATTAATTTTCCCGTTTGTCGCGCGTGAAATGGAAATAGGCGTACGTGTCTGTCCGAGTACACATGTCGCGAATAATCTCTACTACATCTACCGGAACCGACATTTAGAACGAAATTACTAGTATTTTAAATAATGATAACGTAAAGAACCCTACCTCGACAAGTCAAATTAAATCATTACCGATAGACAGTAAATAATTAAAAAAAAAAAACAGAAACCTTTAGTACTCCTCAATTGTTTACTATAACTTGGAATAGAGAAACGGATTTCAGACTAAATTCTAAATTATCCGGATTCGTTTTTATCTGAAGTTAGCCACGATTTTTAAAATGTTCAATTATTTCCGTTTGAATGTCGATTATATTTTACGGGCAAAGTCGTATAATAAGTCGAATATTCGTCCGGACGACCACCAAAAGAAATATTTGGTAAAATAATAATAATAATAATAATAATAATAATAGATTAGAGATATTTCATAGAAATTCTCACTAGTAGTTAGAAAAGTTCGCCTTTGTCGGCATTTCAATTCTTACCGGTACTTTTTTGAATAACTTTTTAAGTGACTTCGAAATCGTTTGCCTATTCCTTAATAAGAAAATGAACCGGTTGCAACAACAAGTTACGCAAAGCACGAAATTTGACTTTTCAACTGTTGATTTTTTGGAAATTTGTAAAGAGAGTCTCCCCTTCCACATATATCCTGGACAGGACACGGCAACGGACTGTACGCCAAAATTATACGCGCTCCTATGTGCGATTCTGTAACGGCAACGTCCAAAAATTCCTGCGGAGATGGTTGGTTGTTTAACAAAAACAATGAAAACGCAATAAAATGGAATTTTTGTCAGTACGCGAAGGCCGGCTTAAGTCGAAGTGTCCCCCGCATCAGTCTCTAGTGTCGAAAATAACGATAAGAAATATTCAAAAATAATTTGGGAGGAGAAAGAAAAACGTAGAATACGAAACGAAGTTAACTAAATCCGAAATTCTAATAAATAGTAGCGAGCTGATAATTAAATTATGGAAAATGGTAGCAATAATGGCGGAATGACAAAAAAAGACCAAAGAAAATGGAAAATAAATTTCAAATCACGAAATTAAAAAAAATGCAAATATGTATTTTTAATAATGAACGTAATATTAAATATAGATTTCGTATCTACTTACAACCCTTTGTTTCGGTTTCGTTTTTTTTTTTGATCTGCATACCATTTCGTTCTGATATAACTAATTAGCGAACAAAATGTATATTAAAGAGGTGCATTTTCTTTTCTTTTTACGTACTCCGTTTCTGGCGCTATCATCAACGTGGTAATCAAACCTGTGCACTGATAATGCCAGGTTCATTATCAGCTAGGTAGGACTGGTAGTTAAGGTGCTTGACTGCCAAACCAGAAGTATCATCGGTTCAAGTTGCTAAGTTGCTCCCAGGTTTAATCCTAATCAAAAGTTAAACATTGGTTATATCAGAGAAATTCGGGAAAGTAAAGGCGACCGAGAGAAAGGGACCAGAATCGGTAATCAGGTCCGTTTTACTACGTTGTGAACCTTCACAATTCCGAACGTCTTGTCAGTAGTACGGAACCCTTACTTTTTACTTAAATTTATCAGCTGTTTATTTATTATCGGCGTCCAAGGATTTGTATTTTAGAAAAAAAAAAAAAAAAGGGGAAACCTTTCGCAATAAAAGAAGGCGGGTCTAAATCATCTGGGTGTTTTGTAATTTCAGAGGGCTTAGTATAATTTAATTTTTAACAAAATTTTTTACCAGTTATATATTTTTTTTTGTTTTTTAATAATTTGCGGCTCCCACAAGGCACTAGCCCGTCTGTGGGTTCCCAACATAATTATATCACTTATTTGTACAATCCGACCAAGAACAACGTGGATGGAAAATCTAAGAAAGTCGTTCAAACTAGATACTGTAGAAATATTCGGGAGAGTCATGGATAAAAATCAAGTCAAGCAGATGATCGCCAACGTCCTTCGAGGGCAGGGCATATATAGAAGAAGAAGAATTTGTACAATATAACATCAACTTAACACTTAAGTACTACTTTCTGTTACAGCATAAAAAGTGTATTAACTTATATATTACTATACTATAAAATCCACACTCTCATTATTTATCATTTATATTACAATTATACCGTCATCTAAAATAATATTTCCTATTACAATACCTTAATATGATAAATTATATATTACAATAATACAATATAATTTTTATACAACTACCACTCTCTCATTAGCAGCTTATTAAAATTGGAGATAGTAATCTCATGTCAACGTAGCGTTAATGTTATAAGTGGTTATTACTAGTATTACGATACTTTACTTTTTTTCTTAATTATTTCTATTGCTCTTTACACCATGCTATCAACCAAATTTTAACTTTGTTTTTCCATCTCTCCAGATTTTTTTCATTTCGAATTTCTTTTGGTATGTTCACCATTAATTTTATTAATACTTCTTCTTCTACATTGTGTCAATTTTACTGTTAATCCCCCTAGGTCGTACATAGCAAGATTTATCGAAATTTCTAGTCCTGTACGTTCTTGTTCTCTTTAAGTACCCCACAGTTGACACAATACTCTTCCCGCCGTATAGAACAGATCTCCTACATTCATAAAGTGTGTCGTTTTAAATTTTAAATAAAATTTGTATGTTCCGTGTTTTTTTTTTAAATCATTTATTTTATTTCGTGTATAACTTTAATTACACTCGTACTTGCGAATTTATCACGATGACGATTAATAATCTTAAATCCGGATAGAATATTAGCTAATTTACAAACGATTCCTCGCGGAAATTACATATGCCGCCTAGGGTATATTGTCATGAGAAAATACTTTAAAGTCTTTAATCGCTGTGTACCGTATAAAATAGCCCGGGCATTAAAAAGGAACCAATTTAAAAATTAAACATAATATAAATTTTTCCACGGGATTATGTTAATTCCGTGCAATTATAGAACATTCGCGCCCGATCGTAATCTTGAAATAGCGAAAAAACTAAAAATGTACATGCAATATAAATATGCAATTTTGAAGAGACAGCGGCAAATAGCCCTAGCAAGACGGGCCTTAATTTTTGTATTTTTTATCAAGTCGAAAGCTTTTTTCCTAGTTCCCCTTTTTATTTCATTAAGGGGCGATAGAACGAGCTGTTATTCGACAAACACGTGTGTATATATGTATACGTACATGCGTATATTCATCACCGGACGTATGTAATAATAAAAACCCTCATAGCGGATAACCGGCCAACTCGGATCATCCTTCCTCAGTCCTTAATAATACATAAGCTCGAATGCCTACGACGACCCGTTTCTGCTTCTTGTTGCTTCGCCACGAAAGTCCTCGTTGCCGGAGCTTTCATCATGACTCTGCGGAATTAGTTTTGACTCTTGCCAAATGACCACACGTACCGGCAGCGGTGGAAGCGCGCCCGTACGGCGAATATCGCCCGAACGCATAAAGAATGCACATACGCAAACCGTTTCACGTTTAATTGAAAAACAGCAAAAGCTCGAACTTTAATGAATGCCCATTAACTCGACAGACGAATAACAGATGAATAAGCTCGCAGAGCTTTTTTGTTACCACTACGGCGCGATTTTAATAAACACAGAAGCAATTTTCACCACGCGCCGCTCCTTTCCGCCCTACAACTTGGCCCGCTCCTCCGGCAGCGCAAATTTCCCGGTAAACACGGCACTCTTGTTTATTGCGAAAATATGCAAATTGCCCCTCAGCCGCCGGCCAGCAGCCCCGCTTTCGCGATTTTCCGAATTTTCCTAGATCTCCTTTGTTCCGCTACTTTTCTAAATTTCCCGAAGTCGGAACACACGTTCGGCCGTCATCCAATTTGACACCTATTTATCCAGCGACACGTTCTGGCCCCGGCTATTAATTTATCCCTCCGACGACGACGGCACACGGTTCTTTTCGCTCGTTTTTTTCCCCGGGTTTTTTTTCTTCCCTTCGCGCCCTTTGTTACGTCTTAATTTACAAAGTTGCCAAATTGGTCCGAGGCGGACGCACGGCTCTTCGTTGAAAGCGTGTCAGCCGGGCAATTAAAATAATTACTTTTACCGGAACGAATTCACCGTTCGTTCATCGAAATTTCATCGCAACTGCGGTCGAAGTGTAAGAGTTATTAAATTTCTCGCCAACGGCAATTTCACAAAAATTCACCTGAAATTACCGTTCTCGTACAATAATCGCATACCATCGAAGCTGCCACCATTTTCTTTGCCGACGACATATGGAACACTTGAAAGGCGTATTTTTTTTGAAAAAAGTAATTTATGAAAAATCGATCTTTTTGCTCCTTAGATGTCGCCCACAAGTCCTCTTCAGAAGACTTTTCCTGCGATAAAATCATTCCTCGTAATTATTTGACGGGCGCGTATTAATCATTTTTAATTTTCCTCCTCTCTTAAATACTCGTCGTAACATATTATTCATTTTTAAATATTTGCATAATTATAACGAGTTTTTTTTTTTTGGAATATATAGTGTCTGCGTATTTTCAGAAATATAAATATGACTGTAGTTCTTTCAAAAGTATATTATCAGAAAATGAAAAATATCTTCTAACTAACAAAACGAATGAGCTCTGTAAGACGACTTCGGCTGATGATGGCGTTATGGGAAAAAACATTTCTTTCAGTGAGCTAGCAGTAATTTATATTTTGGTCTGGTAATTATCTAACTTTTTTTTTTTTTTCGTAATTTATTGCAGCACATTTAAATTCACGCAACATTGCCCGAGTCTGGTAAGTTGTGCGAATATTACAAAAAAATATGTCTCTATATCTTAGTAATAATAATAATAATAATAATATCATTATTTCCTTCGAAACTGGCCAAAAGCGAAATTCGGTGCAAAAAGAAATATTATTTGTCTCGTCTTATGTCCCGCCGATGATCCGTGGCACACATTTTCAGTGCTTAGATGTTTTCTCTTTATCATTCGCGAACCTGTTTTCGAGGTTCGTAATCAACAAAACCCCGCTACGATATTATCTTAGTATAGAGACTGAGATTAGGACAGCGTTTTTGACAGTTGCACTGAAAATTGGAAATCGCTTACAATCGACGACGTTTAAAAAAAAGTGTTGCGAACAAATCACCAGATATGATTTTTGAAAAAAAATACGCTTGTTTATTTTACATTAATACCGTGCGAGGTGATAACGGAAGAAAATTAAAAAAAACAAAACAGATTCCGTTAATAATTTCCCCCATCATAATATTAAAGGAGTTGCGCAAATATTTAATAGGACATTATCGGCTGTCATATTGCGTTATTAATGAACAATGATAGCGACCGTATCCGCGCATTTATGAGTAATTAGGTTTTTCTGTTTTTCCGTTTTTTTGTTTCTTACTTTGTTTTTTTTTTTTTTTTTTTTTTTTTTTTTGGGTGGGGAGGGGCGTATAAAATGTATATCAGCGAGAAACACTGGAGAGAAATAAAATTTCAGCAAAATGCGAGTGGTTAACTCCAAATATTTCCAGCAAGTTCTGTTCAAGATTATCGGCCGATACCTGTAAAGTGTCAGGAATCAATACAACTGCTCCTACATTGCATTTCGTTCAACTTCAGATTTTTTCTACCTTAAACTCCTTGATTGCTAGGCACATTGTGTTTTTCGCCGTACCCTTCGATTTATTAGGCTCAGTAAGCTTTGAGATCGACATAATATTCGGAAGTCAAGTGGAGATTCTTTTTTTTTTTTTTTTTTACAAAAATACACTTCATTGTGAGCGTTCATTTAAAATCTAAAATGCTTCTCGACAACTGTATTATAATTTGTTTTTTTTTTTTTTTTTTTTTTTTTTTTTTGGTGCTGAGCTCAATTTAAGAGAGAATCGTTGATTTATCTCTCTTCTCCTCATCGCATCCATCCGCAATTGCACGTTGCGAAGGTTCAATCGCCGTTCATGTTCCGGGAGCCATTTGCGAAGGACTGACTTTTTTCCCTCGATGAAAAAATTACGGGCGCTAGTGACACTTTCGGCGTGCCACAACCGGAATAGCTCTGCCTAGCAGAGCATCAGGCCTTTCGGAATATATAAAAAAAAATCGCGGAGAAGGGAAAATTCGCCTTAAAAAACCATACTTAAAAAAACTCGCGATCTCGTCGTGAAACGGCGTTAACGTGTCCGCACCGGAGGTGTCACGATGACCCACCACGTGTCCAATAACGAAAAAATTATGATATGAAAACGCGTATATTTTCGTAAAAAATTACAACCAAAAAAAAAAAAAAAAACGTAAGGGATACGTAAAATTCAACGATAAGGACTAGAAAAAAACGACTTCAAGACTAGTTAACAGGCTGAAAAATCGTGCGGCATGTCAAATAAAATTTATCGGACTGTAACGCGACGACTAGATAAATGCTGCCATGCTTGACGACGATCAAGAGCGGAAAAGTAATAAGACAAGGTATCTAACTGAATATCTCTAACCGACATTACCGAATAACTTACAACAATTAACATCTGATAAAGGTAATAATTGTATCGATATCTCTAGAACATCTAGATAAAAACACCGCTTTAACTGTCCTGCCTGTCTTTTACGGGATTTTATAAAACGCCTCTAAACTCTAGCAATCTCCGCTATCGGCCGCCATCACAAATACACACATACACAGTCTCAACACTGACACAATTGTCCGTTCGACCACATACGGGAATTTCGGTTTTAGCCCGATAAGCATCCTCGATACCGACGAGCCGCGATTACGCCGAATAAAACGGTTTTCGAGCGGGGAGAAAATATTTTATAATTCGAACACCGCTAAAAGATCGCGCTGCAGGTACCGAATCCGCCTGAACGTATTTGTTCGTTCTTTTAAACACCGAAATAAATATTATTAATGAATTATGTAAGGTTCGTCTAATAATCTACTGTTGGCCACAGTGAAATCACTTGCCGTAATTTAAAAAGATTCGCAAAATTGTATTACCAGTAAAAGCTCGGAAATATTTAAAACACGCATAATTTCAATTTCGTTCCAAGTGTGTACATTTTTTAATAGTATTGAAATTACGCAAATAGAAACACAAACGGTATGTAACAATAAACACATCCGCAGGAACCTTTTTTTTTTGGAGTGCTAGCCTATTTTAGTTAAAAATGCGAACCCGGCAGAGGTACATATATATTGTAAAAACAGATTTAAGTCAGCTACTGTGGGTTGGTTAGGCAATGTAATATCCCACTTTTACAATTATATGTATATATATATATATATATGTATGAAAATTTCGAATTAAATTAATATTACTGCTTCATGTGCCCTGCGTACCAAAAAAGAAAAAAAAAAACGAAAAAGAAAAACAAACCAAATCTGAATATGTGGAATTTCTGAGACAATTCTTAACAGATATTAAGATTGGAAAAAATTTGCTTAACGCTGCGTTCATTTTTGAACAAAATTTAACCGCTACGTTCGCAGATGATATAGGCATTTTGGCTATGGAGAAACAAATTCCACAGTTGCCTCCTAAAAGATGCAAACAAACTTAAAACATATTCAAGAATAACATAGCACGTGGTGTAGCAAAACAAATCCTTACAAGTTATTAATTGTATTCCAGTTACACTAAACAGCAAAATACTTACCCAAGCCGGCTCGGTCAAGTATCTTGGTTTTACCATAGACAAAAGATTAACTTGGAAAAATTATGTTGAAACTAAACCGTAAGCAGCTAAACATTAAATTTTCACAACTTTACTGGTTGATCGGACATCATGCCCAACTATCATTGGAATCCAAAAATCGTTTTAAAACCAGTATATGGGATACAGCTATGGGTTTGCGCATCAAACACAAACCTAAAGACAATACAGCTGTTTCAGTCAAAAGTTCTGAGATGCATATTGAATGCACCATGGTTTGTTACAAACGTCCAAACTGTACGCGAAGTTGCTTGCCAGTACAAAAACAACTATGCTTCAAAACTCCGGATTCATCGAAATCAACTAGCAACAGAGTTGCGACACCGTAACAAAGATATACAAGACGATTGAAAAGATATCAGCCGCAAGATGTATCCTTAAGGTTTTAATTAGATACAATACAAAAAAAAATTTTAATAAATACTATCGACGGATAGTATCTCCACTCGAGTTGTTAATTATTGAATAAAATTTGCTTATTGTCCCTCTAGGACAGATTGTCAATAAAAAGGACAAAGAAAATAATTACTTTTTAAATTCATATTTTATTGATCCTTATTTTACATTTTTTTACAGCCCCCCCCCCCCCCCCCCCCCCCATTAATCATGCACATTAACTCAGTGTGAGTGAAATTTTTGGAAGTTGTGGCAGTGATCCTATCTGAAGAAACATCATTGCCTGATGCCACAGTAGCTGACTTACTTGCTGTTACTGAACATTTTCGTTTTCTCCGATTTTAAATCAGAGACACCAAAATTATATTTTTTAAATAGGGCTTACAATAGATCAGTCACATGAAATACTTTACATAAAGAGCAGTAATTCTAATTTATAAAATTCGCTGATTAACAAATTTTACAAAAGTCAATTTAAACTTTTTTCTAAGTTCGTAGTTTTGTAAAGACATAATTGAAACGTTTGAAATTTCATAAGATTCGGGGTCATTTTAGTGTTTCCGGTAATTTACTTTTGGAATTTGAGGTTTCCTCTAATTATATTCGTTAATAAGGAGATCTACAATTTCCTAAATCAGTCAACTCTTTCGACTGATGGCAAAAATTGTTTTCGGACTCGAAATTATGCTTCTGGTTATTATTAATCAGTCGATTGGCGTCATGCCGAGTTTAAAAATGGTGAAACAGAGCTTATTGGACGGATTTAATTTTAATCGTTTAAAAAGAAAAAAAAAAAACCTTTCGAACGACGAACCACGAAAGGTTACCAGACGCTGTGCAACACGGTACACATTCCGAACTAATGATGGAACTATTCGACAATCGGACCGCTATAAAGAGATGCGCACATGGCGCTAAATATTATATTTCGGAAGAGCGAGACTCGTCAAACCAGCGACTAGCGCTTACCGTTTAATATAATCAGTTTATAGCTTGCAAGGACGGCGGATAGCACGGACATTTTGACAAATAGCGATAAATTTTGAAAGGGCTATCTCGGCTCGACCAGAGAAATTGCCGGTTGTCGAGGATGCGCGCGGAGGGGCTCGTAACATTATTTTATCTTTGATCGATGTTGTACACAGTTTTGGACGTTCATTAACGTCGAAGCCGCACCTAAGGGCTCAATGCCGAATTCTCATTAAATCCGTCAATCCCAGCTTCATCCGATTTTCCGTTTGTTCCCCAAAACAACCGCTTTATCCTTCCGCTATTTGAATACATCAAAGGGACATCAACTTGGCTGTTTTTTTCTCTTCTATTTTTTACTAGCTGAGTACGGTTTGTTTGATAATCGCCTTGTCCTCACTTTACAGGGTTTTGTTGTTGTTTTTTTTTTTTTTTTTTTTCGGTATCCTATGTTCCGGTAATCCGCTAACTCGTTCTGTTACATTTTTATCTCCGCAGCATTTTTTTTTTTTTTTTTTTTTCTTTTGCGTTAAAAAGTTTCGTCAAAATAAAACAAAAACTTCCATCATTAACTGATGATGTGTTTTTTCCGACCTTAATCACCCTTATCTCTACCTAATTTCACGATTACTGCCACTTTGTCCGCGCCTGCTCTTCACGATATATAGATATATTGGAATTTTGAAAAGTACCGCTCTGATCGGTAAAAAAGAATAAATTCCCGCCAGCGATTGTAAAACTTCGAAGAAATACATTTATTATTATTTCGAAAAGCTTTAGTATAGCGCAGCGCTAAAAAAGATTCGGAGTAATCAGATAACTGTGAACGTCGCACTGGTGACAGTGTAAAGTCTACACCATAACCATAGAAAATTAGAGCTTCTCAAGCGATGTCCTTCGATTGCTGATTTTAATAATAATAAAAGTAATTCGGAACTTCGAAATTTCAATACATCTGCCTGCCTTTTTATAAATATAAAGAATCTGGTTATATCCGAGTAGCTTAACAGTAATATTACGGCTTCAGAAATGGAGATTTGCCTGATGCATAATGATGCACAATATACTTAGAGAAAACGCGTGAAAAAATTAAAATTTTCGGACAGTGTGAACAAATTCAACCAGTTGCTTTCTAAAACAGCTGAAACCGGATATTTAAAAATTCACGTGAATAGTATTCATCATATGCCGGAAGATGATAAATAGGAACGATTTTTAAATTCGTAACTTTAACAAGGAGTGCGTATTAAAAACTTTTTAAAAAAAGCAAAAAAAGATAAAACGTGATATTTTTGGAAGAAATAGGTTATCCAAAATTTTCTATAAAAATTGTTTACATGGTCTAGTCGAAGTGTATAAAATTAGAATGGAAAATCAAATGTACTAAATTGGACAAAACTGGAAAACGAGCGGGTGCTTACAATGTGAAATTTCGTGCGAATATAACATGCTGGAGATATTATATAAAATAACCCAGTTCGTTTAAAATTTGCTACTTTAAAAAGTGAGCTTAAAAATTTCTTTTTCACAAAATATATGCATTTCGGAACAAATAAGTTTTCAAATTTATCTATAAACGATAAATTTTTTTTGAAAATCCTTTAAATTTAGCAACCAGTAAAAAAACGGCTCGCTAGCCCTTATTTTTGCCAGGACTGAAAATTACGCTATGGGCCACACCAACAGCATTTATAACGACAATGAAATGCGAATATATATGTATAAGTGGAGGTAAAAGTAGACGGAGCGTAAATTGTCCATTTAGCGTTACAAATAAATTGGAAACTACTTGATCTAACCTGTTCAATGAGCTCAACTGGTCACAAAGCGAGTGATGAGTTAGCTTAGTGAGTGCGACGAGCAGGGACCGCGGGCTCCTAATAAGTAAATGAACGAATAATTCAGGTAATGTAACTAGCCTATTTATTAAGATAATTTAACGACTAATTATAAAAAGTAAATGAAAAGCAAGTAAAATATGCTCGAAAAACGTTTTTTTACAGAAATATTCAATCTCTGGTTGGAAAAATATAAAAAAGGCAAATTTGTGAAGGCGCAGGAAGTAGTGTGATCTGAATTTGAAGGGGACCTAAACTATCGTTCTTCAATTGCTGATATTTTCCCCTAGATTTGAATAGCAGCCTTATATACCTTGGGAATTTTGCGCTTAAGAAATCATATTAAGCTGCATAATCGGAAGAAGCTGTGCCTTGTTTGGCTTACTGCTGGTTGGGAGGGTATGATCGTTCACGATTATCTCCCAGGTCAGCTCCAATATGGAGTTGTTTGCAAAAGCGCAATTAGTTTATACCCCGGAGAAAGGAAAATTGAAGAACGAGGTAAATTTGAAATAGGTTCGAATTTAAAGCAAAATCATTTATCGCGAGAACTAGAAGAAAGTGTTACTCTTTGTCGAAATCATTTGAAAGTTTACATCCAGCAGCGTACGAACAGGATTTGAGCGAATTTTTTGAGATTCTTTTGAGGAGGGCTAGTAAGTTACTATGATTTGAGAAAGAAGATGAAAAAAATTTGAACTTTCTTAAAAGAACTTTATACAGTTGAAAGCTAACAAAAAGCTGTTTTTGCTATCATTTACATGTGCTCGTTGAATGTAAGAAAAATAAGCGGTCACTTTTGTGCAGGTAGTTTTTTTTTTTTTTTTTTTTTTTTTTTTTTTGGTAATCTATACTCCACAAGGAATCGATAGAAAATTATAAGAACAATAAAAATAATTGATCGTTTTTCGTTGTACAGCCTTATCTTTTTGGTAGAATGAAGAGTGTAAACTGCATTTGACCATTGTCGCACCACCTTCACAACCTATCGTTTTCATCTTACGACCGAGCCAAAAACGGGCTAACGCCAAAGCGGGATTATACTTCGAAGAAGTCCTATGTCCGGCTTTTGGCCTGGTATTGACCCCCCCCCTTGTATTAGTCTTCTCCTTTCTCACATATGCAAATTATTTATTCGTAAAAATTACACATATTGGTTTTCTTCATTGATGTTTCCTGTGCTCTTGATAATGTCACTTACCAATTCGAAGGGATACAATGAGAGTAATTAAGATTTCAGTACGATTTACTTCCCTCATTATTAGTCTAATATCGAATCGTTCTATTTAGCTCTTTTTCCCATTTCTCTGCGCTTCAAAAAGGAACTTTCATGGTCTTTCTCAAGACTCAGCGCTACTGTTTTTAACATCAGCATTATTAGTACTGATTCCCTTCCTTTAAATTCTTCCTTCTTATACTTTGTCGATGACATCTTTTCTCCACTACACGCGATTCGGTTCAAGTTAATGGAGCTCTTAATTCACTTGTTATTTTGTTAGAAAATACACTTACTTCACAATGGATCTTACGATATTTCCCTTCCAAGTTTTCTTACATTGCATTTACCCGATGATCTTATAATCGTGCTTCTGATAGTCTATTTCAATAACAATATACGCCTTATTAATTACTTCTTGACCTTGGTATGTTCCTTAATAGCCGTCTGCCCTTCATCCAAACGTATCCAAATATCTTTCCTCCTCTTCTATTAACTAAACTTACTGAAGACCATGCGGCCAACTAAATGGTGTGGTGGTCGTTACATTTTTATTTCTCTAATTAAGACCACCATCCGTTTTAAATCTGACTACTGTTCTTCTATTGATGCCTGTGTGCTTTCAAATCTTAATTCTCTAAATTAGATTTAATCCAACCGACTTTGTCTCGCTTAAATCTTCTTTAATTCCTGCAGTTCTTGCTGAATCTAATACGGCACCTATTTCTATTCGAAGATTTTATTTGGTCTATTGTTTCCTTGCTAAAAGTCTTCCAGTCACGCATCTTCCCCTCTCATTAATTAAATTTCCAAGAATTGGTATTTTGTGCCCAGAAAAATTCCTGTCTTGTACTTCTCTCTGTCACAGTTCACTTTGGTCCCAAACAATTCTCTTTAATAGCCTTCCATAATTTTTCTTTTAACTTTAGCGACCGCTGTTATTTTTCTAAAGTATTTATTTTACTCTCTCTCGCAAAATTTTTCCTTCAAACCGTAATTAAACAGAAATTTTACAATACAATCAGCTCTCTCTTTCCTTCTCACGTAACCGTTTTCACTGATGTTTTGAAGGGCCTGTTGGTGTGTTGATACTTCTTTTATTCTTCCAGATTTTAACCTTTCCGGATCTTTTTGCATTCTTTCTTTCTGTTCTATATTCACGACCCAGTTGATAACTATTTTTCATTCCGTTATTCCTTCTATTGTTTTTTTTTTCTTTCTAATTTTCAATTATCATTAACTCCATTTTTTCCTCTTTTCATGATCATTCCTATGACTTTATTATTTTAAACGTTTACCCAGTCGTATTTCGTCCTTTCTCCGTACGTTTCATATTTATTTCCTTTCCCGTGGGTTCCTGGTCATTCCGGCATCTTTGGTAATCGGGTGGCAGTAGGAAAAACAATAATAACGCCCACGTTAAATCTAGATTTTTTAATGAAAAAGTAAAAAAAATAAATAAATGTAAAGCAATAAATGAATAAATAAATAAAATAAAATAAATGAATAAGTAAATAAACATGCCACAAATGAGTGTTTAAAATACTAGGTCACTTAATTACGAACGTTAGAGAAACAATACGAGTACAGAAAACCGAGAAAAGCGGTGAGAGACATCTGTTTTAAAATCCTTCGCCGTACATAGTGCCGAAGACGTTTAGAAATATTTATAATACATTTCGGTTGCTGGTTATTTGTATCGTTTATTAATTTATCGACGCACTTCGCACTTGCTTACAAAATATTTATTTCGTAGCAGGCTACATTTGTACCCGCGCTGTTTTAAAAAATTTCCCTTGGAAAATAAAAAAAATAATAATTTCTCGTATCTGGGGCTAGAGAATGGTTGGCCTACGAAATCCACATTAAAAAAAAAAAAAAAACAACATATAAATAAATTAAGGAATTTCGAGAAAAATGTCACCGATGTGTATATGATGTGGCGGGGTATGCCGAAAAATTGTTGAAATGCATGCAAACGAAACAGGCGCGTACATGCGTCAGGGCGCGTATAACTCGTACAGACTATCCACGATCAACACGTCAGATTTGGCGAGAATTTAATAATCGGTTTTCATTAAAGTGGTCGTAAAAAAAGGGGCTTTCTGAATCAAAAACAAAGAAAAAAACCTTCGAACGGCAGACTCCTGTCCAACTGAACACTACCGGTTGCCGTCAGGCATTAAGGAATAGAATTATCTTAAACACATTGTGAAAGTCGGAGCGGAATGACGGATTCGGGACTTAATTTTTCTCTCCCCCCCTGACCGCACCGATCGCACCGATCCTACCGCACTACGAGCACAGCTCTCCATTCTTTTTGGACGTTCTCGCATTCATTTCGATTCCACGCTATCATTATTCTGCGCATATATCCATTTATACTTTTCCATCGAAATCGCGCCAGAAGTTGTCGTTTGGAAATTTCGTTATTGTGTTGCTCCGTTGGCAAACGAATGACTTTGAATTTCATTAGTGTAAAATTTCTGAACACCGGAATCGCTGCATTCGTCTCCATCGCTGCGAACTGCTCGCAACACTCCACGTCAATCTTGGAGGGGATTTCCCGAATAATGAATGTTTCCCGATTATGCGCTTAACTGAATTGTTTCCCAGCGCGTCCTCCTCGGAATCTCCGTCCATTCCACGGAATGTGTTCCCTTATAGTACAGTTCAGTTCTCCCTCTCTCTCTCTCTCTGACACGTACAAACGTTTAAAAATATAACTTTATTATTATCTCCTCCGTCTCCTTTCCCACTTGCCGTTACAGCTAACGACGTCCGTTTTGTCTCTGCCACTTTTCCTTTGCTAATCGAGTTACACGGTTCGAGGTGAAATTTTGAAAATAATCTTCCGCTGTGCCCCGGTACCACCGCGTGCTATTTCGTTCAGTTGCAGATAATTTTAACGAGTCCGAGAATTTTTCAACCTACCGGCGGCGACCTATCAGCACCATTGCCACCGTTGCGGACGTAATCCGATCGGCGCTCATTTAAAACGAGCTATATTAATAACAGCCTAGACCGATCGCGGCTCTATTAAGACTCTTGTCTACGTACACATGTTTTCGTTCGTTTACCGTAGTTCGTTTTCAATGTCCGTGACAAATCGGATCACTTTCGTTGACCGATTCTCAGAAATAGCGGGCGTCTTTTCGGTTTTAACCTTTGTTTTACGTAAATTCGTTTCCACTCTCTGGGCCTCCTCTTTAAATCTTTCGACGGGCGATTTTTTCCCCGTTAACCCTGCTCTCTACACCGTTTGATCAATTCAGAACGATCACCAACTTCACAAATTTTGTACAAGTTCAATTATGTTGTTACTTGCTTGCGTCAATTCGAACCGGATTAATCGGAATCAAGAGTTTTTTGTTTTAATATACATTATAAATGACCAAGTTCTATTAAACTATCATCACGGTGTTTACTATAATTTTAAGCTATTAATCCAATGTTGTATTTTAAAAAAAAAAACGAAATACAAACAGAAAGCTCCAACAGTAATACAAGAAAATAAAATAAAATTTAAAAATTTCAGTTAAAGAAACGCTTTTATTTTAATAATTAATAATATCCATTCGATTACGAAAACCCAACTTAAACTTTTAATAATTAATAAACGATTAATTAAAAGATAGGATTCAAAAAAAAAAGAAAAAAATTTTTTTTCGGAATTTATTAAAAAATAAAAGAAATAAAATAACATTAAAATGTTTCTAAAACATAAAATGGCAGTGCGCCTTAATACTTGAGTATTTAGAATCTTGTGCTATTTTTCGGCAGCTTCTTAAATTATCATTCGAGAAAAATTATTTTTAATTTTAGTTTATCTTTAAAATAGATTTTTTTTTAGTATTAATATTTGTTTTCTTTAGTTTTAGTTTATTTTTCAAATTTACGACGACTAAATAGATGTAAAAATGTTGAATAATAGCGTTTTTAAAATGTTTATTATTATTATTTTTTTGTTTATGTTTCTGCTCTACTATTTATCAAAAAAATGGAAGAGAAACTCTGTTATTTTTCAATTATAAATCTTCGCGATGAAGTAAAATACAAACAAAACGTATGTATTTGTATATAATAAACTTTTAAAACTATATCCAACAGAAACATTCAGGTTCCGGTCAATCCAAGCGGCAGATCCACGAGGAAGCTTATTATAAATACAACAGTTATGCTTTGCAAATGATACGAGTGTGTTTTATTATCAATGATGAACCTACATTGCAAGCGATTAATTCGATTCCGGCGAACTGAAGCAAGTCCAAATATTTCAAATCCTTCTCGGACACTTTTTAAATTTACAGCATGTACAAGAACACAATTAAAGTAAACGGTACTATTAGCATAGCGGACGTGCATATCCAACTCCTCGGCAACAATCGAAAATTAACTAGAGATATTTTAAGCCTTACCTAACGGTCCGTCGGAAATAATTAAGCACATTGCGGCTTTTCATACATGTTAATGTGTGTTCCTGAACTGCCGCGTAATGCGTACGTTATTCTCGTTGCATAGCTAATTTTTGTATACGCTCTAGAATGCATTTAATACTTCACACTTGCTGAGGGGGTGGGTAGTGTAATTTAACTCTATAAGCCATATCGAGAAGATCGATCTTTTGTGGATCATTTAGATTTTGTGGAATCTTTGCTGTTCTTCCATTTCCGGTGGCAGATTTTTGTACACATTTTCAGTTTTCATAATCTTGTTCTTCTTTCCATAAACGATTCATTCCAGACTCTGTCTCAACTCTCCTATTCTTCTTAATTTTTCTAATCCTGCTTCCTTTTACTCTTCTATCTCCCTCGTAGTCTATTGACTTCGGCTCTCTACAGCGCTCTATAATCTCTCGGCTTTCGTCGTCTTCGCTTTAATCATAGTGTCTCCTGCCGGCATAATTTTTCCTGTTTTCCCCTGCATCTATTCCATTTTGTCTTTTCGTCCCCTTCCACATACTTTCTTTGCACGATGTTGATAATATTTTGTTTGAAAGTCTTCTTTCTTGAATATAATCATCCTTCTATTCTTCTCTACTGAAGTCCGTACTCCCGTTTTATCGGTGCTTTGTATATTTTCTAATTTCCTTCTGCTTCTATTATTCCTGCCCTTGAATTATTTTTATCCTCTGACATTAAACGTTTAAGAAGATAAAAATTCTCCTGTCCATTTCTTATGCCTTCGTTGGCAAACTCATTTAAAAAAAGAAACAAAAGAAAAAAATCTATAAGCCAGCTATCCCGGTGGCATAAAAAACAATAATAAAAAAAGAATCAGTAATAATTATATCGCGTGTCTTTATATTAATTACGAATTTTCGATGAGCAAAAAAAAATGCTTAAAGTTTTTAGATCGAAAAAGTTCGTTGCGAACTGATATTCTTTTTAATATTTAGGTTGAAATTATTTTCTTCCATTTCTGTATTAACACTTTATTGAACAATATAAAATCTTTATTAAACAGAAATTATTTTTAAATTAAAAATTAAAAGTAATTTCTGTTTAATAAAGAACTAATATTCTATCGGAATAAACATTATTAGACCGCACATTGTCTGTGTAATTCCCGAAAATTTGATTTTTTCATTCGGGTTTTTTTAATTTTTTTCATTGCCGTAGAATTATGATTAGCAGTTGCCGAAGTGAAAAAAATGTAAAAAGCGTTCGCTGCAAAAAATCAGAAACTTTTTTTTTTTTTTTTTTTTTTTTTACATATAAAATAATAATATAATTTTATATATAATCTTTCGGCTTTGACCCAGCAACTACAGAAATCATGAAGTCAGCAACTTATCCAGGGATAATTTAAAACGAATATATAAGGTAAGATCTTTTTTTTTTTTTTCATCTAAAAGCACTCGAATCCGGAATAGGTATAAAAAAACAAATGCTGATAAGTTTCGATGACAGGTGCCTTCTGAAACAATATCCGCCTTCTTCAAAAAAAAAAAATATGGATGTTAAAATTTGTTAATTATTTTGTCATCTTTATGCTGCGCCGAATAAACCATCTCCATGGGCCGCCCGATTGATCATTATATTACATTATTTTGAAAATTCTTTATTTTTCATTATTGGCATCTTATTTCTTGTTCAAGATTGCGATTTTTATTGCCCGGAGTATTTTCAACATAATTTTTATTTTATTTTATTGAACATTTTATAATATTCCGTTAGTCAGCACACATCAACCTGTAGAATTCATTCATCAGTTTTGTATAACAAAGTTGATGATAAATAAATGATAACACATGTGTCTTCTTATAATTAAATTATCAGTCTACTGAGACTTTGAATAATTCTGCACCACGCAAGATAGTTTTCGAAACACATATAAGAGAGAGAGAGGACTTACTTATTAAAATTTTGAAATATATATCCTGCTGAGATTTTTTTTAAAATTTCATATATTATTTCCCTTGGTTTTCATCTTTATTAGCATTTGGTGTATGATGCAATGTGCTTAGTATTTTACCGTTTCTTGCGTTTTCTTTTTTAAGAAATAAATAAAAAAACCCTGCCTGTTTAAATTATTCGGACACGCCCGGTACAGTGATACCGAGTTTGCTGGAAACAATGGTGACCTGAAGGAAGCTAAGAAATTCGATCGTAAACGATTATAAGGCAAAATAAAATACCTTTAGTAAGGTAAATGTCGTGCGAAATGAATGTTTTCACAACGTACTAAACTCAGTTTCTTCTCTCGGTCGCAATTCCTTTCCGTCAGATTACTTTTTATTTCAGGCTGCGCCAGTGTATGTGAATTGACGGTGTCCCCGGGTTAATTGAAGAAATAACGGAAATCGATAATAAAATCGTGATATTATCGATACTGTTACCAAACTGTTTAATATATTGACAGATGGATAGTGCTCTGAATAGAGATACTAAATTACAGCCATTAAGACAATAAATATAGGTAACGATGAAACGGACAGGGGAAAATTCAGTTTTAACTACTTTGGGAAATAAAAAAAAAAATATATAAAAAATGTTATTTGAAAGTAATTAAAAAGAAATGCGTTGTGCTAAAGTGTTAAAAACAAAATGAAAATAAAACGGAATTATCTAAAAATAGCACAAAAATGTACCTAAATAATCGCCGATTCTATGCAGAAAAAAAAAAAAAAAAGGGATTATGGATTGGCATGGACAAACTGCGAATCAATCGGTTTTAACATTCAAACTTTCCATTTTTTGAACAATTAATGTCTCTTAAGATCTTTCCTTCTCGTACCTTTTCTCTAATCTTCCTTGTCACAGTAACCAGGTTTTTATATTTTGTTTAAATTCATTACATTAAATGGCACCCAAATTTAAAGGTATAAATTCATTTGCTATTAATACTTAACTACCCTGATCTAATGTCCCTAATTCTCGCTGCCGGGAGTCTAACATATTACGGACTCGGATTGGGCGGTTTTTCTTTCCCTCTGATATTCGTAGGTTATGTTGAAATATTAGTGGCCATGATTGTTTGTTACATTTATTGTAGGTGATGGCTATGATTTCCGTTCCCTATATTTTTGCTGCTCAGTCGAGTTCAAGTACTCACAAGATATCTCGGACTCAGGCTGGTCATTTTTGTTTCCTTTTTCTCCTAGGATTCTGTTCAGTCATCCGTGGGTTATGTTAAATATTTACGGGGCCATGTTTGTGTCAGAAACCTTCCTTGTTTCAATCAGTTAAATATTATACACATATCTCTCTTTACTTAGCATTATTATTACATCGACTCGATATAGTGAACAAATGACCCATTATCAAACCGGAAAAAAAAAAAAAAATATGCCGAGAATATAAAAAACGAATGAGTGGTGATCGTCGTGTATGCAGTTTTATTTTCAGATTGGGATTTTTATTTTTTCGGAGTCCGTCAATTGTGAACATTAACTCGGTGCAAGCGACATTTTTGGACGTTTCAATGCGCTTTGCCTCTATTTGAAGCATTTTTCAACATAAGAGGTTTTTAATTACGTTTATTCATAAAAATGTTTTGCTTGCATCGTAAACGAAAAATTTGTCAATTGTATAAAAGAAAATTCAGCCTCCCTCAAAAAAAAAAATAAACATATTAAATCATTTAATTACTACAAAAGAAATTAACGGTTTATTAAAGAATATTTTATCATCCTGTTTGTTAGTAACTATAGTATAAAAAAATAAATGCTAAAATAACAAACTAATACGTAAGTAACAAAATTAATATAAGAATATCAAACTTGTTATCTTAGGAACGTTTTCGGGCATAACCCATCTTCAGCTAAAATATAATCGAACTAAATTAAAAACATAGTGTAACAGTGAACACAATTTAAAACTTCACTTTGAAGCTAAAATAAAATTAAATTAAAAATAAATTAAAATGAAAATAACATGAAACATAGCACACATGTGAATTGAACTACAGTCTAACACATATTGAAACTAAAAATTAAATCACAAGTTTAAAACGGTAATTAATGTGAAATAAAAACAAGAAATAAAATTGAAATAAAAAATTGAAATAAAAAAATGAATGATAAACATATTTGGAGATATTTAAATAAAATACATAAAAACATACAATACACTATGGAAAAAGAGATAAACAATAAAATTAACTTCTTAGACATCATAATAAATAAAACTACTAATAAATTACAATACAATATACACAGAAAACAAACAACAACCGACACTATAATAAACAAAACATCAAACCATCCAAATCAACATAAACACGCATACTTCATACACGCCATAAATAGATTACTAAACACCCCCATGAATCAAAACAAAAAACAAAATGAAATAAAAATATTAAAAACAATTGCAATAAATAATGGTTACACTGAACACATAATAGAAAAATTAATACAAAAAATAAAATTAAAATTAAAATATAAACCAAAAAATAACGATATTAACAAAGACAAAAACAAATTTATAACATTCACTTTCATAAATAAAAATATATACAAATTAAGTAATATATTTAAAAAACTAGGATTACAAATAGCTTATAAAACAAACAATACCCTAAAAAACAAAATAATTACTATGAATAAAGAAAATAATAATATATTTGAAAATAGTGGTATATACAAAATAAACTGTAATAATTGTGAAAAGGCATACATCGGTCAAACTGGTAGGAAAATAAAAAATAGATACCTAGAACACATTAAATCATTTACAAATAACGAAACGGAAAAATCCACATATGCAGAACACTTAATAAAAAATAAACATACACCTGATTCACTAGAAAAAACAGTTACAGTATTAGCCACATACAATAAAGGAAACCTAATGAACATAGCTGAAAACTATTACATAAATAAACACAAAAACAATATATTAAATGACCAAACTCCACACAATCAAAACCCACTCTTTAATATAATACTTTAATAAAAAATTTTAAACTAGCCCTTCTTAGACAGGTTCTATTATTTATTTCTTATCTAATCTCCAAATATGTTTATCATTCATTTTTTTATTTCAATTTTTTATTTCAATTTTATTTCTTGTTTTTATTTCACATTAATTACCGTTTTAAACTTGTGATTTAATTTTTAGTTTCAATATGTGTTAGACTGTAGTTCAATTCACATGTGTGCTATGTTTCATGTTATTTTCATTTTAATTTATTTTTAATTTAATTTTATTTTAGCTTCAAAGTGAAGTTTTAAATTGTGTTCACTGTTACACTATGTTTTTAATTTAGTTCGATTATATTTTAGCTGAAGATGGGTTATGCCCGAAAACGTTCCTAAGATAACAAGTTTGATATTCTTATATTAATTTTGTTACTTACGTATTAGTTTGTTATTTTAGCATTTATTTTTTTATACTATAATTAACGGTTTCTTTTATTTTTTACACAAAATAAACGATAAAATTTACATGTACATCGATAATTTTCAAGGGTGACAGGGCATTGTTTATTAACTTTTTTTGGTTTTTTTGAGTTTATGTACTTAATAATTAGTTTACAATTGAACGTGCGAGCGCTCATTTTTGGAAGGATGGTCCGTATTTTTTTATAACTGTGTTGTGTAACTGAGTTGAATAAGATAGAGTTTACCTTACGAGTTCTCTAAAAGGAATTAGAAAAAAAAAAGAAAAAAAAGGATACTTATAGAAATAATTTCGAAAAATTATGGAAAATGTAAATGTCTAAAAACACATTTCGTTCTTACCTATATACATATACATATACATATATATATATATATATATATATATATATATATATATGTATATGTATATATATATATGTATATATATATATATATATATGTGTATATATATATGTAAAATGGTTGCACTGCTTCCATTTTGTTTAACATAATAAACAGTAAACAGTAAAAAGCTAAAAAAGAAAATCATTAGTAAATAAAACTATTTTGTTTGTTACTTCATGATTTTATATTATTGATTTAAATTACAAACTAAACACTTTCAAAATCGATTTTACTTTTATAGGTAAGTTTAAGAATTGTTAAAATAATATTACCTTTATTTTAATTGTATTGTATTGTATCATTAATAAATAAACAATTTACTTTTATAGTTAAAATCGAGTGGAAGTTAATTCATATAAAGAACATTTATAAATCGATTTTGATTGAAAATGGCATCAATTCAAGTAAAAATCAGAATTGAACGAGAAGAACAGGATTTAAAAGTTATAAATGCAGTAAAAACTATAAAAATGTTAACGAACGAAATAGTATATAAATTTCCAGAAGAAATGCAAAGTGAGTCAATTCATACTACCTTATTTAATATTAACACAGTAAAAAATGCGTGTAAAAGCATGAAAAAACATGGCCAATTCCGTAATTTAACAGTAACATTACCAAAAGAAATAGCGGCATTATATTTGGATAGTGATGAAAACTTTGTTTTCAATGAAATATATCTCGAAGAAGAACAAAAGGAAGAACAAGGTATGGAGTTATCAACAACTAATGTTGAATACAGTCAGTATAAATTAATAAAACTGGTTGAAAATCTTCAAGCACAACTGAATATTAAAGAAGTTACATTATCAGATGTTGAAAGAAAATTTAGCATTGAGAAATTTCGGGGGAAACAACAGAACGCAAAAAGATGGCTTGAGGATTTTGAAAAAGAATGCGAACGATATAAAATAATTAATGACGAAAAAAAAATTCAATGTTTAAAATTATTTGTCGAAGAAAACGCTAATGAATGGTACGGCTCAACATTAAAAAAGCTATCATTTAAAAATTGGGCAGCATGGTGTGATTCATTTTTACAAGTATATGCTGATAAAAGTTGGGCAAATATTAGGTTTGCATACAATTTCAAATTTATAAATGGTTCATTAATAGATTATGCCTTAAAGAAAGAAAGATTGTTACTGGAAAATGAATGTGACATATCAAACACTTCTAGAATAAATCATATTGTTATAGGTTTACCATTAAATATACAAGATAAATTAGATAAAGAAGAAATACAAACAACAGAACAATTGATGAACGAACTAAGACGATATGATACAATGTATATAAAACAGAAGGAGAATAAATTTAAATATGATAAAATGAACTTAGAGGAAAAAAAAAATATGGTACAAGTGCAACAAAACTACAAAGTATCATTAAAAAAACCATGCTATATGTGTGAAGGACTAGGAAAACCAAATCGATATCATCCACTGGAGTTATGCCGTAATAAACAACGATATGTGGAAACAAAAAACGTTAATTTAACGGAAATCGATGAATTAATGAAAATTGAACTAGATAATCAAAAAAACTAGTCCGCCCGGAGAAATTTACCCCACTTATAACATTAAATGTATTAATAAATAAGATGAAGAAAGTTAAAGGTGTTTATGATAGTGGCTCAAACATAACGTTAATAAATCAAAAAGTCATAAATGACCTAAAAACGAAAATAATTCGGAGCCCAGATATCTTTAAAACAATTAGTGGTGTAAATTTCACGAATGGCCGGGCACGTTTACATTTAAGAATCAATAAAATCGAAGATGTTTTAGATGTTTATATAATTAAAAATGACAAATTTTCATTTGATCTATTACTCGGTTTGGATGCTATAAAGAAATTTCAGTTAATTCAAAATGAAAATTTAAAGATTTTTCAAAAATTAGATGAAAAAAAGATGGAACAAATTTCAGGATTAAAAGAAGACATAAAAATAATAAAAACTGTAAACTTTAACGAATATATAAATGTTGAAAGCTTTTATGCATATCTTGATCATTTAGATGTAGAGAAAAAAAACAAAATTAATGAACTTATAATTAAATATGAATCAATATTCGCTAAAAATAAATATGATGTTGGAATGGTAAGAAACGAGGAAGCACAAATAAAATTAATAGAAGAAAAATATATTGCAAAAAAACCTTACAGATGCTCAATCCCAGATCAAAAAGAGATTGAATCACAAATAACAAAACTGTTAGAAGCTGGACTAATAGAAGATACAAGTTCACCGTTTGCATCGCCAGTAACATTGGCATATAAAAAAGAGGAGAACTGTAGGTCACGTTTATGTGTCGATTTTAGGGACTTAAATAAATTAGTTGTCCCAGAACCTTATCCTTTTCCTCGAATTGAAGATATTATGGTGAAGGCAGGAAACTGTAATTGGTTTTCAGCTCTAGATATAAATTCAGCATTTTGGTCAATTCCAATTAGAAAAAAAGACAGAAAAAAAACAGCATTTGTTACACAAAATGGTCATTGGCAATGGATATGCCTGCCATTTGGATTAAAAATATCGCCATCGATATTTCAACGAATTTTAGCAAATATAATTAGAAAACATAAATTAAATGATTTCTGTATAAATTATATTGACGATATCCTAATTTTTTCAAAAACATTTAAAGAACATTTACTACACCTTGAGTTATTATTAAACGCAATCATTAAAGAGGGTTTCCGATTAAAATTAATGAAATGTGACTTTGCAAAAAATTCAATAAAATATTTAGGACATATTATTGAAAAGAATAAAATACGGCCTTATAAGGATAATCTTCGAGCTATTCATGAATTTCAAAGACCTAAAACAAAAAAAAATGTAAGACAATTTCTTGGAAAAATTAATTTTTATTATAAATATCTAGAAAATGCAGCAAAACAATTAGAACCATTGCATAATTTATTGCGTAACAATGTAAAATTTGATTGGACTGAAGATTGTGAACAGGCATTTAGCACTGTTAAAAATTATTTATGTTCAAGTCCAATATTAGCGATCTATAATCCTGATAGTGAAGTTTATATTTATACTGATGCTAGTATTCAAGGAGTAGGAGCAATCTTTAAACAACCTCAAGAGGATGGGATGTTACATCCAGTTGCTTATTTTTCAAAAAAATTAACTCCTGTGCAAAAAAAGAAAAAACCAATATATTTAGAATGTCTAGCAATCCGAGAAGCTATTATTTATTGGCAACATTGGCTAATAGGTCGACCGTTTAGTGTTATAACGGATCATAAACCACTTGAAACATTGAAAGTAAAAGCACGAACAGATGAGGAGCTAGGAGATTTAGTATACTATCTCTCGCAATATAATTTTAAGATCACATATGCACCAGGAAAAGAAAATGTGGAAGCTGATTCCTTATCAAGAAATCCAGTCTTAGAATATTTTGAAAATACAGAAGACGTACTACCAGTTATAAATATGGTAAAAATGGAACAAATCATTCAAGATCAGGAATTTAATAGAGAAGAAATCCAAAATTCAAAAAAAATAGTGAAAAAAGGAGAGATTTCTTTTCAATATCTTAAAAATAGACAACGAATCTTCATATCACAACAATTTGGATTACAATTAATAAAACAGATACATGAATACTATGGTCACATCGGTGTTAATCATCTAATTGAAAAAATTAGACCATACTATTATTTCAAGAATATGGATAATAGCATTAAACAATTTTGCAGCAATTGCGAAATTTGTCTAAAAAATAAATCCCGAAGGTGCCAGAAAATTGGTTTATTGTCAAAACTGGGTCCAGCAAAAGAACCTTACGAAATTATGTCTATGGATTCAGTTGGAGGGTTTGGAAGTAATCGGTCTTCAAAAAAATATTTGCATATTCTTGTTGATCATTTCTCAAGATATGCCTTTATATCCACCTCAAAAGGTCAAAGTGCAAAAGATTACATAAAATTAATTGATCAACTGCCTAAAGAACACCAAATAGGTACAATTTTGTCCGATCAGTATGCCGGTATTAATTCAAAAGAACTTAAAAACTATTTAGAAAAAAGGAATATAACACTTATGTTTACATCTGTAGATAATCCAGAATCTAATGGATTAAATGAGCGTTTAAATCAAACATTACTAAACAGGATACGATGCAAAATGAACAGCGGAAAGAAAAGAGCTTGGTCAAAGATAGCAGCTGAATGTACCAATGAATATAATCAAACAACGCACAGTGTAACAAGATTTTCACCATCATATTTACTTTATGGTGAAGAATCAACAATAGTCCCAAATGAATTTAGAGAAATTCGAAATTTAAAACATGATAGAGAACAAGCAATTATAAATTCAATAAAAAATTTTGAAATCAATAAGAGACGAATCGATAAAAATAGAAAAAAATACAACTTTAAGGAAGGAGAATTAGTCTTCATTGAGAAAGGAAATAAATTAAACCGTAACAAACTAGATGAAATTCGTAGTGGTCCATTTAGGATCATTCGTCAGATTTCAAACACAATATATGAAGTTGACTGTGGAAAGAGTCGCAAGGAAGCAAATTTTTTTCATAGTAGTAAACTAATTCCTCATAATGATATTGAAAATTAAGTTAGTTATTTATTAGTACTATATTTCAATCGTTTATTGATTGAAGAAGATTTCAATTTTGGGGGGGGGGGGGAGATGTAAAATGGTTGCACTGCTTCCATTTTGTTTAACATAATAAACAGTAAACAGTAAAAAGCTAAAAAAGAAAATCATTAGTAAATAAAACTATTTTGTTTGTTACTTCATGATTTTATATTATTGATTTAAATTACAAACTAAACACTTTCAAAATCGATTTTACTTTTATAGGTAAGTTTAAGAATTGTTAAAATAATATTACCTTTATTTTAATTGTATTGTATTGTATCATTAATAAATAAACAATTTACTTTTATAGTTAAAATCGAGTGGAAGTTAATTCATATAAAGAACATTTATATATATATATATATATATATATGTGTGTATATATATATATATATATATATATATATATATAAGAGCTATGGATATACGATTCTATTATTAATTTTTTTTTTCGGACCAAACTAAATTTGGCTAGTTTTATTATTTCACAATCTTCCTCACGTTGAACTGAATTAGACGAAAAATAGAAACGACTGTAAACTACGGATTTAGTTTTAAATTCAGCGCATCTGTGCAATTACTTATTCCGTGTAATACACGTAATTACTTCAGGTCTCAATAATGCCTTACGAGAAGTTTCAGACTTTGAACAGTCGAACTATTTTGCGCCGGGAACTGCCTTCCGGGAGAACCGAATAATAGAGATGTTGTCTTCATCTTTTATTTCACAACGCTTTGAATTTTCGTATGATGAATGGTTGAAGGGCCGTCTAATTCATCGTCTGACTCTTATCTTACTCTTCTATTTGCCCCTCTTGCGCAATCATTTAACACTAATGTGTTTTACTAAAACATCGATTGAAACACATTATCACTTCCTCCTGCAGCGATCGGCGTAATCCCGCGACCGAAAGGCGTTCATTATCATTCGTCCGACGATAGTGCTGCTTAATTCGATCGGACATATTTGGGGCATTAGAGGCTTCTCGGTGTATGCAGAGCCGAGAATACGGAGAGAGAGAGAGAGAGAGACGGAGAGAGAGCGCGAAATCGAATGAAAACTTTAAATTATTCACTCGTAAATGATAAATTACTGGTACGTATGTTTGTATTGCTGGCGGTGGACTAGCAGTAGCGCGAACGGGCAACTGGCTGAGCTATGGGTCTCGGAAATTGTCGAAAGGATAAAAGAATGGGGTTAATTAAAATATGTTTTGGAAGTGCCCCCTGGGGTTGGCGAGCGCAACACGTGACCACTCATTGTGTGTGGTACCGCGTCCGATAGAGACTGCTCGACGGTCATGCGGCACAGCATCTCGTTACATTTCCGTGACTCCGTGCGAAGGTTCGTTCGCTGTAAGAAATAGCACGCGACTTCCAGCTCGGACCGGCATTGGTCCAGCATGTACACTCTGCTCCTTTTTGAATACTTGACGGTGTGTTCCGCTTATTATTACCAGGACTTTTAGCATTTCTGCTTCGTCGCACTCAACAGTCATAACCCCGTTCGCCTTCTCGGCACACTTTCCGAAAAGGTTAGAGCAACTTTCACCGTATACGGCAGTCCCACTTACTACCTACCCCAATTTGATTTAAACCCCGATCAAAATTACCTGCTGTTTTGTAAACAATTTTTCATCCTAACCGTTTATTTCACTCCACGCGACGTTGCAGAAGTAATTATTGTTATTATTTCGAAAACTCGCGCATAAGAATAAGACCGCTGCGTCCTCTGGAAGGGGCCCTCTCTGGAATTACGTGTAAGCGTGTTTCATTTTATTATTCGCCATGCTTGAAATTTCTTTAGAAATAATAAAAAAAAAAGAAAAAAAAACGCTACGCCGACGTACGCGCTTTCACTTGCGATCGAAAAAAAAATCAATTGATTCCTTTTTCTTTTAAAGCTTTACCGAATTAAGCGAATTTCGTATTTCATGTAGACAGCATGGCGTACAGCGATGTCCAGTGAGGCATCGAGAATCCGATTTTACCAATCTGACGCTGCGGTGAATATTCGATTCCCCGTTTATCCAGGTCTCTGATGGCATTATTAATGGGGGGGGGGGGGCAATTTCGAGCAGATAGAACCCAATATTAATGAAATATTACGAGTTTATATCACGAAAAGGTCTCTCCGAGTTAATATTACGTTTTAATTTTACACAATCGTATTAGTGTTTTTTTTTTTTTGAATTTCTTTGCCAGCTGATCAATCAAGATGTGTAGGCGTATGCGGAAAAAAAGATTTAAGTTCCTACCGAATTCCTAAAATTTGAAGATTAAAACATGGTGAATCAGTAAATGCGTGAAATTTTGTTCAAACATGTTTTTTTTGTACTACGAATTGAAAATTTGAAATTTTTTGTACTACGAATTGAAAATTTGAAAATTTTCATTCGTGCATCGGAACTATGTTTTGCCGCTTTCTGTGTTTTTTATTAAATTTTCTTTTTGACCGCAATGCGTTTGGAAGTTTTAATTTTAATCGTAACTGAAATTTTAAAAAATCTCGAGTTTAGAAATCACATTATACTCGCGGATTGAAGAATATACTAAATCCGATGATTTTAGAAAAATTCAGTCGCTACGTTAATTTCAACGCGAGTTTTGCTTACGAGTTGGAATAAAAGTCGTAAGTACTCTGTATAAACTAAATAACTCGAAACTGCTGAACTTTTCGTAAAAATCCCATTATATATATTCATAGCCTACTTACGGAATTATACATTTTTGATTGCAACCTACGGGAAAATTATAGATAGTTTGATGAACCGGTGACTCTGTGCGTGAATCGAAACATTTCTTAGGTCACTGATATCGATTTTTCACTCGAATTAAAAATTTCAGGCGACAGATCAAAAATAATCTCACCGAGTATTTAAAAATTATACGAAAAAATATATATGGTGAAAACTGAACTTTAGAATCTTGCGACTTTTGTCTAATAAACTTTTCGTGCGTCTGAATAAGCCAAAAATAAATATGGTCTTTTCGCTTTTTGTCGAAATAAAAATTTATCTAAATTTAAAAATTTGTCGAGTAAAGCCCGTCTAATTTGCGAAATAATTTATATTAATAATTTAGGAAATAATGTTTGAATTTTTGCTTCCTGTTACGATAGTTTTAATTAAAAAACAAAAAGATTAACATTAGCGTGACTTGTCATAAACTATTAAAGCTTTTATTTTATTTTTGTCTACGTGTCCTATTATAATTGGTTTTCTAAATGCGTTTGGAGTTTAATGACTGTTCAATTTGTAAAATTTAGCCTTAAAATTTTGAAAGTATAAAGATTTAATTTATGCGGTTACGTAACATCTAGAAATTGCGATTACAATCTGACGAATACTGAAATTGTAGATTGCTGAATGGAAACTAATAAACTTTCCGCGAGTCTATTATTCGGAAATTTGGAAAGAGTTTATAATTTAAATTCCGCAGAACAAACGAAAATTATAAATACGGTAGCAAAACTCACATATTTAAAACCCTAAGAACAATTCAAAAAATCGACCAAAACCAGTACTTATAGAATATTGTTAGAGGCATTTCCGCCAGACATTTTATCGTTAAATAATTTAATATTACCGAAAGAAAAAACACGTTACTGACTTTCACGTAATTGAGATTCAGCAGTTTGCCTCGTGTGATTAATGGTAATCAAACACGGATTAAGAAACAGCGATGAGAAAAAAATGTGAGCTAGGCTATTAGATGTAGGATACAGTAGGAAGGAAGGTGAAAAAATTCGAAAAATTTCACGTTTGGGAAGATGAATAAGGCTCCAACCCTACACAGGGTCCTCTTGAACTATCAGCATAAGCCTCGATTGCTATTTTGAAGAATATTTGAGGAAAAAGAAAAGAGGTTAACTTTGAGAGGATAGGAGAGATTAGTAAAGTTGATGATTTTAATTCCTTAATTATTTTTTTCTTATCTCAGTCTCGCGTTTTTTGGATCTTTAATTTTTTAATCAGCGTCACACTTCATCAATACGATGTGTTTATTTTAATTTATTTAAAAACAGTAACTTAGTTTGTTGTTGTTTTTTTTTGAGTTTTTAACACTCACTGGATGGGGGGGGGGTGATTGTCCTAATGAAATATATATATAAAATTTTTTTTTATATTTAGGTTTTTATTAAACATGCATGAAAATTGAATAAATTTCGACAATGAAATTTTATTATTCAGTTTCTTAAATTTTTTTTCGTATATATCTAGACAGTAGGAAACGGATCGTGTTTATTTCGTGCAGCTCTACTGCATTATTAACATAGCAAACATATTAGAGTAGTAGCATTATATAGTACATATTTAAAGATACCTGATGGAGGACGACAAAAAATGAAAAAAAAATCATGGATTCGGGTATATCACGTGATTAATTAATTAATTTTTAAAATTTCCTTATCCTTATCGATTTTATTTAATAAGTTGAATATATTTTAATTTTTTTTTTTTTTTTTTAATTTTATTTACTTTAATTGTGGATTTGAATTCATATTTATCAACGATGGAAATACTTTTTTTTTCTATTCGAAATACTTGATTTTTCTTTATTTTTTCATATATCTTGTAATTACGAACGATTAGGAGTGGAAAAATGCAACTGATTGTTACGTAATTTATTTGTAATGTAAAACAGAAATATGTGAAGCCTGTACACAGTTTAGATGGAGTTACGCGTGAAATATTTCTTCGCATTTGAATTTTAAATTTATTGCAGTGACGTGTTCCTTTTAGAATAAACTTACCCAGCAGATATGCCAGTTTAAAATTGCGAGTAAACATTTCTAATATTTACATATAGGAGGAAACATTTTGTGTATGCGTTTGTATGTTTTTGGAAAAACTTTTACACAATGCCTCGATCAGTGATTTACTAATGCAATAATTGCTCAAATTACTACCCTGTTTTGTCGGTGTATTAGCGTACAATACTAATCAGAAGAGGAAAATACCTTTCATTTGAATTTCGATTTTTAATACATGTGTACTTAATACTTTGACGGTAGTTTTAACTAAAAATAATAGTGACACAGCGGAGAAGTGTTCAAAATAATAGTACGTACCAATTAATAAAAATTAAAAAAAAAAAACATTTTTCAAACAATTTTTACGTTTGGGTCGCAATAAATGAGACTGTTAGCATTCACGCGAAATAAAAAAGTGCAATAAAAATAATCAACCGGAACTGTAAAAAAAGCTGATCATGTATAATAGTCTCAAGAAAAGTTAGTACTGAAACTGTTGAAAAGTTCATCATCGTCAACAATAACTTGCAGCGTTACAAAAAAAAAAAAAAAAAAAAAAAAATCGGCCCTCTCTCCTTTATACAATATTTTATCCAGTTGATACCTCTCATTCTCTTTTTATTTCGCTGTACTTTTTTTCTCAAAACCCCTGCAGTAGGATCCTAACTTATCTATCATCCGGCCTTTCAATCAGTAATCACTTTTACTCGCTTCTCTAACGGTTATTTTTATCTATCCGGTCAACTAACCATCTCTATTGATAATTGTTTTAAAATCCCGGTAACTACTGGAAAAAAAACCAGGAAAGAACGAAAATGAGTAATGCGGTAAAATTTAAATTTAACTTTATTTATAACTTCGATTATGAAACCGGTATATTACGTCAGCGTTATGTACACTTTGATCGGATTTTTTTGTCGTTTTTCATCGCACTTTTATTGGAATTTTTAAGGAGTGACATCGAAAATTATTAATAATGGTAAAGCGGATTATAGTAGTAAGGATTGTAGACTCTTGCTGGATGTGCCGGGTGTACTGGGTGTACTGGGTGCAACGGGTGCACATACGGATACTGGTAAGCTGGGTGCGCCGCCTTCAGTAAACTGTGGTACGTCGAATACGGATGATACGGGTAGGCTGCGTGATACGGGTAATGGTACGGGTAATGGTATGGGTAGTGGTACGGATACGGCGTGACAGGCGCGACAGGTAGAGGTGCGAGAGACGCTGATGAGGAAGATTTAGTTGCGGTGGATTTCGGTGCCGAGTCTGACTGCGAATCTGCCGATGACGACTGAAGCTGTTCTTCGGACGATTCACCGGATGACGGAAGCTCAGTTTGTTCTTCGGATAGTTCGGAATGCGATGCTGAATCGGCTCCGGCCGCCGGAGGTACGCTTAGTAAAGAAACGGCCGACTTGGCCAGAGGGCCGTGCGGCAGACTCTTATGCACCACGGCACGGAATCCGGTAGCATCGGAAGCGGTATAGTCGACGGTTCGGACACTGCCATCCGGTTCAACCAGGCCGTAAGAGCCGTGAACCACATCTCCATCTTGGATTTCCTGTTGCGATTTAATATCCCCGGTGCTGACGTCATTTACGCTATATTCGAAGGCGTACTGAGAGGAAGGATCGACTTTTTTCACCGCTAACGGACTTGCCCGAACGCAGATAGTCGCCATTACGAAAATCAAGGCCTGCGTAAACAATATGTATAGCGTTAATTCTTTTTCTTTTTTCTATCTTCCGTTGCACACAATTAATTTTAACGAGACTAGCTGCGTCTAATTATATCGACTGATTTCGAGATCACTTTATTTCACACAATATTTTTGCGGAAAATCAGCAATTTGTAAACGAGTGTATGATGTGTATCATTGTGAAGTTTTAAACTTACCCTGTTGTTGTTGTTTTTTTTATTTTTTATTTTACTCTATGTATCTCTTATTCGTTCCGGAAAATCGTCCGTACGATCCTTTTAAACTTTAACAGATGTTTAAATAATATTTTAAAAATTATCAAACACAGAAATCATTAAAAATTCAAAATTCAAAATTTCTCCGAAACATGTCCGGATATTTTTCGAATTTTCGAATTTTAATAAAGACTTCCGTGTATAATCATTTTATTAAAATATTATGTAAAGAAATTACCAGAAGGTGTACTGTAATTATGCGTTAATATTTAACAGGCGAGTTTGTTTGAATGAATTTGAAGAATTTACCGAAAAATAATTTGCAACATAAACAGGCATTACAGATATTTTTCGCGGTTCGTCGAATTTTTAAAAAATCCAACCATCTCTTACCGGAATCTAGACATCTGCTCGCATAAGTTATCACGCAGTCTGTGATTTCATTAAAAGTATCGGAATCAGAGCTCTCTATATGGTTGTTACGTCGGCACTTATTTTTATCATTATTATTATAGATCTTTTTTTTTTTAATTAAATTTTTTTGGGTTCGCCGATCACATTATTTCTTGTGTAGACGCCCGTGATTTTTACGCTTTCATTACTGAAAGAAAAATTCAACCGAGCGCCGTAATTAAACATGTTGCAAACTGAAAATACAAAAAAAGGAAGTTTTTATTCCAAAACAATGTAACTGAAGCTTTAATACAGCATAACCCATAATAAGGTGCGATTAGTTTTCCGGAACTGTAATTTGGTTTTGAACAAATTTTGAATTGGTTTGTAGTTAACAACGCCTTCGATGTTACTTCAAGTTTATAATGCAATATAAACAAATTAAAAATATCAAAAATTACTAATATGAAAATTATTTACGAGTACAATACAATCTCGCTATATCGAATATTCATATACATATATACACATCATTAATACGGTTCTTTTTTTCTTTTTTTTTTTAAACTGTAAAACTTTAATGAACAAATATTTTTTTTATTTATATATTCGAATTTTGCATGTACGCTTAGAAAGGACGGACAATAATATTTTTATTTTTTTAATTTATTTTTATGATAACGGCTCATCTTCGTTGAATAGTTAGAAATAGCAAAATTGAGTAGATATTATCCCAATTTTATTCGATTGGTATTCGTTTCGTAGTGTATTAAAATGTGCCTTCTTTATTGTATATTTGTTTTATTTTCGACGGTCAATTTGGAAAAAGGAAAGATGCAAATTTTGTGAAATATATCTGAAAAATGTACCGCTTGATAGTTTATTATTCATCTATAATCGAAAATCGGTTTTCAAAAGTTACAGATTCGTAGGATTGGATAGAAAACGATCAGTTTAATTATATCGATGTTTGGCCAATCGGAAAAGTACAAAATAGATTTTATATGGCTGAAAATATTTGAAATAAGAATAAAACGGTATAGAGTATATTTTTCTTTTCGTCATGTCTGTAAGACGTTTACTTTTCTCTTCAGTTTCTAACCTGTTCTTTTTGTCAAGATTATCGCATCGGTTGAAATCAATTCTTCTATAAACACTACAGAAGCACCAGTTAAGCTACAGTACACGGTAATTAGGCAGTGACGTCATTCAAGCAGAACCTGGCTCAAAGCGAATTTCCGCGCATTTGAAATATAGAAAAAACGTTCACTTGTACTGGCACAAAATTACAAAGAACAACAATAAAAAAAAAAGTGATAAAGTTACTTCATTCTGGGCAATTTTTTGTTAGATGAACTCTAGAAAAGGAAGAAAAAAGAATTATCGTTCCAAAAAAAAATTATTTCAGGAAAATACTATTTTAAACTCAATTTTAGAAGGAGCAATGACGAAATATAAGTTGACTAGAATAAAATATACCTAAAATAGTAAAAAAAATATCGACAACCAAATATTATATGTACCGAATTCTTCTAATATATAATTTATAATTACGCGTGCTATTTTAAATTTAAATACATTTTTTTTAAAATGAATTAAAAATTTTCGGCTCTGAAAATTGTATTATGCGCGATTAATGGAATGAAAAAATAAATAGAGAAAAGAAAAATTCAAATTTTTACCAACGCCGAAATGATAATGGTAGCCATTCACCAAGATTTTAAAGAAAACGTTCTTGGTGCTGTACCATCTGTGTTTTTTTCATCAAAACAATATTGGACGCTAAGCTACGTTCGTCTACGTTGAAAGTGTTTTAGCGTTTAACAAAATAAACGGAAATTTCGTAGTTCAGTTTCCATATATGTGTGTGTGTCTGTGTGTATGTAGTTTCCTACTATAATTAATTTTTTTCGCTTATATTTAAGAGGCAAAATTAAAAATAATTCGCATTGTTTATTCGACCTGAAAAGTCGGAAAGCATTCATCACATTCCGTTCACATGAAAACTCCTCGATGACTGCCTATATTCATAAAAACTACGCGATTTTTTCACTAAAGCCCCTACATGTTTCCTTACAAATTCGATAATTTCATCTTACATTTATATTTTTTCCGCCATTCTTAGTGAACACTTTAATTTCGGTAATAATTTAGATTAATAGTTTATTTTAAAAAAAAAAAAAAAACAAACAAAAAAAGGCAGTTAATGACTGCTCTCTTACGGTCGTAGTTGCACATTAAATATTAGGATTAAAAAAGTGAAAATAATTATTAGTTAAGGAAGATTACTGCGAGATAGACGAGATCAGTTTGAATTTAAAACAGTGAAAATAGTTAACCAATTAAATTTGGCCGTTCAAAAAATAATAACAAATTTCGCTAAGAGAAAGCCGGCAGCGGTAAAATCATTAAATATTTGAAGGGGTTGCTGTCGTTGAGTCTCCCTTGAATATTGCAAATTTTACTCATCTCGCTTTGAATTCGTAGCTAATCAAACAACTCTTACCAGGCTAAATATAACTAAACCCCTCTTAATGTTCTAGCTTTTCGAATTGTGTCGCCCGCTTCAACATCATCTCGGGGACAAAATTCTTTGGTCACCTTTATTTCGGCAATTCGCAAAATTTATTCAATTTTCTATTAATCCGCACACTCAACATATTTCACGCGCTTCCTCGCTGCTGCTGGACTATTTCGAGTTATTTTTGAACAGATAAAATTCGATTAATTCCAGAATTTATAAATAGAAAATCGTTCGAAATATCCTTACCGTCTGTTTCCCGATCGGATTCATGATTCTGGATTCTGCGCTAACTTCTGTAAATTTCACGAACAGACTAAACCGCAGCGAACGATTCAACAACGAAAACTCGAGATCAAACAGCTGTGTAATAATGTTAACCTATCCGGCACTGCGGACCTATTTATAGGTGAGCTGACAAAATTCTGTTTTGCACATTAGACGGAATCGCGTCCGTGAATTTAAAGGTCGCCGATTTTTCATTCGATATTTCCAGCGTCGATAATAATAATTAATCGAACCGCAGCATCCGCTGGGACCCACATCTCGCGTCACGTTTGCCGCGAACTGATAATAGCGAAAGTGACAAATGAAGAAGCCGCCGAGATAAATAGTTATCGTAAATTACGGCTCATGAAACAGACGATCGATGAGAGTTGCCAGCTTTTCTTTTCACTCACTAACCTTGCTATCAAATTTGAGAAAAGTCCGCGCCACTGCGATCAATCTGCCGCCAATTTATTACGAAATCCTTTCCGGCCGTGATGATGATTGCGCGGTATTTAATTACTCCCTAGCGTTTCGCGAAATTCATGCCACCGTCGAATTTGAATATGTAAGCGGGCGTAAACAGTGACGCATTGAATTTCCGAAGACGTGACGCGATGGCATAGTTTGCGTTCGATCTCCCTATTGCAGTTTTCTGTTTTTGCTGATGGGGAGTTGGGATATACAATAGAGATTCGCAGAAGTGAAAATTTTGTACGAAAGACTTGTCGCGAAAATACATATGAATTCCGCAAATGACAATCTCGTTGCTAGGAAAAATTCTTCCCGATTCTAAGAAATTACGCCAAGCGTAGAGGAAATTTCGATAAATTTGAAAAAGTCGAATAAACTGTGCCTATTATATATTGATGGATCGAAAAGGGGAGCCGCGCAATTTCGGAGACGTTTCCAAAGTGGGAAATAAAATATTTTTAAAACAAATTGAATAGCCCGCGTCCATATATCTGGTATCTTAAAAATCCGACGCTAATAGGCGTGTCATCACCTATCTCTAATTTCCACCGTCACGGAGAATATACCTGTTTTATTCATCCGAAAATAATAATAAAAAAAAAAAAAAAAAAGATATCGGAGCTTAGGTGAACAAATAAAGCCAGCGACCGAAAAAAATTCGGATCAGTGAGTCTTTCAAAACGGAGACGAATAACACCGAATTCGTTAAAACACTTCAAGCAGCATGGTATAGCAGAGTAATTATTCATTCCACATAGTTATCTTTGAAATAGTCCGTTTTGCTGCGGATGATTAAGTATGAACACGTATGAAAACAAAGGAACAAGAATTAAAATAATAATTGAAATTCAAGTCGTGAAAACCGAAAAAATCCGACACACGTGTTTCACAGTGGCGCGCGTCATTAAACATAAATGTGGATTAAAATTAATTACTCACAAGCAAAGTACACGGGTTGTCAGACGCCGATTTTGATGAAATTTTAATACGTTGTAGAGTATCAAAAAATATTAGTCACGTGTTTCTTTTTATCGGCCCATATTCAGTTTCAAGGGGTGAAAACCACCTCTAAAGTTCACCCCCTAAAATCGTTTTTTCTAAATATCTCCTCTTTAATTCTATATGTTTTTTATGAAACAAAATGGAAATTATTTCTCGTCCAAAGGGCAAGAGTGAAAACACCATTTTTTGGTCATAATTATGGAATAAAAAATTATAAAACAACATAAGAGAATAAGAAAAACATTTTTTAAGACACACAATTAAAAAATAAAGTTGACGTGTTTCGGCATTTTCATGAATTTCACCCTTAAAGGGGGTAAAGCACCCCTTACAAGAAAAATCAATAAATACATGTAGCAAGTAATCCGATTTCGTAAAAAAATTGTATCTAAGGGTTTTTGAGGTTGCTGATTACGAATCTGTTATCAATTTTTGAAAATTCAAATTATCCTGTGCTTTATAACGACACAGCCCCAAACCCCTAAAACCCAGACAGGCATTCAGCCTGTGTTTTTTTAAACCAACAAAACCCCAAATAAACCCCAGTCAGACCAAAGGCCCGTGTTTTAAACCGATAAACTCCGAACTCCCAAACCCCTTACATACTGTTTTGACTAAAGTTATAACGAGCAAAATTAACACCACCTTCCCGGACGAGCCAATGTTAAAAGTTAAAGATGTTTATTTTTAAAAATGTTGATTATTATATTTCACATTCTTGCAGATTTATCGAACACGATAGCCGTACGAATTATATCTATAATAGTATTAATATATTGTTTACTGTTTATTGATTGTGAGGATTAACAATAAATGGTTTTACTCATCGAATGTAATTTTCCTAATGTATAAGGAAAAAAAAAAAAAAATTGTTATATTACTAATTAACTTTGGCCACTTCTCAATTCATTTTAGTTATTATTTTCGTAAGAAGAGAGTGATTCCTGTTTATAAATAGATAAAGAAATACATAAATACATAAGTTGAACCGTACCGATAATTTTTTAAATAAGTAACTGCAGTTTAGGAGTTGTGCGGTTTTAGTCATAGGCAATCGGCCCCCCGTTCTGATGTTTAAAGGTTTGAAGTTGTGTGGTTATAACGCACAGGCCTCTGGCCTGTCTGAGATTTAGGAATTTTGGGTTTGTACGAGGTTTAAACAAACACAGTCTGAATTCCTGTCTGGGTTTTAGGGGTTTGGGACTGTATGGTTATAAAGCACAGGATAATTTGAATTTTCAAAAATTGATAACAGATTCGTAATCAGCGACCCTGAAAACCCCTGGATACAAATTTTTTACGAAATCAGATTACTTGCTACATGTATCTATTGATTTTTCTTGTAAGAGGTGCTTTACCCCCTTAAGGGTGAAATTCATGAAAATGCCGAAACACATAAACTTTATTTTTTAATTGCGTGTGTTAAAAAATGTTTTTCTTATTTTTTTATGCTGTTTTATAATTTTTTATTCCATGTGGATTACTTGTCCTTTGCACGAGAAATAATTTCCATTTTGTTTCATAAAAAAATATACGGGTTGAAGAGGAGATATTTAGGAAAATCGATTTTCGGGGGGTGAACTTTAGGGGTGGTTTTCACCCTCTTGAAACTACATATGGGCCGATAAAGAAAAACACGTGTCTAATATTTTTTGATACTCTGCAACATTTCAACATTTCATCAAAATCGGCGTCTGGCAACTCGTGTACTTTCCTTGTCAGTAGCGATTGTTGGTATATTAAAAGCAAAGTTAATTATTAATTTTAAATAGCCATTATTAAGGACTAGGATTAAACTATTGTCAAGTTTATTAATGTGACAATGAAAAAAAATTACATTATTAAAAATATAGGTAGAAACCATATTATTATTGCACCAATAAATTGAAATATTTATGCCGCTTATACTCTCATACGTTGATTTTTCAGACACAGATTTAAGATCACAAATAGCGAGATTAACTTTTGCCATTCTTTATCTTAGGTTGTGATTCTGCTTATTCTTTACTTCCTAGCGTGAAAATCATTAATTTCGATGTTTCCAAACACGGTGATATCTGATTTCATTTTGAAACTTTTAATTACTTTCCATATTTGAGTACAGCTATTGAAAAAAAAACAAAACAGGGTACACAGTGAATTTTTTAAAACTACTCTAGCGCCGTTAATATGATCGGGACATTTTTTACATTAAAATGCGACCTTTTTTAACGTAAGAATTAGAGGTGCATTAATTCGGAAAAATCACCGACTATTCAAAATATAATTTTTTTGACCTAAAAATAACAATTAAATTTTTTTTTTTTTTTTAATCTTTCGGGCGCGTCAACAGTGGAACTTAAAACAATTACGCTTAGATATATTGCCCGAAATGGAATTTCAAAAATGTCGTGGAAAAAAGTTTTAAAAAACTTGTTACGCTGAAGTTTATTATCAATAAAAAATAAGTTTTTTATATGTAACAGGGGTTTTATTTTGTCAGCTTACAGCTTTAATGAAATTAGCAAGAATAGAATTATCTGATTGGACTGACAAGAAGTATGAATTTTCTAGACCAACTTCAGCTGGCAGAGGGTGAGTTAAGCAACAGCTTTGCAGTGCGGGGTCTGCTGTTATTCGCCGAAACCACATTTTGTCATGACATGTTTCGCGGTCGCCAGGATAAAAGCCACGGTTCGCCCCGTCAACGTAATAAACAAGTGTTTGTTTTGTAAAGTGGAGTGAAAATTTTCAATTTCGCTTAATATGTTAAACTGATTTCCATTTGATTCGATTAGTGCTGAATAGACTCACGGAATATTAAAACAAATTACGAGAACATTTGACGGAATAATTATTTAAAAAATCAAATTAGAATAGAAACAGTTTGAAGGAGAAACAAATTGCTGAGAATAAAAATAAATGTAATTAAATTTTCGTTTAAATTGCTCTGATTTTTTTTATTTCAAAATTTTTCCATTCTAATTTGATTTTTAAAATAGCTATACCGTAAAATGTTCTTGTAATTTGTTTTTTGTAATTCGATTAGTATTTATTCAACACTAACCGAATGAGACTATAAATGGAAACCAGTTTAAAGTATTAAGCTGAAAATTTTCCCTCGACTTTAAAAACAAATACCTGTTTATAACGCCGACAACGAACCGTAGCTTTTCATGTAATGTTGTGAGCGATAAAATCTGCGGCGAAATGTGTCGCGCCAAAACGTAATAGTCACACCAAACCGATCATTCTCGGGAAATTTTTATTCGTACTACCTTCGTGTCTACGCCGTGATAGCATTTACGATTAGCAATCATTTGCTCTAGACACAAGAATGCTGTCACTTAAGAAAAGAGGAATAAATATTTTCTCCGATCAATTGTTTCCTCAAGTATTTAGTAATATTGGGTAAATTTAATTAATGTAAAAATTTGGAAAATTCCTATTGGAATTACTGCTACGAACATTATCCATGCTTGTGATACAAAATTTAACTAAACTCGACAGAGTGGATTTTTTTATAGTTTTTTTTTTTTTTTTTATTTATGCTTCTCAACCCTAGTCACACTCCTTGCCGTGTATAATATCGAAATTA